>OU342745.1:125044335-126538072 GCA_910589775.1 Avena eriantha
GCACGGGCGAGGAAAATACGCCTTAGTCGTTAATCCACTTATTGACGGCTATGGTTTCTCGAATGCTCTCATGGACGGCGGCAGCAGCATCAACATTCTGTATGTCGAAACGCTACGCTGGATGAAGATCTCGGAGACCCAACTAAACGACAGCTCTGTGATCTTTCACGGAGTTGTCCTAGGAAGACAAGTAAATTCCCTGGGATAAATCCCTTTGGATGTTACCTTTGGAACTCCAAAGAACTACGTGGGCCCAAAGTGCTTTGGACCACGCATAAGAGCCACAAAATTTCCGGAAGGATTTGCTATCTCAAGACACATTCAAGCCTACGACGGTATAGCTCGGCCAGATACTTGGCTCCAGGATTTTTTCCAGACATGATGTATCGCCAAAGGCGGAAACAGCCTGGTCGTGACCAGATACCTCCCACTCATGTTGAGGAAGATGGCACGATCATGGCTCAATGAACTTCCGGAGAACACCATCCACAACTGGTATGACATGCAAAGTGTGTTCTTTCGGAATTTCGAAGGCACATATCGGAGGCCCTGTACGGTAGGAGACCTACATCGTTGCACCCAGAAAGCCAGAGAAACTTGCCGGGATTATCTCGGATGATGGATCGACACCAATAACTCCTATGAAGGAGTAAATGACCAAACTGCGATTGAACCTTTCATTGCAGGACTCCAATTGGTTTACTACGTCATCGCTTGAAGTGTGACAAGGTCACTGATTTGGGAGAGATGGTAGAAACAGCGAGCAAGTACGCAGATGCGAACGACGACGCAGAGGGATTACTTAACGCCCTAGATGTGCCACAGTCGGCGAAACAACCAAAGAAGCAAGCTCAGAAGCGCAAGAACACCTCGGAAGAAAAGCCCAACATGGAAACGGATGTGGTCACTACTACTTTCGGGTCTAGAGGGCGATGAGGGCGCGGCGGTGGCCGCGGACGTGGTCATGGGACATCAAGGGTCCATGGTAGAGGAGACCAACAACCCGGCAAAAGCTACTCATGGGCCGACATTGCCAATAACCCATGTGTGCATCACTTAGACGCCAATGGGGGCTCGTCCCACACAAACGTCGAGTGTCGTTTCAATGACGACATAAAAGAAAGATGATACTGCTGGCTACAGGGCTAAGCGGAAGAAGGGAAAGAAGAATCCCGAAAAAGATAAAGAGACCAAGGATGATTCTGACATGGAGGAAGCCGATACTTCAAATCCTAAGCCAAAAGGGAAAAGGAATTTCCCGACAAAGAAAGACAGTTACGTCACCTTCCTGAGATCTCAACTAGCTAAGGTCAAGAAAGCGGTTCTACATGAGATCAATGCAACAGTTTTGGTTGTCCCTCAGTTCCTAGACTGGTCGGAAGTGGCAATCACCTTTCACCGCGCTGATCATCCACCTAAGTTGCACGGGCGAGGAAAATACGCCTTAGTCGTTAATCCACTTATTGACGGCTATGGTTTCTCGAATGCTCTCATGGATGGCGGCAGCAGCATCAACATTCTGTATGTCGAAACGCTACGCTGGATGAAGATCTCGGAGACCCAACTAAACGACAGCTCTGTGATCTTTCACGGAGTTGTCCTAGGAAGACAAGTAAATTCCCTGGGATAAATCCCTTTGGATGTTACCTTTGGAACTCCAAAGAACTACAGGACGGAAGCACTTTCTTTTGAAGTGGTCCCGTTCAAGAGCGCGTACCACGCTATATTCGGACGTCCGGCTTACTGGGCTTTTATGGCTCGTTCGTGTTACATTTACAATATGATGAAAATTCCAGGTCCCAACGGTGTGATCACCATTAGGGGAGACCCAAAGAAGGCGCGAGAGTGCGAGGATGAAAATGCCGCCTTTGCTTAAGCCGTGTTGCAAGCCCAGGAGTACCAGGAGACCAAGAAGACCATAGATCCGTCCAAGATGCCCGCGAGGAAAAAGGAGGTAACAAAGCCGAATCTGGAGTTCAAGGCATCAGAAGAGACGAAGAAGACACCATTGAAGGATGATGACCCCTCCAAGGTGACCCGGATAGGCGTAGGCCTAGATAGTGCATAGGAAAGCGCGCTCGTCAAGTTCCTCCAAGCAAATCAAGACATATTTGCATGGCAGCCATCTGACATTACCGGAGTACCTAAGGAACTTGTCGAGCACTCTTTAAATGTACACCCGAACGCTAAACCCGTCAAACAGTCCCTACAATGTTTTGGCGACAAAAAGCGTAAGGCAATAGCTAAGGAACTAGCACGGCTCGAGTTAGCCGGATTCATAGAAGATTTCATCAACACTGAGTGGTCGGCCAATCCTATAATGGTCCCTAAAAAGGACACCACTGATTTAAGGATGTGTGTTGATTATACTGCCTTGAACAAGGCTTGTCCCAAAGATATGTTCGCTCTGCCTAGGATTGATCAAGTTATTGATTCTATGGCAGGTTCGGAACTCCTATGTTTTCTCGACACATATTCCGGTTATCACCAAATCCGGATGAAGGAATCTAACAAAGTCAAAACTTCATTCATAACCCCCTTCGGAACATTCTGTTTTGTTACGATGCCCTTTGGACTAAAGAACGCAGGAGCTACGTACCAACGCACAATGCAGCGTTGCCTCCACGATCAAATCGGACGCAATGTACATGCATATGTGGATGATATTGCGGTGATGTCCAAAAAGAAGGAAACCCTGATTTCTTCTTGGAAAAAACATTCGCCAATCTATGAAAATACGACATAATGCTTAACCCGAAGAAATGCTTCTTTGGAATCCCAGCTGGAAAATTGTTAGGTTTTATCGTGTCTCAAAGAGGCATAGAGGTAAACCGAGACAAAATCAAGGCTATACTAAATATTTCCAGGCCAACTCACCTGAAGGACGTTTAGAGACTAACTGGCTGCATTGCCGCAGTTAGTCGGTTTGTAAGCTGGCTCGGTGAAAGAGCCGCACCACTATACAAGCTCCTGAAAAAGACAAAGAAATTTGTTTGGACCGACGAAGCTGAAGCTGCACTACAAGACCTGAAAGCAGTACTCTCATCTGCTCCCATCCTCGCAGCACCGGAGCCACAGGAACCGGTGTTGCTCTATCTTGCTGCGACAAACAAAGTCGTCAATATCGTCATGGTGGTGGAGAGACCGGAGGAACATCATGAACACCTGGTGCAGCGTCCGACTTATTATCTCAACGAGGTCATAACAGAATCAAAATAGTGGTATTCGCATTATCAAAAGCTGGCTTATGGTGTGTTCTTAGCATCTCGTAAGTTACGGCATTATTTTCAGGAACATCCAATTACCGTGGTGAGCACAGCTCCCATGAGAGATATAATGAATAATAGTGACACCACAGGACGCATCGCCAAATGGGGCATAGAGCTCTCAGCTTTGGACATTGAGTACAACCCTCGTACAGCAATCAAATCACAAATCCTCACTGACTTTGTCACTGATTGGACAGAGACAATGGAGAATATGACCCTCCAGAGTCGAAATACTGGACCTTGCATTTTGATAGGTCTAAAGCGCTCGGGGGCTCGAGGGCTGGCGTCGTGCTCAAGTCACCCCAAGGATATAAACTTTTTTATGTATTGCAGATACACTTCATGGCAACAAACAACATTGCCGAGTATGAAGCATTACTGCATGGAATCTGGATTGCTAAGGATATCGGCATCCGATGTTTAATGTGTTATGGAGATTCGGATCTTTTTGCACAGCAAGTGTCGGATATCTGTAAGGCAAACAAGCACATGGCAGCATATAGGGTTGTCGTGGATGAATTATCTAAATCGTTTGAAGGGTTTGAAGTTCAACACATCCCTCGAACAGAAAATGAGGAAGCAGATGCACTATCTCGAATAGGCTCTGCCCGGAAAAAGGTCTCGGAAGGCGCTTTTTTAGAGCACCTCAAAGTTCCCTCTATAAAGGGAGTGGACGAGGAATATCCGACCAAATCCGACTCACCTTTAGTAGCAGTTCTGGCTGTGATTCCCAGTTGGACTCAACCCTACCTTGATTTCTTGGTAGATGGAAAATTACCCGAAGACGAGGTTCTGAGCCAGCAGATCGTCCGACGAGCAAAAGCCTATACTATAATTAGTGGTGAGCTATATAAGCGGAGTGCATCTAGGGTCTTTCAGCGCTATGTATCTCTGGAAGAAGGAGTGGAAATCTTACGAGAGATCCACGAAGGCGAGTGTGGTTACCACGCTGCACCCAAATCTTTAGTGGCAAAAGCTTCCCGACACAGTTTTTTCTGGCTTACAGCCAAGGCAGATGCCAAACGGCTAGTCAAGACGTGCAAGGGCTACCAAAAGTACGCCAAACAAGCTCACGTTCTGGCTGATTAGCTGCGAACAATACCTATAACATGGCCTTTTGCGGTCTAGGGGCTTGACATGGTAGGACCGTTTAAACGGGCTCCAAGTGGATTACACACCTCTTAGTGATGGTGGATAAGTTCACCAAATGGATTGAGGCTAAACCCGTCACTAGTTGTGATGGAGCAACAGCTAGAAGATTTTTTGAGGATGTTATAATCCGATACGGTTATCCGCATAGCATTATCACGGACAACGGGAGTAACTTTTCTATGGGAGAGCTTGCACAATTTCTGCAATGAACAAAATATCTAGCTTGACATTGCGTCAGTCGCACACCCACAAGCTAATGGACAAGTCAAAAGAGCAAATGGTTTAATCCTACAAGGCTTAAAACCAAGACTCGAAGCACCACTACGGCGTGCTGCGGGGGCTTAGGCAGAGGAGTTACCTTCTGTAATATGGAGTTTACGAACAACTCCAAATAGGTCAACCGGATACACACCTTTTCTTCTTGGTCTATGGCGCAGAAGCAGTTATTCCTAGTGATTTGATTCACACTTCTCCTAGAGTGGTCGCGTATATTGAAGAGGATGCCGAAATTTCTCGACAAAATGATCTCGACTTAGTCGAAGAAGTTCGCGTTGTTGCTGAAATGAGATCAACAACCTATCAATAGAAGTGAAGCAAGTATCATAGCTAGAGAGTCAGAAACCGATCTTTCAATAATGGCGATTTGGTTCTCTGGCTTGTGCAACAAAGAAAGCACAAACTTTCCCCAATATGGGAAGGGCCATTTTTAGTTAGTCGAGTATTGCACAATGGTTCATACCACCTAACTGATATGCGGCCAATCAAAGAAAGACCTGCTACTAAGAAGAGAAAGAGAGCTGGAGGCAGTACAAATCTGGATGAGTTAGACAGACCATGGAATATTGCTCAGCTACATCCCTTTTATTCTTAGTTTATTTTTCTTTGTAATCATATATGTGTACATGTTCAATGAGAAGTAAAGTCTTGGTTCCCTCAAAATCTTTCTGAGAAGTTTTTACCATCTTATTTCCGAATGATCATGTCACAGTCGAAAATCCTAGAATACTTGAAAGTAGTTTATGCTCATGTTTGTTCTGGTTTAGATTTCAGATTCTAAAATTGATACCTTTGGGTATAAATCTAAATTTTCTAGTCTATACTTTGGTTATTTGTCTGAATGCTGGATGCGGGCATTTTTCGAGTAGTGAATTTTTGGTACTAGAAGCCGGCTTTGTTTCCGAGTTTAAACTGGTTTAGCAATTGAGCTCCGTTGCTCGACAAAGTTTCCGTGCTGAAAGTTGGCAGGCTCACGAAAGGGACGAGGCGGAAAGCCAGATAAACGATAAGTGCAGACAAAAAATACAAGTGCTTATGTAAACATTTCAGGCACAAAATATCAAAGCCAAAAGTGCTGAATAGATAAAATAAAGCTTATCACTAGCAAAAGTATTATACTACTTATTATAGACCCAAATTGTTTTCAGAATAACATATTGTTCTTCTGATACTCTATGATGCAGGGGACAGGTAGGAGCTGCCGGCTCGCTGGATACATCGGCCTCGGCTTGATAACGTTCTGAGATGTTCAACTCCGATATGGTTTGATCATCATCGGAAACTTCAGTTGTTTCTTCGGAAGGCGGAGGCGGCGTGTCCACGTGAGTGAAGAAGGGAGTGTCGTAGCTGGTCAAATCAGCTATGTGGCACCCATATCCGGCGCAGGAGTCCATGATAGCCTTGATGTCTTGCTCCTGTCCGTCTTCGTCCACCTTGCAGTACCCTCTGGTTACTTGCCAGATTTCCATGTTTCCATGGTGGATCATAACCATGGTGAGAGCGTTTTGCGCTATGGTTCGCGTGTAGGACATGTTCCAGTCCTGAACAAGCTGCAGCATATCCTTGGCCTTGTCTCGCACCTCAAAACCGGACATGCTATGCATGTTCAGAACCTTAAGAACTTCGCCAATATCTTCGAGGGATTGGCAGAAGTCATGAAGCAAATCACCGACTTGGGTAAGCCGGTGGGTGCGAGGTTCGACAAAGGCTGAGTCCATCAAGTTCCGAGGACATGCGCATATAATGCAAAGGGTAAGTAAAGTAAACCCGGACTCTAAAAGAGTCAGAAGATGCAAATAATTCAGAAAAAGGGAAACATACCACATATGACTCCTCGACTTTGGCCTTTTTTTTCAAAGACTCTGGAGTTCAGCCCGAAACACCTCGGAAATGTCCTTTTCTCTAAATAGCTCATTACTGAGATCCGAGATTTTCTTATCTTGAAGCATAATCTTGCGATTGTGCTCCTCGGTGGGCATGGAGGTGGATTCGAGAATTTGAGCAATGCTCTTCTCATGATCTACCTTAAGCTTATCCAGCTCTTGGCGAAGTTCTTTGTTTTCCACCACCAAGGTCTTAAGATTCTCGGCCTCTTCTATCATAGCGCAGAACTGTTTTACCAGTGCTGTAAGTCAAAAGAACAACAGTTCAACAAAAAATTCAACTATGAAATAAAAGACATGGTTTGAGTTTTGGAATGTTTACCTTCGGCCTGATCCTTGGAAACCTTCAGTTGTGCATTTTCAAGCCGGAGAGCTCTGATCTCTTTCCACTTGTTGCAAACATTCTTCAACAAATCCTGGTTATACGAATATACTTTCTGTAAGTCAGAATACCCAGAGTCAGAAGTCTACTAAAGACTTGGGCTAATATTTTTCCTAATATCAGCACGAGCCTTGGGGCTACACTAGTTCGTTCTTTGGCATCCTAAGGAAGCATAAAACCGGATTTGATGTTCTAGCTTCATGCTTAGGGGCTAGAGGATATGATATGAAATAAGGAAAAATGGGAGTTGGAATTCTGACTTACATATTGTTCGCGAATGAGTTTGTCTAAACTCGTATTCACTTTGGTGGAAACCTTTTCGACGAAAGTTAGAGGAATCACCGGCGCAGTTGGAAGCTCGGCGGACCTCAGCTTCTCGTCGCAAAGATGAACTTGTTCAAGAAGATCAGAGTGTTTGATATCCTCTGCTTCTTGTGCTTCTTCTTCGCCAGAGAGAGTCCGGCTCTCCAAGCATTGCCGGGCCAGCTGTTGAATTTCCTCCACAGACTTCTGAGATAAGGTAAGTTTAGCAAGTCCCGGATTGTCTAGGCGATTCTCGGCAAAGGTCTCTGCCGAGGGATCATTACCTAAAGAGGGTTCACCCTTATCAACACCTAAGTCACTCATGGTGATGTCATTTTGCGAGTCAAGGATCGCTGGCTCTGATGGTTGAGTCGGATCTTCTACAACGGTCGGAGATGGAGTAACCTCTGGCGCTGCAGAAGGCTTAGGGGCAGGAGTCGGAGGAGCCATGGTAAGAGAAGCCAATTTGAGCTTCGACTGACGCAGGGGTTTCGAGGCAGCTCCCTTCCCCTTGCCCTTGAGAAGTTGTTTAGCTCTGAGAAGATAATAGAACAAAGAACATTACATCTCAGAAGGAATTACAATCAAAATACATAGACCCTGTGAGGAAAGATTACCTCTTCACAACGGGCACTTCTTTGGTGCCGATGGCCAATGTTGGAGCCTTGCGTTTCCGAGGAACGACATCCGGCATTGGGACCAATTCACCCTCGTCCTGAGAAAACTCGAGAGGATATCCCTCGATAGGAGCTAAGTCCGACTCGGGGAGGTGAGCAAGCTGAAAAGGAGAAGTATCTCAGTATTGAAAAAATAACATAAAGATGAGCACATAAAAAAAGTTACTGCTGAAGTTTACCGGCACAACGGGATCTTCTGTTGTATGCATGTCCAGGGATAGCTCCGGAATCTTCCTCTCAATCTGCTCCCTTATCAGCCATCTGATTTGGCATACATAATCTTTTGGCTCTAAGGTCTTGGGGCTGATGCGGAGGGAATCCTTCTTCGATGACATGATGGAATGCATCAGTCGATCTCCATGATGTTGAAGGGGTTGGATCCAGCAAGCCACCCGGCATTGAACCAAGCCGGACCCTTTCAGGCCCTTGTGCTTCATTAGATATTCGATCCGCCTCTTGGCGAGAAGCAGATCGTCATTGAGAGCCGGAGCAAGCTCGTCCCATGAATCTTGGGGTGGGGTGGCTCTGTCGATGAAAGCCGGCAAAGCATGACCTTTGCTGGGAGCAGGGATATCCTTGTGATAGAAAAAAGTGGATGGCCATTATTTGACCGACTCACTTGCCATGATCCGGGGATAAACGCGCTCTTGCCTAACCGAAAAACTAATGGTACCGATAATATAAGGATTACCGGCAGTTATGGAATTTCTCCGGACATGAAACTAGTACCGGAAGAGAGTAAGGCTCGGCCTAATGCCGAGATACCCCTTGCACAAAGAGTCGTACGCACTCATTTCTAAGATGGAGTTCGGGGGAGATGGTGGAGATGAACTCCATAATGACTAATGACCTCGGAAAATAAATCTGATGGAGGAAAACTCAGACCTCTGTCAAGGTGAGTGCCGAAATGCACTCACTCATCATCGCAGGGGTTGGCGACGGTTTCGCCGAAGCCGATCCGCCAGTCACCGGCATGGAGGAGCCCTTCGTCTTCAACGACGCAGAGTTTGGGAGCGTCGAGGGCGCACGGGATCCAAACCCCGCGGTAGCTCTCCTTCTCTGCCGCCGCCGTCGCCGCCGCTGTCGCCGCTGCAGCTGCCATCGCTGCCGAATCGGAGGATGATGCAGAGGCCATTCTTTCCGGTGCACCGGTGACCTTGGATGGGCGGCACTGGAGGTTTTTCTGGGCGCAGTGGAACACTAAGTTTGTGGGAGGCGTAGGAGAGAAGGAAACGGCGCTGAGAACTGGTGAAGAAGATGGGGAAAGGAATCCACACCACTTATATCCACCAGGCACGTCAAGATTTGTGTAAACACTACAGTAAACATGCCACGCGTCGTGGAAAGGACTAGGAAACCCCCGCGTGATGATTACGTCGCCTCGATCTCCATGCACGCATTGAAACGGCGCCTCGGTTCCGCGAAAGTCGGACCCACCAACGGTCGTGCTGACAGGAAATGTCTATCAGTGACGTGACTTGACCACGACTGTTGTCAGGTTACGTCAGAGACCAAGTTCTGGCTTAGTTTGAATTTCGAGCTGGAAACACGAATAAACGTACTCATAGGTCCGACTCATTGTTTAGACCCGGATCATATCTTTTGTTTTGAAGTTTCAGGAACCCTTCAAGATTCTGCAAGCCGAAGATCAAGCTAGATGATGATGAATCCTACTTTGGATCTTGGAGTCTTCCAGGGGCTGCTATTGGGGATATACTTTCCGGGTATCCTCACAGTTCCTCACTGACCAGGGTGGCCCACTTCGGGTTAGAGCTTTGCTTCACAGGCGGTCCAGTCAGGGAGAAGAGACGGAGTCCCGTCCAGCTACGGGAAGGCCCAGAAGACTTATCGACATAGGCCCATAGTATTACTTATAGTTCAAGATGTACTATGTAACCGAATCTTAGTCGTAGCCGGATAGATCTCTCCTGTAAACACTAGGCTGGATATCTATATAAGCCGTCCTAGGGAGAGCCTTTAGGGCACCCTCACAATAGTCTACAATCTCAACTCGCACAGGCGAAACCCTTGTAACCCATATTCCGGCTCTGCCGTATTACTGGATTGCTAGCAGGAGTAGGATCCGTTCAAAGCCGGCGGATTCGAACCTGGGTAAAACTTGTGTGCTCACCATACCGGAACACCGTACGTCTCACACACCTATCTTCCACACACCCCGAGGACCCCCTCATGGCGTACTTCTCATCAATCCGACAACATCCCGTGTGTCATTGTACCGTCGACCCTCACCGGCGTTCCTTCGTCTCGGTCGTTCTGGCCTCGTTCTATGGGTCATGGTGAGACGACGGTGGCGACTTCAAGACCGTGGTGGCATGTGTTGGTTGGCGGTGAGCTGGTGGAGCTTCAAAGCGTCCGGGAGCGTCGTTTTTTTAGGGGTCGGGAGAAATCCTTGTCGTCTTGACACCGACGTGGTGACACCTGCGGTTGTCACTTTCCTTCTTGAAGGGCGTCGGGTGTATCTCTTCCCCACCTCCCATAGCATATCAGGGGAAACCCTAGGACTCGTCCGGGCAGCAGCGTCGTTGTTGTCGCTTCCTTCTTGGAGGTGTTGCTTGATATGTGACACTTTAGAGAGGCTAGGAGAGGGGTTAATATTCTCCGATGAGCACAACAATTGCGGGTCACCCTCGTTTTCGTCGAGCCTCTGTTGTTGGCTTTGTTTTTTCTTTTGTTTCTTTCTTGTTTTCTTTTTGTTTTGTCTTTTGGGCATTGTGCTGTCTGTCCTAGCAGTGGTCTCAAATCATGGTTTCTATATTAATATAGCTGGGCATATGCCTGTTTCGAGGAGGTCCCGTCTGGCTTCTCGTGGAATATAAAGGGAATAATAAATATGGCAGCGAAAAAGTTCCAAAACCTAAATTCTCATGACTGCCACGAGATTATGACGCAATTGCTTCCGATTGCATTCAGGGGGCTTCTACCGGATTATGTTCGAGTACCCATTGTGAAGCTATGTGCATTTCTCAATGCAATCTCTCAAAAGATAGTCAATCCTGAAGATCTACCATGATTACAAAATAATGTGGTCCAATGTCTTGTCAGTTTTTATTTGGTGTTCCCACCATCCTTCTTCAATATTATGACGCACCTCCTAGTTTACCTAGTTGAAGAGATTTCCATTCTCGGTCCTGTATTTTTACACAATATGTTCCCCTTTGAGAGGTTCATGGGAGTCTTAAAGAAATATGTCTGTAACCGTGCTAGGCATGAAGGAAGCATATCCAAGGGCTATGGAATAGAGGAGGTCATTGCGTTTTGTGTTGACTTTGTTCCTGGCCTTAAGGCGATTGGTCTTCCTCAGTCACGGCATGAGGGGAGACTGAGTGGAAAAGGCACTCTAGGAAGGAAATCAATAATATGTAGGGACAAGCATTCTTACACTAAAGCACATTACACAGTTCTACATAATTATATCTTGGTGGCTCCGTATATCGAGGAACACAAGCAAATTTTACACTCCAACAACCCTGGGAAGCATGACGACTGGATTAGAGATGAACACATGAAGACTTTTGAGGGTTGGTTGCAACATCTCATAAAAGAGAACACTCTTGGAGATGATTTGTACTTGTTGTCTAGGTCACCATCTTCGACTATATTGACTTTCCAAGTGTACGAGATAAATAGGAATACATTTTACACGATCGCCCAAGATAAAAAGAGCACCAACCAAAACAGTGGTGTCCGGTTTGATGCAACAAATGACAATGGGTCCAAGACCACATATTATGGTTACATAGAGGAGATATGGGAATTTGACTATGGACCTACTTTTAAGGTCCCCTTGTTTCGGTACAAATGGGTAAAGCTGACAGGAGGCGGGGTAAAGGTATACGAGCAGTACGGAATGACAACAGTGGATCTCAACAATCTTGCATACTTAGATGAACCATTCATCCTAGCCAATGATATGGCTCAGGTTTTCTATGTGAAGGACATGTCTACCAAACCAAAAAAAAGAAAAAATAAGCAACACAATACATCAGACGATCAGCCAAGGCGCCCCATAGTTCTTTTAGGGAAAAGAAACATCGTGGGAGTGGAGGACAAGACAGACATGTCAGAAGATTGTGATAATTTCATGAAATTCCGCCCTTCGCAGTGAACACTAATCCAACAACCCTGTTAATTAAAAAATATGCTCCATGGTTACAGCGCAATCAGAAAGGCGAACACGCAAAGAAATGATGTGTAATATAATGTATTGAACATTTTATGTAACTGTGTTCTGAAAACTCAGAAGAAAAAATTTATGTAATGTATTGTGTCAGGGGTGAGTGTCGACATTATGTCGTAAGTGTCGACACTACGTTGTGCTGCTTAATCTATAAATAGGCATCATTGTGAAGTTATCAACTTCAAACAATATGGTGTGCGGGAGTAAGGAGAACACTACGACCAGCTTGAGGGAGATGCCTACGGATCCAGTCCTCAAGCATCTCTCTTAAGCTGGCCATAGAGGCACTCCGTGTCGAGCAAAAAACCGGGACTAACACTCAAGACATTTATTATTATTAAAAAACCGGGACTAAAGGGGGTACACAGACAAACCATCCCAAGTATTGTGGATTTCTCGACAATCTTGGGTACACACACAAACCATTCATCCTAGCCAATGGATTAGTCATAATCATGTCTAGCCCTGTAGTACACAGCTTTAGGGTCATCTTCTAAATCATCTTTATCATCGTCGCTATGGCATATTCCGGGGATCCTCAACCTTCCCCGGCTTGTGTAGGGGGGACCAGGGACCGTGAACCATGACATATTCCGGGGGCACCTGCCACTCCGGCCTCGAATTTACGATGCGGGGGGAGGGGGCTCCCAGATGACAATGCTTCTACGCCCGCAGCATTCACCACAACCACCCTTATTGTGGCTTTGCGACGGGTGCAAGTGCGGCTACCGCAGGCGAGGATGATCTCCCTCAGCGATGTAGCGCATCACACCGGCGATAGTCTGGTTCGCCCACCACGGGCAATGACTGGTTTCATTGTGGTTCACCGGGGGCGGGTCGTCACCCTCGTACCTGGCGAGCTCCCTTTCCACCGGTTAGCAAAAAGGCATTCCAGGTGTCGTAGTTGTCGGGATCCCAATGGGGATCCATCCGCTGCTCCGGTGTGAGATCTAGGTAGAAGTGGTTCGTGATGGCCGCCTAGCGAGCGGAACCTTGAGGCACAGGAGGAACAGGAACTCCTCCAACGCTCAACATCCAGTCAGTGGGCACTGATGACCCACAAGTATAGGGGGTGTATCGCGGTATTTTCGAGGGAAGTGAAACCCAATTTATTGATTCGACACAAGGGGAGCCAAAGAATATTTATAAGCCTTAACAACTGAGTTGTCAATTCAGCTGCACCTGGAAACAATCTTGCTCACCGCAGTTTATCAGTAGCAATAGTTTTATAGTAGGAATAGCAAAGTAACAGCAGTACTAAAGCAAAGACAGTAGTAACAAAAGCAGTAAACATTGGGATTCGAGTGCGGTAGGCATAGGGATGGATGGACAGGCATTGAATGGACAAGACAATTCACATAGCAATCAGAACATAGGGCAATTGTAGATAAATAAGATAAAGCATCCAAGTACTAGACAATCCTAGGCATGTGTTCCATATATAGTCATACGTGCTCGCAATGAGAACTTGCACAACATTTTTTGTCCTGCCAGCTCGTTTGCAGCGGGGCCTCTAGGGAACTACTGGCAATTAAGGTGCTCATTTTAATAGAGCACCGGAGCAAAGCATTAACACTCCGTGAACACATGTGATCCTCACATCAAAGCCATTCCCTTCCGGTTATCCCGATTTCTGTCACTTTGGGGCCATAGGTTCCGGACAATAACGTGTGTATACAACTTATAGATAAGACCAAGAACAATACTATCATAATGAATCAATAATAAGTTTAGATCGGAAATCATGGCACTCGGGCCCTAGTGACAAGCATTAAGCACAACAAGTCGCAACAAAGTCATAAAGCACTAATAAAAGATACTAGGCACCATGCCGTAACAATCTGATGCCATTACATGAATGATTTCATCCAATCCCTACCATCCCCATAGCCTACAGCGGGGGATTACTCACTCATAGATGGGGGAAACATGGATGGTCGATGGAGAAGCGATGGTGATGATGATGGCGATGATATCCTCCAATTCCGCATCCTGGCAGGATGCCAGAACAGAGTTTCCGGTGCTGTTTCATGGAATCTGGTGGTGGCGGCGGAGCAGAACTACTTCTAGAAAAACGTCGAACCCCCCGAAGTTTTTAGGTTAGAAGGCTCATTATAGGCGAAGAGAGAGGCCGAGGGGGTGCCTGGGGGGGGCCACACCACCCCCTGGCGCGGCCTGGCCTAGCCCGCGCCACCAGGTGGTGTGGCCACCCCCTGGATCTTCTCCGTCTCGTATTCTGGCTCCTGGAGTCTTCGGGTGAAATAGGATTTTTGGCATATTTTCCAGGATTTTTCCTGATAGTTGATTTTCTACACAAAAAGTAGACACCAAGGAAATTCGGCTGAAAACAGCGTCAGTCCGCATTAGTTGCATCCAAATCACACAAGTATAGAGGAGAAACTATAGCAAAAGTGTTCGGGAAAGTAGATACGTTTTGGACGTATCAACTCCCCCCAAGCTTAGCTTATTGCTTGTCCTCAAGCAATTAAGTTGAAAACTGAGTGCGATAAAAGAACTTCCACGAACACATTTGCTTCATAAGATGTAAATATTCTCAGCATTGTGATCAACTACTTAGATAGTTCATAATAAAGAGTATGCAACTGAGTCTACTTAGTAGTCATTGCAAGCTATGAAGATATCCCAACTCAAGAATAATAAGTAGCATGAAGCATAAACATAAGCAACATTACAATACTCATAGAAAGGTATGATAAAGTGGTATCTCGCTTGCCTTTGATTATGAATGCCAAGGCACCTCTGAAGTTCAAGTGATGACTAGAAGTAAAGATATCAAGGGTACAAGCATCAAAGTCATAACACAAATAATCAAGTAATGGAACAAACACAAAGAATGACAACTATGCTCTCAAGAAAGTGCTCAAAGAATATGTGGAGACTCAACAAGTAGAAGAATTTTTTTGAATAATTTGAAAGGCTTACAAATGCTGAAAGTATGGTACTCATTAGCTTTGAGCTCTCATTGCCCCTATCATAAGCATCTTTAAAGTAGTTAAGGTGAAAGTGAGGTCCAATCTGAGTTATATGCTTGACAGACTATAAACTGAAAATCCCAAGTCCCTTGAGTACGAGGGCCGCTCCTCATGCTACTCAACTTTAGTTACCGGTAAGTCCTTGTCATCGTAAGTATGTGCGTATCATTGAGAACCGCCAACGGGGTACCCCTTGCCCGATGATACGGAAGAATCCCCATATCAAAGTGACAAGGCAAGCAGACAATGAGTATCTCAGCAATCTTCTTATTTACCATGGGAAAATGGTGCTTTTTTCTCTCTTTCCTCTTTTCATAAAACTCCCTTTTTTCTTTTTCTCAATAGCTATCTCTCTCTTTTTTTATAAGAAGAATGCTTCATAGATATCATTATGGTTACGCTGCAGGTTTCCACCATGTCAGCATGGATTAGACCAGCGGCCCAGGCGTTTCTCTAACACACATACATAACTCCATGGACTTACAAGCTCCCCTTTTATTTCACACCGACGACATCTGCAAACAAAAGAGCAAGGTATCAACTGGGTATATATTTAAAGGTGTTGAAAGCGTTCCCCGTGACAGCACGGTTCTGCTAATCCCCAGCCTATAATTTGCAAGCATATAACTTTCATGGAGAGTTCACAATGGTTCAGGTTTATTAAGTGCAGGAAATAAAGTGTGCCATCAAGTTCGTGAGAGCTTTACTAACTAATTTTCCCATAACAAGCAAACATTTTATTCGGAAGAAAACAAGGCATATTGAATATGCACGGGAGTAGCAAATTATGCTAATAGGTAGGTATGGTGGACACTTTGGCAATATTTGGTTTAGGGAGTTGGAAACATGAGTAAAACACTCAGTGGAAGTGAAGGCTAGCAATAGTAAGGGAGCGACAAACGAGAGGCAATAGCTGTCATTATCATGCTTGCAACAAAACAGGACTACTCATGGCATGAAAGTGATTCAAGACCCTCAAGGCAAAATAATTCATCGAGGCTTAACTGATTATTACAGTCATGTGCATGCGTGAGCATGTGCCAAGTCAATCAAATGAAACATTCAGAGGAGGATACCACGGTTTCATACCAATTTATGAATAGAGTAATGCAAGCAAACATTCATGAGACATGCTACAAACTATTAGCGAGCTGGAGCTAATCATAAGAAAGCAAGAACTACTAAGCATCCAAAGAAAACATACACTCTACATGAACGAACTAAGCATGCCCATAGTGATGAGTATATGTACAAAAATGTAAACAAATAGAGTTCGTTACCAGCCTCTTACCACGCCTCAAGTTGTCATTGATCCTCATTATTGCTCTTCACTTATGTGGCTTGAATAATAATATGAAACTAATATCCACTAAGGACTGCCGAACTCTGGAGCAAACTCGCAAAAACCAAAGAAGAATGACAACTATTTTTTGTGTTTTCGATTTTTAAACAAGAACCAAAAGAGAGAAACAAGCAAAGCAAAATCTTTTTGGGTTTTTCGAATAGTTCAAACAAATCAAAAAGGGAAAAACAAACCAAGGAAAAAAGAAGAAGCAAACCAAAGAGAAACAACAAAAATATTTTTGGTCTTTTTGGGTTTTTAGAATGCAAAATCAAAGAAGAACGAAAACTAAAAAGAGAACGAAAACATGAATATACAAAGTACCGACCAAACATGATATGAAGATGAGTGTGGTGTCGGCGTACCTCCCCCCAAGCTTAGGCTTTTGGCCTAAGTGGGTATCAATCCCAAGCTGGCCAGGATGAAGTATCCCCGTGGTACGACGAGGAGGTACCCTCGTCCTGGTGCGAGCTCGAGTACGTCCCTCCGTAATGCGCGGAGTAATCATAGGAGGGCACATCCTCCTGGTGCTGCTCGTGGAAACCCAGCAAGCGAAGCTGCTCGTCCACCTCCTCCTTGGAGCGCGACCATGGTCTCCTGTGAACACTAAACAAAGAAGGCTGTGGCAAAAGGATCTCCCTTTCATCCCCGTCAGTGAAAAGCATCCTATATACTAGATTGTTCAAATCAGAGGTAGTAGTGACAAAGTGATGAGTTTTCATGGCAACAAGGTCAAGCCTCTGTGGTGCCAGCATAGCATCATCGGGATCCACTGAAAGACCTGATGCATTGACCATGCGCGATGCAATGATGCCCCCATAGATAGCCCCCCTAGCAGCTAAGCGGCGAGAAATAAGCGAGCCAAGATTGTACCGAGTATCATTGTTAAGCGCAGCAACTAGGAAAGCTAAATGATAGTTGGAGATATTACTAGTGTTCTCCCTACCCAATACACTAGTAGCAAGATAATATGCAAAGTATCTAAGAGTAGGGAGTTGGATATTTCTTATCTTTCCGCGCTGCGCCACGCGGTCAACATCATTGGTCACCCCTCGGTAAAGCTCCAACAAATCAGTGGGTCACCCTTGAATTTTCTTCACGGTCCCTGTCATACGCACACCTACAATACTGCAAAATCTCTCCAAAGGCATGGTGAAGGGCAGATCATAGATTTTAAAAGAGGCAGTAGATTGATAGGGTGTGTTAGTAAACGCGAAGCTCTCAACAAAAGTTTTGGTGAGCATAGCGTATTGTGCGCTCTCATCTTGCATATATGAGGTCAAACCAACCCTCTCAATCAGTAGCAAGAACTCATTAAGAATACATGCAGCTTGCAAGAAAGTAAAACAAGGAAAAGAGGATGGGTGAGCATCCCCATCATCCCTTTCACTTCCAATACGGGTTGCAATGAGGTCTTCATTGTATGATGGCCTAGTTTGAGAGGCTGTTCTTGAGGGCCTCGACCTCCTAGGTGCATCAGTCTCCAATATCTCTCCAAAAGTATGATTGTTCATGCTTGGTATTCTGAAATTTAAACACCTATTAAACAAGTGATTGAAAAGTAAATATAATGAAGGGTTCTACTCATAGGGACTTGCAAGAGGCCTAAACATGCATCAACACTATATCTCTAAGCATCAAACAAGCTTACAAGCTCTCATAACCAGTCACCTACAGCAGCAAAATACTCAACATATAATCCACAAAACACAAATCTACTTGGACAAGGGGAGGAGTCACATACCAGGGAACAAATGCTCCAAATTTCAGCAAGAGAGAAGGGCTGAGCAAGGAGATTGAAAAAATCGAGAGCAAGCACAGCAAGAACGCGATTTTGAGCTATGAACTGGAGCTTACTCGGGAGAGAGAAGAAAGTGGCAGGTGAGAGAGTTAGTGGGGGGGGCCAGGGGTGGCCCACACCAGGGCATGGCGCCACCCAGTGCTGGCTGCGCCACCATGTGGTGTGCCTGCCTGGTGGGTCCCCCTGGTTCCTCCTAGCATCATAAGCATCAAAATTTTCAGATTCAGCAGTAGTAGCAGTGTGTGTAGCATGTGTATGTGGTGGTGTAAGGAACTTACTCAAAACAGACGATGAATCAAGAGCAGCAGAGGTGTTTAGAACCGTACCTCTTCTTGTAGTGGATGGTAAAATAGGAACCTTACCATCACGAGACTTACCCATGATGGATGGATAGAAGCGAACAATAGAGAATCCAAGTGAACTTGATAAATAAAGCTATGCTCCCCGGCAACGGCGCCAGAAAATAGTCTTGATGACCCACAAGTATAGGGGGTGTATCGCAGTATTATCGAGGGAAGTGAAACCCAATTTATTGATTCGACACAAGGGGAGCCAAAGAATATTTATAAGCCTTAACAACTGAGTTGTCAATTCAGCTACACCTGGAAACAATCTTGCTCACAACAATTTATCAGTAGCAACAGTTTTATAGTAGGAATAGCAAAGTAACAGCAGTAGTAAAGCAAAGACAGTAGTAACAAAAGCAGTAAACAGTGGGATTCGAGTGCGGTAGGCATAGGGATGGATGGACGGGCGTTGCATGGACAAGAAAATTCACATAGCAATCAGAACATAGGGCAATTCCAGATAAATAAGATAAAGCATCCAAGTACTAGACAATCCTAGGCATGTGTTCCATATATAGTCATACGTGCTCGCAATGAGAACTTGCAGAACATCTTTTGTCCTGCCAGCCCGTTTGCAGCGGGGCCTCTAGGGAACTACTGGTAATTAAGGTGCTCCTTTTAATATAGCACAGGAGATAAGCATTAACACTCCGAGAACACATGTGATCCTCACATCAAAGCCATTCCCTTTCGGTTATCCCGATTTCTGTCACTTCAGGGCCATAGGTTCCGGACAATAACGTGTGTATACAACTTGTAGATAAGACCAAGAACAATACTATCATAATGAATCAATAATAAGTTCATATCTGAAATCATGGCACTCGGGCCCTAGTGACAAGCATTAAGCACAACAAGTCGCAACAAAGCACTAATAAAAGATAATAGGCACCATGCCATAACAATCTGATGCCATTACATGAATGGTCTCATCCAATCCCTACCATCCCCATAGCCTACAACGGGGGATTACTCACTCATAGATGGGGGAAACATGGATGGTCGATGGAGAAGCGATGGTGATGATGATGGCGATGATCTCGTCCAATTCCCCATCCCGGCAGGGTGCTAGAACGGAGTTTCTGGTGCTGTTTCGTGGAATCTGGTGGTGGCAGCGGAGCGGAACTCCTTCTAGAAAAACGTCAAACCCCCTGAAGTTTTTAGGTTAGAAGGCTCCTTATAGGCGAAGAGAGAGGCCGAGGGGGTGCCTGGGAGGCCCACACCACTCCCTGGTGTGGCCTGGCCTGGCCCGCGCCACCAGGTGGTGTGGCCACCCCCTGGCTCTTCTCCGTCTCGTATTCTGGCTCCTGGAGTCTTCGGGTGAAATATGATTTTTGGCATATTTTCCGGGATTTTTCCTAATAGTTGGTTTTCTGCACAAAAAAGTAGACACCCAGGGCAATTCTGCTGAAAACAGCATCAGTCCGCATTAGTTGCGTCCAAATCACACAAGTATAGAGGAGAAACAATAGCAAAAGTGTTCAGGAAAGTAGATACGTTTTGGACGTATCAGGCACCTGGTAGCTCGACGGGCATGGGTAGCTGGAGGCGCACAGCGCCTCGGTCTCTTCGAGTGTCAGATTAGCCCAGTATGCGGTGTCCATTGTTGAGATAGGAAGGTGTGGATGTGTGGATAGCCATGGTGTGGTCAGCCTAGATATAGAGGGAAAGGGCGGGAAAACATAGCGGGAAGCGGTGGGTAATGGCGAGAAATATCTTTAGTCCCGGTTAGTGGCTCCAACTAGGACTAAAAGGCCCAGTTACAGGAAAAGGGCGGGAAAGCATAGCGGGAAGCGGTGGGAAATGGCGGGAAATATCTTTAGTCCTGGTTAGTGGCTCCAACTAGGACTAAAAGGCCCAGTTAGAGGAAAAGGGCAGGAAAGCATAGCGGGAAGCAGTGGGAAATAGCGGGAAATATCTTTAGTCCCAGTTAGTGGCTCCAACTGGGACTAAAAGGCCCGTTTAGAGGGAAAGGGCGGGAAAGCATAGCGGAAAGCGGTGGGAAATGGCAGGAAATATCTTTAGTCCCGGTTAGTGGCTCCAACCGGGACTATCGACAAGATTTTCGACATTATGTCGTGAGTGTCGACACTATGTTGTGCTGCTTAATCTATAAATAGGCATCCTTGTGAAGTTATCAACCACAAACATGATGGTGTGCAAGAGCAGAGATACCACTACGGCCAGTTTGAGGGAGATGTCGGCGGAGCCCAGTCCTGCGGCATCTCCAACAAACTGGCCATAGACGTACTCCCTAATATGTGAAATTATTTAGCTCTCGACGTATTGATCTAGTTAGAGAAGTTATAAACTACAAGACGATGGTGTGTGAGAGTAGGGACAACACTATGGCCAACTGTAGGGAGATGCCTAAGGATCCAGTCCTCAGGCATCTCTCTGAAGTTGGCCATAGAGGCACTCCCTAATATCTTTAGTCCCGGTTATTGCCTCCAACTGGGACTAAAGGCCCTGAAATGTATGGATCATATATTAACATTTCGCTGAAGGAAGACCACCGGAGCATCGGAATCACATGAAAACATGCATATGTAGGTCCCAAGTGTGACCCCCTTCGCAGACATGCGTTAACACTTAGTAAAATCCTGGATATGTACGTGGAACCTCCCGCCACGGGGAAACCGGAGCCTATTTTATGGCAAAGCTTCCCCAACCTTTGCTTTACATGTACATATGTCCTAAGCAAACCAAAACAAATAGAAAAATCCATCGGGCTACCCTCGTACGGAGATAGCTATAGGGGTAGACGATTCGGGGGGCCCGGTCTAGAGTTTCTCCATCTCCCCAAGAACAAGAGAAACTAGTCACACATGGAAGCAATCAAAAACATCATCATATTCATATGGATGGATTGAAAGTGCAAAGGAAAATCAAGTGCAAACAACAATAGTATTTGAATTACAACAAGATCTAATGAACAAGAGTTGGGGAAAATGGTGTTGATGGAGATGTTGTTGTTCATGATGAAGGGATGATGATATGTCCTCCAATGATCCATGAAGCATGAAGGATTTGCTCTTTTCCAACTTTATCCTCCAGATCCCTTCTGGTGTGGTATTTCGAGGCTGGAGGTTTTTGTGAATGTTGGATCTCAGATCCGTCTTTGCGTAATGAGAGTATTTGACGAGGCTGGCATCCTAAAAATTCGTACGGTCATACGGTACGGGTGGGATCTGCTCATACTGTATGTTATTAATCCTATAGTATCTTCTCATCGCATCATCTCTTCTCCCAGGTGTGTGGAAAATCATTTAAATGACATTTATCACTTAGAAATATCATATTAGTTCATAACATGACATTACACCAATTGACATATTCACAAAAGACTTGATAATTCAGGATCATGTTGAAACATGGACAAAATGTGCACACGAGCACCGTAAAATACAAAAATCCTAACTCTACTTATGCAAAAACACATGACAAATATGCTTCAAAAATGGACTCATCAACTTCCCCAAGATAGACTCTTGCTCGTCCCCGAGAAAGATGGTGGTTTATGGACAAGATTAGCATGTTTATGAGGCACGAGTCAATACAATAAATGAGACAATTGAAGCATAATTACAATATCAGATATATAACTTCATCATGAGCTATATCACACTCTCAAACATCACATGACTTAGAGACTTCCACACCTTTTGTATCAATAATTTATATGAAGTTCAAAGACTAAGCATGTTATACAATCATTAAGTTCATATTAACAAGCACTTGATTGAGTAAGAAGTAATTATGATCATTGCTTGAGTATCTTTTGTCAAGTTGCACTTCTCTCTCTCTTTTTTGTAGCACAACTTTTTTCTTTTTGTTTCACCAATAATGTTGTATCATGTTAATACTATTTATGGCTCTTGTTGGTTTAAACCAATGATTATAACATGCTATCAAATTTTCTTCTCATATTTTATCAATACTTTCTGGTGTGGAAGACCCTAAAATCATAATAGGGGTACAAGTATCATAGCACTCATCCTAATTCATACATGTAATACAATAATCATAAATCAAAAACACTTCAAGTATCATAATGTCTCAAAACTCATCGGATATAATTCTTTCCTGAGACCAATGAAGATGATAATGCAACTAATGCAAACTATGGAATTAAAAGCCTAACATGCGTGCAAGAAGGTAAACATGCTAAAACTAGAAGATATATTACAAGGTGTTACAGATCTCCCCCAGCTTGGAATAAAGTCGGTGGGATCAAATAATCCCTCATGATTATTCTATAACATGATGTCATTTAGGGAGGAGGCAAAGTATTGGAGATGGCTGCATACAGCTTCTTGTTTGTTTCCTCCAGAGTAGATATATGATGAAGGAACTTGTGCAGATCAGAGTGCATGGAGTACATTGTATCTGCGACCTAACCAAGCCTCTCATTGAGTTCCCTCTTTCCCTCCATATCTAAGAGGCCATTTGCACATGACTTCACGATCGAGAAACTCCTCCTTATGATACTTCTATATCTTGTTAAGGTGTCGCTCGGTCTCTGAGAGTTGTGACGCAACGGGTACATCGATGAGGTTAAGACCCCAATCATCTCGTGGCTTCACACTCATGTGGGCGTTCACGATGATCTTATTTGTTGTCCACGTGTGTGTTGTGGTTTCCTGATAAGTTCCTGCATCAACTTAGTTAATTTTCTTACGCTTGGGAGAAGATTAGTTCGTGGCGATGAACTTGAGTGACTCCGTGCATCCCTTACCATGTGGCTTCCTTGCTTCCTCTTCATCTTCAGGCCTCACCATTGCGAGGTAGTCTAGTTGCCTCCAATCTCTAGTTGTTTTCTCCATAAAGGTTTCGAACTCCTCATCATCGGACTTGAAGGAGACACCTTTATTCTTCGGGCTACTTGTGTTTCATGGTCATTGGATTCAATGAAGGAAGCCTAGAAACTATCCCATGAAGGAGACATGAGACCTAAAGATTTTCCTTTGCCTGCAACTAGGTAGCACATCAAGGAGATTGGATATGTTGATATAATAAGAAAAGAGACCTTTGGGAAGGCTTATGAAGGGTTAGTAGCAGGAAAAAAATGGTACTAGAAGTAAAAGGGCGGCCAAGAAAAGAATCACAACAAAATAGGAAAGAAATAGGAGAAAAATGAAGAGTTTGAGGTGGTAATGACCAACGGTATGGGCGTCGCCTGTACGGTACGCCCGTACCCGATATACTTTAAAAAATTGTGCCTACCAAAGTCGGTATGAATCTTTCCAAATAATCGGTATTGTCGGGACTAGACCGTACTAGCAGTTTTCTGACCTTTTTACGATGGTATTTTTTTTAAAGTGCAATCAACGAAAACTAACCAAATGTTACAGAAGGTTTAATGACTTGGCGTACGGCGGGAGCTTACCATACGGTCTGGTCATGCCGTTCTATAGAAACAAATAGAAAAACAAGAAGGGGTATTGCTAGCTTAACGACCTCTGTTACGGGCGGGTGCGGTCGTACTATCCACCAGTACCAGGTTCAAAAAATTGTGCAAAGAATTCAAAAAGGTTAACGGAAATAGCAAAATAGCAATTAAAACACAAAAAATAAGGATGGGATTACCTCACTTACTTGGTGATAATGAAGTTTGTGTTGCCGCTTTTCCTCCCTTCAACTTTTATATTATCTTCTTCTTTCCTTTTAATATGGTTGGTCTTAAGAAATTTCTGAAACCATTACAAAGAGAAACGTAAAATTTTATTTCAGAGCAAATAGTGCCTCCATTCGTGTTTCAACGTGTTCCTCTTTTTTTGCAAGATCTGCAAGTTAAACTCTTGCAAAAGTAAAGTATAACGGATCATTCTTGGCATAATGTTCGTTCTTTCAAGAATTTCCTTTAAGATATTATGATCAGTATGCACTCTAACTTTTGAGTTAATTATATATGATCTAAATTTATCACAGGAGAATACAATAGTAAAGAGTTTGTTTCTACCATTGGGTAGTTCTTTTGAGCATAACTCAAGGTACGAGTAGCGTGATGAATGATATTAAGTTCATCACCATCATGCTGACAAAGAACAAGTCCCACTACTTCATGACTGGCTTCACAAAACAAATCAAAAGGATTTTTCAGTTTGGTGGTTTGATTATTGGAGCATTAAGAAGGGCTTGTTTTAATATGGTGAAAGCAGTAAGATAGTTTTCATCAAACTTAAAAGTAGCTTATTTTTGTAAAAGGTTAGTTAATGGTATTTTAACTTTAGAGAAGTTCTTAATAAATCTTCTATAAAATAATGAATGACCTAAGAAACTTCTTAAACCTTTTACATCTTCAGGAGGCGATAGCCTCTCTATTGATTCTATTTTTGCTTTATCGACTTCTATGCACTTACCTAAGATCTTGTGACCAAATACTATACCTTCTTGAACCATGAAGTGGCAATTCTCCAATTCAAGACAAGGTCAGTATCCTCACATCTCTACAAAACCTTATGAATATTATGGAGGCAATGGTTAAATGAAGTCCCATAGAACGAAAATTCGTCCAAGAATACTTCCATAATATTTTCAACATAATCAACAAATATAGCGGTCATACAAAGGTCAAAAGGCATGCGACGATAAGCATATAAACCAAACGGACATGTGGATGTTGTTTTTAATTGGTCATTTAGATGGACTGATATCTGAGAGAAACCGGAATATCCATCTAAGTAACAAAAATGAGAGTGCATAGCAAGTCTCTCTAAGTTTTGATCTATAAATGGCAAAGGGTAGTGATCCTTTTGAGTTTCCTTATTAAGTTTTCTAAAATCAATGCACATCCTATGACCAATGACTGTTCGAGTAGGGACTAACTCATTATGTTCATTTAGGACTACAGTGAACCCACCTTTCTTTGGAACACAAATGAACAGGACTTACCCAGTCACTTTCGTCCACATGGAAAATGATACATGCATCTACAAGGAGGATTACCTCCTTTCTCACCTCTTATTTCATATGAGGTTTAAGTCTTCTTTGGAAGTATGCAACCGGCTAGGTTCTGATACGTCCATTTTGCATTACTATTCTATGTCCTAATTCACTGCTATTCATTCATATATTTCATATTAAGAGATGATACTTATGTAATTTCATCTGTTTTTGCATGGTTGATGACTTTTGGAGCATGGACCGCTGTAGTTAGGATTCTAATGGAAAAGGTGTCGTTTGGAGGCAAAATTCACGAAGATCAGAAAATCTGAGAAAATATACGGAAAATCCTATTTTTTCAGAAGACGAAGACTGCCAGAAGGAGGAGTGGAGATGGGCCACAGCGGGCCCACACCACCCCCTGGCGCGGGCAAGCCTAGGCCGCGCCACCAGGTGGTGTGGCCGCCCTATCCCACCTCTAGCTCTCCCCTCTGGCGTATATTATCCTCCCGAAACCCTAAGACTCAGGGAGCAACCACAGAAAGATTCCGCCGCCTCTGCGGGGCGGAAAACACCGAGAGAGAAAGATCTCTCCGGCAGACAGATTTCTCCCGGGGAATTTCCTTCCCGGAGAGGGGAGATCGTCGCCATCAACACCACCGTCAAGCTGGACTTCATCGGGATCATCATCATCACCACCACCACCACCATCTCCATATTGATGTAACATTTGAGTTGAATCTTGCATAGTTCTTAGGGGAAACATTCCCGGTGTTGATTACTCTTTGTAGTTGATGCTATTGAGTGAACTGTTGAAGTATTGTTTATGTTTAGATTGTTATACATCATTATTCCATCTCTGATCATGATCCAAATGATGTTTTGTGAGTAGTCCGTTTTGTTCTTGAGGATGTGGGGGAAGTCATGTTGTTAGTAGTGGAATTGTGTTGAGAAAGATTCAATAGTTTGATATTTAAGTTGTGGTGTACTTCTTCTAGTGGTGTCATGTGAACATCGACTACATTACATTTCACCTATATGGGCCTAGGGGAATGCATTGTGTATTTCGGTACTAATCGTAGGGGTTGCAGGGGTGACAGAAACCTGAACCCTCGTTAGGAAACCATTACACAAGGGATGAAAGGGTCTTAGAGTTTAAAGTTGTGGTTAGGTTTCTACCTTAATTACTTTCTTATACTTACGGATGTTTGCAAGGGGTATAATCACAAGTATGCATTAGTCCTAGGAAGGTCGGTACATTAGCACAGGTTCACCCACACAACACTTAGCAAGCTAAAGAAGATTAATCAACTATATGAAGCGAAAGCACTTGACAGTCTTCCCATGTGTCCTTGAGAATGTTTGGTCATCTTAAGTAATACAACCGGCTTGTCCTTTCCTGCATAAAGGATTGGGCCACTTTCTGTATTTATTCTTATTGTCTTTTATTTACTCGTACTTTATTTACTTGCTTTATCAAAAAACCCTAAAAATCCGTTTGCTAAGTATTTGCAGAGAATTCTTGATCCAAACCACTAGCCAGCACCTTCTGCTCCTCATTGGGTTCGACACTCTTACTTATCGAAAATACTTCGATACACCCCCTATACTTGTGGAGAGAATTCCTTATTTGACCCTGGCTAAAATTTGCATTCCTTTTTTGGCCCTACCAAATTATTTCTTCCTTTCTTGACACACAAAGTTTGTATGATTCCTTAGTTGGCCTTAACGTTACTTCTGTTAGCTCCTCCCGTTGAAACATTTTGAGGTGGACTTATATACCCCTGGTCAGTCGATAGAAGGCTGACTCTGGAAAGAGAAAAAAAGCCCAATCTCTACCATCCCGATCCAAGTCGTGCCCGTCCATGAAAAAAAACTTCCAAAAAAACTCCACGTTGAGCCGTCGTTCCCAAATCCCATCCCAGGTCCTATCCAGATCGAGATCCCGTCCAGCAGGGCATCACCACGCGGCGCTCTAGCATCTACTCGACCGCTGGAGCTGAGTCCCCGCAGCCACCACCCATCTGGTGCTCTCGCTGCCGCTGCCTAAGAGGCAGGCCGTTGGTCCACCCGCATGTGTGTTGCCCCGGATTTCCCTACGTGTACGTCATGCGGCAGTTCCGTGCGGGTCGTCGACGTGGTACCCGGGGCTGCGGGATCCGTTGAGGTGGCTTGCGTATCCGGTGGGTTTCCAAGGTCATCGTTCTCCGCATCTTCCATGTCGAGGAGGAGGGAGGATGCCTCCTTCGGTCGCCGCGAGCTACGAACGGAAGAGTCTAGGAGCGGCACACCGGCCGTGGCCTGCGGCAAGAAGGGACGACTGCTCTTTTTTTTCTTCCAATTTTGTACTGTTGATCATTTTAGACATGTCCTTTTTTTCATGAATGAGCTTGGCAGCGAATGAGTTCGCGTGAGTTCCGCTCGTTCAATGTTTTCAATATCTGTGATTTGGATATGTCAGTTTTAAGATCTTTTGTTCCATGTTTCTTCAATGTATGAGAAGAGGAATTTTTATTCCTTTCTTTTCATGCTTTGCGATTCTGCCATGATCTAGAGTAGTCACAGAACCATATCGATGAGCACTGTCTCATTTTTTTTGCATAATAAAATTGTGTTTTGATTATTTCTTCCATGATCTGTGTATGGCATCTAGAATAGTCACAGAACCATATATATGAACTGCGTATGGCATCCAGTTACAGGGTTCTGCCAAATTTTTGATTTTTTTTTAAATCTGACCTAAGTTTTTTAATCCAAATCGGTTATGTGACGATATATTGGGTTCTCTAATTATTCCAATAACATTAACCAACTATATCACAAATTTTCTAGTGCCATTTTGTCACATATTACAGCAGGGGCAAAAATGTCATCTTAGACACCTACTTAACATCGTCGGTGTTTAAATTGTACTAGAAGGCCAAATAAGGAACTAACCAAACTTCGTGTGTCAAGAAAGGAAGAAAATATTTGACAGGGCCAAGAAAGGAAGGCAAATTTCAGCCAGGGCCAAATAAGGAATTCTCTCATACTTGTGGGTCATCAAGACTATTTTCTGGCGCCGTTGCCGGGGAGTGAAGCGCTATTGGAGAGTGGAACTGGTAAAGGAAACTTCTACTGTGAGTATTGTTTACTTCTATTAGTTGCTTTATTTTTGTTATGGATAATTCGCTGAGTTTCTTATTTGGTAATGCTACTACAAGGACAAGCCGGTTGAGAATGATGCTTTTAAAATACCTACAAGAATTATTGATCGTGTTATGGATAACTACTATGTTGGGGATGGAACTATCCATCCCGGTGATCATTTACTCTTTATACACGAATTATGCGGGTTGTTCAAGTGTGCAGGGATTACTATAGATCAAGTTAAGAAGAAGTTATTCTCATTATCACTGAAAGGAAGATCTAAGGAATGGTATAAGCTGCTGAAGAATGGTCAAGCTCTTGATTGGGAGGAAATAGTACCTCTCTTTTATTCAAAATTTTATCCTCCTAGTGAGATTCATAAATATCGGAATCAAATATACAACTTTTGGCCTCTTGATGGAGAGAGTACAGCTCAGGCTTGGGGGGGATTGAAGTTACTCATGCTCAAATGTCCCATTCATGAGCTCTCCAACAATATTATTATCAATAACTTTTATGCAAGGCTCCCTCTCGATGACAAGGATTTATTGGATGCTTCTTGTGTCGGATCATTCAAGTCAATGTTGAAGCTTGGGAGAATGACAAAGGTAGAAAGTCAGGTATAAATTATGATTATGAATGCATTGAATCTTTTATGGGAACTCATGACTTTCAAAATATTAAAAATGCTTATGGTCTAGACTCTCAAGCTATTGCTTCTTATTTTAAGGCTTTTGCTTCCTACATTGAAGTGCCTAAAAAGAAAAGGAATAAGTATCATGAACATTATAAAGATGTTACTAAGTGTGTTCCTGTAAAAAATACTGAAGTTTATACTGCTAATCATGTTCTACATGAACCTTACATTGACAAAATGCCTTTCCCAGTGAAGATAAAGGAACATTCTATGATAGCTAGTGTGGTTGATGAAAGTACAAGTAAAGTTCTTGAACCTAATAAACAAATGGTTGATGAACCTATAATAGCAAATGTGAAATACTTTGTTACTAAATATGTAGAAGAGGGACACACTATCCGTTGTAAGGATACCTCTGATATTGTTTCACAAAGTAGTGTTATGAGAGCTAGTATTCCTGTGTTTTCTGTTAGAATAAGTGATCATTGTTACGATGGTCCTTGTGATAGTTATATTGTTAAGTTTATGCATGATACTGAAAGTTAATATGAGAGAGGGAAAAGTGTTCTTATGTATCTTAATAATATCAAGTTTCCTTGTTTTATGCTGAAAGTTTTTATGTTGCACTTCTTTTGCCTTCCTATGCTTGTAGCCTCTGGTTTCAACAACTTGTTTGTTTACAAAATTCCCTTGCATAGGAAGTGGGTTAGACTTAAACATGTGTACTTTTGCTTCTTAATGCTCTCTTTCACTTCAATTCATATTCCTATGTGAGCATCTTCAAAATTATCATGCCCATCTTAACGGCTATAAAGAAAGAGCTTTTTGGGAGACAACCCAATTTATTTTTGCTTTCAGTTTGTTTTTGTTTCTTTGAGTCTTGGAAGTTATTACTTCGGTAATAACCGCTCCTTATCCTTTTTTGGTTTTTGTGTTAAGATCAACCTCTAATGAGAGAGAAATAATATTTGGGGAAGTTGTTGTCCCAAAACAGATTTTTGTGCTTCACCGTAAAAATTTGTGAGACATCTCTGTCTGTCGGATTAAGCTATAATTGTTTGTGCTTCTGCCCCAGGTTGTTATTTAACGTTCGTTAGTTTTGCACTTTTTTATTTGCGCAACATAAGATTTTCGAAAAAAATGATCTTTACCTGCTGGTCTGTTTTGATAGATTTTGCCACTCTTGCATTTGCTTCTTTAATTGATTTCCTTTTTGAATTCTTTTTGGGTTTTCAGAAGGAGTTGCTACAGTATCTTATGTTCTTATGGTTTTCGGTTAAAGTTGGACTCATAAGATTTTGTCACTTCACCTATACTAATGTTGCTAATGAGAACTGTGTGAAGTTTTGTGTGAAAGAAATTTCCAGGTAGTGGAGATAATGGTGTAATAAGGAAGTGAAAGGTTTTATGACTCAAGTCATAAGTGTATGAAGATGAAGATATTGATGCTATTCAAGTGGTGACTCCGGAAGAATCCACTAAATACCAAATTCAGAGACCTGCAGACTCCGTTTTCAAATAGGTAACAGTTCTGGTAAGAAAAGTTCCGCGAAAATACTACCCAACTATATTTTTGAAGTTTTTAGCCAATAAGGAAAGTTACGAAGCGAAATAGGGACGGAAACGGAGCCAGGGTGGCTCACACCACCCTATGGCGCGGGCACACCCTAGGGCACGCCACCAGGTGGTGTGGCCACTCCGGACTCCGTCTCCGACCCATTTTCTCCCAGTACTTTCCTTTTGTTATGAAACTTCGTAATATATAATCCCCCGGATCCCCCAAGGTTCGTATATCATGTTCTCATCGTGTTTTTGTTTCGATCTGTTTCTGCCAGGAACTATCTTTGAAGCTTAGAAGCGCAATGGTGTCTGCCAAGGATACGGGGAAGGAGCATATGGAGGAAGATCTCCAAGAGTGAAGGTGAAGAGGAGATAAATCAAGGCCAACATCTGCACAATAGCACTACCATTGCAAGCATTGGAGTGTTGGCAAGACCTGTTAGGTTCAGGAGGACTGCACGGATGTCAACTGGAGGGAAAACTCCGCGTCACTGTTTAGCTCCACGGTCACTTCCTCCACGCACCAAGAATATTTTCTATAAGCATCAACACCAGAATATGCCCAAGGAGAAATTACCCTCCAATTGGGATTTGCCTCATTCTAGCCATGCAGGGAAAGAAGACTCCAAGGAGGAAGAGTGGAAAAAGAATCACAAGAGCTGGGATCCGCAATCTAACATGATCATGCACCGCATCGAGCACAACTCAGATTTGATTCGAACTCTCACCTTCGAGATTCAGGACTTGGGGAAATTGATCAAAGAGCTCATCAAGAGGATACCACCACCACCAAAGGAGTAATTCGTCATCAGGTTTGGCATCCCCTTGGTTTGTTCCAAGCTTGGGGAGTGCCGCGGTATCACATCACTATCTTCTATCTTTTTACCTTTTTAGTAGAGTCACATCATGAATAGAGGAGTTATCATGTAGGATGGTTTGCATTATGGAAGTGTCCCCTCTCTCATTAGATATCTAACCCTTGGTGTGAGTTGCCGTTATGGAATATTAGTGAGAAGTTCTATCATTTAGTCTTTTGCATATTTTATATTAGTTTTCAATTTGTGGTTATATGATTGATCTCGTTGTTAGTATTCGTATCACATTGGGATCATTAAGTTAATTTAGTTGGTTTTGGCAAACCTGGCTCGGTCAGTAGCAACACTATTTTTGAGAGTTGAATGAAAAGATAAAAGTACTCTAAAAAAAATAATTTCATCATCTTTCTTTCTTGATTTGCTCATAAGTTTAGTATTCTCTAGTTAAGATCTTTTGTGCTTTCAAGGAAGATTGCATGTTTGTTTTTATCACTTGTATGTTTGTTTGCTTCCTTCAACTCTTATACTTGCTACCCAGCCTTGCTAGCCAAAAACCTTTACTCGGAGGGAATTCTTCTCGTGCATCCACTCCTTAAAACCAAAACTTTTGCCATTTGTGTCCACCATACCTACCTATTAGCATTATTGCTATTCCAAGTAAATTCTTGTTTTTATCTACCTTCCAAATTAAACTTGTTATGTGAAAATTAGTGATTAAAGCTCTCATGAAGTTGATGGCACACTTTACTTTCTTGCACTTATTTAACTTGAACCATTGTGATCACCTGTGTTGCGTATATGCTTGCGCTTTGTAAGTTGTGAATTAGTAGAACCATGCTGTCATGGGGAATGCTTTCAACATTGCACTGGTACTTTGTACCTAGTTGGTATCATGTTCTTTTGTCTATGGATGTCGTCGGTGTGAAATGAAAGGCGAGCTTCTAAGTCCATGGAGTTATGCATGTGTGTTAGAGAAACGCCTGGACCACTGGTCTAATCCATGCTGACATGGTGGAAACCTGCAGCGTAACCATAACGATCATCTATGAAGCATCCTTCTTATAAAAAAATAGTCCTATATTGAGAAAAAAAGAGAAAAAGAGAAAAGAAAAAATTGATTATGAAAAGAGGAAAGAGAGAAAAAAGCACCATATTCCCATGGTAAATAAGAAGATTGCAGAGATGCTTGTTGTCTGCTTGCCTTGTCATTTTGTTATGGGATTCTTCCGTAGCATCGGGCAAGGGGTACCCCATTGGCGGTTCTCCATGATACACATGTGCTTACGATGACAAGAACTTACCGGTGACTAAACCTGAGTAGCATGAGGAGCGGCCCTCGTATTCAAGGGACATGAGATTCTCAATTTGCAACTTGTCAAGCATATCCTCGTATTTGATCACATTAACCTTAATCACCTAAAGATGCCTATGATAGGGGCAATGAGAGCTAAAAGCTAATAAGTATCATAATTTTTGGAGCTCTTTATGAAACTTGCCATCCCTGCTTCCCTCTATGAAGGGCCTTTCTTTTACTTTTTAGTTGAGTCAGTAAACCTATTCCCTTCTATCTCAGCAAGTATTTTGAGTTGTTGTGTTTCATTCATTCACATGATGATTTATTCAATCATGTTTCTTATGTTCCTTGTTTTGCACATTGCTCCTATCTTGGTGTTTACTTCTTTGAAAGCTATCATTGAAAACCAGTTATTTGTGAACTCCAGCAAATTTTTACTATTCTTCGACCAAGAGCTAAGTTTGCCATTACCAATTATGATTCACTTTATGTATATTTATTGTGTTTCCTTTACTTATTGCAAGTTAAGTTATATAATAGTGAGTTGTCTTCTATTATGATCTATGTTTTGATGAATGTGATGCTTCTTGTCCGTAGTCTTTTATCGACTCTTCACTCCATAAACCTGAGGCCATGTTTATTGAGCTGAGTTTCGCTTGGGGACAAGCGAAGTCTAAGCTTGGGGGGAGTTGATACGTCCATTTTGCATCACTATTCTATGTCATAATTCACTGCTATTCATTCATATATTTCATATTAAGAGATGATACTTATGTAATTTCATCTGTTTTAGCATGGTTGATGACTTTTGGAGCATGGACCGTTGTAGTCAGGATTCTGATGGAAAAGGTGATGTTTGGAGGCAAAATTCGCGAAGATCAGAAAATCCAGGAAAATATACGGAAAACCTATTTTTTCAGAAGACGGAGACTGCCAGAAGGAGGAGTGGAGATGGGCCACAGGGGGGCCACACCACCCCCTGGCGCGGGAAAGCCTAGGCCGCACCACCAGGTGGTGTGGCCGCCCTGGCCCACCTCTGGCTCTCCCCTCTGGCATATATTATCCTCCCGAAACCCTAAGACTCAGGGAGCAACCACAGAAAGATTATGCCGCCTCTGTGGGGTGGAAAACACCGAGAGAGAAAGATTTCTCCGGTAGACAGATTTCTTCCAAGGGAATTCCTTCCCAGAGAGGGGAGATCGTCGCCATCAACACCACCATCAAGATGGACTTCATCGGGATCATCATCATCATCACCACCATCATCACCACCAGCACCATCTCCATATTGCTATAACAATTGAGTTGAATCTTGCATAGTTCTTAGGGGAAACTTTCCCGGTGTTGATTACTTTTTGTAGTTGATGCCTTTGAGTGAACCGTTGGATTATTGTTTATGTTCAGATTGTTATACATCATTATTCCATCTCTGATCATGATCCATATTATGTCTTGTGAGTAGTTCGTTTGTTCTTGAGGACATGGGCGAAGTCATGTTGTTAGTAGTGGAATTGTGTTGAGAAAGATTGAATAGTTTGATATTTAAGTTGTGGTGTACTTCTTCTAGTGGTGTCATGTGCACGTTGACTACATGACACTTCACCTATATGGGCCTAGGGGAATGCATTGTGTATTTGGCTACTAATCGCAGGGGTTGCTAGAGTGACAGAAACCTGAACCCCCGTTAGGAAACCATTGCACAAGGGACGTAAGGGTCTTATAGTTTAAAGTTATGGTTAGGTTTCTACCTTAATTACTTTCTGGTACTTACGGATGTTTGCAAGGGGTATAATCACAAGTATATATTAGTCCTAGGAAGGTCGGTACATTAGCACAGGTTCACCCACACAACACTTAGCAAGGTAAAGAAGCTTAATCAACTATATGAAGCGAACGCACTTGACAGTCTTCCCATGTGTCCTCGAGAACGTTTGGTCATCTTAAGTAATACAATCGGCTTGTCCTTTGCTGCATAAAGGAATGGGCCACTTTCTACATTTATTCTTATTGTCTTTTATTTACTCGTACTTTATTTACTTGCTTTATCAAAAAAAACCCTAAAAATCCATTTGCTAAGTATTTGTAGAGAATTCCTGATCCATACCACTAGCCAGCACCTTCTTCTCCTCGTTGGGTTCGACACTCTTACTTATCGAAAATACTGTGATACACCCCCTATAATTGTGGGTCATCAGGTTCCCTCTTCCATAAATTTTCTATGAGTGGCTATAAAGGGACTAATCCCTTTCAAGTCATCCATTGAATAGCCGAGAGTCTTATAGTGTATTCTTGAGACTATCATTAAATTTTCCTCTTTCTTTTTTGCAAGATTAGAGCTTATAATAATAGGATATTTGTTAGTGCTATCAAGAAACCTATACTTTAATTCTTTAGGAAGGGGTTTGAGTGTAGGAGGGGGAAGCTCCTCATCACCTTTTCTTATGGGTGTCTCATAAACTTACTGCATTTCAGGATGAACTATAGGGACTGAATTAAGATATTCATAAACTTCCATTTTCTCTATATCTTTGGGAAGATTGTCATTTTCAACTAAGATTCTTTCTAGCTTATCATCGGGTCTCATAAAACACGACAGCAAGACTAGTAATGTTACCTTCATTTTCTTGCTCTTGCTCATATTCTTAAAACTCCTCAATAGTTGGCCTATGTTGAAATTTAGAAAAATGGAAATCCATTTTATCCTCGCCAAACTTGAGAGACACTGTCTCCTTCTTGCAGTCAATATTTGCTCCTGCGGTATTCAGAAATGTTCTTCCAAAAATAATTGGAAAATAAGCGTCAGTAGGCATATCAACAAGTACAAAATCAATAGGGTACTTGTAAGGTCCAATACAAATTGTAACATCTCTAATTATTCCCATAGGAATTCTGAGTGTTTTATCCACTAGCATAATTGTCATATCAGTATCTTCTAATTCAGTTGATTTGAGTTCATCCTTAATTTTTTAATAGAAGTTATAAGGAATTGCGTTAACAGTTGTTCCAATATCATGAAGGCCATAATGAGAAGATCCACCAAAGGTGCAACGAAGAATAGGTTAGCAACATTTTTAGCTTTTACCTACCCTTCAACAAATTGAGAAACTTTGGTGTCTATCTCGATTACATTGCAATGTGCAAACATTGTAAATATATCTTCTTTAGTTGTCTCACCCATCGCCTGCATGCCCCCTTGAATAATTTCTTATATATTTTCCTGTTCTTCTCGCTTCTTGAGGATCATTCTTTCCTCTTCTAGATGTTCTTCAAGTTGTTGGGATAACATATGTTTTCACACCAACCTTGGGAAAGGAAGGCGTCAGCATACAGTTCTCTTTCATATAATGGCTCTACAGGGGCCACAATTTTCATCTCCACATCTTCAACTTGCTTAGATGGCGGAGTATATTGAAGCATTCTTTCTTCAGAGCTTCAATGTTTTCTGTAAAAGACTGAAGGATTTGCAAAATAATATCATCATCAAGTTGAAGTTCATTAGTAGTTTCCTTAACCTTACTAGATTCCTTGTAAGAATTGAGACAATCATATTCAATTTGTATTCCTCCTTTGCCGCCTAAATCAAATCCTCAAGTTTCTCTATTGTCACAATTTCATTATAAAAGTTCCCAAGCTTTAGTTATAGTTAGGTCCATAAAGTAACCTATGAAATTTGAGTCAAGTTAATGTTTTATTTCTTGATTAAGTCCCCCATAAAAAAATATAAAACATGCCATTCAGGTAAATCATGATGGGACATCTATTAAGAATAGATTTATACCTTTTGAAGGCTCTTACCAAACCTTCTCCTGGGCGGTTCTTGAAATTAGTGATCGCCCTTCTTCCTTTAGTTGTCTTTACTTTGGGGAAAAATTGAAATATAAATTCTCCTTTAAGCTTTTCTCAAGTATCTTTTTTTCAGGGAAGATTCTCTATACCAAGGTAGAGCAGTGTTGGTTATAGATTGGCTAAACAATTTTAGTTCTAATTCATCATCAAAATAGCCTTTCAATTTAAGTTTCCAACATAACTCGGTAAAATGCATTAAGTGAGCATATCCATCCTCATTTGGATCATCTCCTACAAATGTTTTTTATGAATAATAGCGATGAAATGAGGATTATTCTCATCTTCTTGTTTGCTTCCACTCGGGAATTCCTTAACGAATGCTCTATTAAACTTCCAGAGGTATTTAGTTACATTAAGTTGATTCATCAGCCCGAGTGTAGTCATGGTGTTTACATGAAACTAGTAAACAACTTTAGTAAACCAATTAATAGGTTTAGCAACTAAGAACAAATACCAAAAGTTCTTAGCTCCTCGGCAATAGCGCCAGAAAATAGCTTGATCACTTCAAGTGCATAGATCGATTGAAGCCAGTTTCGAAATAAGAGTATCAAACCCACAGAGAGCTATTTGGTTAAGATATTTATGCCCCTCATCACTATCTACCAAAGGATACTTGTCAGATGTATTTGATCTCAAGTAAAGGGTGTTTGAAAGGTTTTTGTATTTGTATCCAAGAAAGTAATAAAAGCAAGTAAAGTAAACAAGTAAGAAAAGCATTGGAAATGGTGTTGGAACTCAATAAGGCTAAAATGTTCTCGGGGATGTAGGATACACCACTAGCATATGAGAATTTTCATGATTAGGGTAATTGATACGTCCATTTTGCATCACTATTCTATATCATAATTTAGTGTTATTCATTGATATATTTCATATTAAGAAGTGATACTTATGTTATTTCATCTGTTTTTGCATGGTTGATGACTTTTGGAGCATGGACCGCTGTAGTCAAGATTCTGATGGAAAAGGTACTGCTTGGAGGCAAGATTCGTGAAGATCAGAAAATCCGGGAAAATATACAAAAAATCCTATTTTTCAGAAGATGAAGGAAGCCAGAAGGAGGAGTGGAGATGGGCCACAGGGGGCCCACACCAACCCCTGGCGCGGGATACCCTAGGTCGCGCCACAGGTGGTGTGGCCACCCTGGACTACCTCTCGCTCTCCATTCTGGCGTATATTATCCTCCCGAAACCCTAAGACTCGGCGAGTGACGATAGAAAGATTCTGCCGCCTCTGCGGGGCGGAAAACATCGAGAGAGAAAGATCTCTCCGGCAGACAGATTTCTGCCGGGGGAATTCCTTTCCGGAGAGGGAAGATCGTCGCCATCAACACCACCATCAAGATGGACTTCATTGGGATCATCATCATCACCACCATCATCACAATCAGCACCATCAGCACCATCTCCATATTGCTGTAACAATTGGGTTGAATCTTGCATAGTTCTTAGGGGAAACTTTCCAGGTGTTGATTACTCTTTGTAGTTGATGCTATTCAGTGGAACCATTGAATTATTGTTTATGTTCAGATTGTTATACATCATTATTCCATCTCTGATCACGATCCATATGATGTCTTGTGAGTAGTTCATTTTGTTCTTGAGGACATGGGAGAAGTCATGTTGTTAGTAGTGGAATTGTGTGGAGAAAGATTTAATAGTTTGATATTTAAGTTATGGTGTACTTCTTATAGTGGTGTCATGTGAACGTATACTACATGACACTTCACCTATATGGACCTAGGGGAATGCATTATGTATTTGGCTACTAATCATAGGGGTTGCCGGAGTGACAGAAACCTGAACCCCCGTTAGGAAACCATTGCACAAGGGACGTAAGGGTCTTAGAGTTTAAAGTTGTGGTTAGGTTTCTGATGACCCACAAATATAGGGGGTGTATCGCAGTATTTTTGATAAGTAAGAGTGTCGAACTGAAGGAGGAGCAGAAGGTGCTGGCTAGTGGTATGGATTAGGAATTCTCTGCAAATACTTAGCAAACGATTTTTAGGGGTTTTTAATAAAGCAAGTAAACAAAGTACGAGTAAATAAAAGACAGTAGGAATAAATGAAGCAAGTGGCCAATCCTTTATGCAGCAAAGGACAAGCCGGTTGTATTACTTAAGATGACCAAATGTTCTCGAGCACACATGGGAAGACTGTCAAGTGCTTTCGCTTCATATAGTCGATTAATCTTCTTTAGCTTTCTAAGTGTTGTGTGGGTGAACCTGTGCTAATGTACCGCCCCATCCAAGACTAATACATACTTGTGATTATACCCCTTGCAAACATCCGTAAGTACAAGAAAGTAATTAAGGTAGAAACCTAACCACAGCTTTAAACTCTAGGACCCTTACGTCCCTTATGCAATGGTTTCCTAACGGGGGTTCAGGTTACTGTCACTCTGGCAACCCCTACGATTAGTAGCCAAATACACGGTGCATTCCCCTAGGCCCATATAGGTGAAGTGTCATGTAGTCGACGTTCACATGACACCACTAGAAGGAGTACACCACAACTTAAATAACAATCTATTGAATCTTTCTCAACGCAACTCCACTACTAAGAACAAGACTTCTCCCATGTCCTCAAGAACAAAACGAACTACTCACAAGACATCATATGGATCATGATCAGAGATGGAATAATGATGTATAACAATCTGAACATAAACAATAATTCAACGGTTCACTCAATAGCATCAAATACAAAGAGTAATCAACACTGGGAAAGTTTCCCCTATGAATTATGCAAGATTCAACCCAATTGTTACAGCAATACGGAGATGGTGATGAGGGTGCTGATGATGATGATGGTGGTGATGATGATGATGATGATCCCGATGAAGTCAAGCTTGATGGTGGTGCTGATGGCGACGATCTCCCCTCTCCGGGAAGGAATTCCCCCGGCAGAAATCTGTCTACCAGAGAGATCTTTCTCTCTCGGTGTTTTCCGCCCCGCAGAGGCGGCGAAATCTTTATTTGGTCGCTCCTCGAGTCTTAGGGTTTCGGGAGGATGATATACGCCAGAGGGGAGAGGCTGGAGTGGGCCAGGGCAGCCACACCACCTCCAAGCGCGGCCTAGGCCTGCCCGCGCCATGGGGTGGTGTGGGGCCCCTATGGCCCACCTCCACTCCATCTTCTGGCATCCTTAGTCTTCTGGAAAAACAGGATTTTCCGTATATTTTCCCAGATTTTCTGATCTTCGCGAATTTTGCCTCCAAACAGCACCTTTTCCATCAGAATCCTGACTGCAGCGGTCCATGCTCCAAAAGTCATCAACCATGCAAAAATAGATGAAATAACATAAGTATCACCTCTCAATACGAAATATATCAATGAATAATAGTGAATTAAGACATAGAATAGTGATGCAAAATGGACGTATCAACTCCCCCAAGCTTAGACTTCGCTTGTCCCCAAGCAAAACTGAGCTCAATAAACATGGCCTCAGGTTTATGGAGTGAAGAGTCGATAAAAGAATACAGACAAGAAGCATCACATTCATCAAATACATAGATCATAATAGAATACAACTCACTATTATATAACTATCCTTGTAATAGGTAAAGGAAACACAATAAAGATACATAAAGTGAATCATAATTGGTAATGGCAAACTTAGCTCTTGGTCGAAGAATAGTTGAGAATTTGCTGGAGTTCACAAATAGCTGGTTTTCAAAGAACGCTTGAAAATTAGTAAACATCAAGATAAGAGCAATGTGCAAAACAAGGAACATAAGAGACATGGTTGAATAAATCATCATATGAATGAATGAAACACATCAACTCAAAATACTTGCTGAGATAGAAGGGAATAGGTTTACTGACTCAACTATAAAGTAAAATAAAGGCCCTTCCCAGATGGAAGTAGGGATTGCAAGTCTCATAAAGAGCTCCCAAAAATTATGATACTTACTAGCTTTTAGCTCTCATTGCCCCTATCATAGGCATCTTTAGGTGATTAAGGTTAAAGTGATCAAATATGAGGATATGCATTGACAAGTTGTAAATTGAGAATCTCATGTCCCTTGAATACGAGGGCCGCTCCTCATGCTACTCAAGTTTAGTCACCGGTAAGTTCTTGTCATCATAAGCATATGTGTATCATTGAGAACCGCCAACGGGTACCCCTTACCCGATGATACGGAAGAATCCCCATATCAAAATGACAAGGCAAGCAGACAACAAGTATCTCAGCAATCTTCTTATTTACCATGGGAATATGGTGCTTTTTTCTCTCTTTCCTCTTTTCATAATCTCTTTTTTCTTTTCTTTTTCTCTTTTTTTCTCAATCTCTTTTTTTATAAGAAGAATGCTTCATAGATACTCGTTATGGTTACGCTGCAGGTTTCCACCATGTCAGCATGGATTAGACCAGCGGCCCAGGCGTTTCTCTAACACACATGCATAACTCCATGGACTTACAAGCTCCCCTTTCATTTCACACCGACGACATCCATAGACAAAAGAACATGATATCAACTTGGTACAAAGTACCAGTGCAATGTTGAAAGTGTTCCCCATGATAGCATGGTTCTACTAATTCACAACTTACAAAGCGCAAGCATATACGCAACATAGGTGAGCACAATGGTTCAAGTTTATTAAGTGCATGAAAGTAAAGTGTGCCATCAAGTTCGTGAGAGCTTTAATCACTAATTTTCGCATAACAAGTTTAATTTGGGAGGTAGACAAAACAAGAATTTACTTGGAATAGCAATAATGCTACTAGGTGGGTATGGTGGACTCAAATGGCAAAGGTTTTGGTTTAAGGAAGTGGATGCATGAGAAGGATTCCTCTCAGTACAGGTTTTTGGCTAGCAAGGCTGGGTAGCAAGTACAAGAGTTGAAGGAAACAACCAAACATACAAATGATAGAGACAAACATGCAATCTTCCTTGGAAGCACAAAAGATCTTAACTAGAGAATACTAAACTTATGAGCAAATCAAGAAAGAAAGATGATGAAATTATTTTTCTCTAGAGTACTCCTATCTTTTTCGTTCAACTCTCAAAAAGGTGTTGCTGCTGACCGAGCCAGGTTTGCCAAAACCAACTAAATTAACTCAATGATCCCAAAGTGATACCAATACTAACAACAAGATCAATCATATAACCACGAATTGAAAACTAACATAAGCTATGCAAAAGAGTGAATTATAGAACTTCTCATTAATATTCCATAACGGAAACTCACACCAAGGGATACATATCTAACGAGAGAGGGAACAGTTCCATAATGCAAACCATACTACATAATAACTCTATTAATCATGATATGACTCTACTAAAAAGGTAAAAAGATAGAAGATAGTGATATGATACCGCGGCACTCCCCCAAGCTTGGAACAAACCAAGGGGATGCCAAACCTGATGAGGAATTACTCCTTAGGTGGTGGTGGTGTCCTCTCATCTTTGTCCGTCTTCCAGGGTAAAGGCTTCTCATCAACAAAGGACATCGTGGTTTCCAACATCCTGAAACTTGCAGCAGCACTTATGCGTTTAAATCTAGCCTCATACTCACAGTTTTGATTTTGAACGTCATAGAACGGTGCTTGCAGTTTGTTGGTTGTTTGGCGGACTGAGAAGACTTCGTCTTTGAGTTCAGCAATCTCCTTTTGGTGCTCGGTGATGAGTTCGGAACAAATCTTATGGATGATATCCACTTCGCGCTCTGCTATCTTCCTGTACCTAAAGACTTCTTGCTCCAGTGCTTCCATCTTGTCCTCCAGACTTCCTTCACCTTTAGGGCCTTGAACCTCTTTAATACGGACCTCCCCACCTTCGAGCAACAACTCCTTGGGATGAATCTTCAATTCTCTCATGTATGGGTTGATGATATCTTCCAAGGAATCTCCCTTAACTGATCCAGTGGAAGACATTGAGGCTACAAATCTGAGATTTTTACCTGGCAGAAACAGATCGAAACAAAAACACGACGAAAACACGATATACAAACCTTGGGGGATCCGGGGGTTATATATTACGAAGTTTCATATTAAAAGGAAGGTACTCGGTGAAAACAGGTCGGAGGCAGAGTCCTGGGTGGCCTCACCACCTGGTGGCGCGGCTAGGGGTGGGCCCACGCCACAGGGTGGTGTGGGCTACCCCGGCTCCGGTTCCGTCCCTTTTTCGCTTCGTAGCTTTCCTTATTGACTGAAAAATGCAAAAATATAGTTGGATAGTATTTTCGCGGAACTTTTCTTACCAGAACTATTACCTAGTTGCAAACGGACTCTGCAGGTCTCTGAATTTGGTATCTAGTAGATTCTTCCGAAGTCATCACTTGAATAACATCAATATCTTCATCTTCATACACTTATTACTTGAGTCATAAAACCTTTCTCTTCCTTATTACACCATTATCTCCACTTCCTGGAAATTTCTTTCACACAAAACATCACACAGTTCTCATTAGCAACATTAGTATAAGTGAAGTGATAAAACCTTTTGAGTCCAACTTCAACTGAAATCCATCAAAAAATAAGCTACTGTAGCAACTCCTTCCGAAAATCCAAAAAGAATTCAAAAAGGAAATCGATTAAAGAAGCAAATGCAAGAGTGGCAAAATCTGTCAAAACAGTCCAGCAGGTAAAGATCAATTTTTTCGAAAATCTTCTATTTCTCAAATCAAGAAGTGCAAAACTAACGAAAGTTAAATAACAACCTGGGGCAGAAGCACAAAAACTTACAGCTCAAACCGACATAAAGAGATCTCTCACGAATTTTTATGGTGAAGCACAAAAATCTGTTTCGGGACATCAACTTCCCCAAATCTTACTTCTCTCTCATTAGAGGTTGATCTTGACACAAATACCAAACAAAAAGGATAAGGAGCGGTTATTACCGAAGTAATAACTTCAAAGACTCAAAGAAAAAAACAAACTAAAAGCAAAAACAAATTGGGTTGTCTCCCATAAAGCTCTTTCTTTATAGCCATTAAGATGGGCATGATAATTTTGCAGAAGCTCTCATAGGGATATGAATTGAAGTGAAAGAGAGCATTAAGAAGCAAAAACACACACATTTCAGTCTAACCCACTTCCTATGCAACGGGATTTTGTAAACAAACAAGTTATTGAAACCAAAGGCAACTTGCATAAGAAGGCAAAAGAAATGGAACATAAAAACTTTCAGCATAAAACGAGGAAACTTGATATTATTGAGATGCGTAAGAACACTTTTCCCTCTCTCATAATAACTTTCAGTATCATACATAAACTTAACAATATAGCTATCACAAGGGCCATCATAGCAATGATCACTTATTCTAAAAGAAAACACAGGAATACTAGCTCTCATAACACTATTATGTGAAACAATATAAGAGGTATCCTTGGTTTAGTAACAAAGTCTTTCACATTTGCTATCATAGGTTCATCAACCATTGGTTTATCAGGTTCAACAGCTTTATTTGTACTTTCATTAACCATACTAGCTATCATAGAATGTTCCTTCATCTTAACTAGGAAAGGCATTTTCTCAATATAAGGTTTAGGTAAAACATGATTAGCAGTATAAACTTCAGTATTTCTTGCAGGATCACTCTTAGCAATATCTTTATAAGATTCATGATACTTATTCCACTTCTTTTTAGGCACTTCAATATAGGAAGCAAAAGCCTTAAAATAAGAAGCAATAGCTTGAGAGTCTAGACCATAAGCATTTTTAATATTTTGAAAGTCATCAGTTCCCATAAAAGATTTAATGTATTCATAATCATAATTTATACCTGACCTTCTACCTTTGTCATTCTCCCAAGCTTCAGCACTGTCTTGAATACGGTCTAGAAGGTCCCATTTAGCTTCTTCTTCCATGCGAGTGAATGATCCAGCACAAGAAGCATCCAATAAATCCTTATCATGTAGAGGGAGCCTTGCATAAAAGTTATTGATAATAATATTGTAGGGGAGCTCATGAATGGGACATTTGAGCATTAGTAACTTCAATCTCCCACAAGCTTGAGCTGTACTCTCTCCATCAAGAGGCCAAAGGTTGTATATTTGATTCCGATCTTTATGAATCTCACTAGGAGGATAAAACTTTGAATAAAAGAGAGGCACTATTTCCTCCCATTCCAGAGCTTGACCATTCTTCAGCAGCTTATACCATTCCTCAGCTCTTCCTTTTAGTGATAATGAGAATAACTTCTTCTTAACTTGATCTATAGTAATACCTGCACACTTGAACAACCCGCATAATTCGTGTATAAAGAGTAAATGATCACTGGGATGGACAGTTCCATCCCCAACATAGGAGTTATCCATAACACGATCAATAATTCTTGTAGGTATTTTGAAAACATCATTCTCAGCAGGTGATGGCTTATCTACTACCTTAGTAGTGGTAGTAGCATTACCAAATAATAAACTCAGCGAATTATCCATAACTAAAATAAAGCAACTAACAGAAGTAAACAATACTCACAGTAGAAGTTTCCTTTACCAGTTCCACTCTCCAATAGTGCTTCACTCCCTGGCAACGGCGCCAGAAAATAATCTTGATGACCCACAAGTATAGGGGGTGTATCGCAGTATTTTCGATAAGTAAGAGTGTCGAACCCAACGAGGAGTAGAAGGTGCTGGCTAGTGGTATGGATCAGGAATTCTCTGCAAATACTTAGCAAACGGATTTTTAGGGGTTTTTGATAAAGCAAGGAAACAAAGTACGAGTAAATAAAAGACAGTAGGAATAAATGTAGCAAGTGGCCCAATCCTTTATGTAGCAAAGGACAAGCCGGTTTTATTACTTAAGATGACCAAACATTCTCGAGGACACATGGGAAGACTGTCAAGTGCTTTCGCTTCATATAGTCGATTAATCTTCTTTAGCTTGCTAAGTGTTGTGTGGGTGAACCTGTGCTAATGTACCGCCCCATCCAAGACTAATACATACTTGTGATTATACCCCTTGCAAACATCCGTAAGTACAAGAAAGTAATTAAGGTAGAAACCTAACCACGGCTTTAAATTCTAAGACCCTTATGTCCCTTGTGCAATGGTTTCCAAACGGGGGTTTAGGTTTCTGTCACTCTGGCAACCCCTAGTTTAGTAGCCAAATACACAACGCATTCCCCTAGGCCCATATAGGTGAAGTGTCATGCAGTCGACGTTCACATGACACCACTAGAAGAAGTACACCACAACTTAAATAACAATCTATTGAATCTTTCTCAACGCAACTCCACTACTAACAACAACACTTCTCCCATGTCCTCGAGAACAAAACGAACTACTCACAAGACATCATATGGATCATGATCAGAGATGGAATAATGATGTATAACAATCTGAACATAAACAATAATTCAATGGTTAACTCAATAGCATCAACTACAAAGAGTAATCAACACCGGGAAAGTTTCCCCTATGAACTATGCAAGATTCAACCTAATTGTTACAGCAATACGGAGATGGTGATGAGGGTGCTGATGATGATGATGGTGGTGATGATGATGATGATGATAATCCTGATGAAGTCAAGCTTGATGGTGGTGTTGATGGTGATGATCTCCCCTCTCTGGGAGGGAATTCCCCAGACAGAAATCTGTCTGTCGGAGAGATCTTTCTCTCTCGGTGTTTTCCGCCCCGCAGAGGCGGCGGAATCTTTCTGTGGTCGCTCCTCGAGTCTTAGGGTTTTGGGAGGATGATATACGCCAGAGGGGAGTGGCTGGAGTGGGACAGGGTGGCCACACCACCTCCAGGCGCGGCCTAGGCCTGCCCGCGCCATGGGGTGGTGTGGGCCCCCTGTGGCCCACCTCCACTCCATCTTCTGGCATCCTTAGTCTTCTGGAAAAATACGATTTTCCGTATATTTTCCCGGATTTTCTGATCTTCGCGAATTTTGCCTCCAGCAGCACCTTTTCCATCAGAATCCTGACTATAGCGGTCCATGCTCCGAAAGTCATCAACCATGCAAAAATAGATGAAATAACATAAGTATCACCTCTCAATACGAAATATATCAATGAATAATAGTGAATTAAGACATAGAATAGTGATGCAAAATGGACGTATCAGTTTCTACCTTAATTACTTTCTTGTACTTACGGATGTTTGCAAGGGGTATAATCATAAGTATGTATTAGTTCTAGGAAGGTCGGCACATTACCACAGGTTCACCCACACAACACTTAGCAAGCTAAAGAAGATTAATCAACTATATGAAGCGAAAGCACTTGACAGTCTTCCCATGTGTCCTCGAGAACATTTGGTCATCTTATGTAATACAACCGGCTTGTCCTTTGCTGCATAAAGGATTGGGTCACTTGCTGCATTTATTCTTATTGTATTTTATTTACTCGTACTTTATTTACTTGCTTTATCAAAAAATCCTAAAAATCCGTTTGCTAAGTATTTGCAGAGAATTCCTGATCCATACCACTAGCCAGCACCTTCTGCTCCTCGTTGGGTTCGACACTCTTACTTATCGAAAATACTGCGATACACCCCCTATACTTGTGGGTCATCAAGACTATTTTTTGGCACCGTTGCCGGGGAGTGAAGCGCTATTAGAGAGTGGAACTGGTAAAGGAAACTTTTACTGTGAGTATTGTTTACTTCTATTAGTTGCTTTATTTTCGTTATGGATAATTCGCTGAATTTCTTATTTGGTAATGCTACTACCACACCTAAGGTAGTAGCTGAACCCCCACCTGCTGAGAATGATACTTTTAAAATACCTACGAGAATTATTGATCATGTTATGGATAACTGCTATGTTGGGGATGGAACTGTCCATCCCGGTGATCATTTGCTCTTTATACACGAATTATGCGGGTTGTTCAAGTGTGCAGGTATTACTACAGATCAAGTTAAGAAGAAGTTATTCTCATTATCGCTGAAAGGGAGAGCTTGGGAATGGTATAAGCTACTGAAGAATAGTCAAGCTCTTGAATGGGAGGAAATAATACCTCTCTTTTATTCAAAGTTTTATCCTCCTAGTGAGATTCATAAAGATCGGAATCAAATATACAACCTTTGGCCTCTTGATGGAGAGAGTACAGCTCAAGCATGGGGGAGATTGAAGTTACTAATGCTCAAATGTGCCATTCATGAGCTCCCCAAGAATATTATTATCAATAACTTTTATGCAAGGCTTTCTCTTCATGATAAGGATTTATTGGATGCCTCTTGTGCTGGATCATTCACTCGTATGGAAGAAGAAGCCAAATGGGATCTTCTGGATCGTATTCAAGACAATGCTGAAGCCTGTGAGAATGACAAAGGAAGAAAGTCAGGCATAAACTATGATTATGAATGCATTTAATCTTTTATGGGAACTCATGACTTTCAAAATATTAAAAATGCTTATGGTCTAGACTCTCAAGCTATTGCTTCTTATTTTAAGGCGTTTTCTTCTTATATTGAAGTGCCTAAAAAGAAATGGAATAAGTATCATGAACCTTATAAAGATGTTGCTAAGAGTGTTCCTGCAAGAAATACGGAAGTTTATACTGCTAATCATGCTTTACCAGAACCTTACATTGAGAAAATGCCTTTCCCATTTAAGATAAAGGAACATTCTATGATAGCTAGTATGGTTAATGAAAGTACAAATAAAGCTGATGGGCCTGATAAACAAATGGATGATGAACCTATAATAGCAAATGTGAAAGATTTTGTCACTAAATATGTAGAAGAGGGACACACTATCCTTTGTAAGGATATCCCTAATATTGTTTCACAAAGTAGCGTTATGAGAGCGAGTATTCAGTTGTTTTATGTTAGGATAAGTGATCATTGTTACAATGGCCCTTGTGATAGCTTCCTTAAATTTATGCATGATACTGAAAGTTACTATGAGAGAGGGAAAAGTGCTCTTATGCATCTCAATAATATCAAGTTTCCTCGTTTTATGCTGAAAGTTTTTATGTTGCACTTCTTTTGCCTTCCTATGCTAGTAGCCTCTGGTTTCAACAACTTGTTTGTTTACAAAATTCCCTTGCATAGGAAGTGGGTTAGACTTAAAACGTGTGTATTTTTTTCTTCTTAATGCTCTCTTTCACTTCAATTCATATTCCTACGTGAGCATCTTCAAAATTATCATGCCCATCGTAATGGCTATAAAGAAAGAGCTTTTTGGGAGACAACCAAATTTATTTGTGATTTCGGTTTGTTCTTGTTTATTGGAGTCTTTGAAGTTATTACTTCGGTAATAACCGCTCCTTATCCTTTTTGTTTGGTATTTGTGTCAAGATCAACCTCTAATGAGAGAGAAGTAAGATTTGGGGAAGTTGATGTCCCGAAACAGATTTTTGTGCTTCACCATAAAAATTCGTGAGAGATCTCTTTATGTCGGTTTGAGCTGTAAGTTTTTGTGCTTCTGCCCCAGGTTGTTATTTAACTTTCGTTAGTTTTGCACTTCTTGATTTGAGAAATAGAAGATTTTCTAAAAAATTGATCTTTACCTGCTGGACTGTTTTGACAGATTTTGCCACTCTTGCATTTGCTTCTTTAATCGATTTCCTTTTTGAATTCTTTTTGGCTTTTTGGAAGGAGTTTCTACAGTAGCTTATGTTTTGATGGTTTTCAGTTGAAGTTGAGATCAAAAGGTTTTATCTCTTCACCTGCACTAATGTTGCTAATGAGAACTGTGTGAAGTTGTGTGAAATAAATTTTCAAGTTAGTGGAGAAAATGGTGTAATAAGGAAGTGAAAGGTTTTATAACTCAAGCAATAAGTGTATGAAGATGGAGATATTGATGTTATTAAAGTGGTGACTCCGGAAGAATCTACTAGATACCAAATTCAGAGACCTGCAGAGTCCGTTTTCAAATAGGTAACAGTTCTGGTAAGAAAAGTTCCGCAAAAATACTATCCAACTATATTTTTGCAGTTTTTAGCCAATAAGGAAAGTTATGAAGAGAAAGAGGGACAGAAACGGAGCCAGGGTGGCTCACACCACCCTGTGGCGTGGGCCCACCCCTGGCCGCGCGACCAGGTGGTGTGGCCACCTCGGCCTCCGTCTCCGACCCGTTTTCTCCTAGTACCTTCCTTTTGGTGTGAAACTTTGTAATATATAATCCCCCGGATCCCCCGAGGTTCGTATATCATGGTTTCGTCGTGTTTTTGTTTCGATTTGTTCCTGCCAGGAACTATTCTTGAAAGTTTAGAAGCACAATGGTGTCCGCCAAGGATAAGGGAAAGGAGCCTATGGAGGAAGATCTCCAAGACCCCGAGAAGGAGAAGGAGATCAAGAGTGAAGATGAAGAGGAGGCAAAGCACACCGGAACTACCATTGCAAGCATTGGAGTGGTGGCATACCCTGCCAGGACTATGTCAATTGGAGGGAAGCCTCCTCATCACTGTTCAGATCCATGGTCACTTCCTCCGCGTGCCAAGAATCCTTTCCATACCCTTATCCATGAGCATCAATATCAGAATATGCCCAAGGATAAATTACCCTCCAATTGGGATTTGCCTTGTTCTAGCCATGTAGGAAAAGAAGACTTCAAGGAGGTAGAGTGGGGAAAGAATCGCAAGAGCTGGGATTCTCAAACCGACATGATCATGAGCCGCATTGAGCAAAACTCACAGCTTATTCATAATCTCACCTTTGAGATTGAGGACTTGGGGAAACTGATCAAACAGCTCATCGAGAGAATACCACTACCACCGAAGGAGTAATTCGTCATCAGGTTTGGCATCCCCTTGGTTTGTTCTAAGCTTGGGGGAGTGCCGCGGTATCATATCACTATCTTCTATCTTTTTAGTAGAGTCATATCATGAATAGAGAAGTTATCATGTAGGATGGTTTGCATTATGTAAGTGTCCCCTCTCTCGTTAGATATGTATCCCTTGGTGTGAGTTGCCGTTATGGAATATTAATGAGAAGTTCTATCATTTACCCTTTTGCATATCTTATATTAGGTTTCAATTCATGGTTATATGATTGATCTTGTTGTTAGCATTGGTATCACTTTGGGATCATTAAGTTAATTTAGTTGGTTTTGGCAAACCTGGCTTGGTCAGTAGCAACCCTATTTTTGAGAGTTAAATGAAAAGATAAAAGTACTCTAAAGAAAAATAATTTCAACATCTTTCTTTCTTGATTTGCTCATAAGTTTAGTATTCTCTAGTTAAGATCTTTTGTGCTTCCAAGGAAGATTGCATGTTTGTTTTTATTACTTGTATGTTTGTTTGTTTCCTTCAACTCTTATACTTGCTACCCAGCCTTGCTAGCCAAAAATCTGTACTGAGAGGGAATTATTCTCGTGCATCCAATCCTTAAACCAAAACCTCTGCCATTTGTATCCACCATACCTACCTATTAGTATTATTGCTATTCCAAGTAAATTCCTGTTTTAATCTACCTTCCAAATTAAACTTGTTATGTGAAAATTAGTGATTAAAGCTCTCACGAACTTGATGACACACTTTACTTTTCTTGCATTTAATAACCTGAACCATTGCGTCCTTCTTTGTTGCATATATGCTTGCGCTTTATGAGTTGAAGTTAGCAGAACCATGTATCATGGGGAACGCTTTCAACACTGCATTGGTACTTTGTACCTAGTTGATATCATGTTCTTTTGCTTATGGATCCCGGTAGTGTGAAATAAAAGTGGAACTTGTAAGATCATGGAGTTTATATGTGTATTAGAGAAACGCTTGGGCCGCTAGCCTAAATCATGCCTAACCATGGTGGAAACTTGTAGCATAACTATAGTGAGCATTCTATGAAGCATCCTCAATAAAAACCTATGCAAATACCAAATAAAAAGATCACTGAGATGCTCACTATCTGCTTGCCTTGTCATTTTGATTATGGGATAGCTCCTGTGTCATGTGCAAGGGGTACCCCGTTGGCGGTTCTCGATGATACACATGTATTTACAATGACAAGAGCTTACTCGTGACTGAAGTTGAGTAGCATGAGGTTCGGTCTTCGTAAGTAAGGGGCATGGGACTTCAATTTATAACTTGTCAAGCATATCCTCTTAGTTGTGTCACTTTAACCTTAATCACCTAAAGATGCCTATGATAGGGGCAATGAGAGCTGAAAGCTAATAAGTATCATAATTTTTGGGAGCTCTTGATGAAACTTGAAATCCTTGCTTCCCTCTGCGAAGGGCCTTTCTTTTACTTTTTAGTTGAGTCAGTAAACCTATTCCTCTCTATCTCAGCAAGTATTTTGAGTTGTTGTGTTTCATTCATTCATATGATGATTTATTCAATCATGTTTCTTATGTTCCTTGTTTCGCACATTGCTCTTATCTTGGTGTCTACTACTTTGAAAGCTATCATTGAAAATCAGTTATTTGTGACACCAGCAAATTATCAACTATTCTTTGACCAAGAGCTAAGTTTGCCATTACCAATTATGATTCACTTTATGTATCTTTATTGTGTTTCCTTTACTTATTGCAAGTTAAGTTATATAATAGTGAGTTGTCTTCTATTATGATCTATGTATTGATGAATGTGATGCTTCTTATCCGTATTCTTTTATCGACTCTTCACTCCATAAACCTGAGGTCATGTTTATTGAGTTCAGTTTCGCTTGGGGACAAGCAAAGTCTAAGCTTTGGGGGAGTTGATACGTCCATTTTGCATCACTATTCTATATCATAATTTACTGTTATTCATTGATGTGTTTCATATTAAGAGGTGATACTTATGATATTTCATCTGTTTTTGCATGGTTGATGACTTTTGGAGCATGGACCGCTGTAGTCAGGATTCTGATGGAAAAGGTGCTGTTTGGAGGCAAAATTCACGAAGATCAGAAAATACGGGAAAATATACGGAAAATCTTATTTTTTTAGAAGATGAAGGAAGCCAGAAGGAGGAGTGGAGATGGGCCACAGGGGGCCAACACCACCCCCTGGCGTAGGCTACCCTAGGTCGTGCCACTAGGTGGTGTGGCCACCCTGACCCACCTCTGGCTCTCCCCTCTAGCGTATATTATACTCCCAAAACCCTAAGACTCGGTGAGCGACGACAGAAAGATTCCGCCGCCTCTACGGGGCAGAAAACACCGAGAGAGAAAGATCTCTCTGGTAGACAAATTTCTGCCGGGGGAATTCCTTCCCGGAGAGGGAAGATCGTCGCCATTAACACCACCATCAAGCTGGACTTCATCGGGATCATCATCATCATCACCACCATCAACACCATCAGCACCATCTCCATATTGCTGTAACAATTGAGTTGAATCTTGCATAGTTTTTAGGGGAAACTTTCCCGGTGTTGATTACTCTTTGTAGTTGATGCTATTGAGTGGAACCATTGAATTATTGTTTATGTTCAGATTGTTATACATCATTATTCCATCTCTGATCATGATACATATGATGTCTTGTGAGTAGTTCGTTTTGTTCTTGAGGACATGGGAGAAGTCATGTTGTTAGTAGTGGAATTGTGTTGAGAAAGATTCAATAGTTTGATATTTAAGTTGTGGTGTACTTCTTTTAGTGGTGTCATGTGAACGTCGACTACATGACACTTCACCTACATGGGCCTAGGGAATGCATTGTGTATTTGGCTACTAATCGTAGGGGTTGCCGGAGTGACAAAAACCTGAACCCCCGTTAGGAAACCATTGCACAAGGGACATAAGGGTCTTAGAGTTTAAAGTTGTGGTTAGGTTTCTACCTTAATTACTGTCTTGTACTTACATATGTAAGAGGTATAATCACAAGTATGTATTAGTCCTAGGAAGGTCGGTACATTAGCACAGGTTCATCCACAAAACACTTAGCAAGCTAAAGAAGATTAATCAACTATATGAAGCGAAAGCACTTGACAGTCTTCCCATGTATCCTCGAGAACGTTTGGTCATCTTAAGTAATACAATCGGCTTGTCCTTTGCTAAAGAAAGGATTGGGCCACTTGCTGCATTTATTCTTATTGTCTTTTATTTACTAGTACTTTATTTACTTGCTTTATCAAAAACCTCTAAAAATCCCTTTGCTATGTATTTGCAGATAATTCCTGATCCATACCACTAGCCAGCACCTTCTGCTCCTCGTTGGGTTCGAGATTCTTACTTATCGAAAATACTGCTATACACCCCCATAATTGTGGGTCATTAGTAATCCATGTCTTTCGTCATGATATGTGTGGAGGGAGCTCAATAATAAGATGTTCACTAACACGTATCACAAGCAAGCCACTTCTATGAGTCATGTAATGAGGTCATCTCTAAATAACCAATGCGATGCATGTGAGAAAATCACTTCTGTAGACCACCACAATTAAAGTTTTCCCCATGGATATCGTTATGAGCTTAGTGAATCTCTCTTAATTCTCCTTTGACCGTATAGGTTATAAGCCAATGCTTGCAGTCACAAAGTTGCACCGGACATACTCCTATATACGTCGAAAGGGTATTTCCCTCTCGCTAGTCCCGAAGGCAGATTCTATGTGGTCGACTTCACATACCATCTAGAGACAGAGATCAAACACAATATATCAAAAACCAAAGTTATAGATCATCTTTATTTCATTTTATAATAATGCTAGGGTTTCTGCATCTCCCCAAGAACAAGGGAAACGACTGATATCCCACAAGTATAGGAGATGTAGCCTTTTCGATAAGTAAGAGTGTCGAACCCAACGAGGAGCTAAAGGTAGGATAAATGTTCTCTCAAGTTTTATCAACCACTGATACAACTCTACGCACACTAAACGTTTGCATTATCTAGGAAATAAAACTAGAGCAATAATACGAGTACTAGAGATATCTTTGCATGATAAAAAATAACAAGAAAAAAAGTTAGTTGTTGCAGCAATAAAATACACTAAACTAACAAAACCAGGAGTGTGGAATAGTGGTGGTAATTGTGGTGGCTTTGTCCAAGTTTAATTAGCGAATAAATCGGGTTCATTGTCTTCGATGCAGTTTTCTATGTGGGAGAGGCTAAATATACCTGTGCTTCACTACTTGGGAAATTACATGTATTATATGATTGGATTGTTAGCAAACATCCGTAACTACTAACAATGCATTAAGGTTTCCCCAACCATAGCTTTAAGTTTAATGGTCCTCTTACTCTTATACGTGCAACGTTCTGGTTCGTGTCCTCAGGTTTCTATCACTCCGATAGAACTTCACCTTCCTCTTACACATACTACAAACCCTATGATGTTTAATCCATGCGCCCACAAATATAATGGACACCAAAAGACTGCATCATATCGACATACAACTCTAATGAACCAAAGACGTTCAACCCTTCAATCTAAGAACAAAGAAACTATACAAACATGACATAGATCATAAGATTATAACTTATAGCATCAAACACCATGTTTACATAGGACGGTACAGATGTGTGTGGGAGGATGAACCACTGCATACTAGGAAGATTAGGTGATGGAGATGGTGGTGAAGATGGTGAAGAGGGAGGCGGCGGCGCCGACGGCGACGCGGAGGGCTCCTTCCTCGCCGCCGGTATCATGGGGGGCACCGCCCCTTAGCCTCCTTCATTCATGGCTTATTGGGAGACCTCTCCCATAAATATGGTATCCATAGGGGAGGAAAAAACGTGGCTTTGGTGGCTGCAAATTCGTGAGTGGAGATGTCCTCCAAGAATTAGGTTTCCTCCTTTTATATAGCTTCTCGGATTCTCGTCACCCCATCTTAAGCTGCAGTAAATCGTGCCCAGCGGGCCCGTCCGGACTCGGAATCAGCTAAATTTCATATCAAGAACATTTGTCGCGAAATTTCCAACAACTTTGTAGTTGAAGAGTTTTCCGTTTGACACTGTCTTCGACCCGAAATGTGACCATCTTCAAAAAGAGTTCTGAGACAGATTTCTGAAAAATCCCAATTTGACTCCAACAAGATTTCCACTTGTATTCTTGGTAATTCCTACACATCAAAATGTAAAACAAGAATATTGTGCACTTTTGCAACTATTAGTAGGTTAGTCTAAATAAATCATGAACTTTACGTAAAAAGGAGTGTCAAAAGCATAATATTACCATAAAGCCATCAAAAATTATAGATATGTTATGGACGTATCAACATCCCCAAGCTTAGTTCATGCTCGTCCTCCAGTAGGTAAATGATAAAAACAATATAATTTTTGAGGTGACATGAAGTCAACAAAATCTTGATCATCATTATTGTAAAAGCATTGCAGCTGGGATCAAAGTACTTAAAACATGAACATGAAAGATAGAGTTCTAACAATAAGACATAGCAGCTATGTTGTAACATGAAAAGGTACAAACAAAAGATCATGAATAACAATGCATTGAAAGACGTTTGTTTCTGGCACATATATAAAACATAATAAGAGTGGTCTTCATCTTGTCCCTCATGGTATAGCAAAACATAAATGCATAGGACACCTTCAAAGTTCATAAGGGTGACTAGATACAAATAATTTAAGAACAAGCAATATCAAAGTTATGAATCAATCAACAAGTTTTGAGACAATGTACATTAAACTAAGAATGACCACTATGCTCTCTTAATAGGTGCATAAATATAGAAGATGGAGACTCAACATAAAAGTAAAAAAGAAAGGCCCTTCATAGAGGAAAGCAGGGATTTAAAGTTTCATAAAGAGCTTTCAAAAGTTATGGTACTTATTAGCTTTCAGCTCTCATTGCCCCTATCATAAGCATCTTGAGGTGATTTAGGTTAAAGTGACACAAATATGAGGATATGCTTGACAAGTTATAAGCTGAAAATCTCATGCCCCTTGCTTACGAGTACCGAACCTCATGCTACTCAACTTTAGTCACGAGTAAGTTCTTGTCATTGTAAGTACATGTGTATCATGGAGAATAGCCAATGGGGTACCCCTTGCTCCATGACACAGGAGCTATCCCATATCAAAATGACAAGGCAACAGACAATGAGCATCCCAGTGATCTTTTTATTTGCTATTTGCATAGGTTTTTATTGAGGATGCTTCACAGAATGCTCACTATGGTTATGCTGCAAATTTCCACCATGATTAGGCATGGCTTAGGCTAGCCGCCCAGGCGTTTCTCTAACACACATACAAACTCCATGAGCTTACAAGCTCCCCTTTTATTTCACACCATCGGGATTTATAAACAAAACAACATGATATCAACTGAATAATAAGTGTAATGTTGAAAGTGTTCCCCATGGTACATGGTTCTGCTAATTTACAACTTATAAAGTGCAAGCATATAAGCAACATAGATGTACATAATGGTTCAAGTTTATTAAGTGCAAAAAAGTAAAGTGTGCCATCAAGTTTGTGAGAGCTTTAATCACTAATTTTCACATAACAAGTTTAATTTGGAAGGTAGATAAAAGCATGAATATACTTAGAATGGTGTAACACACCATGCATAGGAATTTATAGTGGACTCTTTGGAATAACTTGGTTTTCTTGTAGGTTGGATGCATCAGTGGAACTCAGACCTGGTACATTTGGAGGCTAGCAAAAGACTGGGAGCGACCAACTATGAGAGCAATAATGGCCATAATCATGCAAAGCGGTAAAACAATATTAATTAAAGCATAAAGTGATATTACAAGTCAAAAACTAAATGATCATAGAGGCTAATGTTATTGGTTTATAGTATTAACATGGTGTAAGCATGTGTCAACTCAACCCAGATAAAGCATCAAAGGAGAATACCACAATATTATGCTTTTGTATGCTAAAACAACGCATGATTCTTTCAAGGCACATTAAGCAATCTCAATTGTTTGGAACAAGTCATGCTACAACAATAATTACTAAGCATAAAGTCAAAGCAACATCCAACATGACATGATAAAGTCTAGGCCACAGTCAAGACAAGCTCCTTTTGTACCACTTATAAGCATGAAGATTCCTACTCTTTTCCAACCAATCAACTTATTTGAAACAACATATGAATGCAGGGGGCCAACCAATTTATTTAAGGAAACCAAAAAAATTAAAAATTAAAACAAAAACAAAGACGCTCCAAGAATAACACAATCATGCATGAAACAAAAAAATGAAGTGTTTTGGAAGAAAATCTGAGATTTTTATTGATGAAGAAGGGGATGCCTTGGGCATCCCCAAGCTTTGACGCTTGTACTTCTTGAATATTTCTTGGGGTGACACGGGTGGCATCCCCAAGCTTGATCTTTTGTCCATTGTTCATCTCATCACATTATTCTTCCCTACACTTGAAAATTTCCTTCATACAAAACATCACACAATCTTCATTAGCAACATTAGTGTATTCAAGATAATAAGTCTTTGGGTTTAGTTTCAACAGAAGTAAAACTTTCATTAGAACACAAGCTACTATAGCAATTTCTTCTAAAAGCTCAAGTGATCAAACAGAACTCAAAGAGAAAGAGATTAAGAGGCAAATGCAAATAATGGCAGAAATCTGTCAAAACAGATCAGCAGGTAAAAACCGATTTTTTTGAAGATCTTATGTTGCTCAAATCGAAATGTGCTACACTAACGAAAGTTATAAAATAACCTGGGCATAAGCACAAACAATTACAGCTCAATCCGATGTACAGGAATTTTTCACGATTTTTTCAGTGAAGCACAAAAATTTGTTTCGGGACAGCAACTTTCCCAAGTCTTACTTCTCTCTCATTAGAGGTTTATTCTTGGCACAAAAGCCACACAAAAAGGATAAGGAGAAGTTATTACTGAGGCAATAACTTGCAAGACTCAACAAAATAAAAACTTACTGAAAGTAAAACTAATTTGGGTTATCTCCCAATAGTGCTTTTCTTTAACGCCTTTCAGCTAGGGATAGAAGCAAGATTCAAATATTCTCGGTATATACAAGTTTTTAACTAAAAAGCTTCCATGAGAAGATTTGTTTTGGTTTCATAGGCATGAACACAAGTGTTCAAGGTCGACCCCCACTTAACCATTACTCATCTTTCCAATCACTTTCCTTTTTGAAAACGTTTTTAGGTAACAAGTACAACTATTTTTTGTTGTAATTCGCATTCCCTATCCATACTAAGATAGAGAACAACTTAAAACTGAAAGTAAAAACTACTTAGAGATAAAGAAAACAAGTGCACACAAGAATATTCACCCACACGCTATTGCTCCCCGGCAGCGGTGCCAGAAAAGGTCTTGATATCCCACAAGTATAAGGGATCATGTGTAGCCTTTTCGATAAGTAAGAGTGTCTAACCCAACGAGGAGATAAAGGTAGGATAAATGTTCTTTTCAAGTTCTATTAACCACTGATACAACTCTACGCACACTAAACGTTTGCATTATCTAGGAAATAAAACTAGAGCAATAATACGAGTACTAGAGATAACTTTGCATGATAATAAATAACAAGAAAATAAAGTTAGTTGCTGCAACAATAAAATACACTAAACTAACAGAACCATGAGTGTGGAATAGTGGTGGTAATTGTGGTGGCTTTGTCCAAGTATAATTAGTGAATAAATCGGGTTCATTGTCTTCGATGCAGTTTTCTATGTGGGAGAGGCTAAATATACATGCGCTTCACTACTTGGAATTACATGTACTATATGATTGGATTGTTAGCAAACATCCGTAACTACTAACAATGCATTAAGGTTTCCCCAACCATATCCTCAAGTTTAATGGTCCTCTTACTCTCATACGTGCAACATTCCGGTTCGCGTCCTCAGGTTTCTGTCACTCCGATAGAACTTCAACCTTCCTCTTACACATACTACAAACCCTATAATGTTTAATCCATGCGCGCACAAATATAATGGACACCAAAGGACTGCACCATATCAACATACAACTCTAATGAACCAAAGACGTTCAACCATTCAATCTAAGAACAAAGAAACTACACAAACATGACATAGATCATAGGATTATAACTTATAGCATCAAAACCATATTTACATAGGACGGTACAGAGGTGTGTGGGAGGATGAACCACTGCATACTAGGAGGATTAGGTGATGGAGATGGCGGTGAAGATGGTGAAGAGGGCGGCGGCGGTGCGGAGGACTCCTTCCCTGCCGCCGGTATCATGGCGGAGCACCGCCCCTTAGCCCCCTTCCTTTATGGCTTCTTGGGAGCCCTCCCCCATGGAGATGGGATCCATGGGGGGGCAAAAAAGTGACTTTGGTGGCTGCAAATTTGTGGGTGGAGATGTCCTCCACGAATTAGGTTTCCTCCCTTTATATAGCTTCTCGGATTCCCGTCAACCCATCTTGGGCTGCAGTAAATCGGGCCCGTCCAGACTCGGAATCAGCTAAATTTTATGTCCAGAACATTTGTCGCGAAATTTCCAACAACTGTGTACTCCCTCTGATCCATATTATTGTTCTCAACTTTCTCTAGATTTGGATGTATCTAGTCTAAATACTTAACTAGATACATCCGAATCTAAATAAAGTTGAGAACAATAATATGGATTGGAGGGAATAGTTGAAGAGTTTTCCGTTTGACGTTGTCTTCGACCCAAAATGTGACCATCTTCAAAAAGAGTTCCGAGACAGATTTCTGAAAAATCCCAATTTGACTCCAACAAGATTTCCACTTGTATTCTTGGTAATTCCTACACATCAAAGTGTAAAATAAGAATATTGTGCACTTTTGCAACTATTAGTAGGTTAGGCCAAATAAATCATAAACTTTATGTAAAAAGGAGTGTCAAAAGCATAATATTAGCATAAAACCATCAAAATTATAGATATGTTATGGACGTATCAACGACTCACACATGGAAGCAATCAAAAACATCATCATATTCATATGGATGGATTGAAAGTGCAAAGGTAAATCAAGTGTGAACCATAATTGTATTAGGATTACAATAAGATCTAATGAACAAGAGTTGGGGAAAATGGTGTTGATGGAGATGCAGCAGTTGATGATGAAGAGGATCATGCGATGTCCTCCAATGATTCGTGAAGTAGCAAGGATTTACCCTTCTCCAAGTTCCTCCTCCGGATACCTTTTTGGTGTGGTATTGTGAGGCTGGAGATTTCTGTGAATGTCGGATCTCAGAGTCATCTTTGCATGGTGGGAGTATTTGACGAGGCGGACATCCTAACAGGTCACACGGGTGGACGGTACGGGCAGGCTCTTCTCGTACCACAGGTTGTTAATACTACAATGACTTCTGCCCGCATCCTCTCTTCTCCCAGGTGTGTGGAAAATCATTTAAATGACATTTATCACTTAGAAATATCATATTATTGCATAACATGATAGTCCTAATTGATATATTCACAAAATACTTGATAACTCAGGATCCTGTTGAAATAAGGACAAAAGGTGCGTGCGATCACCGTAAAATAAAAAAAATCCTAACTCTACTTATGCAAAAACACGAGATAAATATGCTTCAAAAATGGACTCATCATTCATCCAGACACCCTCCTTTGCAACATCCGACGATGTTATGTACTCCGCCTATGTTGTAGAGTCTACAATGTATCTTGCTTAGAACTTTTCCAGCTCACCGATCCACCGTTGATAGTGAACACATAACCAGATTGAGACTTGAAATCATCAGGATCAGTGACAAAGCTTGCATTAGTGTAACTCCTTGCAATGAGCTCTTTGCCACCTCCATACATGAGAAACATATTCTTGGTCCTTCGTAAGTATCTAAGTATATTTTTCACTGGTATTGAGTGATCAACTCCTGGGTCACTCTAGTATCTGCTCATAACATTAGAGAATTGGATACATCTGGCCTTGTACATATCATGGCATACATCATTTACCTAATTGCTGATGCATATTGGACTTCACTCATGTTTTCTCGCTCAGCATCTGTCATGGGACATTTCTTCTTGCTTAATGGCCTGCCATGCACCATTGGAAGTGATCCTCTCTTGGATTCTTCCATTTTGAACCTCTTCAAAACATTGTCTAGAAATGTATCTTGGGTACGCCTTATCTGGCGCTGGGACCTATCCCTATAGATCTTTATGCCCAATATGTAAGTGCTTCACCCAAATCTTTCATTGAAAAACTTTCCTTCAATGAGTCCTTTATAGTGTTCAGAGAAGTTTTATCGTTTCCAATCAACAATATGTCATCCACTTACAGTATTATAAACACTTTTGTGCTTCCACTCTATTTCTTGTAAACACAAGCTTCTTGCCCATTCTTGATGAAACCAAACCCTTTGACTACTTCATCAAAATGTAGATTCTAACTCTGTGATGCTTTTCAGTCCATAGATTGAACACTTAAATTTGCACACATTTCTAGCATCATTTGGATCAACATAACCCTCGGGTTGTACCATGTACACGTCCTCGGTTAGATTCCTGTTAAGGAATGTTGTTTTGACATCCATATGCCATATCTTGTAATCGAAATATGCAGTGATTGCTAGAAGTATCTGAACATACTTAAGCATCGCTACGAGAGAGAATGTATCATTGTAATCAACTCCTTCAATTTTTCACAAGCCCCTTAGAGACAGTCATATTACGGTTATCATATGTTTTCTTCTTGTAGATCCGTTTACATTCTATAGGCTTTACGCCTTCAGGAGGGTCCATCAAGTTCCAAACTTGATTCTCATACATGGATTCTATCTCGAATTTCATGTCATGTTACCACTTGATGGAATCAGGGACCATCTTAGCTTATTTATCTATATTTGGTTCATCATTGTCCAACAATAATACTTCATCTTCAAATCTTATAACCGGAAGACAAACTATACCAGATCTACATGGTTCAATAGGAACTATAATTTCTAGGTCTACAATGCTTGTAGGCGTGACAACATCTGATGGCGCCATAGGAATTTTTAGAACACTTTCTGGTGTTGCAGTAGTCTACCCATATTGCTCTGGTTTAGTAACCTCATTAAGCTCTATTTTCCTCCCACTTAAACCTTTAATTTAGCGAGAAATTCCTTCTCAATAAATACTCCTCGCATGACAAATATTTTGCCTTCGGTTTTGTGGTAAAATGAATACCCAACAGTTTCTTTGGGATAACCTAAAACTACGAATTTGTCCAACTTGGGATCGTGCTTGTTTGGCTGCAAACATTTTACATAAGCCTGACATTGTTGGGAATATGCCCTAGAGGCAATCATATATGATGTAATTCCCAATGTATTCATAAGTAATAGAGTTATCATTGTATGGACATCAGATATATATCATTGAATGTGTGATTCAGTTGTGGAACTATATATTCATGTTTGTTCATACTAGATTATCGTCAATAAGGTTGTGCTAGACACACAACTTAGACCAATGTGCAAGTTGGCTGATGACACGGTTTCACTTGTCATGGGCATGGTGATGCCATTCCTACTTACACGGACTCAGCTAAAGAGTTTAGCGAGTCAGACTAACCCATAGTTATGATGCAACAAGCATGTTGTCATTTGCAGTCTCAAGCAATGGAATCCTTTGACCTGTAGTGATCTCATGATCCGAGTTGTGGATCGCTAGCTTAGGTTCTACCAAACGTTGTTCCGTAAATGGGCAGTTATAAAGGTAGAGTTTGGGCTGGTTGTGAAGCAAGCTACGTGAAGTGGATTATCAAGATGGGATTTGCCCCTCCGTAATGGAGAGATATTCTCTAGGCCCTCTCGTGTGATATGATTCGGAAGAATGGCCATGCGTGACTTGGTTAAGTGTTAACCAAGGAGTCTGACTAAGTGTTAGTCCAGTGAATTGTATATTATGGAACGAGAAGAGAGAGTCGAGCTATTAAAGGGATGGCAACTTCTCGCCTATAGCTTGACAAGGTATATCGTGAGGCAAAGGGACTTGGACGAAAGTCACATTGAGAAAGGTTTGTCTACTGACTTTACGGCGCTTGGGAGTTGGCACATATTGCTAGAGGCCGCTACCAGCTATCGACTCGGAGTGGTGACTCATGTTGTGTCCAGGTGTACGTGAACCTACAGGGTCGCACACTTAAGGGAAAGGAGCCCATATGGATTCGGTCCATGTGGAGATTGGGGCATAGCCTAAATGAGCCTCAAGCGTTGAGCCCATCTTGGAGTGTATATAAGTGGAGTGACAAGGGATCGTCCCTGACCTAGCCATCACTTGCTCCACTCCTATTTCAGGCTAGACAAGATCTAGCAGTCCTGTGCCTGGAGCTCCTCCCTCTACATGTGGATACTGGTAGAGGCATTGCACGTGCGGCGCTGGAGACAAGGAGGTTTGTTGGGATCTAGACATGCTGTACGTGGGATCATTTGGCACGGCATCAACTGGTGCGCTTCATCAATAATCTGCAAATGCGCATCTAGTGGTAAATCGTGTGGCCTATCAATTGAGCTATATCTTGGGAGCACCACGTAGGGGAAATTTTTTGTTTATCTCTGCGTGGCCCAACAGTGGTATCAGAGCGATAGCTTCTGGTTTTAGGCTCGAGATCTCGCATAGGTGATATGCGGTAGGCATTAGATTGGATCTATTTGTTGTTTTGGTGGTCGATCTATGAGATACTTCGGTTTTGTACAAGATTGATTGGATCAATTGTACTCAGGGAATGGATGATCTGGTTTCCGGGATTATACTACTGAGGTCGTGGAATGACATACCCCTACCGGTCGGCTTCCTCCATTGGGGTAGACTATGACACGTAAATCCAGAAGAGGTGATCGAATATCAAAGAGTTTGATCGAATCAGAGTACAGATTGGATTTGGGTAAAATTGTTTTATTCGATGAAGAAATCCATATTTGGACCGCCGGCTTCGCCCTGTCGTAGCGCCTTATATGTCGTTGTGAGTTTCACAATTCCGGTAGATATCGTATCTATGTATAACTTGTTTTTGCATGATGATATTGTGAATGGTATGGCTTATGTGCATATGATGTGTGTAATCCATACGTGATCTGCGTATCACGGTTTTTGTCAGCCGGCTGGAGCCTAGGTGTTGCCATTTTATTGTATATGACCTCATGATGGATTCTCTATGTAATTTTTATTTACTAAGCTAGTGTAGCTTGTTAGAGAACCCGAATGGCATGCAAGTCGATGTACGAGTCCGTGACAAGGAGTAAGATGCCACGTGGCAAGAGTTAGCACAAGTCGACTTACAAGCTTCATAGAGATACAGATCACCATGAAGAGAGTCATACAATTTCATTATAATTGCTTTATTTTGTGTTATGTTTCTGTCTCTGCTTTACCTCTATTAGATAGTTGGTAGAAAGTAATACCTCAAAGAAGGTCTAGTCGGTCTCCCCGCCCGTGCTGCACCATCACAAGTCGGACATTCTTGGTAGTGGGCTCATAAAATTGAGGTGCTACCAATTCTTTTCGATAGGTGCGTTCGGAGAATATAATTTTGCGGCCCAAAACTTGGATCGCCAAGGCAAAGCGGTATCCAAGTTGCTTGTAATCAGCCGCGTTGCCCACAGTTGGTGTGTGAAATACTCAGAGGGTCTTTTTCGGCATGAAATCAACATAACGTTTCAATACAAAATACAAGCTAACGCCCATCAAATTTCCCTCGGTCAGTTTTCGTCGTTATGTCGCTGCCGTCACGTAGGCGTGGTGGCTGTCACGTAGGCTTGCAGCGCTGGCGCAGTGGACAGGACAACACGACCGATAGCGTGTATTGACGTGACAAAACACGGCGCATATATTCTTGTTATTACTATTTTTAATATTTGTTTACTCAGAAGCTGGAACAGCCATCACCACGTGTCTCTCCATTGGACTTCCGTCCCTATTGTTGACCACTACATTAGAAATGCATTGACGGTTCCACTGTTCCCCTGTATCGCAGAAACCACTCTTCTTCTTCCTATCCTCTGTCTTCTTTCCGTCTTCTCCTTGCCACCATGGAAGGTCGTCGCACTCTAGAGACAAGCTTCATTGCCCATGACAATAAGAAGATAGACGTTTTCTACACCAACAAGGAGGAGACAGTGGTGTGAGTCCTGAGGATGAATGAGGATTGGCTTGTGGAAGACAAGGACAAGTTCATGGGATTGGACCTTGAGTACACCCAGAGTTGGAGAATGAAGTCGTCGTCATTCAACTGGCCAAGAGGAAACACGTCCTCGTCTACCACTACTCCTAGTTTGTAGATCTACTCACCGTAGTTAACCTCTTTTAGGGTTTTCTCCTCTTTTTCTTTATCCATTTGCTCCTCTTGCAACTACTGAATTTTATGAGGACCAAATAAATTATGACAAACTAATGTTGAGAGTATTGATCTTGTATTTACTAAACTTTTTAAAATTATATTGAGATGATGATCTTGCATTGACAAAAAAAAATAGTTACAAATTTTGGTGATGAGAAACTACATACTTTCAGGACTGACAAAAAGTGTTCGGCGCTGCGCCAGTTCCTTGTAGAAAAAGGAATTGTTTTACTTTCAGAACTGATTTTTTAAAATTTCGCCTTGAGGGAATTACAATTCCTGTGCACAAGAGGATGGATATTCAGAGTCTTATCAAGATCATAGGGGGATCGAGGAAGGATGGAATGGCTACACTCGCAACTAGAATCCTCGATGAGTCGTATGACAAAATGAAGGCAGATTTCCCTACAGATAGGCACGATTTCTGGGAGGAGAAGCCGTTGTCTGAGATAAACCTGAAGTATGCAGCCATATATGCTTACGTGACCTACAGCCTATACAAGAAGATCCATTTATTTCTATGTTTCCTCATGTTTTGCCCCAGTTGTAAGAGGGAAGACGAGCTTAGGGGAGCCCTTTGTACCAAATGCAACATAGCTGAGCGTGATGTCGCATATGCAAAGGAAATGCTGCATCTGAATCAGTTGACAAAGAAGATGCAGCTGAAGCAGCAAACAGAGAGCAGCATCTTCCAGCGGCAACAACCAAGCCTATGATGCACTGCTAATTGTGCCGCATGATGCTGAAGACAGGGAATCCAAGACAGATTCCAGGTGGGAAGAACTTGCATTTCGTGAGCTATGGATGGCCAATAATGTAAGAAATTGCTAGAATGCTCGCAGTTGGTCTCCTAGGAATGATGGCAAGCACCTCAAGTGGTCTGATGAGGAGTGAATTAAAATTTACTCCTTTGTGTTATGTTTCTGTTTTGTGGAACTCAGATAGCTTTTCAAGATGGCAAGCGTCTCAAGTGAAAGAAGTGAAATAAATTTTACTTCTTTGTGTTATGTTTCTATATGTGTCTGGTAGCTTGTCAAGATGGAAACTCGTTAACTGGTAGTTTGAAAGAGTACCCTTTTCCTCTCTCACTAACAGTTATGTTTCATTTTGCCCAGATTGGTAGCAAATCTAGAGCAGCTTCTCTCTTTGATCATTCGTTCCCTTTTAGCCCTCTTTTTGGCCCAATCTGGTAACAAATCTAGAGCATCAAATCACACCAGGCAGAATACATTCATTCAGAAAACAAAACAAATGTAGATATATATGTGCGTAGCAAAATAGGATATAGCAATAGAAAGTAGGTTGCTTAAGGAAGTTCGATACATTCACTGCTCAATAGCCACCACACGCAAAATATACAAAATCAAAAGAAGTTGCTTAGCAGTAGTAGCAATAGACATGTTCAACCCCTCCTTGCATGCGCCTGCACCTCCGCCTCCTCCCTATGGTGCTTCCTCTACTTCTTGCTGCCCAGTCCCTTGACCTTGGGGGCCTTGGGATTGATCAGAGGCATGCGACCCTCTTCAATGGCCACCCGCTAGAGGTTGCGAAGGTGAATGCTAAGCCCCTGGTGTTCAGCGATGTAGGCGTTAACATTGACAGTCTGGCCGACTTTGGGGGTTCTAGAGCTCGAGCCCTCTACATGCATCATGACACAGTTGAAGTCGGTGTCGGCGAGTCTCATCCTAAAGAAGGGGCAACTGTAGATGCCACCAGTGAAGAAGGCATCATACTGGCCGGCATGCAGCCTCCTCAGCACCTGACGAGTCTTGGTGTGCCTGGACTCATCATCGCTGCAGACGTCGCTGTCGTACACCTATTGGAAGGGGAAAAGGAGGATTAGATGATGTAAGAAGATCGAGCAATCGAAATGCAAACACCGAACCCTGATAAACCAAGATCTAGCATCCAACAATGGGAACGGGAGAAGAACCAGGGAAGGGGAGCAAACCCTAGTTACCTCCGACCATGGGTCATGGATGCCAGTGTCGTAGGGGTTCACTGGAGCGATGTACCCCTCTGGATCATGGGGGTCCTAGAAGAGATGGATCTGTGCGTGACCGGTGGGGGCCTCCTCGCCAGCCGGGGCCTCCTCACCGGCGGCTACATTGGTAGCGGGGATGGGGGCCTGGACGGTGATGGCGGCTACCATCGATGCCTCGACGGGGGCCTCCTCGCTGGTGGCTACGATGGTAGCAGGGACGACGGCCTGGACAGGGACGATGGATACCATCGATGCCTCAACGGGGACCTGGACAGGGACGGTGGTTGCTTTCAACGCCTTGAGGGGGACCAGGACGGAGACGGGGGCCTTCTCGCCCGCAGCCTTGGAGGCGATGATGGCCACGACATCATCCTTCGCCATCACTGGCATGGTTGGGGTTTTCTTTGGAGTTTGCATAAGCTGGTGGGACAGTGGAGAGGGTTACGTGAGGAGAGTGAGCGAGAGTGAGAGTGGGTAGGCAGAGAGGGAGAGGGAGAGGGGCTCTATAGTTAAGGTGATGGGAAGGGACGTTTCGTTGCATCACTGTGCACCGCATCACATAGGCTACTGCTGCACCGTGGACACGCGCACGGTACATCACTTTTTTTCCAGGCCATGCATGGCAGTTCTGTATTCACCGCATGCAAAGGGCGCAGACACAATTTCTATGTACAAAGTTTGACATGGCCATAAAATTGTCGATAATTTAAAGGGGAAATGTATAGGAGAAGGTAGGTGGTTGTACGTCGACGACCATGCACTCGATGACCCCGTTGTCCTGTGCATGTGTCATGGCGTAGTATTAGTAGTAGTAGTAGTAGTAGTAGTAGTAGTAGTAGTAGTAGTAGTAGGATTTTCAAACGTGATTAAACATGACATGACCACTCGGCGACTTTTTCCATGGATGGCTTCATGTTCCTTCTTGTAGAAGAGAATAAAAATAGAATTAGTCCCGTCTCATTATGAATCGAAAGGGGCTGGTATTTTTCCAAGAAATCTCTAGCTGGATGCACGCGAACGGGAACGTTCCATAAGTCTCGCTGAGAGAGACGTCCGTGATGTCTCACGCTGTATTGTGAAAGGCACGACGTGTGCAATGATCCATGTTGAATCACGGAGGATCAATGGTTGGTGTGCACGATCCACATGACAACTGTGACAACCAATCAGGGCGTAGCAAATATAGTGAGCACAGGTTTGGGCTTCTATGAGAGAGAGAGAGAGGGCAAAACTGAGTAGTATTAAAAAACCAAGGGCAAAACTGATTAGTATAAAAAATGGAAAGTGAGTGTCTTATACAATGAAATACATCTTTGAGTTCATTGCATGTGTGTTCTTTTCATAAACCACATGCATCCACTAGAGTTCATTGCATGTGTGTTTTTTTCATAAACCACATGGATCCACGAGATGTCATTGCATGTGTGTTCTTTTCCTAAACCACATGGATCCACTAGAGTTCATTGCATGTGTGTTCTTTTCATAAACCACATGGATTCACTAGATGTCATTGCCACCACAGCATGTGTGTTCTTTTCATAAACCACATGGATCCACTAGAGTCCATTGCATGTGTGTTCTTTTATAAACCACATGGATCCACTAGAGTCATTGCATGTGTGTTATTTTCACAAAACACATGGATCCACTAGAGTTCATTCCATGTGTCTGTATGTATCATTGTGCATCATTGTGGTTTTAGTAAAAGAACACATGCAGTGATGCCACTCCAGCATGTGGTGTCCAACCATGTCTAGGAACCCTAGCAGCATGCTGGGATTCAACTACAGCATGCATTCTACCACCAGCTTGAAAGATGCTGCATCACAACACCGCATTGGATGTGTGTGTGTATCAGTGTGCATCATTATGGTTTTAGGAAAAGAACACATGCAGTGAAACCACCATAGCATGTGGTGTCCAACCATGTCCAGGAACCCTGGCAACATGCTGGGATTCAACTACAACATGCGTTCTACCACCAACTTTAAAGATGTTGCATCACCACACTTCATTGCATGTGTGTGTGTTAGTGTGCATCATTGTGGTTTTGGACAAGAACATGTGCAAGGATGCCACCACAACATGTGTGTTCTTTTCATAAACCAAATGGATCGACTAGAGTTCATTGCATGTGTGTTCTTTTCATAAACCACATGGATAAACTAGAGTCATTGCATGTGTGTTCTTTTCATAAACCACATGGATCCACTAGAGTTCTTTGGATGTGTGTGTGTGTATTAGTGTGCATCATTGTGGTTTTAGGAAAACAACACATGCAGTGATGCCACTCCATCATGTGGTGTCCAACCATATCTAGGAACCCTGGTAGCATGCTGGGATTCAATTTCAGCATGCATTCTACCACCATCTTGAAAGATACTGCATCACCACACCTCATTGGATGTGTGTGTGTATCAGTGTGCATCATTGTGGTTTTAGGAAAAGAATACATGCAGTGATTCCACCACAGCATGCGGTGGCTAACCATGTCCAAGAACCCTGGCAGCATGCTAGGATTCAACCGCAGCATGCATTCTACCACCAGCTTGAAAGATGCTGCATCACCACAACTCATTGCATGTGTGTGTATCAGTGTGCATCATTGTGGTTTTAGGAAAAGAACACATGCAGTGATGCCACCACATCATGTGTATTCTTTTCATAAACCACATGGATCCACTAGAGTTCATTGCATGTGTGTTCTTTTCATAAACCACATGGATCCACTAGAATTCATTGCATGTGTGTTCTTTTCATAAACCACATGTATCCAGTAGAGTTCATTGGATGTGTGTGTGTATCAGTGTGCATCATTGTGGTTTTAGAAACAGAACACATGCAGTGATGCCACTCCATCATGTGGTGTCAAACCATGTCTAGGAACCCTGGCAGCATGCTGGGATTCAACTACAGCATGCATTCTACAACCATCTTGAAAGATGTTGCATCACCACACCCCATTGGATGTGTGTGTATTAGTGTGCATCATTTTGGTTTTAGGAAAACAATACATGCAGTGATGCCACCATAGCATGTGGTGTCCAACCATGTCCAGGATTCCTGGCAGCATGCTGGGATTCAACCGCAGCATGCATTCTACCACCAGCTCGAAACATGCTGCATCACCACACCTCATTCCATGTGTGTGTGTATCAGTGTGCATTATTGTGGTTTTGGAAAATAACATATGCAATGATGCCACCACAGCATGTGTGTTCTTTTCCTAGACCACATGGATCCACTAGAGTTCATTGCATGTGTGTTCTTTTCATAAAACACATGGATCCACTAGAGTCATTGCATGTGTGCTCTTTTCATAAACCACATGGATCCACTAGAGTCATTGCACGTGTGTATCATTGTGCATCATTGTGGTTTTAGGAAAAGAACACATGTGGTGATGCCACTTCAGCATGTGGTGTCCAACCACGTCCAGGAACCCTAGTTGCATGCTGGGATTCAACTTGAGCATGCATTCTACCACCATCTTGAAAGAAGCTGCATCACCACACCTCGTTGGATGTGTGTGTGTGTATTAGTCTGCATCATTGTGGTTTTAGGAAAAGAACACATGCAGTGATGCCACCATAGCATGTGGTATCCAACCATGTCCAGGAAGCCTGGCAGCATGCTGGGATTCAACTACAACATGCATTCTACCACCAGCTTGAGAGATGGTACATCACCACCCCTCATTGCATGTGTGTGTGTATCAGTGTGCAACATTGTGGTTTTAGGAAAAGAACACATGTAGTGATGCCACCATAGCATGTGTGTTATTTTCATAAACCACATGGATCCACTAGAGTTCAGTGAATGTGTGTTCTTTTTATAAACCACATGGATCCAGTAGAGTTCATTGCATGTATGTTCTTTTCATAAACCACATGCATCCACTAGAGATCATTGGATGTGTGTGTGTGTATCAGTGTGCATCATTCTAGATTTAGGAAAAGAACACATGAAGTGATGCCAGTCCAGCATGTGGTGTCCAACCATGTCCAGGAACCCTGGCAGCATGCTAGGATTCTACCGCAGCATGCAAAGTACCACCCGTTTCAAAGATGCTGCGTGACCACACCTCATTGGATGTGAGTGTGTATCAGTGTGCATCATTGTGGTTTTAGGAAAACAACACATGCAGTGATGGCACTCGAGCATGTGGTGTTCAACCATGTCCAGGAACCCTGGCAGCATGCTGGGATTCAACTGTAGTATGCATTCTACCACCAGCTTGAAAGATGTTGCATCACCACACCTCATTGCATGTGTGTGTTTCAGTGTGCATCATTGTGGATTTGGAAAAGAACATATGCAATGATGCCACCACAGCATGTGTGTTCTTTTCATAAACCACATGGATCCACTAGAGTTCATTGCATGTGTGTTCTTTTCATAAACCACATGGATCCACTAGAGTTCATGGCATGTGTGTTCTTTTCATAAACCACATGGATACACTAGAGTTCATCGCATGTGTGTTCTTTTCATAAACCACATGGATCCACTAGAGTCATTGCATGTCTGTTCTTTTCATAAACCACATGGATCCACTGGAGTTCATTGCATGTGTGTTCTTTTCATAAACCACGTGGATCCACTATGGTCATTGCATGTGTGTTCTTTTCATAAACCACATGGATCCACTAGAGTTCATTGGATGTGTGTGTATTAGTGTGCATCATTGTGGTTTTAGGAAAACAACACATGTAGTGATGCCACTCTAGCATGTGGTGTCCAACCATGTCCAGGAACCTTGGCAGCATGCTAGGATTTAACTACAACATGCATTCTACCACCAGCATGAAAGATGCTGCATCACCATAGCTCATTGTATGTGTGTCTATCAGTGTGCATCGTTGTGGGTTTTGGAAAAGAACACATGCAGTGATGCAACCACAGCATGTGTGTTCTTCTCATAAACTACATGGATCCACTAGAGTTCATTGCATGTGTGTTCTTTTCATAAACCACATGGATCTACTAGAGTTCATTGCATGTGTGTTCTTTTCGTAAACCACATGGATCCACTAGAGTCATTGCATGTGTGTTATTTTCAGAAACCACATGGATCCACTAGAGTTCATTGGATGTGTGTGTATCAGTGTCCATCATTGTGGTTTTAGGAGAAGAACACATGAAGTGATGCCACTCCATCATGTGGTGTCCAACCATGTCCAAGAACCCTGGCAGCATGCTGGGATTTAACTGCAGCATGCATTCCACCACCAACTTGAAAGATGTTGCATCACCACACCTCATTGGATGTGTGTGTGTGTATAATTGTCCATCATTGTGGTTTTAGGAAAAGAACACAAGCAGTGATGCCACCACAACATGTGGTGTCCAACCATGTCCAGGAACCCTGGCAGCATGCTGGGATTCAACTACAGCATGCATTCTAACACTAGCTTGAAACATGCTGCATCACCACACCTCATTGTATGTGTGTGTATCAGTGTGCATCGTTGTGATTTTAGGAAAAGAACACATGAAGTGATGCAACCAAAGTATGTGTGTTCTTTTTCCTAAACCACATGGATCCACTAGAGTTCATTGCATGTGTGTTCTTTTTCCTAAACCACATGGATCCGCTAGAGTTCATTGCATGTGTGTTCTTTTTATAAACCACATGGATCCACTAGAGTCATTGCATGTGTGTTCTTTTCAGAAACCACATGGATCCACTAGAGGTCATTGGATGTGTGTGTATTAGGGTGCATCATTGTGGTTTTAGGAAAAGAACACATGTAGTGATGCCACTCCAGCATGTGGTGTCCAACCATGTCTAGGAACTCTGGCAGCATGCTAGGATTTAACTGCGGCATGCATTCCACCACCAGCTTGAAAGATGTTGCATCACCACACCTCATTGGATATTCGTGTATGTGTGTATCAGTGTGCATCATTGTGGTTTTAGGAAAAGAACACATGCAGTGATGCCACCACAACATGTGGTGTCCAACCATGTACAGGAACCCTGGAAGCATGCTGGGATTCAACTACAACATGCATTCTACCACCATCTTGAAAGATGCTGCATCGCCACACCTCATTGCATGTGTTTATTTATCAGTGTGCATCATTGTGGTTTTGGAATATAGCATATGCAATGATGCCACCACAACATGTGTGTTCTTTTCATAAACTACATGGGTCCACTAGAGTTCATTGCATCTGTGTTCTTTTCATAAACCACATGGATCTAGCATGTGGTGTCCAACCATGTCCAGGAACCTTGGCAGCATGCTGGGATTTAACTGTAGCATGCTTTCTACCAACAGCTTGAAAGATGCTGCATCACAACACCTCATTGGATGTGTGTGTGTATCAGTGTGAATCATTGTGGTTTTAGGAAAATAACACATGTAATTATGCCACCACAGCATGTGGTGTCCAACCATGTCGAGGAACCCTAGCAGCATGCTAGGATTCAACTACAGCATGCATTCTACCACCAGCTTGAAAGATGCCCCATCACCACACTTCATTGGATGTGTGTGTGTGTGTATCAGTGTGCATCATTGTGGTCTTGGAAAAGAACACATGCAATGATGCCACCACAACATGTGTGTTCTTTCATAAACCGCATGGATCCACTAGTGTTCATTCCATGTGTGTTCTTTTCATAAACCACATGGATCCACTAGCGTTCATTGCATGTGTGTTATTTTCCTAAACCACATGGATCCACTTGAGTTCATTGCATGTGTGTTCTTTTCATAAACCACATGCATCCACTAGAGTCCTTACATGTGTGTTCTTTTCATAAACCACATGGATCCACTAATGGTGGCCGTTAGATCGAGTCTTCTAGAAGGCACACCCGAACACACTTGTTCTACATGACGATTGTTACATACCGTTCGATCGGGGTGCTTGGATGATTGGGATGGTTCTTCCTAAGAGCGATCCGTGAGTAGGCTGTTCTGCGACATGATTGGCCGTGCTTACTGTTCGCTTGCTCTGGACAAACTGGCAACACCGCGTGCTCCCTTTTTGCCAGTGTCACGTGTTCCGTGGGCCACCTGCCAGTGTCACGTCCCCTCTACCACTCTTCCTCCCCATACTTCTCTTCCTTCCCCTTGAAGCCACTTTCTCCACTTCTCTCCCATCCTTCCGTAGCCGCAAGCCGACGACACCTCCAGCGATCTCTCCCTCAGCCAGCCCATTCCCCCGCCCCCTTTCTCCATGGGTTGAAGGGGAGACGGTGCGGAAACGCGTCGTGATGATAGGGACGGTGATTTCAATGTGAGTCGTCTCATCTTTAACATCTATGTTCATTTATATATTTTGAGCTAGATCTACTCTGATTACTCATGCACATATGATGTGTCAGGCCAACCAGATGTTGTACGACTCTGACTATCACGGTTTAGCGGAGGAAAATAGTCCTCCGCTATGTCAACATGGATATGTGCCCGCTAAATTTGTAGCATTAAAAGGATGAAACGCAGGCAGGAGGTTTTTAGGGTGTCAAGGACATGGTGCAATGTTGCCATGTAGAAGTTGCGGTGTTGTAAAATGGGTAGATCCAGAGTGGCCCAAATCGATGCAGAAAACGCTGGACAAACTGTGGGATATGACTGTTGAGTTGAAAGAATCCATAGTCAGATCACTTCTTGAGAGTGCTGAGATGAAGTTATTTGACCATGTTGACACAACCAAGCTTAACCGAGATCTCAGGAGGGTGCAAGACAAGGTTAGCAAAATCGAGAAGTAGAGGGACGTGGTGTTGGCCCTGAAGGCTAAAGAAGAGCAAGAACTTACTCAAGCAAGGAAAGAACTTCACCAGGCCAAAGTCCTGCAGTTCACAACTACGGGTATTGACAAGTGCATGAGGATAAATACAGATAAGCAATTGAAGTTGTACAAGGAAGATGCTAAAAGGAAGGAGCAGACAATTCGATTCTTGCTCTCGCAGGAAGATTTGCATCGGGCTAAGATTAGGAAGATCAAGGAGATGTGTGATAACTAGTTATATTTAGCTTGACCTCCGTACTTTTTTAAGTTGTAATAGTAGTACCTGTTGACCTAGCGGTCTGAACTAGTGGTCTCGGAGTCCCGAGAGAAAAAATTGGTCGCCCATTAATCTGTCTTAGCCCTCCAGTACTTCCTTTTGTCTGATGATGGTGGTATTATGACTTTGGTGGCTTGTTTAATCATAATCTATGTGGATTGTGCTGCATGCAAATGGCACAACCACAATTTATAAAGTGCAAGCACGTAAACCCTGTTACTAGAGATCCGGGAGCTTCGCCAGACGGGCTCAAGATTAGGCCAGAAAGTGGTGCTGATTTCCTCATTATATAGGCAATACCGGTTGCCATTGCTGTTTATGTTGCCATATCGTTGTGCAGCAGCTGCAATAAGTTGCTTCTTCATGGAGTGTAGCAGCTTAAATAATTTATTTTTGTGCCACTAACATTCCGTTGAATTTTGAGACCTCCTGCCCCTCAGCAATCGTGGAACTGGTGATGCATGTTTTCAGATAGTAGTGCCACAATCACAATTGCGGATTCAACTAGTGACTCGGCCGTTTCCAAACCTCAAGTCGCGGTACATTTTACTCCGAGAACATGGATAGATTGTTTCACCCAACAAGTTCCACACATAGAGCTCCAGAATTTAATCGAATTACATATATAGGTTCAAGTTCAACACGTTATTATCCAACTTCATTGCCAATAGCCTTCTTCCCCTGCCTAGGTGCCAAGCCTTCACGTCCACTTGCTTCTTCATTTCCTGCCTTCTTCCTCTTTCTCGGTGCCAATTTTCTTAGCTTCATGTACTCTGCATCGCTAGGACAATCAGCACCAGAATCATGTCCAGCATCATCACTCCACTCGTTTTTATTTTCTTCCGGCAGCAAAATGACTGACACCGCAGTCATGTTTCTAACCTTGCGACGCTTCCTGCCAAAGAAACAGGACTGTTTCATAACTACCTAATATCTACAGAGTAAACAAAACAAAAATTAGAATTTAGCACAAACATGCAAACCCCAAGATACTTTTGCTTACCAGGAGCTAATTGGGTTCGAGCGACCACCCTGTCCAAGAATAGAAGGGCGAATCCCAGTTGTAGTAGCTTCCACATCCAGTACATCACAATTCAGCGTAAACATGCAAGCTGAAGCATACCTTTTCATCAACCCAATTAGCTGACTGTCACACGTTAGAGGAACCATGATGCCTCATTCATCCGTGAAGCTAAACTTTGTAGTCTGCTTCAGCCCTATATCAGCATGTTTACGCAGAGCATCAACTATACCAGGGATAGTGCTGATCTGAGCAGGCGCTTCTTCCATCATGAGATAATGGTGTCCAGACCACTTGCCCTTCACCCCTTCTGATTTAGAGTCATAGCTGAAGTGGGCTACCATAACCAAGTAAGGGTGGTCCGCGGAGATCCCACTTGACAGAAAACTATGGACAAAAAATGTTTGTCAATGTTGGGCTAGCTAAACAAATCTAGGTTCAATAGCCAGCTTAGCAGTTATAGTTAGTGTGAATAGCAAAGAGAAGAGTAGCTCACCCGCATGTAGCCAGCACTTCTTCCTCCTTGGTAGTAGGATCTGCCATCCTCCATGATGTGCAGCTCGTCAGCGGTGGAGGCAAGCTAGAGCCTCACAACGGCGGCTATGATGTGCGGCATTGGAGCTCAGGATCAATGAATGGGCGCAGCAACTTGGCGTTGGAAGTAAAATGTCCAAAGGGATCGTTCTGCTTGGAGGGTGGATTTCGACGTCGCTGCTGCTAGGGGAAAGGAGGGAATGGATTTGTGAAATTGGTTAACGCACCAAGCCACTTAGTTCCTTGATTGTCCTAAGAGGTTGTTGTGTTGGTGCTCGCATCACGGAAAAATGACCGACATGTGGGTTCCGACCGTCTACTTCACGGGGCAGTTTAATGGAATGTTTGAATTTGGTAGGGGTGAGATGAGTTTGCCTCGAAATGGCCCCTCTCGGTAGTTGGCAGCCCAACTTTGTGAAATGTGGCAATTACAGGGAACTTGGGTACCGCAATGCACTCGCCTGGGAACTTTCAGGCCGCAAACCAACAAGCTCGTGGGTTCGAGTCAGACTCTTACAGCAGAAGAACTTGGTAAGCTAGTCGGGTCTATCACAACAGTTGTGGGACTTGGGGAGAGGTCGGTCGGGAGTCGGGGCATGTGATGCCACCCGACCAACAGGAGTCGTGTGAGATGCGATTATCATGGAGTTGCCTACCTAGATCACTTGACGGCTAGTGGTGATGCTAAAGCTCACTAGTCGGCTTGCTTATTTAGGATCCTTAATCACTTAGTAACCATTGGAGGGGTGTTGGTTCTAGTGGGAGCATAAGTATTAAAATGTTTAATATGCTTGATCTTTCATGGATACATGTCTTAAGTGTTTTGCATATTTTCGGTTGTAGATCAATGGCACCTAGTAGCAATCTCCCTCAAATATCCAGTTTTGGGTTGAGATCGATCTTAGAGAAATATAAGCTTAATGGAACTAATTTCACCAACTGATATCGTAATCTGAGAATTGTTCTCAAACAAGAAAAGAGGAACCATGTTCTAGACAACCCGCTTCTAGATGAGCTGAATGAGAATGCGAGTGTTGCTGCAACCAATGCCTACCGTAGGACATGTGATGAGTCTACGAAAATTAGCTGTCTTATGCTTGCTCATATAGAACCAGACTTGCAGCAGCAGTTCGAGAATGTTGAGGCCTACAATTTGATCAAAAGCCTCAAAAGTATGTTTTTGGCTCAGGAAAAGACCGAGAGGTATCAAGTCTCTCCAGCTTTGCTGAGTTGTAAGATTAAGGATGGCAATCCACTAAGTCCGCATGTAATCAAGATGGTTGGTTACATGTAGTCTTTCTAAAGGCTTGGCTACCCCATTAGCGAAGAGTTCTCTACGGACATAATTCTGAACTCTCTTCCTAGTGCGTATGGTCAGTTCATATCGAACTACCACATGCATGGTATGGATAAGGAGCTCACTGAATTACATGGGATGCTCAAGCAGGCAGAGGATGATCTCAAGAAGGGTGCCAATCAAGTGTTGATGGTACAGAATAAGGCTAAGTTCAAGAAGAGTTCTTGGACTAAGAATAAGAAGGCTAAGTCAAGAGGTAATGCTCAGGATTCGATCCCAAGCGTTTCCTCGGGGACTAAGCCATCTCCTTCAGCTAGATCCACCTGCTTCTATTGCAAGGCGGATGGCCACTGGAAGAGGAATTGTAGAAAGTATTTGACAGACAAAGCTAAGAGTGGAAGTGTGATTTCCAACTCAAGTACGCTTGTATGCAATGTTCTAGACATTTATCTTGGTGATGCACCTAATAGTTCTTGGGTATATGATATCGGGTCAGTAATTCACATATGCAACTCGTTGCAGGGGCTGGTAAGAACTAGGAGTGTGGCAAGAGGTGAGGTTGACATTCGAATCGGCAACAAAGCGAGAGTCGCTGCGTTGGAAGTCTGCACGATGCAACTTAATTTACCTTCGAGATTCTTAATGGAGCTAAATAATTGTTATTATGTTCCAGTGCTTAGTCGAAACATCATTTCTGCCTCATGTTTGATGTGAAAAGGCTATGAGTCGAATATTAAGAATAATGGTTGTTCTTTATATTTGAATCATATGTTTTACGACTTTGCACCCGTCCATGATGGGTTATTTATTTTGAATCTTGATGGTGAATCAGTCTATAACATAAATCTGAAAAGGTTGAAACCAAATGATCTGAATATGACTTACTTTTGGCACCGTTGGCTTGGTCATATAAGTTGGAAACGCATGAAGAAGCTCCATGATGATGGACTCCTAACTTCGTTCGACTTGGAGTAATTCGAGACACCTTTCGCAAAGAGTTGTGAAAGGTTGTCCGACTTATTGGGACTAGTACATAGTGATGTATGTGGCCCGATGAGCACGACAGCCAGAGGTGGTTATGAGTACTTCATTACCTTCACTGATGATTTGAGTAGATATGGATATATGGATATATCTACTTGATGAAACATAAGTCGGAAGCTTTTGAAAAGTTCAAGGAATTCTAGAATGAGGTATAGAATCAACTCGGCAAGAAAATAAAGTTTCTTTGGTTGGACCAGGGAGGCGAGTACATGAGCCACGAGTTTGATGACCATCAGAAGAGTTGTGGAATAGTTCCTCAACTCACCCCACCATGAACACCGCAGAGAAACGGTGTGTCAGAAAGGCAGAATCAGACCTTGTTGGACATGGTGTGATCTATGATGATTTGGACAGATCTGCCTTTATCATTTTGGGGTTATTGTCTAGAAACGGTGGTGTTCACACTAAACAGAGTACCATCAAAATCGGTAGAGAAGACTCTGCATGAGATGTGGACAGGCAAAAGGCCAAGTTTGTCTTTTCTTAAGATTTGGGGTTGTGAAGCAATTTTCAAGCGACTTCAATCGGACAAGCTTACGGCCAAGTCGGATAAGTGCATTTTCGTGGGGTATCCGAGGGAAACCTTGCGTTTCTACTTCTACAACCGAGAAGAGGGCAAAGTGTTTGTCGCTCGGAATGGTGTCTTCCTTGAGAAAGAGTTTCTCAGTCAGGGAGTCAGAGGGAGTACTGTATAGCTCGAAGAAATTCAAGAGGAACCGGCCAGTAGCGAGTCGGCAAAAGCCTTAGAGGTTGAGCCGATCGTGGTAGCTGAGCTGGCAGCTGCACCAACACTACGAAGATCGGCCAGATTGCGAAGTGTTTGTGATGTGTTGATGTTGGATAGTGATGAGCCGGCAACTTATTTGAAAGTGATGGTGGGATCCGATTCTGATTCATGGTTTGGAGCCATGACATCCGAGTTAATGTCCATGGATGAAAATCAAGTTTGGAACTTGGTTGATCTTCCAGACGGTGCAAGACCAGTCAAGTGCAAATGGGTCTTTAAGAAGAAAACTGATTTGGATGGAAATATTTCTTTCTATAAAGCACGGATTGTCGTGAAGGGGTTCCAATAGGTTCAAGGAGTTAACTATGATGAGACTTTCTCACCCATAGTGATGCTTAAGTCAGTTCGGATTGTGTTAGCTATAGCAGCCTATTTTGACTATGAGATATGGTAGATGGATGTCAAGACGGCTTTCCTTAATGGAAAATTAATCGAGGACATGTATATGATACAACCCAAGGGTTTTGTCGATCCGGCTAATGCTGAGAAGGTATGCAAGCTTCAGGAATCCATTTAAGGGTTGAAGCAAGCATCTCTGAGTTGGAACATTCACTTTGATGAGGTAGTCAAATTGTTTGGCGTCATCAAGAGTGATCATGATTCTTATTTATACAAGAAGTTTAGTGGGAGCAAAGTAAACTTTCTGATCTTATATGTGGATGACATATTACTAGTTGGAAATGATGTCTAGATGTTGCAAGAAACCAAGGAGTCATTGGAAAGGAGTTTCTCAATGCAGGACTTGGGTGAGCCAACTTACATACTAGGAATCAAGATCTATAGAGATAGATCAAGGCGTGTCATTGGATTAAGTCAGATTACATATTTGGACAAAGTGTTAAAGAAGTTCAATATGGAATCGTCTAAGAAGGGGTTCTTACCGTGTCAAACTAAGCAAGACTCGGTGTCCTTTGACAACTGATGAGCGAAGTCGGATGAGTGTGATTCCCTATGCTTCAGCAGTCGGATCCATCATGTATGCCATGATTTGTACTAGGCCAGATATTTCCTATGCTCTAAGTGTTGTGATCAGATACCAGGCTGACCCTGGAGAAATCCACTAGGCAGTGGTTAAGAACATCCTTAAGTACTTGAGAAGGACTACAGATGTGTTCCTAGTCTATGGAGGTGAGGTTGAACTCGGTGTAAAGGGTTACACGGATGCAAGTTATCTTACTGACTTTGAAGATTCTTGTTCACAATATGGGTACGTGTTTGTAATGAACAGAGGGGCTGTGAGCTGGAAGAGTTCTAAGCAAGAGACTGTGTCTGCATCTACAACAGAGGTTGAGTATATTGCTGCCTCGGAGGCGGCAAAGGAAGCTGTTTGGATCAGGAACTTCCTGATGGATCTAGGTGTGGTTCAGGGCTCGTCCAATCCGTTAGACGTGTATTGTGACAACAATGGTGCTATCGCACAAGCCAAGGAACCTAGACAACACCAGAAGAACAAACATATACTCATGCGGTACCACCTGATTCGCTAGTTCGTGGATCAAGGTGATATCAAGTTATGCAAGGTACACACAGATGCAAACATTGCGGATCTATTGACAAAGCCACTACCACAGCCAAAGCATGAGGTGCACCTGAGAGCTATGGGCATTAGATGCCTAGACATATGATGTCGGATGATTGACTCTAGTGCTTGTGGGAGACTGTTGGGAATATGCCCTAGAGGTAATCATGTATGATGTAATTCCCAATTTATTCATAAAGTAATAAAGTTGTCCTTGTATGAACATCAGATATATATCATTGAATGTGTGTTTCTGCTGTGGAACTATATATTCATATTTGTTCATACTATATTGTCCTTGGTCATTAAGGTTGTGCTGGACACACAACTTAGACCAATGTGCAAGTTGGATGATGACACAGTTCCACTTGTCATGGGCATGGTATCTTAATTACACAGACTCAGCTAAAGAGTTTAGCGAGTCGGATTGACCCACAGTTGAGGTGCAACGAGCATGTTGTCATTTGCAGTCTCAAGCAATGGAATCCTTCGACCTGAGGTGATCACATGATCCAAGTTGTGGATCGCTAGCTTAGGTTCTATCAAACGATGTTCCGTAAATGGGCAGTTATAAATGTAGAGTTCGGGCTAGTTGTGAAACAATCTGCGTGACGTGGATTATCAAGATGGGATTTTCCCCTCCATAATGGAGAGATATTCTCTAGGACCTCTCGTGTGATATGTTTCGGAACCATGGCCATGCGCGACTTGGTAAGTGTTAACCAAGGAGTCGGACTAAGTGTTAGTCCAGTATGAGAAGAGAGAGTCGATCTATTAAAGGGATGGCAACTTCTCACATATAGCTTGACAAGGTATATCGGGAGGCAAAGGGACTTGGACGAAAGTCACATTGAGAAAGGTTTGTCTACTGACTTTATGGCGCTTGGGAGTCGGCACATCTTGCTAGAGGCCACTACCAGCTATCGACTCGGAGTGGTGTAACATCCCAAAACTTTAATCCAAGTGATCAAGATCAAATCTACCCAATTTAGGGTTAACAAAAGCTTTTCCATTTTAAAATCTTTAAGAATGCATATGTGTATTGCATTAATATGGAATTGTTTGAAATTGCCATGTTTGTTTGTTCTAATGGTTGTAAAATGATTCTAAGGTGAATGCCACATCATCTAGATCATTCCCAAACAAAATCCAAAGAAAAGGAAATCAAACGGAATTAATAAATGCAAATGGTCATTTGTGCCATTTTAATCCACTAGGTCACTTTGGGTGTTCCTAGAACTCAAAGTCCAACAGAAACAATTCTAACTCTTTGCACCCCTTGCTAGTACAAGTAATGATCTACCAAGGCCCACTTTGAAATCTTACAAAGACATTTGAACTCTAAATTTAAATGACATTTGAAAATGGAATGAAGTGTAGGTGTATAGATCACACCTTTTCAAAAACCACTCAAATGAATTCCCTTGACCTTTCCAAGCAGGCATAGAATCTCAAGCTTAAGTGGAGAACACTCAAAAAAATTGAATCCAAAATTCAAAACTTTTCTTCATGCGGCCATTCTGTTGAACACATAACAGGCACTGAATCAACACTAGAGTAGCTTCACTGTTTCCACAGTGATCATCGACCAATTTGGTATCCCACTTAATCCCATGTCCCCCTAGCATCTACCCCGGCCCAGACCAGCTCCCCCTTCATCGCTAGTAGCAGTAGCGCGCCGCCCAAATATGGTCGTCGCCGGCCAAACGTGGGCAACGCGCCAGCGACCACGTAGCGCCAAACCAGCACCGCCACTAGGACCGCCTAACCCTACTGCACTTCCCTGTCCACCCCACGATCACCGCCAGCCCCTGGACCACCCTAGAGCCGCGCCGCCCTTTCCTCTCTATGTGCAACCATAGCACGTCAGAGCGCGATCGCCACCAGCACGCCACAGACCACGCCTCGACACCAAATCATGTGCGCCACTTCGCCTTGAACCCAGCAACCCGCCAGACACGGCCGTGCACCACCGCATGACCCATAGTCGCCGGGAGCCGCGTCGAGCATCGCCTCTGTCTCCTAGAGTGCGGGAAGCTCCCGACCAATTGCCACCACCCCTAGAGAAGCCATTGCATCGTAGCTGACCGCCAGTAGACCACCCACCGTCTGCCTACCTCGCCTACGCCGGTAGCCCCCTATATCGCCGTCAGCGACGAGCCGCGCCCATACCTCACTACCTCACCGTCGAGCCTCTATAAGGAGGCCTCCATAGCACCATTTCTTCACACCATCTCACTTCCCTCTCTCCACTGACCGTTTCCCCTCTCTCACCAGAGCTGCTCTAGCAGCACATCGCCGGAATTCCGCCGGAGGTAGCCGTTGTAGAGGAGGAGACGTGGTCGTCGATTTCGTCCACCTCAGCCCCTGTCGCGACTTCGCCTGAGCTTGTCGTCATCCACCAGTTCGTTTGCCCGCCTCGCCGCACTAGCTGGAGCCCTGGTACATCCCCAGTAGACCCCCACCGGCCGCTTAGGGTTCAGTCTCGTCGACGACGAGTCCGTCGTCGACGACGACCGTGGAACGTAGATCTTGTTCTAATCGTGTGGTTATTATCGCCCTGTACCGCTTCGGGTTTTAAGTGTCGCTGACATGCGGGACCAGCATGGCAGTATCCCTCTGCGCCGTTGAGCCTCACTGGGCCGGCCCATTTAATTTTCCGCGCTGACCCAGTAATTCAAATTAGGATTTTTCTATTTTAGACTTAAATCAATTTTGTCCCTTAGTTTAAAAATCAATTCAAGGAGTTTTACAAATCCAAATTGAGTGATTCCAATTTTTTTTGGAAAGCTACTGAAAATCTCTATCTAAGACCGTGCAATTTAAATCATTTAGAGTTCGAGATCTCTCCTAGTAAAAATAACAATATAGAAGCATTTGCACATTCAAATATTTTTATAAAATCAGCCATAGTAGCTTTTGAGTTGATTCCAACTCTCAAAAATCACATTTAACCATACATATATGAATATGTAATAATATTAAGGTTTATATTCAGTGACTTTGGACTAGTACCAAAATAATGCTATATAGGCATTTCTAGTCACTTTAAATCATTAATGATTAAACTTCAACTTATTAAAATGTGATCCAACCCTTAAATCACGTTCCCATATGTTAGAATATGTGGTGATGACATGTGTCCACATGATCCCATATTTTAATTGGAGAATATTAAATCTTAGTTATTTTCAATGAATAGAAATTACTTTTCTCAAATAAAAGGAATGAAGCTAGCTAATTAAACCTTCTGATGCTTGTGATGATAATAGATCATCAAATGTGTGCCTTAGTATGATAAGTAGACTAGTTAAGTATTGTTTGGTGATTGTGTATCCCGTATGTATTTATAGACGATAGTACTGACCAAGCTTTTGAGGAGGAGGAGTTCTACCAAGAGGAGGAGGAAGAAAACTTCAACCAATGCACCCTCCAAGGCAAGCTAGCACTATACAAGTTAACCCTTGCAAGTTTTACTTGCAAGCCTAGCACTTCAAGTAAACTGACCAAGCTATGGTTAGCAAGCTAGAATTAAGCTAGATAACCTAAGCAAGATGCATTAGGCATGCTTTGGTTATACCTTTGACTTATACCTACTCCAAGTTTTTAATTACAAGCGTTACCTTCTTTACTTTACCAAAGTCAGTTACTTGTTAAAGGTAGCATAAAAAGTATAAAACTTGACCTATCTAGTTAGACTTAGATGTCATTCTATGGCATGAGATTGAGATTAGCATCCCACTTTAGTGAGCACTCTTAACTTAGTAGTTTAGAGCTAAACCAAAACTTGATTCACTTTAGATGGGAATGCTTGGTGAAAAATGACTTGTGAAAACCTTGGAATGATGAGTCATTCTATTGAGATGTTTTGACATGTGTTGAGAAACACAAATGGTTTATGATGATGAAAATGTTGAGGCATGAGCCTTAGCCCTTTTACAAAACTGATGGTTGGGTTCGGATGCGATACCATTCCAATTTTACCATATAACCACAATACCTGAATTGGGTAAGGCTTAGCCGGAAGTTTATATGCATTAGTATTAGTTCCCTCGCAGGAGAGGTTTGAGCTGAGGCTACCTCTCAATGTTGCCCACCTATGCAGTGCCCAAGATGACAGATGGTCATGGTTGGGAGGCCATACTCATAGGAGAGGTGCTTATACTAGGGTGTGTAAAGGAAAGGTTATGTTTGATTATCTGCATACTAAGTATGATGATTCCGGGTTATCCCTGACAGATGTATCGAATCTTGTGGTGAAAGTGTACCACCTCTGTAGAGTGTCAAACTATTCGAATAGTCGCGTCCGCGGTTATGGACAGTTGGAGTGGCCATACTGTTATGTTGTCAGATGGTTTTAAAACAATTTATGAAATGATTTGTGACATGACTTGACCACAACAGGGTTGTGACTATGACAATTAAGTTCACACTTAGGTGATTTCAAACTTTGTTTTATCTTTCTTTGTTTCTGAACTCAGCTTAGGTTTCAAACTTAACTTTACAAATGAACTTAGAGTTAGCATTCCTACTAGAACTATCTTACTTGTTAGTAGTAGTTTGCAAGTACTTAAAGAGTACTCATGGCTTTTGTCCCTGGCTATTCCCGTGGCCAGACTATGAAGGAGACTACCAAGATGAAGGACATCAGGACGACTATGATAACTAGGACTATCTTCCATCGTCAGCATTGCCTGTGACCCTGAAGATGGACCCTACCGCTACGCTTATTAATTATTCCGCTGCTTGTTGTATTAAGACTGGATCATGAGATCCTTTATTCGTGTAAGACCTTATTATGGTTAGTAATGGATGATGTACTGTGATATCCAATCTATTATGTCTCGCAAAAATGGTAATCATGGGATTGCAATGTATGTCATAACAGGCATCTGGGATTAAAAATTCGGGTGTTGACAAGTTGGTATCAGAGCCATCCCGACCATAGGAGACCCTAGTTAGAATGGATGTCTGAACAAAAACTTAGCTTCAAAAACCAAAGTGAGTATTTATGAAAACTATTTCCTCTCTTACCCTTGGGAATTCCTTCTCTCAAAAAAATTCATGTTCCTCCAAATTCTTACATTACTACAAAAAAATTTGACACACTTGATCACTTCACTAACTTTCTCATCCTTAATTCTTCTAGATGGAGACTCAGTTTAGCAAGTTCTACCAGTTGGGCAACAAATGCTAGCTGATCTTCGAGAGGGATCTTGATGCACTATCGGAGTACTGGGGACGCCCGCATCCAGAGTTTCTGGGAGCTCAACTTCCTGGACCCCCACGAGGAGATTTACAATGGCTAGTCACCGCTGATCTTCGGGGCAAGAGCACCAACGTCCGGGAGGATCCAGTTCTCCATGAGAGAGAACAACTGGCTAGATGGATTAGCCAGGGCAATGCATGAAGCTCTTGCACATATGTGTGCCATGAGTGTCAACCAAATTTAAGGAACCCGCTTTGCTCACTATGCAAGGCGTAACTTTATGGGACTGTCCATAGAGATGCCAAGTCAACCGGAGTTGAAGCATCAAGTGGAGAACCTCGACTTCCTGTTGTACGACATACAGAAGGAATTGGATAATGCTAGAGAGTTTGCCAACCACAATCTCGCCATTGCCGCCCAGAAGGCCCAGACTTTCTCACTGCTCGTCAAGGATCGTCAGTCTCTTTGTCGTCAACGCGCCAAGAAGGATCACACCATCGACCGTCTTCGCAAGAAGGTGGCCGACCTCGAGAAGACCATCAAGGAGCAAGAAGCTCAGCTTGCAACAAAAGAAGAAGAGGAAGGTGAAGACATCCAAGGAGATATGGACTCGTACCTCAGCAATGATGATGACTTTCTGGAGGAGGATGTTGTGGACTTCTACACCAACGATGATGACTCCGACTTCATCGATGATGAGTAGATACACTAGAGCACTATCGTAGCATGAGGAGTATCGGTCCCATTGTATCGTAGCTTACAGAATGGTTCTTAAAACCATCTGTTTTCCTTTGATGTTGTGGTATGTGTGTGTTTGTATCGTGTGTTTTGCTTGAATGAATGAAAAGAAGTTAGTTGCAAAACCTGAGTCAAACTCAAAGTTTTAGCTTTGAAACCAAAACCTTGAACCTTAGAACTTTCCCTCTTACCCCTTTATCTATCTCAATCTTCAGATGACTCGTGGAAACCCCGGAGGGAGCAGCTCATCACAGGACCTGATGGTGTAGATTATGCAGATGCTAGTGGCAGACCATGAAGCTAGCAGAGCGGAGTGCCAAGCCAACCTAGCAACACTGCAGCAGATCGCCCAGATGGCCCAAAACAACCAAGGCCATGGAAATCAGGATCATCAAGGATCCAAACTGAAGAACTTCCAGAATACCAATCCCCCAATCTTTAGCACTTCGGAGAACCCACTAGATGTGGATGACTGGTTGTAGACAATGGAGAACAACTTAGAGGTAGCCAGAGTTGATGACAACGAGAAAGTTCTGTTTGTCACCCACTATTTGGTAGGAGATGCAAGAGCATGGTGGAACAGCACCCGCACAATGAACCATGGTCAAGTGATGATATGGGAAGCCTTCAAAATCAAGTTTAGCCGCACCCACGTGCCACAGGGTCTAGTCACCCGAATGAGGGATGGATTTAGAGAGCTGAAGCAGGGCAGAATGACTGTAGTGGAGTACCGTGAAAGATTCTTGTCCCTAGCCAGGTATGCACCTAATGAGATCAACACAGAGGCCAAGAATAAGGAGAGATTCCTGAACGGACTGCATGATGAGATGCAGACTGTCCTCATCAACATCCGTTTTGAAGATCTCGAAGAGCTAGTCAACTCTGCCATCCAGATGGAAGGAAAGATCAACCAGGCAAACGACAACCGCAAATGTCGTATGATGCACTAAGATGGATCCAATAGTCACCAGAAGTACCGTACCAACCCTTCTGTGGGATATGCACCAAGGAACAACCGACCCCCAATGTCTCTCCCAAGCTACCCCAACCGTAGCGGAGGCAATGTGAAGTCCGGAGGAAACGACAATCACCCTGGCAACGCCAGCAATTTCAACCGTGCACCTCCCAAGAGCAACAACAACAACACTGCACCCAGAACTAGAAGCAATGTTGTGCCCGTGGCAGCAAAAGACAAGTCTCAGATCACTTGTTTCGAGTGTGGAGTGAAGGGTCACTATTCCAATGAGTGCCGCAAAAAGGTTGTCGCTACTACCAATGTGAATGCCCCAGCTCAACGGCAGCGTCATGTTCAACCAGGAAGAAGATTCACCCCAGGGAACCCTCACAACCGCAACGGCCGTCTCTTCCACATGAACGCCGAAGAAGCGCCAGATGTAGTGCTGGGTATGTTTTCTATCAACTCAATTTTAGAAAGAGTGTTGTTTCATTCTGGAGCATCGCACTCATTCGTCACCAAAGAATTTGCATGCACTAGTAAGATTCACCCAACCAACTTGAAGCATGTCATGATAGTTCAAATCCCTGGTTCAGCTACAAAAGCTAGAAAAATTTGCAAAGTTGTGCCTATCAGAATACATGGGATAGATTTTTATGCCAATCTAATAGTACTTGGAACCAAAGGTTTGGAAGTAGTACTAGGTATGGATTGGATGTCAAAGCATAAAGGACTGATAGACTGTGCTAAGAAAGCCATCACCATGACCAGTAGCTCGGGAGTCTCAGTAGAGCATATATCTGAAACCTTACCCCATCAATTCAAGTGCAACAAGAGTCTAGCCCTACCCACCATAGACCAAGTCAGAGTAGTCTGTGAATACCCCGACGTATTCCCAGATGAATTGCCTGGTATGCCCCCGGATAGGGATATTGAGTTCATTATTGAACTAATCCCCGGAATCGGACCCATAGCCCAGAGACCCTATAGCATGAACCCCTCAGAGTTAGTAGAATTGAAGAAGCAGTTGGACACTATGCTGGCAACAGGCTTGATTCAACCAAGCGCATCGCCATGGAGATCGCCAGTGTTATTCGTCGATAAGAAATATGGAGGCAACCGTTTGTGCACAGATTAGAGAAAGCTGAATGACATCACAATCAAGAACAAGTACCCTTTGCTAAAGATAGAGGATCTATTTGATCAGTTGACTGGAGCAAATGTGTTCTCTAAGATTGATCTTAGGACTGGTTATCACCAACTTAAGATTCGTGCAACAGATATTCCGAAGACCGCCTTTACTACTCGTTATGGTTTATACGAGTATACGGTCATGTGTTTTGGATTAACCAATGCCCCTGCTTATTTCATGAATCTGATGAATAAGATCTTTATGAATTTTCTGGATAAGTTTGTTGTTGTGTTTATCGACGATATCCTTATCTACTCCAAGTCAGAGGAAGAGCATGACCAACATCTGAGAATCATCCTTGAAACCCTGAGAGAGCATCGGTTGTATGCCAAGTTCAGCAAATGTGAGTTTTGGCTAAAAGAGGTAGGATTCCTAGGACATATTGTGTCTGTCGGAGGAATAGTTGTTGATCCCACCAAGATCAGAGATGTCGAAGCATGGGAATCCCCAACCACTCAAACCCAAGTCTGTGCATTTCTCAGATTAGCGGGATACTACCGCAAGTTCATAGAAGGATTTTTGAGCATAGCAAGACCCATGACCCAATTGTTGAAAAAGGACAAGAAGTTTGAATGGACCGACAAATATGAAGCCAGTTTCCAAGAGCTGAAGAAGAGATTGATTTCAGCCCCAATATTGATCATGCCAGATATCAAGAAGTCGTTTGATGTGTATTGTGATGCATCCAAGATTGGTCTCGCATGTGTATTGATGCAAGAAGGCAAAGTCATCGCGTATCTGTCTCGACAACTGAAGAAGCATGAGCAGAACTATCCGACCCATGATCTGGAGTTAGCAGTCGTAGTTTTGGCATTGAAGACATGGCGTCAATATCTTATGGGTAATCATTGTGAGATTTACTCAGATCACGAAAGCTTGAAGTATATTTTCACTCAGAATGAGCTGAATATGAGGCAAAGGAGATGGATAGAGTTAATCAAGGATTATGACCTTGACATTCACTATCACCCCGGCAAAGCCAATGTGGTAGCGGATGCTCTTAGCAGATTACCGTGTAGGCTAAACACCATGATCAAGGAGAAGCAACCAAGTCTGTATGAGGAGTTGGAGCAGTTTAGAACTGAGCTAGTTAGCAAAGGATTTCTAGCTAGCATTGAACTTCAACCCACTTTGATCAGCCAAATCAAGAAAGCCTAGAAGGGAAAAGATGGTATCGACGGAATCAAACATCGTATTGGTATAGAAAAGGTACCTGGATTCACCGAAGACGAAGAAGGAGTTCTATGGTACAAAGGTCGTATCTGTGTGCCAGCAGATTCGGAACTGAAGCAAGTCATCATGCAAGAAGCTCATGATACTCTTTATTCTATCCACCCCGGAGGAACGAAGATGTATCAGGATTTTAAAGAGCAATTTTGGTGGCACAATATGAAGAGAGAAATCGGAAGCTACATCGCCAAGTGTGATATCTGTCAGAGAGTCAAAGCAGAACATCAGAGACCCACAGGACTATTGCAACCATTGTAGATTCTGGAATGGAAATGGGATTGCGTCGGAATGGACTTTATCACCAGTTTTCCTACTTCTTGTAGGGGAAATGACTCAATCTGGGTCATCGTTGATAGACTGTCCAAGGTAGCTCATTTTATACCTATCAAGACAACCTACCAAAGTTCGAAGCTAGCAGTTTGTACATTGCTAGAATTGTTAGTTTGCATGGAACCCCCAAGACCATAGTATCAGACAGAGGAACCCAATTTACCTCGAGATTTTGGCAGAAAGTCCAAGAAGGATTAGGAACCAAGTTGAATTTCAGCATAGCTTATCACCCGCAAATTGATGGACAAACTGAAAGAGTTAACCAAATCCTAGAAGATATGTTGAGAGCTTGTGTGTTAGAGTATGGATAAAAGTGGGAAGATTGCCTGCCTTTCGCAGAATTCTCATATAACAACAGTTATCAAGCCAGTTTGCAAATGGACCATTTGAGTTCCTATATGGACGAAAGTGTCGTACCCCTTTGAATTGGTTACAAGTAGGAGAGAGTCAGATCTTTGGACCCGACATTCTCCGAGAAGCCGAAGAGAAGGTTCACAAAGTCCATGAGCACCTCAAGACCGCCCAATCCAGACAGAAGAGTTATGCTGACAAGAGAAGGAGAGACCTGACTTTCAATGTCGGAGATTTCGTGTATCTCAAGGTTTGGACATTGAAGGGAATGCAACGTTTTAGTCTGAAAGGAAAGTTAGCCCCCAGATATATCGGGCCTTCAAGATTCTGAATCACCGAGGAGAAGTATCGTATCAACTGGAACTGCCAGAGGAGATGTCAGCCATCCACAATGTGTTCCATATCTCGTTACTTCGCAAATGCCTAGAAGTGCCGGAGAAGACCGAAGTGTTCAAAAACATCAATCACCGAGTTGTTGCTATCAACTTGGAGTGGTGTAATATCGCAAAACTTTAATCCAAGTGATCAAGATCAAATCTACCCAATTTAGGGTTAACAAAAACTTTTCCACTTTAAAATCTTTAAGAATGCATATGTGTATTGCATTAATATGGAATTGTTTGAAATTGCCATGTTTGTTTATTCTAATGGTTATAAAATGATTCTAAGGTGAATGTCACATCATCTAGATCATTCCCAAGCAAAATCCAAAGAAAAGGAAATCAAATGGAATTAATAAATGCAAATGGTCATTTGTGCCATTTTAATCCACTAGGTCACTTTGGGTGTCCTAGAACTCAAAGTCCAATAGAAACATTTCTAACTCTTTGCACCCCTTGCTAGTACAAGTAATGATCTACCAAGGCCCACTTTGACATCTTACAAAGACATTTGAACTCTAAATTTAAATGACATTTGAAAATGGAATGAAGTGTAGGTGTATATATCACACCTTTTCAAAAACCACTCAAATGAATTCCCCTTGACCTTTCCAAGCAGGCATAGAATCTCAAGCTTAAGTGGAGAACACTCAAAAATTTTGAATCCAAAATTCAAAACTTTTCTTCATGCAGCCATTCTGTCGAACATATGGCAGGCACTGAATCAACACTAGAGTAGCTTCACTGTTTCCACAGTCATCATCGACCAATTTGTTCTCCCACTTAATCCCCTGTCCCTCTAGCATCTACCCCAGCCCAGACCAGCTCCCCCTTCACCGCTAGCAGCAGTAGCATGCCACCCAAATATGGTCATCGCCGGCCAAACGCGGGCAACGCGCCAACGACCACGCAGCGCCAAACCAGCACCGCCTAACCCTACCGCACTTCCCTGTCCACCCCACAATCACAGCTAGCCCCTGGACCACCGCAGAGCCGCGCCGCCCTTTCCTCTCTATGTGCAGCCAGAGCACGTCAGAGCGCGATCGCTACCAGCATGCCACAGACCACGCCTCGACACCAAATCGCGTGCGCCGCTTCGCCTTGAACCCAGCAACCTGCCAGACACGGTCGTGCACCGCTGCGCGACCCATAGTCGCCGGGAGCCGCGTCGAGCACCGCCTCTGTCTCCTAGAGTGCAGGAAGCTCCCGACCAATTGCCACCGCCCCTAGCCAAGCCATTGCGCCATTGCTGACCGCCAGCAGACCGCCCACCGTCCACCTACCTCGCACACGTCGGTAGCCCCTGTATTGCCGTCACCGACGAGCCGCGCCCATACCTCACTGCCTCACCGTCGAGCCTATATAAGGAGGCCTCCCCAGCACCATTTCTTCACACCATCTCACTCCCCTCTCTTCACTGACCGTTTCCCCTCTCTCACCAAAGCCGCTCGAGCAGCACATCGCCAGAATTTCGCCGGAGGTAGCCGCTGCAGAGAAGGAGATGTGGTCGTCGATTTCGTCCACCTCGGCCCCTGTCGCGACTTCGCCTGAGCTCGCCATCGTCCACCAGTTTGTTTGCCCACCTCGCTGCACTAGCTGGAGCCCTGGTACGTCCCTAGTAGACCCCCACCGGCCGCTTAGGATTCAGTCTTGCCGGCGACGAGTCCGTCATCGACGACGACCGTGGACCGTAGATCTTGTTCTAATCATGTGGTTATTATCGCCCCGTACCGCTTCAGGTTTTAAGTGCCGCTGACATGCGGAACCATCCTGTCAGTCTCCCTCTGCGCCGCTGAGCGTCACTAGGCTGGCCCATTTAATTTCCCGCGCTGACCCAGTAATTCAAATTAGGATTTTTCTATTTTAGACTTAAATCAATTATGTCCCTTAGTTTAAAAGTCAATTCAGCAAGTTTTACAAATCCAAATTGAGTGATTCCAATTTTGTTAGAAAGCTACTAAAAATCTCTATCCAAGACCGTTCGATTTAAATCATTTAGAGTTAGAGATCTCTCCTAGTAAAAATAACAAGACAGAAGCATTTGCACATTCAAACATTTTTATAAAATCAACCATAGTAGCTTTTGAGTTCATTCCAACTCTCAAAAATCACATTTAACCATACCTATCTGAATATGTAATAATATTAAGCTTTACATTCAGTGACTTTGGACTAGTACCAAAATAATGCTATATAGGCATTTCTAGTCACTTTAAATTATTAATGATTAAACTTGAACTTATTAAAATGTGATCCAACCCTTCAATCACATTCCCATATGTTAGAATATGTGGTGATGACATGTGTCCACATGATCTCATATTTTAATTGGAGAATATTAAATCTTAGTTATTTTCAATCAGTAGAAATTACTTTTCTCAAATAAAAGGAATGAAACTAGTTCATTAAACCTTGTGATGCTTGTAATGATAATAGATCATCAAATGTGTGCCTTAGTATGCTAAGTAGACTAGTTAAGTATTGTTTGGTGATTGTGTATCCCGTATGTATTTATAGACGATAGTACCGACCAAGCTTTTGAGGAGGAGGAGTTCTACCAAGAGGAGGAGGAAGAAAACTTCAACCACTGCACCAACCAAGGCAAGCTAGCACTATACAAGTTAACCCTTGCAAGTTTTACTTGCAAGCCTAGCACTTCAAGTAAACTTAGCAAGCTATTGTTAGCAAGCTAGAATTAAGCTAGATAACCTAAGCAAGATGCATTAGGCATGCATTGGTTATACCTTTGACTTATACCTACTCCAAGTTTTTAATTACAAGCGTTACCTTCTATACTTTACCAAAGTCCGTTACTTGTTTAAAGGTAGCATAAAAAGTATAAAACTTGACCTATCTAGTTAGACTTAGATGTCATTCTATAGCATGAGATTGAGATTAGCATCCCACTTTAGTGAGCACTCTTAACTTAGTAGTTTATAGCTAAACCAAAACTTGATTCACTTTAGATGGGAATGCTTGGTGAAAAATGACTTGTGAAAACCTTGGAATGATGAGTCATTCTATTGAGATGTTTTGACATGTGTTGAGAAACACAAATGGTTTATGATGATGAAAATGTTGAGGCATGAGCATTAGCCCTTTTACAAATCTGATGGTTGGGTTCGGATGCGATACCATTCCAATTTTACCATATAACCACAATACCTGAATTGGGTAAGGCTTAGCCGGAAGTTTATATGCATTAGTATTAGTTCCCTCACAGGAGAGGTTTGAGCTGAGGCTACCTCTCAATGTTGTCCACCTATGCAGTGCCCAAGATGACAGATGGTCATGGTTGGGAGGCCATACTCATAGGAGAGGTGCTTATACTAGGGTGTGTAAAGGAAAGGTTATGTTTGATTATCTGCATACTAAGTATGATGATTCATGGTTATCCCTGATAGATGTATCGAATCTTGTGGTGAAAGTGTACCACCTTTGTAGAGTGTCAAACTATTCAAATAGCCACGTCCGCGGTTATGGACAGTTGGAGTGGCCATACTGTTCCGTTGTCAGATGTTTTTAAAACAAAATATGAAATGTTTGTGACATGACTTGACCACAACAGAGTCGTGACTATGACAATTAAGTTCCCACTTAGGTGATTTCAAACTTTATTTTATCTTTCTTTGTTTCTGAACTCAGCTGAGGTTTCAAACTTAACTTTACAAATGAACTTAGAGTTAGCATTCCTCCTAGAACTACCTTACTTGTTAGTAGTAGTGTGCGAGTACTTAAAGAGTACTCATGGGTTTTGTCCCTGGCTATTCCCGTGGCCAGACTATGAAGGAGACTACCAAGATGAAGGACAGCAGGACGGCTATGATAACTAGGACTATCTTCCATCATCAGTATTGCCTGTAACCCTGAAGATGGACCCCACCGCTATGCTTATTAATTATTCCGCTGCTTGTTGTATTAAGACTGGATCATGAGATCCTTTATTCGTGTAAGACCTTATTATGGTTTGTAATGGATGATGTACTGTGATATCCAATCTGTTATGTCTCGCAAAAATGGTAATCCTGGGATAGCGATGTATGGTATAACAGGCATCTGGGATTAAAAATCCGGGTGTTGACAAGTGGTGACTCATGTCATGTTCAGGTGTCGGTGAACCTACAGGGTCGCACACTTAAGGGAAAGGATCCCATATGGATTCGGTCCATGTGGAGATTGGGGCACAGCCTAAATGAGCCTCAAGCATTGAGCCTAGCTAGGAGTGTATATAAGTGGAGTGAAAAGGGATAGTCCCTGACCTAGCCATCACTTTCTCCACTCCCAGTTTAGGCTAGACAGGATCTAGCAGTCCTCTGCCTGGAGCTCTTTCCTATACGTGTGGATATCGGTAGAGGTGTTGCACGTGCGGCACTAGAGACAAGGAGGTTCATGGGGATCTGTACATGCTGTACGTGGGATCGTTCGGCACGACATCAACTAGCGTGCTTCATCAATAATCCGCACCCGCGCGTCTAGTAGTAAATCTCATAGCCTATCACCTGAACTAGATCTTGGGAGCACCACGTAAGGGAAAGTTTTTGTTTATCTCTGCGTGGCCCAATACAGATCCCCCAATTTTAAGAAACGGTAAGTTGGATTTCTTGCCAAACCACAATTTATATGGTGTCATTTCAACGGACTTTGATGGTGCTCTATTGAGTGTAAAAGCAGCAGTCTCTAAAGCATATCCCGAAAATTACAAAGGGAGATCAGCTAAAAACATCATAGATCTCACCATGTCCAACAATGTTCGATTACGACGCTCTAACACTCCATTACGTTGGGGTGTTCTAGGAGGCGTAAGCTATAAAACGATTCCACGAGCTCTAAGATGTTCGCTAAACTCGTGACTCAAATATTCACCTCTAGAGTCCGACCATAGAAACTTTATTTTCTTGCCACATTGATTCTCTACTTTGTTCTGAAATTCCTTGAACTTTTTAAATGTTTCAAACTTATGCTTCATAAGATATATATAACCATAAAGACTCAAGTCATCGGTGAAGGTTATAAAGTAGAGGAATCCACCGCATGCAGGTATACTCAGTGGACCGCATACATCAGTATGTAGTATCTCCAACAAATCACTCACCCGTTCAACATATCCATTGAATGGTGATTTGTCCATCTTACCCATTAAAAATGCTTCACATGTATCAAAAGATTTAAAATCTAATAAACTCAAAAGTCCATTATTATGGAGTTTCTTCATGCGTTTATGTCTAATGTGAGCCAATCTATAGTGCCACAAGTATATGGTATTCAATTCATTGATATTTTGATGTTTATCCTCAGTGTTATGGATGTGTCTATCACAATCAAGATCGATAATAAATATCCCACTCTTCACGGGAGCATGTGCATAGAAGATATTATTCATATAAATTAAACAACCATTATTATCGGATTTAAATGAATAACCATCTTGTAATATAAAATATCCTAATATAATATTCTTACATAATGCAGGTACGAAGTAGCAATTACTAAGTTCTAATATCAATCCTAACGGTAGATGTAGAGGGCTTGTACTGACGGCAATCATCGCAACGCTTGCTCCATTCCTGACGCGCATCATCACCTCGTTCTTGACGAAGCTTCCTAGGATTTCGCAACTCCTGTATCGTATTGCAAATGTTAGCAACCGATCCAGTATCAAATACCCAAGAGTTACTCTTAGGACCTTGCAAGTAAACATCAATAACATGTATATCCAATATATGTGAGTTGGATGATCCAGACTTCTTTTTCTCTGCTAAGTACTTCATGTAGTTCCTCTTCCAGTGACACTTCTCCTTACAGAAGAAATACTCAGCATCTAGGGCTAGACCAGGCTTCAGTGCCTTGTCCTTGTTAGGAGTGCGGTGTGCCTCGATCCTCTTCTTATTGTTTCCACCGGACTTCTTCTTCTTGAAGTGAGTATTTTTCTTCACCATTATCACATGATTAGTGTTCTTCTATATGTCCTTTTTAGCCACCTTCAACAACACGAATAGTTCGGCCATTGTCTTGTTCATCCCATGCATGTTGAAGTTCATCACAAGGCCAACAAAATTGGGTGGGAGTGATTTTAGGATTATGTCAGTTCCCAGTTCTGTAGGAAAGGCAATGCATGACGCTTCCAACCTCTGAACATACCCATGTAACTTGATTATATAATAACTAAATGATCCTCCTTCTGCTATCTTGAAATCTAGTAGAGCTTGGGATATCTCATATCTTTGAGCTTGGGCTTGCTTCTCAAACATGCCCCTCAATTTTGAAATTGTTTCATATGGACCCCAGTCTTCAAACCTCCTTTGAAGATCTGGTTCCATGGATGCAAGTAAAGCACATCGGACAGAAATATAGCCATCACTATGACTAAATTACATTGAACGCTTCATTAGGAGCATTATTAGCAGGAGCATCGCCAAGAGTTGCTTCCAAGACATAGTCTTTCTTAGCACCTTTTAGAACTATCCTCATATTGCGGTACTAGTCCAAAAAGTTTGTTCTATATTTATGCAGTTTATCTTTCTCTAATATACCAGCTAAAGGGAAATTATTGTGTCCCATTGAACTACAAACAAGCACGAATTCATTTAGTCATTTTTTCATAATTAATGAACTACACAAATTAACAACTTTAATTTATAGTGTAGGTCCCACTAAAATCAATATCCCTCATAATTGATACTTAGTGATTCAAGATCCACGTCTTGCTTTGGCACCAATGTTACATCGCATGTTGGGGAACAAAACCGGTAGGTACTCTTACCAATCATATCACCATATGGCTCTTGTTAATCTTTCGATTCTTGTGTTCCATATTCTAGACGTTCTAGATAGCATGTCAAGTGAATCTTAGTACACCGGTGGTGTGATAGTTCCACACCCACATTACGAATAGCCTAGGTGCGCTCATGTTACATGAATCACACCAGTTAGAATCCCATGTTATGTAGATCCTAACCAAGGTAGAACACTTATCTTGCTAATTTTAGTGTGAGATCATCCTATTTATTACGACTATCACACAACAAATAAAGTTCATAAAAGGATTAACATAACATGCAATTCATATAGTGATATGGTATAGCACTTTGCGTCAACAATCTCTATCATCAACATCTTGTGGCGCCATGTACTCATGCACACACCTTGGGAATATCATCGAGGTCCATCATTGCTTGATCATCATCTCCATGTACTTGCCTTTACAACTATTGCTACTCTTAGCTAATAAAGTAAAAACAACAATGGCCTATTACAATAATAATATGGCAAACATCGCAGCTCCAACACTCATGCCCAACGAGATTACAACATAGTACATCACATACATCACATTCCAAACTTCAGCTATACCACATCACTTTCCTGCAAAAACAAGTTAGATGCCTCTAACATGCTTTGCTAGATAACAAGGCTCTATGGTTACATAGAGATCCATTCTTTACCTACGTGGTAAGTAAGCATCATGATTCAATTTGTGCCCTTTAACTTATCTAGGGTGTGTTCCTATTGCACTATGAATAGTACAATAGCTTCACCAAACTTTGTCTATACACGTGACCCCCGTGTGGACTTCACCAAATCCACAAAAGTCGAATGTGCAAAATATCTTTATTGACTATTGCGGAAAACCCGACACCCGACAAAGTTGTTTCGTGCACCCGAAGTACACTTCATAAACCGGTCTCGATCCGAAGATCATGAAGTTGGTTGGGGCCGCTAATCATGCAATACTGCCAAGATCAATACTGCGACAATTGGGTAGAAATAACAAGATTAATAATGCTAGAATTCGAAGATTCCTCTATCTGTACTTGTGCCTACGCATAAACCGCTTTGATACCACTGTTGGGGAACACGCTACACAAAACAAAATTTTCTAGCGCATAACCAAGATCCAATGCGAGGGAGAAGGTAACGGATCATACCCTCAAAGATCAAACTAGCGGAAGTTTGTCGATGACGAGGTTGGTTGTGCGTCGATCCTGTAACAAGTATTAGAGAGTCGCGAGGAGATGTATTATCCCACGGACGGATCCAACGATCAAGTGCTCCACACGCCACACCTCCACCGGTATCCACACGTCCAACGAGAATGGCACTGCGTTGAAGTGTGATCAAGCTCATGGACGAAGTGGGAATGTGTCGATGAAGATCCGGCAGAACTTCGTCATCCGGCTAGACTAGATCTAGTCGGAGGTAGAAGACGAATAGCGCTCTAGCGTGAAGAAGAATAATATCCCCATGAAGACGACGTCTACGCGGCGAAGGGGTGGAAGACAAGCTCCAAGACATCGAGGCGATGATGACCGGCAACGACGATGATGACAGCAGCACAGTGGCACAATGGCGGCGGCTTGCAGGGCTGGAGCGAGGCTCTCCAAAACATGTTTGTTGTGTCTCTTGCCCTGCCCCCGAATATATGAGAGGCTACTCTCTCTCCAAGAGAGAGAGTAGAAGTAGGACTCCAAGTTCTAGTAGGACTTACCTTTCCTTTTCTCCACTCATACAAAGAGAGAGTAGAAGTAGGACTCATAGTCCAAGTAGGAATCATCCTACCTCCTCCAACTCGACTCGGCAGGCAGTACAAGTTCCAAAGGGACTCCTCCCTTCCCCCACCGCCCCTCTCCACCCTCCGGCCTAAGGAGGCCCTGGGCGACTCGGCCAACGTTCCCCCTTGAGTACGCGGCCTGGTGGGGCCCATGCGGACCCTACAGCCCATGATGCCCCACCGGGATAATTACTTTTAATTATGAATATTTATTCTGAAGCTTCCCAGAAAACTCTGAACTCATTAGAATTAACTCCAGAACCTTTCTAAAATATTCCCGATATCTTCCATAACATATCCAGAACAATTTCGTCCATTCACGATGATATCCCATACTCCTCTGGAATATTCCGAGACAATCCGAAACATCCTTTCGGGATTCCTTCATTCAAATAACTTAATCGCACTCACGTTCTAAAATATGATAACGTCTTAAGTGTGTTATCCTGTAGGTTCGAATATTTACGGTATGTTCGAAACTCTTTCCGCGACTATGATTACTATTGATACACTTAGTAATCCCCGCAAATAACACGAAGATCTTTATCATGTGAACTCTAGTAGTATATTTGATACATATCGTATTGCTTCGTCGATACTTTACATTGCCCGAAATGAAACACTAGGTTATTCTCGTTACCTGGCATGTACTCTTTACTCATACCGCACTATCGATGTTCCCGTGATCAACAACTTGATCATGTGTCCGGCCAGACAATGACAAACATTATAGTACATGAGTGAGCCCATAGTGTATCTCTCCATCGTCAGGAGTAGCAATTCCCGCAAGCACACCATGTGAATTATTGGTGTACCATCCGGTAAGAGCAAAGACCGACTTTATTATTACTCATGTTTGGAGCAACGTTTGAAGAATCTTGCTACATCCATAGTGTACCCAAGTCCACATGTGCCTCATGGTCTAGCGATCTTTAGTAAAGGGCAATACATTGTTTATGAGAAACTACCAAAAACAATTATTGGCGATGCGTTTCACGGTATATCATGTTTGGGTCTATCCATCATCATTGTTCTCCCAACAACTCTGATCGCGTATATCATTGGCAATTCCACAACACTTTGTCGTCTTGCCCATAGTCAGAAAACCAGAACTATCGTTGATACATGAACTAGTCTCAGAGGCAAGACTAGGGATATCTTATTGGCGTTCATTACTCCACACATGTATTAGGATTTTATTTTAAATACACATTATTCAGAACTAATGCAATTATAGCATAGAACAATAAACTTAATTATGAAACAGAAATATGAATAATGGTACATTTATTATTGCCTCTAGGGCATATTTCCATCAAGAAAGGAGAGCTCACTACTGCGGCATGATGGAAAAGGGAGAGACATGCAAGTAGGGGTGTGCAAAATCCCACACCGGTGAAACTGTGGGAAACCGGCTAGGTGGGTGTAGTTCATTTTCTTTCACAGATCAAATCCTTACATCATGTCTAATACAAAAAAAACTAAGAGGAAACCAGTTAAATCTGAAACTGGTTTTCCCAACCCTACATGCGGTGGTGTTGTGGAAGGCGGCGAAGGTGAGGGGGGGAGACGATGCATAAGAGAGGTGGGAGAGCTCAGAGGCAACATGGGTGAGAAAGAGAAGTTAGAGCTAGGCATGTGCCCTGAGAGATGAGAGCTCGACTGCCCCGGTGGTCGGCTCGATCCATCAAAGACACGATCGGAGGGTTGCGGCAGCGATGAAAGAATCATCGGCGCAACACAATGCTTGCAAGAAAGGAAAGAGACGAGCGAAAATGCAACGGACGAAGGTATTGCACGCTGAATAGTTATCCTGACCGTTACACGTTGTTGGGATCTGTACCTGGAGGGCCTACCAACCTGCCACCTACTTTATCTACTTTATTAGATTCCTTTTTCAAATGTACTAGTAAAGTAAAATCTATTATAACTTTTATATAAAAAATGCAAATTTAATTTTATTTGCATATTTGACTTTCTCGTGACGAACTCTTCAATTAGAGTCTAGCATTCAACATATGTAAATTCATTTTAAACGTTTACGTGACCTAAGTCTATAAAGTTCGTCGTTTAATATTTTCGGGATATGTACTGTTCCAACACCTTATGCATGTAGTTCCGTGCTGAATCTATAAAGTACCAACACTTTATATATACAGTCATGTAATAAATAGTAGTCCAGATTCTTTTTTAGATGGGACATAAACGGGACCCATCGCTTCGGATCTCAACCAACGCGGACGGCCAGGATTGTTATTCCGCGCGGAAGCAGCTCGTGAATCTCCGGGTCGAGAGACGAGAGGGGAGAAGTGGATGTGAGGAAGAGAGGGGATTGGGGGTGTCCCATTGACACATGGGCTAGGACGGACACCCATCCTACATGGGACATACATCTGTCAAACTTTGTGACGAAACGAGAGCTCCCCAATTTTCTGGAAGAATTTGGACGAATACGGGTGTTCTTGGATGCTGATTTTGACCCACGACAAAAGTTGATGAACTGGGGGCTCTCCTCTGAAATGCCATAATATACAGATCAATGTAGAACAAAGATACTAGAGATCCATGACCGAACCACTCTCTACCTACCCGTTACCGCACACCTTTGATCTCTACACCATGCTACACCTGACTACTCAACATCTTCAACCACCCAGCCCTTTCTCCATGGACACCAACGCCGGCATGAAACTCCCGACCAGGCGCCTCCGCGGCGCGCTGCTCACGTGCGCCATCGCCACCGTGTTCTTGGCCGCCGCCCTGGCCGCCGTGACGGTTGCCGTGTACCGCGTCCGCGAGCCCTTGATGACGATGAACGCCATCGCCCTGAAGGACCTCGACGCGGCGTCGTGGCCGGCGCCGCGGCTAACCGTGGTGGTGGACGTGTCGGTGACGAACCCGAACGCGGCGTCGCTGCGGTACCGGCGGAGCGAGACGTGCGTCTACTACAGGTCGCGGCGGGTCGGCGAGGCCGTGGGGCCACCCGGCACGGCGCGCGCGCGGGGCACGGTGCGGCTGAACGTGACGGTGGGCGTGTCCGTCGGGGGGCTGCTGGACGACCCGGGGTTCCTGGGCGACGTCGCGGCAGGTGAGGTGGAGGTGGCCACGTCCACGCGGGTGCGTGGCCGCGTCGCGGCGCTGGGCGGCTTTGTCGTGCGCCGGCGCGTCCTGCTGGAGATGAACTGCACCGCCAGCGTCGCCGTCGCGGACATGTCCATCCGGAACCAGAGCTGCCTGCAACGCGTCTGGCTGTGAAATGTGGCTTTTTTGGTTTAATTTGCATCCTTGCATGCGTTGGCTGCCCCTTTCGTTGAGATTGCACCATAATTTCTGCCCGCGTTACAGTTTCCAGAATTTCTAAACCATTCAGTCAGTTTATTAGGTACTCCCTCTGCTCCATTCAGTCCTAACACATAATCCCTTGGTTTTAAATTATAACATGTTTTAGTTCTGAAACAAATATATCTAGACTTTTTTTTTAATGTGTAGATACGAAGCAAAATAATTGAATCTACACACTAAAAGCATCTAGATATATGTGTTTAAAAAAAAGCTAAAACATCTCTTATATTTTGAAATGGAGGAAGTACTACGGAATATTAGTTTATACCAAAACAAAGTATATAAATAAATGATATCAAAGCATAAGAAATTTACACTCAATCAATTTTCAGAGGATGGGCATGCAAACGATCAGCCTTACTGACCTGGATGCTCCAATATCCATGGCTGAGGCAAAGGCTGCAATCACTGACATGAACTACTGACATGAACTCAGACAAGGCACCAGGTCCCGGTGGATTTACGGCTTTGTTCTTAAAAAAGCCAGGGACACCATATCTGCGGATGTGATGAGAGCAATTAGGGTTGTGGAGACATGTAGGTCAGACCAGTTGGAACTCCTTAATGATGCAATCCTCATACTGCTGCCCAAAACTCCTGCTGTTGCGCACCCGCGAGAATACCGGCCAATAAGCGTGATCAGCTTTTTCGCCAAACTCATTGCAAAGATTATGGCCATCAGATTGAGCCCTAGGATGAATGAGATCATTAGCCCCTGCCAAAGCGCATTCATAAAGCAGCGGTCAATTCACGACAATTTTATCTATGTACAAAGTCATGCGAAACTGTTTCGCCAGACCAAAACACCCGCCCTGCTGCTTAAGTTGGATGTGGAGAAGGCCTTTGACACTGTTTCATGGGAGTTTCTCTTGGAGGTGCTTGAGGCCAGAGGATTCAATCTTCGTTTCCGCAACATCATTGATGTCTTGCTTGGCTCAGCAACAACTAGGATCCTGGTCCATGGCAACCTGACTCATGCAATCCAATGTCGGCGAGGCCTGCGCCGGGGAGACCCTCTCTCCACGCTCCTCTTCGATGTGGTGATGGATTCCCTTGCTAAATTGATCATCACAGCTGATAGGATGGGGGCCCTGCAACAAATTGGCAACCACCGCCTGCCACATCGCGTGTCTCTTTACGCTGATGACGTTATCCTCTTCGCCAACCCATCCGAATGTAAAATTGCTACAATCCGAAGACTGCTGGTAATCTTTGGGAACGCCACTGGCCTCTTCGTGAATTTTGCTAAAAGCAGTGTCACACCCATTCACTGCAGCGAAAACGACACCTCTAGGTCTGCCACTATCATGGGCTGTGTTGTGGCGCAATTCCCATGCCGGTACCTCGGCATGCCTCTATCCGATACGCGGTTGCGCAAAAATGATCTAACAACCGGCTTTGGACAAGCTAAGTGGCAAGGTCAAGGGATGGAAACACGGCATGTTCTCCATTGATGCGAGGTTGGTCCTGGTTAAACATGTGCTGGCGGCCATGCCCATCTTTCAGATGCTCGCAATCGCGCCGCCAGTTTGGCTCTCAAAGGCGATTGAAAAAAATTGGGCGTGTCTTTCTCTAGGCGCAAGATGACGTGGCTCCTGGTGGCAAGTGCCTCATGAAGTGGAGGACTATGTGCCGGCCTGCTGTTTTTGGCGGGCTTGGCATCCCGGATATCCAGGCGAGGAGCATCGCGCTACGGACCAGATGGTTGTGGCAATCGAGGAGTGATCCCAGCAAGCCCTGGTATGGCCTCCCGCTACCAATCGATGAAAAAGTAAAGACGCTCTTTGCGGCCTCGGTTATCTTTCATTTGGGTGACTGCAACGGCTCCTGTTTTGGAAGGATCGATGGCATACCAGTGGCTAGGGATGGCACCCGCAGGGTATGGGTACGGGGAAAGCTACCTCATACCCGTACCCGTCCGCTCAGATCTTACCCGTCACTCATCCCTAAACCTGTGAGAGGGTACAATTTTTTCCATACTCGTCACCCGCAGGGTAAATGGGTACCCATGGTTCAAAATACTCGTGTTTGTAACACATCAAATTTAGAAAAAAATATACGTAAATCGTATCACATAGTCATGCACTTGAAGTTAATAAACTCATAACAATGTATAAAGATAAATGGACACGACTCCAGCTGATATACTAGCTCTAAGAGCATCTCCAGCAGCAGCGCTAAATTTAGCGCGCGCGGGAGAAACCGCTAGTTTAGCGCGCGCGAACGGGTTTTCGCGCTCCAGCAGCGGCTGCAAAATAGCGCGCGGGGGAAAAGTTTTAGCGCACGCGGGAAGCGCAACTCCGCGCGGGAAGTTTGCCGCACTCGCCTCAGCGCACGCTATAAACTGCGCGCTCCGCTCCGCTCCAACCGCCACCGCTCTTCCGAGCGCCACGCGTCGCTGCGCTGCGCTCTGCCTCCACCGCCGCCGCCATGCCGTCGCGCCGCAACGCCACCGGCTTCACCGGCGTCCGCCAGCGGTCGACCGGCGCGTACTCCGCCGAGCTGCGCGCCGGCGGCGTCCGCTTCAACCTCGGGACGTTCGACACGGCGGACCAGGCGGCGCGCGCCTGGGACGCGGCGGCGTGGCGCGTCAGCCGCAACCCGCGCTGGATGAACTTCCGCGACGTGCGGAACGTCCGGGAGGCCGAGCAACGGGCGCCGCCACCGGCTCTAGTCACCGCCGAGCACCGCCGCCGCCACCAGCAGAGGCAGCGCCGCCTCGACATCGCCGCGGCCGACGAGCATGCCATGGAGCAGTGGCGCCGTCGCTTCCCGCAGGACGTCCGTGCCGAGGAGGAATTCTATGCCCAGCGCAAGGCGGACCACCGTGCAGCGCGGGCCGAGAGGTGTCTGCGGAAGGAAGAGGCGGAGGCGATGGTGGAGGCCGGCGTCGACATCGACACCGACTCCGAGGTGTGGAACGAGCTATGGGACTCGATCTCGTCGGACACCATCTCCCTCGGCTCGAACTGGGACTCCGAGTAGTTTAGTTTAGGTTTAATTTGTATCGTTGGGATGAACTGTTTCTATCGTTGCGACTCTATGTTTAATTAAGTTTAATTTCTATCATTTATTTGATCTTCATTATGTTTGTTTTGGAGGAAAAATGTGTTTGCCGCTCTATATTTACAACGCCTGCTAAACTAAGTTTTCTCGCGCGCTAAATTTAGCGTCGCTGCTGGAGCGCGACTCGATTTCGCGCACTATAACACTTTACAGCGCGCGCCAACGGACTTTTAGCGCGCTGCGTTTTTGCGCTGCTGCTGGAGATGCTCTAAATTACTACACGAGGAAAAACACAATTAATTAGTAAGTTTATCTCTTTACTCATGGTTTTGGAGTGTCTTTTATCAGTTACTAGCTAATTAGCTAGCTAGAGCAGACCATGCACCAACCGATCATCAATCAGCGGTTAGTTAGCTAGCTAGTAGATAGACTGTTGGGTAATAAACAAAGTAGTACAGTTTGCTGTAAAAAATTGTGAATTAAGCATGCAAACTCAAGCTGACCGCTGAGCAAATCTAGAAGCATGCAGGTCATGCATTCAGAACAAGCATCTTAACAGGTTATTTTAGTAATTCATCGATCAGTACGTCCAGTCGACTGCATTACAATAATTTTTGGACACTAACAAAAATCCAACAAAAAATAAACTCGAACAGTCCAGTGATACGAGAACAAACATCATGATGCAACATCTTTTTTTATCTTCACCATGACTCAACAAGATCATGCGTCCGTACCTCCACGACTCAAAGCTCCATGTCCTAATGGGAAACATAAATACATTAATTTATTATTAGTATTTGCATCGTAGAAGATGGATTCTAATACTCATGTTAGAGCATTACTAACGTGCATCCCCTCTTGGATGTCTTGAAGGCAAGTCCAAAAGCTAGAATTTCCCTTAATAGAGTCTACAACAATAAAAAACGTATGCATGATTAGCAATAGTTAAATAAAGAGAAAGTATAAACATAATACTCTATTTCGTTACCTTTGTATTTGTTTCTTAGCCAATCTTGAGAGCACATCAAAACCTCCACCATGTGAGGTGTTAGGCGGCTCCTATGCTCGCAAAGTATTCGACCACTTATGCTAAAGGCTGACTCTGAAGCAACTGTCGTCACTGGAATAGCAAAAATATCTCTTGCGACCTTCCGTAATGTTGGATACCTTGTTCCAGCTACTTTCCACCAATCCAACACATTGAACTTTTATGTGTAAGGCACTAAGGCATCTGTCAAGTATATCTCTATTTCACCTTCTAGCCTAGCTGTTGCAGGACTTTGCTTGGCAACAATATCATTGAAGACATTCATAATGGCAGGAGTTTTCATTGAAGAAATCAATTCTTCACATGGCTGATATTCATTTTCTTCTACTTGATACTCCTCTAGCAATGCATGTAGTCTAGCAACTAATTTATCAACCAACTCAATACACTCAAAAGAACATGACTCAATGTCGTGGAGCATGGCAAAGCAGGCTGTCAACATTTGTCTCTTATACCAACGATCAAGAAGTGTAGCCATTCCCATAAGACCTTGAATGTCCTTCCAATACTTATCAAATTTGGTAATCATTTGCTCCGACATTTCTTTGATAATTGGATTGCTTGAAGTGGCCCACTGTCTCATTTTCATTTTAATATCACATATTTTGGAAAAGTAAACATTAGCAGTCACATAATCAGTTCCCGAGAACAACTCAGTTATCTCATAGAATAATCTAAGTCTCTCTACCACATCTACAGCAAACTCCCATTCTTGATCACTAGGTAAATGCTCATATTGCTTGTCAATTTGCTTTGCACGTTAAAAAACAGCTCTATATGGTAAAGATACTTCTAGCATTATGAAAGTAGAGTTCCACCTAGTTTTGCAATCAAGAATCAACTTTCTAGTTATTTTGACTTTCTTAAACTGGGCCATCTCCTCAAACTTTTCTATCCTTTTCCCTGTGGCAGTCCAATATGCAACACTTTTCCTAATGTTTATTATTGCTGATTTCATAACATCCCAGCCATCCTTAACTATAAGATTTAAGATATGTGCACAACAACGCATACGTAAGAAAGCACCTTCCAAAGGAAGATTCTTCTTCCCTATCTTTTCCACAATCGTCTCAATTGCCTTGTCATTGGTGGAACAATTATCCACTGTTACTGTCATCAATTTGTCATCAATATTCCATTCAAGAAGAGTGTTATAGAGATCTTCACATATCACATCAGAAGAATGTGGAGCTGGTAAACAACAGTACATAGTAAACAACCCTATGCACATACTGAACGACAACATATATATATATATATAACAACACTTATTATTACCCCATGATAATGCTCCTAAGCTTTCATGAATCATCAATGAAATGAGCTGTGATAACCATGTAGCCCTTCTTTTGGCTGTCGGATGTCCACATATCTGTGGTGATAGCAACCCTTGAATTGTTCAGGGTCCATCCTCCTTAGCATTCATCATTAATGATGATTGAGTCAAACTCCCCCCCCCTTGGTTTTCAACTTTTTAAGAGTACAAACTTTTAGATGATCAGCAAGATGAGAAGTTCCTGCATTCGGTCCCGAAGTAAGTTCCTTGTGGCAGTAGTTACACCTCGCCTTCAATTCTCCACTGACCTTCGCCTCCTTCATTTCCAACCAAACTTTAGAAGTTTTCCTGCGTTTGCCAGCTTGGTTTACTTCTACCACGTCCTCCTCTTGTCCATCTTCATCATCTAAATTGACAAGATTACCTCTATCTTCATCCATCGGTGCAGATGTATCATCACTACAGAAGGAAGAACAACAAAATAAGCATCAAATTGCGTTGAAGAGAAATATTTCATACGTAATCAATAAAAAAATGCACGCTGTCCTGACCCCCTGGTTACATCAACAGGCTGGTGAACTTCAAGTATAAATCAGCTACATACAGGTTACATCTTACGTGTGAGACTACAAAAATACATAGATTGTATTCATAAAATCATACCAAGACGAACGAGCCTTGCGTTTCTTCGTGGTCTTGCATGCAGTCGATGATCCACCATTGGTAAGCCGGCAAGGGCGCCGCCTCGAGGCGGACGTCACCGGCGTGCTGCCGCGGCCGTGCTGCGCCTTGGATCCTGTAGCGCGAGGTGCGAGATATTGGCCTGGTATCTTGCCCTTTCCCGGTGGCCGGAGAGAGAGAGTACCATCCAGTGATGGGGTAGGTGTTGTGCTTGGGATGAGCGTGTCGTACTCCTGTCCATGGTGGTCGCCGCCCTCCGGCTCGATCGGCGTGAGCTGCAGATCGTCCCCCGCGTCCCTGGCCTCGCGGGAGTGGTGGTCGCCGTCGGCGTCCATAGCGTCCGCACGTGCAGAAGTCTGCAATCTCAACGACAAGCAAGTGCATTGGAGGCGGAGGCCGAGCTTGAGTGCGGTGATGCTGCGGTGGTCGAGTGGCGAACCTAGAGGCACCGGCGGTCTGGCGGCTGGCGATAACCTAGCGGCGCCTCAGGAGTCAGGAGTCGCGATGGAAACGCTGAGTAATGAGATTTCAGGATGTATTGCTTACATCTAGGGCTTCTAGGCCCTAATAATGCCCTCTTCACGTCAAGATGGATTCTAATACTCATGCCTCCACACGGACCTGCATGCGCTAATCACGACACGTCCAGCCCAACCCAGCAGCAGCCACCGAGATCATGCCGTGTCAATAGTTTAGAAAATAGAAAAATAAATAATTTTGAAAATATAAAATTAGAATACTAATGACGTCCTACCCATATGACATATTTTCGCGGGTACATGGGTAGGCGGGTATGGGTTCTTTCATCCCATACCCGTACCCGTTCTACCTGATGGGTAAAATATTTTCCTATTTATATACCTATGGGTATTTTTTATCCCAAACCCGTACATCTAATGGGTTTTTACCCGCCGGGTACACGAATGGGTACCCATTGTCATCTCTACCAGTGGCCGACTCAGTGAGATCGCGCCACATCTGTTCGAGGCTTGCACCAGGAAGAATCTCACGGTGGCACAAGCACTGGATGCGCAACGATGGACTAGACACCTGAAAACCAATCTATCAGCACAGGCAATTCAGGAGGCAGTGATGATCTGGGAGAAATTGCAAGGTGTGGCTCTGAGGCCGGGCACCCCGGACATGGCTCGATGGCGATCGACAACGGATGGCACCTACTCATCGGCATGGGCATATGCAGCACAGTTCGCCACTGCCACACGAACCAACTTCATCACCTGCATATGGTATAGTGATGCGCCAATGCGCTGCCGGATGTTTTGTGCAGGGACGCTGTCTCACGGCTGACGCCCTGGCTCGAAGAGGATGGCCACACAATGACGCATGTGTCCTTTGTGTGTCCGCTGCCGAGACCGCCAGGCATCTGCTGAGTGCTTGTCCGATGACAGCCCAGGTGTGGGCGTTGGTGCTTCCAACTGCACAACTCCTGCCATGTTTCATGCCGGATCAGAGCTTATCACTGATTGACTGGATGGACAATACTAGGTTAATACTGCCACGCAACAGGAGAAAGGCCTGGAACACACTAACTCAGCTGGTTTGGTGGAGCGTATGAAAGGAGAGAAATATCATAATTTTTCAGGGCAAGGCGAATACGATGGCAGGCCTCATGGCAACTATTCTCAAGGAGGCGGACAACCGGGCATCAGCGGGAAGACACGGTGCTGCTGACCTTCTAAATAGACCAACCTGACTAGCTGAACGGGTTGCTAGCTAGTTAGACCATTTTTTTCTTTGTTTTCTCTGTTAGCTTCGCATGTTTAATTTTCTACCTCTATTGATCAATGAAATGCAGCGTCACACTGCCTTTTCAGTCAAAAAAAAAATTGTGGCCTATCAGCGCGCCCACCGTGCAAGTGACACTGCATAGAAAGCGCTGGCACCGTGGAAAACGTCTTTTGTCGCTGTCTTCATTAGAAGTTTTTTTTGCCGTTTCTCTTATTTAAACTTTTTACTATAATTTCCGACACAACTTCTAAGCCGTAATTTTCGACGGCATTTCCCTAACTCTACGGAAGTACAGTTTCTGTATGTTTATTCGACGCAATTGTTCAATGCATTCCCCTAGCTATGGTAATATTTTCCATATATCTCTCGATGGAAGTTACCCTAAGTTAATCTTTCTATGATGAGTACTTTCCTGCTAGTAATAATTTCACCAACATCTCTATTCACATACCATAATTTCATGAGATAACTTGCCGGCCGTGATTTCCCGCCTTCAATTACCACACACTAGCTATTCAGCGGAGAGTTATTCTTCGACAGTTAGAACCAATTTAATTTTTATCTTTGTTCTTTTCCTATGCTCTGACACTAATTCTTCACCCCATTCTCCCAGCCGTAATTTTTCCACGGTAACTTGGATGACGATTTTCTGATGCCTTTGACGGCAATTTGTCGACGCAGATCTTCAACCTTAACATTGATTATTCCACACTAATTGCTCATTCATGGGTGTTGACGGTTATTAATCGACAGAAATCATCAGCCATAACGGTAACACCCTATGCAAATCATGAACAATAATTTTCATAGTTTTTCCCTGTTTTTCCAGTAATTTCCTGACACATACCTTTAACTCCTCGAGATAATTTTACGGTAGTACTTTTCCAATTTTGGTTACCCTACATGTGCGGTAGTATTTTTTGTTCCTTTCTAAATTGTTAGTAGTTATCTTACAACAATTCTCCGACGACAACCTCTACTTATTCTTCGATCATAAATTTCCGAGATAACTTCTTGACCGTAATTTCATGCTAGTAACTCTTCGACGTTGCACAATTGTCCGACTGCAATTCGTCAGCAGTAACTTCATTTCTGCTTTTTTATTTCTTCTATATCCTTCGATGGTAATTATTCAAGACATTTCCCCAAATAGTAATTATCGGTTATTAAGAAACTGTAATATACAACACCTATTTGCAACATTTATGCCAAGCGGTCAAATCTGAAGGTGCATTTTCAAACAATCATTAAAAAAAGTGTCGCCCCGGGTGCGACATGACGCCTATCCGGCCATAATTTTCTGCCACATTTTTTTTAGGACAACTCCTGCGATTTCATTAAAATGGAGCCGACTCTAGTACAAGGGAATTCTTAACACAGCCTGGAGCAATGGAGCAATGCTGAGCCGACTCATTTGCCGACCGCCGCACCGCCTGTACCCTAGTTTCTTCAAAGCGACTAAGGAGAAGCTTGATCTCGGTAATCAGCAAACCATGAACCGAGCGATCCCGTCCCTCCATTGTCAGCTTGGCCACTCTCTTAGCCTGAATTTCGTCCGCCACTTGAAGACCACACCTGCACACTAAGAGTTCAGCTCCTCCCGCATCCATGACATGCATGGGAAAAAAAGCCCTAGCCAGGAACTTGCCATGGTGATCCCGCACGACCACACCACCCCCGCCATTTTTTCTATGCTCTCGAAATGCGCCGTCTGTGTTCACCTTTAACCAACCAGTGTCCGGGCACAGCCGATGCTCCTTCACTTTTGGTTCCGATATTTTATGTGGGTAGTGGATGTTCCACCACTCCGAGACCCCCTCCACAGATCTCCGAACTGTGGTTCCAGGATTTGCCACTTGACCCGTGTCACGGGCATCGTTTCTTGCCAACCAAAGATTGTAGATGATGGTAAAGGCCCAGGCTAACTTTTCTTCCTTGTTCTTCCCAATACAGTTCAGTAACCACTCTCGCAGCTCCAAGTGAGAATGAAGAGAAGCAGGGGTTTTCTCAAACTTACAACTCACCGCTTCCTTCGACAGTTTCCATGCATGTATTGCATGTGAACATGTCCAAAATCTGTGGGTTATGCTCTCCTCCTTGCCGCACACTAGACAGACCACGCCATCTTTAATTCTTCGGTGTTTGAGCTCCTTCCCCACAGCAAGACCGTTCTCGATTAACCGCCATACATGCACTTTCACCTTCCCTGTTACCTTAGCATCCCATACATGATTTTGGCCCACGACAGAAGTTGACGAACTGAGGGCTCTCCTCTGAAATCCCATAATATACAGATCAATGATCATTGCAGAAAAGATACTACAGTACATATCCATGACCAAACCACTCTCTACCTACCCGTTACCGCACACCTTTGATCTCTACACCATGCTACACCTGACTACTCTCCAACATCTTCAACCACCCAGCCCTTTCTCCATGGACACCAACGCCGGCATGAAACTACCGACCAGGCGCCTCCGCGGCGCGCTGCTCACGTGCGCCATCGCCACCGTGTTCTTGGCCGCCGCCCTGGCCGCCGTGACGGTTGCCGTGTACCGCGTCCGCGAGCCCGTGATGACGATGAACGCCATCGCCCTGAAGGACCTCGACGCGGCGTCGTGGCCGGCGCCGCGGCTAACCGTGGTGGTGGACGTGTCGGTGACGAACCCGAACGCGGCGTCGCTGCGGTACCGGCGGAGCGAGACGTGGGTCTACTACAGGTCGCGGCGGGTCGGCGAGGCCGTGGGGCCACCAGGCACGGCGCGCGCGGGGCACGGTGCGGCTGAACGTGACGGTGGGCGTGTCCGTCGGGGCGCTGCTGGACGATCCGGGGTTCCTGGGCGACGTCGCGGCGGGTGAGGTGGGGGTGGCCACGTCCACGCGGGTGCGTGGCCGCGTCGCCGCGCTGGGCTGGGCGGCTTTGTCGTGCGCCGGCGCGTCCTGCTGGAGATGAACTGCACCGCCAGCGTTGCCGTCGCGGACATGTCCATCCGGAACCAGACCTGCCTGCAACGCGTCTGGCTGTGAAATGCGGCCTTTTTGGTTTAATTTGCGTACTTGCATGCGTTGCCTTGCCCTTTTCGCTGAGATCGCAACAAAATTTCTGCCCGCGTTACAGTTTCTAAACCATTCAGTCAGTTTATTAGGTACTCCCTCTGCTCCATAATATAGGTATGTTTTGACAAACTTTTTTACTTTGCTAAAACATAATCCCATGGTTTTAAATTATAACATGTTTTAGTCTTTTCTGAAACAAATACTATATCTAAACTCTTTTTTAGTGGACACACATGTAGAGAAAACGTTTCGTCCCTGCCCGCTCCCACGAGCGGCAGGGAGAAACCCTAGCGCGCGGCGGCGCCCAGGTCCCCCCCCTCGCGTTCCCCCTCCCTCGCCGCCGCCGGAGGTTGTCGCTGGGCAAAGCCCCGGAGGGTGGCGGCGGCGTCGGGATCCCTCTTCTCCCTTGTTCGGTGGTGGCGGCGCGGGCCGTAGCGGCCGGTAGGGGCGCGGTGTTGGGCGAGGGGCACGACGACGTGGCTGTTCTACGGCGGTGCGGCGACCTCGCGGCGTGCGGCCCTACAGCGGCAACTGCGCGTTCGGTGGCGGCCGGGAGTTGACAGTATGCGCTTTCGGGGCGGCGTTCGGTGGCGGTGTGTGGGGCACTGAGTCGGGGATGGGCAAGTGGCCACCTTGACCGGGCCGGGGCAGGGCCTCTAGCCCGCTCGAGCCCATTCCCCTCCTAGATTTGGCGTTCTTTGGCACGATCTGGCCGATGTCGGGGTGCGTTCCGGAATTTCTAAATCATTCGGTCAGTTTATTAGGTACTCCCTCTGCTCCATCATATAGGTATGATTTGACAAACTTTGTGAAAACTTAATCCCTTCGTTTTAAATTATAAGATGCATTAGTCTTTTTCTGAAACAAATATATCTAGACTCTTTTTTAATGTGTACGTACGAAGCAAAATAAGTGAATCTACACACTAAAAGCGTCTAGATATATGTGTTTTAAAAAAAGCGAAGGCTCCGTTTGGCACCTGCTGTTTCTTCTCAGTATTGGGAAGATACCGTAGTATCTAAAAATACTATAGTTTTTAATACTTTGAGCCGTTTGGCCAGTGTAAAATACCAAAGTTTCAAAACTGCTGTTAATTTATTTTAAATACTATGGTTTTAGAATGCTTTGGTTTGCCTAAAACCAAGCAGCCAAACGGAGCTTTAAACATTCTTCTCTGACTTAAGCGTGAGATGAAGGGAGCATTCTCAGCGATTTGAGGTGCGCCGTGCGATCGTTTCTCTCTGCCTGTGGGCCTTCTCTTTTCTTTGTCGCTGGACGTGGGCCTTGCGGTGCGTCGTTTCCTCTCGCTGCGTGTCGCTGCTGGGCTTCGATATCTGCTGCGGCTGGGAGTTCATTTGGGGCGTGTGTGTGTGTTTTTTTCCTGACTGGCATGTGGACTGCTTTTTCAGGGCCCCTTCTATCAGCCACTTTGTAGTTTGGGTGGGTTGTTTTTGGTCTGTTCGTTCGTGGGGATGGGGGAGGGTGCTGCCTGGTTATCTCCGGGGTTTGACCGCTTCCTTTGGAGGATTGGAGACGGTGTGGGATTGGAGACGGAGGTGGTGTTGTTGGTTTGTAGATAATAGTTGTGAAGAAGGGGGAGAGAGAGGTGACGTCGCCGGCGACCGGAGGTGGGAGCGGGGAAGATGAGCCGGAGGGAGGCGGTGGGAGCGGAGGCTGGAGTAGATGAGGGATCGTCGCGTTCCAAGTGAGGCGGGGAGTTGGCGGAAACGCTGGAGCGGCGACGGCTGTACCGGGAGGTGACGTTGGCGCTGCGGGCGGGGCTACGGGACGCCAAGGCGGAGTTCTCCTTCCTCCGTGCGCGGGGGCTACGCAGCCTCTTGGGGTTCCTCCGTTCCACCGCCTCCATGCCCGACGAATCATAGCTGCTCCTCTTTTGCCACTCCTACTCCATCCCCGATCTCCAAGGTAACAACGATCTACCTTCTCGACCACATCTCGCACCTGCGGTGCTCATGGAGAGTTAGGGTTTCGCCGCCACCACCCCAGCCGCTCACCCCGTCGCCTCTCCTCCAGCCGCTCCCCCCCCCCGCCGCCACTCAACTCGACTCAAGTCGTGGTCCGCCTCCCCACAGGCGGCGCAGCAGCGAGCCCGCCTCTCCACGCGCAACAATGACCGTCCTAGTCCACCGCTGATGCCCTCCTCGGCCCTTGACGTCCTCCCCGTTGCTGATTAGTAAAAATTGAACCCGTTGCAATAACTGGGGGCAGTCTTCAGTCACACTTTATATTCCTGTATATCCTTCTCACAAACAAGGTATATCCAAGATATCCTACAGCACCTGGATTAAAATCACAATAGGTGTCAATTCAGGCCATCCAAAACTTGGCTATGTACGTGCTTGAGCTTACCGCAAAGTGTTCCTAATCCTAGGCAGAACATCACAGTGTTGCCGAAGTAAAAGCTTGTTCGGAAGAATCCTGACATCTTGGTCTTCACATTGTAATAACATATGGAGTAGAGGTAAACATAAATGGCAGTGGAAGCAGCGAAGAAGAATGAGGTCCATTGCCAGTGGTAATTCTCGGCATTTAGCAAGAAGTATGTACCAACAAGTGTTGCACAGATTGTGACAATTATGAGGATCAAAACGACCAGCAACATGAACCCGTACACATAGTACAGCTGCCAATGCAGGATCAGAAAGGAGGCATCAGTCTCAACTCCCAAATGGTAGGGCTCCATACCAAAGAATTATATATGAAAAAAATAGAGGCATTGAAGAAATAATGAAGAAATGGAATTGTCCTTTCTACCTTGTGATTCCAAAATGACGTGAATACAAAATACATCTCAATGATGATACTTCCTAAAGGAAGCAATCCTCCCATAAGAGCAATATTTTTATTGTTTGCATCCTGGAATCCTTCCATGTTCATATTGTGCTGATAATTTTATTTGGATTTTTTTGGATGACTAACGCTTGCTGTTCTAGGTTATTTTACATGCAGTGATCGACGCTCCACTTCTATCCGCATCTCTGTCGGCTGCCACCGCTCCGCCTCGCTTCGGTTCGTCTATCTACACAGCCTCTAGCATACTGTTACTTTGCCAAACACTTTTCTGTACATGGTTGGACTGATGGAAACATAAAAGTTATCTGCATGAAAGTTATAGTCTTCCTATTTATGTCCAAGAATTCAATACCTGACAATTTGTTCGGGTCCAGTTTGTGTTTTTCGATACAAGGTAACACCAACCATTTTCGAAATGGGCTTTGAACTGACCTACGAAAAATATGTACCCCTGTTTCACTTTTTGTGCGTTGTGCATACAAGCTAATGGTTGGTTTGTCTCTGTGGATGTAGGGATGTGCTATGCAAGGGTTTATATCTAAGAGCTCGTATAGAGAGGTTTAGGGGAAGGCTGCTTGAAGGGCATGCTTAGTATCTGCGTTACCTAGAGGTTAAGCAAGTGAAGGATGCTTTTCGTGCCGTAGATCACTGTTTTGAGGCATGGCTGACAAATTGGATAGAGTTAGTTGAGATTACTCCCTTCTCTGAGATCTTACCTTGCTATGCCTACAAGCTTAAATCATTCCAGAGCCTACTCGATAATGTGGGCGAGAGGACTACCTTGCAGGTGATTGCTTATAGATGTAGTGGTTCTTTATGTTATCTCGATTTTTGATGGTCTATTTGTTCCATGGTATGTTAGTTAATAAGGGAGGCTCTCTGCTTATGTGATTGCAGATGTTATTGGTATAGTCACTGGTGTATACCCGGCTGTCATGTTCGATGTGAAAGACTTAATTTCCATCATTTGGTGTCTCCTTGGGAAGATTTCTGCTCTCGATAAAAATAAGGTTAGTGAAGAGATCAATTCGTCAATATGGTGTTGGACAGGCCCATGAAGTAATTCATATCCATCATGAAGGGAATTATTGATTTGTTCATCTTATCATGTTGTGCTTAGGTCTCTGATAAATATAAACATACACCAATTTTGTATGAAAAATAATAGTTGACTTTAGGAACTTCTGCCCACCTAGGGATATGAGAGGGATCCTTCTGATTTCATCATCTCTTTAGCCATCCTAACCCATTTTGCCTCCACATGAGGATAGATTCTAAACATTCTATTAGTGTTTTCAGCACATATTCCTTTTCAAGTTTATGTTATGTAGCTCTACTTAGAAACTGTTGCCACCTTAGAATTTTGAGCGACATTACTATTTGTTTGTTAGGTTAGAGAAGTTCAATTGTATTTCAACTGTGCCACAATGTCCTGGACCTCCTGGTTGGTTTAAATCCTCATAATTAGGACATGAATTGAAGGTTGCAAGATAATTCTAGAAGCTTGTGATTTTGGTGGAAACTAGATTAGGTTTAAGAATATGTTGCTTATGATCTTATCCTTGCAAAACAATAAAAACACTGTAATTCAACATTTTGAATGGTTATTGCTCAATGGGGCAGAATTAGCAGATGGAGAGGCAGGTTCTTTGTGTTAAGAGAACCAAAAGTTTATCCAGAAGATGAACCCTCAAAGGTCCCACCATTTTCTCGACAACTGTATTAATCATGCAAAGCTATTCGCATACAAATTAGTAACAAGTGCTAACAGTGTGGTACATATTTAGTAATTCAGAATCAGGATTGACAACACATCATGCAGAGATGCCACAGATGATCATGTAAGTACCTGCAAAATGAAAGAGTCTTTTAGTGTATGCATTCTTGTTTCAGTACAGTGAGGTTTTTTTTGTTGAATTGTGTAGGTTTACATTGCAAATAAGTATGGAATATTGCTGAGGCATTGTGGCTCCTCACTAACCTGAATATTATGGTAAAAATCGGATGGTTGATGGGTGCTAGGATTCTATTTTTTTTCTTATTGTTGACACATATATGAGAGCTAGATGTGTTACATTTTTATCAGGTGCATCTGCTAGGATATTTTTCTATCCAAGGAACAACATAATTTGTGTTGTTCCACTTTCTTTCTCTAATCATTTTGTTGTTAGACTTCCCAACAAATTCAGGAATAGGTCTATTCTCTACCTTCCATAAATGTTTCTTTCTTACATTGATGGGGTGAGTGAGAGAATAGCTCGGATAGATTTGGTTATGATTTCTATGTTCTCCATTGCAGGTTCAACTTTCTTTACAGTAGTAGGCGATTTTTTACTTGAATGCATGTCTGGTGTTAGCCATTGTCCTTAACAGTTCTCCATTAGTCTGGGATTTTTCCTCTCTATGATTCTATGATTCCTATTTTTTTTGGTTTCTCGGGTTTTCAGACTATCTATGTTGCAAATGAGCGATTAACGAGTACAAAACTATTTGAGTTATGCTATCAGAAGGAAGTATGAACTGGTGCTCAGGCTAAGATATTCCTAAGTCACTTCATGCCACAACCAGCCTCAGGTACCTTCCTGCACATAGCACCATTTCTGCACTGTTATCATTAAATCTTTTGTTATTTCGGCATGTATGTTGCTTACCGTGCCAGTGAATTTTCATGCCTGACATTAACTATATTGTTATATTCCCGAATGTATTAGATAGAATAAAAAATATCATTTATGCAGTAGCTGCTGACATCTTAATGCACGTTATCCCAGTAAAATCCCTTTGGGAAAAGGAAAATAATGCACATATAAGCAATCAATGCAATTTCTACATCATATAGCAGTACATTTGAATTTTACCAACATTATTTACATCAGAAATGGGGTTCTTTTCTGCCATCTACATGTAAGACTCTTATTTACCTGCATAAGCCTAGAGTGCCTTTTGTTCTTTGGAATTGTAATACACTTATTTATCTTCTACTTCCTCCATTTCAAAATATAAGATGTTTTAGATTTTGTGGAACTAATGTATTTATACTTCTTTTAGTGTGTAGATTCTTATATTTTGAAACGGAGGATGTAGAAGATAAACTGATGTACTATCTTACCTGATCTCTATCATGGAAGAAAGAAGTGGCTGTCCTATTGAATAAGGAGGCCGAACTTTTTAGGGACATTATGTTGGTGATGTGGATAGTTCTGAAGATTCCTGCAATTATGGAGTATAGAAATGAATTCTTATTTAATGATTTTTTCTTTGAACTGATGTGCATGTTTTCATTTCCTGACCGAACTTGGTTGCTCATGTTTATGTTTTTCTCTGCTAAATTTTGGATGATTTGTCTTTGCTAGCAGCTGGCGTGTTTGTGACAGTTATGTCATTCATACTGATTTTGTGTGTGGAGCCACAAGTTTGATGTTTATTAATCTTAAGACAAATCTTTGTGTAGCAAGTTTTACACAGAAATAAAATTATTTTCGAAATGGTCTAAAAGAAACGCCATAAAAACTGTTTAATCTCTATATGAATAATTTAAGTAAAGACTTGCTCGATGAAGAATAAGAAATTTGTAGTTATGTTTTTCTCTTAGAAACCAGATAGAAAGGCACTTTATACTTACTTTCCAATGGTGTTGAGTTCATGCCTGAACAAAGCTACTGTACATGGTGTGATGAAGTACTTTTACTTTCACATGCTTGCAATTGCACATAATGGGTGTCTAAACCTGAACGTAAAGCATGGGAGTTAGCATTGCAAGAAATGTGATTTATATGATATTTTTGCGTGGTCTGACCGACATATTAGGCTAATGATGTTCCGCATGCACAGTTTTTCTTTCTAGGCAGAGGTAGTGCATTTGTTGTTATTTTGGTGTATGACTATAAATGTAAATATGCCAACTTAAGGTACATATTTCCAATTTGATCTTCATGAGTTTGATGTGCACTTGATGCATCCCTATGTGTTCTCATCTTTTGTGTTAGCTGGTTCGTTATTATCATCCCTTCATTACATTAGAGATCTTTTGCTAAATTTCTCACTGCAGTTTTCAGGTTTTATCTGTGATCTTTACCTGTGCACAAATGTTCTTATTTGCCATCAAGCATCATACGTGCCTTCTCAATCAACTGCTGAAATGATGTGCCATGGAATTATTTTACAGTTAAACATCAAGAGCGAACATATGGAAATAGCCACCGCCACCCCACGCAACCACTTCCCCGGAAACTCCCTTGAGCACTGCCCCAGTGGAGAGGAGGCAAGGCCAGAGAAGAGGGATCAGGTGGTGGGGAAGATGCTCTAGCCTCGAGCTATGGCGCCCTCCCATGGGAGTGACAACGGGCAGGTGCTGCGGATTCCTAGCTCACGGTCGGTGCCAAAGACGAGGGCATGAGCCCGCCAGCATCTTAGCTTTCACCTCCAGGGCTGCCCTCCGCCTGCTATTATTCCTTGAGGAGCCAGATTTATTATTCCTTGAGGAGCCACGAATCTGGTGTCGAAGAGCTCGGTTCAACTTGGGGATTCCAATTCTAGCCGGTGATTGGCAGAGAAGGATAACATAGGTCTGAGGAGTGGCCGTTCTCCCGGAATATGTCTTCACAAATCCAAAAATGGAGACCTCTCGTGGCAACACTGCCCCCACTCACTATGATGCAATAAAAAATGCGACAGATGAAGTGCTGTTGTTTCTGGCTTATGCCCGAATGCCGAAATCAAGGTCCTAAATCACACTGAACTGGTCCCGTCTAGAGAGCTAATGCCATGGCAGAAAGTTACCAGTAGCTCTACAAAGACGCCTTAGAGGCGTGAACAACTATGTCATGAAGCTGTGTGCTAGGCTTGAAAATTTTGAAGCATATCTTGCATGTGATATGCATCGCCACCAAATGCAACCCCATGAAGGCAGCGAGGCGAAGCACGTTGCCCGTCTAGTCTCTTTTATTTTGAAATGAAGAAAGTACTACAGAACATTAGTTTACCAAAACAAATTATACAAATAAATAATAAATGATATCAAAGCATAAGGAATTTGTGGCCTATCAGCGCGCCACCGTGCAAGTGACACTATATAGAAAGCGTTGGCACTGTAGAAAACGTCTTTAGTCGCTGTCTTCATTAGTCTGTGTTTTTACCGTTTCTCTTCTTTTAAATTTTTGACTGTAATTTTCTGACACAACTTCGAAGCTGTAATTCTTCGACGGTATTTCCCTAACTCTACGAAACTATATTTTCCGTATATTTATTCGATGCAATTGTTCAACGCATTCCCATATGGTAATATTTTCCATATATCTCTAGACAGAAGTTACCCTATGTTAATCTTTTGATGATGAGTCCTTTCCTGCTAGTAATTTACCAACATCTCTATTTCTATACCATAATTTCTTGAGATAATTTCCCGGCCGTGATCTCCCACTTTCCACCTTCAATTACCGCACATTAGCTCTTCAGCGGAGAGTTATTCTTCGACAGTTAGCATCAATTTATTCTTTATTTTTGTTCTTTTGCTATGCTCCGACACTAATTCTTCACTCCATTCTCCCAACCGTAATTTTTCCACGGTAACTTGGCGAAGATTTTCCGATGCCTTTGACGGTTATTTGTTGATACAGATCTTCAACCTTAACACTGATTATTCCACACTAATTGCTCACTCATGGGTGTTGACGATTATTATTTGACACAAATCATCAGCCTTAACGGTAATTCCCTGTGCAAATCGTAAACAATAATTTTCATAGTTTTTCCCTGTTTTCTAGTAATTTACCGACGCATACCTTTAACTCCTCGAGATAATTTTACGGTCGTACTTTTTACTTTTCCAATTTTGGTTACCCTACATGTGCGGCAGTATTTTTTGTTCCTTTCTAAATTATTCGTAGTTTTCCGTCGGTAGTTATCTTACAACAATTCTCCGATGACAACCTCTACTTATTCTTCAATCATAAATTTCCGAGATAACTTCTCAGCCGAAATTTCCCGCTAGTAACTCTTCGACGTTGCACAATTGTCCGACTGCAATTCGTCGGTAGTAACTTCATTTCTGCTTTTTTATTTCTTCTATATCCTTCAATGGTAATTATTCGACACATGTCCCCAAATAGTAATTTCCCAACTGTATGATTACGGTTATTAAGAAACTGTAATATACAACACCTATTTGCAACATTTATACCAAGCGGTCAAATTTGAATGTTTGGTGCATTTTCAAACAATCATTAAAAAAAGTTTCGCGACCCCTATCCGGCCATAATTTTCTGCCACATTTTGTAACAGTATTTCCTCACGATAACTTATACAGTGATTTCTCGACTTCCTCTACGATAATTTTTCGACATGGATCTTAAACCTCGGTTGTGCTCATTCGAAAGTAATTCTTAATTTACACACTTTGATGGTAATTATTCGACTCAAATCTTCCACCTCAGTTATTTTCTTATGGCAATTATTAAACAATAATTTTCTAGCGACTCACAATTCTTTGGCAGTAATTGTTCATCGGTATTTACCACCGGTGCTCAGACAGTAATCTTCAAAGGAAAAGTTAGCGGCACGGGCACGGCATGTCGCCACGCCAACTTGCCTAGTATTATGCAAGAGGATGTACCAGAACAGGTATTTTGGTCACATTATGTGGTGACACATGTCTTGGAGGCGAAATCTAAGGGGAACTCGAAACTTTTTGTTACATTTCCTTAACCTTGAGAGGAGATTTCTATGTTCTGGTGCATCCATGTTGCCACTTATTTTAGATAATTTTATTGTACGAAAATATATCTGAAAACGGTTCTATACATTATAGAAGCTAAGTTATGATATATTTATGCCATTTGAAAAAAAGATAAAATTCTGTGATTAAGACATTCACAAGTAGAGTGAATTATACGTTCCCGCTATTATTAGAGTCTTATCCGTCCACCTGTGATCGTGTTATGCGCTCGACCAAGATGAGAGAATAATTAAACAAGCAACTAATAATCCCAGATTGTTCATCGACTATTATTAGTCTTTTCGGTCCACTCAATGAGATCTCTGTCTCTTTGGATCACTCTCAAAAGTCGACAGGATGACAATCCCATATATCTTGGCTACAGAAAGCTCTATACCCACCACTCCATTTACAGAGAAATAGGTGAAGGATGTGTTAGCTTTGCGACAAGTAAATAACGAAGAACGAAAATAAAATCGCAGCAAGGGGGACACAGATTTAACGTGGAAAACCCTCTCCAACAAAGAGAAGGGAAAAACCACGGGCGTCAGCCAGCAAAACTTCACTATAACGGAGAGTGTTTACACAACGCCGGGGATTTCACAGATGCAACTTGTCCCAGCCGGCGGCTTACAAGAGGTATATATAGCGGTGGTAACCTAGGTCATCAACAAGAGGTATATATATTGGCCCAAGCCTCCGGCAACGGGCCTCGCTCCGCTCCATCAGAAGTTGGCCTTTACATTGTAGAATTTGGATCAACATATAATAAACTCCACCTTGAGACAAATTCCTTCTTGTAGCATCAACAGTAATCATCTCCCTGAACAAACAAAGAAAACACTTTTGGCGCCAACAGCCACTTGGGCTAAGCAGTTATACCAACTAAGCTTGAGCATAACTCAAACTTAGTAACCGGAACAGGCTTTGTCATCATATCAGCAGGATTATCATGAGTGCTTATCTTGCATACCTTCAGCGTACCTTGTGCAACATCACGAACATAATCGTACATGATATCAATGTGCTTTGTTCTCTCATGGAACATCTGATCCTTAGTAAGGTAAATAGCACTTTGACTGTCATAGAACAGGTTAATGCAAGAATCATCCTGACAAAGCTCAGCATACAAACCTTTCAACCAAACAGACTCTTTGCAAGCTTCAGTAACAGCCATATATTCTGCTTCGGTTGTAGATAAAGCAACAATTGGTTGTAGCGTTGCCATCCAACTCACGGCACATCCACCTACCGTGAACACATAACCTGTGAGGGACCTCCTCTTATCTAAGTTGGCAGCAAAATCTGAATCCACATAGCCTGCGAGTCCCTCACCAGTCTTGCCAAACTTCAAGCAAGCATTCGATGTGCCACGGAGGTACCTGAAATCCACTGAACAACTTTCCAATGTTCTTTACCGGGATTAGCCATGTAACGACTTACCAAACTCGTAGCATATGATAAATCAGGGTGAAAGCAAACCATGGCATAAATCAAGGAACCAACAGCACTAGAATAAGGAACTCGAGACATATACTCAATATCTTCATCAGAACTAGGACATTGCAGTGCTGACAATTTAAAGTGAGAAGCAACAGGAGTACTAACAGACTTTGCATCATGCATATTAAAAAGTTGAATAACTTTCTCAACGTAACTTTGCCGACTAAGAAACAACAACCTAGATTTTCTGTCCCGTTTAATTTCCATACCTAGGATTTTCTTAGCAGCACCAAGATCTTTCATCTCAAATTCACAACTTAGGTGTGCCTTCAAAGTAGTCATTTATTTCATGCTCTTGGCAGCAATTAACATATCATCAACATATAACAACAAGTAAATATGTGATCCATTAACAAACTTTATATAAACACAGCTATCAAACTGAGACCTCTTAAAACCTTGTGAGATCATAAATGAATCAAACCTTTTGTACCACTGTCTTGGAGATTGCTTCAAACCATAAAGCGACCTTTTCAATTTGCACACAAAATCCTCTTTTCCAGGAACTATGAACCCTTCAGGTTGGTCTATGTAAATCTCCTCCTCTAGTTCACCATGCAGAAAAGCAGTGTTTACATCTAGCTGCTCAAGCTCAAGATCATGCATAGCAACAATACCAAAGAAAGTACGAATAGAGCTATGCTTCACAACCGAAGAGAAAACATCATTATAATCAATACCTGAAATCTGGCTGAAACCTTTTGCTACTAACCTTGCCTTAAACCTTGGAGGCTCATTAGGAGACAAACCTTCCTTTCTCTTGTATATCCACTTACAGTGGACGGCCTTCTTCTGTTTAGGCAAGCGCACAACTTCCCATGTGCCATTCTTATCAAGCAATTGCATCTCTTCTTGCATAGCAGAAACCCACTTCTCGCGGTCAACGGATGCAACAGGCTCATTGTAAGTAGCAGGTTCAGTATCATGCTACACCTGTTCAGCACAACTCAAAGCATAATGAGAAAGATTACACTCTTCAATTAAACGACGAGGTGGAACTATGTTACGCCTCGGTCTATCAGCAGCAATAGATTCCTGTGGCTGCTGCAAAACAGTAGGTGAGTGCTGAACAACATCATCATCAATATTTTCCTCATGAGTATCATCAACGCCAACATTATTATCAACAGATTTCTGCAGGTGCTCCACCTGCACACGAACTCCCTCCTCTCCAATAGCAACAAGAGAGGGATCTGATGGCAAGCTGTCATGATACATAATGGATTTATTGAAAACAACGTTTCTACTCAACAAAATCTTTTTAGTTTCAGGATTCCATAGTTTATATGCCTTAACTCCTGAACCATAACCAAGGAACATGCACTTAACAGCTCTAGGCTCTAACTTTCTCTTATCAACATGAGCATAAGTAGTGCAACCAAAAACTCTCAACTGTGAATAATCAGCAGGCGAACGTGACCATACCTCAATAGGAGTTTTCTTCTCAAGTGGAATAGAATGTGACCTGTTCATGAGGTAGCACGCTGTGTTGGCTACTTCAGCCCAGAAACGTCTATGCATACCTGCATTGGACAACATACAGCGAGACCTCGAGATGATGGTTCTATTCATGCGCTCAGCCACGCCATTCTGCTGAGGGGTGTAAGGGATGGTGTGGTGCCTGATCATACCATCATTACTGTAAAACTCCTCAAACTCATTAGAACAGAATTCTAGTGACGGGCCTCGCTCCGCTCCGTCAGAAGTTGGACTTTATTTTGTAGAATTTGGATCAACATATAACAGGATGTAGTGTTGCAAATGCAACATATTAAAGTGCTAGGACTAGAAGATTTTCCGAAGGAATTCTACCATCATTTCAGGGAGGTGGTCAAGGACGCTTTACCTGGTTTTTAATAACCTTCACAATGGTGGTTTTGATTTATCCAAATTAAACTTCAGTGACATAATTGTTCGTTCAAAGATAAAAACAACTTGCACATTCAAGAAAATAGACCCATATGTTTGCCAAATGTTAGCATCAAACTTTAACGAAGTGGAAAATAACCGACTAAATGGGATCATTGACCAAGTGACCTACGCAAACAACTTTCATGCAAGACACGGACCACCTAGATGGGTGGTAATTTTGCATTGAGACTATCCATGAAGTACACCCAAAAAGTATAACGGCATGATATTCAAAATAAAGTGTGGGGAGGCAATAATAATGCAATGGCATTTTCTCTAGAAAAGTCTCGGCACGAAAGTTTTCTTGCCTAAATAGTATGAATGGGTTAATAACTTTGTTTGTGGAAGAAGTGTGTCTATAAGATGCAATGTTGTTGTTGGCAGTTTGTTTCTAGACAAAGAAACGCCTTCACACGGGGATCTTCTTTCACCTATGTTGTTTCATGTGGATATGCTTACAATGCTGACTGAGCGCGCTAAGGTAGATGGTCAAATCAGCGGAGTTCTTCCCACCTTGTAGATGTTGGGTCATAAATAGTACAATCTGTCAATCATGCAATACTCTTTATGGATCATTATTCGGAAAAGGAAAAAAACTCAAACTAGTGTTGCACACTTTTTAGGAACTTCCCTTTCATAAGATTATTTTCCATAATGGCGAATTGTTCCGCTTTGGTGAGGCTCTGGAAGTTGATGTTCAATACACCGAGATCTGCATATGTCTTTGCATGTACAGACACCTAAGGGAGTCAATTCATGTATGAATGTCGAATCTCTACCATGGTCGAGGTGGATGTAGTCTTCGTCATACAATCCATCAATGTAGATCCAGTTGCCATGGTGATGTTGAACTAGTAGAAACCAGGCCATTAGCCCCGGTTCGTAAGGACCTTTAGTCCCGGATTCTAAACCGGGACTGCCAAAGCGGAACTAAAGGTCTGGCCTTTAGTCCCGGTTTTGTTACGAACCGGGACTAGAGATCCACCACGTGGCCCCGTGAGTCGCGCTAGGCTGGAGGACATTTAGTCCCGGTTCGTGTTACGAACTGGGATTAAAGGTTCCCTGCCGTGGCAACATTTTGGGCCATTTAGCTGCCGTGGCAGGAGATGGAGTTTTAGGGTCTATCTAGAGAGTATTCTCCGTATGGGTCTATGACCTCGTCGACAAAAAATCCAGCAAATTCCTCTTGGATTGCTAGTAGGCGGTTCTCTGGTAGGAGCTTGTCTCGCGTCGCGTCCAACTATAAAGAAGGAGATCGTATGAATTAGACTTAACACAACTTTTTGTAATAAAAATAAAGGGTGAATATATTGTTTATTTACTCGAACAGTTTGCAAGGGCTTCTCAGTAGTGATGCGAATGAACTCGCACACGTAGAATCCACATAGATTAGTCCCTCGTGACTGCCTCGCGCACTTTACAAGAATAGAATTCAATCAAATAATAACTCTAGCATGATAAATGCACATAAACTAGAATTAACTAGATGCGCGGACTTAGCTCGTACTACTTACCGAGACCGATTTAAAAAATAGCTCCTCACGCGATTGACCGCAGACCATGTTCTTGAACCGTGTCCAAACCCTACCCGGCAAAGAAAATGTGTATGAGTTAATAACTACTTGATATCTCAGAAAATGAACGAAAGAAACCGATATAGTGCGATAATGGTTGAAATTACCTCTGGAGCGTATCGATAATGCTGCGGTAGTCTTTAATGTCTTTGTTTAGTGAGTCCATGATGTAAACTCTTCCTAAATCAACTGAAATGCTTAGAAGAATTCAGTGGTACCTACGCAAGGTTTACATATGTCAGTAACTCATCATTTACACTGAACATCGAGTAAGCAAAGTTAATGTGTACAAGAACTCACTTGCCGTCGTGGTAAGGAAATAATATTTCATTACAAAAATGCTGGTTCGTGAGAAATCGGAGCAAGTTTTGCTCGGTCTCCAGTGGCTTATCCTTGAGCACAGCTCCATTAACTCGATGTGGGTCAATGAACCCAAATCCGTTGATAGCCTTTCTTTTACATTCGAGAATCTTCAATCTGCATCATTATATATAGCGTACAAAAGAATATAGTGAGTATACTTACCGTCAATGAATTGAACAAGCTGAGATAGAGACTTAATTACATAAATAAAGTAATCACTTACAGACAATAGCAACTGAGGATAGATTTATCGAGTTCCTTTAGATTGAATAACTGAAATAATTCTGTAAATTCAATAGGGACCTCGTCTTCAGCAAAGTAATGCTCTTTTCGAACTTTCACTATGAGCCAATATCGCTCTTCTTTTGATACTTTCATGTACCATTCATGCAATCATCGCATTTTTGTTGGCATATCCCGAAGCCTCTCAGAACTGACCAGAGGCTCCCCGTGAACAAATTTGGGTGCTACCTCAGCCTTGGGCATATGAGCGCCGTGAATAATGTCATGAATAGACATATTACATTGCTCGGCTAATATCTTAGCCGTTTCCGGATCCATAGGTTCTCCCCCATATAGTTGAGGTTCGGGCATGTGCACCTGGAGCGGGGGGAGCGATTGATTTGCTTGTTTCCCCAGCTGGGGAACGTCTCTTTTAGTTCTTCGGCTACCACTCGATTGTTTTGCTTGTTTCCCCAGCTAGGGAACGTCCGTTCTGATGCTTCCGCTACCACTCGATTGTTTTGCTTGTTCCCCCTGCTGGGGAACCTCTTTTGTGATGCTTCCTCTACCACTTGATCTCTTCTATTTGTGTCTTCTGAAGATATCGTGTATAGTCATCTGGCGCATTTAACTGAGCTTGGGATGGCTGCGTCAGTAATTTCCTAAAGTGCTCCTTGGTTTCCGGTTTTATTTGGACCTCTGGCTCAGGTTATTTCTTTTTAAAATGAGCATCCAGGCCCGTACGACCGCATCGGTCTCCTCATCGGTCAGGTGGTCAGCCCTTTTGGGAGGAACCGGCGGTACTCTTGGGAGGGGTGACAACTGTCGCTTTGGGCGTCGGTTATCACTCGACGGAGCGGTGCTATTCTTCCACTTTTGGCCCTTAGTGGTTGGAGGCGGCTGCGTAGATTGAGATGGACTCGTGTTGAGGTCATGATTTGTACTTTGAGGTGGTGGACTTTTACTGGGAGGAGACGGTGGCCTTGGAGGTGATGGATTGTTTCTCGCTGGAGAAGGTGGCCTTAGTGCCGAGCCTGGAAACTTGATGTATTCTTTTTTCCAAAGAATGAAGCCACTCGTGACTTCTCCCAGTGTCGTTTCCCCTTCACCTCCAGGGAAGTCAAGTAGTAGTGACTGACACAGCGGTTGAACTTCATCCACACCGACACGAGCATAGCCAGCTAGAATCGGATTGCAATGGTAGGTCGCTCCCGGTGTAGAAGGTAAAGCAAAGCCGACCGCCACCTTCATCGATATGTTCTTCAGTTCAACATGCAGCTCACAACTAGTCTTCTCCTTAATTGCATCCACGGGGTACACATCCATCGTTGCATCATTATCGTGGCCCTCCGTGGAAGCCACACTGCTTTTCCATTGCGATGGGCCGACCGTATTTTCCGGTGCAGGATCTTGCTGTCGGAGTCCTTTAAGTTCATTAAGCTCCTGCCGATGCTCTTGCAACATGGCTTCAAACCTCGTGAACCGCTCCGCATCCTCCTCTTTTTGCCGCTTTGTTTTTCTCGATCGGCTTCTGTACATGTCATGGTCCTCGGGAAACCTGATATCCCATGGACAAGAAGGTCCGAACCCTCTTGTTCGTCCAGCCTTTTCAGGATTCCCGAGAGCCTTTGTCAGCTCATCGTTCTCTCTGTCGAAAACAAACTTTCCCTCTTCAACCTCTTTTATCACTTTAATAAGATCATCTTTGGGTCCAGCAACTTCTTTGGCTGCAACACTCTCGTCTGTTTCTGGGTCATACGATGCCACATGCCCAAGTAACGAATTTCTTGACCTCAAGAGCCAACGAGACATACCTGGAGTGACCCCTTTAGCCGCCAGGTCAGCCTTGGCTTTATCCCTTTTAGGCATGGCAGTCTTGTAGCCACCTGTGCCCATATGATGGTGTTATTTCTTTTTGGCTGCATTTAGCTTATTCTTTTCTGACATTGCCACAGCTTGTGCCGAGTTCTTGTATTCCACAAATGCAGCCTAGTTATCCTGTTGCATCTCTAGTGGGCCAGTGAATGGAGGAGTTTTTTTCTTCAAGACATAGTTGTGGTACAATATTTTTTTCCAGTCCTTGAATAATTCACCCATCTTCTTAAGAGCCCACGCCTTGACCTTCCTTGTCATTTGCTGTGTGAGCTCATCAGTCTCCAAGACTGGTAGGGTGAAATGTGTCATGAGAGAATTCCACATCGCATCTCTCGCTCTGTCATCTACAAAACTAGCCCCAGCTGAATCCCTTTTCTTTCCTGGTTTATTCCACCCTCGCGTGGTGATCGGGACGGTGTCTCTAACAATAACTCCGCATTGATGTACAAATGCATTCAAAGATTCTTTGGGCTCCAATGGTTGACCCAGCGTAGAGACTAAGTCAATGCTGAAACGGACATCAGCGGGCAACTTTTGTGCCGGGCCTCTTGTACTTGTAGAAGATTGGCCGGATGCGGAGGTCTAAGACAAGAAACATTCGTCAGTACATATATACGAATCAATTAGTACATCTATACTCTGATCGATTGGTAGAGACTTTATATACCTCGCCGGACTTTGTTATTAAGGTGTCTTCACCATGGTCTCCACCATGGTCAGCACCATCGTCTCCACTATCGTCTCCACCCTCGTCTCCTCCAGACAAATTAAGATACTGGGAGCCATCATCGTAACCCCAGTACCCTCATCTATCATGTTGAAAATCTCATCTTCATTTTGTCTACCCTCCATAGCTTAACTAATACAGAAAAAGAATATTGCATTAAGTAAAAGAATATTACAATTGCGACAACTCGGATACAGAAACAAAATTACGTACTAATAATGAAACAATTTTGTATTAAGATAAAGTACAATAATATAAGATAAAGTATATTATTAATACATCTCGCTCATAAGATAAAGTACAATAATAATCAAACTAGCGAACTCGGCTGCCACGTTCTGTGCCACGGCAGCTCTTCACCCAGAGAAGAGGAACCATCACTGGAGAACAGCTCGGGTGAGATCCGTGAGCCTGCCAGATATTGGAGAACCTAGTATCCAAAATATATAAATATCACCGTATGTGCTCGTCCTTCTCCCTGATACGACGACGTACCACCTCCTCGGGGCCGGCTCCCTCTTCACCGCTCCTAGACCTCGTGGACGCCACCAAAAAAGCTCCGGGTCGACAATGATACCCGGATTCCTCACCAAGGTACGAGTTCCGACAGGTAGCACCTCCCAGTGCCAACCCGACAGAGCCCAGGCTCGGACATCCCCGAAACCGACGGAGTCCAGTAGGCTCGGACGAGGAGAACGCGACATAACTAAATAATAGCAATAAACAACTATAAAACATAAACAGTAACTAAATCACTAAGTATTGCCCTAATAACACTAACCCTAAACCTAACACTAACTAAACTAAACCTAATTAAGTAAGTGTTCTAACTAACCCTAGATAAATCTAAGTCAACTAATATGGGTCGAAGGGAGTTAATTAACCTAATACTAATACTAACTAAATTAACCTAATACTAACATATACTAATACTAACTAAATTAACCTAATACTAATACTAACACTAACTAAATCAACTACTATATGTTAATTAACCTAATTAACATATTAATACTAACTAAATTAACCTAATTAACATATACTAATACTAACTAAATTAACCTAATAATAATACTAACACTAACTAAATCAACCTAATTATACTAATACTAACTAAATTAACCTAATAATAATACTAACACTAACTAAATCAACCTAATTATACTAATACTAACTAAATTAACCTAATACTAACTAAATTAACCTAATTAATACTAATACTAACAACTAATACTAATTCTAACTAAATCCACCAAATTAACATATATATTAACCCTAATAATATATAGTAATAATTAACCTAACTACTAACTCTCACCTGCAGGGGAGGTGGAGGGCGCGGCGGCGGCGATCCTCGATAGGCGGCGCGGGCACTGGGGCGGTGCTGGACGGGCGGCGGCGCGGGGGGACGGTAGGCGCGGGCGGCGTGTCCTCCACGTACGGGCGCGGACAGCGAGCGGCGAGCGCGGACGGCGAGCGGCGTGTCCTCCATGTACGGGTGCGGCGGCGGCGAGCTCTCCACGTGCGGAGGTGTGCTCGGGCGCAGACGATGACGAGATGGAAATTGCTGATCCGGGTCGTGGCTCTACCCGGGTGGAGGTGGGGTATTTATACCCCACCACCTTTAGCCTCGGTTTGTGCCTTTAGTCCCGGTTTGTAACACAAATCGGGACTAACGGTGCTTTCGGTACGCCGCTCTTCTCGCGCGCCATACCCTTTACAAACCGGGACTAAAGGTTTTTTTTGGCGCCAAAAAAATGGTTTGTAGATTTCAGAAAATTATGTATTATATATCAAAAAATAGAAAAAGAAGATCTATCATTTTAATCTATTATCGTACTTTATTATAAAACTTAAATGAAATTATCTATTGTTTAACAAGTATTATATTTAGTACTCCCTCTGTCTCAAAATAAGTGACGTGAGTTTGTCTAGATTCGGATGTATCTAGACACGTTTTAGTATATAGGTAAATATAAATCTAGATAAACTCAAGTCACTTATTTTAGGACGGAGGGAGTACAAATGTTGGAAAAATATAATTTATTATTTAAAAACAAAAAATACATATAATATACCAAAATATTCACAAAAATAATATACTCATTAGAAATATAATATTTAATACTAAAACTAGTAACTAGGACTAAAACATATTTTGGGGGGTCTTTAGTCCCGGTTGGAGCCACTAACCGGGACTAGATATTTCCTGCCATTTCCCCCGCTTCCCGCCATGTTTTCTCGCTATTTCCCCCGCTTTCCGCCATGTTTTCTCGCTATTTCCCCCGCTTCCCGCCATGTTTTCTCGCTATTTTCCCCGCTTCCCGCCATGTTTTCCCGCTATTTCTCTCTATATCTAGGGCGACCGCCATGTCCATCGCATCCCCACCTTCTCTCTCACAACAATGGACACCGCTTACTGGGCCTTTCTAACGCTCGAGAAGACTGAGGCGTTGTGCGCCTCCAGCTGCCCATGCCCGTCAGGGTACCGGCTGCCCGCCGGCTGGATGCTGAGCGCTGTAGGGGGTCCTGTTCCTCCTGTGCCTCAAGGTTCGGCCCGCCAGGCGGCCATCACGAACCACTTCTACCTCGAGCTCACGCCGGAGCAGCGGATGGGTCCCCATTGGGATCCCGACAACCTCGACACCTGGAATACCTTCTTCGCAAACCGGCGGGAAATGGAGCTCGCCAGGTACGAGGGTGGCGGCTCACCCCCAGTGAACCACAACGAGGCCGGTCGCCGCCTGTGGTGGGCGAACCGGACTATCGCCAGCGTGATGCGCTATATCTCCATTGGAGACCATCCTCGCCTGAGGTACCCGCACTTTCACCAGCCGCATAGCCACAAGAATAGTGGTGGTGGTGAAGGCCTAGGGCGTACTAGGGTTGTCATCCGGGAGCCCCCTCCCCTGCACGCCGTGAATCCGAGGCTGGAGTGGAAGGTGCCCCCTGCCCTGTTCCCCCGTGCACAAGCTGGGGAAGGGCTGAGGATCCATCCGTGTGCTACGAGCAACGACGATGACGATGACGATTCTGAAGACGGCCCTAAAGCTATGTACTACAGGGCTAGATATGATTATGACTAATTTTTACGTTTTAATATTAATAAATCTCTGGCCACGGCATGTTGCAATACTACCTATTGAGATCGAGACAGTTCATATCCATATATATATATATAAGCAGATCATTAAAAATAAAGGTTTAAAAATATTGTACATCACCAACATCCACACATCTCTATTGTTAGGGTTTTCTTCTAATCTGTAACCATGAAGCATCTTCCTTACTTAACGTGATGCTTGGGTCATCCTTCATAGCGAAGGGCGGAATTTCATGAAACTTATCATAATCTTCTGACATGTCTTTCTTATCCTCCACCCTCACGATATTTCTTTTTCCTGAAAGAACTATGTGGCGCTTTGGCTCACCGTATGCTGTCTTCTTTTGCTTATCTTTCCTTTTTCTTGGTTTGGTAAACATGTCCTTCACATAAAAAACTCGAGCCACATCATTGGCTAGGACAAATGGTTCATTTCTATATACAAGGTTGTTGAGATCCACTGTTGTCATTCCGTCTTTCTTGTCTACCTCAACCCCACCTCCTGTCAGCTTGACCCATTTGCACCGAAACAAAGGGACCTTAAAATAAGATCCATAGTCAAGTTCCCATATCTCCTCTATATAACCATAATATGTATCCTTTTGCCCATTCTCGTCTGTTGCATCAAATCGGACACCACTGTTTGGGTTGGTGCTCTTTTTATCTTGGGCGGTCATATAAAATGTATTCCCATTTATCTCGTACCCTTGGACAATATAGTCGAAGATGGTGACCTGGCCAACAAGTACAACTGCTCTCCAACACTTATGTCATTCATGAGATGTGTCTGCAACCAATCGCCAAAAATCCTCATGTGTTCATCTCTAATCTAGGAGCCAGGCTTCCCCGGGTTGTTGGAGTGTACAATATTCTTGTGTTCCTCGATATACGGAGCCACCAAGGTGGAACTTTGCAGGACTGTGTAGTGTGCTTTAGTGAGAGAATGTCCGTCCATACATATCCTTGCTTTCTTTCCTAGCGTGCCTTTTCCACTAAGTCTACCCTAATGTCGTGATTCAGGAACACCGACGGGCTTAAGGTCAGGAATAAAGTCAATACAAAACTCAATGACCTCCTCTGTTCCATATCCCTTTGAGATGCTTCCTTCTAGTCTAGCACGGTTATGAACATATTTCTTTAAGACTCCCATGAACCTCTCAAAGGGGAACATATTGTGTAGAAATACAGGACCGAGAATGTTAGTCTCTTCGACTAGGTGAACTAGGAGGTGCGTCATAATATTGAAGAACGATGGTGGGAACACCAACTCGAAGCTGACAAGACATTGGACCACATCTTTCTGTAACCTTGATAGACTATCTGGACTGATTACCTTCTAAGAAATTGCATTGAGAAACGCACACAGCTTCACAATGGGTACTCGAACATTTTCCGGTAGGAGTCCCCTCAATGCAATCGGAAGCAGTTGGGTCATAAGCACGTTGCAGTCATGAGACTTTAGGTTTTGAAATTTTTTCTCTGGCATATTTATTATTCCCTTTATGTTCGACGAGAAACCAGACGGGACCTTGATACTGTAAAGGACTTCAAAAAAGATTTCCTTCTCTTCTTTTGTAAGAGCGTAGCTGGTAGTACCTTCAAACAGCTCTGGATGCATGCCGTCTCGGTCTTTCATACATTGTTGGTCATGTCGTGCTTCAGGTGTATCTTTGCTCTTCCCATATAGGCCCAAGAATCCTAACAGCGTCACGCAAAGATTCTTGGTCAGGTGCATCACGTCAATTGCAGAACGGACCTCTAAGACTTTCCAATAGGGTAGCTCCCAAAATATAGATTTCTTTTTCCACATGGGTGCGTGTCCGACATCGTCCTTCAGAACAGATTGTCTATCAGGACTCTTTCCAAAGATTACTTTTAAATCCTTCACCATATCAAATACATTATCACCAGTACGGCAGATAGGCTTACACGGGCTGTCTGCCTCACCATTGAAATGCTTACCTTTCTTTCTGAGGGTGTGCGTGGGCGGAAGAAAACGAAGATTCCCAGGGTACACATTCTTCTTACATTTATCCAAATATATACTTTCAGTCTCATTTAAGCAGTGTGTGCATGCATTGTATCCCTTGTTTGTCTGTCCTGAAATGTTACTAAGAGTAGGCCAATCATTGATTGTTATGAACAACAACGCTCGTAGGTCAAATTCCTCCTACTTGTTCTCATCCCACACACGTACACCTTGTTCGTGCCACAACTGTAAGAGTTCTTCAACTAATGGCCTTAGATACACATCAATGTCGTTGCCGGGTTGCTTCGGGCCTTGGATGAGCACTGGCATCATAATGAACTTCCGCTTCATGCACAACCAAGGAGGAAGGTTATAGATACACAAATTCATAGGCTAGGTGCTATGACTGCAGATCTGCTTCCCAAAAGGATTCATGTCATCTGTACTTAGACCAAACCATAAGTTCCTCGCGTCACCTGCAAAGTCCGGAAACTCTCTCTCGATTTTTCTCCACTGCGACCCATCAGCGGGGTGTCTCAACATCTCGTCTTTCTTACGGTTTTACATGTGCCATCGCGACAACTTGACATGCGCTTTGTTTCTGAACAAACGTTTCAACTGTGGTACTATAGGAGTATACAACATCACCTTGGCAGTAACCCTCTTCATGCGGCGCTCACCCTCAACATCACCAGGGTCATCTCGTCTTATCTTATACCGCAATGCAGTGCATACTGGGCATGCATCCAAATTCTCGTACTCCTCGCCGCGGTAGAGGATGCAGTCATTAATGCATGCATGTATCTTATGCACCTCTAATCCTAGAGGGCAGACAACCTTCTTTGCTTCGTAGGTACTGGCGGGCAGTTCGTTATCCTTTGGAAGCAACTTCTTCATTATTTTCAGCAACTTTTCAAATCCTTTGTCAGTCACACCATTCTCTGTCTTCCATTGCAGCAATTCCAGTGTGCTACCCAGTTTTTTGTGCCCATCTTCACAATTTGGGTACAACAATTTGTTGTGATCCTCTAACATCTTCTTGAACTTCAACCTCTCCCTTTCAGTTACGCATTCTTCCTGGGCATCAGCAATGGCCCGGCTAAGATCATCATTGGGCAGATCTGATGCCCGTTCTTCATCTTCTTCTTCATCAATGTCTTCCATTGTAGTACAATCGTATTCAGGGGACATAGTAGGGTAGTCGTTATCATTCTCTTCTTCTTCGTTGTCTTCCATCATAACGCCTCTTTATCCGTGCTTAGTCCAACAATTATAGCCGGTCATGAAACTGGACCGAAACAGGTGGCTGTGAAGGACTCTTGAGGAAGAGTATTCCTTATGATTCCAACAAACACCACATGGACAAGACATAAACCCATTCCGCTTGTTTGCCTCGGCCACAAGGAGAAAAGAATGCACGCCTTTAATGAACTCGCTAGAGAGTCAGTCAGCGTACATCCATTGCCGGCTCATCTACATTATATAATTAATTAAGTACATCAAACATAATCATAATTAATTAGTACTGATCTAAAAAATAAAATTAAAGCCAACAACCGGGACTAAAGATATGATGAACCTTTAGTCCCGGTTGGAGGCACCAACCGGGACTAAATGTCGATGTGGCGTTAATATGTCGACACTATATTCTCAGTGGGCAACACTAAGCCAGTAAATGACGACACTATTTTGGGTGGGTGGCAGCACTAGGGGTGAGTGTGTCGACATTATGTCTTCAGTGCCCGTCACTATGTTGTGCTGCTTAATCTATAAATATGTATACATTCTTGTGAAGAACTGCAAGATGGTGTGCGAGACCAGGGACACCACTATGGCGGAGCTTCTCGAAGATGTCTTAGGACCTCGTCCTTAGACATCTTCGAGGAGCTCTCCGTAGAGGCATTCTCTAATATGTGAAATTAGTTAGCTCCACCAGCATACTGATCTAGTTAGAGAAGATATAAACTAAAAGATGGTGTGCGAGAGCAGGGACACCACTACGGCAGAGCTTCTCGAAGATGTCTTAGGATCCCGTCCTCAGACATCTTCGAGGAGCTCGCCATAGAGGAACTTTCTAATATGTGAATTGTTTTAGTTACCCGGCATATTAATCTATAGCTAGAGAAGTTATTAACTCCAAAATGGTGCGAGAGGGACACCACTACGGCGGAGCTTCTCGAAGATGTCTTAGGATCCTATCCTCAGACATCTTTGAGGAGCTCGCCATAGAGGAGCTTTTCGAAGATGTACTGTGATGTCTTCTTATCAAGCTTTTATGAATTAACCCTATCTTTGTTACAATTTTTTCAGTTTGTTGAAGGCAGGTAGATGAAGAAGGGTATTTTGCCCAGCTAGTTAGAATGATAAACTCACGCATGTGTGTGCTTCTAAAATCAAATTTTGAGACTATGTGCTAAAACAAGATATATAGATAGAATCCACATATTGTGATATTTACCTTAGAGTTTGTTACATTAATACAAGATAGATAGAATCTAAACATTGATCTCATGTTATCATTGCAAAAATTACTACCAAACTAAATCCACAAATCCATCTACAAGATAGAGCATGAAATGAGCTAATATAGCAATGAGAGTTCAAAGGATGAAGTTGCTCACCTTTTAGAACCTTTGGATAGATGGGGCACCACAAAATATAGAAAAATCTTGAGAGAAAATTGGACATGAACTCGAGCTTAAAGCAAGAAAGAGAGAGGAGCCACCATCTTGAAATGGTAGCTCGGGCAGGTGGGGAAAGAAGATATAGCTAGGACTTTTCCTGGTTCGTGTCTAGAACCGGGACTAAAGGTCCACCTTTAGTCCCGGTTCGTATAACAAACGGGGACTAAAGATTCTGGCGCCCGAACTAGCCTGCCTGAAACCCTTTAGTCCCGGTTTGTTACACGAACCGGGACTAAAGGTTCTGTTCGAACCGGTGGGGCCAGATCTAGCCGTTGGGATCGGGGCATTAGTCCCGATTTGTAGCAAAACCGGGTCTAATACCCCTGGACCAAAGGTCTGTTTTCTACTAGTGTTGGTTAAGGTGATGGAGGTGTTGCGTGTGTCCCCATTGAGTGGCCAATCCGAAGAACCACAACCAGCATAGCGCATGGCTCATGAGATAAAGGGATAAGGTCGATGTAAGACCTTGTTCCATTTGACAGAAACTTGCATGATTTTCGGCATGATCGAAGTCCATGTGAAAAATGTACATACAAAATGTCCACGGTCTAACATGTTAGATGACAACTCGATGGATCTATCTAGGTAATACTAAGAAAATTGCTCTAGATCGTTATACAGGCTCCTGCTAGCTCGAAGGCTTGTGCTTAAATTGTATCCGAAGAACTTGGTCGTCTTGTGGGGTCCTTGACCTCCTTTTACATAGGTCGAAGATGCGGTGGCTTACTTAGAATCCTCTCGGGGTCCGTCTCCTCTTCTTTTTGGCCAAGTCGCATTGGAATGTTTTTTTTCAATCTTTCGTTTCTATCCCTCTCATAAAGTTTCCCCACCGCCCCTTGAGAGTCATTGTTGTCCTTCCGGATTCAATCCCACTCGCCGTCGGTGTTTGTGCTAGTTGGTGTAGAGTTGGATTTTGATGCCAGTCTCCCTTGTACAAAAGTAGTGGTAGGTTTAGATCTAGGTCTAGGCATGGCCCGAGGTGTGCCCTTTTGGCATATGGTATGATGTTGTCCTGGAGTTCGCTCTCGGCGCCGCCGAGCAGCGCTAGGACGTACAAGGCCTCGTTCCCCTATCGACGTTCATGGAGGACGGTGGTGGAGTTCGATCCTGGCCGGAGCTCCTCCCCCAATAAGCTCGTGATCTAGTGTCGGTTCATTCGTGCAGGTATGTTGCCTCTTTCCCTTGTTCTTGCCATCGTCGAGATGTAGGAGCTAGAAGAGGTGCAGTTCGGTGGATTTCAGCACGGCGGGGAAGGTCGACTGTCACGATCTTTGGGAGCGCATCCTCGGGGGCACTTTGACGTCCCGCTTCCATATTGTCGTCGACTTTTATGGCCGAAAGGCGTCCGCTCTGAGCTTTGGTATGCACGGCTGATCTTCGGATCCTTGAACGGCGTCAGTTCATCACTAACCTCCCGGCCGGTGTGCCAAAGGAGGGGCCCTTCAGCTCCAGAAGCATGGAAACCTTTGGTGGCTTTGTTCCAAGTGGTTCTATCCCCGGCGACGAGGTTGCTGGCCACGACTGGAAGCGACAACATGATCTTGGTGGTGATGGACCTGACTGCATTTATGTTCATTGTTTTAGGGTCTGTTTGCAAAATTCAAGGACTTGGTTATGTTTCTTGTTCTTCTTGACGTCCTCTATGTAAAATGTAACACCACCGCTCAAATTTAATGCAACACTTGGGTCCTTCGGGGCCCTTCCGTATTCCACAAAACATTGTGGTTTTCCTTATATGAATCCCTAGGAAAAATATATAGTCAAGGTCGATTATCTCCCTAAGTCCCGTGGAAATTAAAGGTACTTTTTACCAAAACGGGGCAATTTTATCTTCATTTTATTTAAAAGAGTCGAAGAGCATTGACCGGTACATTTACGAGGGAACCAGCTGAAAACCCATACAAATGCACCAATATCGTCATGGAACATGGCCATATTGGGCACACCACCACAGCTAACCTTGCTAACACACGACACATGACACACACACAAACAAGGAGAGCCGCGTCGAGGTTGCCACGAGTGTCACCGTCGTCACTCCTCCATGAGCCAGCGACTCCGACTTCACTAACGACTTCCCAAACCGAGCCTCATAGACAGCGTCGGAGCCCATGTCGGCCCATGCCATTGATTGGCCACACGCGCCAAGGACAGATAGCTCCAATTCAAACAACGAGTTTCACAAGGGAATTATATTGGACTTGCGCGCAACCGAGACTTTGTAGAGGCCACCGGTGCTTGGTCATCGTCGCCACCTAGACACGCTCCACCACAACTCCGTCTCCACATCAACACAACGAAGCAGAAGAACTCATCGGACACGTCGTGAAAACCGACTACCAAAGCTTAGCCACAACCATCCTCAACTTGACGCATCATCTTTGCTAGACTAAACACTTGGACCTAGTGCAGCTGCCTGACACCAAGCCTTCTTCCCCGAACCCTTGGCCAAAAGGCGACTTCGAGACGATGCCCCCCAAGAAGGAAAGAGACGCAGCGGCGCCTCCATCACCCGATCTCCGATCTGAGGTTTCCCTCCGGAGCCAAGGGCACAGGAGGAGTGAGCCCACCTTGACGATGCTTCCAAGAAAGTCCACGACACCTGCAGGCTCCACCATCGCCAGCTTCGACCAAGTGGAGCAAGGATTTATCCTGGAGAAGCTTGACAAACCAAATGAACGACCGCCCACAAGCCACCACCATGTGTGCCGAAGCCCGCCGACCACCACCCCTGCTGAAGCACCTCCAGGCTGAGCACGCTGGTGTAGCACATAGCTGCAACAACAAGCCTAGCCATAGATCGAAGCGTACACACCGAGATCCTTGCTGATGTCCACCTCCCTCACTGCCATAGCCGACGGGTCAGATCATGGCACCGACAAGATCTGGTTCCCGTAGCACCACTGCGAAGACGAGGATGGCTACCTGCCACCGGCACACCGCAGAACAAGGAGCGGGAGGGGGACTGCCACCCCACCCCTGACGCACCGGCGAAGAAGATCCCGCCGCCGCACCGGGCAGAAACCAGAGACCGGCCTCGGCCTAACGGGCGCTGCAAAGGGGGCCTCGATGGCAGCAGTGACGACAACCGACGGGGCCGCGCCGACCACGACGCTAGGGGCAGAGGCCACCCCACCGGTATCTTGGGCCGCTAGGGGACGCCCGCGCGCGCGAGACAAGGGCCCCGCTGCCACCATCCACCACATGGGCTTCGCCCAACGGTTTTTGGCGGCGGCGGCAGCGCAACGGGAGCCGGAGCGGGGGGGAGGGGGGGGGGCAGCGGGCTAGGGTTCCTCCGAGCCGCCTGGGAGGGCGAGGTAGGGGTCAGGAGTGGAAACAGTTTCAAGTATGAAAGGTATTTTCACCTTATACATGTATGTCTATCTGGTGTAGAATAAGATACATATATGACTATCCACCGTTATTCTCCAAAATTATACAATGATTTTGAAGATTTTTCTTGAAGTCATTAGCAATCGAATTCGAAACAAAGCCAAATAGCCTCACGTCCACACAGACGCATGTGTCCATACAGGCGCATCCATTTGTAGCTACCGCAACAGGTGGCATATGTTCAGAGGCAATCGTTGTACCAGTTGACCCTATATTCATTCTCAATCCGTCCATTTTTTGAAAAGAAAAAAGATTTCCTTTTATCGCTGTGCATGATGACGTACTCACAAGCTTTTCCAGAACATTTCTGCGGTGCCAACGGTGTACTGCCGACTGGTCGAGTCTTTCCAGCTACCCTCTTTCTCCGTCACGACTCACGCCCAAAAAGAGTCTCTCCCTACCCCGCTCTGTTTCTTCCGCAACACAAAGACGTGAGAAGGAAGGAAGTCCCGCACTCTTGCTGATCGATACCGCGGAGAAGCCAAAGCTTCGGGATCTGCGCCCACCATGGCTGAACCCACGGAGAAGACTCCCGCGACCACGTCACCGGCCGACGGCGTCTCGGAGGCGGCGGCGGCGTCCCCGCCGGTGGCCACGGCGAGGGGGTTTAGGTTCCTGGGGAAGGACAAGTCCGTGCACAAGGCGCTCGGTGGTGGTAAAAGTATGACTATTTCTTTTTTTTTTTTGATTTCGTTAGTTCTAGCAACCCAGATTCGTTTGTTCGAGCAAACCTAGCTTCGTTTCCGTGAGTCGCCTAATTTACTTAGCCATGCGTGTTAACCGGAATTTGCTTTATTCAGTACTAATTCATACGAGAAATTTCACCGCGCTAATTCTGGATTGTCCCGGTGCAGTTGTTAATTTCTTAGTAGATTAACAATTCAGCAACCCGGAATGAACAGAGCGTTTTTTTCCAGGTAGATTTTGAGGGTCCTACTCATATTTAATCAACACCCCTCTGTCAACAAGCCCTGTGGTTATGCGCTCTCCCTGAAGATACGTGCGTTAACAGCTAACACCTGACACTGCTCCCCTTAAATCTATATAAGTTACCACTCCTCGGCCTTAAAACTGAAGAGCGCAAACTGTGGCTGGGCCCAAAAAAATACTTGACCAAAGAACATAGCACAAACATACACTGATCTTTCTGTATACGTGATGCTCCTAAGATTGTATGTTTGGTTGTTGGAAATAAATTGCAAGTTCGTAATAGATGTTGACATTTTACAGGAACTAAGTGTTAGGCTGAAGAATTGCATTCTGTTTTATAAAGTGGTGATTGGATTTTCTGTTTAAGTGGGTGCAGTTGAATATGACAGTTAAGAAAATCCCGAGCAACATAAGAATCAGAAACCTCAGTATCCTTGTGGGGTGTAATAATTAAATTGGTACGAAGAAAAGGATATCAAGGAATTCTGGATATGAGCATATTTAAATGACTGGTGTCAAGACTCTTTTTTTTTTGAAAGGTCGAGATTACTGTGATTATGGGATTTAACAATTATGAAGATTTGCCTCATGACTCTCATGTTTGCTCTCTCTGTTTCTATCAGATTTTCATGAAATTTTGAAACCATGCATTCTGGAACTAACAAATAAAACTTTTTTGATGGACCTGAATTATGTAGGTTAGTTCAAGAGTATGTTGAACAGATGCTGATTTTAATTCATAATACCTGATATGTTGACACTCCCATGTGGTAGTCTATAAATGATCTTTTTTATAAACATTTACTCGTAACGGTACACAGGCAAGCGCTTCCAAATCATAGTTGCATGGCATGTGTTGCTCCCCTGCGGTAACGTATTTGTAAATGTGTTATGTAACAATGCATTCCTCTATGCAGCTGCTGATGTACTGTTGTGGAAAGACAAGAAGATGTCTGCCGCAGTGATAGGAGGTGCAACTGTCATATGGGTTCTCTTCGAAGTTGTCGAATACAATTTCATGCCTCTGGTATCTCATTTGCTGATTGGCACCCTGGCCATCGTATTCTTGTGGTCCAAGGCCACCATTTTTATCAAGAAGTGAGGAAGACATGGTAAAATTATGATGCGGCTAATGCTTCACGCAGCCTGCTAACATCAAGTATTCCCTTTCAGGAGCTCGCCTAATATTCCTGAAGTACAGATATCTGAAGAGCTTGCCGCTAACATTGTGAAAGTGTTGCGCACTGACATCAACCAAGCACTTCGCTTGCTTCGGGAGATTGCTATGGGGCATGACCTGATGAAGTTTATAGGCGTATATTTCTATCCAAATAACCTACTCCCTCCGGCCCATATTATTATTCTTAACTTTATCTAGATTCGGATGTACCTAGTTAATGATTTAGACTAGATTCATCCGAATCTAGACAAAGTTGAGAACATTAATATGGACCGGAGGGAATAGTATTTTCATTTCACTTCAACAAAACTTCACTGTCTTATCCTGTTTGCCTAATTAGCGATTGCCGACGCATGGTTCTAATGTGTTTCAGGTGATCATCGCTCTCTGGATTCTGTCTGAAATTGGGAGCCTCTGTGATTTCCTGACCCTGATATACGCTGGTAATGAGTCTTTCAGCTCCTAAAACCATATGTCTGTGCGTGACAGTTCAGTTAACTAATCAGTATGAGTTTGTTGAGCAGCTGCCTTGATGCTCCACACGGTGCCGATCCTGTACCACAAGTACCAGGACAAAGTGGACCATTTCGCCGGGAAGGCGCATGTCGAGCTCCGCAAGCAGTACCAGGTCCTCGACGCCAAGGTTCTGAGCAAGATACCCAGAGGTCCTGTAAGAGCTGAGAAGCAGGAGTAGAACAGGAACCCGACCATGGTCGTCTCGTCTGGTATAGTATTGTTGGTACATATGTGGCCTGTTTATAGATTCTGTGGTGCTGATCCTGTGTGGTTTGGTGATCTGGTGTGGGTGGAGGTGTCTGAGTGTTTTCTCTGTTCGCGGCAGATGGTTCTACCACCGTGTTCCTGTTGCGCCTGCCTAAATGTGGTTGTAAATCCAGATCGTGTTATACAACAAGGCGACTCGATAATCAACAAACAACAGCGTTGTTTACTCTGAAATCTAAAGATCAAAAAGAAATGAATTAAATTCCCCACGTGCTTTGGTCCGTTTGACTCCGCAACCAGTACCAGAATCTAATGATAGTTGCATGCACCGGTGTCGCCAAAAACCTCTCCTAGGTGTTGCAAAGAGTTAAGGTCAATGCCAGTTTGAACTCCCTATTTCAGTCTCAGGTTGTCTTGATGTGCTTGGAGCTCCATCGCCTGGCTGACGTCTGCACTGAGGAGGCGACTCGCCCCCTTCGTGAGGAGGTGGCAATGCTCAAACGGTCGTTGGCGTGTGATGGTGTTTCTTTAGAGCCGATGGAGGTGCATGCTTTGGTTCCGTTTGACTCCGATGAGCAGACGAGGAAGAACATCTCTACAATTGTTTTTCTCCTCGTGGCATCCATACTCACGAAGCAACATCGCGAACAACATAAGAATCAGAAATGATGGTGAATAGACGGGCGAGGTCCAATATCTTCGTGGGAATCGGCGACACCGTAGCCATTGAGTGCGGTTGAAATGACAAAGATGTCGTCTAGAGGGGGTGAATAGACGGTTTAAATTTTTTACGAGAGGGGTTCAACAAAGACGGAATTAAACTAGCATTTACTTTGTCAAGCACAAAACATAGAACAACTAGGGTTCACCTATGTGCACCAACAACTTATGCTAAGCAAGACAAGCTACTATGTGATAGCAAGATATAGACTTCAAGCACGAAGATTATCACAAAGTAAGATGCATAAGTAAGAGCTCGGGTATAGAGATAATCGAGGCACGCGGAGATGACGATATTTTACCGAGTTCCTCCTAACAATGGAGTATGTCTCGTTTGGAGAGGGGATGGTTTCAAACCACCAACACCACTAAGGCCTCATTTGTTCTCCTGTGAATCTCACCCCAACGGGATCGATCCAGACTTTCACTATCGGTGCACTTGTCGGTGGCAATCCGGAACCTCTCACAAGATTGGGGCACTTCTCCACAACTCAATTGGACGCTCCTACCAAACAAGCTTAGAGAAATCTTCACAACTTAATTGGAGGACCCAAGAAATCCACAAACCTGCAATACAACTAAACCATCTAGGGTTCCAAGAATCCAAGAGTAAAAAGATTCTCACCTTTCACCCAATCGAATTCTCATTGAGAACTCACACCGATGCATCAAATGCAATGACAAGAACACAAGAAGTGTCAAGTCCTTCACTCCCAAATTCCACCAAAACTACAAAATCTTATGGGGGAATAAGAGAGGAAAACCAATAGAGGAAATCTATAAAAGACTTCAAGATCTAGATCCCAAGATGTTCCCCTCACTTAGAGAAGAGATTGATTGGTGGAGTTGTAGATCTAGATCCCCTCTCTCTTTTTCCTGAAGAAGATGCAACAATCATTGGAGGGATTGAGAGATAGCAAGCTTCAAAAGGACAACAATGGTTGCAAGAGAGCTTGGGAATCATTGGGGAAGAAGGGCCCCTTAAATAGGTTCCTAGAAATCTAACTGTTAGGCATAGGAATCGCCCGGTACGGAGTCTCCGAACTGGGACTGGAGTCTGCGGTGTACCTAGGCCAAACGGGGACAAACTGGATGCCAGTCTGTACGCGGTCCGGAGATAGACCGAAGATTTAGTCTAGAATCTCCGGTCTTACAAAAGCTGGCAGAAAGACTAATATGAAAATAACCATAACTTTTGCATCCGGACTCTGATTTTGATGATCTTAGGCTCGTTTTAAAGAGGACAATAATCTCTACAAGATCATACAGAAAAATCATAGTCCAACAAGGGAGGATAGAATCAAATGATGAAAGGTTTGACCTCTCTCAAAAAGACGAACCGATAAAACCTGCAACATCGAAAACGCAATAGAGAATGAATATGAAATTTGTTTTCGACGAACTTGAGCTTGTCATGGAGATTAACACAAGCTATAAATACTCACATGAGTAAGAACCAAATAATGGAAGGTTTTACATATGTCTAAAAGACAAACCGGTAAAACCTCCAATATAAAAAACGTAATAGAGAATGCATATGAAATCTGTTTTCGATGAACTAGAGCTTGTTATGAATATTACCACAAGCTCTAGAACCTCACATGGATAAGATACAAATAATGAACAAGAAAGATGATGCCAAGTATGCAAAGGTTTGAGCTCTCTTCGAAGTATATGATCAAGTTACTCACTCGAGAGCCCGTCTTGATAGTACGTCTATCTATCCTATAAACCGGTCTCTCCAACTAACATCACGAGACCGGTAAGAAAGAAACCCTATCAAGAACATACCTTTGCCTTGCACATATTCCACTTGAGATTAATGGCGATGGTCTTGTCTACTTCAAAATAGAACACCTTTCTTGATTGCGCTATCTTGGTGAAGACTTGCAAATTGCTCCCTCATATTCCACTATAGTACAACTTCTCTTTTGGGCACATCTTCACATATCCATGAGCACCATAGGATGTCAAGCTTCAAGCAAATGAATCTTCGAGATGTCTCATCTTGAAATTACACTTCATTTATTCTTTCTTCATCATGTTAGTGTCTTGAAGGTACACAAGAGATATCACACCATCTTATTCTTCAAGACACACTTGCCATAGGCTTAACTCTCACATGGCCAATCTTTGGATCACTCCTTGAACATCTTGGTTATCACTTGATCTTCTTCACTTTCTTGTTCTCCCAACCTTGAAGCCAACATATGGTTCAAGCATTGCCTATGGACAAATCCTACAGGTAAAACTCAATGCAAACATAAGTCCATAAAGATTGTAATTAATTACCAAAACCACACATGGGGCACACATGCACTTTCAATCTCCTCCATTTTGGTAATTGACGACAATCCATTTGAGAGGGTTTATATTAGGAATTAAATGAACAAAACGTTATGCTAACGTCAAATACTACACAAGTATGTGATGTTACTACAACCACAATATAGAGAAAATTCCCCCACAATTTATGCACGTGTGGATGAACTTGAATTTCATTGCATATATTGCCAACCATTACCGGTGGTGGAGTTTCCTCGATATATTCAACATGCAAAGCAAAATGTTAGGAAGCAAAGAACAAGAGGCAAATGTTTAAGTACAAAACTCAAAGCACAAAACCAAATTCCCTTAAACCCTCTAAAACGCCTCCCCCATTGGCATCGATTGCCGAAATGGGTGGAAAATTTTAGAAGGCCAATTTAGTGAGAGTTCCTCCCTATGGTGTGCATTTCTCATAGATTAGAACCAAATACACGTATCCAATGACAAATACCTAGATGGAATCAAACTAAATTGAGGATCCAACGATTGCAAAATAATATGGTGAAGAAGCATCAATGAATGAAGCAAGCAATCAAAATATCCAAAGACCACTTCACAAAACGAAGATACAAAAAGAAGGATATATATTATTGTAAGATCGATAGGAGAGTGATTTAAATAATATGAGGAGACTCCCCAAAGTTTATGCACAAATTATAATTTGCATTTGAATACAATATCCATAACATGGCATCCTCGTTCCCTCTATATCATTTAAACCACGAGTGAAAGAACATTTCATGTTTCCTGTGTTTTGTGTGTTAGATAACAATACTGTGGAGATTACTCATGTGCGCTAAGTGTGCAGGAGGTTTTGGGGGGCGGATTATCCGCCCCACCAAGGGACGGATAATCCGGCCTGCCTCATTGTTCAAAGGCTGTCAAGGCACGTCGCTCGGAGTCCTGTCGGATTATATCCCAAAAAATCCGAACTGGGACGTTTTTTCTTCCCCAGGCCGGATAATCCGGATGTCGCATGGGCCAGATAATCCGGCCCCTAGAATTTGAGCAAAGCATGCCAAGGCACGTCGCTCGGAGTCCGGTCGGATTTTCTCCCGGAAAATCCGAACTGGGGTGATTTTTCCTCCCTAGGCCGGATAATCCGGCCATCACATGGGACCGGATAATCCGGCCCCCAGAAGATGATCAAAGGCAAGCTCGGCGCGACACTCAGAGAGGGGGGCGGACTATCTGCCGGATATTCTGAGTCTGGGGTGGAGTATTCCCCAGGCCGGATAATCCGGCCCTCACTTGGGCCGGATAATCCGGCCCCCAAAGTCTCCAATGGCTTGGTTTTGAAAGGGGGTATAAATACCCCTTCTTCCCCAATGTTCAGATCTCTTGATTCACTCGAAATTATTCAGACACTATGCAAGATCTCCCATTCTAGATCTCCCACTTCAACCACCCGAAGGCTTCGATCTTTGGGGGAATTGAAGGAGGAGAGAATCGTCATCGTCATCACGAATCAAGCGCATCAACTCCTCTCCATTCATTTGGAGAAATCCCTGATCTAGTATTCTTGTCAATATCAAGATCTTGTTCTTTGTTATTGATAACTTGTTCTTGTGGCAGCTTGTTGTCATTACGGGAGCCTCCAAGTTGATTGTGGAGTTGTGCCCCGCTGGTTGTGTAAAGGCACCGGTACCCGTCTCGAAGGGTCCCTATAATGGAAAGGTGGATCAGGCCTTTGGTGGCGGGATCCATCGGAGAACAGGGTGAGGCCTATTGTGGCGTGGTGGTCTTAGTACCGCCCACCCCTCCAACGCAGACGTACTTCCCTTAACAAGGAAGGAACTGCGGTCAAACAAATCATGTGTCTCCGCGTGCTTCACTACGGTTTACCCGTTCCTCTTCCACTTGCTCTTTACTCGCTAGTAGATAGGTTTGCATATAGGGAAATTCCACCTAATAGTATATCTAGAGAATTTACCCTTTGTGCTAAGCCTAAAATTGAAAAAGCATTAAAATTTGAAGTAGCACCTATTCACCCCCCTCTAGGTGCCCATACGATCCATTTCAATTGGTATCAGAGCCCCGACTCTATATTCGGGCTTAACCGCCTAAGAGTAGTATGGGTACCAAGGGAGATGGGAATGAGGCTATGGATAAGGTCACAATGAATGACCTCAAGACGTTGGAAACAACCTTGTTGAAATCCTTTGAGGCCAAGATGGAGGAGATGAATCAAATGATTGCTTGTCTCACATCATCCATAGTCCCATCTCCATCCTCCTCTGAGGCAGCCACACCATCGTCCAAAGAAAAGGCTAACACCGGATCCAAGGATGATGATGCAGAAGGTGAAATACATAATGGTTCCACCTCCAAGAAGGGAAGTGGTAAGGAGGAATATAGTGAGGTTCGTCACGTATATTCCCCCGATCCACCTATCCCTCATCCTCATATAAACAATAGGGGTGATCCACCCAAGCTTACTGCATCCTCTTTTAATCAATGGCTATTCTTAATGAAGTCTCATGTTTGCAACTCCTTAATTGAACTTTGGAGGATTATTGAAGAGGGTCTTCATATTGGAGATCATTCCAATCTAACAAGAAGAGAAGTTGTGGATAGCCAATAGAATGCTACGGCTCTCCACATGATACAACTCGGTGTGGGTCCCAAGGACATGCCCCACATTGAACATCTCAACATAGCTAAAGAAGCTTGGGATGCCCTCACCGATCTCTTTATTGGGAATGAAAGCATGAGAAGGAATAGGTATGATGCCCTGAGTAATGAAGCTGAAGGGTTCTACATGTTGGATGGTGAAAACCATGAAGACATGTATAGAAGACTCAAGGGCATTGCAATAACATTTAGAAAGCATGGAGCCACCCACATTGATGATGCATGGATAAAAGAAAATATGTGAGTGCCTTAATGCCTTTCGAGCCAACTGATTTGAAGAGCTTGCAAGGTAGACACAACTACCATAAAATGACATCCAATGAAGTCATGCAAGAAATGGCATCATTCAAAGTTGCCGCGAAGAACGCTGCAGATTCCTGGGCTCGTGCCATTGGAATGCAAAAGGGAGTCAATGTTGCTCTAAAAGCCAATGTTGTTGAGCAAGATGAGGATGAAAGAGCTTTTGAGGGGGCCTCCATGGACTGCCCCGATGAAGTCAAACGTGCTCATGGTGAGTACATGGCGTTTTATGCAAGGAACTTTTGGAAGGATCCTACCAAGGCCAAGTCGGAACTCGAGCGCAAGAATGGGTCGAGTGGAAGAAGAGAAAGTGGCCCAAAACTAAGAACATGCTACAACTATGGAGATAGGATGCACTTTGTAGCTGAGTGTCCTTATCAAAATAGAGAAGACAATGGTGGCAGGCTCATTCTTAAAGAAAAATCCAAGGCACCTAAGAAGAAGCCATTTGTTAAACATAATGGCCCCTACAAGAAGCAACCCAAGATCATCTTAGTGGCACAAGAAGAATCCTCCTCTGCAAGTGAAGATGAAGAGGATGAAGATACTTTCTCACGAGGTGGCTGCTATAGCCACCACATCGACTCCATCATCTCTCTTCGACTCGTCAAACGAGAACGTCATCAACAACAACGCCACTTGTCTAATGGCAAGAGGGTCCAAGGTATCAAGTTCTAGCTCTTCATTTCCTAAGACTAACATAATTTTGTATATGGATGATCATGACAGTCTTGAAATGAAAGAAGAAGTTATTGCTTTGGACAACTTTTTCACTAACCTGCAAGGTGAGCACAAACTCCATTTTGATGCTCTTATGAGTCAACTTGCTCAAGCCGAAGATCTTCTTGAAGAAAAGGGCAGAATCGAAAGAGAAGATGCCTTGGAGATAGCTTCTTTGAAGAATGCCTTGGAAGAAGAAGAGGAAGCTCGAGTATCTTTGGAAGAGAGACTCGAATCCATTGAGGAGTCACATGAAGAAGCTGTGGCTCAGCTTATCAAAGAACGTGACAATGCTCTTGCCAAGGTAAAGAAACTAAAGAAAGAAAAGATTGAATTTGGGGCTGTTCATGCTAGACTCTCGGAGAAGTTTGATAATCTTGAAAGTTCTCACAAGGCATTGAAGAGTGATCATTATACTCTAAATGAGTCTCATGATCAGCTCCAAACTTAATTGAAGCTGTATGATGTGCCAAGTACCTCCACATCATCTTATGGAAAAGAAGATCTTGCAAGAGGTTCTCAACACAAAGGTAAAGAGGTTCTTGATGAGATACTGAGCAAGCAAAGGACAAACAATAGAAAAGAAGGTCTTGGTTACATTCCCAAGACAAAGATCAAGAGAAACAACAACAAGAAGAAGAAGAACAAGACTTCTCAACCAAAGACTAGCAACATTACCAATGACAAGTCTAATTATGATGGTTTTGCAGGGGCTAACAATCCTAACTTTGAGTTATATTGCGATTATTATGGTGATGTTTATGCTAGTTATGTAGGCTCTTATGATTGTTACATTCCTTGGTCTATTTGGGTTCCCAAGACCCTTGTCACTAACATGAGAGGACCCATTGAAAAATGGGTACCTAAAACCAAGAAGTAACTTTCTTGCAGGGCTATGCTTCCGGTGGTTCTAAATGGGTACTCGATAGCGGATGCACGAGTCATATGACCGGAAGCAAGGAGATCATCACGGAGATGCAGCCAAATCATGATCATATAACCGTCTCATATGGTGACAAGTCAAAATCTGAGGTATTGGGTCTCGGCAAAGTTGTGGTGGCTCACGATATCTCTCTCGTGGACGTCATGCTTGTTGAGACCCTCGGGTACAACTTACTTTCAGTTCGCGCCCTTGGTAAGATGGGCTTTGCAGTTTATATTGATGCTGGTTTGGTGGTACTCTTGTGGATCAAGTCTCTAAAAGTCGCTTTCGTGGGATATGTCGAAAATGACCTGTACGTGGTAGACTTTTCGGGGAAAACCACTACAGGCCCGATGTGTCTTTTCGGAAAGGCTGACGTGGGTTGGCTATGGCATTGCCGACTAGCCCACGTCAATATGAGAACTTTGCAAAGTCTCCACAAGGGTGGCCACATCCTTGGACTAAAAGAAAATGTCTCATTTGCCAAGGATCATGTTTGCAGGGCTTGTGTTGAAGGGAAAATGCATGACTCTCTTCATCGTAGGAAGACTATTATCTCGTCAAAAAGGATCTTAGAGCTCCCACATGTGGACCTCTTCGGACCTCCATCTCATGCAAGCCTCGGTGGGAAGAAGTAATGTCTTGTGATCGCTGATGATTACTCAAGATACACTTGGGTTTATTTCTTCAAGTTGAAGAGTGAAACTCAACAAACGGTCATCGACTTAGCCAACGAGGTTCAACGTCAACACAACGTCCCTATTCTAGCTATAAGAAGTGATAACGGCTCTGAGTTCAAGAACTACACCTTAAATGAGTTCCTAAGTGAAGAGGGGATTAGACATCAATATTCCGCTGCGTACACCCCTCAACAAAATGGTGTAGCCGAGAGGAAGAATTGGACTCTAATAGACATGACAAGGTCAATGCTAGCCGAATTCAAGTCTCCATATAACTTTTGGGCTGAAGCAATCTCTACCGCTTGTCATTCATCCAACCGGTTATACCTCCGCAAGATCTTAGACAAGACTCCGTATGAAATACTTACCGGTAACAAGCGAAACATCTCATACTTTCGGGTATTCGGGTGTAAGTGTTTCTTTCTCATCAAGGGAGTTCGTTTACCTAAGTTTGAATCTAAGGCTCTAGAAGGTATTTTTGTTGGTTATGGTGCTGAATCCCACACTTATAGAGTCTACAATAAGCTCTCCGGAACTGTTGTAGAATCTTGTAGTGTGGTGTTTGAGGAAAATGACGGTTCCCGTGCGGAGCAAGTTGGTGTTTGTGATGCAGATGTTGAAATACCCCAAGATGCCATAAGAAGAATGGGTGTGGGATTTTTCTGCCCCATTGAGGAACCCCTTGTGGCGGATCGGGAAGGACAATGCTCTACTCAGGTAGAGCCCTCATCTACACATACTCAACATGTTCCAACCACGGGAGCAACTTCTACACCATCTCCATCAACTGCTGAAGGTCAAGATGCTCCAGAAAGCTCTAGGCCGAATTATCCGGTTGACACCGGATTATCCGGCCACCCCGCTCCTGACGACCAAATTGCTCCTGGTGCTGAAGAAATCGCTGCAAGCTCCAGGCCGGATTTTCCGGGTGACCCCGGATTATCCGGCCCATCGCCAGTTCAAGCAAGTACCAGGCAGCTTGATGAAGCTGCTACGAATTCTCCCAGGCCAGATTATCCAGCCTCTCCATCGGCCGGTTTATCCGGCCCTGACTCACCTGTTGCTCAACAGTCTCATGTTACGGCTGCTGACTCATCTCAAGGGCACGCTTCATCACCGCCTACTACTGTTATCCCAGATTCTAATCAAGGTCGAGCAAATGATTCCAATGAAGACTCAAGTGATGAAACTATTCCACCAAGAGACAACAAGCTTATTGAACTTGGTCGCAAGGCTCGTGCTGATCGGAACCTTGAGTTAAGGGGTCACACCCTCGACAAAGTTGTAGGTGACCTTCGACGAAGGGTTTCTACAAGAACGGAATTGGCAAGTTTTGGTGAACATCAAGCTCACATCTCAATGGTGGAACCCAAAAAAGTTTTTGAAGCTCTTGAAGATCCAGACTGGGTTGTTGCTATGCATGAAGAATTGAAGAATTTCGAGGCAACAAGGTCTAGAAACTCGTGGAGAAACCCAAAGATTGCCGCAATGTTATCGGCACTAAATGGATATTTAAAAACAAGCAAGATGAGAATGGCATTGCTGTGAGGAACAAGGCGAGACTTGTGGCTCAAGGCTACTCTCAAGTTGAGGGCATTGAATTCGGCGAGACCTATGCTCCGGTGGATCGACTTGAGTCCATCTGTATCCTTCTTGCTTATGCTGCCCATAACAATTTTAAATTGCAGCAAATGGACGTAAAGAGTGCTTTCCTTAATGGTCCTCTACATGAGTTGGTATATGTAAAGCAACCCCCGGGATTTGAGGATCCTAACTTCCCGAACCATGTCTACAAACTCGATAAGGCACTCTATGGCCTTAAACAAGCCGCACGTGCGTGGTATGAGCACCTTAAAGAGCTTTTGATAGACCGTGGCTTCGAAGTTGGGCAAATTGATCCTACTCTTTTTACTAAGAAGGTTAAAGGGGAGCTCTTCGTATGCCAACTATATGTAGACGATATCATCTTTGGTTCTACTAATAAAGCTTTTAATGATGATTTTTCAAAGCTTATGACTGACAGGTTTGAGATGTCTATGCTGAGGGAATTACGGTTCTTTCTTGGATTCGAGATCAAGCAACTTAGAGAAGGAACCTTCATCAATCAAGCAAAGTACATCCAAGACATGCTCAAGAGATTCAAGATGACGGATCTTAATGGTGTCACCACCCTGATGCAAACAAAATGTCATCTTGAACTTAACCCTCATGGTAAAGATGTGGATCAAAATGTATACCGGTCCATGATCGGCTCTCTTCTTTACCTCTGCACATCTAGACCCGATATTGTGTTGAGTGTGGGGGTGTGTGCAAGGTATCAAGCAGCTCCTAAAGAAAGCCACTTAGTGGCAGTCAAGAGGATCTTTCGATATTTGGTTCATTCCCCTAACTTTGTCTATGGTATCCCAAGGGATCCAATTTCTCTCTATGTGGTTATACTGCTTCAGATTGGGCTGGTGATAAGGATGATCGGAAATCCACTTCTGGAGCTTGTCAATTCTTGGGAAGATCTCTAGTGTGTTGGTCATCTAAAAAGCAGAATTGTATATCTCTCTCCACTGCCGAAGTTGAATATGTTGCTGCTGCTAGCGCTTGCACTCAGTTACCATGGATGAGGCAAACTTTAAAGGAATACGGTGTCAATTGTGACAAAGTGCCTCTTTTATGTGATAATTAAAGTGCAATCAAAATTGCGTACAATCCGGTACAGCACACAAGGACAAATCATATTGAGATTTGGAATCATTTTATTCGAGACCATGTTGCTCGAGGCGATATTGATCTATCTTTTGTGATCACGAAGAACCAACTTGCTGATATTTTTACAAAGCCACTTGACTAAGCAAGATTCTGCTACTTGAGGAATGAGCTAAATATCATTGATTCCAGGAGTTTGTCTTGATTACCCATGCACTCACTCGTACATCTCAGTCTTACTTGGTCTAGATGTGGGCATGGATATAGGGAGAGTGTGGTCCTAATTAATGGGGCTAACCCTCCCCCCATAATGCCAAAAGCAAGATAAATCATTTCTCTTAATATCATTTTGTGATATGTGAGCTTATTGATGAGTATTGGTCGTGAACCCAAGATATATCTTCGCGGTGTCACACCATACACTCCAACAAGGTGGCTTCGGCCAGCGCCCTCTCCCTTGAGGAGAATTGGATTTTTATGGGTCTTTGTGGTTGTTTTTGTTCATCTCGTATTCTTATGGGAATCACACTCAATTTTGGCTCTTATTTGATTTGGTTCTTGTAATTTTGAGTGTCTAGTACCATCTCAGTTTGGCTCTCTTAATCCTAAGCCTTTCCCTACCCCTCCCACACCATATGCTCGGTGGAACTCCTCTTCTGGGCGGAACTATGGAGAGCTGGAGCGTCACTTGTTCCCTTCTGCGGCCACTTCTGATGATGAGGATGATGACACCGAGGAGCTTGAAGATGAGGACAAGGATGGGAACGCGGATGAGGACGAGGACGAGGATGAGGACTACAGTGATCCCTTGGGGCGCTAGCATCGCTCTTCTTCCTTTTTGGCGTCTCGATGCCAAAGGGGGAGAAGTAGTTCTATTAGGTCTGCGAGGAGTTGCATGGGTCGGTCATAAGCACTTGCATTTTTTCCTATTCGTTATTTTCTCGCTTATGCCCATTTAGCGTTGAACTTTAAATTTGTGATTTGTGGTTTGCTTGAGACTCTTTATCAGTGGTTGTCTAGATTTATCTCATGGATTATGCTTATGGATTCATCTATTCATATCCTATTTTGCTAGGATTCTTTATCAAGGAAGGCACTTTTATTGGTTATCACGTAGATAATTGTGGCTATTACAAGGATGCCTCTCTTCTATCTCGGTGGTATGATTATGTTATTCTTATGTCTATGGAATAGATTCACCTATTTGTGTGCATTTGTATTCAAATGCAAAATTCTAATATACACACATTGAGGGGGAGTCTCTTCCATGGTTATTGCTGGTAGTCTTTTGATCCTTCCTGCAAATCCTAGTATTATCATCTAACACCAAAAAGGGGGAGATTGAAAGAACATTTCATGTTTTCCTGTGTTTTGTGTGTTAGATAACAATACTGTGGAGATTACTCATGTGCGCTAAGTGTGCAGGAGATTTGGGGGGGGGGGGGGCAGATTATCCGCCCCACCAAGGGCCGGATAATCTGGCCTACCTCATTATTCAAAGGCTGCCAAGGCGCGTCGCTCGGAGTCCCGTCAGATTATCTCCTAGAAAATCCAAATTGGGACGGTTTTTCTTCCCTAGGCCGGATAATCCGGATGTCGCATGGGCCGGATAATCCGGCCCCCAAAATTTGAGCAAAGCATGCCAAGGCGCGTCACTGGGAATCCGGTCAGATTTTCTCCCGGAAAATCCGAACTGGGCGGTTTTTCCTCCCAGGCCGGATAATCCGGCCATCACATGGGACTGGATAATCCGGCCCCCAGTAGATGATCAAAGGCAAGCTCGGCGCGACACTCAGAGAGGGGCGGACTATCTGCCGGATATTCCGAGTCTGGGGCGGAGTTTTCCCCAGGCCGGATAATCCGGCCCCCAAAGTCTCCAATGGCTTGGTTTTGGAAGGGGGTATAAATACCCCTTCTTCCCCAACATCCAGATCTCTTGATTCACTCAAAATTGTTCAGACACTGTGTAAGAGCTCCCATTCTAGATCTCCCACTTCAACCACCCGAAGGCTTCGATCTTTTGGGGAATTGAAGGAGGAGAGAATCGTCATCGTCATCACGAATCAAGCGCATCAACTCCTCTCCATTCATTTGGAGAAATCCCTGATCTAGTATTCTTGTCAATATCTAGATCTTGTTCTTTGTTATTGATAACTTGTTCTTGTGGCAGCTTGTTGTCATTACGGGAGCCTCCAAGTTGATTGTGGAGTTGTGCCCCGCTGGTTGTGTAAAGGCACCAGTACCCGCCTCGAAGGGTCCCTATAGTGGAAAGGTGGATCAGGCCTTTGGTGGCAGGATCTATCAGAGAACAGGGTGAGGCCTATTGTGGCGTGGTGGTCTTAGTACCACCCACCCCTCCAACGCAGACGTACTTCCCTTAACAAGGAAGGAACTGCGGTCAAACAAATCCTATGTCTCCGCGTGCTTCACTACGGTTTACCCGTTCCTCTTCCACTTGCTCTTTACTCGCTAGTAGATAGGTTTGCATATAGGGAAATTCCACCTAATAGTATATCTAGATAATTTACCCTTTGTGCTAAGCCTAAAATTGAAAAAGCATTAAAATTTTAAGTAGCACCTATTCATCCCCCTCTAGGTGCCCATACGATCCATTTCAACGAGCACGAGAAAGAGAGAAGATATTATGATGAGAGCAAATGAGTGTTTAGATGAAAATATGAAGCTCCCCAAGGTTCATGCACAACAAAATGCACAAGTATGGAATCCTAACTCCCCATAATAAAACAACACACCAAAAAAGAACAATAAAGCAAATGCATGTTCTTAGGTAAATTAAGAAAGCTCCCCAAGGTTTATGCACCAAATATAATAATTTCTTTGAATGCAAAGTGCATAAACACGGTATCATTGCTCACCCAAACATATATAACAACACAAATGCATGAGAGATCAACTTTCTTAACACTAACGAGTGTCAAAAGATGCAAATGAAAAGGTCAAGCACTCAAATAAAACTTTTGGATCTACCAAAAAGGGAACATGAGGTGGACTCCAAAGGATTGGAATGTCAACTAGAGATGTAGCCATACTCATGTGTATAATTTTCTTGGTAGACAACTATCATGATGATATACATCTACAAAGAAACTTGTACACACAAAATGGATACTCAAGAACAAACAAGATATCTAAAAGAAAGTCAAAGACAATGCCAATAAGATTTTTTCTTGAAAGCATGGCCAAGGGCTCAATTTTATCTTATTGTACATCAATAACCTTCAAACACCAACAAATATGTCACAACTATCACAAGGGAAAAAAAGATAGTTGGAATGCATTTGGAAAGGCAACAAGTATCATAAAGAATGAATAAACCTTGCAAATTCATCCATATTCCACATGAGAGCACTTTGAGGAAATGATAGACAATATAATTGCTAGATTTTCATATGTGGTATTGGTGAATCATAAACATTATTATTTTTATATACTCCCCAAAATATGCAGTCATCTCAGCTTACTCACCTTACAATAAAGGAGTCAAAAACAATGTAAATCGCTTATTTGGGAAATATCAATAATACCAGAAGAAAACCCGAAGCGATCAAGGCATACAGACGGTTTAACGACCAACTATACGGCGGGAATAAAATTTTCGGCCGTATAGTTCCTGCCGTATAGTTGGCTCCGCCACCGCCTCCTCAAATAGTTTCACCCTGTGCAACTAGATCAGAGAGACGACATACAGAACAACCAGAAATCGCTGAAACCTCACCTCCGGAAGGCATCTGGAGGGGGAACCCGTCCACCGGAGATCCATCTTCACCCTACGCTGATCCGGGAGGCTAAGGCATCAATCTTCATCATCAACCGCTTCATAACCACCATCTCCATCCATACGATCTACATCTTCTATAGATCTTGTTGTAATTTCCATACTCGTTGTGGATTTATACAAGTACTATTCATCTATGATAGATTCCATTGTTATTGTCATGATGTTGATTGCCTCCATGTCTGAGTAGATCATTAGTTCTTGGGGAGATGGAGAAACCCTAGTATGAGATTGAAATAAGATAAACTTTATTATGATATTCATCGCTATGACCATGTGTTAGATTGTCTTCATCTGATATTGGGAGAAGTCGACCTCTCAATATTTGCCTCTTACGGGGTCTTGATGAAGGGAGCTACTTGTTGATAGACTGAGGTGTGTTAGCACTTACAGTGACTATAAAGCTGTTGGCACTCCTTATGTATCAACTTGGGAACCGAGGAAACTCACAGAACACTATCCATGCCATGGGATACGTCCTACGGTATTAAGTCCCTTAATAGCGCAGTAATTTGATTGATGTCGATTGCTGACTGTTATGGTTATGAGGATGATGTGAGAAGTGGTTGCTGCCTATTTTTCCAAATACGGAGTTCCTCCCATACATACACAGTTGAGAATGTTCATGATAATAATCTTTACCTTAGTTCTTTATAACGCTAGTGGTGTGTCCGCTACTCCCTGAGAATGCATTTTCCCTATTGCAGTTCCAATCCCTCTTACATACGCGATACTTATTTTCTGTGTTTAGTTGTTTTACTTTACTTATAGCTGCTCTTATACTAAAACCCCACAAACACCTTTTTACGCAATACTCGCATTTTATATTGTCACTTAGAACTTTATTTAGCATTTCTATTGTAGTATTTAATTCAAGAGTTATTAGACTTCAGACTCGTGCTCCCTGTGGGATCGATATCTTTATTTCGAAACTAGCTACAAACAATCTGTGCACTTGCAGTCATCAAGCTATTTTCTAGCGCCATTGCCGGGGAGCTAAGCGTCGTAGGTCTTTTAGTTTTTGCTTATTATTTTTATTGCTAAGTTTTGTTTTGAGTTTCAGGTTTCCACCAACATGATGGAGTTCGAGCATATGACTAGTGCTAACCCACTCAGCCACTTTGGGAAGCCCTATGATATTTATAAAAGAGACAACTCCAACAAGAAGACAAGGAGGTTTGAAATAAATCCTGTATTACTTGGTATTCTACACAAGAAGTAATTTGCTGGGGATGAAGAATATCTTGATCCATATGAGCATATTGCATGTTTCAAAGATATATGTGGCACTTTTCAATTACCGCGATATGCCGCTAAGGAGGTAAGGGTTAAACTTTTCAGTTAGACTTTGACTAGTACATCTTTCTCATGGTATTGATCTCTACCCCCAGAAGACACTACTACTTGGGATAATTTAGCCTGTGAGTTTCTAGCAAAATATTATCCATTATCAAAATATTTTGGAATCAGGCGTCTTATAATGACTTGGAGGAATCGTCCTAATGAAGGACTAGTAAGAGCTTATATCAGATTTAAAGATTTACTTAATATATGTCCTCATCATGATTTGCCTGAATGGTATTTATTGCATATCTTTTATGGCGGTTTAATTGAACCTAATAAAATTGAACTAGACTCTTTCATGGAAGGAGCCTTTATGAATCTTCCTATAACTAAAGCTTGGGCTTTACTTAATAGAATTCGTGATCATAGAGTTTCATGGAATTTTGGTCTAGGAAGCGAAGGAGGCGTAGAAATAGATTATGATTGTATTCATGACTATAATAAAAAGGGCCATGTTAAATAATTATCTAAGGAACTTTATTTGGATTCAGATCTTGTGTTGCAAGTTGTTAAAGCTTTTATAGAACACATCAAAACTCCAAAAAGAGGGTTTGGTCAAGTATGATCCACCACCCGAACCTGAAAATAAGAAAGAAGTTAAAGCAACACTAGCCTCCCTAAAACCAATATATAAGATACCTTTCCCTAACACTGCACATAAGCATATTTCTGAATATGAACAGGTCAAAGCAGTACAGGAGAAGAAGGAAGAGGAAAGTATGCCAGAAGTTGTGGAACATCTAGAAGAAACCAAAGATGAAGAGGTAACCAAGAAAGCAATTATGGCTATGTATGCACATTGTAACATAGTTGGACTTGATAAAGAGACTTCCGTATTGGTTGAAGGTAAAACAAAGGTAAAAGATGTGGGTAAGCCTATTCTTCCCTACATACTTAAGGAAACCTCACATTATGGTTTATGCGATCTTGGCACCGAAGTTAATGTTATATCTTTTGATTTTTATTTAGAAATAAAAGAAGAAATAGAACCTGCTACAATTGAAAATACCGATTTGACAATCATGTTAGACAATAAAACTCTTAGAATTCCAATGGGAGTAGTCGAAGATGCAACTGCCACAATTGGCAACAAAATTTTCCTATTGATTTTGTAGTTGTTGATATGCTAGCTAACTCTCTTTGCCCAATTATATATGGAAGAAAGTTTTTGAGTGATGTAGGTGCCAAAGTTGATTTCAAAAAGGATATTGTGTCTCTTAAGCTTGGGGAAGTGGAAAAATAATTCCACTTTTCCAAATTTAAAGACATGCCTCCACAAATATAAGAAGAAGAGAAAGAGAGAACTATTGAGGAAATGGCAGCTCTCTTCTTTAGTGATCAAAAATAACAAATAAATGAATACTTAAATTATGAAGAAATAGTTATGAAGGACAAGTCCCTAGAAGAACTAGAAGATGAATTCGATTCACTTCCCATTATAGGGCCTCCAACTAATGATGCTTTTGAGGAGCCAGAAAAGAGAAGGGATGAGGAATTACCACCCCCAGAATTGAAGACTCTACCAGATAATCTTAAATATAGATTTTTAGATGATACAAATAAATTTCATGTTATTATTAGTGCTAAACTTTTAGGAGATGAAGAAGAAGAACTCATGAAAATACTTAAGGAGCATCGCAAGGCCTTTGGGTACTCAATGGATGAGTTGAAGGGCATTAGTCCCATGATAACCATCCATCGCATATTCATGGAGGAAGGTGCTAAACCAGTTGTGGAATTTAATAGAAGACTGAAGCCCAAAATGAAGGAAGTGGTAAGAAAAGAAATAGTATGCCTATTGGACGCAGGTATAATCTATCGTGTTAAAGAAAGTGAATGGGTAAGTCCTATTCATTGTGTACCTAAGAAGGGCGGTTTTACTGTTGTTCCTAATGAAAACAATGAATTGATACCAACTAGAACTATTGTCGGACATAGGATGTGCATAGATTTCAGGAAATTGAATAAAGAAACTAGGAAAGATCACTATCATTTACCGTTCATAGCAAACTTTAGAAAGGTTAGCAAACCACACTCATTTTTGCTACTTGGACGGATACTCTGGTTTTTCTCAAATAGTTGTTCATCCTGATGACCAACTTAATACAACTTTCATTAGTCCTTATGGTTTACATGCTTACCGACGTATGCCTTTTGGTTTATGTAATGCTCCAGCTACTTTTCAAAGATGCATGACGGCTATTTTTGTTGATTTTATAGAACTGATAATGGAGGTATTTATGGATGACCTTTAGGTCTATGGAACTTCGTTTACTAGTTGCTTGGATAATCTCAAAAGAGTTTTGCAGCATTGCGAAGAAACCAATCTTGTTCTAAACTGGAAGAAGTGCCATTTTATGGTCAAATAAGGTATAGTCCTTGGACATAAGGTATCAGGTAAGGGAATTGAAGTGGATAGAGCTAAGGTCGAGGCCATAGAGAGAATGCCACAACCTAGGGATATAAAAGGTATAAGAAGTTTCCTTGGTCATGTGGGTTTTTATAGAAGGTTCATTAGAAAATTCTCTGGAATATCTAAACCTTTGACTAACCTCCTACAAAAGGGAGTAAGATTAATTTAATATGATAAATGTCTTATAGCCTTTGATAAACTTAAAAATGCTTTATCCCATGCTCCTATAATTAAACCACCTATTTGCGATATGACTTTTGACATAATATGTGAAGCTAGTGATGATGTTGTAGGAGTAACCCTGAGACAACACATAGGTCGCAGATTTAGTATTATACATCATGTTAGTAGAACTCTCAATAGTGCTCAAAAGAATTATCCTAAGGAAGAAAGGGAACGTTTTGATGTATTTTTCTCTTGCAATAAATTTCGTTCTTATATAGTTGATGAAAAATAAGGGTTCTTACAGATCGTGATGGTTTAAAAGAACTCCTTGAGATGAAAAACCATAAGCCAAGACTGATCCGTTGGATTCTTTTACTTCAAGAATTTGAGTTGCAGATTATGCGGAGGCAAGACATAAAGATGTTGGATGCAGTATCCATATTCACCCAGCAAGACATCAATCTTATTGAGAGGAACTTTAGTTCTGGTTATTTTCATTTATGAGAATTATTAAATGAACTAAGGTTAATTCCTCCAAAAAAGAAGAAGTCTTTGTTGTTTTAGGAGCTTGTCATCCCCAAATAAGTAAATAGTAAGTTCAAGGTAAGTGTTCTTACTCAAATAAGTGACTTGTTTTCACAAATTCTGCTCCTAATTTTTTTGCCTTTGATTTCCTCGTGTTTTTCTGAAGTTTCTAAAGGTTTTTACCAACTATACGGACGCAACTATATGACCAGGGAAAAATCTCTGGCCGTATAGTTGGTCGTTAAACATTCAGTATCATCTTTGCGAATTTGTCTGGATCTATATGGTCGTAACTATACGACCGAAGAAAAATCTTCGGCCGTATAGTTGGTTGTTAAACTCTCAGTCATTTCGATTTTTGATGTCTGGATCTATACGGTCGCAACTATACGACCAGAGAAAAAATTCCGGCTATATAGTTGGTAGTTAAACTCTTAGTCATTTCTTTGTTTTCCTCTTCATTTTGAAAAAAATAGGGTTTTGTCGGTTCCAAGTCGGTAACTTAACCGACCTGGACTCGAGATATTTGGAAGTATCTGCCTGGAACCAACTATATGGCCGGAGCTATACGGGCCACGCCCGTATAGCTGGTCGTTACGTGGCAGGACTCTTCCAAATCCGTGATTTCTTTTCCTATTCCGTTAAGATTCTTTTCTTGGGCGTGAATTTGGTGTTTCTCGCGAGATTTACCGACTCTGACCCCCCCTTATATACTTCCATTGTTTCTCTAATCATAATCTTCAGGAACCAATCTAGCAATGCGCTATCCCATCCCACGCCATGGAAAACCCCTGGGTCTCATTGCTCCTTCCAGGTACCGCTCTAGCAGCCCGTCCATGAAGGAAGACAACAAGGAGGTGGAGTGGTTTAGCCCGGGGTACAAGGAGTACGTCGAGACAAGTTTCTACAATAACGATTCTAGTGAAGTGAGCGACATCTACATCTATTGTGATGTCTATGATCCACCGGAGGTCAATTGGGCGGCAATGAAGAGAGCTCAAGAAGAGAGAGAAGGTCGCAAGCCACATGGAAAAGGGCGTGTGGAGATGGTCAAGTTCATCACCACGAACCCCAGGCCGCACAAGCGCAATGAATTACCTAATATTGGTGCAGGTGCTAGCAATGGAGCGACGGTGCCACCCTTGAAGCCTACTATTGGTGCTCATATGAGGGTGAAGCCTAAAGAAGAGTGGAGGAACGGTTTTGACTTCCCCGTTCTGCAATCATGGATGAGGAAGAAGAAGCTTCTCCCAGGACCAAGGACCTCGTGCGAGCACTAGAGATATATCAGAAGTAGGAGCTACTCCATAGCATCGAAGTCTGTCACTGTCTCAAGGAGATAGAGAAGAAGGATGATCTTCTCCCACTGGTGACTAAACTCACAGATAAAGTGGACACTTTGCGATCTAATTTGTGCAGGTGCTACAGCCGCATCACCACTCTGAGGATACCAACAAGAAGCTACGCACCACGGTGTTACATGCCATGGCACCACAATGATCTACAATAATCACGGTATCAAATAATCACAAGGGATTATTTGATCCCACCTGGCTTGATCCCATGCTTGGGGAGATCTTTAAGACCTTGTAATCTATCTTATAAGTTTTACATTACTATTTTAGTTTTGCATTAGTTCAAACTAGAAATAAAGTTTGCATCATTAGAATTACCTTCAGGAATAGTCGATCCCTTTTATGAAATTCTGAGTTTATTATCATATATGGAGCAATATTGAGTTTGTGTTTGTCCTATTGGATATATGAATGGCTTGAGTATAATTTTACTTGCACTTGATGATAGAAATAGGAGTCTTCCACACCATTGGTATTAATGGAACATACAAAGATAATTTGGTCAATATGTTGTAAGTACATGGTTTGATTTACAAAGAAAGAAAAATTATCTAATCAGTTAAGTTGAAAAAGAAACCTTGAACAAAGCAAAATTAAGAGTGCTATCAAAATAGAGTGAGAACAAGGCGAGGTAGAATATTCAAGCTATAAAGATTGCTTCATATACAATTGGAATTTGATAATTGAGATCGTTAAACTTTGAATTCCTACATGAAGTGGAATGCATGGCTATCTCCTTTGCACAACACTTAAACAAAAGTGTGATCATATATATAAAAAAGAAAAAATAAGAAAAAGAAGAAAAAGAGCGAATGTGCAAAGAGAAAATAGGCATACACCACTATATTGTAGTATGACAAAGATAAGTTTTGAGATTTTAAATCCCAAGTGAATATGTTGATCCTAAAACACTTGGGACTACATCGCGAACTCATTTGGTTGAACTGGATACTTTTACATCATACTAAGATTCATCTTTTGTGAACTGTTGATCACTAAGGTGTGGAAGCCTTCTAATATTATTCAGATGGTTCGAGTAAGGTACTATTCATGAACTTACTCCTATGTATCATGTATGATAAACACATGCTGCAACTGCCTCATTTATTTTATCAACTCAACTTCATGAATATGAGGATCACATCCATTAAAGCTAACTTGCTCGGGACGAGCAAGAGTCTAAGCTTGGGGAAGTTGTTGAGTGCATATTTGCATCATGTTTTATATTATTATTTTGCATTGTAGATGTAGGATCTTGGTATTTTATGGCGCTCGTGCAAACATTTTATGTCTATTTTCACCAGGATCAGGACAGATGATGGATACAATGGACACATTCATGGAGTAGTTGTACTGGGGAGAAAAGGCTTCAAAAACAACGTAAATCGCTTATTTGGGAAATATCAATAATACCAGAAGAAAACCCGAAGCGATCAAGGCATACAGATGGTTTAACGACCAACTATACGACGAGAATAAAATTTCCGGTCAAGTAGTTGGTGTTGCCACCGTCTCCTCAAATAGTTTCACCCCATGCAATTGGATCAGGGAGACCACATACAGAACAACCAGAAATCACCGAAACCTCACCTCCGGAAGGCATCTAGAGGGGGAACTCGTCCACCGGGGATCCATCTTCGCCCTGCGCCGATCCGAGAGGCTAAGGCATCAATCTTCATCATCGATCGCTGCATCATCACCATCTCCATCCATCCCATCTACATCTTGTCTAGATCTTATTGTAATTTCTGTACTTTTTGTGGATTTATACAAGTACTATTTATCTATGATAGATTCCATTGTTATTGCCATGATGTTGATTGCCTCCATGTCTGAGTAGATCATTAGTTCTTGGGGAGATGGAGAAACCCTAGTATGAGATTGAAATAAGATAAATTTTATTATGATATTCATCGCTGTGACCATGTGTTAGATTGTCTTCATCTTGATGTTGGGAGAAGTCGACCTCTCAATATTTGCCTCTTATGGGGTCTTGATGGAGGGAAATACTTGTTGGTAGACGGAGGTGTGTTAGCACTTACAGTGACTATAAAGTTGTTGGAACTCCTTACGTATCAACTTGGGAACCGAGGAAACTCACGGAACACTATCCATGCCATGGGATATGTCCTACGGGATTAAGTCCCTTAATAGCATAGTAATTCGATTGATGTCGATTACTGACTATTGTGGTTATGAGGATGATGTGAGTAGTGGTTGCTGCCTATTTGTCCAAATACGGAGTTCCTCCCACACATACACAGTTAAGAATGTTCATGATAATAATATTTACCTTAGTTCTTTATAACGATAGTGGTGTATCCGCTACTCCCTGAGAACGCCTTTTCCCTATTGCAATTCCAATACCTCTTACATATGCGATACTTATTTTCTGTGTTCAGTTGTTTTACTTTACTTATAGCTGCTCTTATACCAAAAACCCCAAAACACCTTTTTACACAATACTTGCATTTTATCTTGTCACTTAGAACTTTCTTTAGCATTTCTATTATAGTATTTAATTCAAGAGTTATTAGACTTCAGACTCCTGCTCCCTGTGGGATCGATATCGTTATTTGTAAACTAGCTACAAATGATCTGTGCACTTGTAGTCACCAGTGGAGTTTCCCCTATATATTGGATCAAAGAAAGAAATCATACCATAATATATACATTTAGTAAATATGCATGCACAAGACCTTCAAGAACCAAAAGGAGATATAGTTTGAACAAAAACACCAAGAAGGCACACCTAAGTGTGTCATGACTAATGGTTGTCCAAAATATATCAAAGACCAAATCAACACAAGTTCAACAAATGAACGAGTCAAAAGACAAAGAGCAAAAAGGATAAATAAATATAAATGCTCAATGATTAATCTTACTCAAATGGTTAAATAGAAAACATGGAATGAGAAAATCAACTCCCAAAACATACCAATTTAAAAAATTGGTTCCAACAAAAGGACCAAACTATCAACACTTTTGAAGATGGCACAAAGTACTAAAGGAAAGATTTATCTTCCAAAGACATAAAACATGGTAGGGATCAAAAAATTTCATGAAGTAGCATAAAAGGAGTGTTCTAAATAATATAGGAGAACTCCCCCATGATTAGTGCATTATTTAAAATTTTGCATTTGAATACAAAATGCACACATATGGGATCATCATCCCTACCTACATCAACTAGAGCACTAAACAATTTCAAGACAAAGAAAGATCCATAAGTATCGAGGAAGACATGGGAGACAAAACACAACAAATTCTTGGCAAGAGATAAGGAAACTAAAGCAAAAGGCAAAAGTGAGTATGATCAATAAACTTCTACCATAAATCTAGTACTAATTTTCCAAGCACAAGAAGTATTGCGAATATTCTTCCCAAGGTAGTTCACACGGATATCCAAGATCATATTCATACAAAGAAGCATCTAACAAAGTATAAGAATTAAGCTTGATGCTCCGGAAGAGATTCTTGGTAGCTTCCAATAGTCACATAATCATTAGTGATTAGAGTAACTTGAAGTTAATGGCTTCCATGAGGATATAGAGATCCAATTATAAGGAGACACATACCAACAAACACTCTCACAAACAAGATTGATACGTCCATTTTGCATCACTATTCTATATCATAATTCACTGTTATTCATTAATATATTTCATATTAAGGGATGATACTTATGTTATTTCATCTGTTTTTGCATGGTTGATGACTTTTGGAGCATGGACCGCTGTAGTCAGGATTCTGATGGAAAAGGTGTTGTTTGGAGGCAAAATTCGCGAAGATCAAAAAATCTAGGAAAATACATGGAAAATCCTATTTTTCCAGAAGACGAACGAAGCCAGAAGGGGAGGCTGAGATGGGCCATAGGGGCCCACACCACCCCCTGGCGCAGGCCAGCCTAGGCCGCGCCGCCAGGTGGTGTGGCCGCCCTGGTCCACCCCTGGCTCTCCCCTCTGGCGTATAATATCCTCCCGAAACCCTAAGACTCGGGGAGCAACCACAGAAAGATTTTGCCGCCTCTGCGGGGTGGAAAACACCGAGAGAAAGATCTCTCCGGCAGATAGAATTCTGCCAGGGGAATTCCTTCCCAGAGAGGGGAGATCGTCACCATCAACACCACCATCAAGCTGGACTTCATAGGGATCATCATCATCATAATCACCATCATCACCATCAGCACCATCATCACCATCTCCATATCGCTGTAACAATTGGGTTGAATCTTGCATAGTTCTTAGGGGAAACTTTCCCGGTGTTGATTACTCTTTGTAGTTGATGTTGTTGAGTGGAACAATTGATATATTGTTTATGTTCAAATTGTTATACATCATTATTCCATCTCTAATCATGATCCATATGATGTCTTGTGAGTAGTTCGTTTTGTTCTTGAGGACATGGGAGAAGTCATCTTGTTAGTAGTGGAATTGTGTTGAGAAAGATTCAATGGTTTGATATTTAAGCTGTGGTGTACTTCTTCTAGTGGTGTCATGTGAACATCGACTACATGACACTTCACCTATATGGGCCTAGGGGAATGCATTGTGTATTTGGCTACTAATCATAGGGGTTGCCGGAGTGACAGAGACCTGAACCCCCATTAGGAAACCATTGCACAAGGGACGTCAGGGTCTTAGAGTTTAAAGCTGTGGTTAGGTTTTTACCTTAATTACTTTCTTGTACTTGCAGATGCTTGCAAGGGGTATAATCACAAGTATGTATTAGTCCTAGGAAGGTCGGTACATTAGCACAGGTTCACCCACACACCACTTAGCAAACTAAAGAAGATTAATCAACTATATGAAGCGAAAGCACTTGACGATATTCCCATGTGTCCTCGAGAACGTTTGGTCATCTTAAGTAATAATACCGGCTTGTCCTTTGCTGAATAAAGGATTGGGCCACTTGCTGCATTTACTCTTATTGTCTATTATTTACTCGTACTTTATTTACTTGCATTATCAAAAACCCCTAAAAATCTATTTGCTAAGTATTTGCACAGAATTCCTGATCCATACCACTAGCCAACACCTTCTGCTCCTCGTTGGGTTCGACACTCTTACTTATCAAAAATACTGCGATACACCTCCTATACTTGTGGGTCATCAAGACTATTTTCTGGCGCCGTTGCCGGGGAGTGAAGCGCTATTGGAGAGTGGAACTGGTATAGGAAACTTCTACTGTGAGTATTGTTTATTTCTATTAGTTGCTTTATTTTCAATATGGATAATTCGCTGAGTTTCTTATTTTGTAATGCTACTACCACTGCTAAGGTAGTAGATGAACCACCACCTGATGAGAATGATACTTTTAAAATACCTACAAGAATTATTGATCGTGTTATGGATAACTACTATGTTGGGGATGGAACTGTCCATCCCGGTGAACATTTGCTCTTTATAGACGAATTATGCGGGTTGTTCAAGTGTGCAGGTATTACTACAGATCAAGTTAAGAAGAAGTTATTCTCATTATCACTGAAAGGAAGAGCTAGGAATGGTATAAGTTGCTGAAGAATGGTCAATCTCTTGAATGGGAGGAAATAGTGCCTCTCTTTTATTCAAAATTTTATCCTCCTAGTTAGATTCATAAAGATCGGAATCAAATATACAACTTTAGGCCTCTTGATGGAGAGAGTACAGCTCAAGCGTGGGGGAGAATGAAGTTATTAATGCTCAAATGCCCCATTCATGAGCTCCCCAACAATATTATTATCAATAACTTTTATTCAAGGCTTTCTCTTCATGATAAGGATTTATTGGATGCTTCTTGTGCTGGATCATTCACTCGCATGGAAGAAGAAGCTAAATGGGATCTTCTGGACCGTATTCAAGACAATGCTGAAGCATAGGAGAATGACAAAGGAAGAAAGTCAGGTAAAAATTATGGTTATGAATGCATTGAATCCTTTATGGGAACTGATGACTTTCAAAATATAAAAAATGCTTATGGTCTAGACTCTCAAGCTATTGCAACTTATTTTAAGGCTTTTGCTTCCTACATTTAAGTGCCTAAAAAGTAATGGAATAAGTATTATGAACCTTATAAGGATATTGCTAAGAGTGTTCTTGCAAGAAATACTGAAGTTTATACTGCCAATCATGTTTTATCTGAACCTTACATTGAGAAAATGCCTTTCCCAGTTAAGATAAAGGAACATTCTATGATGGCTAGTATGGTTAGTGAAAGTATAAATAAAGCTGTTGAACCTGATAAACAAATGGATGATGAACCTATAATAGCAAATGTGAAAGACTTTGTCAGTAAATATGTAGAAGAGGGACACACTATCCTTTGTAAGGATACCTCTAATATTGTTTCACAAAGAAGTGTTATGAGAGCTAGTGTTCCTGTGTTTTCTATTAGGATAAGTGAACATTGCTACAATGGTTCTTGTGATAGCTATATCATTAAATTTATGCATGATACTGAAAGTTATTATGAGAGAGGGAAGATTGTTCTTATGCATCTCAATAATATCAAGTTTCCTCGTTTTATGCTGAAAGTTTCTATGTTGCACTTCTTTTGCCTTCCTATGCTAGCGGTTTCTGGTTTCAACAACTTGTTTGTTTACAAAATTCCCTTGCATAGGAAGTGGGTTAGACTTAAACGTGTGTATTTTTCCTTCTTAATGCTCTCTTTCACTTCAATTCATATTCCTAAGTGAGCATCATCAAAATTATCATGCCCATCTTAATGGTTATAAAGAAAGAGCTTTTTGGGAGACAACCCAATTTATTTGTGTTTTTGGTTTGTTTTTGTTTTTATTTGAGTCTTGGAAGTTATTACTTCGGTAATAACCTCTCCTTATCCTTTTTTTTGGTTTTTGTGTCAAGATCAACCTCTAATGAGAGAGAAGTAATATTTGGGGAAGTTGCTTTCCCAAAACAGATTTTTGTGCTTCACCGTAAAATTTCGTGAGAGATCTATGTATGTCGGATTGAGCTGTAATTTCTTGTGCTTCTGCCCCAGGTTGTTATTTAAGTTTCGTTAGTTTTGAACCTTTTGATTTGAGCGACAGAAGATTTTCGAAAAAATTCATATTTACCTGCTGGTCTGTTTTGACAGATTTTGCCACTCTTGCATTTGCTTCTTTATTTGATTTACTTTTTGAATTCTTTTTGGGTTTTCGGAAGGATTTGCTATAGTAGCTTATGTTTGGATGGTTTTCAGTTGAAATTGGACTCAAAAGGTTTTATCACTTCACTTATACTAATGTTGCTAATGAGAAGTGTGTGAAGTTTTGTGTGAAATAAATTTCCAGGTTAGTGGAGATAATGGTGTAATAAGGAAGTGAAAGGTTTCATGACTCAAGCAATATGTGTATGAATATGAAGATATTCATATTATTCAAGTGGTGACTCCGGAAGAATCTACTAAATACCAAATTTAGAGACCTGCAGAGTCAATTTTCGAATAGGTAACAGTTCTGGTAAGAAAAGTTCCACAAAAGATCTGTCCAGTTATATTTTTGCAATTTTTAGCCAACAAGGAAAGCTACGAAATGAAAGAGGGACGGAAACGGAGCCAGGGTGGCTCACACCACCCTGTGGCACGGGCCCACCCCTGGCCACGCCACCAGGTGGTGTGGCCACCTCAGACTCAGTCTTCGACCCATTTTCTCCCAGTACTTTCCTTTTGTTGTAAAACTTCATAATATATAATCCCCCGGATCCCACGAGGTTCGTATATCGTGTTCTCGTCATGTTTTCGTTTCGATCTGTTTCTGACAGGTAGAGTCCTAGATTTGGAGCCACAGTGTCTTCCTCTGGATCAGCCAAGCAAGATTCCTCTGCGGATATCATCAACCCATACATGAGAGAGTTGAAGATTCATCCCAAGGAGTTGTTTCTTGAAGATGGAGAGGTACAGATAAAGGAGGTTCAAGGCCCTAAAGGTGAAGGAAGTCTGAAAGACAGGATGGAAGCACTAGAGCAAGAAGTCTTTAGGTACAAGAAGATGGCAGAGCGCGAAGTGGATATCATCCATAAGATTTGTTCCGAACTCATTGTCGAGCACCAAAAGGAGACTGTTGAGCTCAAGGATGAAGTCCTCTCACTCCGCCAAACAACCAACCAACTGCAAGCACAACTCTACAACATTCAAAATGAAAACTGTGTACGAGGTTAGGTTTAAACGTATAAGTGCTGCTGCAAGTTTCAGGATGCTGGAGACCACGATGTCCTTTGTTCATGGGGAGCCCTTACCCTGGAAGTCGGACGATGATGAGAAAATACCACCACCATCGAAGGAGTAATTCGTCATCAGGTTTGGCATCCCTTGGTTTGTTCCAAGCTTGGGGGAGTGTCGTGGTATCACATCACTATCTTCTATCTTTTTACCTTTTTAGTAGAGTTATATCATGAATAGAGAAGTTATCATGTCGGATGATTTGCATTATGGAAGTGTCCCCTCTCTCATTAGATATGTATCCCTTGGTGTGAGTAGCCGTTTTGGAATATTAATGAGAAGTTCTATCATTTACTCTTTTGCATATCTTATATTAGTTTTCAATTCATGGTTTTATGATTGATCTTGTTGCTAGTATTGGTATCACTTTGGGATCATTGAGTTAATTTAGCTGGTTTTGGCAAACCTGGCTTGGTCAGTAGCAACACTATTTTTGAGAATTGAATGAAAAAGACAAAAGTACTCTTAAAGAAATATAATTTCATCATCTTTCTTTCTTGATTTTCTCATAAGTTTAGTATTCTCTGGTTAAGATCTTTTGTGCTTCCAAGGAAGATTGCATGTTTGTTTTTATCGCTTGTATGTTTGTTTGTTTCCTTCAACTCTTATACTTGCTACCCAGCCTTGCTAGCCAAAAAACTGTACTGAGAGGGAATTCTTCTCGTGCATCCAATCCTTAAACCCAACCTATGCCATTTGTGTCCACCATACCTACATATTAACACTATTGCTATTCCAAGTAAATTCATGTTTTTATCTAACTTCCAAATTAAACTTGTTATGTGAAAATTAGTGATTAAAGCTCTCACGAACTTGATGGCACACTTTACCTTTCTTGCACTTAATAAACTTGAACCATTGTGCCCATCTATGTTGCGTATATACTTGCGCTTTGTGAGTTGTGAATTAGCATAACCATGTTGTCATGGGGAATACTTTCAACATTGCATTGGTACTTTGTACCTAGTTGATATCATGTTCTTTTGTCTATGGATGTCGTCGGTGTGAAATGAAAGGGGAGCTTGTAAGTCCATGGAGTTATGCATCTGTGTTAGAGAAACTCCTGGGCCGCCGATCTAATCCATGTTGTCATGGTGGAAACCTGCAGCGTAACCATAATGAGCATCTATGAGGAATTCTTCTTATAAAAAAAGAGATAGAAATTGAGAAAAAGAGGGGGAAAAAGGAGATGATAAAAGAGGAAAGAGAGAAAAAAGCACCATATTCCCATGGTAAATAAGAAGATTGTTGAGATGCTCGTTGTCTGCTTGCCTTGTCATTTTGATATGGGGATTCTTCCGTATCATCGGGCAAGGGGTACCTCGTTGGCGGTTCTCCATGATACACATGTGCTTACTATGACAAAAACTTACATGTGACTAAACTTGAGTAGCATGAGGAGCGGCCCTCGTATTCAAGGGACATGAGATTTTCAACTTACAACTTGTCAAGCATATCCTCATTTTTGATCACTTTAATCTTAATCACCTAAAGATGCCTATGATAGGGCCATGAGAGCTGGAAACTAATAAGTACCATAATTTTTGGGAGCTCTTTATGAAACTTGAAATCCTGCTTCCCTTTGCGAAGGGCCTTTCTTTTACTTTTTAGTTGAGTCAGTAAACCTATTCCTTTCTATCTCAGCAAGTATTTTGAGTTGTTGCGTTTCATTCATTCATATGATGATTTATTCAATTATGTTCCTTGTTTTGCACATTGCTCTTATCTTGGTGTCTACTACTTTGAAAGCTATCATTGAAAATCAGTTATTCGTGAACTCCAGCAAATTGTCAAATATTCTTCGACCAAGAGCTAAGTTTGCCATTACCAATTAAGATTCACTTTATGTATATTATTGTGTTTCCTTTACTTATTGCAAGTTAAGTTATATAATAGTGAGTTGTCTTCTATTATGATCTATGTATTGATGAATGTGATGCTTCCTGTCCATATTCTTTTCTCGACTCTTCACTCCATAAACCTGAGGCCATGTTTATTGAGCTTAGTTTTGCTTGGGGACAAGCAAAGTCTAAGCTTGGGGGAGTTGATACGTCCATTTTGCATCACTATTCTATATCATAATTCACTATTATTCATTGATATATTTCATATTAAGGGATGATACTTATGTTATTTCATCTGTTTTTGCATGGTTGTTGACTTTTGGAGGATGGACCGTTGCAGTCAGGATTCTGATGGAAAAGGTGCTGTTTGGAGGCAAAATTCGCGAAGATCAGAAAATCCGGGAAAATACATGGAAAATCCTATTTTTCTAGAAGACAAAGGAAGCCAGAAGGGGAGGCTGAGATGGGCTACAGGGGGGCCACACCACCCCCAAGCGCAGGCCAGCCTAGGCCGCGCCGCTAGGTGGTGTGGCCGCCCTGGTCCACCCCTGGCTCTCCCCTCTGGCGTATATTATCCTCCTGAAACCCTAAGACTCGGGGAGCGACCACAGAAAGATTCCGCCGCCTCTACGGGACGGAAAACACCGAGAGAGAAAGATCTCTCTGGCAGACAAAATTCTGCCAGGGGAATTCCTTTCCGGAGAGGGGAGATCGTCGCCATCAACACCACCATCAAGCTGGACTTCATCGGAATCACCATCATCACCATCATCACCATCTCCATATCGCTGTAACAATTGGGTTGAATCTTGCATAGTTCTTAGGGGAAACTTTCCCGGTGTTGATTACTCTTTGTAGTTGATGCTATTGAGTGGAACCATTGAATTATTGTTTATGTTCAGATTGTTATACATCATTATTCCATCTCTAATCATGATCCATATGATGTCTTGTGAGTAGTTCATTTTGTTCTTGAGGACATGGGAGAAGTCATGTTGTTAGTAGTGGAATTCTGTTGAGAAAGATTCAATGGTTTGATATTTAAGTTGTGGTGTACTTCTTCTAGTGGTGTCATATTTACGTCGACTACATGACACTTCACCTATATGGGCCTAGGGGAATGCATTGTGTATTTGGCTACTAATCGTAGGGGTTGTCAGAGTGACAGAAACCTGAACCCCCGTTAGGAAACCATTGCAGAAGGGACATCAGGGTCTTAGAGTTTAAAGCTGTGGTTAGGTTTTTACCTTAATTACTTTCTTGTACTTGCAGATGCTTGCAAGGGGTATAATCAAAAGTATGTATTAGTCCTAGGAAGGTCGGTACATTAGCACAGGTTCACCCACACACCACTTAGCAAACTAAAGAAGATTAATCAACTATATGAAGCGAAAGCACTTGACGATATTCCCATGTGTCCTTAAGAATGTTTGGTCATCTTAAGTAATACAACCGGCTTGTCCTTTGCTGAATAAAGGATTGGGCCACTTGCTGCATTTATTCTTATTGTCTTTTATTTACTCGTACTTTATTTACTTGCATTATCAAAAAACCCTAAAAATCTATTTGCTAAGTATTTGCACAGAATTCCTGATCCATACCACTAGCCAGCACCTTCTGATCCTCGTTGGGTTCGACACTCTTACTTATCGAAAATAATGCGATACACCCCCTATACTTGTGGGTCATCAAAGATCCAAAAGATGAGCCATAAAGGCATTCAAGCAAATTTGAATTTGTTTGAGCTAATGTGTCACATAGAAGTTAGATAATTGTCAATATCAATTCTAAGTGACACAACCTCGAATTTTCACATTTCTAGGCTTGTAATATGCACTAAACATATGACTCCCCCATAATGTGATAAACCATAAATATCAACATGAGGCAAAAAGATCCAAACATAAATAATTAATGGACATAACAGAACTTGAATTTCTCATGAGAATCATACCACATAGAGACTAGGTAATATTGCAATATCAATACTAGGTGGTATTCCTCATGAACACACATTTTAGGATTGTGGAATCCCCAAGCATAACACTCTCCCAAAATGGGATAGTCCATTAATCTCTCACAAGAGTCAAGTAAGATACCAAATATAATCAAGAAAGGCTCTAACACAAGAAACACACATACATGGTGTGCCACCCAACATACACAAATATACTTGATAACTCAAGATAATTACATGGAAGGCACAACATGTACAAGAGCATGCAAGGTACAAAACTAACACATGCACAAGGGGAAAGTAACTTTCAATGTAATGAATTGAGCACATGTTACTGCATGGGGGAATATTGGAAATATGATAGAGGCAATATAATCCACATGACTTGACTTGAAAAATATAATAGATGAAGATCCCTCAGTTCTTCATGATGTAGACAAGTCTCCAATGCTCTCCAAACACACCTATTGATCAAGTTTTGGCTTGTTGGTACCCAACCAAGTTGGGTCCTAAGAAGTTAGTCACAATTGGCTTGGCAACCCAAATGGTTCTTTTCTTCAACCCACATTGAGCACCAACAAATTTGGCAAACATATTGCCAACCTCATCCTTATGAAGAGAATAAGCATCATCAATCATGATAGGGTTGGATGAGGAGATACCAATGGTGCATGAGGAAGAAATGTGCCCTTTCTCGCGGCAAATGTAGCATGTTCTTCTCTTGCCGTCTTCCTTTTTGGGTGAAGCAACACCTTGAGGAAGAGCTTGAGTCTTCTTGGGAGGAGACCCATCTCTAATAATAGGTAGAGCTTGAGGCCGCTTCCCTTGTTGCTTCTTGCTAAGGGGATTCTTCTTTAATGGGAAGACTTAACATGATGCCCTTCTTCCTTGCACTTGAAGCAAACAATGTTGGCCAGATTCTTGATTTTATCTTGGCCCTTTTTCTTGTTGCCCTTGTGCTTCAACTCGATATTGTACTTGTTCTTGATATTGGAGTTGAATCAAAGTCCACTCTTATCATTGAGGGATTTTTGCACACTCAAGATGTTGTTGAGTGTGGTCTTCCCTTTATGACCATTTTCCAAGTCATTGTTCAAAGAAGTGACTTGAGCCTTGAGCTCTTTAATTTCCTCTACATGGTTAGTGTGAACAACGATACTAGAGGAAGTGGATGCTACATTGTTAGAGAAATAAGGCACTAAATGTAATTCATCACAAGATGTAGCAATGGCATGAGTGGATGAATTACAAGGACTAGCACATGGCAATATGACATTTGGAGTAGAAGTAGTGCTAATGTCCACATGAGGCTCATTAGATGTCACCTTTGACATAATAGCCTCATGAGCTAATTTTAGCCTATCATGGGAGGCTAGAATATCCTCATGAGAGTTTGATAGCTTACCATGACTTTCTTCCAAGATCCCATACTTTCTAGTTAGCAAAGCAAGTTGAGTCTTTAGCTCAACATTCTCCTTCAAAATAGACGCTTCACAAGAAATAGAGTTAGTAGCACAAGTATCATAATTAATTGTAAGAGGTGAGGGCAACTTCGAAATATATTTTGAATAAGAGGCTTTAAGTTGCTCATGTGACTCAGTGAGTTTGATGAGCTCACCCTTGATGACCCTAGAGCCATTTTTGAGGTGCTCAAAATCCTCAAGGAGTTTAGCATAAGAAACTTTAAGCACATCATTTTTACTTTTGAGATCACTTGCCACCTCAAGACCTCTATCATGATATTCCTTCACTCTAGACAACTCTAGATCAAAAGTCTCCTCAAGAGATTCCTTAGTGGTTTGTTCCTCTTCAAGAGATTCATTTAGATTTGCAATTTTACTAGCATACTCATGCTCAAGGCCACTCATTTTATCAATTGTTTTCTCATGCTCCTCAATTTATGCTTCTAAATTATCAATATATTCTTTGCTCTTAATAGCGAAGTCCAAGATTTCTCTTAACAAGAGCATGATAAACAATCTCACACTTTTCATATAAAACATCAACATTAATCTCTATTTCCTCATTATCCTCATCCTCATCATCACAAGAGGTATTGGGTTCCAAAGTAGGAGTTACCTTTAAATCCCTAGCCATAAGGCATAGGTGGGAACTGTGAGATGATGATGATGAAGAATTACTTGAAGCTCCATTCAAAATCGTGTCTTTACCAATATAATCTTTGGTTTCCTCTACATTGTTAGACACACAACAACTACAGGAAATAAAAGCATTTATATTATGGCAACAAGGCAAAGAGAGCATATCATCATAAGATTTATTCAAGCCATTTCTACATGATATGCAAAGACTACCAACACAAGCATATAAGGAGTTTTGGGTGCTACAAGTGTTAGGGTCCAATGATAGACCATTCAACTAGATAGAGATGCAAGATGACTAATAGTAAGCTCGCTATCCACATTGTAATTTCTATCACAACTCACCATATCATTACCTTGTGAAAAATCACATGTTGGTGAAGTGGTAGAAGATGAGAACTCATCTTGACCGAAATTTTAAGCAATACAATCATCCTCAAGAATATTGGACACAACATATTTATCTTGAAGTTTTTTCCATAACTCATGAGCGCTCCAAAAAGGAATGATTGGAGATGTAACTATATAGCTCAAAGCATTAACGAGCACATTAGAAGCTTGAGCATCAAGATATAAATTTTTATCATCCTCACAAGATAGATTTTCAAAATCCATAGGAGGAGAAAAACCTATATTTACAATACGCTCCAAATTTGGGTCCATGTCTCGAAAATGAATAAGCATACGAGTTTTCCATATATCATAATGTGTGCCATCATTTCATTATGCACTAATCTCCTAGCCGATATCTTTACTCTCAAGGCGGTGAAGCCTAAAATGAGAGACCGGGGTCTGATACCATTTGAAAGGACAAGGATGTCGCCTAGAGGGGGGTGAATAGGCGGTTTAAACTTTTACGAGAGGGGCTCAACAAAGGTGATATTAAACTAGCGTTTACTTTGTCAAGCACAAAACCTAGAAAAACTAGGGTTCACCTATGTGCACCAACAACTTATGCTAAGCAAGATAAGCAACTATGTGATAGAAAGATATAGACTTCAAGCACGATGACTATCACAAAGTAAGGTGCATAAGTAAGAGCTCGGGTATCGAGATAACCGAGGCACACGGAGACGATGATGTTTTACCGAGTTCCTCCCAACAATGGAGTATGTATCATTTGGAGAGGGGGTGTGACGAGGGTTTAACTCGTCAATGCCCATTGTTATGGACTTGGGTTTTGGAGAAGGAGGGAGTGCTGGAGGCATCAATTGGATAGCAAAGAAGCACACAGGGACGCAAGGTTTACCCAGGTTCAGGCCTCGTAGAGGTCCCTACTCCTGCTTGTCTTCTCTTGGAATTATCGAGGGAGTCGTAAGTTACAGGGGTGCGCAAATGCAATCTGGCGATGGTTGTGAAAACTAGGGTTGTGATCATAATCCTCGCCGCCCCCTCCTAGCCTTTATATAGATAGGCTAGGTCTCGGGTAGCAGGTCGAGTCGGTTATAGATTAGGGTTCGTCCTTTGAACTTTCTATCTTAAGTTTCTTCTTGCCCCGCAAGCAATCGGAGAGTCCATGAGCCACCCAAATTCTTCATTGGGCCTTGGCAACGCCGTGGGCTTTTGCCATATTTGGATCGTATATGCCAGACTCGAGTACCTGTAGGGTATACGCATGTTAGTAGCCCCAGAGTGTCCAGTGGAATCGCAAATTCGACTGGAGACTTTATGAAGTCTTTCGAGTGCATGACTAGGCATTTTTTTGAGTGTTCTATTTGTTTTATAGGGATTCTTGGGCCTGATTTGTCCTATGTATCAGTATCAGTTAACTGCCTTAGGGCAAAAACGCAATCTACTCAAACTCGAGTCCTCGGAGGTCTTACAAGAGTTGAATTCCAGTGTATGAATGTGAGCACTCGACGCGTCCGTCAAGGCATGTTCATCGTACCTGCAGGTACGGATATATTTCTGGTAGTGCGCAGCAGATGCGTTGCCAGGACTTATTCAAGTCTTATCTTAACGCTGCAAGCGCGGCATTCGAATTTTGTCATCGCGGAGATGATTCGGGTGGTCCAGGAGACGTAATCTCTTTGTAGGGAAAATATGTGGCGGAGTCGCCATGGCTTTCGAGTGTGGATGTTATCAACACATGGTACGATGTACAAAGAAAAATAATCATAGGGTGCACGACCAGCGCATGGTGATGAAGAAGGCCTCCAGGGTGAATTCCCCTCTCCGGCAGGGTGCCGGGAAGAGCTTCAGATCCCTCCCGATCTAGGGATGGAGATGACGGCGGCTACAGACTCTTTTGTGGATTTTTGATCGGGTCCTTAGGGTTTTCGTCCCGAGGGCAATATATAGGCGGAAGGAGAGGCCGAGGGGGTGCCGGGAGCGGCCACACCACCCCCTGGCGCGGGCCAGGCCTGGCCGCGTGGCCAGGTGGTGTGGTGGATCCCTGGCCCTTCTCCGTCTTGTATTCTGGCACTTGATCACTTCCGGAAAAATAGGCACTTTGGCTTTTGTCCCATCCAATTCCGAGAATATTCATTTTCTGACTTTCCTGGAACCAAAAACAGCAGAAAACAGGCAGCTGGCACTGTGGCTCTTGTTAATAGGTTAGTCCAAGAAATCATATGAAAAGTACTCCAAAGTTGGAACAAAACACAAGAAAGTGGATTAAACCAAGCATGGAACATAAAAAATTATAGATACATTTGCAATGTATCGACATCCCCAAGCTTAACTCCTGCTCGTCCTCGAGTAGGTAAGTGATAAAAAGAAAGAATAATTTTTGAGGTGACATGCACCATCAAAGACTTGATCAAAGTATTTCCAAAACATTCAAAGCTGGGATCATAGTACTTCAATCATAACATGAAAGACAAAGTTCTAGCAATAAGCAAAGAAACTATGATGCAACACGAAAATGCACAAAAAAAAAGATTCATGAATAATAAAGCTTTGCAAGACGTTTGTTTGTTTCACATAAAGAAAACATAGCATAATAGTATTCAGCTTGTCCCTCAATAGAGTAGCAAATATAAATGCATAGGACACATTCAAAGTTCATAAGAGTGACTAGATACAATAGTTAAAAACAAGCAATAACAAGTTATGCATCAATCAACTAGTCTTGGGACAATGCACATAGAACTAAGAATGGCCACTATGCTCTCAAAGTAGGTGCATAAAGATAGAAGGTGGAGACTCAATATAATGGTGGAAGAAAGGCCTTTTGTAAAAGGAAGTAGGGATTCAAGTCTCATAAAGAGCTTCCAAAAATTATGGTACTTGTAGTTTTCAGCTGTCATTGCCCCTATCATAAGCATCTTGAAGGTTATTAAGGTTAAAGTGACACAACTAAGAGGATTTGCTTGACAAGTTATAAACCGAAATCTCATGCCCCTTACTTACGAAGACCGATCCTCATGCTACTCAACTTCTGTCACGAGTAAGCTCTTGTCATTGTAAGTATATGTGTATCATTAAGAACCGCCAACGGGGTACCCCTTGCACATGATATGGGAGCTTTCCCGTAATCAAAATGACAAGGCAAGCAGACAATGAGCATCTCAAGGATCTTTTTATTTGCTATTTGCATAGGTTTTTATTGAGGATGCTTCATAGAGTACTCATTATGGTGATGCTGCAAGTTTCCACCATGATTAGGCATGGCTTAGGCTAGCGGCCCAGGCATTTCTCTAACACACATACAAACTCCATGATCTTACAAGTTCCACTTTTATTTCACACCGCCGGGATCCGTAAGCAAAAGAACATGATATCAACGTGTTACAAAGTAGAAGTGCAATGTTGAAAGCATTCCCCATGGTACATGGCTCTGCTAATTTCAACTTATAAAGCGCAAGCATATACGCAACAAAGAAGGACCCAATGGTTCAAGTTTATTAGAGGCAAAAAGTAAAGTGTGCCATCAAGTTCATGAGAGCTTTAATCACTAGTTTTCTCATAACAAGTGGAAGGTAAACAAAAGCATGAATATACTTGGAATAGCGTAAGCTAGTAGGTAGGTATGGTGGACTCTTTGGAATAACTTGGTTTAGGGAGTTGGATGCATGAGTGGAACTCATACTTTGTTGTGGAGGCTAGCAAAAGACTGGGAGCGACAAACTAAGAGAGCAATAATGGCCATAATCATGCAGAGCGACAAAACATCATTGATCAAAGCATAAAGTGATACTACAAGTTGAAAACTAAAGGATCATAAAGGCTATGGTGACTTGAGATAGTCATAACATGGTGTGAGCATGCGCCAAGTCAACCCAAATAAAGCATCAAAGGAGAATACCACTATACTATGCTTTAATATGCTAAAACAACGCATGATTCATCCAAGGCACATTAAGAAATCTCAATTGTTTATAACAAGTCATGCTACAACAAAGAATACTAAACATAAAGCCAAAACAATATCAAGCATGGCATGACAAAGCATAGGCCACAGTCAAAAACAAGCTCTTTTTACCACAAAAGCATGAACTTTCCTACTCTTTTCCAAACCCAAACCAAACTATTTGCAAACCAAATGTATGAAAGAGGGGGTCCAACCAATTTATTCAGAAAACTTAGCAAACCAAGCAAACTAAAAACCAAAACGAAAACGAAAAAGAAGACGCTCCAAGAAAAACATAACTGTGCATGAAACAATAAAAATGAAGTGTTTGGAAGAAACCTGGGATTTTTATTGATGAAGAAGGGGATGTCTTGGGCATCCTGTAACACCCTCGAATCGGCCCTATGCAAGTTTTAGCCCTTTTTGCCAAACCCGCATAGAAACGATTCAAGGACGCCCACCAGGCACTTTCCTGCGGGTGGAAAACGAAGTAATACCATTACACAACAGTCCTCGATGGGACCCACATAACAGATATATATACAACAGCGACTCAACGAGTCAAGAATACAGATATACTGTACAAAGACCCAAATCACCTCGAAAACGATACAACGTCCGAGTACGGACAAGATGCAAATGGGGCTAAGAGCCCTGAAGAATAACCAACGGCGTCCATAACCCTGCCCAGGCCAAGCTGGAAGGGTAACCCTGCTAACGACGTCGATCTCAAACCTGCTAAAACAAAAGGGGTGCCGACAAAGGGCAAAAAAAAAGAGGAGCGTCAGTATTGAGGCCAGTACACGGCGAGGCTAGAATTCGGCGGTCCTCGCCTACATAGGTATGGTGGGCTGAAGCGGCAGCGCATCATGCACTAAACAACCTATAGAGACTCGGTAAAACTAGCGGCTATTAGAGAGGGATAAGAAAAATCTATTCGGATCCAACCTGATACTAACACCAAACATACCCATCCTGGTATTCCCCCTCGAGACCAAATGAGGAAGTCGGACCAAGGAACTCACACATTTGGCAATTTTACTCATTCCGTTATAGTTGTAGCACTTACTAATTAGATATAGATAGCATGAGTCATCCTGAAACATAAGTAGTGGGCAGTTTTAATTAACCATTCTGTGGTAGTTGGAACATTTACTAGTCAGATATAATTGTCCTAAGGAATCCCAAAACCCAGCAATTGTTGGCACTTTTATCACATTCTGTTGGAGTTGAATACTTACTAGGCAGGTATAGCATGTCACCAAACAACCCCAGATCCACCAGTTGTTGGCATTTTAATATCCATTCCGTGATAGTTGAATCTGATTACTAGTCATATATTAAGTCAAGTTTATAGCACTACTTTAGTTATGCTTGTCTATGATCGAGATACTGTGCTCCAAGTCGTCCATAACCGCGGACACGGCTTTCAGAAAGATTTACCCTGCAGGGGTGCACAAATAGCAACACACACATGATCAACCTCGGAAAAACCAAATCAAAACCCAACGAGGCTTTCACGACAAAGGAATCGCAGGTTTCATAAAATATTTCAGGGGGCCACCCCACTAAGCTACCCGCAACGAAGTTGGCCGGCTCCGAAACAGACCCAGGGTTTGTGACAATGGCTGTAAACGACTAGGAACCCGAAAGTGTGACTGGGCTTGTCGATACCGCGAAAACATTCCACGTTCCAAAACAGTACAGGTGCTCCATGCACAATCGTAAATAAAGCAGTAAGCATGGCATAAGTACACGATAGTAATAAAGCCCCAAACTACTTGTGGCCCCAAGAAATAGAAATGAATCAAGCTCTGGCTCAGGGGGGCCCATAAGGCCTCCCGGATGTGGATAGTGCGAATAGTCAAGGAACAGGTATCAAGTACTCGGGGTCCTACGGGAGACAAGTGAGCGTGGAAGAACCAAATAACATCTATTGCCCACCAATGCCTCTGCATTAGTTATATCTAGCATATTAATAGTTGTATTTAAAGTCATGATCATCTCCACCATTAAGCATCTCCACCATTAACATCTGCCAGCGTTCCAACAACTGTGGTACTCGACAACACGAGATCGCACCTGAGCAAGCAACTACGACTCGCAAGGCCAGCTATCTACCAAACAACAGGTATTAGGAGGTGTCCATGGCAATATAGAGGCTGCATGGGATATAAATGGTGTACGGAAACCAAAGCATCGCGACACGGATAGCAATAGATCAACAGGGGGAATAAAGAATATAAATGCAAAATAGGTAGAAGGGGGAGAGATGCTCGCCTGGGAAACACTGCTGAAGGTTCATATCCGGAGAACTTGTCGAAGCTCACAACATCTCATCGTCCTATCCGGGAAGAAGCAAAACACTAAAAGGAACAAGCGATGCAACAATTACAACTGATGCGGAAGAATCGGCATGATCATGATATGATGCGGGACATGGCAAGTTAATGATACAACTCATGATGGAATGATGTCATTTGCATAGCACAGTGATGATACAACATTGGTGGAACATTTCTAGCAATAAAGAAATCAATTCCAATTTTATTTGTCCATTTTATTAATGAATTCCTTGCAGCAATGTATTATAAAAGCATGAAATAAGATGCAAAAGGATGTATGGATAGCATAGTTAGAAGGGGCTCGTTGAGCTGATCGATTTAGACATATTATTTGTCAAATTTGGAGTTATAGAATTAAAGTTATTAATTATTTGAGAAAAGACATTTATCAGCATTTAAATAATTTCGAAATTTAAATTGCTCAAAAATTATTTTGGATGGCATATTTGAAATCCTCACATTTTTCTGATCAGAAAACACATATCATATGTAATATTTGGTTGAGGAAATAAAAAGATATGAAATATTTGGATATAAACAATATTCTGAAACTTTTATCGGATTTGGAAAATGGTTCGGGGTGTTTGTTACTCAGGCAAACCTACACACAGAGAATGAAGTGGAGAGGCTTTTCCAGAAAAAGGTTATGCTGCAGGGACCTCGGTTTGCAATTAGCTGTATAACCTCAAGGACCGCTTTGCAAAACAAACTAGATCAGGATCTGGGAGGGTTTTCTCACCGAGGGTTTCCTAGCCCGCGTGATTGATGGGTGGGGACACGATGAGGTGGCGGCCACGTGTGCAGGGACGGTCAACACGGCCGGAGCTGCTTGACCACGGCCGGACGGCGGTGCTCGCCGGTCGAGGAGGCCAAGCGCGGCACGCAGAGAACACCAGGGAACACGTCGCTCCACGAGGGACCAGGATTGGGCGGCACAGAGTTCACCGGGTGACCGGAGTATCGCGGACGTGGGGGTGCTGTGACGGCGGGGCAGGGGTCAGCGTTGAGAGGCTTTGCGGAAGGGGCAGAAGCTCGTGGGGTGGCTCTAAGGTAGAGCTAGCTCACCTGGAGACCGAAGAGGGTGGACGACAAGGTTGAGGGAGACAGAGGCGGCCGAATTCCTCAGGTGAAGCTCGTCGGCCGAAGGTGAAGAAGACAACCGGAGCGCCGAATTGGAGCTCCCCGGGGCGAGGTGGTGGTCTAGGAAGGTTCAAGAGGTGTAGGCGCATGTGTTAGAGTCCTCCCCTGGGATGGGGTGGCCTAGCCCGGCGGCGCCATGGAGATGCTGCTGCGGCGACGCAGAGCCCGAAGAGGAAAACTCAGAGGAAAGCCACGCAGGGAAAAGGGACTGCGTGCTACGGTCCGTGAGGAGGAGGAGATAAGGCCAGAGACGACTTGATGAGGCAGACGGAGGCGGGATGACCACCTGCTTCGCCATCTGCGGCTGAGAGGGAGAAAAAGTCACGGCGTCGGACGGAAAGAGGAGGAAGAGAAACAGGAGACGGAGGCATCTCGTCGAAGAGGTATGGGCCAGATGGTTTGGGGCCAGCCCAAGAGAAGCAGGGGAGGGAGAAGGGGCTCCGGGTGGGCCAAAGCTGGGGGCTGGACCACTGCTCTCTCTCCCTATTTTTTTAATTCCTGTTATGTTTTATTATTGTTTTGGGTCGTTTTTGATTTCAATTCGAACAAGAGTTTGAACTCTTAACTATTTTGAAACTTTGCAGATTGATTTGAAAAGAAGGGTTTTGACAACACAAAGACAAGAGCGAAAACAAGACCTGGGAAAAGGGGATGCCCACAAGTAATTCGATTTGGGCATTTAGACAAGACTAAGAATTGGGTTTTATAAAAAGAACAAATACATTTACAAATAGTGGATCCTATACTTGGATCCCAACTTTGTAGAAAACCAAATAGAGAGGTTTCAAAAGGGGAAGAGAATAATGTGATATCAAGACATACAAGAAAGATTCCCACAAGTGCAATGCAATGCAATGCAACATAACAAATGCAACAATTTATAACACGATCCATGCAAGGTGGCATGATGAACATGAGCATGCTAAAGATGATGCAACAAAAATAAAATAACAAGCGATTTTCTAGTACTGGTTTTAGCGGGATGCCACACATCCCCAAGCTTTAACGCTTGTACTTCTTGGATATTTCTTGGGGTGACACGCGTGGCATCCCCAAGCTTGATCTTTAGTCCGTCCTTCATCTCATTACTCATTCCTTCCATACACCTGAAATTTTTCCTTCATACAAAACTTCACACAATCTCATTACCAAGATTAGTGCACTTAAGATAAATAAGTCTTAAGGTTCAGTTCTAACACCAAATAAACTTCCATTAGAACACTAGCTACTGTAGCACTTCCCTCAAAAAGCTCAATTCCCCAAAATAACTCAAGAAGGAACCAACAAGAAGCAAATGTAGAAAATGGCAGAAATCTGTCAAAACCGACCAGTAGGTAAAGACGAATTTTTTCTAAGACCTTCTGTTGCTCAAATCAAAAAGTGTTGAACTAACGAAAGTTAGATAACAACCTGGGCCAGAAGCACAAACAATTACAGGTCAATCCGACATACAGAGATCTCTCACGGATTTTTACGGTGAAGCACAGAAATCTGTTTCGGGACATCAACTTTCCCAATCATTACTTCTCTCTCATTAGAGGTTACTCTTGGCACAAAAAACAAATAAAAAGGATAAGGATAGGTTATTACAGAGGTAATAACTTCCAATACTCATATAAAACTTTTGGGTTATCTCCCAATAAGTATTTTTCTTTAACGCCTTTAAGTTAGGCATAAGAAGCAAAGAAAGAATCAAGTGTTCTCAAATGAAGAAGCATTAAAACCAACTTTCTTGCCCTTACCTCTCTTACTTTTATTCTTAACCTTGGGGAAATATGATTGTTTGGTGGAGAAGAAAGGTGCATGGTCCCCTTTCCCATATCTATTATTGCTCCAAGGAGTTCTAATAGGGACCTTCCAAGTGTAATTTGTCCTTTTCCTGCACATTCAATAACAAGATAATCAATATAAATCGTTTTCCCAAGGATCTTTGTAAACACTCCTTCAGCTATTCCAAGAGGTAATATGGTAGTATTATTAGTAAGAGATATTTCTTTTCCTCCTTCAATGAGCCCCCAAGTATTCAGAGATTTATAAAGATCTTTGGACATAAGGCAAAATTCAGACATGATATACCCAATGAGCTTGAAAAGTTTTAGTGTTCATCTCAATCTTTACCGTAGGGAACCACTTTGATGGTTCAGAGTTTTTTGGAACATAATCGTGATGCTCCCTAAGCGTATTATAGCAACTTTCTAATCTAGTAATGCTAGCCTCAAGAGTGTCCAACCTAGCAAATTTTTTTGCGAAAGAAGTATCAGTTTGGCTAGGCAAGTTGTAAGTGAGGATCAATTTATTTATAGCATTAATAGCATCATCCTCATTACAATGGAGGAAATCTCCTCCCACAATAGCATCTAAAGCATATCTATAGAAAAGAGCGATTCCAAGATAAAAACTGCTAAGGAACAAGCTTTGAGTCATTTTAGGCTCAGTTTTTTTCATGTAGATCGGAGATTCTAGACCAAGCTTCCTTAAAACTTTCCTCAATTCCTTGTTTAAAAGTGAAAATCATATCCTCGGATGACATAGTGATTGGAGCAAGAATAGACATAGTGACAACTTAGGATAGGAACTATTTTTTTTGTGTTTTTCAAATAAGAAAGCAAACAAGTAAAACTATTTTGTGTGTGTTTTTGATAAAGAAACAAGCAAACAAATCAAAAAGAAACTAAGCAAAACAAAAACAACAAAGTAAAGAGATCGGTTATGAGAGACTTCCCTTGTGAAGATGTCCTTGACTCCCCGGCAACGGCGCCAGAAAAAATCTTGATGCGCTCGACTTTCGACGTAGAGCTCGTTGGGAACCCCAAGAGGAAGGTATGATGAGCACAACAGTAAGTTTTCCCTCAGTTATGAAACCAAGGTTTAATCGAACCAGTAGAAGCAAGGAAACACCCCAAAGGTGTTACTAGCTGAGCTTTGGCAGGGCGCACTACCGGTGCTAGTAGCAACGTGGAGACCTGCACAACACAACCACATAACTTTGTCCCCAACTTGCGATGAGGTTGTCAATCTCACCGTGTTTTGCGGAAAACAAAGGATTAAACGTATCGAATGGAAAGAAGTAAAAGTTTGCAGAAAGAAAACACAAAGCAGAAACAGTTTATAGATTGTATGTAAAGAAAAAGGACCGGGATCCATAGTTCACTAGAGGTGACTCTCCTTAGATAGATAACATGCTGGGTGAACAAATTACACTGGGGCAATTGACAAACATCGAGAAAGCAATACATGCATATACTAATCATCTTGACTCCTCTAAGACTTGATTGGGCATTACAAGATAATACATAGACCGCCATCCAACTGCATCTATGACTAATAATCCACCTTCAGGTCATCATCCGAACCCCCTCCAGTATTAAGTTGCAAGCAACAGATTATTGCTTTACGAACTGCCTGTAAAGTAAACAATACGATTGTTCTATGAACAAAGGATTGTTGTTTTCTCCCTAGTAGAAACAACACATCTAGTACCTTAGAGATTTCTGTCACTTCCCTAGATTACCAGAGGCATGAACCCACTATCGAGCATAAATACTAACTCTTGGAGTTGCTAGCATCTACTTGGCCAAGATAGCTACTAACAACGGAAAGCATGCAAGATCACAAATAACAAAGACATGATAGAATCAATAATCAATCTGAAATAGCATCTCAATATCCATCGGATCCCCACAAACATAACATGCAAAATTACAAATAGATGATCTTGATCATGAACAGAGCTCACAAGATCTAAACATGAAAGCACAAAGGAGGAGAACCATCCATCTAGCTACTACATGGATCCGTAGTCCAAGGATGAACTATTCACGCATCACACCGGAGGCTTGCATGGTGATGAAGAAGGCCTCCAGGGTGAATTCCCCTCTCCAGCAGGGTGCCGGGAAGAGCTTCCGATCCCTCCCGATCTAGGAATGGAGATGACAGTGGCTATAGACTCTTTCGTGGATTTTTGATCGGGTCCTTAGGGTTTTTGTCCCGTGGGCAATATATAGGCGGAAGGAGAGGCTGAGGGGGTGCCGGGAGTGGCCACACCACCCCCTGGCGCGGGCCAGGCCTGGTGATACATTGCAAATGTATCTATAATTTTTTATGTTCCATGATTGGTTTTATCCACTTTCTTGTGTTTTGTTGCAACTTTGGAGTACTTTTCATATGATTTCTTGGACTAACCTATGAACAAGAGCCATAGTGCCAGCTGCCTGTTTTCTGCTGTTTTTGGTTCTAGGAAAGTCAGAAAATGAATATTCTCGGAATTGGACGGGACAAAAGCCAAAGTGCCTATTTTTCCGGAAGGGATCAAGTGCCAGAAGACGAGATAGAGAAGGGCCAGGGAGCCACCACACCACCTGGCCGTGTGGCCAGGCCTAGCCCACGCCAGGGGGTGGTGTGGCCGCTCCCAGCACCCCCTCGGCCTCTCCTTCCGCCTATAAGTTGCCCTCGGGACGAAAATCCTAAGTACCCGATCAAAAATCCACGAAAGAGTCTGTAGCCGCCGTCATCTCCATCCCTAGATCGGGAGGGATCTGAAGCTCTTCCCGGCACCCTGCCGGAGAGGGGAATTCACCCTGGAGGCCTTCTTCATCACCATGCAAGCCTCTGGTATGATGCGTGAGTAGTTCATCCTTGGACTACGGATCCATGTAGTAGCTAGATGGCTGGTTTCTCCTCCTTTGTGCTTTCATGTTTAGATCTTGTGAGCTCCGTTCATGATCAAGATCATCTATTTGTAATTCATATATGTTGTGTTTGCGGGGATCCGATGGATATTGAGATGCTATTTCAGATTGATTATTGATTCCATCATGTCTTTGTTATTTGATATCTTGCATGATTTCCGTTGTTAGTAGCTATCTTGGCCAAGTAGATGCTAGCAACTCCAAGAGTTAGTATTTATGCTCGATAGTGGGTTCATACCTGTGCTAATCTAGGGAAGTGACAGAAATCTCTAAGGTACTAGATGTGTTGTTGCTACTAGGGAGAAAACAACAATCCTTTGTTCATAGAACAATCATATTGTTTACTTTACACGCAGTTCGTAAAGCAATAATCTGTTGCTTGCAACTTAATACTGGAGGGGGTTCGGATGATAACCTGAAGGTGGATTATTAGTCATAGATGGAGTTGGATGGCGGTCTATGTATTATGTTGTAATGCCCAATCAAGTCTTAGAGGAGTCAAGATGATTAGCATATGCATGTATTGCTTTCTCGATGTTTGTCAATTGCTCCGCTGTAATTTGTTCACCCAGCATGTTGTCTATCTAAGGAGAGCCACCTCTAGTGAACTATGGATCCCGGTCCTTTTACTTTACATACAATCTACAATGTTTTACTACTTTGTGTTTACTTTCTGCAAACTTTTACTTCTTTCCATTCGATACATTTAATCCTTTGTTTTCCGCAAAACCCAGTGAGATGGACAACCTCATCGCAAGTTGGGGACAAAGTTCTGTGGTTGTGTTGTGCAGGTCTCCACGTTGCTACTAGCACCGGTAGTGCGCCCTGCCAAAGCTCAGCTAGTAACACCTTTGGGGTGTTTGCTTGCTCCTACTAGTTTGATTAAACCTTGGTTTCATAACTGAGGAAAAACTTACTATTGTGCTCATCATACCTTCCTCTTGGGGTTCCCAATGAGCTCTACATCAACTACGAGTCAGCAAGATTTTTTCTGGCGCCGTTGCCGGGGAGTCAAGGACATCTTCACAAGGGGAGTCCCTCATAATCAATCTCTTTACTTTGTTGTTTTTGTTTTGCTTAGTTTCTTTTTGCTTTGTTTGCTTGTTTTGTTCTTCAAAAACCTAAAAAAAATTAGTTCTACAAGTTTGCTTTCTTATTTCAAAAACATAAAAAAAATAGTTCCTCTCTTAAGTCGCCTTTATGACTAGCTCTGCTCCAATCACTATTTCATTATGGATAGCTCACTCAGTTTCCTATTTGGGAACAGTTTTATGACTGCTAAGGTAATAGATGAACCACCGCCTGCTAGAATCTCCATGGAAGAAGAAATTGCTGAACCTAAAAGCTCATTAGATGAAAAAGAGGAGGAGAGTGATGGAAAAAAGGAGGAGGAATGGATCTACCCATGCCTACCTTCTAATGAGAGTAACTCTTTATCCCTTATATTATTTGATTGTCCCCCATGCTTATCAAAGAAGGGTGAATGTTATGTTGCCGAGGATTCTTTTGAAAATGTTTATAATAAAGCTCTAGTGCTTGTACATCATGAAAAGCATGCCTTATGTGATAGTTATATTGTTGAGTTTATTCATGAGGCTACTGAAAATTATTATGAGAGAGGAAAATATGGTTGTAGAAGTTTTTATGGTAATGAAACACCTCTCTATATGCTGAAAGTTTTGAAGTTACTTTTGTTTTACCTTCCTATGCCCGTCACTTTGTTCTTTGTGCATTTATTTGCATACAATATTCCTATGCATAGGAAGTGGGTTAGACTTAAATGCATTTTGAATTTGCTTCTTGATGCTCTCTTTTACTTCAATTCATATTTCCTATGTGAGCATCTTCTCAAACTATCATGCCTAACTTAAAGACGTTAAAGAAAAGTACTTATTGGGAGATAACCCAAAAGTTCTAAATGAGTCTTGGAAGTTATTACTTCTGTAATAACTGCTCCTTATCCTTTTTATTTGCTTTTTGTGCCAAGAGTAACCTCTAATGAGAGAGAAGTAATGATTGGGAAAGTTGCTGTCCCGAAACAGATTTATGTGCTTCAGCGTAAAAATTCGTGAGAGAGCTCTGTATGTCGGATTGAGCTGTAAGTTTTTGTGCTGCTGACCCAGGTTGTTATATAACTTTAGTTAGTTCAACACTTTTCGATTTGAACAACATCAGGTCTTCGAAAAAATTCGTCTTTACCTGCTGGTCTGTTTTGACAGATTTCTGCCATTTTCTGCATTTGCTTCTTGTTAGTTCCTTCTTGAGTTCCTTTGGGGAATTGAGCTTTTTGAGGGAAGTGCTACAGTAGCTAGTGTTCTAATGGAAGTTTATTTGGTATTAGAACTGAACCTTGAGACTTATTTATCTTAAGTGCACTAATGTTGGTAATGAGATTGTGTGAAGTTTTGTATGAAGGAAAAATTTCAGGTGTATGGAAGAAATGAGTAATGAGATGAAGGATGGACTAAAGCTCAAGCTTGGGGATACCACACGTGTCACCCCAAGAAATATCCAAGAAGTACAAGCGTCAAAGCTTGGGTATGCCCAAGGCATCCCTTCTTCAGCAATAAAAATCCCAGATTTCTTCCAAACGCTTCATTTTTACTCTTTCATGCACAATTGTGTTTTTCTTGGAGCGTCTTCTTTTTCGTTTTTGTTTTGGTTTTTAGTTTGCTTAGTGTTCTGAATAAATTGATTGGACCCCCTCTTTCATACTTTGGTTTGCAAATAGTTTGGTTTGGTTTGGAAAAGAGTAGGAAAGTTCATGCTTATGAGGTAAAAAGAGCTCGTTTTTGACTGTGGCATATGCTTTGTCATGCCATGCTTGATATTGTTTTGGATTTATGCTTAGTATTCTTTGTTGTAGCATGAATTGTTATAAACAATTGAGATTGCTTAATGTGCCTTGGATGAATCATGCGTTGTTTTAACATATTAAAGCATAGTATAGTGGTATTCTCCTTTGATGCTTTATTTGGGTTGACTTGGCACATGCTCACACCATGTTATGACTATCTCAAGTCACCATAGCCTTTATGATCCTTTAGTTTTCAACTTGTAGTATCACTTTATGGTTTGATCAATGATGTTTTGTCGCTCTGCATGATTATGGCTATTATTGCTCTCTTAGTTTGTCGCTCCCAGTCTTTTGCTAGCCTCCACCACCAAGTATGAGTTCCACTCATGCATCCAACTCCCTAAACCAAGTTATTCCAAAGAGTCCACCATACCTATCTACTAGCTTATGCTATTCCAAGTATATTCATGCTTTTGTTTACCTTTCACTTGTTATGAGAAAACTAGTGATTAAAGCTCTCACGAACTTGATGGCACACTTTACTTTATTGCCTCTAATAAACTTGAACCATTGGGTCCTTCTTTGTTGTGTATATGATTGTGCTTTATAAGTTGAAATTAGCAGAACCATGTACCATGGGGAACGCTTTCAACATTGCACTTCTACTTTGTACCCCGTTGATATCATGTTCTTTTGCTTACGGATCCTGGCGGTGTGAAATAAAAGTGGAACTTGTAAGATCATGGAGTTTGTATGTGTGTTAGAGAAACGCCTGGGCCGCTAGCCTAAGCCATGCCTAATCATGGTGGAAACTTGCAGCATCACCATGTTGGTAAAATTCTGACGTGGCATGCTAATTAATGATGAAAGAGGTTGTGTTGGTATCATATGTAGATACGGTATTATAACTTAGAACTAGATAAACTAATCTCAAATAAATCTTGTACACAATTTTGTATTGAGATTCTACAAACAATAAATATACTAAAACTATGATACTACTATATAATACTATGCATTGTAAAGATGGTATCATATACTCCTATATGATACTTTCCGTTGTGACGATGTAGGTGGGCTCGATCAGGGGAAGTGCCACAGGAGACCTCGGGGACATTATCTAAAAGCTTAATCTTGAGAGGCAGCGAGCTCTCTCAGCGACCCAGCAGCGCCTCCTGCGGCCCGTCTCTCTGTCTGTGGGCCTCTTTTTTCTTTCTTGCTGGACATGGGCCTTGCAACGCGTGCCGCTTTCTATTCACCATGAAGCGGTCAAAGCGGTGGAGGCTCCATCACCAAACCGTCCAGGCCCTTCTTCTCCCTCCCAGTCCCCAACCGCTGCTTGTCTTCCTCCCAAATCCCCATCGCTCAAGTCTAGAAATATCCCCTTCGCTTAGGTCCAGCGAAAAAAATCCCCATCACCGATGTCCACATGTTCCACCTGGGCGTTCAGCGCCCTCCGCCTCCTCCCTGGTCGTCGTGCCCGTGCCCACCGTCCATCAGGGCGGTAAGCCCCCGGTGGCCGGTGGTTGTCAAGTGGCTTGTCGGCTACAACTCCTCGCAACCTCGCCGCGTTGGTCCGCCGTGTGGATGCTTGGCGAGCAGCTACGCCACCGACCGCAGCCTGACATGAAGCCGTCCTGCTCCAACCGAACGACATCGATGCCGTCAGCAGTGGGGACTGTGGGGGACCGTGGCGGCTGCCAGTGTCGGAAGTACAGAATAGGAGCAGGTCGACAGGACTGCGAGTGGAGAGAGGCATGGACGCAGGGATTCCGGTGGTGGCGGTTCACAGACATCGTGCTCCATGAGAGACTGCTCCTCTGTTCCACGCTGTGGGGATCCCGTCTACTAGCTGTTGGTGCTAAAAGAGGTTGTGGCTGCCTTTTTTGTCACCAGCAACGACTAAAGAGGCAATAATGGCATTGATTGGCTACCTCACCTAGGTCTTTCTTCCCGTTTCTCTCCCTTCAGCGTCAGATTCGTCGAGGTGTGCGTGCATGAGCTAGCTATTTTATTCTTCAATTTCTTAATTACCTTTTCAGGATACAAATACAATCATTCTGCACCTCAATGTTTTACATGGCATCGATGTTGACATGTTGTTTTTCCCCAGACCACGATGCATAAGAGGTGCATGGAGTATTACAGGTCATGTCTTGTTTTGTCTTTGCAACTTATTGCTTAGGTCCCTAGACTTTCATTTGCAAGATAGGGTTCAAATCACTTATTGAAAGTTTATGGACATGGATTTTGTATAAAGCTATAGGTAGTTGATTCGCTCCTGGATATTATGAAGGCTCATGCGACTAGAGTTTCCATTGATTTTACTATTTTCCTTATTTGATAAAGTTAGCTTTATGTGTTCTGAACGTATGTAGTTCAATTTCTTCCTACTGAATGACGGTTCTGTCACCATTTGGTATGTGTTCAGAATATTTCACCTTGACAGACACTTGAGCAAGATGTTCTAGCAATGGCATTGTTGTTAGCCCACAACTACCAGAAATATGAGAAAAGGTAGCTTTAATCTTCATTTGCAACCAAAATAGTGACAGACTGGAGATACATGCTTAGATCCCAACATGTTGTTATGAGTAATGAAGTATGCAAAATATATTGAACATGAATAATATCTACATGACCATAGATATGACCTACGCATGTCTGAAATGATAGCACTCTAGGAAGTCTTTGTATCTTTTAGATAAGATTTATTTTTTCTTTTTGGTCCGACGTCAAATAAGCTCTGTGTGGGGATTTTGATTTTTCGCTCATGGGTAATAATATTTTGGACCCTGCTGTGCAAAAGTTAGCTCTCATACATGTCTCCTGGGTGAATCATTGAGGTAGCTGACATTGCGCTCTTTACCAGTATCTTCTTTTAACTCCTGGGTGAATCATTGAGGTAGATGACATTGCGCTCTTTACCAGTATCTTCTTTTAAATTGGTGACTGATGGTTGAAGTTATTCCAATGCAAGAACTGAGATAAACTTCCAGTATATCTCTAATGTACTCACCAGCACCAGATAAGAGCCAAACAGCTACTGCACATATTCATAAGACAAAGTAGAAGATGATACAATATGTGGGTCTATTAGATCTTCGAATAGGAGCTAACAATATAGTAAGGCCAAACAATTAATCATCCGAGGAGTTCTAATCAACCAACAACTTTTGTCTACAAAGTAAGAGGGGTAATGAACTAATGATTATGCGGTCTTCAATCTCTTTGTTTGGAGTTGGTAACAAATAAATTAGTAGTTGATTAAATTAGAAACCCTTTCGCTAGCCTCGAGTCTTGGACAACTTACCTTTTTTAAGCTGGAGGAGATTTCGAGGCAACGAGTGAACGACAAGGGATATGCTATTCGAGAGGAAGATCCCCGTCCCATGTTATTTTGATTCCAACAATAGAAATCTCAACGCTTCTTCTTCCACTTCACATTTATTCTTATGGTTTATCTGCAATGAAGACAAAAAATGGACTTCCTCGATTTCTGAAAAGATTTTTAATGTTGATGTATCTACATAATATTGATACTTATGTTTATTGCTTCAAAGGGTCGGTCACTGTGTGGTATACCTTCACACCACCTGTTGTCTGGTTCGTCTCGGCAAGCACCCAGTCGGAACCGAGGATGTGGATCATATGTTTCTTCTTTTCTGTATTGCTTTTGGTTATTTTTTGTTGCTTTCAGTCAAGGTCCACCAAATGTGTTTGTTCTTTACTATATGTGGTTCTGTTTTTGGTAATTCTACTGGATCATCTTCGGCTAGCTGTGCTGGCTCTGTTTAATGTACATTTCCAGATCGTTCTTATTTTAGTTCATGTGCAATATGAGGTAGTTCGTACATGTGATTTCTTTTCAGATTTTGGTAGCTTCCTATCTGTTTTCCTCACATATGAGTTTCTCTATTGTAGGTCTGTACATTCAGTCTTTGTTGGATTTCATTTTTGTAGCATAGGTCTCTAGTTCATTGCGGAGGAAGTCGCGGTAGGTATTTTCGAGGTGTTGTTTCTTCCTGCTGTCAACGCATGGTATCGCTTCATGTTCGCACACTTATACGATGGATCCTTTGCGCTTGTGCCTGATCATTTGTTGGCGCTGGCTGTTGGTTATGTTGGTGGTTCTTTTTTCAGATCTCCGCATGTTGTTCCAGATGAATCCGATTCTACTTTGTCAAATGCGAATACTTGAAGGGGAGATTCGTCTAGGAAACGACCGGTTAGCTATTCTGGCGGCACTGCATTTCTTCTCTTTCATTGCACGACATGGCAATATTATTGATGTTCATTTTTCTTGACTTGGTTCTATGTCTTGCATGCAAATTCTCCAGGTTATACCTCATGACTACATAACCGTTGCTCCATTCTTGACTTGGTTCTATGTCTTGCATGGCAATCTCTAATTTTTTTCTGAACCGTCTCTTTGTCAAATCTGTTGTATGACATATAGAAAAAATAAAGGTACATTCCGCTAAATCCATGACCCATTCTACTTCCTGGTTTCCATATATTAGGTATTCATGTTATCTTGGGAATCTAAAATAGTTAGATGCACTGAAGTGTTCGTGTATATGTAATATGTATTGTTTCTCTCTCTATCTAACCGATGGTAGGAATCTGGTATGAGCATATGCTAATGTTTTGAGCTTTTATCTGGTCTCTGTGACTACATAGATACCTTTTCTATGTGAAAGGAATATGTTTTCGGGATAATATAACCGAGATAATATATGTTGTCAAAGGTACATTCGTATTTTCTTATTTACTCTTGGCGTATGGGTTATCTAAGCATCTGTTTTGGACTTCTGCATCTCCAGTTAGCTTATGGGAGTGTTGTCTTCAATTGAATTTAAAGATAGTCGAGGAATCTTTATATTGCTTTGAACTGTATAATTGGTCACTTTCAGAGCAACATGCCTATTTGGGAGCAATACTTAAGTGGTTTCATGTACTTTAATAGTTGTGTCCTTTTGTAGTATTGAATTACTCACTTGATAGCTGTACTAAATAATTTAATATTTGGGTGGAGAAGATGCAAACTGGATTTCATGGTTTTACAAGACTCCTATCCATCACAACTTTGGATTTTATAGCTATTGTAGTGGCAATACTTTAGTTAACTTTTGATATTTCAGAAATCTTCTCTGGGAGCTAACTATTTGCATTTTCTACTCATTGAACTTGATGGCCCATGATTTTATGGACAAGTATTTACATAGCTTGGTTTCATGATGTAAAGCTACTTACTATTTCTATGTCAATCATAGAGCTATTGAAAGGTTATCTGTAGTCTTGCCAGTAGTCAAGAATACTAGATGAAGTACAATACTTGCGGCCACATTGCATTTTCCTTCCTATTTCTATGATGTGCTCCATTTTGTCTACCTTGCTAATGTATATAATCTAAGATTTTTTATCATTTTCATATTGTTTTGAGGAAAGGGTATCTGTACTTATGCACATTAGTTAGGAATACTGGGCGAGGTACAATACTTGCAGCCAAATTGTATTTTCCTTCCTATTTATATGGTTTGCTCCATTTTATCTCCCTTGCATATGTATATAGTCTAAGATTTATTTATAATTTCCATATTATTTGAGGAAATATAAAAATGATCCAGTTCTATACCACTGCACTAGATGAACTGCTAGGCCTTGGCACCACTGTAGGATATAGGGATAGGAACCCATATCTATCATCTCATGCTTGAACTTAGAATTATTTCCATGTCCAGATGAAGCACTGGTTTTCTATTTTTTAAGTATTCAGATAAATACCTGAAGGGAGAGTGCATTGTACTTATAGTTTTTATCCAAAAAATGTTACTCCCTCCGTCCCAAAATAAGTGACGTGAGTTTGTCTAGATTCGGATGTATCTAGACACGTTTTAGTATATAGATACATGTGAATCTAGACAAACTCAAGTCACTTATTTTAGGACGGAGGGATTATTTTTATCAGAGTTATGAACAAGAGTAAGTAGTAATGTGTTTTGTTCATTGATTACACTATAAACTATAACTAACTGTAATAGGTGGGCTGTATTTTATCCTCTGGTCAGATGTGCAGAAGGACTTACCTATGAGAAGCAGGAGGTGATCGAGAAAGCGTCGTGCCTAGAGTGCTACCATGGTCACTAACACTAAACATAGGCCCATCACAAATCAAAATGCTCACACTGCGATAATACCATGCAGACGACAAGGCGAAGCTCGCCTGTTCGTCTAGTCAGAGATGACGTGCGAGAGGAGGCGATCAGCCACAGGAGGCCTCGAGGAAAGTCCGTGGTGGGGCAGTGCATGTGGTGTACAGAGAAGACGAGCGAGCAATGTAGGGGCGTCAGGAGAAGCGAGTAATTCAGTGTCAGAAGTGTGCGTCTACGGATAAGCTCAATTAGGCCAGGCAGAAATTCAGTTTTCATAGAGACGAGTCGTAAAATGTTGTAAATGAATATATCAGCAATTGGTTATACACTGCCGACAACTTTATGATGATATAGTTCCTTCTACTCTGTAAGATCATACAATAATAACATATAAAGATTTGGAGATAATGATAGTTACATTATTGTTGAAAAATTATTTTAGATTCGGACGGTAAGTTATTATTGTAATTTGTTAGTTACAAAAGAAAAATATAGACCAGTCAAATATAGAGAATAAATATTATTAGAGAATCGAGCGAAACAAACATATAGAGATAATTTTATCGATTCAGATAGAGAAGCCGCACCGGTGCTCTTCTCAAGGACATAATGAAGAAAGGCCAAACCAAGACTAAGGTTATGCGGGTTGACCAATTTGGAGTCGATTATTCTAAGCACAACGGTAGATCGTATCATACCACAATAGAAATCATTCCGTAGCAACGCTCGGGCACTCAACTAGTATAACTAAATAGTCTAGGGTTCCAAGAACCCAAGAGTAAAATACCTTCTCACTTGTCACCAAATTGAATTCTCACTGAGAAATCACGCCGATGCATCAAATGCAATGACAAGAACACAAGAAGTGCTCAAGTCCTTCACTCCCAAATTTCACCAAAGCTATAAAATTTTATGGGAGAATAAGAGAGAAAGACAATAGAGGAAATCCAAAAAAACTCAAAGATCTAGATCCAAAGATGTTCCCCTAACTTAGAGGAGAGATTGATTCTTAAAGTTGTAGATCTAGACCCCCTCTCTCTTTTCCCTAAAGAAGATGGAAGAATCATTGGAGGGATTGAGAGATAGCAAGCTTCAAGAGGTCAACAATGGTGGAGGAGTGGAAGAAAGTCTCCAGTGTATCCAGGCAAACGGGAATAAAATGGATTCCAGTCTATACTTGGTCCGGAGATTGATCGGAGATTTAGTTCGGAATCTTCGGTCTTAGAAAAACTAGCAGAAAGACCAATACAAAACAACCATAACTTTTGCATCTGAACTCTGATTTTGATCGTATAGAAAAACATCATAGTACAGCAAGGGACGATGGAACCAAATGACTAAACTTTTGACCTCTCTCAAAAAGACAAACCGATAAGACCTCCAAAATTGAAAACGCAATAGAGAATGAATATGAATTTTTTTTTGACGAACTTGAGCTTGTCATGGAGATTAACACAAGCTCTAAATACTCACATGAGTAAGAACCAAATAATGGAAGGTTTTACATACCTCTAAAAGACAAACCGGTAAAAGCTACAATATCAAAAACACAATAGAGAATGCATATAAAATCTGTTTTCGATGAACTAGAGCTTGTTATGAATATTATCACAAGCTCTAGAACCTCACATGGATAAGATCCAAATAATGACCAAGAAAGATGATTCCAAGTATGCAGAGGTTTGAGCTCTCTCCGAAGTATATGATCACGTTACTCACTCGAGAGCCCGTCTTGATAGTACGGCTATCTATCCTATAAACCGGTCTCTCCAACTAACATCACGAGACCGGTAAGAAAGAAACCCTATCAAGAACATACCTTTGCCTTGCACATATTCCACTTGAGCTTGATGGCGACGATCTTGTCTACCTCAAGATAGAACACCTTTCTTGATTGCGCTATCTTGGTGAAGACTTGCAAACTGCTCCCTCATATTCCACTATGGTACAACTTCTCTTTTGGGCACATCTTCACATATCCATGAGCACCATAGGATGGCAAGATTCAAGCAAATGAATCTTCGAGATGTCTCATCTTGAACTTGCACTTCATTTCTTATTTCTTTATCATGTTGGTGTCTTGAAGGTACACAAGAGATATCACACCATCTTATTCTTGAAGACACACTTGCCATAGGCTCAACTCTCACATGACCAATCTTTGGATCACTCATTGAACATCTTGGTCATCACTTGATCTTCTTAACTTTTTGGTTCTCCCAACCTTGAAGCCAACATATGGTTTAAGCATTTCCTATGGACAAATCCTATAGATAAAACTCAATGCAAACATAAGTCCATAAAGATTGTAATTAATTACCAAAACCACACATGCGGGAACACATACACTTTCAATGTTATTTTCTCTGGCAATGTTCCGATCGTTCCTCCGGACGAGTTCTGGATCCCGGCAAAGACAAACCCCACCCTATGCTCCATCGTCCCAGTCAGAGACATCCACGTCTTCATCGACGAAACTAGCCCGGGTCCTAGCTTCCAGGAAGTTGTAAACTTGTCAAGGCCCGTACGGACCGCCTCCAGGCAGGATACGTCCACAGGAGGATCTGGCCCAGATCTCTCTTTAGAGTTCGCCAGCCCAAATCGAAAAAATTCAAGGATCATCCAAACCGCCCATGTGCAGGATATAACGGTGGAAGGACCCCACAGATCCGCTTGGCTTCCCCGAGCTTTAGAAACACGAAGGTCACACTTTGTCATCGTCGTCACCATCTTTGATCTGGCCAGATGTGTTCAGAGGGACAGAGAATCCCCTCATGAATACCTCGCCAGATGGCTAAGGGTGAGAGAAACCCTGGAAGGTGACCACACTAACGAACTCGTCAACCACTTCGTGGAAGGGCTCATGCTCGGAATGCTCCTCTGACATACGCTTCGGAGGCGACATGCTTCTAGCTTGCTTACCCTCAATGAGATGATCGCAACTATTAACAGTTTCACTAACGCCAACGAGGAAGCTGAGTCCGACATCGATGCCACAACCAGAGGAGGCAATTACAACAATGGCCCTGCCCTGTCCCCTTCCAGCTCCGCCATCAAAAACACCAAAGCCAACTCCAACTTAGTTCTTGATGCACTTTACACCGACATTAACATGGATGGCAGTGGCTCTGATGCTATTTTGGAGGAGTACGATGCTGCTATGAGGGAGATCGAGAAGGACATCGAGAGAGAGGAGCGTGCCGAGAAGGCTATCACTTCCCGCCAGGTACTGCTGGCCATAGGGAACATGACAGAAGAAGACCAGCAGAACCATGTGGCCAGAAAATCTCCGCCAGCAGCGGCGGAAGTAGGAGCCACGACAACTAAAACAAGGAAGGCCACCGGTCCTCTAGGTCAGGCTAAAGCTATGCTTCCTCTGGCTATTCCCTCGCAGTAGCCACATGAACTCACTATTGGACCTAGTGCTGCAAACACAACAAATCTACTGCCACCGCCATTCACATTAGTAGCTGGCAACCCCTTGGCCACTCTAGCCGACAAGGTGCTATACAGCCCACTCCACGTTGATCCCATAACCGTCGCCCATATCCGGAGCATTAGGGAACTTGAAGACAAGCATGCAGAGATCCTCGTGGAGGCCAAGTGCATCATGGAGCAGGACGCCCAGCTGGATAGGGACCTGGCCAAGGCGCAACAATCGATCAAGGCGACAAGAGCAATGGAGGCTGAATACAAGAAGTTGTTGCTAAAGCACAAGGCAAAGAAGGCACCAGGTCACGTCGTCGGCGATGCCAACGTTCGACACAAGTTAGGGTGGGATGCGTCCAAACCAGCAAAGCCACCCCATACATTTATTTAGAGGGGAGGCAAGTAATTCCACCTCCCGCCCTCAACATAGTTGTCACCAAAACCCTCCTCGAACAGGACAGGTCGCCAGAAGAGGTGGCTCAGGTCTATGACCTTGTAGCCAAGGCTTGCAAGCAGCAGGAGAAGGCCACCTTGCAAAGGATCAAGTCCAATTCGGAGCTTTGCGAGTCAAGCATGATAACCGCTGAAGGCCAAGATCTCCTCGTGATTTAGGATCCCACATGGGTTCCACAGAACGAAGGCGAAGGGATGTGCGGAACAAGATGGATGCCATCCCAGTATCCTCCGGCAACGGAGACAAGGCTCACCCTCATTGCTCGCTGCCACCGCCACGCTCCTAGCAAGAGGAACCACAGTTGCGCCACCGCACAAGCATGCCACCTCCTAGACGTCCCCAGGTTGGTATCGTTATATGCGACTAGGGGAACAACCTTTCCATGACGAAGAGCACAACGGCAATGAAGGACAGAGGAGCAGATCCCACAAGGAAGCACCGCGTCCAACAAGCAACCGCGATAGGCATGAGGATTCGCATGGAGGGAGCAACAAGAAGGCTAACCCACCGCCACTGTCACCACCTAGTAGCCACCATGGCAGAGGACCTAGCCGGTCCCATGGCTCCCGCCACAATTCTCCTCTCCATGACGGAAATGGAAAGCAACCGGAGTCGTATGATGCACGATCTCAGCTCGACATGATCCAAGAAGCCAAGGAAGAGACATACTTGGGGCCACGTTGTTTTGGATCGGTCATCCGAGACACAACTTACCCTAAGGGCCTCCGGGTTGACAAGACTATCAAGCCCTATGAAGGCACTGCCAGGCCAGTTACGTGGTTGCAGGACTACCATGAAGCAATCGAAATCGCAGGGGAAAACCCCAATGTCGCTGTCAAGTACCTCACACTCATGCTCACCAGCACTGCTCGACAATGGATCGACGACTTGCCGGAGAAATCAATCTGCAATTGGTTGGCCATGCATGAAGTGTTCACAAGGAACAAAAAGTGCTTGATGGCTCAAAATGTAGAGCTCGTTGGGAACCCCAAGAGGAAGGTATGATGAGCACAATAGCAAGTTTTCTCTCAGTTATGAAACCAAGGTTATCGAACCCGTAGGAGCAAGGAAACAACTCCAAGGTGTTGCTAACAACTTGGAATCCTGCACAACACAACCATAGAACTTTGCCCCAACTTACAGTGAGGTTGCCAATCTCACTGGTTTTGCTGAAAACAAAGGATTAAATGTATAGTGTGGAAGATAGTAATTGTTTGCAGAAAGTAAATAGTAAATGGTAAACAGTAGATGGTATATCAATGGTAAAGGAATGGACTGGGGTCCACAGTTCACTAGAGGTGTTTCTCCTTAAGATAAATAGCATGTTAGGTTAACAAATTAAAGTGGGGCAATTGACAGATTCAGAAAGCATAACAATGCATATACTAGACATCTTGACTCCTACGAGATTTGATTGGGCATTACAAAATAATACATATACCGTAATCCAACTGCATCTATGACTAATAATCCACCTTCCGGTTATCGTCCGAACCCCTTTTAGTATTAAGTTGCAAGCAACGGATAATTGCATTAAGCAAAGTGTGTAAAGTAAACAATACAATTGCATGGACAAAGGATTGTTGTTTTCTCCCTAGTAGCAACAACACATATACAACCTTAGAGATTTCTGTCACTTCCCTAGATTACTAGAGGCATGAACCAACTATCGAGCATAAATACTCCCTCTTGGAGTTGCAAGCATCTACTTGGCCAATATAGTTACTAACAATAGAGAGCATGCAAGATCACAAATAACATAGACATGATAGAATCAATAATCAATCTGACATAGTATCTCATTTTCCATCGGATCCCTGCAAACATAACATATAGGATTACAAATAGATGATCTTGATCATGAACAGAGCTCACAAGATCTAAACATGATAGCACAAAGGAGGAGAACCAACCATCTAGCTACTACATGGACCCATAGTCCAAGGATGAACTACTCACGCATCACACCGGAGGCAGGCATGGTGATGAATAAGGCCTCCAGGGTGATCTCTTCCCTCCGGCAGGGTGTCGGGAAGAGCTTCGGATCCCCCCGATCTAGGGATGGAGATGGCAGTGGCTACATACTCTTTCGTGGATTTCTGATCGGGTACCTAGGGTTCTCACCTCGGGGTACTTTTGTAGGCGAAGGGGCAAGGTCGGTGGAGCTCTAGGGGCCCACACCACCTGGTGGTGCGCCCCTGGCCGCGCCACCACTAGGTGTGGCCGCCCTGGTGCGCCACTTCGTTTCCCCTTCGGTCTCCGTGTTGCTTCGGGTAAAATATTGACTCTGGCTTTTGTCCTGTCCAATTCCGAGAATATTTCCTTACTAGCTTTTTTGAAACCAAGAACAGCAGAAAACAGGAAACTGGCACTATGGCATCTTGTTAATAGGTTAGTTCTAGAAAATGTATAAAAATACCTCAAAGTGTGAACAAAACATAAGAAAGTTGATATAAAACAAGCATGGAACATCAAAAATTATAGATACGTTTACGACGTATCAAGCATCCCCAAGCTTAACTCTAGCTCGTCCTCGAGTAGGTAAGTGATAAAAACAATAATTTTTGAGGTGACATGCACCATCACAATCTTGATCAAGGTATTTGTAAAACATAGATAGCTGGGATCATATTACTCAAAACATGAGCATGAAAGATAAAGTTCTAACAATAAGACATAGCAACTATGTTGTAACATGAAAATGTACAAACAAGAGATCATGAATAAAAATGCATTAAAAGACGTTTGTTTGTTTCACATATAGAAAACATAATAAGAGTGGTATTCAGCTTGTCCCTCATGGTATAGCAAAACATAAATGCATAGGACACCTTCAAAGTTCATAAGGGTGACTAGATACAAATAATTTAAGAACAAGCAATATCAAAGTTATGAATCAATCAACAAGTTTTGGGACAATGCACATTAAACTATGAATGACCACTATGCTCTCTCAATTGGTGCATAAATATAGAATATGGGGACTCAACATAAAAGTAAAAAGAAAGGCCATCATAGAGGGAAGCAGGGATTTCAAGTTTCATAAAGAGCTTCCAAAAATTATGGTACTTATTAGCTTTCAGATCTCGTTGCCCCTATCATAAGCATCTTGAGGTGATTAAGGTTAAAGTGACACAAATATGAGGATATACTTGACAAGTTATAAGTTGAAAATCTCATGCCCCTTTCTTATGAGTACCGAACCTCATGCTACTCAACTTTAGTCACAAGTAAGTTCTTGTCATTGTAAATACAGGTGTATCATGGAGAACCGCCAACGGGGTACCCCTTGCCCCATGACACGGGAGCTATCCCATATCAAAATGACAAGGCAACAGACAATGAGCATCTCAACGATCTTTTTATTTGCTATTTGCATAGGTTTTTATTGAGGATGCTTCACAGAATGCTCACTATGGTTATGCTGCAAGTTTCCACCATGATTAGGCATGGCTTAGGCTAGCCGCCCAGGCGTTTCTCTAACACACATACAAACTCCATGAGCTTACACGCTCCCCTTTTATTTCACACCGCCGGGATCCATAAACAAAAGAACATGATATCAACTGAATAATAAGTGCAATGTTGAAAGCGTTCGCCATGGTACATGGTTGTGCTAATTCACAACTTATAAAGTGCAAGCATATAAGAAACATAGATGGACACAATGGTTCAAGTTTATTAAGTGCAAGAAAGTAAAGTGTGCCATCAAGTTTGTGAGAGATTTAATCACTAATTTTCACATAACAAGTGTAATTCGGAAGGTAGATAAAAACATGAATATACTTGGAATGGTGTAACACACCATGCATAGGAATTATAGTGGACCCTTTGGAATAACTTGGTTTTCTTGGGGATTGGATGCGTGAGTGGAACTCACACTTGGTACATGTGCAGGATAGCAAAAGACTGGGAGCGACCAACTAAGAGAGAAATAATGGCCATAATCATGCAAAGCGACAAAACATTATTAATTAAAGCATAAAGTGATATTACAAGTCAAAAATTAGATGATCATAGAGGCTAAGGTGACTGGTTCATAGTCTTAACATGGTGTAAGCATGCGCCAAGTCAACCCAAATAAAGCATCAAAGGAGAATACCACAATATTATGCTTTTGTATGCTAAAACAACGCATGATTCTTTCAAGGCACATTAAGAAATCTCAATTGTTTGGAATAAGTCATGATAGAAAATTAATTACTAAGCATAAAGTCAAAGAAACATCAAACATGATATGATAATGTCTAGACCACAGTCAAAACAAGCTCCCTTTGTACCACTTCTAAGCATGAAGCTTCCTACTCTTTTCCAACACCAATCAACTTATTTGAAACAATGTATGAATGCGGGGGACCAACCAATTTATTTAAGCAAACCAAACAAAAGAAATCTAAAAACAAAAACAAAGACGCTCCAAGAACAACACAATTGTGCATGAAACAATAAAAATGAAGTGTTTTGGTAGCAAACCTGAGATTTTTATTGATGAAGAAGGGGATGCCTTGGACATCCCCAAGCTTTGATGCTTGTACTTCTTGAATATTTCTTGGGGTGACACGGGTGGCATCCCCAAGCTTGAGCTTTTGTCCATTCTTCATCTCATCACATTATTCTCTCCTACACTTGAAAGTTTCCTTCATACAAAACTTCACACAATCTTCATTAGCAACATTAGTGTATTCAAGATAATAAGTCATTGGGTTTAGTTTCAACATAAGTAAAACTTCCATTAAAACACAAGCTACTGTAGCAATTCCTTCTAAAAGCTCAAGTGAATAAAGAGAACTCAAAGAGAAAGAGATTAAGAGGCAAATACAAATAATGACAGAAATCTGTCAAAACATACCAGCAGGTAAAAACTGATTTTTTCGAAGACCTTATATTGCTCAAATCGAAAAGTGCTAAACTAACGGAAGTTAGATAATAACCACGGGCATAAGCACAAAAAAGTACATCTCAATCCGAAGTACAGGGATTTTTCACGATTTTTTACAGTGAAACACAAAAATCTATTTTGGGACAACAACTTTCCCAAGTCTTACTTCTCTCTCATTAGAGGTTATTCTTGGCACAGAAACCACACAAAAAGGATAAGGAGAGGTTAATACTGAGGCAATAACTTCCAAGACTCAAGAAAAGAAAAACTTACTGAAAGTAAAAATAATTTGGGTTATCTCCCTATAGTGCTTTTCTTTAACGCCTTTCAGCTAGGCATAGGAAACAAGATTCAAGTATTTTTGAATGAAGAAGCATTAAGATCAAATTTTGCTTTAATAGGATAGGCAAAAGGTATCTTCTCTCTCTTCCTAGGGAAGTGTTCTATACTTTTCTTGATTGGGAATTGATATTTAATAGTGCCTTCCTTCATATCAATAATGGCACCAACAGTTCTAAGAAAAGGTCTTCCCAAAATAACAGGACAAGAAGCATTGCATTCAACATCCGAAACATAGAAATCAACGGGGACATAGGTATTGTTAACCATAATAAGGACATCATTAATACTCCCCATGAGTTTCTTTTTAGGATTATCATCAAGTTGGACATCTAAATAACAATCTTCCAATGGTGGCAAATCAAGCATTTCATAAGTCTTTCTAGGCATAATAGAGACACTAGTACCAAGATCACATAAAGCTTTGAGATCAAAATCATTCACTTTCATATTAATGATGTGTTCCCAATCATCTTCTAATTTCCTAAGAATATAAGCTTTATGTTCCAATTTTTCTTCTTAAATTTGTATGAGAGCATCTGTAATGTGTTTTGTAAAGGCCATATTCATAGCACTAGCATTAGGACTTCTAGCAAGCTTTTGTAGGAACATAATTACTTCAGAAATATTGCAACCATCAAGATCAAAACCAAAATTACCATCCAAGGTAGTAGAACTATTGTTTCCCATATTTTGAAGAATTTCAGCATTTTTGTTGGAAAAGGTTCCATTGGTTTTAGGCATTGTTGCAAAAGGAATGGGGACTTCATGTGGTTTGCTAGCATCAACATTGGTGGTGGTAATAGTACATATACTATTATTTCTAGCAATATCATCTTCTCTTTCCCACTTAGCATGCAATTTAGCTAATAGTCTAACATTGTCATCAATTCTAACTTGTATGGCATTAGTAGCAGTAAAGGGGTTTTCTACAGTTTCAGGTTTAGTAGCCATTTTATTAATCAAATAAGATTGTGCTTCAGACAAAGATGATATTTTTTTTCAGCATTCGAATTTTTTCCTCAACAGTTTTATTGAAAGCAGTTTGTTTACTAATAAAATCTTTAAGCATGACTTCAAGTTCAGAGGGTGCACTTCTATTGTTGTTGTAGGAATTTCCATAAGCATTACCATTATTGGGAGGATATGGCCTATAATTATTATTACCAAAATTATTCTTGTAGGCATTATTCCTAAAATTATTATTTCTAATGAAGTTCACATCAACTTGCTCTTGAGCAACCAAAGAGGCTAAGGGATCATGATTTGGACCAATATGATATTTTCCATTAACAAGCATAAACATAATAACATCAATTTTATCACTCAAGGAGGAGGTTTCTTCAACAGAATTTACCTTCTTACCTTGTGGATCACTCTCAGTGTGCCATTCAGAATAGTTAACCATAATATTATCAAGGAGCTTTGTTGCAGCACCCAAAGTAATGGTCATAAAGGTGCCTCCAGCAGCAGAATCCAGCAGATTTCTTGAAGAATAATTCAGCCCTGCATAAAAAGTTTGGATAATCATCCAAGCAGTCAGTCCATGAGTGGGGCAATTCTTTACCAAAGATTTCATTCTTTCCCAGGCTTGAGCAACATGTTCATTATCAAATTGTTTAAATTTCATTATTTCACTTCTCATAAATATAATCTTAGCAGGAGGATAGTATTTTCCAATGAAAGCATCTTTGCATTTAATCCAAGAATCAATACTATTTCTAGGTAGGGATGGCAACCATTCTTTAGATTTTCCTCTCTAAGAGAAAGGAAACAATTTAAGCTTAATAATATCTTCATCTATATCCCTATGTTTTTGTATTTCACAAAGTTCAACAAAGTTATTAAGGTGAGCAACAACATCATCAGTACCAGCACCAGAGAATTGTTCTTTCATAAAAAGATTGAGCAAAGCAGGTTTAATTTCAAAGAAAGCAGCTTCAGGAACAGGTGGAGCAATAGGTGTGCACATGAAATCATTGTTGTTTGTGCTAGTGAAGTCACACAACTTAGTGTTTTCAGGAATATTCATTTTTGTAAGATTAAAGCAAGCCAACAGAAATAGAAACTGAAATAGGAACTACAACTTTTGTGTTTTTGATAAAAGAAGCAAACCAATACAACTATTTTTTGTGTGTTTTTGATAAAAAGAAACAAGCAAACAAAGCAAAATAAACTAAGCACAACAATAATGAAGTAAAGAGACTGGTTGTGAGAGACTACCCTTGCAAGAATCTTCTTTCTCCCTGAAAAGTGACTAACGAGGAGGAAGAGACTGAAGTTGTCCTTAACTCCCCGGCAACGGCGCCAGAAAAAGTGCTTTATGGCTCAAAATGTAGAGCTCGTTGGGAACCCCAAGAGGAAGGTATGATGAGCACAATAGCAAGTTTTCCCTCAGTTATGAAACCAAGGTTATCGAACCCGTAGGAGCAAGGAAACAACTCCAAGGTGTTGCTAACAACTTGGAATCCTGCACAACACAACCACAGAACTTTGCCCCGACTTACAATGAGGTTGTCAATCTCATTGGTTTTGATGAAAACAAAGGATTAATCGTATAGTGTGGAAGATAGTAATTGTTTGTAGAAAGTAAATAGTAAATGGTAAACAGTAGATGGTATATCAATGGTAAAGGAATGGACTGGGGTCCACAGTTCACTAGAGGTGTTTCTCCTTAAGATAAATAGCATGTTAGGTTAACAAATTAAAGCGGGGCAATTGACAGATTGAGAAAGCATAACAATGCATGTACTAGACATCTTGACTCCTACGAGATTGGATTGGGTATTACAACATAATACATATACCGTAATCCAACTGCATCTATGACTAATAATCCACCTTCCGGTTATCGTCCGAACCCCTTTCAGTATTAAGTTGCAAGCAACGGATAATTGCATTAAGCAAAGTGTGTAAAGTAAACAATACAATTGCATGGACAAAGGATTTTTGTTTTCTCCCTAGTAGCAACAACACATATACAACCTTAGAGATTTCTGTCACTTCCCTAGATTACTAGAGGCATGAACCAACTATCCAGCATAAATACTCCCTCTTGGAGTTGCAAGCATCTACTTGGCCAATATAGTTACTAACAATAGAGAGCATGCAAGATCACAAATAACATAGACATGATAGAATCAATAATCAATCTGACATAGTATCTCATTTTCCATCGGATCCCTGCAAACATAACATATAGGATTACAAATAAATGAACTTGATCATGAACAGAGCTCACAAGATCTAAACATGATAGCACAAAGGAGGAGAACCAACCATCTAGCTACTACATGGACCCATAGTCCAAGGATGAACTACTCACGCATCACACCGGAGGCAGGCTTGGTGATGAAGAAGGCCTCCAGGGTGATCTCTCCCCTCCGGCAGGGTGTCGGGAAGAGCTTCGGATCCCCCCGATCTAGGGATGGAGATGGCAGTGGCTACATACTCTTTCGTGGATTTCTGATCGGGTACCTAGGGTTCTCATCTCGGGGTACTTTTGTAGGCGAAGGGGCAAGGTCGGTGGAGCTCTAGGGGCCCACACCACTTGGTGGCGCGCCCCCTGGCCGCGCCGCCACTAGGTGGTACCACCCTGGTGCGCCACTTCGTCTCCCCTTCGGTCTCCGTGTTGCTTCAGGTAAAATATTGACTCTGGCTTTTGTCCCGTCTAATTCCAAGAATATTTCCTTACTAGCTTTTCTAAAACCAAAAACAGCAGAAAACAGGCAACTGACACTGTGGCATCTTGTTAATAGGTTAGTTCTAGAAAATGTATAAAAATACCTCAAAGTGTGAACAAAACATAAGAAAGTTGAAATAAAACAAGCATGGAGCATCAAAAATTATAGATACGTTTATGACGTATCAGGTACGTACAAGCATCCCTGTACTGTCGGTGACCTACAACGGTGTGTGCAAGAAAAGGACGAGTCTTCTTGTGCCTACCTCTCCCGTTGGCTTGACATGAAAAATTCATGCGCGGGAGTGCATGATCAAACTGCTATGGCCGTCTTCATCGACGACCTAGAAAAGGGAACATTGCTCCGACATACGCTAAAGCGCCACCAGGACAACGGTAAGCTCGACCTCAAATCGATGATTGCCATGTCTAGTGAATTCACTGCCACTGATGATGACGCTCGCGGTTCGTTGCCGGCCCTGGCCATCCCTACCCAGACCAAGAAGAACAATAACAATAAGCAGAAGAATCTACTAGAAGAGAAGCAAGCAGCCGGCATGGTCGCCACAATGTTCGCTGGCAGAGGTGATGGCGGACAATGTGGTCATGGCCAGGGGGCTAGTCATTGATAGCAGCGGAGTGACTGTACACCCACAGCACCCCGCGTTCCCCGACATACGAGAAGTACTGTGATATACCTTGTTTCATCCACCTCGACACAAACGGAAAAGCCACCCACACCAACTGCCAATGCAAGTTTGTCAATGACCTCAAGGAAGACCCTGAGTCCGGCTACAAGCGAAGTCGTAAGAATAGATCCCGTGGAAAAGGCAAAGGAGAGAAGAAGGAGGAAGATTCCAAGGATTCAGATGACATGTATGAGGACGCATACCCTAAACCCACCAACAAGGGTGATGGAAAGGGCAAGAACCCCTTCGAAAAGAAGGCTCTAGTCTACCACACCTTCCTTGGTACTTCCACCATCTGGGCCTAGAAAACCTCACTGAGGATACTGATGGCTACCCTACCCCTAGTTCCCCAGTACGTCAGGTGGTTGGAAATTCCAATCACTTGGGACAGAGAGGATCACCCAGAACTCATCCCAACCAAGAACCAGTATGCCATGGTCATCAACCCTTTGATTGACAACAGTGAGTTCACCAGGTACCTCGTGGATAGTGAAAGTAGCATCAACATGATGTACCTGGATACACTGCACAAGATGAACTTGACGGAGACCCAGCTAAGGAAGATCAACACCATGTTTCATGTCGTCGTTCCTGGCCGGCAAGCTAATTCCCTTGGCTGCATCACCCTTCCAATCGCCTTGGGTAATGTTAATAATTACCACCAAGAGTGCATGACCTTCGAAGTGGTGCCCTTCAAGAGTGTGTACCACGTCATATTTGGACGTGACATCTTCCACTGCTTCCTCGCTAGTCCATGCTTCGTCTACAACAAGCTCAAGATACCCGAACCAAAAGGCATCATCACTGTTCCCGAAAGCTTCACAAAGGCAAGGGAGTGCAAGCTGAGCGAAGCCGCCTTAGTCAAAATGGTCCTCTACGGCAAAGAACTCTAGGAGATCCAGTGACAGGTCGACGCCTTGGAGATGCCGACTTCGAAGAAGCAAATTTCTGACTTTGAACCAACATTCAAGGCTACCATCAAGTCCAAGAAGGTGGAGCTTGTTGAAGGAGATTCAAACCTAGTGGGTTACTTAAGGCTAGTTTTATCCGAGAAGTTATTCACACCTAGTGGGTGCCAAATCCTGTACTTGTCCCCAAAAAGAGAACCAAAGAATTAAGATTGTGCATTGATTACACCATCTTGAACAAAGCATGTCTGAAGGATCTGTTTGCTTTGCCTCGCATTGACCAAGTCATTGACTTGACGGCTAGCTCGGAACTTTTGTGTTTTCTTGATGCATACTCAGGATACCACCAAATCAAGATGTGAAAGTCAGACCAATTAGCCACTTCGTTCATCACACCTTATGGCACATACTGCTATGTCACGATGCCCTTTGGGTAGAAAAATGCTGGTGCTACCTACCAGCAGACAATGCAGCATTGCCTATAGGACCAAATAGATCGCAACGTACACGCTTACATGGACGACATCGCGTTGATGTCAAAGAAATCAAACGATCCCATCACTGACACGCAGGAAACCTTTGACAATCTTCGGAAGTACAACATGATGCTTAACCCTAAGAAGTGTGTCTTCAGGGTACCATCCAGAAAATTGTTGGGCTTCATCGTTTCACACCACAAAATTGAGGTCAATCTGGAGAAGATCAAGGACATCCTCAACATCAAACGTCCGATGTGCTTGAAGGACATATAGAGGCTCACAGGCTGCATTGCAGCAGTAAGCCGGTTCATCAGCCGACTTGGAGAAAAGGCTATGCCGCTCTACAAGTTGCTCAACAAGACGGACAAATTCGTATGGACGGATGAGCCAGATGCAACACTTCAGGAGTTGAAGAGAATACTCTCCTCTACACCAATACTTACAGCACCGGAGTCAATGGAGCCTATGTTAGTATACATGGCGGCAACCAACCGGGTCATCAGCATCGTTGTAGTGGTGGAGTGAAAGGAGCTAACACACGAGAACAGAGTTCAGCGACCATTTTACTATGTAAGCAAGGTATTGACGGAATCCAAGCGGCGTTACCCGCACTACCAGAAGCTAGTTTATGGAGTTTTCCTTGCTTCACGGAAGCTAAGGCATTATTTCCAGGAGCACGCTATCATAGTGGTGAGCAAGGCTCCACTGTCCGACATCATCAACAATAGCGACACTATAGGAAGGGTGGCAAAGTGGGGGCATTGAAATCACCGCCTTTGAAATCACCTACAAGAGGCGCGACGCTATCAAATCTCAAGCGTTGGCGGATTTCATCGCAGATTGGACATAACTGCCAGAGAACACTTCTGTACTAGAGCCAGAGTATTGGGTCATGCACTTCGGCGGATCCAGGATGCTCAATGGCTCGGGGCCTGGTGTATTACTACAATCACCAACAGGAGAAAAGTTGTAGTACATCCTGCAGATCCACTTCAACGCTACCGACACCATGGCAGAATATGAGGCCCTCATTCGTGAACTTCGTGTAGCCAAGGATATTAGCATCAAGCGCATAACTTGCTGTGGAGATTCTGACTTGGTTGCCTAGAAGGTGGCTGGCACCTGGAACATGCGGAACCCTATGATGGCGGCATATCGAGACAAAGTAGACGAGATAGCCAAGTGCTTCGACAGCTACGAAGTCAAGTATGTCAAAAGGGGGGACAATGAGGCGGCAGATCTGCTGTCTAAGCTTGGATCAGCTCGCCGACCAATTCCGCCAGGCGTTTTCCTGGAACATTTGCGGACCCCATCCGTGAAAGGATCTGACCCCGACAACCCAGATAGAGTGGATTTGTTTGTTAATGCAGTAACAGTAACCTCTCCTGCTTGGACGAAACCGTTCATGGATTACCTTCAAGACCGAACACTGCCCACCGACGAAGTTGAAAGCTGGCAGATAGTACGCAGAGCAAAAGGCTACGTCATCATTGGTGGCCAGCTATACAAAAGAAGTACCATAGGAGTTTTCCTACAGTGCGTCTCCCAGCAACAAGGTATGGATATCCTTAGAGAAATATATCTCGGAGATTGCGGACATCACGCCGCTCCCCGATTGCTGGTAGCAAAAGTTTCCCGGCAAGGATTCTACTGGTTGACCGCTAAGACGGACGCCGACAAGATGGTGCAGACATTTATTGGGTGTTAGTTTTATGCACGGCAACCACATGTACCAGCTGAAGAATTGCGAACAATACCAATTACTTGGCTATTCGTAGTTTGGGGGCTTGACATGGTTGGGCCTTTGCAAACAAGGCCTAGTGGATTTACGCATCTGCTAGTAGTAGTGGATAAGTTCACCAAATGGATTGAAGCTAAACCCATTAGAAAGCTCGATGGGGCAACAACCCTGAAATTTGTCCAGGATCTTGTGGTGAGGTTTGGTCTCCCACATAGCATCATCACCGACAATGGCAAAAACATATCTCTCGAAGAAGTTGAGGAATACTATCACAATAAAGGCAACCGCCTTAACCTGGCATCTGTGGCACATCCACAGTCTAATGGGCAAGTCGAATGGGCCGATGGACTAATTCTACAAGGAATCAAGCCATGCTTAGAAGCACCGCTACATAGAGCAGCTGGAGCTTGGGCGGACGAATTACCATCTATCTTGTGGATTTTATGAACAACACCCAATAGATCTACCGACTTGACCCCCTTTCTTCATGGTTTATGGAGCATAAGATGTTCTGCCATCTGACATCCTCCACTATGAGCCAAGAGTTGCCGCCTACGACGAAGATGACACTGAAGAATCCACACGCCTGTCTGTAGACCTGCTCGAAGAGGAACACATGCTGGCATGCCAGAGATCTGCCATCTACCAGCAGAAGCTATGCAGCAACCACAGTCACTGCATTTGGCATCACTTGTTTAAAGAAGGGGATATGGTGCTTCCACTCAAACAACAAAGGTCACACAAACTATCCGTGCCTTGGGAATGATCGTTTGTCATAAGCAAAGCATTTCTCAATGGTTCCTATTACGTTGTCGATATTCGCGAGTTGAAAGATAGGCCAAAAAAGCGCAAGCGCAAGCAACGTGACTCCGATGATGATTTCCCGGAGAGAGATCGGCCATGGAACATAGCACAGCTAACTCCTTTTTACACTTAGCATATTTTATATTATGTAATAAGTACCTTATATGATCGATGAAATAAAGCATTTGGTTCACTCATATTTTCTGAGTATTTTACCTCCTTTAGTTGTTCATTTTTGGATCATGTAAACCCTTTATGCGCAAGTTTGTTTTTGCACTTGTGAAAATTCCGCCTACGAGAATTAGCTTAAGTTTTCTGGTCTACACATTTTCTGACGTTTTTATGTGGATTCTGGAGTAGTGACTTTTTAACACTCAAAGCCAGTGATTTTGCTATTACGTTCTTGACGGTGCTATGAAGCATCATCGTCTGAGAGCGTTGTTCTATGTTGCGAGTCTTCCGTCTCACGAAAATTTAAGCATACAAACTAGAATAATGGATAAGCAAGCACTTGCTTAATATATATATACATGTTGGATCTAGATAAGTAGCAGGAGGCTTGCAGCCCAAGTTTTCGGGCTTACTTCTACATAAGTTTTCCGCATAAACACTGCAAAGATACATTTAATGCAACAATGTTTTTATGGCTCTGTTCTAGGGGACTTCGCAACTACATCATCAATAGCAGGAGAACCAAGCCTAGAAAGATCATCAAACTCGTAGGATCACGGGTTAGACTCTACAGATGCTGGCTCATCGTCCATCTCCTCGACAGGCACGTAGACGTCCGCCTTAACCATCTTGGCAACCTTGGTGTCGTAGCCGCGAGGGAATTCCATATAGCATCACTATAAATTTCATTCCCTTCCTCGTCCAGCTTCGGCATGGCGGAAGTCACCAGGTCCATGTCAGCATCGTTGTAGTGTGCTTTGACCAAGGACAATACCATCCTTGCACCAGCCCGGAACCAAGAGGCTTTCCAGCTCTTAACTTTCTCGGGGGCTCGGTGCAGGATCTCTGAGTACTTGGCCACAGAATCTTCGGCCTTGATGGTGATGTTTAGAGGCTGAGCTATCTCCTTGGACTAGGTGATGGCAGTGTTGATGAAGTTGTCGACAAGAATCATGCACTCCTTTGGATCCGGAGCACCTTCACCCATATTGGTTAAACCAATGGGAGTTATGTTTTCGTTAGAGGCAAAGGGCGTGATTATAACAATACATATGACCGACTTACAAAATTGAAAAAAGCCAGAGAAAGGTTACCAAAGATGCTCGTCTCAGCTTGTTGGCAGGTCTCCACCAAGACATCATGCTCCTTCTGAAGCTTCTTGTACACCTCAAGGCCCTAAGCATTCTGCTCTTTGGCAGGTTGGTTTTGCTCCTCGAGTTGTTCAATTTCGCTCTTCAGGCGCTGAATCTTTGTGTCTGTAGATTCTTACATCACCTCCATTACCTCTTCATGGCCCTTGACAGCACCAACCAGGTCTTTCTTCAAAATTTTGTTTTCATCATCAAGCTCCTGGATATGCTTGGATTGCTCGACGATGCTCTTGGCCTTGGCGATGGTCTCTGTAAAGATGGAACAAAGATAATATTGTGAGAATTCGGATGACATATTTTTCATTGGCAGCCTATCTCCGGGCATTCTCATTCTACAAAGAGATAAAGTGCTTAGTTTATCTAGAGCATCTAGTCAGAAATTCTTAGTTTCAACTAAACACTCGAGGGCTACAATACCAAATTTTAAGTCAGATGTGTTCTCTCTTAGAGTATCTAGTAAGAATTATTCATCCTAACTAGAGACTCGGGGACAACATTATCAAGTTCTACACTTAGTTCTTTGGAGCACTCAGGCCAAAAACTATTGGTTTTACGCCTAAGAGCTCAGGGGCTATAGTGGGATGTATTACAAAGTAAAAGAGTAAAGTTCAAAGACTTACAATGGCAATAACCTTCAGATTATTGTCCAAGTGAGCGTATGCATTATGGGAAGTCCATGCATTGATATAAACAACATCTGCCTGCTTGTTAAGATCATCCAAGTTTAATGTCGGAGGAGTCGAAGGCAGAGGATTTGTGGAAGCCGGAGGCATGGATGAAGCCCTGGTTGCCTCCTACGCAATAATAGCAGTTGGAGGCGCAGTGTTTCCCTGCTTGATCGTTGCTTCTTCTGTTTCCACTCCCTCTGCTAGCTGCTTCCCTTTCTCGATGGCATCCTTAGCTGGAGCTTCAACCACTTTGGGGGAGGCACTTTCTTGCATCGCCTGGCAGCTAGGAGCAAGGTCCATGTCGGCAGAGCCTGAGACATCCCGAGTCATATTGATGTCTATCTCCATGGCGGAGATCTCATGGATGATGGGGGACAAGGCACTGGCGGAGCCTGTTGCAGACTTGGTAGCAGGGGTCGGGGGAGTAGCAGCGGGTGACGACTTGGAGAACATGTCGCGAATATTTTTGGAACCTCCAACATCTTTGGAGGTACACCTCAAACCAACACCGGATCTCTTCCTAAAACATACACAGTATAAGTACAAAAATTGAATAGGTGCAGAGCAAAATAAAGCCGAAGAATGAATATACTTACACTACAGTAGATGCCTTAGCTAAGGGGATGCTGGTTGATTTCTTCTTCTCTGCCTCTAGGGCGGCAGTGGATTTTTTGGAGACTCCACTCTCCGTTTTCTTCTTCTTGCTCTCGGTAGAAGCTTCAGAGGTGGAGCTCTTCCACTTTCGCGCTGTCGGAGCTGGATGATCCTTGGGGGCATCATCACCAGACACAACGTGGATATCCTTTAGCTTTGGATCATAGACTTGGGAGGCCATCTAATCCACCGCCATGGTCGCCATCTGATGGATCAAACAGCGAGTCCAATGAGTAATGAATTCAAGACGAAAAGCCTTAGAGTATATGTTATGAGCAACAAAGGAAACACAATTACCTCTGGGCAATTTCCGCATTCAAACATTTCAAAGATGATCTTGAATCCACGCTTCTTGTCCTTCACTTTGACAATGTCTTTTAGCTGGAGCTTTGTGGCACCCCGCAAAAACCACAACTAGAAAATCGCGTTGTTTTCTGCATTGCATCATCATGACCGCATGCTCATGTCATCGTGGCACCTTGCATTTGAGCATCGTCATGTCATCTTGCATGTGTTTGTACAAAACTATTTTCGAAAAGCTTGGTTTTGTTTTCTAAACGCCCTGTCTTTAATTCAAATTAAAAACCCGGGTCTCCGGATTATTTTGTTTTGTCTACCAACGGTTTTTAAAAGCTCCGTTTTAAATAATAAAATATTTCTTTTATTTTTAGGAGGCAGCCCGCCAGGCCCGAAAGCCTAGCCGGCCACCTCCAGATAAAAATCCTACCTACCAGATATCACCCAAAACTTTTCCCACCAAATATCCTACCCAGCCATTCCACCTCACCCCCTCCAATCCCCTGTCGCCACCTCACCCAGCCAGCCACCACCCCTACCGCCCTTCTCTCTGCCCCTGGGACCCACCGCCAGCTCTCCCCACCTGGCCCGTTTCCCGCCTAGCCGTGCGGCTACCCCACGGTCTCACAGCGGACAGCCGCCCCCTGCCCACACACTCACGCGAGACGCCCTCCCACCAAACGCCACATCGCCCTGGCCCCACCAGCCTCCCACCTGACGCTCACCCCCACGACGCACGCACCCCGGCCACCGCGCCTGGCACCACCACCACGCAACCGCCTCATCGCCTCGGTCCTATCGCCAACACGGTCTTCCCGCGACCGCCTCGCCCCACCCTGCCGCAGGCGTCCCCTCCGTCTTCCGCGTCCTCCGCGCGAGCCAGCACCACCGCCGTTCGCCGCCCTCGGCCTCCTCCGCCTCGACCTCGCCGGCCTCTGCACGTCGCCGCCGAGCGCCACCGTCATCCCCGCCGTCCTCCCTCCGCCGACCGCGCCTCCCCCGCATCTGCCGGCCCGAGCCCGTCCCCAACCGTCTCCGACCGCTGCGCCGCCGTCCTTCCCGGCTCACCTCCACGACGCCGCTCGCACCCCGCTCCTCCCAGATCCCGCCGTGACCCTGCCGCCAGCGAGCTACCCCGCCGACCTCCACCTTCCGCCTCGCCGTCTCCCCCTCGACGCGGAGCCCCCCCGACCGTTCTGTTCCACCGCGCGAGCGCCGCCTCTACCTGCAGGTCGTCTTCCTCTGCCCTTACGCCGTAGTGGCCTCCCTCGGCCCGGTCTCCTGCGCCCCGCCACGCCGGAGCACGGTGCGGTTCGCGCTGCCGCCTCGCGGGCTCCCCTCCCCGGCTCCTTCTCGCCCGCAACCTCCACCGTGGCCGGCCGCCGCCACGACCAGGCCTCCTTCCCGGCTCGCTCTCTTCCGCGACAGCAAGCCGCCGCAGCAACCAGTTTTGGCCGTCACTGAGTCGCCCCTGCTGGAGACCGTCCCAGGTCAACATCGTCTCGGTGGCTCTGTGAGGCCCTCCTCTTTGTAACTCGCCACGTCCGTCAAGTTTGTATCCTTCCAGTGTTAGTGTTTGAGTTTTGCTGTTGATGTCTGCTTGTTGCTCAGTTCCCGTTGGTTAAGTGGTATGCTACTGATTGAGGTGTTGCGCGTGTAACCCTAGAATTCCGTCGCAGATCCCGGATATCTCCTTCACGGACCCGATGGACTATGCAAGACCACCGGTGCTTGAACCCGAGGAACCACGCCGAGAACCCACGGTAACCGAAGATCCGAAGACCAATCTAGTTGAACCGAACCATCGAAGCGACAAGTTCTCCACCCCGAAACGCCATGACCTCCTTCACGAATCCGATGGCCAGTACCCCGAAGACCGAACCCGAACCACATCGAATCCCAAGATCGCCGAACCCTATGTGCGATCCTCTTTTCCGAGCCCTATTTTATAAAATGTAATAATAACCTTGTTGCATTTTAACTTGTTCATGCTTGCCTACATCGCATCATGTGGTTCGGGGGTACTTTGTTGACTCACCTAATAATTACACATGGAGTCTATATGAGGGCTGTTCTAGTCTTATATTGGCTCCATTTAGAAATGTGTAGAGAACCGATGCCATGTTTTGCCTTATTAAGAGACCATTTAATTTGCGGGGGTTCTAAATATCTTGAACCGTTTAATTAATTGTCGGGACCACGGTTCCGCTTAATATTGCCTAATTGCACCGCATCTGGCCATGCCATGCATCATATCATAATCATGCCGGATCTTCTGCCGTTGTAATAAATATTGCATCCGGTGTTTCTGCTAGTGTTTGCTTCTTCGCAGATTAGGTTGATGAGTGGATGCGAGTATCGACAAGTTCTCCGGATATGATCCTTCGACAGCGTTTCCCAGGCGAGCATTCTCCCTCTTTCTACCTATTTTGCACTTATAGTCTTTATTCCCTCCTGTTGATCTATTGCTATCCGTGTCGCGATGCTTTAGTGTTCCACACCAGTTATATCCCGTGCAGCCCCTATATTGCCTTGGACACCTCCTATTACCTATGTTTGGTGGATAGCTGGCCTTGCGAGTCGTAGTTGCTTGCTCAGGTGCGATCTGGTGTTGTCGAGTACCACAGTTGTTGTATTGATGGCAGATGTTTATTGGTGGAGATGCTTAATGGTGGAGGTGATCATGACTTTAATTACAACTATTAAAATGCTAGATATAACTAATGCAGAGGCATCGGTGGGCCATAGATGTTATTTGGTTCTTCCACGCCCACTTGTGTCCCGTAGGACCCCGAGTACTTGATACCTGTTCCTTGATTTTTCGCACTATCCACATCCGGGAGGCCTTATGGACCCCCCTGAGCCAGAGCTTGATTCATTTCTATTTCTTGGGGCCACAAACTAGTTTGGGGTTTTATTACTATCCTGTACTTATGCCATGTTACTGTTTTATTTAAGATTGTGCGTGGAGCACCTGTACTGTTTAGGATCGTGACATGTTTTTGCTGTATCGACAAGCCCAGTCACACTTTCGGGTTCCCAGTCGTATACAACCGTCCACACAAACCCTGGGTCAGTTCCGGAGCCGGCCAACTTCGTTGCGGGTAGCTTAGTGGGGTGCCCCCCTAAAATATATCTGAATCCTGTGATCACTTTGTCGTGAAAGCCTCGTTAGGTTTTGAGTTGGTTTTTCCGAGGTTGATCGAGTGTGTGTTGCTATTTGTGCACCCCTGCAGGGTAAAACTTTCTGAAAGCCGTGTCCGCGGTTATGGACGACTTGGAGCACAGTATCTCGATCATAGACAAGCATAACTAAAGTAGTGCTATAAATTTGACTTAATATGTGACTAGTAATCAGCTCAAGTATAACGGAATGGATATTAAAAATGCCAACAGTTGGTGAATCTGGGTTGTTTCGTGACATGCTATATGCCTAGTAAGTATTGCAGCTCCAATGGAATGTGATAAAAGTTTCAACAACTTTTGGGTTTTGGGATTCCTCAGGACAATTATATCTGACTAGTAAATGTCCCAACTACAATGGATTGGTGATTAAAACTGCCCACTACTTATGCTTCAGGATGACTCATGCTAGCTATATCTGATTAGTAATTGCTGCAACTATAATGGAATGAGTAAAATTGCCAACTGTGTGAGTTCCTTAGTCTGACTTCCTCGTTTGGTCTCGAGGGGGAAAATACCAGGATGGGTTTGTTTGGTGTTAGTTTCAGGTTGGATCCGAATAGGTCTTTCTTATCCCTCTCTGATAACCGCCAGTTGTATTGAGTCTCTATAGGTTGTTTAGTGCCGCTGCGATGCCGCTTTAGCCCACCATACCTATGTAGGCGAGAGACGCCGAATTCTAGCCTCGCCGTGTACTGGCCTCAGTACTGACGCTCCTCTTTTTCCTTCGCCCTCTGTCGGCACCCCCTTTGTTTTAGCAGGTTTGAGATCGCCGTCGTTAGCAGGGTTACCCTTCCGGCTTGGCCTGGGCAGGGTTATGGACGCCATTGGTTATTCTTCAGGGCTCTTAGCCCCATTTGCATCTTGTCCGTAGTCGGACGCTCTAACGTTTCAAGGTGATTTGGATCTTTATATTGTATATCTGTAATCTTGACTCATGGAGTCGTTGATGTATATAAATCTGTCTGTGGGTCCCATCGAGGACTGATGTGTAATGGTATTACTTTGCTTTCCACCCGCACGAAAGTGCCTGGTGGGCGTCCTTGAATCGTTTCTATGCGGGTTTGGCGGGAATCGCTAAAACTTGCATAGGGCCGGTTTGAGGGTGTTACAGAGTGGTATCAGAGCTCATCAGTTGCGATACCCCACAAGTCCAGCCTGTAGGATAACCTAGCTAACGGCCGAAGTAGAGTGTCAAAACTATTTTGCAAAAATCGGTTGGATAGATCTGATTAGGTCTGTTTTACTCCTTATCCCTCTGCTGTTCTCCTATTACCTTCGCGTGTTTTGATTCTACCCTCTTACTTTCATCAAGTCCAGGATTTCTCGTGGTTGGGTTCCGTCGTACCTTCAGGGTTTCGCTTCCTCCTTTTGGCAACGGTGTTTCTACCTCCGGACTTCATGATATCTGATTGATCCTTTATCGGTGGTACCATTCTTTATTCTTTGTTTGTGCCTTCCGGTGTTTTCCGACGCGACGACATCATCTACGCCAGATCCGATGCAGAGTCTGCATCACCCCCTCTTGTTCCAAATCTCGTTTGTCGAGATCTTCAGTCTGTATCCCGAGAGTTGGTTGCAGCTTGACATATTTTTCATTGGCAGCCTATCTCCGGGCATTCTCATTCTACAAAGAGATAAAGTGCTTAGTTTCTCTAGAGCATCTAGTCAGAAATTCTTAGTTTCAACTAAACACTCGAGGGCTACAATACCAAATTTTAAGTCAGATGTGTTCTCTCTTAGAGTATCTAGTAAGAATTATTCATCCTAACTAGAGACTCGGGGACAACATTATCAAGTTCTACACTTAGTTCTTTGGAGCACTCAGGCCAAAAACTATTGGTTTTACGCCTAAGAGCTCAGGGGCTATAGTGGGATGTATTACAAAGTAAAAGAGTAAAGTTCAAAGACTTACAATGGCAATAACCTTCAGATTATTGTCCAAGTGAGCGTATGCATTATGGGAAGTCCATGCATTGATATAAACAACATCTGCCTGCTTGATAAGATCATCCAAGTTTAATGTCGGAGGAGTCGAAGGCAGAGGATTTGTGGAAGCCGGAGGCATGGATGAAGCCCTGGTTGCCTCCTACGCAATAATAGCAGTTGGAGGCGCAGTGTTTCCCTGCTTGATCGTTGCTTCTTCTGTTTCCACTCCCTCTGCTAGCTGCTTCCCTTTCTCGATGGCATCCTTAGCTGGAGCTTCAACCACTTTGGGGGAGGCACTTTCTTGCATCGCCTGGCAGCTAGGAGCAAGGTCCATGTCGGCAGAGCCTGAGACATCCCGAGTCATATTGATGTCTATCTCCATGGCGGAGATCTCATGGATGATGGGGGACAAGGCACTGGCGGAGCCTGTTGCAGACTTGGTAGCAGGGGTCGGGGGAGTAGCAGCGGGTGACGACTTGGAGAACATGTCGCGAATATTTTTGGAACCTCCAACATCTTTGGAGGTACACCTCAAACCAACACCGGATCTCTTCCTAAAACATACACAGTATAAGTACAAAAATTGAATAGGTGCAGAGCAAAATAAAGCCGAAGAATGAATATACTTACACTACAGTAGATGCCTTAGCTAAGGGGATGCTGGTTGATTTCTTCTTCTCTGCCTCTAGGGCGGCAGTGGATTTTTTGGAGACTCCACTCTCCGTTTTCTTCTTCTTGCTCTCGGTAGAAGCTTCAGAGGTGGAGCTCTTCCACTTTCGCGCTGTCGGAGCTGGATGATCCTTGGGGGCATCATCACCAGACACAACGTGGATATCCTTTAGCTTTGGATCATAGACTTGGGAGGCCATCTAATCCACCGCCATGGTCGCCATCTGATGGATCAAACAGCGAGTCCAATGAGTAATGAATTCAAGACGAAAAGCCTTAGAGTATATGTTATGAGCAACAAAGGAAACACAATTACCTCTGGGCAATTTCCGCATTCAAACATTTCAAAGATGATCTTGAATCCACGCTTCTTGTCCTTCACTTTGACAATGTCTTTTAGCTGGAGCTTTGTGGCACCCCGCAAAAACCACAACTAGAAAATCGCGTTGTTTTCTGCATTGCATCATCATGACCGCATGCTCATGTCATCGTGGCACCTTGCATTTGAGCATCGTCATGTCATCTTGCATGTGTTTGTACAAAACTATTTTCGAAAAGCTTGGTTTTGTTTTCTAAACGCCCTGTCTTTAATTCAAATTAAAAACCCGGGTCTCCGGATTATTTTGTTTTGTCTACCAACGGTTTTTAAAAGCTCCGTTTTAAATAATAAAATATTTCTTTTATTTTTAGGAGGCAGCCCGCCAGGCCCGAAAGCCTAGCCGGCCACCTCCAGATAAAAATCCTACCTACCAGATATCACCCAAAACTTTTCCCACCAAATATCCTACCCAGCCATTCCACCTCACCCCCTCCAATCCCCTGTCGCCACCTCACCCAGCCAGCCACCACCCCTACCGCCCTTCTCTCTGCCCCTGGGACCCACCGCCAGCTCTCCCCACCTGGCCCGTTTCCCGCCTAGCCGTGCGGCTACCCCACGGTCTCACAGCGGACAGCCGCCCCCTGCCCACACACTCGCGCGAGACGCCCTCCCACCAAACGCCACATCGCCCTGGCCCCACCAGCCTCCCACCTGACGCTCACCCCCACGACGCACGCACCCCGGCCACCGCGCCTGGCACCACCACCACGCAACCGCCTCATCGCCTCGGTCCTATCGCCGACACGGTCTTCCCGCGACCGCCTCGCCCCACCCTGCCGCAAGCGTCCCCTCCGTCTTCCGCGTCCTCCGCGCGAGCCAGCACCACCGCCGTTCGCCGCCCTCGGCCTCCTCCGCCTCGACCTCGCCGGCCTCTGCACGTCGCCGCCGAGCGCCACCGTCATCCCCGCCGTCCTCCCTCCGCCGACCGCGCCTCCCCCGCATCTGCCGGCCCGAGCCCGTCCCCAACCGTCTCCGACCGCTGCGCCGCCGTCCTTCCCGGCTCACCTCCACGACGCCGCTCGCACCCCGCTCCTCCCAGATCCCGCCGCGACCCTGCCGCCAGCGAGCTACCCCGCCGACCTCCACCTTCCGCCTCGCCGTCTCCCCCTCGACGCGGAGCCCCCCCGACCGTTCTGTTCCACCGCGCGAGCGCCGCCTCTACCTGCAGGTCGTCTTCCTCTGCCCTTACGCCGCAGTGGCCTCCCTCGGCCCGGTCTCCTGCGCCCCGCCACGCCGGAGCACGGTGCGGTTCGCGCTGCCGCCTCGCGGGCTCCCCTCCCCGGCTCCTTCTCGCCCGCAACCTCCACCGTGGCCGGCCGCCGCCACGACCAGGCCTCCTTCCCGGCTCGCTCTCTTCCGCGACAGCAAGCCGCCGCAGCAACCAGTTTTGGCCGTCACTGAGTTGCCCCTGCTGGAGACCGTCCCAGGTCAACATCGTCTCGGTGGCTCTGTGAGGCCCTCCTCTTTGTAACTCGCCACGTCCGTCAAGTTTGTATCCTTCCAGTGTTAGTGTTTGAGTTTTGCTGTTGATGTCTGCTTGTTGCTCAGTTCCCGTTGGTTAAGTGGTATGCTACTGATTGAGGTGTTGCGCGTGTAACCCTAGAATTCCGTCGCAGATCCCGGATATCTCCTTCACGGACCCGATGGACTATGCAAGACCACCGGTGCTTGAACCCGAGGAACCACGCCGAGAACCCGCGGTAACCGAAGATCCGAAGACCAATCTAGTTGAACCGAACCATCGAAGCGACAAGTTCTCCACCCCGAAACGCCATGACCTCCTTCACGAATCTGATGGCCAGTACCCCGAAGACCGAACCCGAACCACATCGAATCCCAAGATCGCCGAACCCTATGTGCGATCCTCTTTTCCGAGCCCTATTTTATAAAATGTAATAATAACCTTGTTGCATTTTAACTTGTTCATGCTTGCCTACATCGCATCATGTGGTTCGGGGGTACTTTGTTGACTCACCTAATAATTACACATGGAGTCTATATGAGGGCTGTTCTAGTCTTATATTGGCTCCATTTAGAAATGTGTAGAGAACCGATGCCATGTTTTGCCTTATTAAGAGACCATTTAATTTGCGGGGGTTCTAAATATCTTGAACCGTTTAATTAATTGTCGGGACCACGGTTCCGCTTAATATTGCCTAATTGCACCGCATCTGGCCATGCCATGCATCATATCATAATCATGCCGGATCTTCTGCCGTTGTAATAAATATTGCATCCGGTGTTTCTGCTAGTGTTTGCTTCTTCGCAGATTAGGTTGATGAGTGGATGCGAGTATCGACAAGTTCTCCGGATATGATCCTTCGACAGCGTTTCCCAGGCGAGCATTCTCCCTCTTTCTACCTATTTTGCACTTATAGTCTTTATTCCCTCCTGTTGATCTATTGCTATCCGTGTCGCGATGCTTTAGTGTTCCACACCAGTTATATCCCGTGCAGCCCCTATATTGCCTTGGACACCTCCTATTACCTATGTTTGGTGGATAGCTGGCCTTGCGAGTCGTAGTTGCTTGCTCAGGTGCGATCTGGTGTTGTCGAGTACCACAGTTGTTGTATTGATGGCAGATGTTTATTGGTGGAGATGCTTAATGGTGGAGGTGATCATGACTTTAATTACAACTATTAAAATGCTAGATATAACTAATGCAGAGGCATCGGTGGGCCATAGATGTTATTTGGTTCTTCCACGCCCACTTGTGTCCCGTAGGACCCCGAGTACTTGATACCTGTTCCTTGATTTTTCGCACTATCCACATCCGGGAGGCCTTATGGACCCCCCTGAGCCAGAGCTTGATTCATTTCTATTTCTTGGGGCCACAAACTAGTTTGGGGTTTTATTACTATCCTGTACTTATGCCATGTTACTGTTTTATTTAAGATTGTGCGTGGAGCACCTGTACTGTTTAGGATCGTGACATGTTTTTGCTGTATCGACAAGCCCAGTCACACTTTCGGGTTCCCAGTCGTATACAACCGTCCACACAAACCCTGGGTCAGTTCCGGAGCCGGCCAACTTCGTTGCGGGTAGCTTAGTGGGGTGCCCCCCTAAAATATATCTGAATCCTGTGATCACTTTGTCGTGAAAGCCTCGTTGGGTTTTGAGTTGGTTTTTCCGAGGTTGATCGAGTGTGTGTTGCTATTTGTGCACCCCTGCAGGGTAAAACTTTCTGAAAGCCGTGTCCGCGGTTATGGACGACTTGGAGCACAGTATCTCGATCATAGACAAGCATAACTAAAGTAGTGCTATAAATTTGACTTAATATGTGACTAGTAATCAGCTCAAGTATAACGGAATGGATATTAAAAATGCCAACAGTTGGTGAATCTGGGTTGTTTCGTGACATGCTATATGCCTAGTAAGTATTGCAGCTCCAATGGAATGTGATAAAAGTGTCAACAACTTTTGGGTTTTGGGATTCCTCAGGACAATTATATCTGACTAGTAAATGTCCCAACTACAATGGATTGGTGATTAAAACTGCCCACTACTTATGCTTCAGGATGACTCATGCTAGCTATATCTGATTAGTAATTGCTGCAACTATAATGGAATGAGTAAAATTGCCAACTGTGTGAGTTCCTTAGTCTGACTTCCTCGTTTGGTCTCGAGGGGGAAAATACCAGGATGGGTTTGTTTGGTGTTAGTTTCAGGTTGGATCCGAATAGGTCTTTCTTATCCCTCTCTGATAACCGCCAGTTGTATTGAGTCTCTATAGGTTGTTTAGTGCCGCTGCGATGCCGCTTTAGCCCACCATACCTATGTAGGCGAGAGACGCCGAATTCTAGCCTCGCCGTGTACTGGCCTCAGTACTGACGCTCCTCTTTTTCCTTCGCCCTCTGTCGGCACCCCCTTTGTTTTAGCAGGTTTGAGATCGCCGTCGTTAGCAGGGTTACCCTTCCGGCTTGGCCTGGGCAGGGTTATGGATGCCATTGGTTATTCTTCAGGGCTCTTAGCCCCATTTGCATCTTGTCCGTAGTCGGACGCTCTATCGTTTCAAGGTGATTTGGATCTTTATATTGTATATCTGTAATCTTGACTCATGGAGTCGTTGATGTATATAAATCTGTCTGTGGGTCCCATCGAGGACTGATGTGTAATGGTATTACTTTGCTTTCCACCCGCACGAAAGTGCCTGGTGGGCGTCCTTGAATCGTTTCTATGCGGGTTTGGCGGGAATCGCTAAAACTTGCATAGGGCCGGTTTGAGGGTGTTACAGAGTGGTATCAGAGCTCATCAGTTGCGATACCCCACAAGTCCAGCCTGTAGGATAACCTAGCTAACGGCCGAAGTAGAGTGTCAAAACTATTTTGCAAAAATCGGTTGGATAGATCTGATTAGGTCTGTTTTACTCCTTATCCCTCTGCTGTTCTCCTATTACCTTCGCGTGTTTTGATTCTACCCTCTTACTTTCATCAAGTCCAGGATTTCTCGTGGTTGGGTTCCGTCGTACCTTCAGGGTTTCGCTTCCTCCTTTTGGCAACGGTGTTTCTACCTCCGGACTTCATGATATCTGATTGATCCTTTATCGGTGGTACCATTCTTTATTCTTTGTTTGTGCCTTCCGGTGTTTTCCGACGCGACGACATCATCTACGCCAGATCCGATGCAGAGTCTGCATCACCCCCTCTTGTTCCAAATCTCGTTTGTCGAGATCTTCAGTCTGTATCCCGAGAGTTGGTTGCATAATTCTCCTATTCATGTGCAAAGTAATGCTTTGAGTGCGGGATGGAGTAGCTACCATACCACTACTCTTATCATTCGCTTTGTACATTGAATCAGTGGATCCAGCAATTTTACTCCGTCCATGGAAGTTAGAGGTGGCTTTATTTGTTGATACCTCTATCTTCGCTTTTTGTTCCCAGAGTGTTCTCTCGACGATCACGGACAACGACCTCTTGTTAGTGGTGTCGCGAGGATCTACATGAAGTGAGAAGATTACGATCGCCGCCCTTCTCCCGGTACCATGAGGCGGATCTCGAGGGCGAGATCAATTATTAGTGGTGTCGAATTGTGGCGCCCCGCAAAAACCACTACTAGAAAATCGCGTTGTTTTGTGCATTGCATCATCATGACCGCATGCTCATGTCATCGTGCCACCTTGCATTTGAGCATCGTCATGTCATCTTGCATGTGTTTGTACAAAACTATTTTCGAAAAGCCTGGTTTTGTTTTCTAAACGCCCCGTCTATAATTCAAATTAAAACCCGGGTCTCCGGATTATTTTGTTCTGTCTACCAACGGTTTTCAAAAGCCCTGTTTTAAATAATAAAATATTTCTTTTATTTTTAGGAGGCAGCTCGCCAGGCCCGAAAGCCTAGCCGGCCACCTCCAGATAAAAATCCTACCTACCAGATATCACCCAAAACTTTTCCCACCAAATATCCTACCCCTATTTTCCTACCCAGCCCTTCCACCTCACCCCCTCCAATCCCCTGTCGGTACCTCACCTAGCCAGCCACCACCCCTACCGCCCTTCTCTCTGCCCCTGGGTCCCACCGCCAGCTCTACCCACCTGGCCCGTTTCCCGCGTAGCCGTGCAGCTGCCCCACGGCCTCGACCTCGCCGGCCTCTGCACGTCGCCACCAAGCGCCACCGTTGTCCCCGCCGTCCTCCCTCCGCCGGCCACGCCTCCCCCGCATCTGCTGGCCCGAGCCCGTCCCCAACCGTCTCCGACCACTGCGCCGCCGGCCGCCGCTCCGTCCGGCAGCGTCGCCTCCTTCCCGGCTCACCTCTAGGACACCGCTCGCACCCCGCTCCTCCCAGATCCCGCCGCGACCCCGCCGCCAGCGAGCTTCCCCGCCGACCTCCACCTTCCGCCTCGCCGTCTCCCCCTCGACGCGGAGCCCCCCGACCGTTCTATTCCACCGCGCGAGCGCCGCCTCTACCTGCAGGTCGTCTTCCTCTGCCCTAACGCCGCCGTGGCCTCCCTCGGCCCGGTCGCCTGCGCCCCGCCTCGCCGGAGCACGGTCCGGTCCGCGCTGCCGCCTCGCGGGCTCCCCTCCCCGGCTCCTTCTCACCCGCAACCTCCACCGTGGCCGGCCGCCGCCACGACTAGGCCTCCTTCCCGGCTCGCTCTCTTCCGCGACAGCAAGCCGCCGCAGCAACCAGTTTTGGCCGTCACTGAGTCACCCCTGCTGGAGACTGTCCCAGGGCAACATCGTCTCGGTGGCTCTGTGAGGCCCTCCTCTCTGTAACTCGCCACGTCCGTCAAGTTTGTGTCCTGCCAGTGTTAGTGTTTGAGTTTTGCTGTTGATGTCTGCTTGTTGCTCAGTTCCCGTTGGTTAAGTGGTATGCTACTGATTGAGGTGTTGCGCGTGTAACCCTAGAATTCCGTCACAGATCCCGGATATCTCCTTCACGGACCCGATGGACTATGCAAGACCACCGGTGCTTGAACCCGAGGAACCACGCCGAGAACCCGCGGTAACCGAAGATCCGAAGACCAATCTAGTTGAACCGAACCATCAAAGCGACAAGTTCTCCACCCCGAAACGCCATGACCTCCTTCACGAATCCGATGGCCAGTACCCCGAAGACCGAACCCGAACCACATCGAATCCCAAGATCGCCGAACCCTATGTGCGATCCTCTTTTCCGAGCCCTATTTTATAAAATGTAATAATAACCTTGTTGCATTTTAACTTGTTCATGCTTTCCTACATCGCATCATGTGGTTCGGGGGTACTTTGTTGACTCACCTAATAATTACACATGGAGTCTATATGAGGGCTGTTCTAGTCTTATATTGGCTCCATTTAGAAATGTGTAGAGAACCGATGCCATGTTTTGCCTTATTAAGAGACCATTTAATTTGCGGGGGTTCTAAATATCTTGAACCGTTTAATTAATTGTCGGGACCACGGTTCCGCTTAATATTGCCTAATTGCACCGCATCTGGCCATGCCATGCATCATATCATAATCATGCCGGATCTTCTGCCGTTGTAATAAATATTGCATCCGGTGTTTCTGCTAGTGTTTGCTTCTTCGCGGATTAGGCTGATGAGTGGATGCGAGTATCGATAAGTTCTCCGGATATGATCCTTCGACAGCGTTTCCCAGGCGAGCATTCTCCCTTTTTCTACCTATTTTGCACTTATAGTCTTTATTCCCTCCTGTTGATCTATTGCTATCCGTGTCGCGATGCTTTAGTGTTCCGCACCAGTTATATCCCGTGCAGCCCCTATATTGCCTTGGACTCCTCCTATTACCTGTGTTTGGTGGATAGCTGGCCTTGCGAGTCGTAGTTGCTTGCTAAGGTGCGATCTGGTGTTGTCGAGTACCACAGTTGTTGTATTGATGGCAGATGTTTATTGGTGGAGATGCTTATTAGTGGAGGTGATCATGACTTTAACTACAACTATTAAAATGCTAGATATAACTAATGCAGAGGCATCGGTGGGCAATAGATGTTATTTGGTTCTTCCACGCCCACTTGTGTCCCGTAGGACCCCGAGTACTTGATACCTGTTCCTTGATTTTTCGCACTATCCACATCCGGGAGGCCTTATGGACCCCCCTGAGCCAGAGCTTGATTCATTTCTATTTCTTGGGGCCACAAACTAGTTTGGGGTTTTATTACTATCCTATACTTATGCCATGTTACTGTTTTATTTAAGATTGTGCGTGGAGCACCTGTACTGTTTAGGATCGTGACACGTTTTCGCTGTATCGACAAGGCCAGTCACACTTTCGGGTTCCCAGTCGTATACAACCGTCCACACAAACCCTGGGTCAGTTCCGGAGCCGGCCAACTTCGTTGCGGGTAGCTTAGTGGGGTGGCCCCCTGAAATATATCTGAATCCTGTGATCGCTTTGTCGTGAAAGCCTCGTTGGGTTTTGAGTTGGTTTTTCCGAGGTTGATCGAGTGTGTGTTGCTATTTGTGCACCCCTGCAGGGTAAAACTTTCTGAAAGCCGTGTCCGCGGTTATGGACGACTTGGAGCACAGTATCTCGATCATAGACAAGCATAACTAAAGTAGTGCTATAAATTTGACTTAATATGTGACTAGTAATCAGCTCAAGTATAACGGAATGGATATTAAAAATGCCAACAGCTGGTGAATCTGGGTTGTTTCGTGATATGCTATATGCCTAGTAAGTATTGCAACTCCAATGGAATGTGATAAAAGTGTCAACAACTTTTGGGTTTTGGGATTCCTCAGGACAATTATATCTAACTAGTAAATGTCCCAACTACAATGGATTGGTGATTAAAACTGCCCACTACTTATGCTTCAGGATGACTCATGCTAGCTATATCTGATTAGTAATTGCTGCAACTATAATGGAATGAGTAAAATTGCCAACTGTGTGAGTTCCTTGGTCCGACTTCCTCGTTTGGTCTCGAGGGGGAAAATACCAGGATGGGTTTGTTTGGTGTTAGCTTCATGTTGAATCCGAATAGGTCTTTCTTATCCCTCTCTGATAACCGCCAGTTGTATTGAGTCTCTATAGGTTGTTTAGTGCCGCTGCGATGCCGCTTCAGCCCACCATACCTACGTAGGCGAGAGCCGCCGAATTCTAGCCTCGCCGTGTACTGGCCTCAGTACTGACGCTCCTCTTTTTCCTTCGCCCTTTGTCGGCACCCCTTTTGTTTTAGCAGGTTTGAGATCGCCGTCGTTAGCAGGGTTACCCTTCTGGCTTGGCCTGGGCAGGGTTATGGACGCCATTGGTTATTCTTCAGGGCTTTTAGCCCCATTTGCATCTTGTCCGTAGTCGGACGCTCTATCGTTTCAAGGTGATTTGGATCTTTATATTGTATATCTGTAATCTTGACTCATGGAGTCGTTGATGTATATAAATCTGTCTGTGGGTCCCATCGAGGACTGATGTGTAATGGTATTACTTTGCTTTCCACCCGCACGAAAGTGCCTGGTGGGCGTCCTTGAATCGTTTCTATGCGGGTTTGGCGGGAATCGCTAAAACTTGCATAGGGCCGGTTTGAGGGTGTTACAGAGTGGTATCAGAGCTCATCAGTTGCGATACCCCACAAGTCCAGCCTGTAGGATAACCTAGCTAACGGCCGAAGTAGAGTGTCAAAACTATTTTGCAAAAATCGGTTGGATAGATCTGATTAGGTCTGTTTTACTCCTTATCCCTCTGCTGTTCTCCTATTACCTTCGCGTGTTTTGATTCTACCCTCTTACTTTCATCAAGTCCAGGATTTCTCGTGGTTGGGTTCCGTCGTACCTTCAGGGTTTCGCTTCCTCCTTTTGGCAACGGTGTTTCTACCTCCGGACTTCATGATATCTGATTGATCCTTTATCGGTGGTACCATTCTTTATTCTTTGTTTGTGCCTTCCGGTGTTTTCCGACGCGACGACATCATCTACGCCAGATCCGATGCAGAGTCTGCATCACCCCCTCTTGTTCCAAATCTCGTTTGTCGAGATCTTCAGTCTGTATCCCGAGAGTTGGTTGCATAATTCTCCTATTCATGTGCAAAGTAATGCTTTGAGTGCGGGATGGAGTAGCTACCATACCACTACTCTTATCATTCGCTTTGTACATTGAATCAGTGGATCCAGCAATTTTACTCCGTCCATGGAAGTTAGAGGTGGCTTTATTTGTTGATACCTCTATCTTCGCTTTTTGTTCCCAGAGTGTTCTCTCGACGATCACGGACAACGACCTCTTGTTAGTGGTGTCGCGAGGATCTACATGAAGTGAGAAGATTACGATCGCCGCCCTTCTCCCGGTACCATGAGGCGGATCTCGAGGGCGAGATCAATTATTAGTGGTGTCGAATTGTGGCGCCCCGCAAAAACCACTACTAGAAAATCGCGTTGTTTTGTGCATTGCATCATCATGACCGCATGCTCATGTCATCATGCCACCTTGCATTTGAGCATCGTCATGTCATCTTGCATGTGTTTGTACAAAACTTTTTTCGAAAAGCCTGGTTTTGTTTTCTAAACGCCCCGTCTTTAAGTCAAATTAAAACCTGGGTCTCCAGATTATTTTTCTTTTGTCTACCAACGGTTTTCAAAAGCCCCGTTTTAAATAATAAAATATTTCTTTTATTTTTAGGAGGCAGCTGCCGGCCCGAGCCCGTCCCCAACCGTCTCCGACCGCTGCGCCGCCGGCCGCCGCTCCGTCCGGCAGCGTCGCCTCCTTCCCGGCTCACCTCCATGATGTCGCTCGCACCCCGCTCCTCCCAGATCCCGCCACGACCCCGCAGTCAGCGAGCTTCCCCGTCGACCTCCACCTTCCGCCTCGCCGTCTCCCCCTCGACGCGGAGCCACCCCGACCGTTCTGTTCCACCACGCGAGCGCCGCCTCTACCTGCAGGTCGTCTTCCTCTGCCCCGACGCCGTCGTGGCCTCCCTCGGCCCGGTCGCCTGCGCCCCGCCTCGCCGGAGCACGGTCCGGTCCGCGCTGCCGCCTCGCGGGCTCCCCTCCCCGGCTCCTTCTCGCCCGCAACCTCCACCGTGGCCGGCCGCCACCACGACCAGGCCTCCTTCCCGGCTCGAGATATTGCTTGACGAATTGCCGACATCACCTAGATGAAGTATTCAGAATTGGAAGGCAAGACGGCGCAAGATCTCAAAGTCCTCCAGGGCTACTATTGGGGATATGATAAATGGGTATCAGCATTGCATGTATCTAATCTGGCTAACCCGGGTGGCCCACAATTGGTAGAATGGCTTATGGCCTGCTGGGTGGCCTAGTTTAACGGATCTAGAAGGGAGGTCCATGCTAGATAAAGGAAGGCCACGTCGAAGTCACCGACCTACGGAGAGCCTTGGAGTACAAGACACGAATATTAGTTAGTGTTAGTGTAGGACTCTGTAACCTGTCCGGCAAGGTCTTTTCCATGTAACCCTAGGTTCTGGCACCTTTATAAGCCGGACCTGTGGGAGCCTTTAGGGCACGATTCATAACACCTCACATAGCAAACCAATCCCTGTAACTCGGCGTATTACCATTATAGTGATTTATAGCAACAGTAGAGTTCCGCCACTATTGTGGGACTTGAACCTGGGTAAGCTGTGTTACCTCGTACCCGCCAACTCAACGCCTTCCCCCACCTCTCTAAACACGCTCTGTGAGAACCCCTCCATGGCGCACTCATCGGCAATACCACGACAAAGGCCATACCTTGGATTTTCACCCTGCAAGGTAAGACTAGGAACTCCTCCCGTGTTGTCGCCCCCACAAATAGTCGCTACTGCGAGTCACGGATCACACAGCCAGTTCCTTATCGCCACAAAGACTAAAATCACCATCATTACCCTCATGTTCTAGATTTTCTGACATTCTCCACATCTGACTTTACCATACATCGTCGAAGACATGACACATGATGGTAACAAACAGCAGAGCTTCGCAACGCTCCCGCTAAAACCAAACGGCTAGAAAAACATGGGTGCGAACGACCGAATACCTTTCGATCCAACAATCTCCAGGCATGATGCACCCATGGGAGTTCGCCGACAGAACCATCCGGAACTCGCCTCTCCGGTCACGATCAACGATGGTAGGAAACAAGGAGATCTTCATCTTTGCGCTGAAACAACCCAAGGACCACCACCATTATCCAGGCTGATCGAGCAGTCCCCACACTGCTGGCCGGCTAATGATGAGTGTATATTTGCATCATATTTAATATTATTATTTTGCACTATAGTGGTAGGATCTTGGTATTTTATGGCGTTCGCGAGCACATTTGATGTCTATTTTTACTAGGACTAGGACAGATGATGGATACAATGGACACAATTCTTGGAGCAGTTGTATTGGGGAGAAAAGAAGTAAAAAACAACACAAATCGCTTATTTGGAAAATATCAATAACACCAGAAGAAAACCCGAAGCGATTGAGGCATCCAGAAGGTTTAACAACCAACTATACATCGGGAATACTTTTCTGGCCGTATAGTTCCCGTCATATAGTTGGCACCGCCACCGCCTCCTCAAATAGTTTCACCCTGTGCAACTGGATCGGTGGGACGACATACAGAACAACCAAAAATTGCTAAAACCTCACCTCCGGAAGGCATCTAGAGGGGGAACTCGCCCACCGGGGATCCATCTTCGCCCTGCGTAGATCCGGGAGGCTAAGGCATCGATCTTCATCATCAACCACTGCATCACCACCATTTCCATCCATCCCATCTACATCTTGTCTAGATCTTTTTGTAATTTCCGTACTCGTTGTGGATTTATACAAGTACTATTCATCTATGATAGATTCCATTAACATGGCCATGATGTTGATTGCCTCTATGTCTGAGTAGATCATTAGTTCTTGGGGAGATGGAGAAACCCTAGCATATGATTGAGATAAGATAGAGATTATTATGTGTATGTGTTAATTGTCTTCATCTTGATGTTGGGAGTTGTGCACCTCCTTAATATCTGCCTCTTATTGCGACACGATGAAGGGGATTACTTATTGGTAGACGGAGGGATGATAGCACTTACTGTGACTATAAAGCTATTGTCATTCTTTACATACTAACTAGGGGAAACAAGGAGAACTCATAAAGCCATGTCCATACCATGGGAGAAATCTCTTAATAGCATGATAATACAATTGATGTTGTTTATCTGCCAGCAGTGGTTATGAAGGATGATGTGAGCAGTGGTTGCTACCTATTTGTCCATATATAGAGCTCCTCCCACATACATACATATCATGAGAATATTTCGTTATAATAATCTTGATTGCTTAGTCTAAATTGCTAGCGGCGTATCCACCACTCCCTGAGAACGCCTTTTTCCCTATTGAAGTTCCAAGCTCTTTTACATACGTGATTCTTACTTTCTGCATTAAGTTTTACTTTACTTTAATTGCTTCATTCAATCAAAAACCCAAAAATAATTCTACTTTTCTTGCTTCTCAAAATTATTCCTTAAGTACTTCATTTAGTTTTAGTTAAAAGCATTTTAGTCTTTCGACTACTGCTCCCTATGGGATCGATATCTTTATTTCGAAACTAGCTAGAAATGATCTGTGCACTTGCAGTCATCAAGCTATTTTCTGGCACCATTGCCGAGGAGCTTAGCGCTATAAGTCACTTTACTTTTAGTTATTTACTTTCATTGTACTAATTTTTAATTTAAGTTATAGGATCACAACAATGGACAACACTAAGCATTTAATCCATCTTGAGGCAGTAAAGAAAATGGGTCCGCCCATGGACGCTTTTATAACTATCAGTAAAAGCATAAATCCTGATGGAATTGAGATCCACCCTTAATTATTTGAATTACTACACTCTAAGAAATTTGCAGGAACCGATGAAGAGAGTCCATATGGACACTTGCAATTCTTTGAAGATGTTCTTGGTTCCTTTATATTCGGCAACTTTAATCTTGATATGGTTAAAACCTAGTTGTTTAGACAAACTCTCTCTAATAATGTTTGTGACTGGTATAGATCTTTTTGTGCAGAAGCACCGATGACTTGGATGGAATTGACAACCAATTTCCTATCAAAATATTATTCGGAAAGCAAAGCTCACATGATGAGAGGTATTATTATCAGTTTCAAAAATAGTCCTGATGAGAGTTTGTATGAAGGGTATCTAAGGTACAAAAGCTATCTAGATAATTTCCCTCTCATCGTTTGCCTGATTGGCTAATCACTCACACTTTTTATGGAGGGCTTAATAATAAAAATAGATCAAACCTAGACACCGCTTCTAATGGTAGTTTTCTATCTTATACCTATGATGAAGCTTGGGAATTAATAATGAAAATGAGAGAGGCAACATAAAATCTTAAAGATGAGGAAAACATTACAAATAGTTTTCCTGAATATGCTTGTGTTAACGGTTTCCTTACAGATGAATGGACGTGTGCAATGATTAAAACCCTTGGTATTGATTCTTACTCAGTAAAGGAAATTATTGAGAATTATGCAGGGCATTTACAGGTACCTACAGAATGGGAACCCCATAAAACCCTTGAAGAAAAGAAGTGTGCAAGAGAAAGTGCATTAATGGAGAAGTTCTCCTCTACACCTATTCAAGAGATTATCAAGAAAAAGGAAAAAGAGGAATAACAAATAAAGAGAAGATTAAATAAACTAGAAAAGAACCCCGAAGCTACCAATATAAATAATGTCATATTGAATGATCTTATGGAAGCACAAACAGTGGATAATGAAGTGGTTATGCTAGACTTTTAAACCTCAGAATTCATCAAAGGTAAGGTACGAGGTAATGAAACTTCTAAACCTATGACTCCTATATATTGTGGAGAAACTTTCTTATACGGAATTTGTGAGCCAATTTCCACTATAAACGTTATGCCTTCATCACTTTATGAGTAACTTTGCTACAATTTAAATAATCCAAATGTAGAACCGGTAGGCACTACTATTAAATTGTCTAATAGAACTAATATAAAATTGGAAGGTGTTATCAAAAATATCTATGTCTTTATTGGATCACTCATGTACCCTCTTGATTTTCATCACCATCAGCACCATCATCACCATCTCCGTATCGCTGTAACAATTGGGTTGAATCTTGCATAGTTCTTAGGGGAAACTTTCCCGGTGTTGATTACTCTTTGTAGTTGATGCTATTGAGTGGAACCATTGAATTATTGTTTATGTTCAGATTGTTATACATCATTATTCCATCTCTAATCATGATCCATATGATGTCTTGTGAGTAGTTCATTTTGTTCTTAAGGACATGGGAGAAGTCATGTTGTTAGTAGTGGAATTGTGTTGAGACAGATTCAATGGTTTGATATTTAAGTTGTGGTGTACTTCTTCTAGTGGTGTCATGTTTACGTCGACTACATGACACTTCACCTATATGGGCCTAGGGGAATGCATTGTGTATTTGGCTACTAATCGTAGGGGTTGTCAGAGTGACAGAAACCTGAACCCCCGTTAGGAAACCATTGCAGAAGGGACATCAGGGTCTTAGAGTTTAAAGCTGTGGTTAGGTTTTTACCTTAATTACTTTCTTGTACTTGCAGATGCTTGCAAGGGGTATAATCAAAAGTATGTATTAGTCCTAGGAAGGTCGGTACATTAGCATAGGTTCACCCACACACCACTTAGCAAACTAAAGAAGATTAATCAACTATATGAAGCGAAAGCACTTGACGATATTCCCATGTGTCCTTAAGAATGTTTGGTCATCTTAAGTAATACAACCGGCTTGTCCTTTGCCGAATAAAGGATTGGGCCACTTGCTTCATTTATTCTTATTGTCTTTTATTTACTCGTACTTTATTTACTTGCATTATCAAAAAACCCTAAAAATCCGTTTGCTAAGTATTTGCAGAGAATTCCTGATCCATACCACTAGCCAGCACCTTCTGATCCTCGTTGGGTTCGACACTCTTACTTATCGAAAATAATGCGATACACCCCCTATACTTGTGGGTCATCAAAGATCCAAAAGATGAGCCATCAAGGCATTCAAGCAAATTTGAATTTGTTTGAGCTAATGTGTCACATAGAAGTTAGATAATTGTCAATATCAATTCTAAGTGACACAACCTCGAATTTTCACATTTCTAGGCTTGTAATATGCACTAAACATATGACTCCCCCATAATGTGATAAACCATAAATCTCAACATGAGGCAAAAAGATCCAAACATAAATAATTAATGGACATAACAGAACTTGAATTTCTCATGAGAATCATACCACATAGAGACTAGGTAATATTGCAATATCAATACTAGGTGGTATTCCTCATGAACACACATTTTAGGATTGTGGAATCCCCAAGCATAACACTCTCCCAAAATGGGATAGTCCATTAATCTCTCACAAGAGTCAAATAAGATACCAAATATAATCAAGAAAGGCTCTAACACAAGAAACACACATACATGGTGTGCCACCCAACATACACCAATATACTTGATAACTCAAGATAATTACGTGGAAGGCACAACATGTACAAGAGCATGCAAGCTACAAAACTAACACATGCACAAGGGGCAAGTAACTTTCAATGTAATGAATTGAGCACATGTTACTGCATGGAGGAATATTGGAAATATGATAGAGGCAATATAATCCACATGACTTGACTTGAAAAATATAATAGACGAAGATCCCTCAGTTCTTCATGATGTAGACAAGTCTCCAATGCTCTCCAAACTCACCTATTGATCAAGTTTTGGCTTGTTGGTCCCCAACCAAGTTGGGTCCTAAGAAGTTAGTCACAATTGGCTTGGCAACCCAAATGGTTCTTTTCTTCAACCCACATTGAGCACCAAAAAATTTGGCAAACATATTGCCAACCTCATCCTTATGAAGAGAATAAGCATCATCAATCATGATAGGGTTGGATGAGGAGATACCAAGGGTGCATGAGGAAGAAATGTGCCCTTTCTCGCGGCAAATGTAGCATGTTCTTCTCTTGCCGTCTTTCTTTTTGGGTGAAGCAACACCTTGAGGAAGAGCTTGAGTCTTCTTGGGAGGATACCCATCTCTAATAATAGGTAGAGCTTCAGGCCGCTTCCCTTGTTGCTTCTTGCTAAGGGGATTCTTCTTTAATGGGAAGACTTAACATGATGCCCTTCTTCCTTGCACTTGAAGAAAACAATGTTGGCCAGATTCTTGATTTTATCTTGGCCCTTTTTCTTGTTGCCCTTGTGCTTCAACTCAATATTGTACTTGTTCTTGATATTGGGGTTGAATCAAAGTCCACTCTTATCATTGAGGGATTTTTGCACACTCAAGATGTTGTTGAGTGTGGTCTTCCCTTGATGACCATTTTCCAAGTCATTGTTCAAAGAAGTGACTTGAGCCTTGAGCTCTTTAATTTCCTCTACATGGTTAGTGTGAACAACGATACTAGAGGAAGTGGATGCTACATTGTTAGAGAAATAAGGCACTGAATGTAATTCATCACAAGATGTAGCAATGGCATGAGTGGATGAATTACAAGGACTAGCACATGGCAATATGACATTTGGAGTAGAAGTAGTGCTAATGTCCACATGAGGCTCATTAGATGTCACCTTTGACATAATAGCCTCATGAGCTAATTTTAGCCTATCATGGGAGGCTAGAATATCCTCATGAGAGTTTGATAGCTTACCATGACTTTCTTCCAAGATCCCATACTTTCTAGTTAGCAAACCAAGTTGAGTCTTTAGCTCAACATTCTCCTTCAAAATAGACGCTTCACAAGAAATAGAGTTAGTAGCACAAGTATCATAATTAATTGTAAGAGGTGAGGGCAACTTAGAAATATCTTATGAATAAGAGGCATTAAGTTGCTCATGTGACTCAGTGAGTTTGATGAGCTCACCCTTGATGACCCTAGAGCCATTTTTGAGGTGCTCAAAATCCTCAAGGAGTTTAGCATAAGAAACTTTAAGCACATCATTTTTACTTTTGAGATCACTTGCCACCTCAATACCTCTATCATGATATTCCTTCACTCTAGACAACTCTAGATCAAAAGTCTCCTCAAGAGATTCCTTAGTGGTTTGTTCCTCTTCAAGAGATTCATTTAGATTTGCAATTTTACTAGCATACTCATGCTCAAGGCCACTCATTTTATCAATTGTTTTCTCATGCTCCTCAATTTATGCTTCTAAATTATCAATATATTCTTTGCTCTTAATAGCGAAGTCCAAGATTTCTCTTAACAAGAGCATGATAAACAATCTCACACTTTTCATATAAAACATCAACATTAATCTCTATTTCCTCATTATCCTCATCCTCATCATCACAAGAGGTATTGGGTTCCAAAGTAGGAGTTACCTTTGAATCCCTAGCCATAAGGCATAGGTGGGAACTGTGAGATGATGGTGATGAAGAATTACTTGAAGCTCCATTCAAAATCGTGTCTTTACCAATATAATCTTCGGTTTCCTCTACATTGTTAGACACACAACAACTACAGGAAATAAAAGCATTTATATTATGGCAACAAGGCAAAGAGAGCATATCATCATAAGATTTATTCAAGCCATTTCTACATGATATGCAAAGACTACCAACACAAGAATATAAGGAGTTTTGGGTGCTACAAGTGTTAGGGTCCAATGATAGACCATTCAACTAGATAGAGATGCAAGATGACTAATAGTAAGCTCGCTATCCACATTGTAATTTCTATCACAACTCACCATATCATTACCTTGTGAAAAATCACATGTTGGTGAAGTGGTAGAAGACGAGAACTCATCTTGACCGAAAGTTGAAGCAATACAATCATCCTCAAGAATATTGGACACAACATATTTATCTTGAAGTTTTTTCCATAACTCATGAGCGCTCCAAAAAGGAATGATTGGAGATGTAACTATATAGCTCAAAGCATTAACGAGCACATTAGAAGCTTGAGCATCAAGATATAAATTTTTATCATCCTCACAAGATAGATTTTCAAAATCCATAGGAGGAGAAAAACCTATATTTACAATACGCTCCAAATTTGGGTCCATGTCTTGAAAATGAATAAGCATACGAGTTTTCCATATATCATAATGTGTGCCATCATTTCATTATGCACTAATCTCCTAGCCGATATCTTTACTCTCAAGGCGGTGAAGCCTAAAATGAGAGACCGGGGTCTGATACCAATTGAAAAGACAAGGATGTCGCCTAGAGGGGGTGAATAGGCGGTTTAAAACTTTTACGAGAGGGGCTCAACAAAGGTGATATTAAACTAGCGTTTACTTTGTCAAGCACAAAACCTAGAAAAACTAGGGTTCACCTATGTGCACCAACAACTTATGCTAAGCAAGATAAGCAACTATGTGATAGCAAGATATAGACTTCAAGCACGATGACTATCACAAAGTAAGGTGCATAAGTAAGAGCTCGGGTATCGAGATAACCGAGGCACGCGGAGACGATGATGTTTTACCGAGTTCCTCCCAACAATGGAGTATGTATCGTTTGGAGAGGGGGTGTGACGAGGGTTTAACTCGTCAATGCCGATTGTTATGGACTTGGGTTTTGGAGAAGGAGGGAGCGCTGGAGGCATCAATTGGCTAGCAAAGAAGCACACAGGGACACAAGGTTTACCCAGGTTCAGGCCTCGTAGAGGTCCCTACTCCTACTTGTCTTCTCTTGGAATTATCGAGGGAGTCGTAAGTTACAGGGGTGCGCAGATGCAATCTGGCGATGGTTGTGAAAACCAGGGTTGTGATCATACTCCTCGCCGCCCCCTCCTAGCCTTTATATAGATAGGCTAGGTCTTGGGTAGCAGGTCGAGTCGGTTACAGATTAGGGTTCGTCCTTTGAACTTTCTATCTTAAGTTTCTTCTTGCCCCGCAAGCAATCAGAGAGTCCATGAGCCACCCGAATTCTTCATTGGGCCTTGGCAACGCCGTCGGCTTCTGCCATATTTGGATCGTATATGCCAGACTCGAGTACCTATAGGGTATACCATTGTTAGTAGCCCCAGAGTGTCCAGTGGAATCACAGATTCGACTGGAGACTTTATGAAGTCTTTCGAGTGCATGACTAGGCATTTTTTTGAGTGTTCTATTTGTTTTATAGGGATTGTTGGGCCTGATTTGTCCGATGTATCCGTATCAGTTAACTGCCTTAGGGAAAAAATGCAATCTACTCAAACTCGAGTCCCCGGAGGTCTTACAAGAGTTGAATTCCAGTGTATGAATGTGAGCACTCGACGCGTCCGTCAAGGCATGTTCATCGTACCTGCAGGTATGGATATATTTCTGGTAGTGCGCAGAAGATGCGTTGCCAGGCCTTATTCGAGTCTTATCTTAATGCTGCAAGCGCGGCATTCGAATTTTGTCATCGCGGAGATGATTCGGGTGGTCCAGGAGACGTAATCTCTTTGTAGGGAAAAGATGTGGCGGAGTCGCTATGGCTTTCGAGTTTGGATGTTATCAACACACGGTACGATGTACAAAGAAAAATAATCATAGGGTGCGCGACCAGCGCTCCCTATGGGAGTAGCCCCCGAGTGCCTATTCGAGTCGTAGACCCGAGTGGGGACTAAAACTATTTGCGACTGTTGTCGTCTTTCGTTGCTTGTTTCAGTCGAATATGCTTCCAGTGCTCCCTATGGGAGTAACCTGCAGTTCACAATTGAAACTGCACAAAAATTCGAGTGATGGGTTTTCGTGAAGTTTGGACACCTTGATGCGCTCGACTTTCGACGTAGAGCTCGTTGGGAACCCCAAGAGGAAGGTATGACGAGCACAGCAGTAAGTTTTCCATCAGTTATGAAACCTAGGTTTAATCGAACCAGTAGGAGCAAGGAAACACCCCAAAGGTGTTACTAGCTGAGCTTTGGCAGGGCGCACTACCGGTGCTAGTAGCAACGTGGATACCTACACAACACAACCACAGAACTTTGTCCCCAACTTGCGATGAGGTTGTCAATCTCACCGTGTTTTGCGGAAAACAAAGGATTAAACGTATCGAATGGAAAGAAGTAAAAGTTTGCAGAAAGTAAACACAAAGTAGTAAAAGATTGTAGATTGTATGTAAAGTAAAAGGACCGGGATCCATAGTTCACTAGAGGTGGCTCTCCTTAGATAGACAACATGCTGGGTGAACAAATTACAGCGGGGCAATTCACAAACACCGAGAAAGCAATACATGCATATACTAATCATCTTGACTCCTCTGAGACTTGATTGGGCATTACAACATAATACATAGAACGCCATCCAACTGCATCTATGACTAATAATCCACCTTCAGGTTATCATCCGAACCCCCTCTAGTATTAAGTTGCAAGCAACAGATTATTGCTTTACGAACTGCGTGTAAAGTAAACAATACGATTGTTCTATGAACAAAGGATTGTTGTTTTCTCCCTAGTAGCAACAGCACATCTAGTACCTTAGAGATTTATGTCACTTCCCCAGATTACCAGAGGCATGAACCCACTATCGAGCATAAATACTAACTCTTGGAGTTGCTAGCATCTACTTGGCCAAGATAGCTACTAACAACGGAAAGCATGCAAGATCACAAATAACAAAGACATGATAGAATCAATAATCAATCTGAAATAGCATCTCAATATCCATCGGATCCCCGCAAACACAACATGCAGAATTACAAATAGATGATCTTGATCATGAACGGAGCTCACAAGATCTAAACATGAAAGCACAAAGGAGGAGAACCATCCATCTAGCTACTACATGCATCCGTAGTCCAAGGATGAACTACTCACGCATCACACCGGAGGCTTGCATGGTGATGAAGAAGGCCTCCAGGGTGAATTCCCCTCTCCGGCAGGGTGCCGGGAAGAGCTTCAGATCCCTCCCGGTCTAGGGATGGAGATGACGGCGGCTACAGAATCTTTCGTGGATTTTTGATCGGGTCCTTAGGGTTTTCGTCCCGAGGGCAATATATAGGCGGAAGGAGAGGCCGAGGGGGTGCTGGGAGCGGCCACACCACCCCCTGGCGCGGGCTAGGCCTAGCCGCGTGGCCAGGTGGTGTGGTGGCTCCCTGTCCCTTCTCCGTCTTGTATTCTGGCATTTGATCACTTCCGGAAAAATAGGCACTTTGGCTTTTGTCCCGTCCAATTCCGAGAATATTCATTTTCTAACTTTCCTGGAATCAAAAACAGCAGAAAACAGGCAGCTGGCACTGTGGCTCTTGTTAATAGGTTAGTCCAAGAAATCATATGAAAAGTACTCCAAAGTTGGAACAAAACACAAGAAAGTGGATAAAACCAAGCATGGAACATAAAAAATTATAGATACATTTGCAATGTATCGACATCCCCAAGCTTAACTCCTGCTCGTCCTCGAGTAGGTAAGTGATAAAAAGAAAGAATAATTTTTGAGGTGACATGCACCATCAAAGACTTGATCAAAGTATTTGCAAAACATTCAAAGCTAGGATCATAGTACTTCAATCATAATATGAAAGACAAAGTTCTAGCAATAAGCAAAGAAACTATGATGCAACATGAAAAGGCACAAACAAAAGATTCATGAATAACAAAGCTTTGTAAGACGTTTGTTTGTTTCACATAAAGAAAACATAGCATAATAATATTCAGCTTGTCCCTCAATAGAGTAGCAAATATAAATGCATAGGACACCTTCAAAGTTCATAAGAGTGACTAGATACAATAGTTTAAACCAAGCAATAACAAGTTATGCATCAATCAACTAGTCTTGGGACAATGCACATAGAACTAAGAATGGCCACTATGCTCTCAAAGTAGGTGCATAAAGATAGAAGGTGGAGACTCAATATAATGGTGGAAGAAAGGCCTTTTGTAAAAGGAAGTAGGGATTCAAGTCTCATAAAGAGCTTCCAAAAATTATGGTACTTGTAGTTTCCAGCTCTCATTGCCCCTATCATAAGGATCTTGAAGGTTATTAAGGTTAAAGTGACACAACTGAGAGGATATGCTTGACAAGTTATAAACCAAAATCTCATGCCCCTTACTTACGAAGAGAGATCCTCATGCTACTCAACTTCAGTCACGAGTAAGCTCTTATCATTGTAAGTATATGTGTATCATTAAGAACCGCCAACGGGGTACCCCTTGCACATGATACGGGAGCTTTCCCATAATCAAAATGATAAGGCAAGCAGACAATGAGCATCTCAATGATCTTTTTATTGGCTATTTTCATAGTTTTTTATTGAGGATGCTTCATAGAGTACTCATTATGGTGATGCTGCAAGTTTCCACCATGATTAGGCATGGCTTAGGCTAGCGGCCCAGGCATTTCTCTAACACACATACAAACTCCATGATCTTACAAGTTCCACTTTTATTTCACACCGCCGGGATCCGTAAGCAAAAGAACATGATATCAACGTGTTACAAAGTAGAAGTGCAATGTTGAAAGCATTCCCCATGGTACATGGCTCTGCTAATTTCAACTTATAAAGCGCAAGCATATACGCAACAAAGAAGGACCCAATGGTTCAAGTTTATTAGAGGCAAAAAGTAAAGTGTGCCATCAAGTTCATGAGAGCTTTAATCACTAGTTTTCTCATAACAAGTGGAAGGTAAACAAAAGCATGAATATACTTGGAATAGCGTAAGCTAGTAGGTAGGTATGGTGGACTCTTTGGAATAACTTGGTTTAGGGAGTTGGATGCATGAGTGGAACTCATACTTTGTTGTGGAGGCTAGCAAAAGACTGGGAGCGACAAACTAAGAGAGCAATAATGGCCATAATCATGTAGAGCGACAAAACATCATTGATCAAAGCATAAAGTGATACTACAAGTTGAAAGCTAAAGGATCATAAAGGCTATGGTGACTTGAGATAGTCATAACATGGTGTGAGCATGCGCCAAGTCAACCCAAATAAAGCATCAAAGGAGAATACCACTATACTATGCTTTAATATGCTAAAACAACGCATGATTCATCCAAGGCACATTAAGAAATCTCAATTGTTTATAACAATTCATGCTACAACAAAGAATACTAAGCATAAAGCCAAAACAATATCAAGCATGGCATGACAAAGCATAGGCCACAGTCAAAAACAAGCTCTTTTTACCACAAAAGCATGAATTTTCCTACTCTTTTCCAAACCAAACCAAACTATTTGCAAACCAAATGTATGAAAGAGGGGGTCCAACCAATTTATTCAGAAAACTTAGCAAACCAAGCAAACTAAAAACCAAAATGAAAACAAAAAAGAAGACGCTCCAAGAAAAACATAACTGTGCATGAAACAATAAAAATGAAGCGCTTGGAAAAAACCTGGGATTTTTATTGATGAAGAAGGGGATGTCTTGGGCATCCTGTAACACCCTCGAATTGGCCCTATGCAAGTTTTAGCCCTTTCTGCCAAACCCGCATAGAAACAATTCAAGGACGCCCACCAGGCACTTTCGTGCGGGTGGAAAATGAAGTAATACCATTACACAACAGTCCTCGATGGGACCCACATAACAGATATATATACAACAGCGACTCAACGAGTCAAGAATACAGATATACAGTACAAAGACCCAAATCACCTAGAAAACGATACAACGTCCGAGTACGGACAAGATGCAAATGGGGCTAAGAGCCCTGAAGAATAACCAACGGCGTCCATAACCCTGCCCAGGCCAAGCTGGAAGGGTAACCCTGCTAACGACGTCGATCTCAAACCTGCTAAAACAAAAGGGGTGCCGACAAAGGGCAAAGGAAAAAGAGGAGCGTCAGTACTGAGGCCAGTACACGGCGAGGCTAGAATTCGGCGGTCCTCGCCTACATAGGTATGGTGGGCTGAAGCGGCAACGCATCATGCACTAAACAACCTATAGAGACTCGGTAAAACTGGCGGCTATTAGAGAGGGATAAGAAAAATCTATTCGGATCCAACCTGATACTAACACCAAACATACCCATCCTGGTATTCCCCCTCGAGACCAAACGAGGAAGTCGGACCAAGGAACTCACACAGTTGGCAATTTTACTCATTCCGTTATAGTTGCAGCACTTACTAATCAGATATAGATAGCATGAGTCATCCTGAAGCATAAGTAGTGGGCAGTTTTAATTAACCATTCCGTGGTAGTTGGAACATTTACTAGTCAGATATAATTGTCCTAAGGAATCCCAAAACCCAGCAATTGTTGGCACTTTTATCACATTCTGTTGGAGTTGAAATACTTACTAGGCAGGTATAGCATGTCACCAAACAACCCCAGATCCACCAGTTGTTGGCATTTTAATATCCATTCCGTGATAGTTGAATCTGATTACTAGTCATATATTAAGTCAAGTTTATAGCACTACTTTAGTTATGCTTGTCTATGATCGAGATACTGTGCTCCAAGTCGTCCATAACCGCGGACACGGCTTTCAGAAAGATTTACCCTGCAGGGGTGCACAAATAGCAACACACACATGATCAACCTCGGAAAAACCAAATCAAAACCCAACGAGGCTTTCACGACAAAGCAATCGCAGGTTTCATAAAATATTTCAGGGGGCCACCCCACTAAGCTACCCGCAACGAAGTTGGCCGGCTCCGGAACAGACCCAGGGTTTGTGACAATGGTTGTAAACGACTAGGAACCCGAAAGTGTGACTGGGCTTGTCGATACCGCGAAAACATTCCACGTTCCAAAACAGTACAGGTGCTCCATGCACAATCGTAAATAAAGCAGTAAGCATGGCATAAGTACACGATAGTAATAAAGCCCCAAACTACTTGTGGCCCCAAGAAATAGAAATGAATCAAGCTCTGGCTCAGGGGGGCCCATAAGGCCTCCCGGATGTGGATAGTGCGAATAGTCAAGGAATAGGTATCAAGTACTCGGGGTCCTACGGGACACAAGTGAGCGTGGAAGAACCAAATAACATCTATTGCCCACCGATGCCTTTGCATTAGTTATATCTAGCATATTAATAGTTGTATTTAAAGTCATGATCATCTCCACCATTAAGCATCTCCACCATTAACATCTGCCAACGTTCCAACAACTGTGGTACTCGACAACACGAGATCACACCTGAGCAAGCAACTACGACTCGCAAGGCCAGCTATCTACCAAACAACAGGTATTAGGAGGTGTCCATGGCAATATAGAGGCTGCACGGGATATAAATGGTGTACGGAAACCAAAGCATCGCGACACGGATAGCAATAGATCAACAGGGGGAATAAATAATATAAATGCAAAATAGGTAGAAGGGGGAGAGATGCTCGCCTGGGAAACACTGCTGAAGGTTCATATCCGGAGAACTTGTCGAAGCTCACAACATCTCATCGTCCTATCCGGGAAGAAGCAAAACACTAAAAGGAACAAGCGATGCAACAATTACAACTGATGCGGAAGAATCGGCATGATCATGATATGATGCAGGACATGGCAAGTTAATGATACAACTCATGATGGAATGATGTCATTTGCATAGCACAGTGATGATACAACATTGGTGGAACATTTCTAGCAATAAGGAAATCAATTCCAATTTTATTTGTCCATTTTATTAATGAATTCCTTTCAGCAATGTATTATAAAAGCATGAAATAAGATGCAAAAGGATGTATGGATAGCATAGTTAGAAGGGGCTCGTCGAGCTGATCGATTTAGACATATTATTTGTCAAATTTGGAGTTATAGAATTAAAGTTATTAATTATTTGAGAAAAAACATTTATCAGCATTTAAATAATTTCGAAATTTAAATTGCTCAAAAATTATTTTGGATGGCATATTTCAAATCCTCACATTTTTCTGATCAGAAAACACATATCATATGTCATATTTGGTTGAGGAAATAAAAAGATATGAAATATTTGGATATAAACAATATTCTGAAACTTTTATCGGATTTGGAAAATGGTTCGGGGTGTTTGTTACTCAGGCAAACCTACACGCAGAGAATGACAAGCGGGGCCACGAGCAGCGGGTTCAGTTTTTCCAAAGTGGAGGGGCTTTTCCAGAAAAAGGTTATGCTGCAGGGACCTTGGTTTGCAATTAGCTGTATAACCTCAAGGACCGCTTTGCAAAACAAACTAGATCGGGATCTGGGAGGGTTTTCTCACCGAGGGTTTCCTAGCCTGCGTAACTGATGGGTGGGGACACGATGAGGTGGCGGCCACGTGTGCAGGGATGGTCAACACGGCCGGAGCTGCTTGACCACGGCGGACGGCGGTGCTCGCCGGTCGAGGAGGCCAAGCGCAGCACGCAGAGAACACCAGGGAACTGGTCACTCCACGAGGGACCAGGATTGGGCGGCACACAGTTCACCGGGTGACCGGAGCATCGCCGACGTGGGGGTGCTGCGACGGCGGGGCACGGGTCAGCGTTGAGAGGCTTTGCGGAAGGGGCGGAAGCTCGTGCGGTGGCTCGAAGGTAGAGCTAGCTCACCTGGAGACCGAAGAGGGTGGACGACAAGGTTGAGGGAGACAGAGGCGGCCGAATTCGTCAGGTGAAGCTCGTCGGCCGAAGGTGAAGAAGACAACCGTAGCGCCGAATTGGAGCTCCCCGGGGCGAGGTGGTGGTCTAGGAAGGTTCAGGAGGTGTAGGCGCACGTGTTAGAGTCCTCCCCTAGGATGGGGTGGCCTAGCCCGGCGGCGCCATGGAGATGCTGTTGCGGTGACGCAGAGCCCGAAGAGGAAAACTTAGAGGAAAGCCACGCAGGGAAAAGGGACTACGTGCTACGGTCCGTGAGGAGGAGGAGATAAGGCCAGAGATGACTTGATGAGGCAGACGGAGGCGGGATGGCCACCTGCTTCGCCGTCTGCGGCTGAGAGGGAGAAAAAGTCACGGCGTCGGACGGAAAGAGGAGGAAGAGAAACAGGAGACGGAGGCATCTCGTCGAAGAGGTATGGGCCAGATGGTTTGGGGCCATCCCAAGAGAAGCAGGGGAGGGAGAAGTGGCTCCGGGTGGGCCAAAGCTGGGGGCTGGACCGCTGCTCTCTCTCCCTATTTTTTTATTCCTGTTATGTTTTATTATTTGTTTTGGGTCGTTTTTGATTTCAATTCGAACAAGAGTTTGAACTCTTAACTATTTTGAAACTTTGCAGATTGATTTGAAAAGAAGGGTTTTGACAACACAAAGACAAGAGGGAAAACAAGACCTGGGAAAAGGGGATGCCCACAAGTAATTCGATTTGGGCAATTATACAAGACTAAGAATTGGGTTTTAGAAAAAGAACAAATACATTTACAAATAGTGGATCCTATACTTGGATCCCAACTTTGTAGAAAACCAAATAGAGAGGTTTCAAAAGGCGAAGAGAATAATGTGATATCAAGACATACAAGAAAGATTCCCACAAGTGCAATGCAATGCAATGCAACATAACAAATGCAACAATTTATAACACGATCCATGCAAGGTGGCATGATGAACATGAGCATGCTAAAGAGGATGCAACAAAAATAAAATAACAAGCGATTTTCTAGTAGTGATTTTAGCGGGATGCCACACATCCCCAAGCTTTTATGCTTGTACTTCTTGGATATTTCTTGGGGTGACACGCGTGGCATCCCCAAGCTTAAGCTTTAGTCCATCCTTCATCTCATTACTCATTCCTTCCATACACCTGAAATTTTTCCTTCATACAAAACTTCACACAATCTCATTAGCAACATTAGTGCACTTAAGATAAATAAGTCTTAAGGTTCAGTTCTAACACCAAATAAACTTCCATTAGAACACTAGCTACTGTATCACTTTCCTCAAAAAGCTCAATTTCCCAAAAGAACTCAAGAAGGAACCAAGAAGAAGCAAATGTAGAAAATGGCAGAAATCTATCAAAACAGACCAGTAGGTAAAGACGAATTTTTTCTAAGACCTTCTGTTGCTCAAATCAAAAAGTGTTGAACTAACGAAAGTTAGATAACAACCTGGGCCAGAAGCACAAACAATTACAGGTCAATCCGACATACAGAGATCTCTCACGGATTTTTACGGTGAAGCACAGAAATCTGTTTCGGGACAGCAACTTTCCCAATCATTACTTCTCTCTCATTAGAGGTTACTCTTGGCACAAAAAACAAATAAAAAGGATAAGGATAGGTTATTACAGAGGTAATAACTTCCAATACTCATCTAAAACTTTTGGGTTATCTCCCAATAAGTATTTTTCTTTAACGCCTTTAAGTTAGGCATAAGAAGCAAAGAAAGAATCAAGTGTTCTCAAATGAAGAAGCATTAAAACCAACTTTCTTGCCCTTACCTCTCTTACTTTTATTCTTAACCTTGGGGAAAATATGATTGTTTGGTGGAGAAGAAAGGTGCATGGTCCCCTTTCCCACATCTATTATTGCTCCAAGGAGTTCTAATAGGGACCTTCCAAGTGTAATTTGTCCTTTTCCTGCACATTCAATAACAAGATAATCAATATAAATCGTTTTCCCAAGGATCTTTGTAAACACTCCTTCAGCTATTCCAAGAGGTAATATGGTAGTATTATTAGTAAGAGATATTTCTTTTCCTCCTTCAATGAGCCCCCAAGTATTCAGAGATTTATAAATATCTTTGGACATAAGGCAAAATTCAGACATGATATCACAATGAGCTTGAAAAGTTTTAGTGTTCATCTCAATCTTTACTATAGGGAACCGCTTTGATGGTTCAGAGTTTTTTGGAACATAATCTTGATGCTCCCTAAGCGTATTATAGCAACTTTCTAATCTAGTAATGCTAGCCTCAAGAGTGTCCAACCTAGCAAATATTTTTGCGAAAGAAGTATCAGTTTGGCTAGGCAAGTTGTAAGTGAGGATCAATTTCTTTATAGAATTAATAGCATCATCCTCATTACAATGGAGGAAATCTCCTCCCACAATAGCATCTAAAGCATATCTATAGAAAAGAGCGATTCCAAGATAAAAATTGCTAAGGAACAACCTTTGAGTCATTTTAGGCTCAGTTTTTTCATGTAGATCGGAGATTCTAGACCAAGCTTCCTTAAAACTTTCCTCAATTCCTTGTTTAAAAGTGAAAATCATATCCTCAGATGACATAGTGATTGGAGCAAGAATAGACATAGTGACAACTTAGGATAGGAACTAATTTTTTTTGTGTTTTTCAAATAAGAAAGCAAACAAGTAAAACTATTTTTTGTGTGTTTTTGATAAAGAAACAAGCAAACAAAGCAAAAAGAAACTAAGCAAAACAAAAACAACAAAGTAAAGAGATTGGTTATACGGGACTCCCCTTGTGAAGATGTCCTTGACTCCCTGGCAACGGCGCCAGAAAAAATCTTGGTGCGCTTGACTTTCAACGTAGAGCTCGTTGGGAACCCCAAGAGGAAGGTATGATGAGCACAACAGTAAGTTTTCCCTCAGTTATGAAACTAAGGTTTAATCGAACCAGTAGAAGCAAGGAAACACCCCAAAGGTGTTACTAGCTGAGCTTTGGCAGGGCGCACTACCGGTGCTAGTAGCAACATGGAGACCTGCACAACACAACCACAGAACTTTGTCCCCAACTTTCGATGAGGTTGTCAATCTCACCGTGTTTTGCAGAAAAGAAAGGATTAAACGTATCGAATGGAAAGAAGTAAAAGTTTGCAGAAAGAAAATACTGGAGGGGGTTCGTAAAGCAATAATCTGTTTGTCAATTGCCCCGCTGTAATTTGTTCACCCAGCATGTTGTCTATCTAAGGAGAGCCACCTCTAGTGAACTATGGATCCCGGTCCTTTTACTTTACATACAATCTACAATCTTTTACTACTTTGTGTTTACTTTCTGCAAACTTTTACTTCTTTCCATTCGATACATTTAATCCTTTGTTTTCCGCAAAACACGGTGAGATTGACAACCTCATCGCAAGTTGCGGACAAAGTTCTGTGGTTGTGTTGTGTAGGTATCCACGTTGCTACTAGCATCGGTAGTGCGCCCTGCCAAAGCTCAGCTAGTAACACCTTTGGGGTGTTTCCTTGCTCCTACTAGTTTGATTAAACCTTGGTTTCATAACTGAGGAAAAACTTACTATTGTGCTCATCATACCTTCCTCTTGGGGTTCCCAATGAGCTCTACATCAACTACGAGTCAGCAAGATTTTTTCTGGCGCCGTTGCCGGGGAGTCAAGGACATCTTCCCAAGGGGAGTCCCTCATAACTAATCTCTTTACTTTGTTGTTTTTGTTTTGCTTAGTTTCTTTTTGCTTTATTTGCTTGTTTTGTTCTTCAAAAACCCAAAAAAAATTAGTTCTACAAGTTTGCTTTCTTATTTCAAAAACACAAAATAAATTAGTTCCTTTCTTAAGTTGCCTTTATGACTAGCTCTGCTCCAATCACTATTTCATTATGGATAGCTCACTCAGTTTCCTATTTGGGAACAGTTTTATGACTGCTAAGGTAATAGATGAACCACCGCCTGCTAGAATCTCCATGGAAGAAGAAATTGCTGAACTTAAAAGCTCATTAGATGAAAAAGAGGAGGAGAGTGATGGACAAAAGGAGGAAGAATGGATCTACCCATGCCTACCTTCTAATGAGAGTAACTCTTTATCTCTTATATTATTTGATTGTCCCCCATGCTTATCAAAGAAGGGTGAATGTTATGTTCCCGAGGATTCTTTTGAAAATGTTTATAATAAAGCTCTAGTGCTTGTAGATCATGAAAAGCATGCCTTATGTGATAGTTATATTGTTGAGTTTATTCATGAGGCTACTGAAAATTATTATGAGAGAGGAAAATATGGTTGTAGAAGTTTTTATGGTAATGAAACACCTCTCTATGTGCTGAAAGTTTTGAAGTTACTTTTGTTTTATCTTCCTATGCCTGTCACTTTGTTCTTTGTGCATTTATTTGCATACAATATTCCTATGCATAGGAAGTGGGTTAGACTTAAATGTGTTTTGAATTTTCTTCTTGATGCTCTCTTTTACTTCAATTCATATTTCCTATGAGAGCATCTTCTCAAATTTTCATGCCTAACTTAAAGGCGTTTAAAAAAAGTACTTGTTGGGAGATAACCCAAGAGTTTTACATGAGTCTTGGAAGTTATTACCTCTGTAATAACCGCCCCTTATCCTTTCTATTTGCTTTTTGTGCCAAGAGTAACCTCTAATGAGAGAGAAGTAATGATTGGGAAAGTTGCTGTCCCAAAACAGATTTCTGTGCTTCACCGTAAAAATTCTTGAGAGAGTTCTGTATGGAGGATTGAGCTGTAATTATTTGTGCTGCTAACCCAGGTTGTTATATAACTTTCATTAGTTCAATACTTGTCGATTTGAGCAATATCAGGTCTTCGAAAAAATTTGTCTTTACCTGCTGGTCTGTTTTGACAGATTTCTGCCATTTTCTGCATTTGCTTCTTGTTAGTTCCTTCTTGAGTTCTTTTGGGGAATTGAGCTTTTTGAGGGAAGTTCTACAGTATCTAGTGTTCTAATGGAAGTTTATTTGGTATTAGAACTGAACCTTGAGACTTATTTATCTTAAGTGCACTAATGTTGCTAATGAGATTGTCTGAAGTTTTGTATGAAGGAAAATTTTCAGGTGTATGGAAGGAATGAGTAATGAGATGAAGGATGGACTAAAGCTCAAGTTTGGGGATACCACACGTGTCACCCCAAGAAATATCCAAGAAGTACAAGCGTCAAAGCTTGGGGATGCCCAAGGCATCCCCTTCTTCATCAATAAAAATCCCAGGTTTCTTCCAAACGCTTCATTTTTATTGTTTATGCACAGTTGTGTTTTTCTTGGAGCGTCTTCTTTTTCGTTTTTGTTTTGGTTTTTAGTTTTCTTGGTTTGCTTAGTGTTCTGAATAAATTGGTTGGACCCCCTCTTTCATACTTTGGTTTGCAAATAGTTTGGTTTGGTTTGGAAAAGAGTAGGAAAGTTCATGCTTATGAGGTAAAAAGAGCTCGTTTTTGACTGTGGCATATGCTTTGTCATGCCATGCTTGATATTTTTTTGGCTTTATGCTTAGTATTCTTTGTTGTAGCATGAATTGTTATAAACAATTGAGATTGCTTAATGTGCCTTGGATGAATCATGCGGTGTTTTAGCATATTAAAGCATAGTATAGTGGTATTCTCCTTTGATGCTTTATTTGGGTTGACTTGGCACATGCTCACACCATGTTATGACTATCTCAAGTCACCATAGCCTTTATGATCCTTTAGTTTTCAACTTGTAGTATAACTTTATGCTTTGATCAATGATGTTTTGTCGCTCTGCATGATTATGGCCATTATTGCTCTCTTAGTTTGTCGCTCGCAGTCTTTTGCTAGCCTCCACCACCAAGTATGAGTTCCACTCATGCATCCAACTCCCTAAACCAAGTTATTCCAAAGAGTCCACCATACCTACCTACTAGCTTATGCTATTCCAAGTATATTCATGCTTTTGTTTACCTTTCACTTGTTATGAGAAAACTAGTGATTAAAGCTTTCACGAACTTGATGGCACACTTTACTTTATTGCCTCTAATAAACTTGAACCATTGGGTCCTTCTTTGTTGTGTATATGATTGCGCTTTATAAGTTGAAATTAGTAGAACCATGTACCATGGGGAACGCTTTCAACATTGCACTTCTACTTTGTACCCCGTTGATATCATGTTCTTTTGCTTGCGGATCCCGGCGGTGTGAAATAAAAGTGGAACTTGTAAGATCATGGAGTTTGTATGTGTGTTAGAGAAATGCCTGGGCCGCTAGCCTAAGCCATGCCTAATCATGGTGGAAACTTGCAGCATCACCATGTTGGTAAAATTCTGACGTGGCATGCTAATTAATGATGAAAGAGGTTGTGTTGGTATCATATGTAGATACGGTATTATAACTTAGAACTAGAAAAACTAATCTCAAATAAATCTTGTACACAATTTTGTATTGAGATTCTACAAACAATAAATATACTAAAACTATGATACTACTATATAATACTATGCATTGTAAAGATGGTATCATATACTCCTATATGATACTTTCCGTTGTGACGATGTAGGTGGGCTCGATCAGGGGAAGTGCCACAGGAGACCTCGGGGACATTATCTAAAAGCTTAATCTTGAGAGGCAGCGAGCTCTCTCAGCGACCCAGCAGCGCCTCCTGCGGCTCGTCTCTCTGTCTGTGGGCCTCTTTTTTCTTTCGCGCTGGACGTGGGCCTTGCAACGCGTGCCGCTTTCTATTCACCATGAAGCGGTCAAAGCGGTGGAGGCTCCATCACCAAACCGTCCAGGCCCTTCTTCTCCCTCCCAGTCCCCAACTGCTGCTTGGCTTCCTCCCAAATCCCCATCGCTCAAGTCTAGAAATATCCCCTTCGCTTAGGTCCAGTGAAAAAAATCCCCATCGCCGATGTCCACATGTTCCACCTGGGCGTTCGGCGCCCTCCGCCTCCTCCCTGGTCGCCGTGCCCGTGCCCAGCGTCCATCAGGGCGGTAAGCCCCCGGTAGCCGGTGGTTGTCAAGTGGCTTGTCGGCTACAAATCCTCGCAACCTCGCCGCGTTGGTCCGCCGTGTGGATGCTTGGCGAGCAGCTACGCCACCGACCGCAGCCTGACATGAAGCCGTCCTGCTCCAACCGGACGACATCGATGCCGTCAGCAGTGGGGACTGTGGGGGACCGTGGCGGCTGCCAGTGGCGGAAGTACAAAACAGGAGCAGGTCGATAGGACTACGAGTGGAGAGAGGCACGGACACAGGGATCCCGGTGGCGGCGGTTCACAGACGTCGTGCTCCATGAGAGACTACTCCTCTGTTCCACGCTGTGGGGATCCCGTCTACTAGTTGTTGGTGCTAAAAGAGGTTGTGGCTGCCTTTTTTGTCACCAGCAATGACTAAAGAGGCAATAATGGCATTGATTGGCTACCTCACCTAGGTCTTGCTTCCCGTTTCTCTCCCTTCAGCGTCAGATTCGTCGAGGTGTGCGTGCATGAGCTAGCTATTTTATTCTTCAATTTCTTAATTACCTTTTCAGGATACAAATACAATCATTCTGCACCTCAATGTTTTACATGGCATCGATGTTGACATGTTGTTTTTCCCCAGACCACGATGCATAAGAGGTGCATGGAGTATTACAGGTCATGTCTTGTTTTGTCTTTGCAACTTATTGCTTAGGTCCCTAGACTTTCATTTGCAAGATAGGGTTCAAATCACTTATTGAAAGTTTATGGACATGGATTTTGTATAAAGCTGTAGGTAGTTGATTCGCTCCTGGATATTATGAAGGCTCATGCGACCAGAGCTTCCATTGATTTTACTATTTTCCTTATTTGATAAAGTCAGCTTTATGTGTTCTGAAGGTATGTAGTTCAATTTCTTCCTACTGAATGACGGTTCTGTCACCATTTGGTATGTGTTCAGAATATTTCACCTTGACAGACACTTGAGCAAGATGTTCTAGCAATGGCATTGTTGTTAGCCCACAACTACCAGAAATATGAGAAAAAGTAGCTTTAATCTTCATTTGCAACCAAAATAGTGACAGACTAGAGATACATGCTTAGATCCCAACATGTTGTTATGAGTAATGAAATATGCAAAATATATTGAACATGAATAATATCTACATGACCATAGATATGACCTACGCATGTCTGAAATGATGGCACTCTAGGAAGTCTTTGTATCTTTTAGATAAGATTTATTTTTTCTTTTTGGTCTGACGTCAAATAAGCTCTGTGTGGGGATTTTGATTTTTTGCTCATGGGTAATAATATTTTGGACCCTGCTGTGAAAAAGTTAGCTCTCATACATGTCTCCTGGGTGAATCATTGAGGTAGCTGACATTGCGCTCTTTACCAGTATCTTCTTTTAACTCCTAGGTGAATCATTGAGGTAGATGACATTGCGCTCTTTACCAGTATCTTCTTTTAAATTGGTGACTGATGGTTGAAGTTATTCCAATGCAAGAACTGAGATAAACTTCCAGTATATCTCTAATGTACTCACCAGCACCAGATAAGAGCCAAACAACTACTGCACATATTCATAAGACAAAGTAGAAGATGATACAATATGGGGGTCTATTAGATCTTCGAATAGGAGCTAACAATATAGTAAGGCCAAACAATTAATCATCCGAGGAGTTCTAATCAACCAATAACTTTTGTCTACAAAGTACGAGGGGTAATGAACTAATGATTATGCGGTCTTCAGTTCTCTTATCTTTTTGTGCATGTGCTTTATAGAAAAACTTCATAAGGAAGAATGATATAATTTTGCTGTTTGGAGTTGGTAACAAATAAATTAGTAGTTGATTAAATTAGAAACCCTTTCGCTAGCCTCGAGTCTTGGACAACTTACCTTTTTTAAGCTGGAGAAGATTTCGAGGCAACGAGTGAACGACAAGGGATATGCTATTCGAGAGGAAGATCCCCGTCCCATGTTATTTTGATTCCAACAATAGAAATCTCAACGCTTCTTCTTCCACTTCACATTTATTCTTGAGGTTTATCTACAATGAAGACAAAAAAATGGACTTCCTCGATTTCTGAAAAGATTTTTAATGTTGATGTATCTACATAATATTGATACTTATGTTTATTGCTTCAAAGGGTCGGTCACTGTGTGGTATACCTTCACACCACCTGTTGTCTGGTTCGTCTCGGCAAGCACCCAGTCGGAACCGAGGATGTGGATCATATGTTTCTTCTTTTCTGTATTGCTTTTGGTTATTTTTTGTTGCTTTCAGTCAAGGTCCGCCAAATGTGTTTGTTCTTTACTATATGTGGTTCTGTTTTTGGTAATTCTACTGGATCATCTTCGGCTAGCTGTGCTGGCTCTGTTTAATGTACTTTTCCAGATCGTTCTTATTTTACTTCATGTGCAATATGAGGTAGTTCGTACATGTGATTTCTTTTCAGATTTTGGTAGCTTCCTATCTGTTTTCCTCACATATGAGTTTCTCTATTGTAGGCTGTACATTCAGTCTTTGTTGGATTTCATTTTTGCAGCATAGGTCTCTGGTTCATTGCGGAGGAAGTCGCGGTAGGTATTTTCGAGGTGTTGTTTCTTCCTGCTGTCAACGCATGGTATCGCTTCATGTTCGCACACTTATACGATGGATCCTTTGCGCTTGTGCCTGATCATTTGTTGGCGCTGGCTGTTGGTTATGTTGGTGGTTCTTTTTTCAGATCTCCGCATGTTGTTCCAGATGAATCTGATTCTACTTTGTCAAATGCGAATACTTGAAGGGGAGATTCGTCTAGGAAACGACCGGTTAGCTATTCTGGCGGCACTGGATTTCTTCTCTTTCATTGCACGACATGGCAATATTATTGATGTTCATTTTTCTTGACTTGGTTCTATGTCTTGCATGCAAATTCTCCAGGTTATACCTCATGACTACATAACCGTTGCTCCATTCTTGACTTGGTTCTATGTCTTGCATGGCAATCTCTAATTTTTTTCTGAACCGTCTCTTTGTCAAATCTGTTGTATGACATATAGAAAAAATAAAGGTACATTCCGCTAAATCCATGACCCATTCTACTTCCTGGTTTCCATATATTAGGTATTCATGTTATCTTGGGAATCTAAAATAGTTAGATGCACTGAAGTGTTCGTGTATATGTAATATGTATTGTTTCTCTCTCTATCTAACCGATGGTAGGAATCTGGTATGAGCATATGCTAATGTTTTGAGCTTTTATCTGGTCTCTGTGACTACATAGATACCTTTTCTATGTGAAAGGAATATGTTTTCGGGATAATATAACCGAGATAATATATGTTGTCAAAGGTACATTCGTATTTTCTTATTTACTCTTGGCGTATGGGTTATCTAAGCATCTGTTTTGGACTTCTGCATCTCCAGTTAGCTTATGGGAGTGTTGTCTTCAATTGAATTTAAAGATAGTCGAGGAATCTTTATATTGCTTTGAACTGTATAATTGGTCACTTTCAGAGCAACATGCCTATTTGGGAGCAATACTTAAGTGGTTTCATGTACTTTAATAGTTGTGTCCTTTTGTAGTATTGAATTACTCACTTGATAGCTGTACTAAATAATTTAATATTTGGGTGGAGAAGATGCAAACTGGATTTCATGGTTTTACAAGACTCCTATCCATCACAACTTTGGATTTTATAGCTATTGTAGTGGCAATACTTTAGTTAACTTTTGATATTTCAGAAATCTTCTCTGGGAGCTAACTATTTGCATTTTCTACTCATTGAACTTGATGGCCCATGATTTTATGGACAAGTATTTACATAGCTTGGTTTCATGATGTAAAGCTACTTACTATTTCTATGTCAATCATAGAGCTATTGAAAGGTTATCTGTAGTCTTGCCAGTAGTCAAGAATACTAGATGAAGTACAATACTTGCGGCCACATTGCATTTTCCTTCCTATTTCTATGATGTGCTCCATTTTGTCTACCTTGCTAATGTATATAATCTAAGATTTTTTATCATTTTCATATTGTTTTGAGGAAAGGGTATCTGTACTTATGCACATTAGTTAGGAATACTGGGCGAGGTACAATACTTGCAGCCAAATTGTATTTTCCTTCCTATTTATATGGTTTGCTCCATTTTATCTCCCTTGCATATGTATATAGTCTAAGATTTATTTATAATTTCCATATTATTTGAGGAAATATAAAAATGATCCAGTTCTATACCACTGCACTAGATGAACTGCTAGGCCTTGGCACCACTGTAGGATATAGGGATAGGAACCCATATCTATCATCTCATGCTTGAACTTAGAATTATTTCCATGTCCAGATGAAGCACTGGTTTTCTATTTTTTAAGTATTCAGATAAATACCTGAAGGGAGAGTGCATTGTACTTAGAGTTTTTATCCAAAAAATGTTACTCCCTCCGTCCCAAAATAAGTGACGTGAGTTTGTCTAGATTCGGATGTATCTAGACACGTTTTAGTATATAGATACATGTGAATCTAGACAAACTCAAGTCACTTATTTTAGGACGGAGGGATTATTTTTATCAGAGTTATGAACAAGAGTAAGTAGTAATGTGTTTTGTTCATTGATTACACTATAAACTATAACTAACTGTAATAGGTGGGCTGTATTTTATCCTCTGGTCAGATGTGCAGAAGGACTTACCTATGAGAAGCAGGAGGTGATCGAGAAAGCGTCGTGCCTAGAGTGCTACCATGGTCACTAACACTAAACATAGGCCCATCACAAATCAAAATGCTCACACTGCGATAATACCATGCAGACGACAAGGCGAAGCTCGCCTGTTCGTCTAGTCAGAGATGACGTGCGAGAGGAGGCGATCAGCCACAGGAGGCCTCGAGGAAAGTCCGTGGTGGGGCAGTGCATGTGGTGTACAGAGAAGACGAGCGAGCAATGTAGGGGCGTCAGGAGAAGCGAGTAATTCAGTGTCAGAAGTGTGCGTCTACGGATAAGCTCAATTAGGCCAGGCAGAAATTCAGTTTTCATAGAGACGAGTCGTAAAATGTTGTAAATGAATATATCAGCAATTGGTTATACACTGCCGACAACTTTATGATGATATAGTTCCTTCTACTCTGTAAGATCATACAATAATAACATATAAAGATTTGGAGATAATGATAGTTACATTATTGTTGAAAAATTATTTTAGATTCGGACGGTAAGTTATTATTGTAATTTGTTAGTTACAAAAGAAAAATATAGACCAGTCAAATATAGAGAATAAATATTATTAGAGAATCGAGCGAAACAAACATATAGAGATAATTTTATCGATTCAGATAGAGAAGCCGCACCGGTGCTCTTCTCAAGGACATAATGAAGAAAGGCCAAACCAAGACTAAGGTTATGCGGGTTGACCAATTTGGAGTCGATTATTCTAAGCACAACGGTAGATCGTATCATACCACAATAGAAATCATTCCGTAGCAACGCTCGGGCACTCAACTAGTATAACTAAATAGTCTAGGGTTCCAAGAACCCAAGAGTAAAATACCTTCTCACTTGTCACCAAATTGAATTCTCACTGAGAAATCACGCCGATGCATCAAATGCAATGACAAGAACACAAGAAGTGCTCAAGTCCTTCACTCCCAAATTTCACCAAAGCTATAAAATTTTATGGGAGAATAAGAGAGAAAGACAATAGAGGAAATCCAAAAAAACTCAAAGATCTAGATCCAAAGATGTTCCCCTAACTTAGAGGAGAGATTGATTCTTAAAGTTGTAGATCTAGACCCCCTCTCTCTTTTCCCTAAAGAAGATGGAAGAATCATTGGAGGGATTGAGAGATAGCAAGCTTCAAGAGGTCAACAATGGTGGAGGAGTGGAAGAAAGTCTCCAGTGTATCCAGGCAAACGGGAATAAAATGGATTCCAGTCTATACTTGGTCCGGAGATTGATCGGAGATTTAGTTCGGAATCTTCGGTCTTAGAAAAACTAGCAGAAAGACCAATACAAAACAACCATAACTTTTGCATCTGAACTCTGATTTTGATCGTATAGAAAAACATCATAGTACAGCAAGGGACGATGGAACCAAATGACTAAACTTTTGACCTCTCTCAAAAAGACAAACCGATAAGACCTCCAAAATTGAAAACGCAATAGAGAATGAATATGAAATTTTTTTTGACGAACTTGAGCTTGTCATGGAGATTAACACAAGCTCTAAATCCTCAAATGAGTAAGAACCAAATAATGGAAGGTTTTACATATCTCTAAAAGACAAACCGGTAAAACCTTCAATATCAAAAACACAATAGAGAATGCATATAAAATCTGTTTTCGATGAACTAGAGCTTGTTATGAATATTATCACAAGCGCTAGAACCTCACATGGATAAGATCCAAATAATGACCAAGAAAGATGATTCCAAGTATGCAGAGGTTTGAGCTCTCTCCGAAGTATATGATCAAGTTACTCACTCGAGAGCCCGTCTTGATAGTATGGCTATCTATCCTATAAACCGGTCTCTCCAACTAACATCACGAGACCGGTAAGAAAGAAACCCTATCAAGAACATACCTTTGCCTTGCACATATTCCACTTGAGCTTGATGGCGACGATCTTGTCTACCTCAAGATAGAACACCTTTCTTGATTGCGCTATCTTGGTGAAGACTTGCAAACTGCTCCCTCATATTCCACTATGGTACAACTTCTCTTTTGGGCACATCTTCACATATCCATGAGCACCATAGGATGGCAAGATTCAAGCAAATGAATCTTCGAGATGTCTCATCTTGAACTTGCACTTCATTTCTTATTTCTTTATCATGTTGGTGTCTTGAAGGTACACAAGAGATATCACACCATCTTATTCTTGAAGACACACTTGCCATAGGCTCAACTCTCACATGACCAATCTTTGGATCACTCATTGAACATCTTGGTCATCACTTGATCTTCTTAACTTTTTGGTTCTCCCAACCTTGAAGCCAACATATGGTTTAAGCATTTCCTATGGACAAATCCTATAGATAAAACTCAATGCAAACATAAGTCCATAAAGATTGTCATTAATTACCAAAACCACACATGGGGGAACACATACACTTTCAATGTTATTTTCTCTGGCAATGTTCCGATCGTTCCTCCGGACGAGTTCTGGATCCCGGCAAAGACAAACCCCACCCTATGCTCCATCGTCCCAGTCAGAGACATCCACGTCTTCATCGACGAAACTGGCCCGGGTCCTAGCTTCCAGGAAGTTGGAAACTTGTCAAGGCCCGCACGGACCGCCTCCAGGTAGGATACGTTCACAGGAGGATCTGGCCTAGATCTCTCTTTAGAGTTTGCCAGCCCAAATCGGAAAAATTCAAGGATCATCCAAACCGCCCATGTGCAGGATATAAATGTGGAAGGACCCCACAGATCCGCTTGGCTTCCCCGAGCGTTAGAAACACGGAGGTCACACTTTGTCATCGTTGTCACCATCTTTGATCTGGCCAGATGTGTTCAGAGGGACAAAGAATCCCCTCATGAATACCTCGCCAGATGGCTAAGGGTGAGAGAAACCCTGGAAGGTGACCGCACTAACGAACTCGTCAACCACTTCGTGGAAGGGCTCATGCCCGGAATGCTCCTCCGACATACGCTTCGGAGGCGACATGCTTCTAGCTTGCTTACCCTCAATGAGATGATCGCAACTATTAACAGTTTCACTAACGCCAACGAGGAAGCTGAGTCTGACATCGATGCCGCAACCAGAGGAGGCAATTACAACAATGGCCCTGCACTGTCCCCTTCCAGCTCCGCCATCAAAAACACTAAAGCCAACTCCAACTTAGTTCTTGATGCACTTTACACCGACATTAACATGGATGGCAGCGGCTCTGATGCTATTTTGGAGGAGTACGATGCTGCTATGAGGGAGATCGAGAAGGAGATCGAGAGGGAGGAGCGTGCCGAGGAGGCTATCACTTCCCGCCAGGTACTGGTGGCCATAGGGAACGTGACAGAAGAAGACCAGCAGAACCACGTGGCCAGAAAATCTCCGCCAGCAGCGGCGGAAGTAGGAGCCACGACAGCTAAAACAAGGAAGGCCGCCGGTCCTCTAGGTCAGGCTAAAGCTATGCTGCCTCTGGCTATTCCCTCGCAGTAGCCACATGAAATCACTATTGGACCTAGTGCTGCAAACACAACAAATCTACTGCCACCGCCATCCACATCAGTAGCTGGCAACCCCTTGGTCACTCCAGCCGACAAGGTGCTATACAACCCACTCCACGTCGAGCCCATAACCGTCGCCCATATCCGGAGCATTAGGGAACTTGAAGACAAGCATGCAGAGATCCTCGTGGAGGCTAAGTGCATCATGGAGCAGGGCGCCCAGCTGGATAGGGACCTGGCCAAGGCGCAATAATCGATCAAGGCGGCAAGAGCAATGGAGGCTGAATACAAGAAGTTGTTGCTAAAGCACAAGGCAAAGAAGGCACCAGCTCACGTCGTCGGCGATCCCAACGTTCGACACAAGTTAGGGTGGGACGCGTCCAAACCAGCAAAGCCACCCCATACATTTATTTAGAGGGGAGGCAAGTAATGCCACCTCCCGCCCTCAACATAGTTGTCGCCAAAACCCTCCTCGAACAGGACAGGTCGCCAGAAGAGGTGGCTCAGGTCTATGACCTTGTAGCCAAGGCTTGCAAGCAGCAGGAGAAGGCCACCTTGCAAAGGATCAAGTCCAATTTGGAGCTTTTCCAGTCAAGCATGATAATCGCTGAAGGCCAAGATCTCCTCGTGATTTAGGATCCCACATGGGTTCCACGGAACGAAGGCGAAGGGATGTGCGGAACAAGATGGATGCCATCCCAGTATCCTCCGGCAATAGAGACAAGGCTCACCCTCATTGCTCGCCGCCACCCCCACGCTCCTAGCATGAGGAACCACAGTTGCGCCACCGCACAAGCATGCTACCTCCTAGACGTCCCCAGGTTGGTATCGTTATACGCGACCAGGGGAACAACCTTTCCATGACGAAGAGCACAACGGCAATGAAGGACATAGGAGCAGATCCCACAAGGAAGCACCGCGTCCAACAAGCAACCGCGACAGGCATGAGGATTTGCATGGAGGGAGCAACAAGAAGGCTAACCCACCGCCACTGTCACCACCCAGTAGCCACCATGGCGGAGGAACTAGCGGGTCCTATGGCTCCCGCCACAATTCTCCTCTCCATGACGGAAATGGAAAGCAATCGGAGTCGTATGATGCACGATCTCAGCTCGACAAGATCCAAGAAGCCAAGGAAGAGACATACTTGGGGCCACGTTGTTTTGGATCGGTCATCCGAGACACAACTTACCCTAAGGGCCTCCGGGTTGACAAGACTATCAAGCCCTATGAAGGCATTTCCAGGCCAGTTACGTGGTTGCAGGACTACCATGAAGCGATCGAAATCGCAGGGGAAAACCCCAATGTCGCCATCAAGTACCTCGCACTCATGCTCACCAGCACTGCTCGACAATGGATCGACGACTTGCCGGAGAAATCAATCTGCAATTGGTTGGACATGCATGAAGTGTTCACAAGGAACTTCGAGGGTACTGATGGCTCAAAATGTAGAGCTCGTTGGGAACCCCAAGAGGAAGGTATGATGAGCACAGTAGCAAGTTTTCCCTCAGTTATGAAACCAAGGTTATCGAACCAGTAGGAGTAAGGAAACAACTCCAAGGTGTTGCTAACAACTTGGAATCCTGCACAACACAACCATAGAACTTTGCCCCAACTTACAGTGAGGTTGCCAATCTCACTGGTTTTGCTGAAAACAAAGGATTAAATGTATAGTGTGGAAGATAGTAATTGCTTGCAGAAACTAAACATTAAACGGTAAACAGTAGATGGTATATCAATGGTAAAGGAATGGACTGGGGTCCACAGTTCACTAGAGGTGTTTCTCCTTAAGATAAATAGCGTGTTGGGTGAACAAATTACAGGGGGGCAATTAACAGATTGAGAAAGCATAACAATGCATATACTAGACATCTTGACTCCTACGAGATTTGATTGGGCATTACAACATAATACATAGACCCTAATCCAACTGCATCTATGACTAATAATCGACCTTCCGATTATTGTCCGAACCCCTTTCAGTATTAAGTTGCAAGAAACAGATAATTGCATTAAGCAAAGTGTGTAAAGTAAACAATACAATTGCCCCATGGACAAAGGATTTCTGTTTTCTCCCTAGTAGCAACAACACATCTACAACCTTAGAGATTTTTGTCACTTCCCTAGATTACTAGAGGCATGAACCTACTATCGAGCATAAATACTACCTCTTGGAGTTGCAAGCATCTACTTGGCCAAGATAGTTACTAACAACGGAGATCATGCAAGATCACAAATAACATAGACATGATAGAATCAATAATCAATCTGACATAGTATCTTAATATCCATCGGATCCCCGCAAACACAACATATAGGATTACAAATAGATGATCTTGATCATGAACAGAGCTCACAAGATCTAAACATGATAGCACAAAGGAGGAGAACCAACCATCTAGCTACTACATGGACCCATAGTCCAAGGATGAACTACTCACGCATCACACCGGAGACAGGCATGGTGATGAATAAGGCCTCCAGGGTGATCTCTTCCCTCCGGCAGGGTGCCGGGAAGAGCTTCGGATCCCCCGATCTAGGGATGGAGACGGCGGCGGCTACAGACTCTTTCATGGATTTCTGATTGGGTATCTAGGGTTTTCGTCCTAGGGTACTTTTATAGGTGAAGGGGCAAGTTCGGTGGAGCTCCAGGGGGCCCAACCACCTGGTGGTGCGCCCCTGGCCGCGCCACCACCAGGTGTGGCCGCCCTGGTGCGCCACTTGTTTCCCCTTCGGTCTCCGTGTTGCTTCGGGTAAAATATTGACTCTGGCTTTTGTCCCGTCCAATTCCGAGAATATTTCCTTACTAGCTTTTCTGAAACCAAGAACAGCAGAAAACAGGCAACTGGCACTGTGGCATATTGTTAATAGGTTAGTTCTAGAAAATGTATAAAAATACCTCAATGTGTGAACAAAACATTAGAAAGTTGATATAAAACAAGCATGGAGCATCAAAAATTATAGATACGTTTACGACGTATCAAGCATCCCCAAGGTTAACTCTAGCTCGTCCTTGAGTAGGTAAGTGATAAAAACAATAATTTTTGAGGTGACATGCACCATCACAATCTTGATCAAGGTATTTGTAAAACATAGATAGCTGGGATCATAGTACTCAAAACATGAGCATGAAAGATAAAGTTCTAACAATAAGACATAGCAACTATGTTGTAACATGAAAATGTACAAACAAGAGATCATGAATAAAAATGCATTGAAAGACGTTTGTTTGTTTCACATATAGAAAACATAATAAGAGTGATATTCAGCTTGTCCCTCATGGTATAGCAAAACATAAATGCATAGGACACCTTCAAAGTTCATAAGGGTGACTAGATACAAATAATTTAAGAACAAGCAATATCAAAGTTATGAATCAATCAACAAGTTTTGGGACAATGCACATTAAACTATGAATGACCACTATGCTCTCTCAATTAGTGCATAAATATAGAAGATGGGGACTCGACATAAAAGTAAAAAAGAAAGGCCCTTCATAGAGGGAAGCAGGGATTTCAAGTTTCATAAAGAGCTTCCAAAAATTATGGTACTTATTAGCTTTCAGATCTCGTTGCCCCTATCATAAGAATCTTGAGGTGATTAAGGTTAAAGTGACACAAATATGAGGATATACTTGACAAGTTATAAGTTGAAAATATCATGCCCCTTTCTTACGAGTACCGAACCTCATGCTACTCAACTTTAGTCACAAGTAAGTTCTTGTCATTGTAAGTACAGGTGTATCATGGAGAACCGCCAACGGGGTACCCCTTGCCCCATGACACAGGAGCTATCCCATATCAAAATGACAAGGCAACAGACAATGAGCATCTCAACGATCTTTTTATTTGCTATTTGCATAGGTTTTTATTGAGGATGCTTCACAGAATTCTCACTATGGTTATGCTGCAAGTTTCCACCATGATTAGGCATGGCTTAGGCTAGCCGCCCAGGCGTTTCTCTAACACACATACAAACTCCATGAGCTTACACGCTCCCCTTTTATTTCACACCGCCGGGATCCATAAACAAAAGAACATGATATCAACTGAATAATAAGTGCAATGTTGAAAGCGTTCGCCATGGTACATGGTTCTGCTAATTCACAACTTATAAAGTGCAAGCATATAAGCAACATAGATGGACACAATGGTTCAAGTTTATTAAGTGCAAGAAAGTAAAGTGTGCCATCAAGTTTGTGAGAGATTTAATCACTAATTTTTCACATAACAAGTGTAATTCGGAAGGTAGATAAAAACATGAATATACTTGGAATGGTGTAACACACCATGCATAGGAATTTATAGTGGACTCTTTGGAATAACTTGGTTTTCTTGGGGGTTGGATGCGTGAGTGGAACTCACACTTGGTACATGTGCAGGATAGCAAAAGACTAGGAGCGACCAACTAAGAGAGCAATAATGGCCATAATCATGCAAAGCGACAAAACATTATTAATTAAAGAATAAAGTGATATTACAAGTCAAAAACTAGATGATCATAGAGCCTAAGGTGACTGGTTCATAGTCTTAACATGGTGTAAGCATGCGCCAAGTCAACCCAAATAAAGCATCAAAGGAGAATACCACAATATTATGCTTTTGTATGCTAAAACAACGCATGATTCTTTCAAGGCACATTAAGAAATCTCAATTGTTTGGAACAAGTCATGATACAAAAATAATTACTAAGCATAAATTCAAAGCAACATCAAACATGATATGATAAAGTCTAGACCATAGTCAAAACAAGCTCCTTTTGTACCACTTATAAGCATGAAGCTTCCTACTCTTTTCCAACACCAATCAACTTATTTGAAACAATGTATGAATGCGGGGGTCCAACCAATTTATTTAAGCAAACCAAAAAAAAGAAAACTAAAAACAAAAACAAAGACGCTCCAAGAACAACACAATTGTGCATGAAACAATAAAAATGAAGTGTTTTGGTAGAAAACCTGAGATTTTTATTGATGAAGAAGGGGATGCCTTGGACATCCCCAAGCTTTGATGCTTGTACTTCTTGAATATTTCTTGGGGTGACACGGGTGGCATCCCCAAGCTTGAGCTTTTGTCCATTCTTCATCTCATCACATTATTCTCTCCTACACTTGAAAATTTCCTTCATACAAAACTTCACACAATCTTCATTAGCAATATTAGTGTATTCAAGATAATAAGTCTTTGGGTTTAGTTTCAACATAAGTAAAACTTCCATTAAAACACAAGCTACTGTAGCAATTCCTTCTAAAAGCTCAAGTGATCAAAGAGAACTCAAAGAGAAAGAGATTAAGAGGCAAATGCAAATAATGACAGAAATCTGTCAAAACATACCAGTAGGTAAAAACCGATTTTTTCGAAGACCTTATGTTGCTCAAAGCGAAAAGTGCTAAACTAACGGAAGTTAGATAATAACCACGGGCATAAGCACAGAAAAGTACAGCTCAATCCGAAGTACAGGGATTTTTCACGATTTTTTACAGTAAAACAAAAAAATCTATTTCGGGACAACAACTTTCCCAAGTCTTACTTCTCTCTCATTAGAGGTTATTCTTGGCACAGAAACCACACAAAAAGGATAAGGAGAGGTTAATACTGAGGCAATAACTTCCAAGACTCAACAAAAGAAAAACTTGCTGAAAGTAAAACTAATTTGGGTTATCTCCCTATAGTGCTTTTCTTTAACGCCTTTCAGCTAGGCATAGGAAACAAGATTCAAGTATTTTTGAATGAAGAAGCATTAAGATCAAATTTTGCTTTAATAGGATAGGCAAAAGGTATCTTCTCTCTCTTCCTAGGGAAGTCTTCTATACTTTTCTTGAGTGGGAATTGATATTTAATAGTGCCTTCCTTCATATCAATAATGGCACCAACAGTTCTAAGAAAAGGTCTTCCCAAAATAATAGGACAAGAAGCATTGCATTCAACATCCAAAACATAGAAATCAACGGGGACATAGGTATTGTTAACCATAATAAGGACATCATTAATACTCCCCATGAGTTTCTTTTTAGCATTATCATCAAGTTGGACATCTAAATAACAATCTTCTAATGGTGGCAAATCAAGCATTTCATAAATCTTTCTAGGCATAATAGAGACACTAGTACCAAGATCACATAAAGCTTTGAGATCAAAATCATTCACTTTCATATTAATGATGTGTTCCCAATCATCTTCTAATTTCCTAATAATAGAAGCTTTATGTTCCAATTTTTCTTCTTAAATTTGTATGAGAGCATCTGTAATGTGTTTTGTAAAGGCCATATTCATAGCACTAGCATTAGGACTTCTAGCAAGCTTTTGTAGGAACATAATTACTTCAGAAATATTGCAACCATCAAGATCAAAACCAAAATTACCATCCAAGGTAGTAGAACTATTGTTTCCCATATTTTGAAGAATTTCAGCATTTTTGTTGGAAAAGGTTCCATTGGTTTTAGGCATTGTTGCAAAAGGAATGGGGACTTCATGTGGTTTGCTAGCATCAACATTGGTGGTGGTAATAGTACATATACTATTATTTCTAGCAATATCATCTTCTCTTTCCCACTTAGCATGCAATTTAGCTAATAGTCTAACATTGTCATCAATTCTAACTTGTATGGCATTAGTAGCAGCAAAGGGGTTTTCTACAGTTTCAGGTTTAGTAGCCATTTTATTAATCAAATAAGATTGTGCTTCAGACAAAGATGATATTTTTTTCAGCATTCGAATTTTTTCCTCAATAGTTTTATTGAAAGCAGTTTGTTTACTAATAAAATCTTTAAGCATGACTTCAAGTTCAGAGGGTGCACTTCTATTGTTGTTGTAGGAATTTCCATAAGCATTACCATTATTGGGAGGATATGGCCTATAATTATTATTACCAAAATTATTCTTGTAGGCATTGTTGCTAAAATTATTATTTCTAATGAAGTTCACATCAACTTGCTCTTGAGCAACCAAAGAGGCTAAGGGAACATGATTTGGATCAATATGATCTTTTCCATTAACAAGCATAGACATAATAACATCAATTTTATCACTCAAGGAGGAGGTTTCTTCAACAGAATTTACCTTCTTACCTTGTGGAGCACTCTCAGTGTGCCATTCAGAATAGTTAACCATCATATTATCAAGGAGCTTTGTTGCAGCACCCAAAGTAATGGTCATAAAGGTGCCTCCAGCAGCAGAATCCAGCAGATTTCTTGAAGAATAATTAGCCCTGCATAAAAAGTTTGGATAATCATCCAAGCAGTCAGTCCATGAGTGGGGCAATTCTTTACCAAAGATTTCATTCTTTCCCAGGCTTGAGCAACATGTTCATTATCAAATTGTTTAAATTTCATTATTTCACTTCCCATAGATATAATCTTAGCAGGAGGATAGTATTTTCCAATGAAAGCATCTTTGCATTTAATCCAAGAATCAATACTATTTCTAGGTAGGGATGGCAACCATTCTTTAGATTTTCCTCTCTAAGAGAAAGGAAACAATTTAAGCTTAATAATATCTTCATCTATATCCCTATGTTTTTGTATTTCACAAAGTTCAACAAAGTTATTAAGGTGAGCAACAACATCATCAGTACCAGCACCACAGAATTGTTCTTTCATAAAAAGATTGAGCAAAGCAGGTTTAATTTCAAAGAAAGCAGCTTCAGGAACAGGTGGAGCAATAGGTGTGCACATGAAATCATTGTTGTTTGTGCTAGTGAAGTCACACAACTTAGTGTTTTCAGGAATATTCATTTTTGTAAGATTAAAGCAAGCCAACAGAAATAGAAACTGAAATAGGAACTAAAAGTTTTTGTGTTTTTGATAAAAGAAGCAAACCAATACAACTATTTTTTTGTGTGTTTTTGCTAAAAAGAAACAAGCAAACAAAGCAAAATAAACTAAGCACAACAAAAATGAAGTAAAGAGACTGGTTGTGAGAGACTACCCTTGCAAGAATCTTCTTTCTCCCTGAAAAGTGACTAACGAGGAGGAAGAGATTGAAGTTGTCCTTAACTCCCCGGCAACGGCGCCAGAAAAAGTGCTTGATGGCTCAAAATGTAGAGCTCGTTGGGAACCCCAAGAGGAAGGTATGATGAGCACAATAGCAAGTTTTCCCTCAGTTATGAAACCAAGGTTATCGAACCCGTAGGAGCAAGGAAACAACTCTAAGGTGTTGCTAACAACTTGGAATCCTGCACAACACAACCACAGAACTTTGCCCCGACTTACAATGAGGTTGTCAATCTCATTGGTTTTGCTAAAAACAAAGGATTAATCGTATAGTGTGGAAGATAGTAATTGTTTGCAGAAAGTAAATAGTAAATGGTAAACAGTAGATGGTATATCAATGGTAAAGGAATGGACTGGGGTCCACAGTTCACTAGAGGTGTTTCTCCTTAAGATAAATAGCATGTTAGGTTAACAAATTAAAGCGGGGCAATTGACAGATTGAGAAAGCATAACAATGCATATACTAGACATCTTGACTCCTACGAGATTTGATTGGGCATTACAACATAATACATATACCGTAATCCAACTGCATCTATGACTAATAATCCACCTTCCGGTTATCATCCGAACCCCTTTCAGTATTAAGTTGCAAGCAACGGATAATTGCATTAAGCAAAGTGTGTAAAGTAAACAATACAATTGCATGGACAAAGGATTGTTGTTTTCTCCCTAGTAGCAACAGCACATATACAACCTTAGAGATTTCTATCACTTCCCTAGATTACTAGAGGCATGAACCAACTATCGAGCATAAATACTCCCTCTTGGAGTTGCAAGCATCTACTTGGCCAATATAGTTACTAACAATAGAGATCATGCAAGATCACAAATAACATAGACATGATAGAATCAATAATCAATCTGACATAGTATCTCATTATCCATCGGATCCCTGCAAACATAACATATAGGATTACAAATAGATGATCTTGATCATGAACAGAGCTCACAAGATCTAAACATGATAGCACAAAGGAGGAGAACCAACCATCTAGCTACTACATGGACCCATAGTCCAAGGATGAACTACTCACGCATCACACCGGAGGCAGGCATGGTGATGAAGAAGGCCTCCACAGTGATCTCTCCCCTCCGGCAGGGTGTCGGGAAGAGCTTCGGATCCCCCCGATCTAGGGATGGAGATGGCAGTGGCTACATACTCTTTCGTGGATTTCTGATCGGGTACCTAGGGTTCTCGTCTCGGGGTACTTTTGTAGGCGAAGGGGCAAGGTCGGTGGAGCTCTAGGGGCCCACACCACTTGGTGGCGTGCCCCCTGGCCGCGCCGCCACTAGGTGTTGCCACCCTGGTGCGCCACTTCGTCTCCCCTTCGGTCTCCGTGTTGCTTCAGGTAAAATATTGACTCTGGCTTTTGTCCCGTCCAATTCCAAGAATATTTCCTTACTAGCTTTTCTGAAACCAAAAACAGCAGAAAACAGGCAACTGACACTGTGGCATCTTGTTAATAGGTTAGTTCCAGAAAATGTATAAAAATACCTCAAAGTGTGAACAAAACATAAGAAAGTTGAAATAAAACAAGCATGGAGCATCAAAAATTATAGACACGTTTATGACGTATCAGGTACGTACAAGCATCCCTGTATTGTTAGTGACCTACAACGGTGTGTGCAAGAAAAGGACGAGTCTTTGTGCCTACCTCTCCCGTTGGCTTGACATGAAAAATTCATGCGCGGGAGTGCACGATCAAACTGCTATGGCCGTCTTCATCGACGACCTAGAAAAGGGAACATTGCTCCGACATACGCTAAAGCGCCACCAGGACAACGGTAAGCTCGACCTCAACTCGATGTTTGCCATGTCTAGTGAATTCGCTGCCACTGATGATGACGCTCGCGGTTCGTTGCCGGCCCTGGCCATCCCTACCCAGGCCAAGAAGAACAATAACAATAAGCGGAAGAATCTACTAGAAGAGAAGCAAGCAGCCGGCATGGTCGCCATAATGTTCGCTGGCAGAGGTGATGGCGGACAATGTGGTCATGGCCAGGGGGCTAGTCATTGATAGCAGCGGAGTGATTGTACACCCACAGCACCCTGCGTTCCCCGACATACCAGAAGTACCGTGATATACCGTGTTTCATCCACCTCGACACAAACGGAAAAGCCACCCACACCAACTGCCAATGCAAGTTTGTCAATGACCTCAAGGAAGACCCTGAGTCCGGCTACAAGCGAAGTCGTAAGAATAGACCCCGTGGAAAAGGCAAAGGAGAGAAGAAGGAGGAAGATTCCAAGGATTCAGATAACATGTATGAGGACGCATACCCTAAACCCGCCAACAAGGGCGATGGAAAGGGCAAGAACCCCTTCGAAAAGAAGGCTCTAGTCTACCACACCTTCCTTGGTACTTCCACCATCCGGGCCTAGAAAACCTCACTGAGGATACTGATGGCTACCCTCCCCCTAGTTCCCCAGTACGTCAGGTGGTTGGAAATTCCAATCACTTGGGATAGAGAGGATCACCCAGAACTCATCCCAACCGAGAACCAGTATGCCATGGTCATCAACCCTTTGATTGACAACAGTGAGTTCACCAGGTACCTCGTGGATAGTGAAAGTAGCATCAAGATGAACTTGACGGAGACCCAGCTAAGGAAGATCAACACCGTGTTTCATGGCGTCGTTCCTGGCCGGCAAGCTAATTCCCTTGGCTGCATCACCCTTCCAATCGCCTTGGGTAATGTTAATAATTACCACCAAGAGCGCATGACCTTCAAAGTGGTGCCCTTCAAGAGTGTGTACCACGTCATATTTGGGCGTGACATCTTCCACTCCTTCCTCGCTAGTCCATGCTTCGTCTACAACAAGCTCAAGATACCCGAACCAAAAGGCATCATCACTGTTCCCGGAAGCTTCACAAAGGCAAGGGAGTGCAAGCTGAGCGAAGCCGCCTTAGTCAAAGTGGTCCTCTACGGCAAAGAATTCTAGGAGATCCAGTGACAGGTCGACGCCTTGGAGATGCCGACTTCGAAGAAGCAGATTTCTGACTTTGAACCAACATTCAAGGCCACCATCAAGTCCAAGAAGGTGGAGCTTGTTGAAGGAGATTCCTCCAAGACCACCTCCATTGGCACGGACCTGGATCCCAAATAGGAAGGCGCGCTCTTCGAGTTCCTCCATGAGAATAGGGACATCTTCGCTTGTCAACCTGTCAACATGAAGGGTGTACCTAGGGAACTTGCCGAGCATAGCCTACATCGATCCTAAAGCAAAACCGGTGAAACAACCTCTACGACGCTTCTGTGATGAAAAACGACGGGCTATAGGCAAAGATCTAGCTAGGTTACTTAAGGCTAGTTTTATCCGAGAAGTTATTCACACCTAGTGGGTGCCAAATCCTGTACTTGTCCCCAAAAAGAGAACCAAAGAATTAAGATTGTGCATTGATTACACCGTCTTGAACAAAGCATGTCTGAAGGATCTGTTTTCTTTGCCTCGCATTGACCAAGTCATTGACTTGACGGCTAGCTCCGAACTTTTGTGTTTTCTTGATGGCCACTTTGTTCATCACACCTTATGGCACATACTGCTATGTCACGATGCCCTTTGGGTAGAAAAATGCTGGTGCTACCTACCAGCGGACAATGCAGCATTGCCTATAGGACCAAATAGATCGCAACATACATGCTTACATGGACGACATCGCGTTGATGTCAAAGAAATCAAACGATCCCATCACTGACACGCAGGAAACCTTTGACAATCTTCGGAAGTACAACATGATGCTTAACCCTAAGAAGTGTGTCTTCGGGGTACCATCCAGCAAATTGTTCGGCTTCATCGTGTCACACCACAAAACTGAGGTCAATCTGGAGAAGATCAAGGCCATCCTCAACATCAAACATCCGATGTGCTTGAAGGACATATAGAGGCTCACAGGCTACATTGCAGCAATAAGCCGGTTCATCAGCCGACTTGGAGAAAAGGCTATGCCGCTCTACAAGTTGCTCAAGAAGACGGACAAATTCGTATGGACGGATGAGGCAGATGCAACACTTCAGGAGTTGAAGAGAATACTCTCCTCTACACCAATACTTACAACACCGGAGTCAATGGAGCCTATGTTAGTATACATGGCGGCAACCAACCGGGTCATCAACATCGTTGTAGTGGTGGAGTGAAAGGAGCTAACACACGAGAACAGAGTTCAGCGACCAGTTTACTATGTAAGCAAGGTATTGACGGAATCCAAGTGGCGTTACCCGCACTACCAGAAGCTAGTTTATGGAGTTTTCCTTGCTTCATGGAAGCTAAGGCATTATTTCCAGGAGCACGCTATCATAGTGGTGAGCAAGGCTCCACTGTCCGACATCATCAACAATAGCGACACTATAGGAAGGGTGGCAAAGTGGGGGCATTGAAATCACCGCCTTTGAAGTCACCTACAAGAGGCACGACGCTATCAAATCTCAAGCGTTGGCGGATTTCATCCCAGATTGGACATAACTGCTAGAGAACACTTATGTACTAGAGCCAGAGTATTGGGTCATGCACTTCGGCGGATCCAGGATGCTCAATGGCTCGGGGCCTGGTGTATTACTACAATCACCAACAGGAGAAAAGTTGTAGTACATCCTGCAGATCCACTTCAACGCTACCAACACCATGGCAGAATATGAGGCCCTCATTCGTGAACTTTGTGTAGCCAAGGATATTGGCATCAAGCGCATAACTTGCTGTGGAGATTCTGACTTGGTTGCCTAGAAGGTGGCTGGCACTGGAACATGCGAAACCCTATGATGGCGGCATATCGAGACAAAGTAGACGAGATAGCCAAGTGCTTCGACGGCTACGAAGTCAAGTATGTCAAAAGGGAGTACAATGAGGCGGCAGATCTGCTGTCTAAGCTTGGATCAGCTCGCCGACCAATTCCGCCAGGCGTTTTCCTGGAACATTTGCGGACCCCATCCGTGAAAGGAGCTGACCTCGACAACCCAGATAGAGTGGATTTGTTTGTTAATGCAGTAACAGTAACCTCTCCTGCTTGGACGAAACCGTTCATGGATTACCTTCAAGACCGAACACTGCCCACCGACGAAGTTGAAAGCTGGCAGATAGTACGCAGAGCAAAAGGCTACGTCATCATTGGTGGCCAGCTATACAAAAGAAGTACCATAGGAGTTTTCCTATAGTGCGTCTCCCAGCAACAAGGTATGGATATCCTTAGAGAAATATATCTCGGAGATTACGGACATCACGCCGCTCCCCGATTGCTGGTGGCAAAAGTTTCTCGGCAAGGATTCTACTGGTTGACCGCTAAGACGGACACCGACAAGATGGTGCGGACATTTATTGGGTGTTAGTTTTATGCACGGCAACCACATGTACCAGCTGAAGAATTGCGAACAATACCAATTACTTGGCCATTCGTAGTTTGGGGGCTTGACATGGTTGGGCCTTTGCAAACAAGACCTAGAGGATTTACGCATCTGCTAGTAGAAGTGGATAAGTTCACCAAATGGATTGAAGGTAAACCCATTAGAAAGCTCGATGGGGCAACAACCCTGAAATTTGTCCAGGATCTTGTGGTGAGGTTTGGTCTCCCACATAGCATCATCACCGACAATGGCAACAACATGTCTCTCGAAGAAGTTGAGGAATACTGTCACAATAAAGGCAACCGCCTTGACCTGGCATCTGTGGCACATCCACAGTCTAATGGGCAAGTCGAATGGGCCAATGGACTAATTCTACAAGGAATCAAGCCATGCTTAGAAGCACCGCTACATAGAGCAGCTGGAGCTTGGGCGGATGAATTACCATCTATCTTGTGGATTTTACGAACAACACCCAATAGATCTACCGACTTGACCCCCTTTCTTCATGGTTTATGGAGCATAAGATGTTCTGCCATCTGACATCCTCCATGATGAGCCAAGAGTTGCCGCCTACGACGAAGATGACACTGAAGAATCCACACGCCTGTCTGTAGACCTGCTCGAAGAGGAACACATGCTGGCATGCCAAAGATCTGCCATCTACCAGCAGAAGCTATGCAGCAACCACAGTCACTGCATTAGGCATCACTTGTTTAAAGAAGGGGATATGGTGCTTCCACTCAAACAACAAAGGTCACACAAACTATCCCTGCCTTGGGAAGGATCGTTTGTCATAAGCAAAGCATTTCTCAATGGTTCCTATTACCTTGTTGATATTCGCGAGTTGAAAGATAGGCCAAAAAAGCGCAAGCGCAAGCAACGTGACTCCGATGATGATTTCCTAGAGACAGATCGGCCATGGAACATAGCACAGCTAACTCCTTTTTACACTTAGCATATTTTATATTATGTAATAAGTACCTTATATGATCGATGAAATAAAGCATTTGGTTCACTCATATTTTCTGAGTATTTTACCTCCTTTAGTTGTTCATTTTTGGATCATGTAAACCCTTTATGCGCAAGTTTGTTTTTGCACTTGTGGAAATTCCGCCTACGAGAATTAGCTTAAGTTTTCTGGTCTACACATTTTCGGACGTTTTTATGTGGATTCTGGAGTAGTGACTTTTTAGCACTCAAAGCCAGTGATTTTTCTATTAGGTTCTTGACGGTGCTATGAAGCATCATCGTCTGAGAGCATTGTTCTATGTTGCGAGTCTTCCGTCTCACGAAAATTCAAGCATACAAACTAGAATAATGGATAAGCAAGCACTTGCTTAATATATATATATATACATGTTGGATCTAGATAAGTAGCAGGAGGCTTGCAGCCCAAGTTTTCGGGCTTACTTCTACATAAGTTTTCCGCATAAACACTGCAAAGATACATTTCATGCAACAATGTTTTTATGGCTCTGTTCTAGGGGACTTCGCAACTACATCATCAATAGCAGGAGAACCAAGCCTAGAAAGATCATCAAACTCGTAGGATCACGGGCTAGACTCTACAGATGCTGGCTCATCGTCCATCTCCTTGACAGGCACGTAGACGTCCGCCTTAACCATCTTGGCAACCTTGGTGTCGTAGCCACGAGGGAATTCCATATAACATCACTATAAATTTCATTCCCTTCCTCGTCCAGCTTCGGCATGGCGGAAGTCACCAGGTCCATGTCAGCATCGTTGTAGTGTGCTTTGACCAAGGACAATACCATCCTTGCACCAGCCAGGAACCAAGAGGCTTTCCAGCTCTTAACTTTCTCGGGGGCTCGGTGCAGGATCTCTGAGTACTTGGCCACAGAATCTTCGGCCTTGATGGTGATGTTTAGAGGCTGAGCTATCTCCTTGGACTAGGTGATGGCAGTGTTGATGAAGTTGTCGACAAGAATCATGCACTCCTTTGGATCCGGAGCACCTTCACCCATATTGGTTAAACCAATGGGAGTTATGTTTTCGTTAGAGGGAAAGGGCATGATTATAACAATACATATGAACGACATACAAAATTGACAAAAGCCAGAGAAAGGTTACCAAAGATGCTCGTCTCAGCTTGTTGGCAGGTCTCCACCAAGACGTCATGCTCCTTCTGAAGCTTCTTGTACACCTCAAGGCCCTAAGCATTCTGCTCTTTGGCAGGTTGGTTTTGCTCCTTGAGTTGTTCAATTTCGCTCTTCAGGCGCTGAATCTTTGTGTCTGTAGATTCTTACATCACCTCCATTGCCTCTTCATGGCCCTTGACAGCACCAACCAGGTCTTTCTTCAAAATTTTGTTTTCATCATCAAGCTCCTGGATATGCTTGGATTGCTCGACGATGCTCTTGGCCTTGGCGATGGTCTCTGTAAAGATGGAACAAAGATAATATTGTGAGAATTCGGATGAAACGGTACCATGTGAAAAATTGGGAGATGTCAGAGGAAAACAAACACTTGCTATTTTTGATCTATTCCGTCAAAAAGGTTGTTTTACCCTTTTCAATGTTCAGCGCTTCCTACAGCTTGACATATTTTTCGTTGGTAGCCTATCTCTGGGAATTCTCATTCTGCAAAGAGATAAAGTGCTTAGTTTCTCTAGAGCATCTAGTCAGAAATTCTTAGTTTCAACTAAACACTCGAGGGATACAATACCAAATTTTAAGTCAGATGTGTTCTCTCTTAGAGTATCTAGTAAGAATTATTCATCCTAACTAGAGACTCGGGGACAACATTATCAAGTTCTACACTTAGTTCTTTGGAGCACTCAGGCCAAAAACTATTGGTTTTATGCCTAAGAGCTCAGGGGCTATAGTGGGATGTATTACAAAGTAAAAGAGTAAAGTTCAAAGACTTACAATGGCAATAACCTTTAGATTATTGTCCAAGTGAGCATATGCATTATGGGAAGTCCATGCATTGATATAAACAACATCTGCCTGCTTGATAAGATCATCCAAGTTTAATGTCGGAGGAGTCGAAGGCAGAGGAGTTGTGGAAGCCGGAGGCATGGATGAAGCCCTGGTTGCCTCCTACGCAATAATAGCAGTTGGAGGCGCAGTGGTTCCCTGCTTGATCGTTGCTGCTTCTGTTTCCACTCCCTCTGCTAGCTGCTTCCCTTTCTCGATGGCATCCTTAGCTAGAGCTTCAACCACTTTGGGGGAGGCACTTTCTTGCATCGCCTGGCAGCTACGAGCAAGGTCCATGTCGGTAGAGCCTGAGACATCCCGAGTCATATTGATGTCTATCTCCATGGCGGAGATCTCATGGATGATGGGGGACAAGGCACCGGCGGAGCCTGTTGCAGACTTGGTAGCAGGGGTCGGGGGAGTAGCAGCGGGGTGACGACTTGGAGAACATGTCGCAAATATTTTTGGAACCTCCAACATCTTTGGAGGTACACCTCAAACCAACACCGGATCTCTTCCTAAAACATACATAGTATAAGTACAAAAATTGAATAGGTGCAGAGCAAAATAAAGCTGGAGAATGAATATACTTACACTACAGCAGATGCCTTAGCTAAGGGGATGCTGGTTGATTTCTTCTTCTCTGCCTCTAGGGCGGCAGTGGATTTTTTGGAGACTCCACTCTCCGTTTTCTTCTTCTTTCCCTCACTAGAAGCTTCAGAGGTGGAGCTCTTCCACTTTCGCGCTGTTGGAGCTGGATGATCCTTGGGGGCATCATCACCAGACACAACGTGGATATCCTTTAGCTTTGGATCATAGACTTGGGAGTCCATCTAATCCACCGCCATGGTCGCCATCTGATGGATCAAATAGCGAGTCCAATGAGTAATGAATTCAAGACGAAAAGCCTTAGAGTATATGTTATGAGCAACAAAGGAAACACAATTACCTCTAGGCAATTTACGCATTCAAACATTTCAAAGATGATCTTGAATCCACGCTTCTTGTCCTTCACTTTGACAATGTCTTTTAGCTGGAGCTTTGTGGCGCCCCGCAAAAACCACTACTAGAAAATCGCGTTGTTTTGTGCATTGCATCATCATGACCGCATGCTCATGTCATCGTGCCACCTTGCATTTGAGCATCATCATGTCATCTTGCATGTGTTTGTACAAAACTATTTTCGAAAAGATTGGTTTTGTTTTCTAAACGCCCCGTCTTTAATTCAAATTAAAAACCCGAGTCTCCGGATTATTTTGTTTTGTCTACCAACGGTTTTCAAAAGCCTCGTTTAAATAATAAAATATTTCTTTTATTTTTAGGAGGCAGCCCGCCAGGCCCGAAAGCCTAGCCGGCCACCTCCAGATAAAAATCCTACCTACCAGATATCACCCAAAACTTTTCCCACCAAATATCCTACCCCTATTTTCCTACCCAGCCCTTCCACCTCACCCCCTCCAATCCCCTGTCGCCACCTCACCCAGCCAGCCACCACCCCTACCGCCCTTCTCTCTGCCCCTGGGCCCCACCGCCAGCTCTCCCCACCTGCCCCATTTCCCGCCTAGCCGTGCGGCTGCCCCACGGCCTCGCAGCGGATAGCCGCCCCCTGCCCGCACACTCGCGCGAGACGCCCCTCCCACCAAACGCCACATCGCCCTGGCCCCACTAGCCTCCCACCGACGCTCACCCCCACGACGCACGCACCCCGGCCCCCGCGCCTGGCCCCACCACCACGCAACCGCCTCATCGCCTCGGTCCTATCGCCGACGTGGTCTTCCCGCGACCGCCTCGCCCCACCCTACCGCCGGCGTCCCCTCCGTCTTCCGCGTCCTCCGCGCGAGCCAGCACCACCGCCGTTCGCCGCCCTCGGCCTCCTCCGCCTCGACCTCGCCGGCCTCTGCACGTCGCCGCCGAGCGCAACTGTCGTCCCCACCGTCCTCCATCCACTGGCCGCGCCTCCCCCGCATCTGCCGGCCCGAGCCCGTCCCCAACCGTCTCCGACCGCTGTGCCGCCGACCGCCGCTCCGTCCGGCAGCGTCGCCTCCTTCCCGGCTCACCTCCACGACGCCGCTCGCACCCCGCTCCTCCCAGATCCCGCCGCGACCCCGCCGCTAGCGAGCTTCCCTGCCGACCTCCACCTTCCGCCTCGCCGTCTCTCCCTCGACGCGGAGCCCCCCCGACCGTTCTGTTCCACCGCGCGAGCGCTGTCTCTACCTGCAGGTCGTCTTCCTCTGCCTCGACGCCACCGTGGCCTTCCTCGGCCCGGTCGCCAGCGCCCTGCCTCGCCGGAGCACGGTCCAGTCCGCACCGCCGCCTTGCGGGCTCCCCTCCCCGGCTCCTTCTCGCTCGCAACCTCCACCGTGGCCGGCCGCCGCCACGACCAGGCCTCCTTCCTGGCTCGCTCTCTTCTGCGACAGCAAGCCGCCGCAGCAACCAGTTTTGGCTGTCACTGAGTCGCCCCTGCTGGAGACCGTCCTAGGGCAACGTCGTCTCGGTGGCTCTGTGAGGCCCTCCTCTCTGTAACTCGCCACGTCCGTCAAGTTTGTGTCCTGCCAGTGTTAGTGTTTGAGTTTTGCTGTTGATGTCTGCTTCTTGCTCGGTCCCTGTTGGTTAAGTGGTATGCTACTGATTGAGGTGTTGCGTGTGTAACCCTAGAAGTCCATCGCAGATCCCGGATATCTCCTACACGGACCCGATGGACTATGCAAGACCACCGGTGTTTGAACCCGAGGAACCACGCCGAGAACCCGCGGTAACCGAAGATCCGAAGACCGATCTAGTTGAACCAAACAATCGAAGCGACAAGTTCTCCACCCCGAAATGCCATAACCTCCTTCACGGATCCGATGGCCGGTACCCCGAAGACCGAACCCGAACCACATCGAATCCCAAGATCGCCGAACCCTATGTGCGATCCTCTTTTCCGAGCCCTATTTTATAAAATGTAATAATAACCTTGTTGCATTTTAACTTGTTCATGCTTTCCTACATCGCATCATGTGGTTCGGGGGGTACTTTGTTGACTCACCTAATAATTACACATGGAGTCTATATGAGGGCTGTTCTAGTCTTATATTGGCTCCATTTAGAAATGTGTAGAGAACCGATGCCATGTTTTGCCTTATTAAGAGACCATTTAATTTGCGGGGGTTCTAAATAACTTGAACCATTTAATTAATTGTCGGGACCACGGTTCCGCTTAATATTGCCTAATTGCACCTCATCTTGCCATGCCATGCATCATATCATAATCATGCCGGATCTTCTACCGTCGTAATAAATATTGCATCCGGTGTTTCTGCTAGTGTTTGCTTCTTCACGGATTAGGCCGATGAGTGGATGCGAGTATCGACAAGTTCTCCGGATATGATCCTTCGGCAGCGTTTCCCAGGCGAGCATTCTCCCTCTTTCTACCTATTTTGCATTTATAGTCTTTATTCCCTCCTGTTGATCTATTGCTATCCGTGTCACGATGCTTTAGTGTTCCGCACCATTTATATCCCATGCACCCCCTATATTGCCTTGGACACCTCCTATTACCTGTGTTTGGTGGATAGCTGGCCTTGCGAGTCGTAATTGCTTGCTCAGGTGCGATCTGGTGTTGTCGAGTACCACAGTTGTTGTATTGATGGCAGATGTTTATTGGTGGAGATACTTAATGGTGGAGGTGATCATGACTTTAATTACAACTATTAAAATGCTAGATATAACTAATGCAGAGGCATCGGTGGGCAATAGATGTTATTTGGTTCTTCCACGCCCACTTGTGTCCCGTAGGACCCTGAGTACTTGATACCTGTTCCTTGATTTTTCGCACTATCCACATCCGGGAGGCCTTATGGACCCCCCTGAGCCAGAGCTTGATTCATTTCTATTTCTTGGGGCCACAAACTAGTTTGGGGTTTTATTACTATCCTGTACTTATGCCATGTTACTGTTTTATTTAAGATTGTGCGTGGAGCACCTGTACTGTTTAGGATCGTGACACGTTTTCGCTGTATCGACAAGCCCAGTCACACTTTCGGGTTCCCAGTCGTTTACAGCCGTCCACACAAACCCTGGGTCCATTCCGGAGCCGGCCAACTTCGTTGCGGGTAGCTTAGTGGGGTGGCCCCCTGAAATATATCTGAATCCTGTGATCGCTTTGTCGTGAAAGCCTCGTTGGGTTTTGAGTTGGTTTTTCCGAGGTTGATCGAGTGTGTGTTGCTATTTGTGCACCCCTCCAGGGTAAAACTTTCTGAAAGCCGTGTCCGCGGTTATGGACGACTTGGAGCACAGTATCTCGATCATAGACAAGCATAACTAAAGTAGTGCTATAAATTTGACTTAATATGTGACTAGTAATCAGCTCAAGTATAACGGAATGGATATTAAAAATGCCAACAAATGGTGAATCTGGGTTGTTTCGTGACATGCTATATGCCTAGTAAGTATTGCAACTCCAATGGAATGTGATAAAAGTGTCAACAACGTTTGGGTTTTGGGATTCCTCAGGACAATTATATCTGACTAGTAAATGTCCCAACTACAATGGATTGGTGATTAAAACTGCCCACTACTTATGCTTCAGGATGACTCATGCTAGCTATATCTGATTAGTAATTGCTGCAACTATAGTGGAATGAGTAAAATTTCCAACTGTGTGAGTTCCTTGGTCCGACTTCCTCGTTTGGTCTCGAGGGGGGAAATACCAGGATGGGTTTGTTTGGTGTTAGCTTCAGGTAGGATCCAAATAGGTCTTTCTTATCCCTCTCTGATAACCGCCAGTTGTATTGAGTATCTATAAGTTGTTTAGTGCCGCTGTGATGCCGCTTCAGCCCACCATACCTATGTAGGCGAGAGCCGCCGAATTCTAGCCTCGCCGTGTACTGGCCTCAGTACTGACGCTCCTCTTTTTCCTTCGCCCTTTGTCGGCACCCCTTTTGTTTTAGCAGGTTTGAGATCGCCGTCGTTAGCAGGGTTACCCTTCCGGCTTGGCCTGGGCAGGGTTATGGACACCATTGGTTATTCTTCAGGGCTCTTAGCCCCATTTGCATCTTGTCCGTAGTCGGACGCTCTATCGTTTCAAGGTGATTTGGATCTTTATATTGTATATCTGTATTCTTGACTCATGGAGTCGTTGATGTATATAAATCTGTCTGTGGGTCCCATCGAGGACTGATGTGTAATGGTATTACTTCGTTTTCCACCCGCACGAAAGTTCCTGGTGGGCGTCCTTGAATCGTTTCTATGCGGGTTTGGCGGGAATCGCTAAAACTTGCATAGGGCCGGTTTGAGGGTGTTACAGAGTGGTATCAGAGCTCAGCAGTTGCGATACCCCACAAGTCCAGCCTGTAGGATAACCTAGCTAACGGCCGAAGTAGAGTGTCAAAACTATTTTGCAAAAATCGGTTGGATAGATCTGATTAGGTCTGTTTTACTCCTTATCCCTCTGCTGTTCTCCTCTTACCTTCGCGTGTTTTGATTCTACCCTCTTACTTTCTTCAAGTCCAGGATTTCTCGTGGTTGGGTTCCGTCGTACCTTCAGGGTTTCGCTTCCTCCTTTTGGCAACGGTGTTTCTACCTCCGGACTTCATGATATCTGATTGATCCTTTATCGGTGGTACCATTCTTTATTCTTTGTTTGTGCCTTCCGGTGTTTTCCGACGCGACGACATCATCTACGCCAGATCCGATGCAGAGTCTGCATCACCCCCTCTTGTTCCAAATCTCGTTTATCGAGATCTTCAGTCTGTATCCCGAGAGTTGGTTGCATAATTCTCCTATTCATGTGCCAAGTAATGCTTTGAGTGCGGGATGGAGTAGCTACCATACCCCTACTCTTATAATTCGCTTCGTACATTGAATCGGTGGATCCAGCAATTTTACTCCGTCCACGGAAGTTAGAGGTGGCTTTATTTGTTGATACCTCTATCTTCGCTTTTTGTTCCCGGAGTGTTCTCTCGACGATCACGGACAACGACCTCTTGTTAGTGGTGTCGCGAGGATCTACATGAAGCGAGAAGATTACGATTGTCGCCCTTCTCCCGGTACCATGAGGCGGATCTCGAGGGCGAGATCCATTGTTAGTGGTGTCGAATTGTGGCGCCCCGCAAAAACCACTACTAGAAAATCGCGTTGTTTTGTGCATTGCATCATCATGACCGCATGCTCATGTCATCGTGCCACCTTGCATTTGAGCATCGTCATGTCATCTTGCATGTGTTTGTACAAAACTATTTTCGAAAAGCCTGGTTTTTTTTCTAAACGCCCCGTCTTTAATTCAAATTAAAACTCGGGTCTCCGGATTATTTTGTTTTGTCTACCAACGGTTTTAAAAAGCCCCGTTTTAAATAATAAAATATTTCTTTTATTTTTAGGAGGCAGCCCGCGAGGCCCGAAAGCCTAGCCGGCCACCTCCAGATAAAAATCCTACCTACCAGATATCACCCAAAACTTTTCCCACCAAATATCCTACCCCTATTTTCCTACCCAGCCCTTCCACCTCACCACCTCCAATCCCCTGTCGTCACCTCACCCAGCCAGCCATCACCCCTACCACCCTTCTCTCTGCCCCTGGGCCCCACCGCCAGCTCTCCCCACCTGGCCCGTTTCCCGCCTAGCCGTGCGGCTGCCCCACGGCCTCACAGCGGACAGTCGCCCCCTGCCCGCACACTCGTGCGAGACGCCCTCCCACCAAACGCCACATCGCCCTGGCCCCACCAGCCTCCCACCTGACGCTCACCCCCACGACGCACGCACCCCGGCCCCCGCGCCTGGCCCCACCACCACGCAACCGCCTCATCGCCTCGGTCCTATCGCCGACGCGGTCTTCCCACGACCGCCTCGCCCCACCCTGCCGCCGGCGTCCCCTCCGTCTTCCGCGTCTTCCGCGCGAGCCAGCACCACCGCCGTTCGCCGCTCTCGGCCTCCTCCGCCTCGACCTCGCCGGCCTCTGCACGTCGCCGCCGAGCGCCACCGTCGTCCCCGCCGTCCTCCCTCCGCCGGCCCCGCCTCCCCCGCATCTGCCGGCCCAAGCCCGTCCCCAACCGTCTCCGACCGCTGCGCCACCGGCCGCCGCTCCGTCCGGCAGCGTCGCCTCCTTCCCAGCTCACCTCCACGACGCTGCTTGCACCCCGCTCCTCCCAGATCCCGCCGTGACCCCGCCGCCAGCGAGCTTCCCCGCCGACCTCCACCTTCCGCCTCGCCGTCTCCCCCTCGTCGCGGAGCCCCCCGACCGTTCTGTTCCACCGCGCGAGTGCTGCCTCTACCTGCAGGTCGTCTTCCTCTGCCCTGACGCCGTTGTGGCCTCCCTCGGCCCGGTCGCCTGCGCCCCACCTCGCCGGAGCACGGTCCGGTCCGCGCTGCCGCCTCACGGGCTCCCCTCCCTGGCTCCTTCTCGCCCACAACCTCCACCGTGGCCGGCCACCGCCACGACCAGGCCTCCTTCCCGGCTCGAGATATTGCTTGATGAATTGTCGACATCACCTAGATGAAGTATTCAAAATTGGAAGGCAAGACGACGCAAGATCTCAAAGTCCTCTAGGGGCTACTATTGGGGATATGCTAAATGGGTATCACCATTGCATGTATCTAATCTGGCTAACCCGGGTGGCCCACAGTTGGTAGCATGGCTTATGGCCTGCTGGGTGGCCTAGTTAAACGGATCTAGAAGGGAGGTCCATGCTGGATAAAGGAAGGCCACGTCGAAGTCACCGACCTACGGAGAGCCTTGGAGTACAAGACACGAATATTAGTTAGTGTTAGTGTAGGACTCTGTAACCTGTCCGGCAAGGTCTTTTCCATGTAACCCTAGGTTCTGGCACCTTTATAAGCCGGACCTGTGGGAGCCTTTAGGGCACGATTCATAACACCTCACATAGCAAACCAATCCCTGTAACTCGGCGTATTACCATTATAGTGATTTATAGCAGCAGTAGAGTTCTGCCACTGTTGTGGGACTTGAACCTGGGTAAGCTGTGTTACCTCGTACCCGCCAACTCAATGCCTGCCCCACCTCTCTAAACACGCTCTGTGAGAACCCCTCCATGGCGTACTCATCGGCAATACCACGACAAAGGCCATACCTTGGATTTTCACCCTGCAAGGTAAGACTAGGAACTCCTCCCGTGTTGTCGCTCCCACAAATAGTCGCTGCTGCGAGTCACGGATCACACAGCCAGTTCCTTATCGCCACAAAGACTAAAATCACCATCATTACCCTCATGTTCTAGATTTTATGACATTCTCCACATCTGACTTTACCATACATCGTCGAAGACATGACACATGATGGTAACAAACAGCAGAGCTTCGCAACGCTCCCGCTAAAACCAAACGGCTAGAAAAACATGGGTGCGAACGACCGAATACCTTTCGATCCAACAATCCCCAGGCATGATGCACCCATGGGAGTTCGCCGACAGAACCATCCGGAACTCGCCTCTCCGGTCCCGATCAACGATGGTAGGAAACAAGGAGATCTTCATCTTTGCACTGAAGGAACCCAAGGACCACCACCATTATCTAAGCTGATCGAGCAGTCCCCACACTGCTGGCCGGCTAATGATGAGTGTATATTTGCATCATATTTAATATTATTATTTTGCACTATAGTGGTAGGATCTTGGAATTTTACGGCGTTCGCGAGCACATTTTATGTCTATTTTTACTAGGACTAGGACAGATGATGGATACAATGGACACAATTCTTGGAGCAGTTGTATTGGGGAGAAAAGAAGTAAAAACAACACAAATCGCTTATTTGGAAAATATCAATAACACCAGAAGAAAACCCGAAGCGATTGAGGCATCCAGAAGGTTTAACAACCAACTATACGTCGGGAATACTTTTCTGGCCGTATAGTTCCCGTCATATAGTTGGCACCGCCACCGCCTCCTCAAATAGTTTCACCCTGTGCAACTGGATCGGTGGGACGGCATACAGAACAACCAAAAATCGCTAAAACCTCACCTCCGGAAGGCATCTAGAGGGGGAACTCGCCCACCGGGATCCATCTTCGCCCTGCGTAGATCCGGGAGGCTAAGGCATCGATCTTCATCATCAACCACTGCATCACCACCATTTCCATCCATCCCATCTACATCTTGTCTAGATCTTTTTGTAATTTCCGTACTCGTTGTGGATTTATACAAGTACTATTCATCTATGATAGATTCCATTAACATTGCCATGATGTTGATTGCCTCTATGTCTGAGTAGATCATTAGTTCTTGGGGAGATGGAGAAACCCTAGCATATGATTGAGATAAGATAGAGATTATTATGTGTATGTGTTAATTGTCTTCATCTTGATGTTGGGAGTTGTGCACCTCCTTAATATCTGCCTCTTATTATGACACGATGAAGGGGATTACTTGTTGGTAGACGGAGGGATGATAGCACTTACTGTGACTATAAAGCTATTGTCATTCTTTACGTACTAACTTGGGGAAACAAGGAGAACTCATAAAGCCATGTCCATACCACGGGAGAAATCTCTTAATAGCAGGATAATACAATTGATGTTGTTTATCTGCCAGCAGTGGTTGCTACCTATTTGTCCATATATGGAGCTCCTCCCACATACATACATATCATGAGAATATTCGTTATAATAATCTTGATTGCTTAGTCTAAATTGCTAGCGGCGTATCCACCACTCCCTGAGAACGCCTTTTTCCCTATTGAAGTTCCAAGCTCTTTTACATACATGATTCTTACTTTCTGCATTAAGTTTTACTTTACTTTAATTGCTTCATTCAATCAAAAACCCAAAAATTATTCTACTTTTCTTGCTTCTCAAAATTATTCCTTAAGTACTTTGTTTAGTTTTAGTTAAAAGCATTTTAGTCTTTTGACTACTGCTCCCTATGGGATCGATATCTTTATTTCGAAACTAGCTAGAAACGATATGTGCACTTGCAGTAATCAAGCTATTTTCTGGCACCATTGCCGAGGAGCTTAGCGCTATATGTCACTTTACTTTTTGTTATTTACTTTCATTGTACTAATTTTTAATTTAAGTTATAGGATCACAACAATGGACAACACTGAGCATTTAATCCAGCTTGAGGCAGTAAAGAAAATGGGTCCGCCCATGGACGCTTTTATAACTATCAGTAAAAGCATAAATCCTGATGGAATTGAGATCCACCCTTCATTATTTGAACTACTACACTCTAAGAAATTTGCAGGAACCGATGAAGAGAGTCCATATGGACACTTGCAATTCTTTGAAGATGTTCTTGGTTCCTTTATATTCGGCAACTTTAATCTTGATATGGTTAAAACCTAGTTGTTTAGACAAACTCTCTCTAATAATGTTTGTGACTGGTATAGATCTTTTTGTGCAGAAGCACTGAGGACTTGGACGGAATTGACAACCAATTTCCTATCAAAATATTATTCGGAAAGCAAAGCTCACATGATGAGAGGTATTATTATCAGTTTCAAAAATAGTCCCGATGAGAGTTTGTATGAAGGGTATCTAAGGTACAAAAGCTATCTAGATAATTTCCCCATCATCATTTGCCTGATTGGCTAATCACTCACACTTTTTATGGAGGGCTTAATAATAAAAATAGAACAGACCTAGACACCGCTTCTAATGGTAGTTTTCTATCTTATACCTATGATGAAGCTTGGGAATTAATAATGAAAATGAGAGAGGCAACATAAAATCTTAAAGATGAGGAAAACATTACAAATAGTTTTCCTGAATATGCTTGTGTTAACGGTTTCCTTACAGATGAATGGACGTGTGCAATGATTAAAACCCTTGGTATTGATTCTTACTCAGTAAAGGAAATTATTGAGAATTATGCAGGGCATTTACAGGTACCTACAGAATGGGAACCCCATAAAACCCTTGAAGAAAAGAAGTGTGCAAGAGAAAGTGCATTAATGGAAAAGTTATCCTCTACACCTATTCAAGAGAATATCAAGAAAAAGGAAAAAGACGAAGAACAAATAAAGAGAAGATTAAAGAAACTAGAAAAGAACCCCGAAGCTACCAATATAAATAATGTCATATTGAATGATCTTATGGAAGCACAAACAGTGGATAATGAAGTGGTTATGCTAGACTTTTAAACCTCAGAATTCATCAAAGGTAAGGTACGAGGTAATGAAACTTCTAAACCTATGACTCCTATATATTGTGGAGAAACTTTCTTATACGGAATTTGTGAGCCAATTTCCACTATAAACGTTATGCCTTCATCACTTTATGAGTAACTTTGCTACAATTTAAATAATCCAGATGTGGAACCGGTAGGCACTACTATTAAATTGTCTAATGGAACTAATATAAAATTGGAAGGTGTTATCAAAAATATCTATGTCTTTATTGGATCACTCATGTACCCTCTTGATTTTCATGTTGTTGATATGCCTCGAGATTCTTTTTGTCCTATTCTTTTAGGCAGGCCTTTTGTTTCCATAACCAAAGATCGAATTGATAATAAGAAGGAGACTATTTCAATGATGTTTGGAGAAGAGGAAATGATATTCCACTTTGCCAAACTAAATAAGAGGTCATATGAAGTGGAGGATATCAAGGAATAGAAAATGATTGTCGAGCTGGCCGCAATTCATTTTAGTACTCCACAAGATGAATTAGAGAGGAGCCTAATTAATTGGGAGGAAGCACCAGATGATGAGGAGAGAGAAGACAGGGATGATTAACTCGATTCAGTTCTGAAAGCACAAAATCCACATGACTATGAAGAACTGGTAAAAAAGGAGATGAAGAACCTCCGCCAATTGAACTGAAACAACTTCCAGGCGATATGAGGTTGAGTTTTTAGGTAATGAATATAAATGTCCTGTTATTATTAGTAAAAATCTATCTGAAAATGAAACAAATAAAATCATTTCGGTCTTGATTAAGCATCATCAAGCCATTGTATATACTCTAAGTGATATTAAAGGAATAGATCCATCTATTGTAACATATAAGATTAACATGCTTGATGATGCTGAATCTGTAGTTGATACACAAAGAAAGCGTAATCCAAAAATGAAGGAAGTAGTAAGAAAACAGGTAATACACTTATTAGATGCTGACATAATATATCCTATTTCTGACAGTAAGTGAGTTAGCCCAGCTCATTGCATACCAAGACAAGGGGGTCTTGATGCTGCTATGAATGAGGATGGTGAGCTAGTTCCTGTAAAACCTATTGTTGGATATGGCATGTGCATTGATTTTAGTAAAATAAACCATGAGACACAGAGAAATCATAAACCTATACCATTTATGGATAAAATTTTAGAAAGACTTAGTAATAATTATTATTTCTGTTTTCTTGATGGTTATTCTAGATATTATCAAATTGCTATACAACCAGAAGATCAAGAGAAAACAACTTTCACTTGCCCTTATGGCACATATGCTTATAGATTAATTTCGTTTGGCTTATGTAATGCAGCTGCGACTTTTCAAGAATGTGTTTTAAAAATCTTTGATGATCTTGTTGAGAAGACTATGGAAGTTATAACAAATGATTTTGTTGTTTGTGGAACAACATTTGATAATTTCCTCTACAATTTAACCAAAGTTTTGAAGAGATGCAGGCAATCAAATTTGGTTTTGAATTGGGAACAATGTCGTTTCATGGAAACAGAAGGTAAAGTTTTTGGGCATAAGGTTTTGGAGAAGGGTATAGAAATAGATAAAACTAATATAAATGCTATAGAAAATCTTCCAATACCTCAGGACATAAAAAACTTAAAAATATTTCTAGGACATGTAGGTTTTTATAAGCATTTTATAAAAGATTTTGCTAAAATAGCTATGCCTATCACCAACCTTCTTGAAAGAGAAACTCCATTCTACTTAGATCATGACTGCATTGCAGCTTTTGAGAACCTTAAAAACAAATTAGTTTCAGCACCCATCATGCAATCTCCAAATTGGGATGAACCTTTTGAAATCATGTGTGATGCTAGTGATTATGCTTTAGGGGATGTGTTAGGATAGCGAGATGGAAATAATTTAAATGTTATTTATTATGCTAGTAGAACTCTTAATAAGATTCAAAAAAATTATGCTACTACAGAAAAAGAGTTCCTAGCTATAATTTTTGCTTGTGCCAAATTTAGATCTTACATCATTAATTCTAAGGTAATAGTTCATACGTATCACCAAGATTTGTGTCACCTCCTTGTGAAAAAGGATGTGAAGCCCAAGTTGATTAGGTGGGTTTTATTACTTCAAGAATATAATTTGCAAATAGTAGATAGGAGGGGTAAGGATAATCCGGTAGCAGATCATCTCTCTAGGATAGAGGGAATAATTACTAACCTCGTACCTATAAATGAGTCATTTCCAGGAGAATATTTAGAAAACATTGAAATCGCTAATCATTGGTTTGCGCATTATGCTAACTATCTCACAGTAAAATTTGTACTCCTGGTATGACAAGAAATCAAAAAATGAAATTCTTTAATGATCTTAAATATTATTTTTGGGATGATCCGTATCTATATTGTCATGGACCTAACGGAATGATTCGGAAGTGTATTCATAACCATGAAATGAATGCAATTTTGCAAGCTTTTCATGACAGCCCGTATGGAGGACATCATGCAAGCAAGCGAACTGCAGGAAAGGTACTTCAATCCGGTTTCTATTGGCCCACCTTTCTCAAGGACACACACAGGTATGTAGAGCACTGTGATGCTTGCCAAAGAAGGGGTAATATAGGTAGGAGACAAGAGATGGCAATGAATTATAGTCTTATAATCTAACCCTTTGATGTATGAGGAATGGATTACGTGGGAACTTTTATAGAATCAAATGGTTACACTCATATTCATGTTGTTGTCGATTATGTTACTAAATGGGTTGAAGCCATACCAACAAGCCATGCAGATGTAGCTGCCTCAGTGAAGATGATCAATGATGTTATATTCCCTAGGTTTGGAGTTCCTGGATTTTTAATCACTGATGGTGGTTCTCATTTTATGAAAGGAACTTCCAGGAAAATCCTCTGCAAATATGGAGTAACTCACTGTGTTGCTTCACCATATCATCCTCAAACGATTGGTCAGGTGGAACTCTCCAATAGAGAATTAAAGACCATATCGAGAAGATGATGGACAAATCAAGAAAATATTGGTCATACAAGTTAAATGACACTCTATGGGCATACCGTACTGCGTTTAAAAATCCAATGGGTATGACACCTTATAAGATGGTATACGGTAAGGCATGCCATTTACCTTTAGAATTGGAACACAAAGACTTTTGGGTGATCAAGAACCTAAACTATGATCTTAAAGCAGAAGGAGAAAAACATTTATTGTATATTCATGCTTTAGATGAGTTTAGAAGTGGGGCTTATGAGAATTCTAGATTGTTTAAAGAAAAAGTGAAAATACTGCATGATAGAAAATAAGACCTTTAAAAATTGAGACAAGATGTTGCTCTATAATTCTCATATTAAGTTGTTTCTAGGGAAGCTCAGATCAAAGTGGGAAGGCCCCTATATAGTTGAAGAAGCTTATTCATCGGGAGCAGTGAAGCTCCAAGGAAAAACACCCTCTCTTTCATGGGTGGTAAATGGACAATGTTTGAAGCATTATCGAGCAAAAGAAAATATAAGTGCAATCACCATACATGTGACCACCCAGAAGAGGTGATTAAGAAAAGATATACAAGAAATGGCAACTGCAAGAAGGATGGAATCGAGACGAAATGAGCAACACTATGGTCAAGCTATTGACCATAAAAGAGCGCTTCATGGGAGGCAACCCATGCAAAATAAAGGTTTGAGTAAGTTTCTAAATTTTCAATTAAGTTTTAGTTGAGCTTATGTTAAATAAGGAACATCTAAATCTCTAGCGAAGAAAAAGAAGATAGATAATGCTAAAATCCCGTTCAAGGGATGCTAATATTGGTAAAAAAAATAAGCTGTCATTTTTCCGTCAAAACTTGATATTTCATTAAGTTTTAGATTAATAAAGAATTCTCGGAGAAGCAGGTAATTTTTTGTGGTTCTAGAAGGTTTAACGACTAACTATACGATAGGAATAAAATTCCTGCTGTATAGTTGCGGTCGTATAGATGTTTCGACATCACCCCTTCCATTTACAAAAGGTACTAAAAGTTTAACGACCAACTATATGACGGGAATAGAAATGCCGGCCGTATAGTTGCCATCGTATAGATATCGATGCCTTCGCCAAAATTCTTTTCTAGGGTACTAATAGTTTAACGACCAACTATATGATGGGAATAAAAAATTCTGCTCGTATAGTTACCGTTGTATAGATATCAACCCATCTCCAAAAAAAATATTCGGAGTACAGAAGGTTTAACGACCAACTATACGGCGAGAATAAAAATTCCCGCCCGTATAGTTTCGGCCATATAGTTGGTTCCACCATAGAAGGAAAATCTATAGTCGGTTTATAACTATACGGCGGGACCTATACAGGCCATGCTCGTATAGTTGCTCGTTACGAACTACGCCTAGGGTTTCCAACCTCCCCTTTTAAAGCTAATTGCATCTAACATTTTTCATTAAGTTTTCGTAGAGCCATAGCCTCTAGCCTCGAAAAATCCTCGTCATCCTATACAAGCCCCTTCTAACAATATCTGTGCATCAAATCCATGCAGCCCTTCCATGTCAACAAGATTTGGAGGAAGAAAGAAGAGAAGCCCGTGAAGAGGATCGAAGAAGTAGAACCTAAAGGATCATCATCATCGTCCAGCCCGGAGATCAAGCCTCTCCCAAACTGGGAGGACATGTTCCCGCAAAGGATGGAGATGATGAGGCAAGTGATGGCTCTAAAATATAGCCATCTACATCCACATTTAAACTGGATATTATTCATATTTTTGATGAAATATCTCTCTAAACCCTGCCACTAATGCCTAGTATTCAAAGGGGTATGCAATCATTTCTTTCTTTTTTTTCCTGCGCAGATAATGACGTTTGATGATGGGAATCACTAAATTAAAGTCAAAGATACAAGATTTCCAATAACCAGAAGAAATCAGGAGTCGTGGGTCGAAGGCGGATGCTTTAACTACCAACTATACGACTGGAATAAAATTTCGGCTATAGTTCCGGTCGTATAGTTGGCATCAACGCCACTAGGTCAAACAGAACAACTTGCATGAAGGGGCCCCTATATAAAGAGGCCTCGGGCGACGAGAAAAGGGAGCTCGCAGAAACCATCAGCCACCCCCAAATCTCCATCCACAACACCGATGAGCCATCGAAAAAATAGACTTAGATCTAATCTCTCCACCACCATAGCCATATTCCACCACTTGTAATAGTAGATCTCTTCTTTGATTGGAGACATTGTAAGACTATTTGCTATCAATCTCATGATTTCCACTACAATGTTTATGATCTTTGATCTCATCTCTATGTGTGAGTAATACTCCTTGGACTAAGGGCTTCGGCCTAGCCATGTAGCTTTTTGTGCATGTTATTTATCATAGATGGGATCATGTATTAGTTTGTATGACATTATGATTATTGTATCATCTCTTTCCTCAATCTAAGGACTTGTCAGGTACCCAAGACCTCGAGGATTGAGCCAGGTATAGGGAGTATGAGTAATGACTAATCTGCAGGTTGGGAACCCCAGTGACACAAAGGGTAGTACGGCTGTATGTAAGGGATTTACTTGGGATCAATGGTGACATCACTATGTATATCATTAGTTCTCTTTCTTCTATGGATGAGACTAGTAGGTTATTACTATAAACGGTTGCGGAGGCAATAGAAATTATGGATGCACTTCCCACATATAATTTATCTTTCTCTAACAATTACATGCATACTTTATTTTTATCTTTTATTCCCATCAGATGTTTTGCACAGCTACAGGTGAAACTGAATGCCCTAGGCCCTCTCTCTCCATCATCGACAACAACAAAAAGACACAAACTCTTGGTCCGGTAAAAACACAAAAGGAATTCTAAAACTCTCGAAGGTCTGTTAAAGTAACTTCACTATGCTTCTACTTCCCAAGGATTCGATAAACCTAGGTCTACTAGGGAAAAAGAGCTATACTACATCCATAATCCGGATCGAAGGTATCAGCAAGCAGAGTGGGGAAAGAGCAAGGATGAGTATCTCCCTAATCCCTGTCGTCAAAACATGGAATCCTATTATAAACCTCCTCTCGGTCTATCGCCTCTTAAGCCTAAGAAGGTGCGGCAAGATGAGATCCATGATAAGATCTATCATTTGGAAAAAGCTTCGAAAGCATGTGTTGAAACAATTGGAGAAGGGATTGACTCCTACTGGATGATGAGCAAAGACCTTGAGAAAAAGGTCAATGACATCGATGGTAGAGTTGGTTTCTTGATTAAAACTGTGTTTGAGTTGACAGATGAGAAGAAATTCGTCCAGAAGAAAATTTTGAAGCTTCAATACGACATGGCCGAGCTCAGCATCCGCCTTGCACACATAGCTAAAGTTTGCAACATGGGAGAAGAAGGCAATACTCTTCCTACCCAGGAGGAGGAATAGGTACCAACAAGGAGTTATTTGATCCCGCCTGGCTTGACCCCAATCTTGGGGAGATCTTTAAGACCTTGTAATCTATATTATAAGTTTATATTACTATTTTAGTTTTGCATTAGTTCGAGCTTAGAATAAAGTTTGCATCATTTGAATTCCCTTAAGGAATTGTTGATTCCATTTGTGAAACTCCGAGTTTATTATCATATATGGAGTATTATTCAAATTTTGCTTGTCTTATTGGATATATGAATGGCTTGAGTATAATTTTACTTGCACTTGATGATAGCAATAGGAGTCTTCCACACCATTGGTATGAATGGAACATATAAATATAATTTAAATCGATATGTTGTAAGTTAATGGTTTGATTTACAAAAGTAAAAATAATCTGATTAGTAAAGTTGAGAAAGAAACCTCGAACAAAGAAAAATTTAAAAGTGCTATCAAAATAGAGTGAGAACAAGTCGAGGGAGAGTCTTCAAGTCATAAAGATGCTTCATATACAATTGGAATTTGGTAATTGAGATCGTTAAACTTTGAATTCCTACATGAAGTGGAATGTATGGCTAGATCCTTTGCATAGCACTTAAACAAAAGTGTGAGAATATATATATATATATAAAGAAGAAAAAGAGCGAATGTGCAAAGAGAAAATAGGCATATACCACTATATTGTAGTAAGACAAAGAGATGTTTTGAGATTTTGAATCCCAAGTGAATATGTTAATCCTAAAACACTTGGGACTACCTAGCTAACTCACTGGGATGAACCGAATATTTTTACATCATTTTGAGATTCATCTTTTGTAAACTGTTGATCACTAAGGTGTGGAAGCCTGCTAATCTTATTCAGATGATTTGAGTAAGGTACTATTCATGAACTCATTCCTATGTATCTTATAGGATAAATACATGCTGCAATTGCCTCATTTATTCTATCGACTCAGCTTCATGAATATGAGGATCACATTCCCTAAGTTGGCCTTGCTCGGGACGAGCAAGAGTCTAAGCTTGGGGAAGTTGATGAGTGTATATTTGCATCATGTTTTATATTATTGTTTTGCACAATAATGGTAGGATCTTGGTATTTTAGGTGTTGATACGTCCATTTTTCATCACTATTCTATATCATAATTTACTGTTATTCATTGATATATTCCATATTAAGAGATGATACTTATGTTATTTCATCTATTTTTTGCATGATTGATGACTTTTGGAGGATGAACCACTGGGGTCAGGATTCTGATGGAAAAGGCACTATCCAGATGCAATTTTGGCGAAGATCAGAAAATCCCAGAAAATATATGGAAATTCCTATTTTTCTAGAAGACGAAGGAGGCCAGAAGGAGGAGTGGAAATGGGCCACAGGGGGCCCAACCCCCCCCCCCCCTTGGCGCAGGCCACGCCTAGCCGCGCCACCAGGTGGTGTCGCCACCCTGGCCCACCTCTGGCATCGCCCTTTGATGTATAAAATCCCCTCGAAACCCTAAGACTCAGGGAGCGACCACAGAAAGGTTCCACCGCCTCTGCGGGGCGGAAACTATGGAGAGAGAAAGAGCTCTCCGGCAGGCAAGAATCTGCCGGGGAAATTCCTTCCTGGAGAGGGGAGATTGTCGCCATCAACACCGTCAACAAGCTATGCTTCATCAGGATCATCATCGTCGTCATCTCCACCATCATCATCACCAGCACCATCACCACCACTCCGTACCGCTGTAACAATTGGGTTGAATCTTGTATAGTTCTTAGGGGAAACTTTCTTGATGTTGATTACTTGTTGTAGTTGATGCTATTGACTGAAACCATTGAATTATTGTTCATGTTTAGATTGTTACTTATCATTATTTCATCTCTGATCTTGATCCATATGATGTCTCGTGAGTAGTTCGTTTAGTTCTTCAGGACATGGGAGAAGTCATGTTGTTAGTAGTGGAATTGAGTTGAGAAAGATTCAATGGTTTGATATTTTCTGGTGTTATTTTTCTAGTGGTTTCATGTGAACATCGACTACATGATACTTCACCTTTATGGGCCTAGGGGAATGCACTGTGTATTTGGCTACTAATCGTGGGGTTGCCGGAGTGATAGAAACCTGAACCCCCGTTAGGAAAACTTTGCATAAGGGAGTGTAGGATCTCAAAGTTTAAGGCTGTGGTTAGGTTTTTATCTTAATTACTTTATTGTAGTTGCGAATGCCTGCAAGGGAGATAATCACAAGTATGTATTAGTCCTAGGAAGGTCAGTACATTAGCATAGGTTCACCCACACAACACTTATTCAACAAAAGAAGATTAATCAACTATATGAAGCGAAAGCACTTGATGATATTCCCATGTGTCCTTGAGAATGTTTGGTCATCTTAAGTAATACAACCGGCTTGTCCTTTGCTAAAGAAAGGATTGGGACACTTTCTACAATTATTATTATTGTCTTTTATTTACTCGTATTTTATTTATCTGCATTATCAAAAACCCCTAAAAATCTGTTTGTTAAGTATTTACAGAGAATTCCTGATCCAAGCCACTTGTCAACACCTTCTGCTCCTCATTGGGTTCGGCACTCTTACTTATCGAAAATACTGCGATTCACCCCCTATACTTGTGGGTCATCAGGCGTTCGCGCGCATATTTTATTTCTATTTTCACCAGGATCAGGACAGATGATGGACAATGGACACAATTCTTGGAGCAGTTGTATTGGGGAGAAAAAAGTCAAAAACAACGTAAATCGCTTATTTGGGAAATATCAATAACACCAGAAGAAAACCCGAAGCGATCGAGGCATCCATAAGGTTTAATGACCAACTATATGGCAGGAATACTTTTCCGGACGTATAGTTCCCGCCGTATAGTTGGCGCCGCCATGAAAGAACATTTCATGGTTCCCTGTGTTTTGAGTGTTAGATAACAATACTGTGGAGTTTTCTCATGTGCGCTAAGTGTGCAGGGATTGTTCTGGTGTTTTGGGGGGCCGGATTATCCGCCCCACCAAGGGCCGGATAATCCGGCCTAACTCATTGATAAAAGGCAGCCAAGGCGCGACGCTCGGAGTGGGTTCGGATTTTCTCCCGGAAAATCCGAACAGGGGTGGTTTTTCCTCCCTTGGCCGGATAATCCAGCCTTCGCATGGGGCCGGATAATCCGGCCCTCAGGAGGCGATCAAGGGCAGGCTCCGCGCGTCGCTCTGAGTGGGGGCGGTTTATCTGCCGGATAATCCGAGTTTGGGGCAGAGTTTTTCCCCATACCGGATAATCCGGCCCTCACTTGGGCCGAATAATCTGGCCCCAAATGGCTCCAACAGCTCAGTGGGTGCAGGGGTATAAAAGCCCCTTCATCCCCATCGTGCAATCTTCTTGATTCATTCGAAAATTGTCAGACCCTTTACAAGAACTCTCTCTAGATCTCCCACTTCAACCACCCGAAGGCTTCTATCTTTGGGGGAATTGAAGGAGGAGACTATCTTCATCGCCATCACGAATCAAGCGCATCAAATCCTCTCCATTCATTTGGAGAAATCCCCTATCTAGTATTCTTACTAATATCTAGATCTTGTATTTTGTTATTGATAACTTGTTCTTGTGGCAGCTTGTTGTCATTATGGGAGCCTCCAATTTGGTTGTGGAGTTGTGCCCCACTAGTTGTGTAAAGGCGCTGGTACCCGCCTCGAAGGGTCCCTATAGTGGAAAGGTGGATCAGGCCTTTGGTGGCGGGATCTATCGGAGAACAGGGTGAGGCCTATTGCATGGTGGTCTTAGTACCGCCCACCCCTCCAACGTAGATGTACTTCCCTTAACAAGGAAGGAACTGCGGTAAAAAACCCTATGTCTCCGTGTGCTTCACTACGGTTCACTCGTTCCTCTTTACACTCGCCTCTTACTCGCTAGTAGATAGGTCTGCATATAGGGAAATTCCTCTAAATAGTTATCTAGAGAATTTACCTTTTGTGTTAAGCCTAAAATTGAAAAAGCATTAAAATTTGAGGTAGCACCTATTCACCCCCCCCCCTCTAGGTGCCCATACAATCCATTTCAATTGGTATCAGAGCCCTGGCTCTTTATTCAGGATTAACCGCCTAAGAGAAGTATGGGTACCAAGGAGAATGGGAATGAGGCTGTGGATAAGGTCACAATGGATGACCTCAAGACGTTGGAAACAACCTTGTTAAAATCCTTTGATACCAAGATGGAGGAGATGCATCAAATGATTGCTCGCCTCACATCATCCGTAGCCCCATCTCCATCCTCCTTTGAGGCTACCACTCCTCATCCAAGGATAAGGCTAACACCGCATCCAAGGAAGATGAAGTGGTAGGTGAAAAACATAATGGTTCCACCTCCAAGAAGGGAAGTGGTAAGGAGGAATATAGTGAGGTTCATCACTTATATTCCCCCGACCCACCTATCCCTCATCCTCACATAAACAATAGGGGTGATCCACCCAAGCTTACTACATCTTCATTTAATCAATGGAAATTCTTAATGAAGTCTCATGTTTGTAGCTCTTCTATTGAACTTTGGAGAATTATCGAAGAGGGTCTTCATATTGGAGATCACACCAACCTGACAAGAAGAGAAGTTGTGGATAGCCAACTGAATGCTACGACCCTTCACATGATACAACTCGGAGTGGGTCCCAAGGACATTCCCCACATTGAACATCTCAACACAGCTAAAGAAGCTTGGGATGCTCTCACCGATCTCTTTATTGGAAATGAAAGCATGAGAAGGAATAGGTATGATGCCCTTAGTAATGAAGCTGAAGGATTTTACATGTTGGATGGTGAAAACCATGAAGACATGTATAGAAGACTCAAGGGCATCGCAACAACGTTTAGAAAGAATGGAGCCACTCACATTGATGATGCTTGGATAAAAAGGAAATACGTAAGTGCTCCAATGCCTTTTGAGCCAACGGACTTGAAGAGCTTGCAAGGTACACACAACTACCATCAAATGATGTCCAATGAAGTTATGTAAGAAATGGCATCATTCAAGGTTGCTGCAAAGAACGCGGAAGATGCCCGTGCCCGTGCCATTGGAATGTGTAACATCCGAAATCTTTAATCAAGGTTAATCAAGATCCAAATCACCCAATTTAGGGTTAACAAAAACTTTTTCCATTTAAAATCTTTAAGCATTCATATGAGTGTTGCATTTAAAATAGGAGTTGTATGAAATGACATGATTGTGTGTTCTTATGGTTGTAAAATGGTTCTATGATGAATGTCACATCATCTAGATCATTCCCAAGCAAAATCCAAAGAAAAAGAAATAAAAAAGAATTAAATAAAGGAAATGGTCACTTTTGCCATTTTAATCACCTAGCCCACTTTAGGTATTCCTAGCACTCAAATTCCAACAGAAACAAATGTGGATCTTTGCAACCCTTTTTAGTACAAGTAGTGATGTGCCAAGGCCCACTTTGTGATCTCCCAAAAACATTCAAACTCTAATTTTAAATGACAATTGAAAATGGATTCTAGTTCATATGTCTAGATCATAGTTTTTCAAAAACCACTCAAATGAGTTCCATTTAACAAATCCTAGCAACCAGAGATGCCTAAGCATGTGATAAACAACTCCACCAAAATTCAATTCCCAATTCCAAACTTGAATTCATTCGGCCATTTGATCGAACACCTATGATGGGCTCGACTTTCGACGTAGAGCTCGTTGGGAACCCGAAGAGGAAGGTATGATGAGCACAGCAGAAAGTTCTCCCTCAATTATGAAACCAAGGTTTAATCGAACCAGTAGGAGCAAGGAAACACCCCAAAGGTGTTACTAGCTGCGCTTTGGCAGGGCGCACTACCGGTGCTAGTAGCAACGTGGAGACCTGCACAACACAACCATAGAACTTTGTCCCCAACTTGCGATGAGGTTGTCAATCTCACCGTGTTTTGCGGAAAACAAAGGATTAAACGTATTGAATGGAAAGAAGTAAAAGTTTGCAGAAAGTAAACACAAAGCAGTAAATAGTTGTAGATTGTATGTAAAGAAAAAGGACCGGGATCCATAGTTCACTAGAGGTGGCTCTCCTTAGATAGATAACATGCTGGGTGAACAAATTACAACGGGGCAATTGACAAACACCGAGAAAGCAATACATGCATATACTAATCATCTTGACTCCTCTGAGACTTGATTGGGCATTACAACATAATACATAGACCGCCATCAAACTGCATCTATGACTAATAATCCACCTTTAGGTTATCATCTGAACCCCCTCCAGTATTAAGTTGCAAGCAACAGATTATTGCTTTACGAACTGCGTGTAAAGTAAACAATACGATTGTTCTATGAACAAAGGATTGTTGTTTTCTCCCTAGTAGCAACAGCACATCTAGTACCTTAGAGATTTCTGTCACTTCCCCAGATTACCAGAGGCATGAACCCACTATCGAGCATAAATACTAACTCTTGGAGTTACTAGCATCTACTTGGCCAAGATAGCTACTAACAACGGAAAGCATGCAAGATCTCAAATAACAAAGACATGATAGAATCAATAATCAATCTGAAATAGCATCTCAATATCCATCGGATCCCCGCAAACACAACATGTATGAATTACAAATAGATGATCTTGATCATGAACGGAGCTCGCAAGATCTAAACATGAAAGCACAAAGGAGGAGAAACCAGGCATCAAGCTACTACATGGATCCGTAGTCCAAGGATGAACTACTCACGCATCACACCGGAGGCTTGCATGGTGATGAAGAAGGCCTCCAGGGTGAATTCCCCTCTCCGGCAGGGTGCCGAGAAGAGCTTCAGATCCCTCCCAATCTAGGGATGGAGATGACGGCGGCTACAGACTCTTTCGTGGATTTTTGATCGGGTACTTAGGGTTTTCGTCCCGACGGCAATATATAGGCGGAAGCAGAGGCCGAGGGGGTGTCGGGAGCGGCCACACCACCTCCTGGCGCGGGCCAGGCCTGGCCGCGAGGCCAGGTGGTGTGGTGGCTCCCTGGCCCTTCTCCGTCTCGTATTCTGGCACTTGATCACTTCCGGAAAAATAGGCACTTTGGCTTTTGTCCCATCCAATTCCGAGAATATTCATTTTCTGACTTTCCTGGAACCAAAAACAGCAGAAAATAGGCAGTTGGCACTATGGCTCTTGTTAATAGGTTAGTCCAAGAAATCATATGAAAAGTACTCCAAAGTTGGAACAAAACACAAGAAAGTGGATAAAACCAAGCATGGAACATCAAAAGTATAGATACATTTGCAATGTATCAACCTGGCTGGCACAGAACCAGCACAATAGTCATTTCACTATTTCTACAGGGAATTGCCACCCATTTTCATCCCATTTAATCCCTCTGTCCCTCCTAACTCTAACCAAGCAGCAATCAGCCCATCCCCTAGTCCCTGGCGCGAGTGCGACGTTGCACCGAGGCCATAAACACCGACCAACCTTGCCAACACAACAGCAGACCGCCAACCCCTCTCCGCCGCTCTAGGAAGCAAGGCGTGACCTCACCGCCATCCACGGTCCACCCCACGAGCACAGATAGCCCCTAGACCATCGAGGACAAGCGTCGCACTATCCTCTCTGCGTCGCGCCAGAGCACACCAGAGCGCCATCACTGCCAGCACGCCACAGAACGTGTCTCGACCGCAGACCGCGTGTGCCGCTCCGCCTTGACCATTTCACCCCGCCAGACACGGTCATACCCCGCCGCTCGACCCACACTCGCCGGGAACCGCGTCGATCACCGCCCCTGTCTCCTAGAGCGCACGACGCTCCTGACCGTTAGCCACCGCCCCTAGCATCGCCATAAAGCCATAGAGGACCGCCAGGAGGCAACCCACCGTCCTCCTATGCCACCCATGCCGATAGAACCCTGTATCGTCATCACCGACGAGCTCGTCGTCGCCCCCTTGGTCCCCTGCTCGAGCCTATATAAGGAGGCCTTCCCAGCCTCAATCGCCACACCATTCAACTCCCCTCTCACCACCAGTCCTTCCCTGCGTCTTGCCGGAACAGCTCGAGCAGCCTCTCGCCGGAATTGAGCTGGAGACCACCACAACAGAGGAGGAGACGTTGCCGTTGATTTCGTCCACCCCAGCCTCTGTCGCGACTTTGCTTGAGCTCGCCGTCATCGTCTTGTTCGTTTGCCCGCCTCGCCGCACTAGCTCGAGCCCTGGTACATCCCCACTACACCCCCACCGAGCCGCTAGGGTTCAGTCTCGCTGGCGACGAGTCCGTCGTCGACGATAAGTCCCAGGCGTAGATCTGCATTCTAATCCTACGGTCCAGCTCGCCCCGTACCGCTTAGCATGTAATGAGCCACTGACAAGTGGGACCCCCCTGTCAGCTGTCCTCAGTGCCGCGAAGTGAATCTGGGTCGGCCCAATTAGTTTCCCGCGCGACACAGTTAATTCAAATTAGGATTTTTTTCTTTTTAGACTTAGACTTAGTTTTGTCCCTTAGTTTAAAAATCAACTCAGAGAGGTTTACAAATCCAAATTGAGGGATTCCAATTTTGTTGGAAAGCTAATGAAAATCTCTATCCAAGCCCATTAGATTTAAATCATTTAGAGTTAGAGATCTCTCCTAGTAAAAATAACAAGACAGAAGCTTTTGCACATTCAAACATTTTTCTAAAATCAACCATAATAGCTTTTGCGTTGATTCCAACTCTCAAAAATCACATTTAACCATACCTATCTGAATATGTAATAATATTAAGGTTTGCATGCAGTGACTTTGGACTAGTACCAAAATAATGCCATATAGGCATTTCTAGTCACTTTAAATCATTAATTATTAAACTCAAACTTATTAAAATGTGATCCAACCTTTAAATCACATTCCCATATGTAGAATATGTGGTGATGAAATGTTTCCACATGATCCCATATTTTAAATGGAGAATATTAAATCTTAGTTAATTTCAATGAGTAGAAATTACTTTTCTCAAATAAAAAGAATAAAGCTAGTTCATTAAACCTTGTGATGTTTGTGATGATACTAGATCATCAAATGTGCACCTTAGTGTGACAAGTAGACTAGTTAAGTATTGTTTGGTGATTGTGTATTCTGTATGTATTTATAGACGATAGTACCGACCAAGTCTTCGAGGAGGAGGAATTCTACCAAGAGGAGGAGGAAGAGAATTTCAACCACTTAACCAACCAAGGCAAGCTATTGTTAGCAAGATAGAATTAAGGAAGATAACCTAAGAAAAATGCACTAGGCATGCTTTGGTTATACTTTTGACTATTACCTACTCCAAGTTTTATTTACAAGCTTTACTTCCTTTACTTTACCAAAGTTCTTTACTTTGTTTATAGATAGCATAAAGAGTATAAAACTTGACCTATCTAGTTAGAATTAGATGTCATTCTAGGGTATGAGATTGATATTAGCATCCCACATTAGTGAACACTCTTAACTCAGTAGTTTAGAGCTAAACCCAAAACTTGATTCACTTTAGATGGGAATACTTGGTGAAAATGACTTGTGAAAACCTTGGAATGATGAGTCATTCCATTGAGATGTTTTGTCATGTGTTGAGAAACACAACTGGTTTATGATGATGATGAAAATGTTAAGGCATGAGCCTTAGCCCTTTTACAAAAACTGATGGTTGGGTTCGAATGCGATACCATTCCAATTTTACCGTACAACCACAATACCTGAGTTGGGTAAGGCTTCGCCGGAAGTTTATATGCATTAGTATTAGTTCCCTCGCGGGAGAGGTTTGAACTGAGGCTACCTCTCAAGGTTGTCCACCTATGCAGTGCCCAGGATGACAGATGGTCATGGCTGGGAGGCCATACTCATAGGAGAGGTGCTTATACTAGAGTGTATAAAGGAAAGGTTATGTTTGATTATCTGCATACTAAGTATGATGATTCAGCGTTATCCCTGATAGATGTACCGAATCTTGTGGTGAAAGTGTACCACCTCTGCAAAGTGTTAGACTATTCGAATAGCCGCGTCTGCGGTTATGGACAGTTGGAGTGGCCATACTTTTCCATTGTCAGATGTTTTCAAAATGACTTATGAAATGAATTGTGACTTGACTTGACCACAACATAGTTGTGACTATGACAACTAAGTTCCCACTTAGGTGTTTTCAAACTTTATTTTATCTTTCTTTGTTTCTGAACTCAGCTTAGGTTTCAAACTTAACTTTACAAATAGACTTATAATTTAGCATTTTCCTACTAGAACTATCTTACTTGTTAGTGGTAGTTTGCGAGTACTTAAAGAGTCCTCATGGCTTTGTCCCTGGCTATTCCTATGGCCAGACTATGAGGAGGACTACCCTGAAGGAGGACAACATGACGGCTACGACAACTAGGATCATCTCCCATCGTCAGCATTGCCTATGACTCTGAAGATAGACCCCACCGCTACGCTATTTATTCCACTACTTGATTGTACTAAGACTAGATCAAGAGATCCTTTATTTGTGTAAGACCTTATATGGTTTGTAATGGATGATGTACTGTGATATCCAATCTGCTATGTCCCGCAAAAATGGTAATCCTGGGATTGCGATGTATGGCATAACAGGCATTCGGGATTAAAAATCCGGGTGTTGACAGGTTGGTATCAGAGCCATCCTGACCATAGGAGACCCTAGTTAGAATGGACGTCCGAACAAAAACTTAGTTTCAAAAACCAAAGTGAGTATTTATGAAAACTATTTCCTCTCTTACCCTTGGGAATTCTTTCTCTCAAAAAAATTCATGTTCCTCCAAATTCCTACATTACTACATAAAAGTTTGACACACTTGATCACTTCACTAACTTTCTCATCCTAAATTCTTATAGATGGAAGCTCAATACAGCAAGTTCTACCAGTTGGGCAACGGAGGCCAACTGATCTTCGAGAGGGGTCTGGATTCACTGTCTGTGTACTTGTAGCGTCCGCATCCGGAATTTCTTGGAGCTCAACTCCCGGGTCCACCAGGAAGAGATTTACAATGGCTAGTAACTGCTAACCTTCGAGGCAAGATAGAAGCACCAGTATCTGGGAGGATTCAGTTCTCAATGAGAGAGAACAGCTGGCTAGATGGATTAGCCAGGGCAATGCATGAAGCTCTTGCTCGTCTATGTGCCCAGAGTGTCAACCTAATCCAAGGAACCCGCTTTGTTCACTATGCAAGGCGTGATTCCATGGAATGCCTTTAGAGATGCCAAGTCACCTGGTGCTGAAGCGTCAAGTGGAGAACCTCAACTTCCTACTATACGACAGACAGAAGGAGTTGTACAATGCTAGAGAGTTCGCCAACCACAACCTTGCCCTTGCCGCCCAGAAGGCCCAGACTTTCTCACTGCTAGTCAACGATCGTCAGTCTCTTCGCCGTCAACGTGCAAAGAAGGATCACACCATCGACCGTCTTTGCAAGAAGGTAGCTGAGCTCGAGAAGACCATCAAGGAACAAGAAGCTCAGCTTGCAGCAAAGGAAGAAGAAGAAGAGGAAGGTGAAGATATCCGAGGGTATATTGACTCCTACCTCAGTAATGATGATGACTATCTGGAGGATGATGCCATGGACTTCTACACCGATGATGATGACTCCCACTTCATCGATGATGAGTAGATGCACTAGAGCACTATCATAGAGTGAGGAGTATCGGTCCCATTGTATCATAGCTTGCAGAATGGTTCTTAAAACCATCTGTTTTCCTTTGATGTTGTGGTGTGTGAGTTTGTATCGTGTGCTTTGCTTGAATGAATGAAAAGAAGTTAGTTGCAAAACCTGAGTCAAACTCAAAGTTTTAGCTTTGAAATTAAAACCATGAACCTTAGAACTTTCCCTCTTACCGTATGATCTATCTCAATCTTCAGATGACTCGTAGAAACCAAGGAGGGAGCAGCTCATCGCAATACCCAATGCTGCAGATCCTACAAACTCTCATTACATATCGTGAAGCTAGTAGGGCAGAGCGCCAAGCTAATCTAGCAACACTGCAGCAGATCACCCAGATGGCTCACAACAATCAGAACCATGGAAATCAGGATCATCATGGATCCAAATTCAAAAACTTCCAGAATACCAATCCCCCAATCTTTAGTACTTCCGATAACCCATTGGATGCTGATGATTGGTTGCAAACAATGGAGAACAACTTAGAGGTAGCCGGAGTGGATGCCAACGAGAAAGTTCTTTTTGCCACTATTTGGCAGGAGATGCAAGAGCATGGTGGAACAACACCCACACAATGAACCATGGTGAAGTGATGACATGGGAAGCCTTCAAAATCAAGTTCAGTCGCACCCACGTGCCGCGGGGTCTAGTCACCAGAATGAGAAATGAATTTAGAGAATTGAAGCAAGGCAGAATGACTGTAGTGGAGTACCGCGACCGATTCTTGTCCCTTGCCAGGTATGCACCTGATGAGATCAACACGGAGGCCAAGAAGAAGGAGAAATTCCTGAACGGACTGCATGATGAGATGTAGACTGTTCTCGTCAACATCCGTTTCAAGGATCTCGAAGAGCTAGTCGACTCTGCCATTCAGATGGAAGGGAAGGTAAATCGTGCAAACGACAACCACAAACGTCGGATGATGCACCAAGCTGGATCCAATAGTCACCAGAAGTACCGTCCCAACCCTTCTATTGGATATGCCCCGCGGAACAATCGACCCCCAATGTCTCGCCCCAGCTACCCCAACCGTAGCGGAGGAAATGTGAAGTCCGGAGGAAACAACAATCACCCCGGCAACTCCAACAATTTCAACCGTGCACCTCCCAAGAACAACAACAATAACAACACCGCACCCAGAACTGGAAGCAATGTTGTGCCTGTGGCAGCAAAAGACAAGTACCAGATTACTTGTTTTGAGTGTGGAGTGAAGGGTCACTATTCCAATGAGTGCCCCAATAAGATTGCTGCCACTGCCAATGTGAATACCCCAACTCAATAGCAGCGTCGTGTTCTACCAGGAAGAAGATTCGCCCCAGGGAACCCTCACAACCGCAACGGCCGTCTCTTCCACATGAACGCCGAAGAAGCCCAAGAAACGCCAGATGTAGTGCTGGGTATGTTTTCTGTCAACTCAGTTTTAGCAAGAGTATTGTTTGATTCTGGAGCATCGCACTAATTTTTCACCGAAGAATTTGCATGCACTAGTAAGATTCACCCAACCAACTTGAAGCATGTCATGATAGTTCAAATCCCCGGTTCAACTACAAAAGCTAGAAATATTTGTAAAGCTATGCCTATTAGAATACATGGGATAGATTTTTACGCCAATCTAATAGTACTTGGAACCAAAGGTTTGGAAGTAGTACTAGGAATGGATTGGATGTCAAAGCAAAACGGATTGATTGACTGTGCCAAGAAAGCCATCACCATGACCAGTAGCTCTAGAGTCTCAGTAGAGCATATATCAGAAACCTTGCCCCGTCAATTCAAGTGCAATAAGAGTATAGCCCTACCCACCATAGACCAAGTCAGAGTAGTCTATGAATACCCCAACGTATTCCTAGATGAACTGCCAGGTATACCCTGGATAGGGATATTGAGTTCATTATCGAACTAATCCCCGGAACCGGACCCATAGCCCAGAGACCCTATAGTATGAACCCCTCAGAGTTAGTGGAATTGAAGAAGCAGTTGGATGCTATGTTGGCAACAGGCTTGATTCAACCAAGCGCATCGCCATGGAGATCGACCGTGTTATTCATTGACAAGAAATATGAAGGCAACCGTTTGTGCACAGATTACAGGAAGCTAAATGACGTCACAATCAAGAACAAGTACCCTTTGTCAAAGATAGAGGATCTATTTGATCAGTTCACTGGAGCCAATGTGTTCTCTAAGATTGATCATAGGACTGGTTATCACCAACTTAAGATCCGTGAACGGAAATTCCAAAGACTGCCTTTACTACTCGTTATGGATTATACGAGTATACAGTCATGTATTTTGGATTAACCAATGCCCCTTCTTATTTCATGAATCTCATGAATAAGATCTTTATGAATTTTCTAGAGAAATTTTTCGTTGTGTTTATCGAGAATATCCTTATCTAATCCAAGTCAGAAGAAGAGCATGAGCAACTGATACATTGCAAATGTATCTATAATTTTTGATGTTCCATGTTTGGTTTTATCCACTTTCTTGTGTTTTGTTCCAACTTTGGAGTACTTTTCATATGATTTCTTGGACTAACCTATTAACAAGAGCCACAGTGCCAGCTGCCTGTTTTCTGCTGTTTTTGGTTCCAGGAAAGTCAGAAAATAAATATTCTCGGAATTGGACGGGACAAAAGCCAAAGTGCCTATTTTTCTGGAAATGATCAAGTGCCAGAATACGAGACGGAGAAGGGCCAGGGAGCCACCACACCACCTGGCCGCGCGGCCAGGCCTGGCCCGCGCTAGGGGGTGGTGTGGCCTCTCCCGGCACCCCCTTGGCCTCTCCTTCCGCCTATATATTGCCCTCGGGACGAAAACCTAAGTACCCGATCAAAAATCCATGAAAGAGTCTGTAGCCGCTGTCATCTCCATCCCTAGATCAGGAGGGATCTGAAGCTCTTCCCGACACCCTGCCGGAGAGGGGAATTCACCCTGGAGGCCTTCTTCATCACCATGCAAGCCTCCGGTGTGATGCGTGAGTAGTTCATCCTTGGACTACGGATCCATGTAGTAGCTAGATGGCTGGTTCTCCTCCTTTGTGCTTTCATGTTTAGATCTTGTGAGCTTCGTTCATGATCAAGATCATCTATTTGTAATTCTGCATGTTGTGTTTGCGGGGATCCGATGGATATTGAGATGCTATTTCAGATTGATTATTGATTCTATCATGTCTTTGTTATTTGTGATCTTGCATGCTTTCCGTTGTTAGTAGCTATCTTGGCCAAGTAGATGCTAGCAACTCCAAGAGTTAGTATTTATGCTCAATAGTGGGTTCATGCCTCTGGTAATCTGGGGAAGTGACAGAAATCTCTAAGGTACTAGATGTGTTGTTGCTACTAGGGAGAAAACAACAATCCTTTGTTCACAGAACAATCGTATTGTTTACTTTACACGCAGTTCATAAAGCAATAATCTGTTGCTTGCAACTTAATACTGGAGGGGGTTCGGATGATAACCTGAAGGTGGATTATTAGTCATAGATGAAGTTGGATGGCGGTCTATGTATTATGTTGTAATGCCCAATCAAGTCTCAAAGGAGTCAAGATGATTAGTATATGCATGTATTGCTTTCTCGGTGTTTGTCAATTGCCCCGCTGTAATTTGTTCACCCAGCATGTTATCTATCTAAGGAGAGCCACATGTAGTGAACTATGGATCCCGGTCCTTTGTCTTTTACATACAATCTACAAACTGTTTACTTCTTTGTGTTTACTTTCTGCAAACTTTTACTTCTTTCTATTCGATACGTTTAATCCTTTGTTTTCCGCAAAACACGGTGAGATTGACAACCTCATCGCAAGTTGGGGACAAAGTTCTGTGGTTGTGTTGTGCAGGTCTCCACGTTGCTACTAGCACCGGTAGTGCGCCCTGCCAAAGCTCAGCTAGTAACACCTTTGGGGTGTTTCCTTGCTCCTACTGGTTCGATTAAACCTTGGTTTCATAACTGAGGGAAACTTGCTGCTGTGCTCATCATACCTTCCTCTTGGGGTTCCCAACGAGCTCTACATCAACACCGCCATCAAGCATATTTCTGGGAACCGTGCATTGAGCCATCAGCAACATCTGAGACTTATTCTTGAAACCCTTAGGGAGCATCGGTTGTATGCCAAGTTTAGCAAATGTGAGTTTTGGCTGAAAGAAGTGGGATTCCTAGGACATATTGTGTCTACTAGAGGAATCGTTGTTGATCCCACCAAGATCAAAGATGTCGAAGCATGGGAAGCCCCAACCACTCAAACCCAAGTCCGTGCATTTCTCGGATTAGTGAGATATTACCGCAAGTTCGTAGAAGTATTTTCGAGCATCGCAAGACCCATGACCCAATTGTTGAAGTAGGACAAGAAGTTTGAATGGACCGACAAATGTGAAGCAAGTTTCCAAGAGCTCAAGAAGAGATTGATTTTAGCCCCAATATTGATCATGCCAGATATCAAGAAGCCATTTGATGTGTATTGTGATGCATCCAAGATTGGTCTCGGGTGTGTATTAATGCAAGAAGGCAAAGTCATCGCATATATGTCTCGACAACTGAAGCAGCATGAGCAGAATTACCCTACCCATGATCTTGAGTTAGCAGCCGTACTTTTGGCATTGAAGACATGGCGTCATTATCTTATGGGTAATCGCTGTGAGATTTACTCAGATCACAAAAGCTTGAAGTATATTTTCACTCAGAAGGAGCTGAATATGAGGCAAAGGAGATGGATAGAGTTAATCAAGGATTATGACCTTGACATTCACTATCACCCCAGCAAAGCCAATGTGGTAGAAGATGCTCTTAGCAGATTGCCGTGTAGGCTAAACACTATGATCAAGGAGAAGCAACCAAGTTTGTATGAGGAGTTGGAGCAGTTTAGAAATGAGCTAGTTAGCAAAGGATTTTTAGCTAGCATTGAACTTCAACCCACTTTGATTAGCCAAATCAAGGAAGCTCAGAAGGGAAATGAAAGTATCGACGGAATCAGGCGTTGTATTGGTATAGGAAAAGTACCTAGATTCACCGAAGACGAATATGGAGTTCTGTGGTACAAAGGACCTATCTGTGTGCCAGCAGATTCGGAGCTGAAGCAAGTCATCATGCAAGAAGCTCATGATACTCTTTATTCTATCCACCCCGGAGGAACGAAGATGTATCAGGATCTAAAAGAGCAATTTTGGTGGCACAAGATGAAGAGATAAATCGGAAGCTACATTGCCAAATGTGATATCTGTCAGAGAGTCAAAGCGGAACATCAGAGACCCGCAGGACTATTGCAACCATTGCAGATTCCAGAATGGAAATGGGATTCCGTCCGAATGGATTTTATCACCGGTTTGCCTACTTCTAGTAGGGGAAATGACTCAATCTGGGTCATCGTTGATAGACTATCGAAGGTAGCTCATTTTATACCTGTCAAGACGACCTACCAGAGTTCGAAGCTAGCAAAATTGTATATTGCTAGAATTGTAAGTCTCCATGGAACCCCGAAGACCATAGTATCCGATCGAGGAACCCAATTCACCTTGAGATTTTGGCAGAAAGTCCAAGAAGGATTAGGAACCAAGTTGAATTTCAGCACAGCTTATCACCCGCAAACTGATGGACAGACTGAAAGAGTTAACCAAATTCTAGAAGATATGTTGAGAGCTTGTGTTTTAGAATATGGATCAAAATGGGAAGATTGTCTGCCTTTCGTAGAATTCTCATACAACAACAGTTATCAAGCCATATTGCAAATGGCACCATTTGAGTTCCTATACGGAAGAAAGTGGCGTACCCCTTTGAATTGGTCGCAAGTAGGAGAGAGTCAGATTTTCGGACCCGACATTCTCCGAGAAGCCGAAGAGAAGGTTCACAAAGTCTGTGAGCACCTCAAGACCGCCCAATCTAGACAAAATAGTTATGCTGACAAGAGAAGGAGATACCTGACTTTCAATGTTGGAGATTTTGTGTATCTCAAGGTTTCGCCATTGAAGGGAACCCACCATTTTAGTCTAAAAGGAAAGTTAGCCCCCAGATATATTGGACCCTTCAAGATTCTGAATCGTCGAGGAGAAGTATCGTATCAGCTGGAACTGCCAGAAGAGATCTCAGCCATCCCCAATGTGTTCCATATCTCGTCACTTCACAAATGCTTAGAAGTGCCGGAGAAGACCGAAGTTTTCAAGAACATCGATCACCGAGCGGTTGATATCAACAAGGATCTGACGTATCGTGAAGTGCCCATCCGTATCTTGGAGGAAGCCTACAGAACCACCAGGACCCGGAGTATCAAATTTCTCAAGTTCCAATGGAGCAACCATACCGAAGAAGAAGCCACTTGGGAGCGAGAAGATTACACTAGGACTGAGTTCCTAGATCTCTTTAGTTCCTAGTTTTCTTTCTTAAATCTCGGAACGAGATTTTGTTTAAAGGGGGAAGGTTCGTAACATCCCAAATCTTTAATCAAGGTTAATCAAGATCCAAATCACCCAATTTAGGGTTAACAAAACCTTTTTCCATTTAAAATCTTTAAGCATTCATATGAGTGTTGCATTTAAATAGGAGTTGTTTTGAAATGCCATGATTGTGTGTTCTAATGGTTGTAAAATGGTTCTAAGATGAATGTCACATCATCTAGATCTTTCCCAAGCAAAAACCAAAGAAAAAGAAATAAAAAAGAATTAAATAAAGGAAATGGTCACTTTTGCCATTTTAATCACCTAGCCCACTTTGGGTATTCCTAGAACTCAAATTCCAACAAAAATAATTGTGGATCTTTGCACCCCCTTGCTAGTACAAGTAGTGATGTACCAAGTCCCACTTTGTGATCTCCCAAAAACATTCAAACTCTAATTTTAAATTACAATTGAAAATGGAATCTACTTCATATGTCTAGATCACACTTTTTCAAAAACCACTCAAATGAGTTCCATTTAACAAATCCTAGCAACCAGAGATGCTTAAGCATGTGATAAACAACTCCACCAAAATTCAATTCAAAATTGCAAACTTGAATTCTTTCGGCCATTTGATCAGACACCTAGCAGGCACAGAAGCAGGACAATAGTCATTTCACTATTTCTACAGGGAATTGCCACACATTTTCACCCCAGTTAATCTCTCTGTCCCTCCTAACTCTAACCAAGCAGAAACCAGCCCATCCCCTAGTCCCTGGCGCCAGTGCCACGCTGCACCGAGGCCATGAACGCCGGCCAACCTTGCCAATGCCACAGCATACCGCCAGCCCCTCTCCGCTGCTCCAGGAAGCAAGGCGTGACCTCACCGCCGTCCACGGTCCACCCCACGACCACAGATAGCCACTAGACCACCCCAGAGCAGCGCCGCACTATCCTCTCTGCGTCGTGCCAGAGCACGCCAAAGCGCCATCACCGCCAGCATGACACAGACCGTGCCTCGAATGTATACCGCATGTGCCGCTCCGCCTTGAACACCTCACCCCGCCAGACACGGTCGTACCCCGCCGCTGGACCCACACTCGCCGGGAACCGCATCGAGCACCGCCCCTGTCTCCCAGAGCGTACGATGCTCCTGATCATTAGCCACTGCCCCTAGCATCGCCATAAAGCCATAGAGGACCACCAGGAGGCAAGCCATCGTCCGCCTACGCTGCCCATGCCGATAGCACCTTGTATCATCCTCACTGACGAGCTCGTCGTCGCCCCCTCGGTCCCCTCCTTGAGCCTATATAAGGAGGGCTTCCCCAGCCTCAATCACCAGACCATTCAACTCCCCTCTCAACACCAGTCCTTCCCCACCTCTCGCCATAGAAGAGGAGGAGACGTTGCCGTTGATTTCGTCCACCCCAGCCTCTGTCGCGACTTCGCATGAGCTTGTCGTCATCGTCTTGTTCATTTGCCTGCCTCGCCGCACTAGCTCGAGCCCTGGTACATCCCCACTGCACCCCCACTGAGCCACTAGGGTTCAGTCTCGCCAGCGACGAGTCCGTCGTCGATGATAAGTCCCAGTCGTAGATCTGCATTCTAATCCTACGGTCCAGCTCGCCCCATACCGCTTCGCATGTAATGAGCCACTGATAGGAGGGACCCCCTATCAGCTGTCCTCAGGAGTGAATCTGGACCGGCCTAACTAGTTTCCCACGCGACCCAGTTAATTCAAATTAGGATTTTTCTTTTTAGACTTAGACTTAGTTTTGTCCCTTAGTTTAAAAATCAACTCAGAGAGGTTTACAAATCCAAATTGAGTGAGTTGGAAAGCTAATGAAAATTTCTATCCAAGCCCGTTGGATTTAAATCATTTAGAGTTAGAGATCTCTCCTAGTAAAAATAACAAGACAGAAGCTTTTGCACATTCAAATATTTTTCTAAAATCAACCATAATAGATTTTGAGTTGATTCCAACTTTCAAAAATCACATTTAACCATACCTATCTGAATATGTAATAATATTAAGGTTTGCATGTAGTGACTTTGGACTAGTACCAAAATAATGCTATATAGGTATTTCTAGTCACTTTAAATCATTAATTATTAAACTCAAACTTATTAAAATGTGATCCAACCTTTAAATCACATTCCCATATGTAGAATATGTGGTGATGACATGTGTCCACATGATCCCATATTTTACATGGAGAATATTAAATCTTAGTTAATTTCAATGAGTAGAAATTACTTTTCTCAAATAAAAAGAATGAAGCTAGTTCATTAAACCTTGTGATGTTTGTGATGATACTAGATCATTAAATGTGTGCCTTAGTGTGCCAAGTAGACTAGTTAAGTATTGTTTGGTGATTGTGTATTCCGTATGTACTTATAGACGATAGTAGCGACCAAGTCTTCAAGGAGGAGGAATTCTACAAAGAGGAGGAGGAAGAGAATTTCAACCACTGCACCAACCAAGGCAAGCTATTGTTAGCAAGATAGAATTAAGCGAGATAACCTAAGCAAAATGCACTAGGCATGCTTTGGTTATACTTTTGACTATTACCTACTCCAATTTTTATTTATAAGCTTTACTTCCTTTACTTTACCAAAGTTCTTTACTTTGTTTATAGATAGCATAAAGAGTATAAAACTTGACCTATCTAGTTAGACTTAGATGTCATTCTAGGGCATGAGATTGACATTAGCATCCCACATTAGTGAACACTCTTAACTCAGTAGTTTAGAGCTAAACCCAAAACTTGATTCACTTTAGATGGGAATACTTGGTGAAAATGACTTGTGAAAACCTTGGAATGATGAGTCATTCCATTGAGATGTTTTGACTTGTGTTGAGAAACACGAATGGTTTATGATGATGATGAAAATGTTAAGGCATGAGCCTTAGCCCTTTTACAAAAACTGATGGTTGGGTTCGGATGCGATACCATTCCAATTTTACCGTACAACCACAATACCTGAATTGGGTAAGGCTTAGCCGGAAGTTTATATTCATTAGTATTAGTTCCCTCACAGGAGAGGTTTGAGATGAGGCTACCTATCAAGGTTGTCCACCTATGTAGTGACCAGGATGACAGATGGTCATGGCTGGGAGGCCATACTCATAGGATAGGTGCTTATACTAGAGTGTGTAAAGGAAAGGTTATGTTTGATTATCTGCATACTAAATATGATGATTCAGGGTTATCCCTGATAGATGTATTGAATCTTGTGGTGAAAGTGTACCACCTACGCAGAGTGTCAAAACATTCGAATAGCAGCGTCCACGGTTATGGATAGTTGGAGTGGCCATATTGTTCCGTTGTCAGATGTTTTCAAAATGAATTGTGACTTGACTTAACCACAACAGAGTTGTGACTATGACAACTAAGTTCCCACTTAGGTGTTTTCAAACTTTATTTTATCTTTATTTGTTTCTGAACTCAGCTTAGGTTCAAACTTAACTTTACAAATAGACTTAGAATTTAGCGTTTTCCTACTAGAACTATCTTACTTGTTAGTGGTAGTTTGCGAGTACTTAAAGAGTACTAATGGCTTTATCCCTGGCTATTCCTATGGCCAGACTATGAGGAGGACTACCCTGAAGGAGGACAACAGGATGGCTACGACAACTAGGATCATCTCCCATCGTCAGCATTGCATGTGACTCTGAAGATGGACCCCACCGCTACGCTATTTATTCCGCTACTTGATTGTACTAAGACTAGATCAAGATATCCTTTATTTGTGTACTAAAACTAGTCTTTGATTGTACTAAGACTAGTTTTACTTGATTGTGACTCTGAAGATGGACCCCACGATGGGAACTATATGCCAAGATCTATCTACTAGATACAAGCAACGGGTGGATATACATCCATAGAGAACTTACCCTCGAAGACAACAAATCTTTGTTAACGAGTTGGAACTCGTGGATGATGTAGTCATACACTTGCCGATCTCAAGATCGTGATGAAGTCCAGCAGGTCCGGCTCCAGCACGTCCATCAGATCCAGCTCCAGCAAGTCCAGCACCACCAAGTCCAGCACCGCAAAGCAGCGATGCATCCGTGATCGCACACCCGTCTAGTACCCCGACAACCTCCGTCCCTCGCTCCAGCAAAGCAGCGGAAGCAACAACTCCTTTCTAGATAAAGCCATCGGGAACATGTATCTCGCTAATCCGAGACCATGGGGAAAATACTAGAGGGGAGAGAGATCCTTCACGAGGAGGTGTGAGTCTGAAGGTGTGAAAGGGGGGCCTTTTATAGGAGGAGGGGGGTGCCCCTCCCCATGGCCGACGCCCAAGGGGTGACCCCTCACCTCCTCATTCATGTGGTGGTAACTCCCTCCACATAAATTTTCCCCTTCACATTCTCTTTTAAAGTCTCCACTTTAAATGCATTAAATTTCTCCAAATTTAATGCCCTCTCATTTAATAAAACCCTTTTATTAATTTTATTTAGAATTTTGTCAATTACTTTAATTAACAAACATTCACATAAAACCCCCTGCAACATTTCAATATTACATGCAGAACCAATTTCAGCAATTTCACCCGAAACAGTTTTGGTGTCTATTGAAATAATTCCAGCGCTTTCTTAAATATTTATCTGAAACATATTTGCTCCAAATGGTGTCGGTATCCCTTAAGTGTGTCACCCTACGGTTCGCGAATAATGCAGACATGATCGAGACCCCTCTCAGATCAATAATCAGAAGTGGGACCTGGAGATCCATACTGACTCCTACACATTCAACGATGACTTCTGTGATCGTGAGAACCTTTAACGCTAGTAACTAAATCCCTTTGTCTCGCCATATATTACATGTCCGAGATTCAATCATCATTATATCCATACCTATTTTGATCTCGTTGCCGACATGCACTCTTTTCTCGTTCCCGTGATATAACATTCTAGTGATCACATCACTTGCTTGCAAGCTATCTTAATGTGATATCACCGAGAGGGCCCAGAGTATATCTATCCGTCATCGGGATGGACAAATCCCACTCTTGATCCATGAGCCTCAACATAACACCTTTGTAGCACTGAACCCACCTTTATAGTCACCCTGTTACGGTGTGACGTTTGATGTTATCAAGATACTCTTCCGGTGTCAGCAATTAACATGATCTCATGGTCTAAGGACTAAGATTACTTCATATGATGTTATAGCAATATAAACATAATGACTTTGATCGTAATGCTATACTTCAGATGAATGTTCATCACATCATTCCACCAATGTTGTGACCTCGTTATTAACAACATCCAATGTCCATGATCAGGAAACCTTGATCATCTTGTTAATCAACAAGCTAGTTTATATGAGAGGCAATACTAGGAACTTTGTATTTCGTTTATTAAACACACATGTATTAACGTTTCCAATTAATACAATTATAGCATGCAAAATAAACATTTATCATAAACATGGAATAAGATAATAACCACTTTATTATTGCCTCTCGGGCATATTCCCTTCAAGGCTACATTTTGTGGTTGAATGTCCATATAAAAATAGAGAAGACAATGGTGGCAGGCTCATCCTTAAAGAAAAATCCAAGGCACCTAAGAAGAAACCATTTATCAAAAAGAATGGCCCCTACAAGAAGCAGCCCAAGATTGTCTTGGTGGCACAAGAAGAATACTCCTCTGCAAGTGAAGATGAAGAGGATGAAGGTAGTTCTCGCGAGGTGGCTGCTATAGCTACCACATCGACTCCATCATCTCTCTTCGACTCGCCAAATGAAAACGTCATCAACAACAACGGCACGTGTCTTATGGCAAGAGGGTCCGAGGTATTGATGCACTCGATGATCGACGTAGAGCTCATTGGGAACCCCTAGAGGAAGGTACGATGAGCACAGCAGAAAGTTCTCCCTCAATTATGAAACCAAGGTTTAATCGAACCAGTAGGAGCAAGGAAACACCCCAAAGGTGTTACTAGCTGCGCTTTGGCAGGGCGCACTACCGGTGCTAGTAGCAACGTGGAGACCTGCACAACACAACCACAGAACTTTGTCCCCAACTTGCGCTGAGGTTGTCAATCTCACCGTGTTTTGCGGAAAACAAAGGATTAAACGTATTGAATGGAAAGAAGTAAAAGTTTGCAGAAAGTAAACACAAAGAAGTAAAAGATTGTACATTGTATGTAAAGTAAAAGGACCGGGATCCATAGTTCACTAGAGGTGGCTCTCCTTAGATAGATAACATGCTGGGTGAACAAATTACAGCGGGGCAATTGACAAACACCGAGAAAGCAATATATGCATATACTAATCATCTTGACTCCTTCGAGACTTGATTGGGCATTACAACATAATACATAGACCGCCATCCAACTGCATATATGACTAATAATCCACCTTCAGGTTATCATCCGAACCCCCTCCAGTATTAAGTTGCAAGCAACAGATTATTGCTTTACGAACTGCGTGTAAAGTAAACAATACAATTGTTCTATGAACAAAGGATCGTTGTTTTCTCCCTAGTAGCAATAGCACATCTAGTACCTTAGAGATTTCTGTCACTTCCCCAGATTACCAGAGGCATGAACCCACTATCGAGCATAAATACTAACTCTTGGAGTTGCTAGCATCTACTTGGCCAAGATAGCTACTAACAACGGAAAGCATGCAAGATCTCAAATAACAAAGACATGATAGAATCAATAATCAATTTGAAATAGCATCTCAATATCCATCGGATCTCCGCAAACACAACATGTATGAATTACAAATAGATGATCTTGATCATGAACGGAGCTCACAAGATCTAAACATGAAAGCACAAAGGAGGAGAAACCAACCATCTAGCTACTACATGGATCCGTAGTCCAAGGATGAACTACTCACGCATCACACCGGAGGCTTGCATGGTGATGAAGAAAGCCTTCAGGGTGAATTCCCCTCTTAGGCAGGGTGCCGGGAAGAGCTTCAGATCCCCCCGATCTAGGGACAGAGACGACGGCGGCTACAGACTCTTTCGTGGATTTTTGATCGCGTACTTAGGGTTTTTGTCCTAAGGGCAACTTATAGGCGGAAGGAGAGGCCGAGGGGGTGCTGGGGTCGGCCAGACCACCCCCTGGCGTGGGCCAAGCCTGGCCGCGCAGCCAGGTGGTGTGGCCGGCCCCTGGCCCCTCTCCGTCTCGTATTCTGGCACTTGATCCCCTCCAGAAAAATAGGCACTTTGGCTTTTGTCCCGTCCAATTCCAAGATTATTCATTTTTTGACTTTCCTGGAACCAAAATACGCAGAAAACAGGCAGCTGGCACTGTGGCTCTTGTTAATAGGTTAGTCCAAGAAATCATATGAAAATTACTCCAAAGTTGGAACAAAACACAAGAAAGTGGATAAAACTAAGCATGGAACATCAAAAATTATAGATACATTTGCAATGTATCAGGTATCAACTTCTAGTTCTTCATTCCCTAAGGCTAACATAAATATCGATATGGATGATCATAGTAGTCTTAAAATGAAAGAAGAAGTTATTGCTTTGGACAACTTTTTTCACTAACTTGCAAGGTGAGCACAAACTTCATTTTGATGCTCTTATGAGTCAACATTCCCAAGCCGAAGATCTCCTTGAAGAAAAGGGCAGAATTGAAAGAGAAGATGCCTTGGAGATAGCCTCTTTGAAGAATGCCTTGGAAGAAGAAGAGGAAGCTCTAGTATCTTTGGAAGAGATATTCGAATCCATTGAGGAGTCACATGAAGAAGTTGTGGCTCAGCTCATCAAAGAACATGACAACGCTCTTGCCAAGGTAAAGAAACTAAAGAAGGAAAAGATTGAATTTGGGGCTGCTCATGCCAGACTCTCGGAGAAATTTGAGAAACTTGACATTGCTCACAAGGCATTGGAGATTGAACACTCTACTCTAAATGAGTCTCATGACCAGCTCCAAACTCAATTGAGGAAGTATGATGTGCCCAACACCTCTACATTATCGTATGAAAAATAAGAACTTGTAAAAGGATCTCAACACAAAGGTAAAGAAGTTCTAGATGAGATACTTAGCAAGCAAAGAACAAACAATGGAAAAGAGGGTCTTGGTTATATTCCCAAGACAAAGAACAAGAAGAACAAGAAGAAGAAAAAGAAGAAGAAGAAGAGCAAGACTGCTCAACCAAAGACTAGCACCACCACCAATGACAAGTCTAATTATGATGGTTTTGCAGGGGCTAACAATCCTAACTTTGAGTTATATTGCGATCATTATAGTGATGTTTATGCTAGTTATGTAGGTCCTTATGATTGTTACATTCCTTGGTCTATTTGGGTCCCCAAGACCCTTGTCACTAACATGAGAGGACCCATTGAAAAATGGGTACCTAAAACCAAGAAGTAACTTTCTTGCAGGGATATGCTTCCGATGGGTCTAAATGGGTACTCGATAGCGGATGCACGAGTCACATGACCGGAAGCAAGGAGATCATCACAGAGATGCCGCCAAATCATGATCATATAACCGTCTCCTATGGTGACAAGTCTAAATCTGAGGTATTGGGTCTTGGCAAAGTTGTGGTGGCTCACGATATCTCTCTCGTGGACGTCATGCTTGTTCAGACTCTCGGTTACAATTTACTCTCAGTTCACGCCCTTGGTAAGATGGGCTTTGCAGTTTTTATTGATGCTGATTTGGTGGTACTCTTGTGGAGCAAGTCTCTAAAAGTCGCTTTCGTGGGATATGTCAAAAATGACTTGTACGTGGTGGACTTTTCGGGGAAAACCACTACAAGCCCGATGTGTCTTTTCGGAAAGGCTGACGCGGGTTGGTTATGGCATCACCTACTAGCCCACGTCAATATGTGAACTTTGCAAAGTCTCCACAAGGGTGGCCATATCCTTAGACTAAAAGAAAATGTCTCCTTTGCCAAAGATCGTGTTTGCAGGGCTTGTGTTGAAGGGAAAACGCATGACTCTCCTCATCGAAGGAAGACTATTATTTCGTCAAAAAGGATCTTAGAGCTCCTTCATGTGGACCTCTTTGGACCTTGATGACCCACAGGTATATGGGGTGTATCGCAGTATTTTCGATAAGTAAGAGTGTCGAACCCAACGAGGAGCAGAAGGTGCTGGCTAGTGGTATGGATCAGGAATTCTCTACAAATACTTAGCAAACGGATTTTTAGGGGTTTTTGATAAAGCAAGTTAACAAAGTACGAGTAAATAAAAGATAGTAGGAATAAATGTAGCAAGTGGCCCAATCCTTTATGCAGCAAAGGACAAGCCGGTTGTATTACTTGAGATGACCAAACGCTCTCGAGGACACATGGGAAGACTGTCAAGTGCTTTCGCTTCATATAGTTGATTAATCTTCTTTAGCTTGCTAAGTGTTGTGTGGGTGAACCTATGCTAATGTACCGACCTTCCTAGGACTAATACATACTTGTGATTATACCCCTTGCAAACATCCGTAAGTACAAGAAAGTAATTAAGGTAGAAACCTAACCACAACTTTAAACTCTAAGACCCTTATGTCCCTTGTGCAATGGTTTCCTAACGGGGGTTCAGGTTTCTGTCACTCCGGCAACCCCTACGATTAGTAGCCAAATACACAATGCATTCCCCTAGGCCCATATAGGTGAAGTGTCATGTAGTCGACGTTCACATGACACCACTAGAAGAAGTACACCACAACTTAAATATCAAACTATTGAATCCCGATGGAGATGGTGATGGTGATGAGGGTGCTGATGGTGATGATGGTGGTGGTGATGATGATGATCCCGATGAAGTCCAGCTTGATGGTGGTGTTGATGGCGATGATCTCCCCTCTCCAGGAAGGAATTCCCCTGGCAGAAATCTGTCTGCCAGAGAGATCTTTCTCACTCGGTGTTTTCCGCCCCACAGAGGCGGAGGAATCTTTCTATGGTCCCTCCCCGAGTCTTAGGGTTTCGGGAGGAATATATACACCAGAGGGGAGTGCCAGGGGTGGACCAGGCCGGCCACACCGCCTGGTGGCGCGGCCTAGGCTGGCCCGCGCCAGGGGGTGGTGTGGGCCCCCTGTGGCCCATCTCCAGCCCCCCTTCTGGCTTCCTTCGTCTTCTGGAAAATAGGATTTTCCGTATATTTTCCCGGATTTTCTGATCTTCGCGAATTTTGCCTCCAAACAGCACCTTTTCCATCAGAATCCTGACTGCAGCGGTCCATGCTCAAAAAGTCATCAACCATGCAAAAACAGATGAAATAACACAATTATCACCTCTCAATATGAAATATATCAATGAATAACAGTGAATTATGACATATAATAGTGATGCAAAATGGACGTATCAGACCTCCATCTCATGCAAGCCTCGGTGGGAAGAAGTAGTATCTTGTGATCGTTGATGATTACTCAATATACACTTGGGTCTATTTCTTCAAGTTGAAGAGCGAGACTCAACAAACAGTCATCGACTTCACCAACGAGGTTCAACGTCAACACAACGTCCCTATTATGGCAATAAGAAGTGACAACGGCTTCGAGTTCAAGAACTACACCTTAAATGAGTTCCTAAGTGAAGAGGGGATAAGACATCAATATTCCGCTGCGTACACCCCTCAACAAAATGGTGTTGCCAAGAGGAAGAACCGGACTCTAATGGATATGGCAAGGTCTATGCTAGCCGAATTCAAGTCTCCATATAACTTCTGGGCTGAAGCAATCTCTACCGCTTGTCATTCATCCAACCGGTTATACCTCCGTAAAATCTTGGACAAGACTCCGTATGAAATACTTACCGGTAACAAGCCAAACATCTCATAATTTCGGGTATTTGGGTGTAAGTGTTTCTTTCTCATCAAAGGAGTTTGTTTATCTAAATTTGAGTCTAAGGCTTTAGAAGGTATTTTTGTTGGTTATGGTGCCGAATCCCACACTTATAGAGTCTACAATAAGCTCTCTGAAACTGTTGTAGAATCTTGTAGTGCGGTGTTCGAAGAAAATGACAACTCCCGTGCGGGGCAAGTTGATGTTTGTGATGCAGATGTTGAAATACCCCAAGATGCCATAAGAAGAATGGGTGTGGGATTTTTCCGCCCCATTGAGGAACCCCTTGTGGAGGATCGGGAAGGACAATGCTCTACTCATGAAGAGCCCTCATCTACACATACTCAACATGCTCCAACCACGGGAGTAACCTCTACACCAACTCCACCAATTGCTGAAGGTCAACATGCTCTTGGATGTCCCAGGCCGGATTATCCGGTCGACACCGGATTATCCGGCCACCACTCTCCTAACGACCAAACTGTGCATCCCATCGAAGAAACTGCTGCAAGCTCCAGGCTGGATTTTCCGGCTGACCCCGGATTATCCGGCCCCTCACCAATTCAAGAAAGTTCCAAGCAACCCGATGAAATTGCATCAAGTTCTCCTAGTTCAGATTATCCGGCCTCACACTCGGCCGGATTATCCAGCCCTGAAACTCCTGTTGATCAGCAGCCTCCTGTTACGGCTGCTGACTCACCTCAAGGGCTTACTTCATCATCTCCTACTACTAATAATCAGACTTCTAATCAAGGTCAAGCAAATGATTCGAACGAAGACTCAAGTGATGAAACTATTCCACCAAGAGACAACAAGCTTATTGAACTTCGTCGACAGGCTCGTGCTGATCGGAACCTTGAGTTAAGGGGTCATACTCTTGAAAAAGTTGTAGGTGATCTTCGACGAAGGGTTTCCACAAGAAGGGAATTGGCAAGTTCTGGTGAGCATCAAGCTCATATCTCTATGGTGGAACCTAAGAAGGTGTTTGAAGCTCTTGAAGATCCAGATTGGGTTGTTGCTATGCATGAAGAGTTGAATAACTTTGAGCGCAACAATGTCTGGAAACTAGTGGAGAAGCCCAAGGATTGCCGCAATGTTATCGGCACTAAATGGATATTTAAAAACAAGAAAGATGAGAATGGCATTGTTGTAAGGAACAAGGCGAGACTAGTGGCACAAGGCTATTCCCAAGTTGAGGGCATTGACTTCGGCGAGACCTATGCTCATGTGGCTCGTCTTGAGTCCATCCGTATCCTTCTTGCTTATGATGCCCATAATAATTTTAAATTGTAGCAAATGGACGTTAAGAGTGCTTTTCTTAATGGTCCTCTACATGAGCTGGTATATGTAAAGTAACCCCCAGGATTTGAGGATCCTAACTTCCCAAACCATGTCTACAAACTTGATAAGGCACTCTATGGCCTTAAACAAGCCCCACGTGCGTGGTATGAGCACCTTAAAGAGCTTTTGTTAGACCGTGGCTTCGAAGTTGGGCAAATCAATCCCACTCTTTTTACTAAGAAGGTCAAGGGGGAGCTCTTCGTATGCCAACTATATGTAGATGACATCATCTTTGGTTCTACTAATAAAGCTTTTAATGATGAATTTTCAAAGCTTATGACTGACAGGTTTGAGATGTCTATGATGGCGGAGTTACGGTTCTTTCTTGGATTCGAGATCAAGAAACTTAGAGAAGGAACCTTCATCAATCAAGCCAAATACATCCAAGACATGCTCAAGAGATTCAAGATGACGGATCTTAATGGCGTCGCCACTCCGATGCAAACAAAATGTCACCTTGAACTTAGCCCCCACGGTAAAGATGTGGACCAAAAGGTATACCGGTCCATGATCGGCTCTCTTCTTTACCTCTGCGCATCTAGACCCGATATTGTGTTGAGTGTGGGTGTGTGTGCAAGGTATCAAGCAGCTCCTAAAGAAAGCCACTTAGTGGCGGTCAAGAGGATCTTCCGATATTTGGTTTATTCCCCTAACTTTGGTCTATGGTATCCCAAGGGCTCCAATTTCTCTATGTGGTTATACTGATTCATATTGGGCCGGTGATAAGGATGATCAGAAATCAACTTCTGGTGCTTGTCAGTTTTTGGGAAGATCTCTAGTTTGTTGGTCTTCTAAAAAGCAGAATTGTATTCTCTCTCCACCGCTGAAGCTGAATATGTTGCTGCTGCTAGTGCTTGCACTCAGTTATTATGGATGAGGCAAACTTTAAAGGAATACGGTGTCAATTGTGACAAAGTGCCGCTTTTATGTGATAATGAAAGTTCAATCAAAATTGCGCACAATCCGGTACAGCACACAAGGACAAAGCATATTGAGATTCGGAATCATTTTATTCGGGACCATGTTGCTCGAGGTGATATTGATCTATCTTTTGTGAGCACGAAGAACCAACTTGTTGATATTTTCACGAAGCCACTTGATGAAGCAAAGTTTTGCTACTTGAGGAATAAGCTAAATATCGTTGATTCAAGGAGCTTGTCTTGATTACCCATGCACTCACTCGTACATCTCAGTCTTATTTGGTCTAGATGTGGGCATGGATATAGGGGGAGTGTGGTCCTAATTGATTGGGCTAACCCTCCCCCCATAATGCCAAAGGCAAGTCAAATCATTTCTCTTAATATCATTTTGTGATATGTGAGCTTATTGATGAGTATTGGTTATGAACCCAAGATACATCTTCGCGGTGGCATACCATACACTCCAACAAGGTGGCTTCAGCCACCGCCCTCTTCCTTGAGAAGAGTTGGATTTATTTGGATCTTCCTTGATCGTTTTTAGCTCCTCTCTTGTTTTTATGGGAAGCACACTCGCTTTTGGCTTTTAGTTGCTTTGATTCTTGCAAATTTGGGTGTGTAGTACCATCTCAGTTTGGCTCTCTTAATCCTAAGCCTTTTCGCTACCCCTAAACCATCTATTCTTGCACACAAGTCCCTTGTACATCTTGTGGGGGTGTTGTTTGGGGACGCGCGGGCCTGACTCTGTGTGTAACAAAAGTTCAGAGTTTAGACCGGATAATCCGGCCCAAGTATTGGCTGGATAATCCGGCCCTGTCGGATTTCATTTAAGGGCAGGGTTCGGGGGGAAGGGCTCATAATGAGCAGCACTTCTTCCCCAACCCTCTCCCTCTCCCCAGCCGCCGCCTGCCATCCCCCACCCTCCCCGGAGCCTCTCCGGCCACTAGATTTTCTAGGCCTCCCCGGATATTCTTCTCCGCGCCTCCGGGTACCTTCTCCTCCGCGTTCTTCCTCCAATGAGTGAGGGTAACTCCCTCTCTACCCATCTTTGGCTAGATGTGTTATTTGTTAGGTGGAACATTGTCTAGAAGGATGTTGTTTCGCGTAGAAATCGTGGTCTTGTAGTTTTTAGGCCCGATCTAATCCTTTGCATTCAATCTAGGCGAATATGAAAATTTCTGCCAGGGCCGGATTATCCGCCCCTGGCCAGGCCGGATAATCCGGCCTGACAGACTAAAAACTGGTTCAGTTTCGCCTTATTGTATGCATTGAGTAGGATTGGACCATGAACTTTTTGCCTACTTTTTCTACACTCTCTCTCTCTTGGACTTGTGTGTATGTTTATCCCCATGCTATCGCCCTTGTTCTCCTCACAGGTGGTTCCAGTGCTCCCAAGACTTACAAGCGCCATCCTCATGCTAAATACTTTCGAGACGACGGAAAGGGTAACTTAGTGGACGAGGTTGAGCTGAGGAGAAGAAAGAACAAAGAGAAGCGCATGGCTGAACGGGCAAAGAGGGATAGAAAGGGTGTGTCCAAGAGGAAGGGCAAAGGGCCCAAGATTAACTATAAGAAGATGGACCCTATTACCTTCTCCTCCATTCGCCATCGGGATTTGTTTGATGAAGTACCGCATGATACGGAGTTGGGTGACTCTCGCTTTTGGTGCGCTGAATAAAAGGGGATCTATGAAGACGTGTATGCTCAGCTGAAGGTTCGGCATATGCATCCTCTGGTTCTTGATGAGGCCTTGGAGAAGCCTCACCTTGTTGATGCCATGTATGTGGGTGAGCGGATGGGGCTGCACCATCTCATTGCCCTCCAATGCTCCTATGATTCTGAGATTGTGAAGTAGTTCTTCTCCACCTTGGTCATTTGCGGTGATGAGCACCGCAGCATGAAGTGGATGACTCGTGACAGGCCTATGCAAGCTGATTTTTGTGTTTTTGCTGAGGTACTTGGCTATCCTTTCCGCCATAGGGACCATGCTAGTGGCCACCGCATCATCACCCAACTCAAGCCCAACAAAGATGCTGCCCTCTCTCCGTGCACCGATGATAATTGTATTGTGGGAACCCTTGCTGGTATTTCTCCCATCTATGCTAGCTTGGTGGGTCTCTTCTTGATTCCATCACCCCAAGTGGAGGCAATAATGACAGTAACCGTGGTCACTTGGTTCAGCTACTGGCCTTCTCTCATGAGGTGGCGTCCTATGAGGATGAGTCCGTGTCATATCAGCTGGATGTGATGGACTTCATTTACCATGAGTTGATCGATGCAATGTTCAACAGGATGTCCATCCCATATGCTCCGTACATCATGATGCTGATCAAGCACTTGCTCCCCACTGAAGAGTTCAATATTGATGCTATGCACAAGGCCAAGAAGATCTACACCAAGGTTAGGAAGACCTCTCACCCCTCCTCTGCCCCTGAGGGTCTCATGAGGGATGCTTGTGCTAGTGCTCGTAGGCCTCCAATGCCTCCCATTGCTCGTGAAATCAAGCAGCTGAACTGGTTCCAAAGGAACATTCTTTGCATGGGCGTGGACACACGCAAGGGTCAGTATGAGGCTTACAAGCAGCACCATGAGTTGGCTCACTCTCAGTAGCTCATCCTTCACCATGTGTCCGATGCTTCTGGCGATCCCCCTGCTCCTACTCCTCCCACGCCATATGCTCGGTGGAACTCCTCTTCTGGGATTAACTATGGAGAGCTGGAGCGTCACATGTTTCCTTCCGCGGCCACTGCTAATGATGAGGATGATGACACCAAGGAGCTTGAGGATGAGGACGAGGATGGGAACGAGGACGAGGATGAGGATGAGGACTACGAGTGATACCTTGGGGCGCTAGCATCGCTCTTCTTCCTTTTTGGCGTATCGATGCCAAAGGGGGAGAACTAGTTCTATTAGGTCTTCGAGGATTTGCATGGGTCGGGCACAAGCATTTGCACTTTTCCTATTCGTCGATTTCTCGCTTGTGCCCATTTAGCGTTGAACTTTAACTTGTGGTTTGTATGAAACTTTGTGGCTGTGGTTTTGGGGATTATTCTTATGGAATCATCTATCTTATTGGATATTCTTATGGCTATTGGATATCTATATCGAGGGAGGCGCGCTCTATGGCTATCATTGGATATTCTTATAATGTATTGAGGACGCTTCTATCTCCCTACCGGTGGTATGAGCTTTTAACATTTGTTCCAATGATTTAGACTTTACCCTCTTGTGTGTATTTGTAATCAACTGCAATTGTTTATATGCACACATTGAGGGGGAGTCTTTGTCTTTCATTAAATCTTGTTGCCTTGAGAAATTTCACGCAAATCCTAGTATTGTCATCTAACACCAAAAAGGGGGAGATTGAAAGAACATTTCATGGTTCCCTGTGTTTTGAGTGTTAGATAACAATACCGTGGAGTTTTCTCATGTGCGCTAAGTGTGCAGGGATTGTTCTGGTGTTTTGGGGGGGGCGGATTATTTGCCCCACCAAGGGCCGGATTATCCGGCCTAACTCATCGATCAAAGGCAGCCAAGGCATGACGCTCGGAGTGGGTTCAGATTTTCTCCCGGAAAATCCGAACTGGGGCGGTTTTTCCTCCCCAGGCCGGATAATCCGGCCTTCGCATGGGGCTGGATAATCCGACCCCCAGAAATCGATCAAAGGCAGCCAAGGTGCAACGCTCGGAGTGCGGCCGAATAGGGGCAGTTTTTCCTCCCTTGGCCGGATAATCCGGCAGGAGGCGATCAAGGGCAGGCACGGCGCGTCGCTCTGAGTGGGGGCGGTTTATCTGCCGGATAATCCGAGTTTGGGGCGGAGTTTTTCCCCAGACCGGATAATCCGGCCCTCACTTGGGTCAGATAATCCGGCCCCAAATGGATCCAACAGCTCAATGGGTGGAGGGGGTATAAAATCCCCTTCATCCCCATCGTGTAGTCTTCTTGATTCATTCGAAAATTGTCAGGCCCTTTGCAAAAACTCTCTCTCTAGATCTCCCACTTCAACCACCCGAAGGCTTCGATCTTTGGGGGAATTGAAGGAGGAGACTATCTTCATCGCCATCATGAATCAAGCGCATCAACTCCTCTCCATTCATTTGGAGAAATGCCTGATCTAGTATTCGTACTAACATCTAGATCTTGTATTTTGTTATTGATAACTTGTTCTTGTGGCAGCTTGTTGTCATTACGGGAGCCTCCAATTTGGTTGTGGAGTTATGCCCCGCTAGTTGTGTAAAGGCGCTGGTACCCGCCTCGAAGGGTTCCTATAGTGGAAAGGTGGATCGGGCCTTTGGTGGTGGGATCTATCAGAGAACAAGGTGAGGCCTATTGTGGCATGGTGGTCTTAGTACCGCCCACCCCTCCCATGCAGATGTACTTCCCTTAACAAGGAAGGAACTGCGGTAAAACAAATCCTATGTCTCTGCGTGCTTCACTATGGTTCACTCGTTCCTCTTTCCACTCGCCTCTTACTCGCTAGTAGATAGGTTTGCATATAGGGAAATTCCTCTAAATAGTTATCTAGAGAATTTACCTTTTGTGTTAAGCCTAAAATTGAAAAAGCATTAAAATTTGAAGTAGCACCTATTCACCCCCCTCTAGGTGCCCATATGATCCATTTCACACCGCCTCCTCAAATAGTTTCACCCCGTGAAACTGGATCAGAGGGACGGCATACAGAACAACCAGAAATCGCCGAAACCTCACCTCCGAAAGGCATCTGGAGGGGAAACTCGCCCACCAGGGATCCATCTTCGCCCTGCGCAGATCCGGGAGGCTAAGGCATTGATCTTCATCATCAACCGCTGCATCACCACCATCTCGATCCCATCTACATCTTGTCTAGATCTTGTTGTAATTTCCGTACTCTTTGTGGATTTATATAAGTACTATTCATCTATGATAGATTCCATTACCATTGTCATGATGTTGATTGCTTCCATGTCTGAGTAGATCATTATTTCTTGGGGAGATGGAGAAACCCTAGCATATGATTGAGATAAGATAGAGATTATTATGTTATACATCATTATGTGTATGTGTTAATTGTCTTCATCTTGATGTTGGGAGTTGTGCACCCTCCTTAATATTTGCCTCTTATGGGGACACAATGAAGGGGATTACTTGTTGGTAGACAGAGGGATGATATCACTTACTGTGACTATAAAGCTCTTTTCATTCTTTATGTACTAACTTGGGAAAACAAAGAGAACTCATAAAGCCATGTCCATGCCACGGGAGAAATTCCTTAATAGCGGGATAATACTCTGACGCCACTCTGGTCGCCTACTCGCATGTAGGAGTGCGGCGGAGTCTTCGTCACCGGTGGGCGCACCGAGGGAGCACCTCCGACCGCCACGTCGCGTCAGTATGGTTTCTGCATTTTTCTTTCCTCTTTTAGTTTTAGTTTTAGATTTCACAAACACGAATTGTTTGTAGATGGACGAGGACTTCTATTTAGAGGAGAACGAAACTATTGCCATGATTTTTTTGATGCACAAGAACAAGCGGCCGAGGAAGCACATGGTGGATCGGTGTCGGTCGTGAAGTCATTCCTCGGGAGCGGATTGACGCTGACCAATGGCTCATGCGCAACTACTTCAATGAGAATCCTATCTTCCCCGAGCATAAGTTCCGTTGCCGGTTTCGTATGTCCACTAGATTGTTCAAATAAATTGCCGAGCAGATGAAGATCCAAGACAAGTTCTTTGAGCAACAGAGGGACACCGTCGGGCGGCTTGGTCATAGCACTTACCCAAAGGTGACGGCCGCGTTGAGGCAGATGGCATATGGCATCCTGGCTAATCTTGTAGATGACCATTTGGCGTTGAGTGAGAGCCAAAGCATCAAGTGCGTGAACCGTTTTGTAGTTGCAATGGTGGAAGCATATGGCAAGGAGTTCTTGCAATCTCCTAATGAAGAAGATGTCGCTAGAATCTTGGCAATGAATAGAGCCCGTCGGTTTCTCGGTATGCTAGGATCAATTTTTTTTGAGCAATGGGAAGGGACCCAAAGGTCCCAGAACTGGCATTAATTTAACAAAAGTGATACAATGCTGCAGAAAGGACCTAAAGGAAAGTTAAAATTACAGCAGTGTCCTTCCAGATTGCAAAAAGGACCGCAAAAAAGATGCAAAAAAAGCAATCGGGTCCTAGTGCCATCTTCGACCTCGCCGGCAATGCAATTGCCACCATCGCCATCCGCGTCCTTGCTTCCAAGCAAGGTAGAAGGGCCTCCCACCGGAGGTTGAAGAGGTATGGGCGTCGAAATTTCCGGCAAAGCCATACAGAGGCCGGAGTACCACCGAAGCCACCCACGAGCATGCTGGAGAATCAAGTTTGAAGGGGCCGAAGCTCCAGCAGCAAAAGGAGATCGATGCAGCAGCAAAAGATGAACGCGGTCGCCTTTGCCAGCTCCCTGCAATCTCTCAGGCCTCCCACGAACAGCAGCAGCAATATTCTCTCTGTCTGCACCTCGCTGACAAAGAGAGCAGAGTGGCAAGCTGCAGTAGTAGGTGCCTAAGACATCGCAAAAGGCCTTCAACAGAGGAGCTGCGGAAGAACTTGTCGTCGAGGATGGCTTCCTCCATGGAAGCTCTGACTCGAAGGAGAATTTAGAGGGATGCGCAAGTCCTTCGTCCTCCCAAGCATCACCACCTGCCACCAGCAGTGAGCAGCGAGGAAGAAAGAGCTCGCGGCGCGGAGGATCTGGCCGCCAAGATCCGCCGTCCTACCCTTAGACACCATAACGGTAGACGCCATAAGGGCAAACCTAGACACTAAGCCAACAACTAGTATGTACAGGGAAAGCCAGCCACCAGATCCATCCCCTCGTCGGCCACCTGGGCCACCGAAGAGGAAGAAGGAGAGGGGCGGCGGTGGAAAGATGGGAGCGACTCTCAAGGGGCCTGAAAGGAGCGCGTGCAGGGAAAAAAGTTTACCGCCAGGATCAATTGATTGTATGAGTGAGAGCCAAAGCATCAAGTGCGTGAAGGCGAGGACTTCTTGTTCTTGTATGAGGATTTGTGTGTTCTTCGACAAAACCATTGAATGAACTATTTGTAATAATTTGATACTATATTTATTTATTTATTTGATACAGTTCTTCATTTCAGTACAAAGTTCATGTCTATGTGAGATTATGTCGGAGCCGAGGTGTTGCAAAATGCGACAACCGTTGGAGCAACGCGCGCTACATCTGCAGAAGCTGGTTGCGGTGATGCAAATCAGGCAACCTTCCGCCACAAATCACCTTTTTTGGTATTACATTTTGTAACACCTGTTAAAGTTTCTCTAAGGAGAACTTATTTTATAAGTCTACTACATATGTTTTTCTCTCTTGGTACGTGCGTGTATATTTTTTAATTCTTAAAAATAATCTATATGTTAACATTAAAACCTTATCCCTTACGAGATGGAACTTTAAGAGCAGTAGTATTCGTATGATATCTTTTGGATTTGTCTAACTCCTCTTCGTTCTTCTCCAGACCTAGCCATTGTCCAGGATTTTCGCGTGCCAGCCTAAAGCACGTCAACCTAGCCCGCGTACGGTCTGACACGACACGTGCTAAAATGGCATGTGCCGGCATGTGGCTGTGCGTAGGGTTGAAAACGGAACGAAAACGGACGGAAACAGATGTTATCGTTTTCGTTTCCTCTTGTGTTACTGAAATCGAAAACGAAATGGAAATCTCCGGAAATGAACACGGAATCAGAAATCATCAGAAACGAATATGAAGCGGATACGGAGCAAATACAATATGAAAACGGACATTTGTCGGAATATAATAGTGGTGTAATATTACGCTATGTTAATTAAAAGTAACATATAATAGATAAAGAATATCTCATAATTTTGGAACGCGACAATTGAACATAAAATAATACAGATAACTTAACACTTCGACAAGCACATAAGTTCACATAAATAGTTCACATAAACGCTAAGACACTCACTTGATTAGTATGTTATCTAGACTGGTTGCATGTATTACATAGACCCTTCATATATTCTATTACATAAAGTACTATTTTGTACATGCCTGATTGATTATATTTCTGGAAAGTCTTCGTATTTGTTTAGCCGAAATTTCCTTACAGTTTCTGTTTCCGCCTGTTTCGTTTTCGTTTAAAATATTCTGTTTTCGTTCCTTTTCCGCAAAATATCATTTCCGTTTCTTTTTTAACTCTCCATTTTCTTTTCTTTCGAAAACGGACGGAAAGTTTCTTTACCGTCTTCAACCTAGTTGTGGGTTTCAATCTGGAGCATGCGCGCTAACCCATTTTTGACTTTTTTATTTTATTAATTTTTTCTCTATGATTTATTGACTTTTCCTTTTTTTTCTAAAAATCTAGCCCATTTAGCTTAACGGTGGGCATGTTAAAGCTCAGGTGCCCTGCCAGGCTTCTAGGGTAGGCAGCAGGGCTGGCATGGCGGGGCCTACCTACTAAATGGGCTATGCATACCGAGCCAGGACAGAGACGTTAGCACATCACTAATAGACCCCTTAAAAGGACATAATCCGTAAAACTCCGACGAGTATACGGGTTTGGCCTAGTTTTTTACCCGAACGGACCCCGTATACGATGCTCGGCCCGTTCTTTTATAGGGCACCAAAAAATAACCCCCGTTCTTTATATGTAAGGTTTCGACGGGGGATCTGGTTCTCGACCCAACGCTTTTTCGCACGCGCCTTTGCAATTCCACTGCGATCCACCAGGAACCACTGCTCAAATCCGCCCTCTCCGACGAGAAATTAGCGTCATCGCTAAGCAGATTCAGCACCACACCGCCATGATGTACCGTCGGGGGAGCTCAAGCGGAGTGGGGGTGGCTAGGTGGTTCATTCCCCCGCTTTGTCCCGCTACCGCGACACCGACTTCGACTCGGAGGAGGAGCATTGTCATCGTGTACTCCCTCCACAACATCTACCACCAAGCTCCGGTGCCTCACAAGCTCCGCTGCCACGAAATGGAGGAGGACAACCACCGGGGCCGATCGGGGGCGGGTAGCTCCTCCAGAGCACGCACTCGTCTGCCGCTGCCGAAGAAAGAGGAAGATGAGGAGATCGAGGCTATGACCCGGTGGCATATGACGTCGTCATCGGGGAGTAGGACTACATCGACGATGCCACCTTCGACTGCATCACCGTTGTGATCATGCAGCGTAGCGTAGCCGAGGAGGAGGACCAGCGCAGTCGGCAGGAGCGGGACGAGCTCAACGATCTCTTCCTCAAGCAGGGGCTCACCAGCGAGCGTTAGCTCTGCCAGAAGCAGCTGGAGTGGGACATCGAGCACGCGCTGCAAGCGGGGCATTTTGTCGACCTCGTCTCCGATGATAGCGAGTGAGCCTGTCGCCGGCACCATAGCCGCCGCAACCTAAGGCTCCGGTGAGCCTAATTTTATGTCCTAGGTTAGGGTTAGGCGGCGTCGACGACAGATTCCTCGTATAGTAGAAAATTTGTGCATTTTGTATGTATGATCACATCAACCTAAGATGAACTAATCGAAATCTCGCATGAATGCTTTAAATTTCATTCTTTATGGTTTTGTTTTCTAGTTTTTATTCCGCCGCATCGACTCCCCGGAGAAAAAATGAGAAAAAACTCTCCCCTTATTCGTCTTTTTTTTAGCGAAATATCCGTCTTTATATGGTTGTGGATAAAGGGTTGCTAGAGATGCTTTTGAGAGAGTGCCGGGCCGGGCTGGGACGGGCCGTTGGCCAGGTTTCACCTAGCACGACGTCAGTCCTATCTCCTCTGCCGTTTTCTGCCGCCTCTGTTCTTCTTCTCTCCCTCAGGATCTGCAACGGCAACGGCAACGGCAACCAACAATCGAGGCCTAGTCGTACTGGATTTATTTCTTCTACTCCCGGTAATTAACCCTGGCCCCACTGGATCAGTTATTCTAGGGGGTCGTTCTGTTCCAGGCGATTGTCCGAGTTACTAGTCACCGGTTTACATCTAATCGATGGTCCGCTAGTCCGTAGTTCGATTGGGTTCCTCCTCAGCACGGTCGGAAGGTCGATTTGAGTGGAGCCGCAAGAATCTCCGAAACTACTTGTTCTTGAGCCGGATTGAGGAACTAGGAATTGAAATGCTGGATTGTGAGTATATATGCCAGTAGGTTTTTTTATCACTGGACACTTCAAAATGGAGGCTGCATTTCAGTTCAGCTGTTGGAGAAATAGCATTATGGACATTTTCTTGCCTTCTTCCATTCTAGCTAGTAGCTACACAGAGATATGTACTTTAGCATACTAGAGTTCATCACTTACAACAGGAGTGGAAGGAGAGATTGCATCTTGTTTTGCGATTCATACATCGCACAAATTTACGATATGCTATTTTATTTTAGTTATTTAAACTTAAGCTTCTTTTGTTTCCACACCCCATCTGCAGCGTCCATGTTAATGGCGCCATCGATCTCAGTAAGACGGCCTCAACAAATTTCTATATTGCATGGCAATGGTAAGTTTTGGGAATCATGCACAGTTACTTCACCAATTCTGATTTTCATTTATGCGTCATTGAATTGCTAGAAATGTCAGGTTTTTTTTTGTTGCAATTTCTTATTGTTTTAACTGCTTTTGTTTTTCTTCCATAAAATAAATTGTCTGATCTATAACAAGGACTTGCTCGTTGCATAAAAAAGAAAAGGGATATGAATACCACATTTGCACACTACATCTAAGATAAGCAGTGGTGTAGGGGCAAAAGGGCATATTATGTTGTCAGATTTTTTTTTGTTGAGGGAAGGCCATCATGGCCAGCTCTATTAATACTCCCTCGGGCTCATCGTCCCAGTTACAGGAATTGGCGAGCAAAAACAAAACCTACCTATCTCATGAGCAGCACCATTGGCTTCCCTTGGAAAATGTTCAAGCATGACCTTTCCGATCATCACCATTAGGTCCGTGCAATCAGCAAACACTGTTGCAGAGTGACTCCATCTTTGTTAGCCGGAACAAGCCTAAGTAACCTCCGTCGAATCAGACTCTGCTTGGATATAGTTACATCCCATTTGATTAATCTTGGGCACCACTTTGATAATAGATTATTTTGTGCCATATATAGATTTATTACTTAGTACTACTAACAACCTGAGAATGACATTCCTGTCTTCCTGTTTATTGAGTCTACTATGCTAGTGATTACTGATTACACTAATTTTTTTAATCAGCACATACAAGATATCCTCTAGTTAAAACATCATGCTTGGCGATGAAGAGTGCTCATGGATCAAACACCATTATATCTTCACTACCAAGTGATGATGGTACTAAAATTATCCAGCCTGTAGTCAAAATGTGTGGCATCACATCGGCTAAAGATGCAGAAATCGCTGTGGAGGCAGGAGCTAAACTTATTGGCATGATACTTTGGCCTAACTCTAAACGCTCTGTCGGGTTAGCAGAAGCTAAAGAAATATCAAGAGTAGCGCAATCTTATGGGGCTGAATCAGTTGGTGTTTTTGTGGATGATGACGAAGAGACAATATTAAGAGTGTCTGATTCATGTGACCTTAATTTAGTCCAGGTTAGCTACATGGTTTTATGCGTCATGTTATGTTATGAATTATTTTCAAAGGGATGCAGTGCTTATAAGGAATATCCCGTTGCAGCTCCATGGAGATGAATCCCGTGCATTGCTTCATGTGCTTTCAAAGAATAAACGAATCATTTATGTCCTTAATGCCGATGATGATGGAAAACTTATTAATGCTACTCCTCATGAAGAATATGTGCTTGATTGGTTCTTAGTGGACAGTGCGAAAGGCGGAAGGTTAGATTTTATTCATATTGCTTCTTGTGTGACTAAAAGACTTGTTCCCTATGCTGAACTTTTATCTGCTTGTTCCTTATTATTAGATAAAAGTCAGCCATCCATTCATGTGTTTGATATTACCAAATCAAACATTAGTGCTTTGTTATTCTTCTTTTTATGTGAAAACCAATCATTGAGTTCAGCATTCATATTAGATTGACATGTACCTCTGTTCTTCATTGTGCGTACTGTTATTGTAGTAGTATTTTTTTCTTGACTAAAGGAGCTTTGTAGTAGTACTATATGCTAATTTACTTTTACATGCTGCGGCTCCCCAAATTGCTACGAAAAAGCTAACTGCTTCTAAGAAGTACATAACACATATTTAGCCTTCCTTGTTTGCAGCGGCAAGGGATTCAACTGGCAGAGATTTCAGATGCCATCTGTTAGAAGCAAAAATGGATGGCTGTTGGCTGGAGGCCTTCATGCTGATAATGTTTGTGAAGCAGTGTCTGTTCTGAAGCCAGATGGTGTCGACGTGAGCAGTGGCATATGTGCTGCTGATGGAATTCGAAAAGACCCCGAGAGGATTTCTTCTTTCATCAGCAACGTAAAATCCATGGGCAGATTGTGAAAATATTTGGGCGTGTGCAATATAATTTCATCTAGTCTGCTCACCATGCCGATATCGAAGCAAATCCCCGTTCAAAGCTAGTCGTTTGACATGATAGCGATAAACACCTAGGGACCAAATATCTGAAGACTGAAGACTGAAATTTCTATGTATTCTGAAGTCAGCATTGTAGTACTATGTTTTTTTCTAGAGGGAAAGGGCCTCGCCCCGGTTCCATCTCATAGCATTGTACTCCCTCCGCTTCAAAATATAAGATGAATTATATTTTAAAACGGAGGGAGTACTAATGTAATAAGTGAAATCATCATGTATCAGCTGTTTAGAGCAAAATAAACGATGCATATGTTTCCAGAGTTAAAGTGGACGCGAAGTTGTTATTTGGTCAAGTAGGTTTGGAGTGAACCCACATACTAAAAGTAATCTGGAGATACTCTTTTCACAAAGCTAAAATATCTTATATTTTAAAACAGAGGGAGTACCAAATAACGACTTCGCGTCCGTGCGGACGTGCGGGACGTGCGCGGCCTCCTAGTGGCACGACCCAACCGGACAGACGCGTCCGGCTCGACCCATCCGTGCATCAAATTTGGGTAATGGTTGCGTCGGCTCGGATAGCGCGCTTGTCCTAACGCCGTTCTCCCTTCACCTTTGGCGGTCCCTCCCTCCAGTGGCACACAAACCGCTCCACTTCTCCCTCCAAAAACCCTGTCCGAAATTTCCCCTGGCGGGAGCGGGAGGGAAGGCGATGGATCCCGCCGCCATGGCTGATGCTGCACCGTTCGGCGTTCCCACCGCCAAGAAGCGCGGCCGACCGAAGAAGCTTGGCAAGGACCTGGCGGCAGTGGAGTAGAAAGCTGAGTCGGACAAGCGTGCTGGCCGGCGGGTAGCAGCGAGGGTCGACTCGTCACAACCAGGATCGTGAAGGAGCGTCGGGAGGACAACGAGCGCTTCCTCGCCACGCAGAACATGGTCAACACCGACGAGCTGGCGGTGAATGCCGCCAAGCGCGCCGTCAACATGATGAAGCATGAGGCGTTGACTGCCGCTTTCAGTGGCACCGTGGCTTTCGATGGCGGCGTCGTCGCTCTTCCTGTCATGTCCATGGCCGACGCGTCCTCTACCATCTCCGTCACTTCCACGCTTTGCGGCTGGCCACTAGGTCAGCCCAGGACGCCAGACCCGCACACACCTTCACTTGGAGGCCACACTAGGATCATGGCCTTGCTCTCCCGGTTCGTCAATCCCCACACGGCATCGTCGGAGGTGGGAGAGACCGCCATTGACCTCAACCGCACTCCAACAACCGTGGACACAACCCTAGAGGTGCCGAAGAATCGGCGGTCCATCTCCACCGCAGATATGCCGGCGCCAATCAACTTGTTCGGCGAAATGTCTGATGAGCCGCCGACTACCGTCGACACGGTATGGTCGCGACATTTCTTTGCCTTTGCTAGTATAGTGCTCCCACCTCTTTATCATGGCCAAATTGGGTGTAAGATTTCATGGCCAATGATGCCGATGACATCATGCACAACATGATCAATGAGGGTGGCGATGACTATGGCAACGACGGATATACCCGATAAGAGACCTAGCAAGACACTCAACAAGATGCCTACAACATTGCGGACGAGTCATTGTTTGGAAACGATGGCACTTCCATGGGCGAGGGGGTCACGGCCGCGTCGTTGTCCGCTTCACTTGCGGCATCACTTGTCGACAGCAAGAAGTTGAGCCAACGAACCTTGAGCTACACCACCAATGAGGACAAGATCCTATGCAAGGCATGGATGGAGATTTCACAAGATCCACTATACGGCGTCGAGCGAAAGGGCTTTGCCTATTGGAAAAAGGTGGGCAAGTTCTTCCATGAGCATAGAAATTTTGGGAAGGATGCCTTCTATAGCGATCGAAATGATCTCTCCCTCTCCAAGCTATGGGGCACCATCCATGCCGAGTGTAGCAAGTTCAAAGGCTCATACGAGATGGTGACGAAAAGGAAAATAAGCGGCATGATGTCGGTTGACATGGTAAAACCTCTTCCTCTCTTTGTCGATGTCTTGCATGTGCATTGATACATTATTGGCATCCATATGTGTAGGTCATGAAATCAATGGAGCGCTTCAAGAAGGTGAATGATAACAAGGCCTTCACGTTGTCCCATTGTTGGACGTTGATCAAGGATTGCAAAAAATGGGAGACTAGCTATGCCCTTTGGAAACAGGTTGACAACAAGAAGAAGGGAAAGAGCAATGATTCTACGGGCGGTGTCATCGACCTAGACGTCGGCAATACGAAAGCTTTGTCAACCATGTAGGTGACGGAACTACCGCCTGCTGACTCGTGTATTGACGAGCTCGTTGGGGAACCCCAAGAGGAAGGTATGATGAGTACAGCAGTAAGTTTTCCTCAGTTATGAAACCAAGGTTATCAATCCAGTAGGAGCAAGGAAACACCTCCAAGGTGTTATTGACTGGACTTTGGCAGGGCGCACTACCGGCGCCAGCAGCAACGTGGAAACCTGCACAACACAACCACAGAACTTTGCCCCCAACTTACAGTGAGGTTGTCAATTTCATCGGTTTTACTGAAAACAAAGGATTAACCATATTGTGTGGAAGAGAGTAATAGTTTATAGAAAGTAAACAGAAAGCAGTAAATAGTAGACTGTAGATTGATAGTAAAAGAAAGGACCGAGATCCATAGTTCACTAGTGGTGGCTCTCCTTAAGATAGATGGCATGTTGGGTGAACAAATTACAGCGGGGCAATTGACAAACATCGAGAAAGCAATACATGCATATACTAATCATCTTGAGTCCTTTGAGATTTGATTGGGCATTACAACATTATACATAGACCGTAATCCAACTGCATCTATGACTAATAATCCACCTTCAGGTTATCATCCGAACCCCCTCCAGTATTAAGTTGCGAGCAACAGATAATTGCATTACGCATTGCGTGTAAAGTAAACAATACGATTGTTCTATGAACAAAGGATTGTTGTTTTCTCCCTAATAGCAATAGCACATCTAGTACCTTAGAGATTTCTGTCACTTCCCCAGATTACTAGAGGCATGGACCCACTATCTAGCATAAATACTAACTCTTGGAGTTGCTAGCATCTACTTGGCCAAGATAGCTACTAATAACGGAAAGAATGCAAGATCACAAATAACAAAGACATGATAGAATCAATAATCAATCTGAAATAGCATCTCAATATCCATCGGATCTCCGCAAACACAACATGTAGAATTACAAATAGATGATCTTGATCATGAACGGAGCTCACAAGATCTAAACATGATAGCACAAAGAAGAAGAACCAGCCATCTAGCTACTACATGGACCCGTAGTCTAGAGATGAACTACTCACGCATCACACCGGAGGCTTGCATGGTGATGAAGAAGGCCTCCAGGGTGAATTCCCCTCTCCGACAAGGTGCCGGGAAGAGCTTCAGATCCCTCCCAGTCTAGGGATGGAGATGACGGCGGCTACAGACTCTCTCGTGGATTTTTGATCGGGTACTTAGGGTTTCTTTATCGGAGGCATCTTATAGGCAAAAGGGGGGCGAGGGGGTGCCCGAGGCGGCCAGACCACCCCCTAGCGCGGGCCAGGCTTGGCCACGCGAACAGGTGGTGTGGCGCCCCCTGGCCCCTCTCCGTCTCGTATTCTGGCTTTGTGTGTCCCTTAGTGAAAAACTGACTTTGGCTTTTGTCCCGTCCAATTCCGAGAATATTCATTTTCTAACTTTCCTGGAACCAAAAACAGTAGAAAACAGGCAGCTGGCACTCTAGCTCTTGTTAATAGGTTAGTCCAAGAAAGTGTATAAAAAGTACTCCAAAGTGTGGACAAAACATAAGAAAGTAGATAAAACCAATCATGGAACATCAAAAATTATGGATACGTTAGCAACGTATCACCGCCCGTGCCCACCGGCCTAGAGGCCACAAGGCTATGGAGGCTGACATCGCCCACCAGGCTGGTTCCTTGGCATTCCAGGAGACGTTGAGGAAGATCCTAGAGAAAAAGAAAGAGGCCATCACCGAGAGGGAAGAGATGCGACGCAAAGAGAAAGAGGCCACCGCCAAGACCTTTGTCGAGCTCCATACGAGGTCTATCGAGGTGTAGGAGGCCAACACCAATGCTAGGCTAATGGAGATCGGGGGCAAGGCAAAGGCGAAGGAGGCCAAAGCCAAGGCCAAGGAGGTCGAGGCCAAGTCTAGGGTAGGGGAGGCTGAGGCCAAGGCCAAGGAGGCCAAAGCCAAGATCCTGTGCGAGGAGAATGCCATCATGCTCACCGACTTGGACACCATCACCGACCCTGATCGCATGGCTTGGGTCACGAGGAGGCAGCATACCATCCGAGCTCGCGATGCTTGAACGGCAATGGCGAAGAATGCAACTTTTTGGGCATAGAAGGTACCATTTTTTGAACATCGTGTATGATATTGCCTCTTTTGCACATTTCAGATCCACTGGCCACTTGTTGGCAATTCCCAAAGGGCGACGGCACACGTCTGCCATATTATTTGATAGTCAATTTGTGTGCTATTTGCTTGTCAATTTGAGTGTTTGAGCTGATTGGCAAAGTCTTGGCCAACAATGGTGCCAAGAAACGCCAGGGCTAATAGATGGGTCGTGCTGCTGGGTGCGGCTAGTCGGGCAGGCTGGACCATGACCCAAAAGCGACCGCAGCCCAACCCAAATGGACCGAAACAGAACGTTTCGGTCAGCCGTTTGGATCGGCCCGGTGGAGATGCCCTAAGGCCACGCCGTTCCTCCTCACGGGCTTCACCTCGTTCTCCTTCATCCCTTTAGTTGGCATGTCTGCAGGTGTGAGCACGGCCTAGGACCCTCACGTGGTGACTCTTGTCGGTGACCGCGTGCTGAAGTTCTCCTTGACTTCGTCGTTCGAGCTCACCGCGGATGGTTTGCACTTTGTGATCACAAACGTGTATGCGCCATGCGATCGGGCTCGCCATGTGGCCTTCCTTGATTACCTGTGCTCCCTCACCAACCTCAGTGTCGTCCCATGGCTGGTCATGGGGGACTTCAACATCGCTCGCTTTGCAAAGGACCGGAGCAACGACAACTTTGATGCACACTCTACCAGGGAGTTGAATGATCTCATTGACGATTTGGAGCTTCAAGAACTGCCCTGCTGGACCACCGGTTTGCATGGACCAATGGACGCGACGTGCCCACCCTTGTGCGGCTGGATCAAGCCCTGATCAACCTTGCATGGTAAGAGAAACTCTTCAACTCATTGCTGGTTTCCATGTTGCGCACCACCTCGGATCACGTGCCCCTACTACTCAGTGCCTCCTCCCGCGCCCCTACAAGACAAATTTTCCATTTCGAACGGTCCTGGGTCGTGTCGCCGGAATACCAGGCCTTGATCTTGTCGGTATAGGCCCTCCCCCAGAACCGTCGCCTTGGGTACGCCATCACTCGCCTCTCCTGGTCCCTGAAATGGGCTCGTGCGACCTTGAAGAAGTGGGCCCATGACCGAAAGCATTCGGGGGAGATGATTTCTAATTGTCGGCGGGTGATCGAGCTCCTTGATCTGGTGGAGGAATTCTGTGTGCTTTGTGTGCCGGAGCGCATGCTACGGTACATTCTTCGGGCTCACCTTTATACTATGTACAAGAGCTTGAATCTATACTAACGACAGCGATTCACGTACAAGATATGTCGCCTTGGTGAAGACAACAATATATTTTTCCACGCATGAGCATCGGCGCGTCTTCATAGCAATCAAATCAAGGTGTTGCATGATGGCGACAAGGTGCTTTTTAATCACTCTGATAAAGTGGATATACTGCACCGCTTCTACTCTGAGCTCCTGGGAACCTCCGCCCCTCCTGTTGGGGGGTTTGATCTCTGTCGCGTCCTCCATAGAGTCCCCGGCCTCGATGCTCTCGATGCCCCATTCACAGAGGAGGAAGCCAAGGCTGCCTTTTTGCTATGCGGGTGAACAACAACCCCGACCCCGATTGTTTTGGCTCGGCGTTCTACCACGCTTTCTAGAGCATGGTGCGTGGGGATGTCATGGGTTTCTTTAGCGACTTCCATGCTGGTACTACTCCCCTCGATGGCATGAACCGTGACTTTATTGCCCTGCTTCCTAAGAAGGTGGGCGTGATCACGGCGGATGGTTTTCGTTCCATCTCCCTCCAGAACTGTCTTATGAAGCTAGTCACACGCATCCTCACTACACGGCTGTAGTCCTTCATCGAGTTGCTTGTTGCCTTCGAGCAATCCGACTTCATTAAGGGGAGAACCCTCACGGATAACTTCCTCTACACCATGGAACTTGTTTAGAGTTGCCACGTCCATAAGGTGTCGGTTGTCGTCCTGAAGCTTGGTTTCAAGAAGGCTCTTGACTTAGTCAACTGGGAGGCTCTGGACGTGATTCTCGCTGCCTATGGCTTTGGTGCTGGATTTCGCAGCTGGGTTGCAGCCATCATGTTTATGGGGAAGGCGGCGGTTCTTCTGAACGGTGTGCCGGGCCGCTGGATCATGTGCCGGAATGGGCTGCGTCAGGGTGACCCTCTATCTCCATATCTGTTCCTAGCCATGGGTGAGCTCCTTCGTTGCTTGCTGGTGGAGGATGTGGGAGAGGAGCGCTTGTTACACACCCTTATGGACGATTTGTCGTGCCCTGTGGTCCAGTATGCAGACGACACACTGATTATCCTTCGCCCAGACGACTCCCAGATGCGGCGCTTGGGCCCCGTCTTGGGCGTTTTTTCTCTCCCCATGGGCCTGCACATTAACTTCCACAAGAGCACCTTCGTCCCAATTCATGTGGCTCCCGCCGATGCTGCCAACCTTGGCGGCATCCTTGGATGTCCCATCTCGGTCTTCACCTAGACATACCTCATGCTTTCCCTATTGGACCAGAAGTTACCCGCGGCTGCCTTGGAGTTCCTCGCCACGAGGATCACGAACCATATCCCAGGCTGGCGCACCTCTATGATCCTGATAGGTGGCTGTTTGACCCTCGCCATGACCATCCTTTCGGCGATCCCCTTTCTCACAATGTCTATGCTGCCCCTAACAAAGGGTACCCTCGCGAAGATGGACAGATCGAGACACGCCATGCTTTGGAAGGCCGCTGCCTCCTGCTCTGGTGGAGACTGCCAAGTGGCATGGGACCTGGTCTGCCGATTGTGGTCTGAGGGTGGACCCGGTGTCATGGACTTCATTCTCCAAAACACATGTCTGCTCCTCAAGAACCTCCTCGCTCTCTTCACTAGACGAGATACCCTCTGAGCGCGCTGGGTCCGTTGGAGCTACCTGTGTGTGGGGCCGCAGCCTTCTATGGCCTCGTGGCGAGGCTTCGAGTCCTTGATTCCCTTGTACCGCTCCATCACACGAGTGGTCCCAGGGGCAGGGTGTTGACCTCCTTCTGGTTCGACTCGTGGACGCCCCTTGGCCCGCTCGCTGATGCCCTCCCTGCCGCCTTCTCCCACTGCCTCTTGATACGTCCAAAACGTATCTACTTTCCCAACACTTTTGCTATTGTTTCTCCTCTAAACTTGTGTGATTTGGATGCAACTAATGCGGACTGACGCTGTTTTCAGCAGAATTGCCTTGGTGTCTATTTTTTGTGCAGAAAATCAACTATCAGGAAAAATCCCAGAAAATATGCCAAAAATCCTATTTCACCCAAAGACTCCAGGAGCCAGAATACGAGACAGAGAAGAGCCCTGGGGTGGCCACACCACCTGGTGGCGCGGGCCAGGCCAGGTCGCGCCAGGGGGTGGTGTGGGCCCCCCAGGCACCCTCTCGGCCTCTCTCTTCGCCTATAAGGAGCCTTCTGACCTAAAAACTTTGGGGGGTTCGACGTTTTTCCAGAAGGAGTTCCGCTCCGCCGCCACTACCAGATTCCACAAAACAGTACCAGAATCTCTGTTCTGGCACCCTGTCGGGACGGGGAATTGGAGGAGATCATCGCCATCATCATCACCATCGCTTCTCCATCGACTATCCATGTTTCCCCCATCTATGAGTGAGTAATCCCCCGCTGTAGGCTATGGGGATGGAAGGGATTGGATGAGAACGTTCATGTAATGGCATCAGATTGTTAGGGCATGGTGCCTAGTATCTTTTATTAGTGCTTTATGACTTTGTTGCGACTTGTTGTGCTTAATGCTTGTCGCTAGGGCCCGAGTGCCATGATTTCAGATCTGAACATGTTATTGATTCATTATGATAGTATTGTTCTTGGTCTTATCTACAAGTTGTATACACACGTTGTTGTCCGGAACCTATGGCCCCGAAGTGACAGAAATCGGGATAACCGGAAGGGAAAGGCTTTGATGTGAGGATCACATGTGTTCATGGAGTGTTAATGCTTTGCTCCGGTGCTCTATTAAAAGGAGCACCTTAATTGCCAGTAGTTCCCTAGAGGCCCCGCTGCAAACGGGCTGGCAGGACAAAAGATGTTGTGCAAGTTCTCATTGCGAGCACGTATGACTATATATGGAACACATGCCTAGGATTGTCTAGTACTTGGGTGCTTTATCTTATTTATCTGCAATTGCCCTATGTTCTGATTGCTATGTGAATTTCTTGTCCATGCAACGCACATCCATCCATCCCTATGCCTACCGCACTCGAATCCCACTGTTTACTGCTTTTGTTACTACTGTCTTTGTTTTGCTACTGCTGTTACTTTACTATTCCTACTACAAAACTGTTGCTACTGATAAACTGCTGTGAGCAAGATTGTTTCCAGGTGCAGCTGAATTGACAACTCAGTTGTTAAGGCTTATAAATATTCTTTGGCTCCCCTTGTATCGAATCAATAAATTGGGTTTCACTTCCCTCGAAAATACTGCGATACACCCCCTATACTTGTGGGTCATCAAGACTATTTTCTAGCGCCGTTGCCGGGGAGCATAGCTTTATTTATCAAGTTCACTTGGATTCTCTATTGTTCGCTGCTATCCATCCATCATGGGTAAGTCTCGTGATGGCAAGGTTCCTATTTTACCAACCACTACAAGAAGAGGTACGGTTCTGAACACCTCTACCGCTCTTGATTCACCGTCTTTTTTGAGTAAGTTCCTTACACCACGACATACACATGCTACACACACTGCTACTACTACTGAATCTGAAACTTCTGATACTTATGATGTTGCTTCTACTGTGCTTGATAAGAGTGGTTCATTAGGTCCTTTCCTAGATGCTACGATTGCTAGAACTATAGCTGGAAATACCGAAACTCCTAATGAAGACACTACCACACCTGTTAGCTCACCTGAGTCTAGTGAGAGTTATGATACTGAAGAAGATTATGTTGAGATGACCGATGAGTTTATTGAAGAATGTAAGAACACCTATGATAGGAGCGCTGCTAAGAGTCTCCTTGAGAGGCATACTATTAGACCCAAATTATCTCTTGATGCTAAGTTTGATGCTTCTCCCATAAACATTATATATGAAGATTATGATTTCTCTCTTGATCTATCTTACATAGCTATTATCGATAAAGAACCTTTTTGTGGGACTAAGAATGAAAGTGCGGTAGCACATATGAATGAACTTTCTACTATGAGTGGCTTGTTTTCTGATGATATTAAGATGCGTACTTATTTTGTTGCTAAGATTTTTCCCTTTTCACTGAAAGGAGAAGCTAAAACGTGGTTTAGTAATTTACCTCCTGGATCTATTGATAGCCCTGAGTGCTTTATTAGTACTTTCCTGCAGAAATATTTTCCTCCCAGTGCTAGACATGCTATTTTGCAGGAACTTTTTGATTTTAAACAGGGAGAAAAAGAGGTATTGCCCGAATCTTGGGCAAGGTTTTGTGCTTTGATTCATGCACAGGCTGGAAGGTCTTTACCTAAGAATGAGCTTCTTGATATATTTTAAAATGGACTAACCGAGGAATCTAGGACATACCTAGATAGTTGTGCTGATTGTGTTTTCAGGAATAGGACTCCTAAGGAAGCTGAGGAATTAATGGCTAAAATAAGCAAGAATTATGAAGATTGGACTCCTCCTAAACAAGCTATACCTGAAGTAATTGTACCTAAACCATCTATTCCTGTGCCTATTCCAACATCAAAGAAGAGGGGAGTTATTGAATTAAATGATGAAGTGATGAAGGAAGCTAAGAAATGTCTTAAGGAGAAGGGAATTAAAGCTGCAGATGTCAAGAATTTACCTCCTATAGAAGAATTATGTAAGCCTATTCCCTACTCACCCACTATTGAGGTACACTCTCTCCAACACTTTGATGAAGGTGATATCCCTTACTTGAAACCTCCTGATCAATGCTTGGAAGAATTTGATATCTTTATTGTTAAGAAAGATAACTTTAATAAAAGGATGCAAAATCATCTAATGGAAAACACTAGAGCTATTGTTGAGTTGAAAGATATTGTGGAAAGAACCTCTAATGATGTTAAAATGATTGTTAAACACTTTCAAATGGTTCAAACTCAAATAGATCAACTCGTTAAAGTGCAAACGACTTGCTAGTTAATGCTGCTAAAGAAAAACATGCTTATGAAATTAGAACTAGAAGTGGAGCTGCTACCTAGGATCCTCTATATCCTGAGGGGCATCCCAAAAGAATTGAGCAAGATTCTCAACAAGCTGAAAATAGTGGTTCTACTCGTAAGAAAAGGAAAAACAAACATAAAACTGTCGTAGAACCCTCTAAACCTCCTATAGATCCTAATAGTATATCTATCTCTAAAGCTGAAACTAAAAGTGGTAATGAAGAAAATGAAGTTCCTAGTGAAGAAAAAGTTGAAGAAGAACCTGAAAACCACACTAAGAATACTAAATACACTAAAGAAGATTTTATTGCTAAGAAACATGGTAGTGAAAGAGAACCTTGGGTCCAAAAACCTATGCCTTTCCCTGATAAGAAACACAAGTCAAAGGAAGATGAACACTATAATAAGTTTTGCGAGTGGATAAAGTCTTTATTCTTGCAAATTCCTTTGACTGATGCTATTAAATTGCCTCCTTACTCAAAGTATATGAAGGACATTGTCTCGAATAAAAGGAAGATCCCTAATGAAGAAATTTCTACTTTGCCTGCTAATTATTCCTTCAATGGTAAGGTTCCTAAGAAACTTGGAGACCCAGGGATTCCAACTATCCCTTGCTCTATTAAGAACAGTTATGTTAGAACTGCTTTGTGTGATTTGGGAGCTGGAGTTAGTGTTATGCCTTTCTCTCTCTATAAGAGGCTTCAACTAGAAAAATTGATACCAACTGATATATCGTTGCAAATGGCTGATAAATCTACCACTATTCCTGTGGGTATATGTGAGGATGTACCTGTTCAGGTGGCTCACAATTGCTTGATATTAACTGATTTTGTTGTGCTTGAAATGCCTGAAGATGATAATATGTCTATTATTCTTGGGAGACCTTTTCTTAATACTGCAGGAGCTGTTATTAATTGTAATCAAGGAAAGGTGACCTTCAATGTTAATGACAAGGAACATACTGTCTATTTCCCCAAGAAGATTGAAAGGACTTATGGCTTGAATTCAATTGAACATGTTGAAGGCATTCAAGTTGGAGAAATATATTGTCCCATACCAAGAGAAAAATTTGAAACTATTATGATTGGGACTATTGCTATCAAGGTTGAGGTAACATAATCATTAGTGGAGTACAAATTTTTGTCTCATATGCAATTGTTTTGGTAGCAAGACTTGATCAACCTTGCTAACAAAAGGATTTCATTGAACAAAACAATGTTTTCACTATGATTATCTCCGTTTATTTCTATCCTTTGCATTTTAGTTTTTGCTTTCGTTTAGTTTTCTTTGTGTTGTTAGTTGCTTGCATGTTAGAACTTCTGTAGTTCTAGCCTTGTTTTGTCCTTGCATCATGTTTCAAAAAGAAAAAAATCTGTCTGTCAGAAAAATCATTCTTCTATTTCTGAAAATTGCCCAAAAATAAAGTGTCTCGAAAAATTCCAGAAAATTCATATTAAATTTTTACGTGAAAAAGGGGCAGAGGAGTACCTGGTAGGTACCAGGGGGCCCACCAGGCAGGCACACCATGTGGTGGCGCGGCCAGCCGTGGGTGGCGCCATGCCCTGGTGTGGGCCACCCCTGGCCCCCACTACTTCTCTCCCTGCCACTTTCTTCTCTCTCCTGAGTAAGCTCCAGTTCGTAGCTCAAAATCACGTTCTTTCTGTGCTTGCTCTCGATTTCTTCGATCTCCTTGCTCAGCCCATCTTTCTTGCTGAAATTTGGAGCATTTGTTCCCTGGTATGTGACTCCTCCCCTTGTCCAAGTAGATTTGTGTTTAGTGGTTTATATGTTGAGTATTTTGCTACTGTAGGTGACTAGTTATGAGGGCTTGTAAGCTTGTTTGATGCTTAGAGATATAGTTTTGATGCATGTTTAGGCCTCTTGCAAGTCCCTATGAGTAGAATCCTTCATTATATTTACTTTGCAATCACTTGTTTAATAGGTGTTTAAATTTCAGATTACCAAGCATGAACAATCGTACTTTGGGAGAGATATTTGAGAGTGATGCACCCAGGAGGTCGAGGCCCTCAAGAATAGCCTCTCAAGCTAGGCCATCATACAATGAATACCTCATTGCAACAAGCATTGGCAGTGAAAGGGATGATGGAGACGCTCACCCATCTTCTTTTCCTTGTTTTACTTTCTTGCAAGCTGCAGGTATTCTTGATGATTTCTTGCTACTGATTGAGAGGGTTGGTTTGACCTCTTATATGCAAGATGAGAGTGCACAATACACTATGCTCACCAAAACTTTTGTTGAGAGCTACTCATTTACTAACACACCCTATCAATCTACTATCTCTTTTAAAATCTATGATATGTCCTTCACCATGCCTTTGGAGAGATTTTGCAGTATTGTAGGTGTGAGTATGACAGGGACCGTGAAGAAAATTCAAGGGAAACCCGCTGATTTGTTGGAGGTATACCAAGGGGTGACCAATGATGATGACTGTGTGGCGTAGCGTGGAAAGATAAGAAATATCCAACTCCCTACTCTTAGATACTTTATATATTATCTTGCTACTAGTGTGTTGGGTAGGGAGAACACTAGTAATATCTCCAACTATCATTTAGCATTCCTTGCTGCTGCGCTTAACAATGATACCCGGTACAATCTTGGCTCGCTTATTTCTCGCCGCCTAGTTGCTAGGGGGCCTATCTATGGGGGCATCATTGCCTCGCGTGTAGTCAATGCATTAGGTCTTTCAGTGGATCCCGATGATGCTATGCTAGCACCACATAGGCTCAACCTTGTTGCCATGAAAACTCATCACTTTGTCACTGCTACCTCTGATTTGAACAATCTAGTATATAGGATGCTTTTCACTGACGGGGATGAAAGGGATATCCTTTTGCCACAACCCGCTTTGTTTAGTGTTGACCGGAGACCATGGTCGCGCTCCAAGGAGGAGGTGGACGAGCAGCTTCGCTTGTTGGGGTTCCACGAGCAGCACCAGGAGGATGTGCCCTCCTACGATTACTCTGTGCACTACGCAGGGACGTACTTGAGCTCGCACCAGGACGAGGGTACCTCCTCGTCATACCACGGTGACACTTCATCCTGGCCGGCTTGGGATTGATTCCCACTTAGGCTAAAAGCCTAAGCTTGGGGGGAGGTACGCCGACACCGCACTCATCTCCATATCATCTTGCGTCGGTACTTTGTATATTCATGTTTTCGTTCTCTTTTTAGTTTTCATTCTTCTTTGCTTTTGCTTTCTAAAAACACAAAAAGACCAAAAATATTTATGTTGTTTCTCTTTGGTTTCCTTCTTCTTTTTGCCTTGGTTTGCTTTTCCCTTTTTTTTGCTTTGTTTGAACTTTTCGAAAAACCCAAAAAGATTTTGCTTTGCTTGTTTTCTCTTTTGTTTCTTATTTAAAAATCGAAAACACCAAAAATATTTGTCGTTCTTCTTTGGTTTTTTGCGAGTTTGCTACAGGGTTCGGCAGTTCTCAGTGGATTATTGGTTTCATATTATTATTCAAGCCACACAAGTGAAGAGCAATTATGAGGATTAATGACAACTTGAGGCATGGTAATAGGCTGGTAACGAACTCTATTTGTCTTCATTTTTGTACATATACTCATCATTGTGAGCTTGCTTAGTCCGTTCATGAAGAGTGTATGTTTTCTTTGGATGCTTAATAGTTCTTGCTTTCTTATGATTAGCTCCAGCTCGCTAATAGTTTGTAGCATGTCTCATGAATGTTTGCTTGCATTACTCTATTCATAAATTGGTATGACACCGTGGTATCCTCCTCTGAATGTTTCATTTGAATTGACTTGGCACATGCTCACGCATGCACATGACTATAATAATCAGTTAAGCCTCGATGAATTATTTTGCCTCGAGGATCTTGAATCACTTTCATGTCATGAGTAGTCCTGTTTTGTTGCAAGCATGATAATGACAGCTATTGCTCTCTCGTTTGTCGCTCCCTTACTTTTGCTAGCCTTCACTTCCACTGAGTATGTTTTACTCAAGTTTCCAACTCCCTAAACCAAATATTTCCAAAGTGTCCACCATACCTACCCATTAGCATCATTTGCTACCTTCGTGCATATTCAATATGCCTTGTTTTCTTCCGAATAAAATGTTTGCTTGTTATGAGAAAGTTAGTTAGTAAATCTCTCACAAACTTGATGGCACACTTTATTTTCTTACACTTAATAAACCAGAACCATTGCGTCCTTCTTTGTTGTGCATATGCTTGCGCTTTATGAGTTGAAGTTAGCAGAACCATGTATCATGGGGACCGCTTTCAACACTTCATAGGTACTTTGTACCTAGTTGATATCATGTTCTTTTGCTTATGGATCCTGGCGGTGTGAAATAAAAGTGGAACTTGTAAGGTCATGGAGTTTGTATGTATGTTAGAGAAACGCCTGGGCCGCTAGCCTAAGCCAAGCCTAATCATGGTGGAAACTTGCAGCATAACCATAATGAGCATTCTATGAAGCATCCTCAATAAAAATCTATGCACGTAGTAAATAAAAAGATCGCCGAGATGCTCATTGTCTGCTTGCCTTGTATTTTGATTATGAGATAGCTCCCGTGTCATGTGCAAGGGGTACCCCGTTGGCGGTTCTCTATGATACGTATATACTCACAATGACAAGAGCTTGCTTGTGACTGAAGTTGAGTAGCATGAGGATCGGTCTTCATAAGTAAGGGGCATGAGACTTCGATTTATAACTTGTCAAGCATATCCTCTTAGTTGTGTCACTTTCACCTTAACCACATCAAAGATGCTTATGATAGGGGCAATGAGATCTCAAAGCTAACGAGTACCGTACTTTTAGCATTTGGAAGCCTTTCAAGTTATTCAAAACCTTTTCTTCTACTTTTTAAGTCTCCACATATTCTTTGAGCACCTTCTTGAGAGCATGGTTGTCATTCTTTGTGTTTGTTCCATTACTTGATTATTTGTGTTATGACTTTGATGCTTGTATCCTTGATATCTTTACTTCTAGTCATCACTTGAACTCCAGAGGTGCCTTGGCATTTATAATCAAATGCAAGCGAGATACCACTCTATCATACCTTTTTATGAGCATGGTAATGTTGCTTATGTTTGTGCCTCATGCTACTTATTATTCTTGAGTTGGAATCTCTTCATAGCTTGCAATGACTATTAAGTAGACTTGGTTGCATACTCTTTATTATGAATTGTCTAAGTATTTGATCACATTGCTGAGAATATTTACATCATATGAAGCAAATGTGTTCGTGAAAGTTCTTTTATCGCACTCAGTTTTCAACTGAATTGCTTGAGGACAAGCAATAAGCTAAGCTTGGTGTAGCATCCCAATTGTCTAACAATTGCAATCCTACTAGCCTAGTCTATATATATGCTACTTCCTACATATAATTGTTGCATCATAATTATATCATGCTCATGTCATCATGCCACATTGCACTTGAGCATCATATAAAACCCTTTTCATTTGGTTCTTATCTCATATGCACTATTAATTGTATTTGCCTCTTGATATATTGTATTTAGTTCTTGATAAATGCTTGATGCCCAAGTGGAGTTGGGGGCATATCTTTTATTCCACTCCACCACCTTTCTTTGTCACCACCTTATAATTCCACCATCCTATGTACCCATGAGCTTTTACTTTCTTTTGGCATTTAATCTAGCTCATGTGAGTTGGGAGGGATCCAATTCTATTCTTTTGGCTTGGCCTAGATCCATATTTTTGGAATGCATGTGAATAAATGCCATGTGAATTATCTATTGTTTTGACAAGAAGAAAACATGGCATTTAATGATTATGCATGGGCCATGCAAGATCACCACCATCTTTGATCCTTTGGTTTTTATTTGTTTTTGGAGTGGATCATGTTCTCTTGGGATCATGTCAAGTAAGCTCTATTCTTTTGCTTTTACAATCACACCCTCACTATCTTGTCTCTCCTTGCCCTGTGCACGAAAACCCTAAACATTTCTCTATCTTCCTTCCACCCTCTTCTTGATCCATCATGCATGGATGTGGCTTTGCTTGTCACATATAAAAGGCTCTACATCTTCCCCTCCTCCTCATCATTTCTTTTTGCTTGTTCTTAAAAACCAAATCCTAACCCATGTCCTACCCTCTCTCTCTTTTCCCTCTCTTAAAACCCTAACCACCCTAGCTCGAACCACCACCCTCCTTTGCCGAGCCTACCATCCCACCCTCACCACCATTCTCTCCCTGCCATGCTGGCCCACACCCGAGCTACCCTATCTACCCCTTCCCCTAACCCTAGGCCGAGTTCACCCCATCCCCTCTTGCTCCTAGCCGAGCCATCCCCTTCCCCTCCCTCTCTTTCTCTCTCTCCCTAGCTGCCAAGCAGGCCCTACCGACGCTGCAGCCCCACCTGTCGGCGCCCTAGCCCGCTACACCCCCCACCTGCCCGAGAGAGAAGAAGAAAAGGTGGCATCACCTTTTCCACCCCGAGCTACCCCATGTGCACCCCCTCTTTCCCTCCTTATCTACCCCCTCTCCTGCGCCTCTCCCAGATCCCCAGGTTCCCAGGGCCCTACACCGTTGCCCTCTCCCCACCTGCCTCTGCTTCCTTCCTCCCTTCCAACCTCGGCCAACCATCAGCCGTCGCCGCTCTCCGTGGATGCGCGTCCTCCAGCAGCATCCGCGTCAACCCCGCCTGCGTAGCCAAGCCCACCGCCGCCGTCACCAAGAAGCCAAAGCGGCCAGGATCGTTCCACGACGGGGATCCGCCGGCGAAGCGCGCGCGCGGTGCTTGTGGCAAGGTCGATCCCGATTCCGCCGGCAAGGTCAAGAGATGCCCGCGTCTCAGCAGCGACGAGGATCGGTGCCCCCTCAGTTCGCAGCGGAAAGACGTCGAAGCCCTCTGCGTGATCAAGAACCAGGCGACTCCCGAGGTCGCGGCGGCGCCAACGAAGCCCCTGGCCTGCAGCATGCGCGAGCTCCTCGAGAAGGCCCGTCTTGCCAAGGCTCGCTCTGCTGCCCCTGCCGCCGAGGCCGCGGCCGTCTGCCGCCGGCGCGAGATCGAGCTGCTCAGGGCCGAGGCTCGCTGGGAGATGGACCAGGTGGTGCGCACGGTGGAGTTTAACGACCCTTTCATTGATTACCAGGATGCGTTCAAGTGAAGCTTCGGATTCATCTCGCGGCAGAAGAAACAACACAGTGAATCGATCCCGTCCAAGAAAAAGAGCTTATTGATCTCTTGGGGTTCAAGTGAAGCTTCAGATTCATCTCGCGGCTTGATTGATGGTGCACACGCTGGCTGGAGTCCAGCCGCCCTTTTAATTGATCCTGCGCAAGTGAAGATCGGCATTCATCTCGCGGCAGAGGAAACAGCAGAGAGGACGATGCTCAAGTGAAGATTGGGATTCCCCGTCCAAGAATTGAACCTAATCTAGGCTTTGTTAATTACTCTGAGCAGACGACATGTGTCTTATGTGTGTCTAGCGTAGATATTCGATACTGCTAGGTTAATTGACTGAATCACTGACAATTTGTTATTACTGCAAGAGTGATTCCCCCTGTAATCGGATCTTGTTTTTGCTAGTATTAATCAACGTAATCTTGTCTAATTTATAGAAAGACTTTCTCATTTATTTCTTCTTTTCCTGAGCTGTCTTATGTCCATGTTACCATGATTACAACAGTCATGTCAGTTAGCATTGTGTTCATACAAGCTGCAGTTTTTTTTCCTGTTGAAACGCCAAAACTCCAAAGTTCCCTGTCCCCAAGTAGAAGTGAGTTATAAACTAGATCCAAGCGATTTCAGAGGAAGATAACTAGAATTATAAGTGAACTAATATTGAATGTTTTGTTAGCCGAACAAAGGAAGCTACTTTTCTTTAAACAGAATAAAGTAAATTACAAATTGAGTTGAAGTGATGTATACGTACAAGTTTGTGTAATGTTTGGTCTTTCTTCTTTTTTTGAGCTGTCTTATCTCCATGTTACCATGGTTATAACAGTATGCCAGTCAACATTGTATTCATCCCGCTGCAGTTTACTTTTCCTATTGAAAGCTGAAATGCCAAAAAACGAAAATTCACTGCCCCTAAGTAGAAATGTCTGCGACCAGTCAGAACAAATATCTGTCAAGGTTACCTAGATTGGTGTCATATTCCTAGATTGGTTCAGTTAATGAGGCAGAAGCTCATTATGAGAACCAGGTATAAGGGATGGAACGAGGGAATGGTCCAGACGACAAGATCCTCAAGTAACAAGTGAATCGGTCCTAAAAATCGATATCCAATATATTAACATGACTATATTAACATGACTGAAGAATAGCGAACTCTGACGCCTACTGAATTTGTATTTAGGAAACACTATAAACTTAAGCAGAATGAGCTCAACCGCTTTTAATGCGATGAAATGGAAAAGGCACACAAAGACTACATGGTGTAAGCTCAGGAGTTGTATGAAAACAAGAGATTCATTCACACAATTGGTACAGAAAGAATAAAATTTAGTTTCTTAGGCACGAGCAGCAGGAATTCTACGAAGGTTCAGACAAGCTGAAACTGGGAACATATTTCTTCCGGCATTTGTTCACTGAGACGAGAACTTGGACTCCAAACATTAATCTAGTAGCCCTATGTGATCTTCAACTAAGCCTGCAGCTACCAGCCTACCACTTGCCAGGGAATTCAACTAGGAGGAAATTCCCCACTGTATTGCATATGTTCAAAACAGTAGAAGCCTAATGAGTTCTACAAGTTCTATGCCACTGAGCAAAAACCTCATATCACATAGCTCTTCGTAACACTTGACTTTAATTTAATAGACCTAACTGGTGTAAACACTGTCTACATTACTCTGCTTCCAAAATGCGATACAGCTCTAACGGAGCCCTTAAAATCGCGAACTGTAAATCGCGTTTACAGTACACGGAAAACCACTTTTACCGTCTAAAAACAGTCGGCGCATGATGGAAATCGCAAACTCGATCCGTAAAAGAGACGGGTCGAGTTTGCGGGTTCCATTCTGCGCCGCGACAATTTTCGGACGGTAAAAGCGAGGATCTCAATATTTTCACATGTCAAAGTTTCATTCTGCAAATTGATTCAATCAGCAGATGCAATAAACGGTTGGAATCAAATGTTCATCCAAATTATCCAAATCAAATTACAACAACAGTTTCAACCAAATAGTTTAAATCAAATCATACAACCTCTCCTCTCGTTCATCTGCATCAATCGGATGGTGTCTTCTTCGTTGGGAGCTCGAAGGTACTCTTCACCAAACAAGCGAATCACCAACCTAGCAAACCGCCGCACATATTCAATGGTTGTATCTGCACCAATGCGTTCGATATCTCCTACGGAAGAGATGCGAGGGGTAGGTTGGTACCTCAACAAAGTAATCTTGCATGAGGGAGTGGTGGCCGAGGGAGCGGTTGTGTGGGAGGCAAATACGACCGGGCACCGAGCTGCGCCGCCGATTCACGAGCATGAACCTATCCTAAATCTCCTTGACGGCGAGGATGATGGCCAACTGTTCGGTGTCGTCATCGTGGAGCATCTCGTCGAGGTCGGAATCGTCAGAGGAGGACGAGTCGTCAAAAAAGAACTCCTCGCTCTCGCTCAGTTCCGAAGACATCTGCAGCAAACACGTAGACCGTCAAGAAGGTGGTTGGCGAGGTTGATTCGATCGGCGGCGGTGAGGGGACCAGATCTTACTGCGGCATGGTGGGCAAGGTCGATTTGGGCGATTTCGGGAGCGGCATCGCGCACATAACGCGTGGCGGCCGGATCTATTCGCCTGCGTGCAGAGCGTCGTGGAGGAAGGCGACAAGTATGGTGACGTGGCGGGCGGAAGGGGGAGAGGGAGAGGGAGAGGAAATATCAGCGCGCCAACCTCCGCAGTGAATAGCAGTCGCGCTCGGGTCGACCGCTTGCCCCGGGAATGCAAAGACCGATGGCTTTTATGGTTACCATTAGAGTGCCACTATTTCACGGAAACCAAAAAATAGCAGTTTATTTATAGTTTGTGCAATTTTAAGGGCTTCGTTAGAGCTGCGCTAAGGGGTTATAGACCCTTATCTTTGCAACACCGTGCGCTAAGATGTTTCCAGTGTTAAAATGGACGTGGAGTTGTTATTTGGTACATTCTGATTTGTTGGGTTACTGAATCGGAAAGTAGAAATTTCGTCCCTTTGATTATTCATTTTGGATGTCAGAATTGAATTAGAGTGGACGGGATCCCCCAAGTCCAAACGCGTTTCACCTGCGCGTGGGCCCAGCGCTAACCACACCCAATACCCAGATCCTCCCCATCCATTCCGGTTTGGACTCAAATTTGCAGGCGCGTCTTCTTCTTGCCGCCAATGAACTTGGGCGCTACTTCTCTTCCCCTCCCGCTCCTTCTTGCTGCTCATCCCTATCCCGCCATCGATTTCCTCGATCTCGTCTGCTGTGCCCTGATCTTGCGCGTGCTGCTCCGGCCATGGGTCCCACGGTCCACCCCCACTCCCTGGCCGCGCGCGCATCAGCCGCCGCCGCCCTCCGTGGCTGCGCGTCCTCCAGCAGCATCCGCATCAACCCCGCCTGCGTAGCCAAACCCACCGCCGCCGTCGCCAAGAAGCCAAAGCGACCTGGATCCTTCCACGGTGGGGATCCGCCGGCGAAGCGCGCGCGCGGTGCTTGCGGCAAGGTCGAGCCCGATTCCGCCGGCAAGGTCAAGAGATGCCCGCGTCCCAGCAGCGACGAGGACCGGTGCCCCTTCAGTTCGCAGCGGAAAGACGTCGAAGCCCTCTGCGTGATCAAGACCCAGGTGATTCCCGTGGTCGCGGCGGCGCCAACGAAGCCCCCGGCCTGCAGCATGCGTGAGCTCCTCGAGAAGGCCCGTCTCGCCAAGGCTCGCTCTGCTGCCCCTGCCGCCGAGGCCTCCGCCGTCTGGCGCCGGCGCGAGATCGAGCTGCTGAGGGCCGAGGCTCGCCGGAAGATGGACCAGGTGGTGCGAACAGTGGAGTTCAACGACCCTTTCATTGATTACCAGGGCGCGTTCAAGTGAAGCTTCGGATTCATCTCGCGGCAGAAGAAACAACACAGAAAATCGAGATCCCTTCCAAGAAAAGAGCCTTTTGATTGATGGTGCGCGCTCTGGCTGGATTCGAGCCACCATTTTCACTGATCCTGCTCAAGTGAAGATTGGCATTCATCTCGCGGCAGACGAAACAGGAGAGAGGACGATGCTCAAGTGAAGATTGGGATTCCCCGTCCAAGAACTGAACTTAACCTAGGCTTAGTTAATTACTCCAAGCAGACATGTGTCTTATGTGTGTGTAGTGTGGATATTCGATACTGCTAGGTTAATTGACTTAATCACTGGCAATTTGTTATTACTGCGAGTGATTCCCCCGTAAATTGATCTTGTTTTTGCTACTAGTATTAATCAACCTAATCTCGTCTAATTTATAGAAAGAGATTCTCATTTATTTCTCCTTTTTCCTGAGCTGTGTTGGGCCTTTTACAATGGGTATTTCTTAGCGCGATATGTGTTTTGCATATATGGCATGTCATTTAATAAAGATAGAGTGTTGTTGTATCTTAGACTTGTCACAATGGGGAGTACATATACTAGTATATGATACCATCTCCACAATGCATAGTATCATAGTCTTAGTGTATATTGTTTTATAGAATCTCAATAATTGCGTACAAGATTTATTTGGGACTAGGTTTTCTAGTTCTACGTGCTATGATACCGTATCTACCTATGATACTAACACAATCTCTTTCATCATTAATTAGCATGCTACATCAGAATTTTGTCAACATGGCATGCATGATGCTACCTATGATACTTCCATTGGGGCTAGTCTTACCTTGATACACCCCTTGCACAATATCATAGGCAAAAAACTTGAGTAGACCAATCACACACTTGCATGAGTCTAAAATCATTAAATGCAACCTCTACTAAGAAACTTCATCTAAGAAACAATGCATTGTCATTATTGTTTCTTAAGTTTTAACTGCTTCTATGAAAACGTCTTAAGATACATTCCATGGTGAAAGGCCTTATGTCCATGTTACCATTATTACAACAGTCATGTCAGTCATCATTGTTTTCAGACAAGCTGCAGTTTTTTTTCCGTGTTGAAACACCAAAACTCCAAAGTTTCCTGTCCCTAAGTAGAAGGGAGTTCTTTCGTTATAAAATATAAGATGTTTTAACTTTTGTAAAACGAATGTATCTAGACTTATTTTAGTGTCCAAGTTTACTCTGAACCTATACACTAAAAGATGTCTAGATATATTCGTTCCACAAAGTCTAAAACATATTATATTATGAAACGGAGGGAGTAGATCTAAGTGATTTCAGAAGAAAATAATTAGAATTATAAGTGAACCTCACTCTCAAAATAGATGTCGTAGTGTCTAGATACATCTAAAATTTAACAATTTGCGATTACGACATCTATTTTGAGAGGGGGGAGTACTTTCTTTTAAACATAATAAAGTAAATAACAGACTGATTTGAAGTGATTTATACAAGTTTGTGTAATGTTAGGTCTTTCTCGTTTTCCTGAGTTGTCTTATCTCTAATTATCCATGTTACCATGGTTACAACAGTATGTCAATCAACAGTGCATTCATCCTGCTGCAGTTTATTTTTCCTATTGAAAGCTGAAACGCCAAAACTCGAAAATTCACCAACCCTAAGTAGAAGTGAGTTGTAAATTAAATCTAAACGATTTCATATATGTACTAACTTTCCAGCTTTCTTTTTCAGCCTTCCGAGGGAACATCGCCTGGAATAGATATTTGACCACTGTCAAGGTTATACCTAGATTCGTGCAATATTCCTAGATTGGTTCAATTAACGAGGCAGAAGCTCATTATGTGAACCATGTAAATGAAAGATGCATAAAATGATCCAGAAATTGAGGGTAATAAAGACAAAAGCAATGAGAACATGGAAGGTGATAATGATCAGAGGGGTAGCGCTGATGCAAATGATGATAGCAACAACGGTTCGGACCAAATTAGAGGGTCAACAATGAACACAAACCAGGTCCCTGCCTTGCCACAAAGTTTAATGGTTGGATCCTATACATGGGACCTCTCTGATGGTGCATCTCCACCTAAACCCCTAGGTTTTTTATCTGCTCAAGTCCCTCGGGCTTTGGGGGTATCTAATTCAGCTGCTTTTTGTTCTATGGGCCATGAGAAGAGGGAGATTAAATCTCACTTGTGGGGTGACCGTGTTGAGTTCGAAGAACAAGGGCTTCCCTCGCTGCTGGCCAACAAACCTTCTGCTACTTTTGGTTCAGCGGTGGAGCAGCTGGTCGAGGGGTTAACAAAGGGGGCTAACACAACTAATGGTTCTGATTTGGTTGTGTTGGGACGGCAGGATCATGCCGTGGCAACTGTTCAGCGTGCTTCCGGTGTGGAGTCAGAGACTCGGCAGAACACTGTTGCGGCAGAAAAGAAGTGTCTTTTCCCTGCCGCGACGCAGCTCTTGCCTCTTTTTTCTGCCGCTGCGGATGAAGCTGAGTCTGCAGCGATAACTATGGACAAGAATATAGTGCAGTCTACTCGTGCAGGGTTGATGAACGCGCCCTTTTCTTCTCCACCAAGGGCTGACACCGCGCATATGACTAAAACACCCAAAAATTCAGAAAAGGGTCCTGCTATGTGTCCTGAGAAGATACAGCCGGCAGGAGGTCAGGTTGGGACGCGTGGAACTGGTGTTTTCCTCGGGGGTCGTTGTTCTATGCAAGAGCTAATCAAGTTTGGAGGGATCCCTGAGCCTGTTGCTGCGGGACTGCGGTCTAGTGATCGTATCTGAGCGCAACCTAACTCGGACACAACGCAACTTGAGAGGGCACAACTGCGGGCGCAGAACAAGGATATCGTCTTCTCTCCAGGTATAAACAAGGCTCCTAGTTGTTCGATTGCTTCCATTCCTAATAATATTATCATCGATAGGGCTGCTAGGCTTGGGGTTAGCTTAGGGGAATCGGATGTGCAGGTGTCAACTTCCATAGATTTATTAAAAGACGTAGACTTGCATAGAACGTTAATCATGCTTAAGAAAAAAGAGGAATCGGTTAATAGAGATGCTGGTGGCCTGCATAGTTCAGTTATTAATGAGGCAAAGGATTTAAGTTTGGACCTTGGTGTGGAGGAACAATCAGGTTCCCGAGATCCTGACGATCTCAACACACAAGGGATCAAGATCGCTAAAGTTTATAAACGAAAAAATAAAGATTTGAAGGCGGTCCGTAGAAGCACCAGATTAATTAAGAAATAGTTAAAATGAAAGGTATTTTTTGGAACAGCAATGGTTTTGGTGATACGGCTAAACATTCTTTTATTCATGAATCGGTCAGAGATTTTATGCTTGATTTTGTTGCTATTCTAGAAACTAGGAGATCCAATTTTTCTACACCGTTTTTAAATCGGTTGGCAGGAGGTTTAGACTACATTTGGTATTGCGTTCCACCTCAAGGCAGGTCGGGCGGGATCCTTGTGGGGTTTAATGTGGCATCTATTACTGTCAAAGGTGTAACGATGGGGGATAGGTGTGTGAAATTTCATGCTCAAAGCGGAAGCGAGAATGTCGGCTTGAGTAACGAAAACATTGGTGAGAATCCAATGCCCCGAAAACCCAAGGTTTCCTCCGCAAGGTTCGTCCACGGAGCCATTCAAAGCTTATCACACTTCTCCTTCCGACCTTCCAGCACCGGGCAGGTGTCAGACTCTATACATCGTGTTACCACTTAGCAGAGTCCTGTGTTTTTAATAAACAGTCGCTACCCCCTGGTATGTGCCGCTTTCCTAATCAAAAGATAGGAGAGCAATTTCATGCTGCAAACAAAGCTGATGGTTTTGAGTGGAACCTAGTGGCTGTTTATGGAGCAGCTCAAGATGCACAAAAAGCTGAGTTTCTTGCAGAGCTAGTCCGAGTTTGTGAAAATAGTATGCTTTCTTTATCGGTAGGAGGAGATTTTAACATTATCCGTAGACATGAGGAGAAGAATAATGATAAATTCAACACTAGGTGGCCATTTATTTTTAATGCTATTATTGAAAGTTTAGACTTGAAAGAAATATCACTATCGGGGAGACAATTCACTTGGGCTAACCGCAGAGATACACCAACATATGAGAAACTAGACAGAGTTCTCACCAATATAGAGTGTGAACAAAAATTTCCTCTAGTTTATGTACGTGCGTTGACAAGATCAGGATCGGATCATACACCCCTCCTTCTGGATTTGGGTGTTCAGGCTCACCTGAGGAATAAGTTCTCTTTTTCATTCGAAATCTCATGGCTACGCCAAGATGACTTTGTAGACATGATTCGTCGAGAGTGGAACTTAGCTTCAGCAGGTAGCACCCCTTTGGAGACTTGGCAGAACAAGATCCGCCATGTTAGAAATTTTCTCCGAGGTTGGGCTAGAAATATGAGTAGCATTTACAAGAAAGAGAAGGAACGTATGCTTATGTTAATTGATAACTTAGACCAAAAGGCGGAGACCACACTTCTTACTGATTCCGAGAGTGAATCGATGAGAAGGGCAAATGAACAAGTGCTAAAACTTAGACGAGATGAAGAGTCCAAGTGGGCTCAACGGGCTAAGGTTAAACATGTTCAAGAAGGCGGAAATAATACCAAGTACTTTCATTTAATTGCCAATGGCAAGCATAGGAGGAAGAAGATCTTCAACTAGAACAGGATGAAGGCACCATTGTTGGTAAAGAAAATCTCAAAGTATATATCACCGAGTATTATAAGAAATTATTTGGGGTATCGGCTAAGAATAATTTCTCTCTCATTGAATCTGAAATTTTGGACATTCCTCAACTTTCTCCTGAATAAAATATCATTCTTACATCTAATTTCAAAGAGGAAGAGGTGTATGATGCTATTATGCAAATAGAGAAAAATAAAGCTCCGGGGGTCCAGATGGCTTCCCAGCTGAGTTTTATCAAGTATGTTGGTCAATCATTAAAGAGAACATCATGAGGATGTTCATGGGTTTTCACTCGGGTGTTTTACCCCTCTTTCAACTAAACTTTGAAACTATTATTTTATTACCAAAGAAAGAAAATGTGACACAAATTCAACAATATAGACCCATTTGCCTACTTAATGTGAGTTTTAAGATAGTCACAAAAGTAGGGACAAATAGAGTCACTAGCCTTGCTCATAAGGTTATTAGGCCAACTCAAACTGCTTTCATGCCGGGTAGGCATATCCTAGAAGGGGTAGTTATTCTGCACGAAACAATTCATGAACTCCATCGGAAAAAGTTGGATGGTGTTCTTCTCAAAATAGATTTTGAGAAAGCATATGACAAAGTCAATTAGAATTTCTTGCAACAAACTCTTCGCATGAAAGGGTTTGATCCTTTATGGTGCGACTGGATTAATTCTATTGTCAACAAAGGAAGTTTCGGCATTAAAGTAAACAATGCCATAGGGCATTATTTCCAGACCAAAAAGGGGCTTAGGCAAGGGGACCCCCTTTCGCCGATCTTGTTTAACCTGGTGGCTGATATGTTAGCAATTTTAATAGCTAGAGCCAAAGAAGATGGTCAGGTTGGTGGATTAATTCCTCATCTAGTCGAGGGAGGAATTTCGCTTCTACAATATGCAGATGATACAATAATATTTTTGGAACACAATCTGGAAAAAGCTTTGAATATGAAGTTAATCTTATGTATTTTTGAGCAACTTTCTGGTTTGAAGATTAACTTTCATAAGAGCGAGTTATTTTGTTTTGGTAAAGCAAAAGATGTTAAAGAACAGTATATGGATATTTTCGGCTGTGAGGAGGGGCCCTTCCCTTTTAGGTATTTGGGGATCCCAATTAACTTTAGAAAACTAAAGAATGGTGAATGGATGTCGGTAGAGGACCGTTTTGAAGTCAAGCTTAGTAGTTGGATTGGTAACTTACTATCATATGGAGATCGTCTTGTGCTTATCAACTCAGTGCTTACTAGTTTGCCCATGTTTATGTTATCCTTTCTTGAGATTCCCATAGGGGTGTGTAAGAGATTGGATTTCTTTAGGTGGAGATTCTTCTGGCAAAGTGATGGACACAAAAGAAAGTATAGGCTTTCTAAATGGAACATCATTTGTCGCCCCAAAGATCAAGGGGGACTTGGGATAGAAGTTCTATATGTTAAGAACAAGTGTTTACTCAGCAAGTGGCTATTTAAACTCTTGAATGGGAAGGGGGTATGGTAGGAGCTGCTTCAAAATAAATACCTGCAGTCAAATACTCTATCACAAGTTAAAATTAAAGTGGATGACTCACCTTTTTGGAAGGGCCTGATGAAGGTAAAAGAAGATTTTTTCGACAGAGGTTCCTTTAAAGTAGGGAATGGCATGGATATTTGTTTTTGGGAGGATCATTGGCTGGGGGATACGCCTCTTGCCAAACAATATCCCTCCTTATATAATATTGTCCAGCATAAAAATGTAACCGTTGCAAATGTTCTATCGGGGGCTCCTATTAATATGGCGTTTAGAAGGAATCTTACTAGGAACAGATGGATGCGATGGTTACATCTTCTAGGTCGATTAATAGATGTTAATTTGAACCATGAAGATGATAAATTTATTTGGAATCTTACCTCATTTGGTGTGTTTTTGGTGAAGTCTATGTATCTCGATTATTTGAATGTGCATACTACGTCTCTTAGAAAGTATTTATGGAGAATCAAAGTGCCACTAAAGATAAGGATTTTTCATGTGGTTTCTACATAGGAAAGTTATTTTAACGAAGGATAATCTGCTTAAAAGGAACTGGCATGGTGACAAATCGTGTTGCTTCTGTAATGAAGATCAAACTATTCAACACTTATTTTTTGATTGCCCACTCGCGAAAATAGTCTAGCGAGTTGTCCATATGGCTTTTGGGTTGGCACCTCCTAGAAACATCACTAGTTTATTTGGGAATTGGTTGAAAGGAATTGATGAAGTCATAAGAAGCCAAATTAGAGTTGGGGTTTGTGCTTTGTTATGGGCTTTTTGGCATGTCTGAAATGAGTTAACTTTTAACAAATCAGAAGGTGCTTCTTTTTTGCAGGTTATCCCGCTTGCTACGCATTGGACCCGTATGTGGTTATGTCGACAGCCGGAGGCGCACAGACATGCCATGGCTTTTGGATGCAGCCACCTGGATTCGGTTGCGCGGCATTTTTTCAGCCGGTGTGGTTGGCAGCTTGATCGCAGACTCACATGTTGATACATAGGCACAACACTCTTTTTGCTTTATTTAGGTGGCCGATTCATGCCGAGACTCTTTCTGATCCTTGAATTGTATGAATTGTAATAAGTGTAACCTTAGCTACTAAGCTAAGTCTAGATGGTTTAGTCCTAATAATCAAAATAAAGGCCGTATGCATTCTTTCAATGTAGAGGCCGGCGTTTTTATCCCATTTCGAAAAAAATTTGAACCATGTAAATGGCGATAGCATCCAAATTAAATCATAGGCTTCGAGCTATAAGGGTTGGAACGAGGGAATGGTAACGGTTGAATCAGACCTAAACATCGATATCCAATACATTAACACGACTGAAGAATAGAGAACTTTGACGGATACAGAATTTGTATTCAGGAAACACTGTCCAATGACCAGAATGAGCTCAACCGCTTTTCATGCGATGAAATGGGAAAGACGCGCAAAGACTAAATGCTGTAAGCTCAGGAGTTCTATGAAAACAAGAGATCTTCCACACAATTGCGACATCCCGCTACAGAAAGAATAAATATAGTTTCTTAGACAGGAGCAACACGAGTTCTACGAAAACTGGCAACATATTTCTTCCGGCATTTGTTCACTCAGACGAGGACTTGGACTCCAAACATTCATTAGGCCGTGCTTGACTCGGGGTCGGCCAGGGCGCATCGCGCCAAGATGGACGTGGTCCGCGCCGGGAGGGGGCTTCTCCCCTTGCCACTTTAGGGCGGACAGTGGGGTGGTGGGCGTAGAGCCGCTAGCGTTGCTTTTGACCAGGGCTCAAAAGCGGTCGAAGCTAAAGCAGAGGATAAGGACGGCAATGAGGAAAAAAGGCGAGGCTGGAAAAAACGGCAGCAGCGCCAGAGCCTGCGCGCACCAAGCAATGGGCGGTCGCCCCTCCGGTGCTGACGAGCGCTGCTTTGGACGGTTCTGGAGCAGCCCCGACACCCCCGACCTTGGCGGCTTCGCTTGGGGAGGTTGGGGACAGGGTGGCGCTGTCCCAGCCCGTGTCCGTGGATGGGGAGGTGGACCAGGTGCTAGACACGGTCGAGACCACGGATCGGTCCAGTCCGCCACAAGTGGATCCTGCCTCGTGTGGCCCAAATGCTGGCTTGGCGCCAGCGGTCTCCATCGCCGGGGCCTGCACGCCAGGGCCCAGGAGCGGCCATGTGTGTCCCAGGAGGGTGCAACTGTGGCTTCCCTGTCTCCTTCCGCTATGGTGGCTCGTGGGCCGATTTTGACATTGGCGCTGGTCATCGCCGAGGCGGGCCCGCGCGGGATGGATACTGCCACTTCTCCAGCGCACGACGGGGTGATCTCATCGCCACCTGAGGAATTGGGCATACCGGGCTGGCTCTTTGACGTGGACAGGAAGGGTGGAAGGAATCTCGTCGTGGCCACCACGCAGGACCCAACCTCACCTGAGCCGACCCCACCCCGTCCAGTCACCCGCCTCGCTTCACCCCCTATCCAGTTCTTCAGCAGAAGGTTGGCATCTTCAGGGTGACTAGCACGAGCAGCCCGCCGCCGACACGATCTCGTACTCTGGGAGAGTTCCTTGCCGCCGCCAAGTTACGTTCAGACGCCCTGCTACTCGCACCACCTGTGCAACGCCGCCTGATGGCGCTGAACTTCTAGCCTGCAGGAGTTCTAGGATTGCCAGGCAGCCAGGGGGGCTGAACTCCGAGCAGAAGGTGGTCCGCAACCTCATGAGGAAACTAGGACTCATCGCACAGGATGAAGCGCCAACCGACGTGGCCCTGGAGGCCTTCCACCGGATGTTCGAGACCCCTCTCATAGACGAGATGATTGAGGCGGTGGGCGAGCTTTATGGATGGACCCTCTCGGTGATCAGAGGTTGCGCTACACCCCAGTCAGGGGTGGTGCAGGGTGGCCACTTAGTGGTAGTCTGACCTACTAGGTCATTCTCGGGTGTCACACCGTTCCAGATGTCGTATGATCCTACAATTTTTGTGTCTAACGTGCGCGGTCTTAATGACCGTGTGCGTCAGACGGGTGTGAGGAGTGTCGTCGCTACGACGAGTGCGTCCATTGTATGTTTGCAAGAGTCTAAGCTTGCCATTGTATCACCTTCTATTGTAATGGAAACCCTAGGTGCGGACTTTGACGCTTACTTCTGCTTGCTAGTGACCGATACTAGAGGGGGCATTATAATGGCTTGGAAAAGCAGGGTGGTGCAGCTAGATAGCGCGTACGTGGATGTGAACAGTGTAACCGCTAGAGTGGCTCCTACGGAGGGGCCACCTTGGTGGCTTACATGTGTCTACGGCCCAGAAGCTGAGGCTGATAAGATCGCCTTCCTCGCTGAGCTCTAGGAGATCAGGAGACTCTGCCCTGAACCATGGGTGCTTTGTGGTGATTTCAACATGAACTACCGGGATGAGGACAAGAATAATGCCAATCTCAACCACCACATGATGGGTTGCTTTAGGAGATTCCTAAACGACTGTGTTCTTAAGGATATTTATCTCCATGATAGGAGGTTCACTTGGTCCAATGAGCGGGAGACCCCCCACCCTGGTCAGGTTGGACAGGTAGTTTGCTCATCTGATTGGGAAGAGCTATACGGTAGCTACTCTTTGCGCTACTGATGTCTACGCACTTCTATTCTTGTAGACAGTTGTTGGGCCTCCAAGTGCAGAGGTTTGTAGAATAGCAGCAAGTTTTCCCTTAAGTGGATCCCCCAATGTTTATCGAACTCAGGGAGGAAGTGGTCAAAGGTATTACCTCTCAAGCAACCCTGCAATCAAGATACAATAAGTCTCTTGTGTCCCCAACACACCCAATACACTTGTCAGGTGTATAGGTGCACTAGTTCGGCGAAGAGATAGTGAAATACAAGTGTTATAGATAATTATAAGTGGTAACGGTGATAGAAAATAGCTTGATGGCGTGGAAAAGACTAAAGCAAAACTGAAATTAAGATAGAAGCAAGCAAACATGTAGTAGATCTAATAGCAAATGGTGTTTCAGTGCTTAGAAACAAGGCCTAGGGATCATTCTTTCACTAGTGAACACTCTCATATAAATATATTCTTCTTTATGATACTATGCTGAACTACTCTCCAGTTGGACACTCTAATCCATGGTAGGGCTATAACAACACACCTTAAAGTTCATATTTCCCATCTAGATAACCCCACACTGTCACCTTGAGCACTAGATGGTTCAAACAAACACCACAATTTCATAAAGACATCCAACTCCAAATATAACTCATAACAAGTATTTGAAATCTCTAGCTTAAGTGCCACCATGGTGTGCACACTGTCAACTTCACACACATGGGGAGAGCAGAGATCTATTAAAGCACTTGAGTAGTAAGGTAGATCTATAGATTACAAGCTCATGATCTCAATAAGAACATGCATAGAGAGAGATGAACACATAGCTACCGGTAGAACCCTTAGCCTCGAGAGAGAACTACTCCCTCATCGTCATGGGAATCAGCAATGGTGATGGAGATGGTGGTGGAGATCGATGGAGATGGCTCCGAGGGCACTTCCCTGTCCCGGCAGGGTGCTGCAACAGAGACTTTCTGTCCCTGAATCTCCCCTTCGGTGGGGGCGGCGCTGCGAAACTTTTCGTGGCTGGAGGCTTGATTCTTTAGGGTTTATGCATCGGAAGGCTCTTATAGGCGAGAGGGGAGACCGAGGGGGTGCCGGAGGGCCCCACACCACCCCTGGCGTGGCCTGGCCTGGCCCGCGCCACCAGGTGGTGTAGCCAGCCCCTGGCCCCTCTCCGTCTCGTGTTCTGGCTCCGTGAGTCTTCTGGTAAAATACCGATTTTGGCTTTTGTCCGGTCCAATTCCGAGAATATTGATTTTCTGACTTTCCTAGAACCAAAAATAGCAGAAAACAGGAAACTGGCACTTTGGCATTTGTTAATAGGTTAGTCCAAGGAAGTGTATAGAAAGTACTCCAAAGTTGGAACAAAACACAAGAAAGTAGATAAAACCAAGCATGGAACATCAAAAATTATAGATACATTTGCAATGTATCAACATCCCCAAACTTAACTCCTGCTCGTCCTCGAGTAGGTAAGTGATAAAAAGAAAGAATAATTTTTGAGGTGACATGCACCATCATAAACTTGATCAAAGTATTTGTAAAACAATCAAAGCTAGGATCATAGTACTTCAATCATAACATGAAAGACAAAGTTCTAGCAATAAGACAAAGAAACTATGTTGCAACATGAAAAGGCACAAACAAAAGGTTCATGAATAACAATGCTTTGCAAGACGTTTGTTTGTTTCACATAAAGAAAACATAGCATAATAGTATTCAGCTTGTCCCTCATAGAGTAGCAAATATAGATTCATATGACACCTTCAAAGTTCATAAGAGTGACTAGATACAAATAGTTCAAAACAAGCAATATCAAGTTATGCAACAATCAACTAGTCTTGGGACAATGCACATAGAACTAAGAATGGCCACTATGCTCTCAAAGTAGGTGCATCAAGGTAGAAGGTGGAGACTCAGTATAATGGTGGAAGAAAGGCCTTCATAGAAGGAAGTAGGGATTCAAGTCTCATAAAAAGCTTCCAAAAATTATGGTACTTGTAGCTTTAAGCTCCCATTGCCCCTATCATAAGCATCTTGAAGGTGATTAAGGTTAAAGTGACACAACTAAGAGGATATGCTTGACAAGTTATAAGCCGAAATCTCATGCCCCTTACTTACGAAGACCGAATCTCATGCTACTCAACTTTACTCACAAGTAAGCTCTTGTCATTGTAAGTACATATATATCATAGAGAACCACCAACGGGGTACCCCTTGCACATGATACAAGAGCTATCCCATAATCAAAATGACAAGGCAAGCAGCCAATGAGCATCTCAGCGATCTTTTTATTTGCTATTTGCATTGGTTTTTATTGAGGATGCTTCATAGAGTGCTCATTATGGTTATGCTGCAAGTTTCCACCATGATTTGGCATGGCTTAGGCTAGCGTCCCAAGCGTTTCTCTAACACACATAAAACTCCATGATCTTACAAGTTCAACTTTTATTTCACACCGTCGGGATCCATAAGCAAAAGAATATGATATCAACGGGGTACGAAGTACAGGTGCAATGTTGAAAGCGTTCCCCATGATACATGGTTTTGCTAATTTCAACTTATAAAGCGCAAACATATACGCAACAAAGATGGACACAATGGGTCAAGTTTATTAATTGCAAGAAAGTAAAGTGTGCCATCAAGTTCGTGAGAGCTTTAATCACTAGTTTTCTCATAACAAGTTTAATTTGGAAGGTAGATAAAAACATGAATATACTTGGAATAGCAAATGCTAATAGGTAGGTATGGTGGACTCTTTGGAATAACTTGGTTTTAGGAGTTGGATGCATGAGTGGAACTCATACTTGGTTATGGAGGCTAGCAAAAGACTGGGAGCGACCAACTAAGAGAGCAATAATGGTCATAATCATGCAGAGCGACAAAACATCATTGATCAAAGCATAAAGTGATACTACAAGTTGAAAACTAAAGGATCATAAAGGCTAGGGTGACTTGGGATAGTCATAACATGGTGTGAGCATGCGCTAAGTCAACCCAAATAAAGCATTAAAGGAGAATACCACAATACTATGCTTTAATATGCTAAAACAACGCATGATTCTTCAAAGGCACATTAAGCAATCTCAATTGTTTATAACAAGTCATGCTACAGCAAAGAATACTAAGCCTAAAGCCAAAACAATATCAAGCATGGCATGACAAAGCACATGCCACAGTCAAAAACAAGCTCTCTTTACCACTTAAGCATGAACTTTCCTACTCTTTTCCAAACCAAACCAAACTATTTGAAAACCAATGTATGAAAGAGGGGGTCCAACAAATTTATTCAGCAAACTAAGAAAACCAAGCAAACGAAAAACCAAAACAAAAACAAAAAATGAGACGCTCCAAGAACAACACAACTGTGCATGAAAGAATAAAAATGAAGCGTTTGGAAGAAACTGCGATTTTTATTGATGAAGAGGGGGATGCCTTGGGCATCCCCAAGATTTGACGCTTTTAATTCTTGGATATTTCTTAGGGCGACACGCGTGGCATCCCCAATCTTGAGCTTTAGTCCATCTTTCATCTCATTACTCATTCCTTTCATACACCTGAAATTTTTCCTTCATACAAAACTTCACACAATCTTTATTAGCAACATTAGTGCACTCAAGATAATAAGTCTTTAATTTCAGTTCTAACACCAATAAAACTTCCATTAAAACACTAGCTACTATAGCACTTCCCTCAAAAAGCTCAATTCCCCAAAAGAACTAAAAAAGGAACCAACAAGAAGCAAATGCAAATAATGGCAGAAATCTGTCAAAACAGACCAGCAGGTAAAAACCAATTTTTTCGAAGATGTTCTGTTGCTCAAATTGAAAAGTGCTGAACTAACGTAAGTTAGATAACAACCTGGGGCAGAAGCACAAAAATTGACGCCTCAAAAGGACGTACAGATATTTTACATGAATTTTTACGGTGAAGCACATCAATCTGTTTCGGGACAGCAACTTTCCCAATCATTACTTCTCTCTCATTAGAGGTTACTCTTGGCACAAAAAGCAAATAAAAATGATAAGGAGCGGTTATTACTGAAGTAATAACTTCCAAGACTCATCTAAAACTTTTGGGTTATCTCTCAATAAGTACTTTGCTTTAACGCCTTTAAGTTAGACGTGATATTTTTGAGAAGATGCTCACATAGGAAATATGAATTGAAGTAAAAGAGAGCATCAAGAAGCCAATTAAAAACACATTTAAGTCTAACCACTTCCTATGCATAGGAATATTGTAAAGAAACAAGTCATGAAAGCACGAAGCAACAAGCATAGGAAAGCAAAACAAGTGCAACTTCAAAATTTTCAACATAAAGAGGGGAAACTTAATATTGTTGAGACACATAAAACCATGTTTCCCTCTCTCATAATAGCTTTCAGTAGCATCATGAATAAAATTAACAATATAACTATCACATGAAACATTCTTATCATGAGCCACATGCATATAATAATTATTACTCTCCACATAAGCATAGCCATTCTTATTAATTGTAGTGGGAGTAAATTCAACAAAATAGCTATCAATATTATTCTCATCACCATAATCATCAAATATAGGAGGCATATTGTAGTCATAATTAATTTTCTCCTCAATAATAGGTGGACTGAAAATATTATATTCATCATTGTAATCATCATATATTGGAGGTTTGATATCATCATAAGCAATAGAATAGCTATCTTCCAAAGCTGGGGAACTAAAAAGATCATTTTCATAAGAACTAGCTTACCTAAGCTTAGACTTTTCCGTAGCATTAGCAATAATGGTGTCCAAAGAATTCATAATAACAACATTGCTATTAACATGCAAATAAAGTTCCATAGGTTTTTTAATTTTCTCTTCAAACGCTTCATGTCCTAACTCAAGATAAATACTATAAAGCTCTCTAATTTTGTTGTTGTTTTTCCATTAAGCCTAACTAGTGAAAACAAGAAACAAAAAGACAAAATTGCAGAATCTAAAGGAAATAACTTCGAGTACTCACACCGGAGGATGTGAGTACCTTTTACCATACCTCCCCGGCAATGGCGCCAGAAAATAGCTTGATGTCTACGCACTTCTATTCTTGTAGACAGTTGTTGGGCCTCCAAGTGCAGAGGTTTGTAGAACAGCAGCAAGTTTTCCCTTAAGTGGATCACACAAGGTTTATCGAACTCAGGGAGGAAGTGGTCAAAGGTATTCCCTCTCAAGCAACCCTGCAATCAAGATACAAGAAGTCTCTTGTGTCCCCAACACACCCAATACACTTGTCAGGTGTATAGGTGCACTAGGTCAGCGAAGAGATAGTGAAATACAAGTGGTATAGATAATTATAAGTGGTAACGGTGATAGAAAATAGCTTGATGGCGTGGAAAAGACTAAAGCAAAACTAAAATTAAGATATAAGCAAGCAAACATGTAGTAGATCTAATAGCAAATGGTGTTTCAGTGCTTAGAAACAAGGCCTAGGGATCATACTTTCACTAGTGAACACTCTCATATAAATATATTCTTCTTTATGATACTACGTTGAACTACTCTCTGGTTGGACACTATAATCCATGGTAGGGCTATAACAGCACACCTCAAAGTTCATCTTTCCCATCTAGATAACCCCACAATATCACCTTGAGCACTAGATGGTTCAAACAAACACCACAATTTCATAAATACATCCAACTCCAAATATAACTCATAACAAGTATTTGAAATCTCTAGCCTAAGTGCCACCATGGTGTGCACACTGTCAACTTCACACACATGGGGAGAGCAGAGATCTATTAAAGCACTTGAGTAGCAAGGTAGATCTATAGATTACAAGCTCATGATCTCAATACGAGCATTCATAGAGAGAGATGAACACATAGCTACCGGTAGAACCCTTAGCGTCGAGAGAGAACTACTCCCTCATTATCATGGGAATCAGCAATGGTGATGGAGATAGTGGTGGAGATCGATGGAGATGGCTCCGGGGGCACTTCCCCATCCCGGCAGGGTGCCGGAACAGAGACTTTCTGTCCCCCAAATCTCCCCTTCGGTGGCGGCGGTGCTGCAGAACTTTTCGTGGATGGAGGTTTGATTCTTTAGGGTTTATGCATCGGGAGGCTCTTATAGGCGAGATGGGAGACCGAGGGGGTGCCGGAGGGTCCCACACCACCCCCTGGCGTGGCCTGGCCTGGCCTGCGCCACTAGGTGGTGTGGCCAGCCCCTGGCCCCTCTCCGTCTCGTCTTATGGCTCTGTGAGTCTTCCGGTAAAATATCGACTTTGGCTTTTGTCTGGTCCGATTTCGAAAATATTGATTTTCTGACTTTCCTAGAACCAAAAACAGCAGAAAACAGGCAACTGACACGGTGGCACTTGTTAATAGGTTAGTCCAAGAAAGTGTATAGAAAGTACTCAAAAGTTGGAACAAAACACAAGAAAGTAGATAAAACCAAGCATGGAACATCAAAAATTATAGATACATTTGCAATGTATCAACTGCCTCTCGACGGTCATCTCTGACCATTGCCGCTTGCTCCTGGACCGTACCCCGGTGGCTGCGGGCAGGGGACAGTTCTAGTTCGAGCACTTCTGGATGAAGTTGGAGGGATTTGAGGATGCGGTGGCATAAGCCTGGATGACCATTGACGGCGAGCCCGACCCGTTCCGAAGGCTGGTCGCTAAGTTGAAGGGCACTGCTCGCTAGTTGATGAGCTGGGTAGACAGGAAGGTCGGGTCTGTCAAACTGAAGCTAATGACAACACAAGTGGTTGTATATCGGCTGGATGTGGCCATGGAGTCCAGGCAGCTGTCACCGGCGGAGCGGGACCTGCGCGCCATGTTAAGGCGCACCTATCTAGGACTTGCCTCCCTTGAGCGCATGATGGCGCGGAAGAGGGCCAAGATCAGGTGGCTGGGGGAGGGAGACGCCAATATGGCCTTCTTCCATCAGCATGCCTCCTACCGCCGACAGAAGAATGTCATTCGGAGTCTACAGGTGGATGGTGAAGTGGTGGTTGACCATGCGGGCATGGCCGAGGCATCCTTTAACCATTTTTAGGGACTGTTGGGCATGGGACTGCCGCGGGTAGTTCTCGTTGGACCTGGAATTCTTGGGCATTGCCTCGGAGGACCTGTTGGACCTGGACTTCCCCTTCTCGGAGGAAGAGGTCTGGGAGGTGATCAAACGACTGCTTCATGGAAAGGCGCTAGGGCCGGATGGATTTACGGCGGAGTTCTTGCAGAGCTGTTGGGGTGTGATCAGGGCAGACTTCATGGCTGCCTTTACCAAGCTATTCACTATGCAGTCTCGAGGCTGGGCATGTTGGTTGACCAGAACCAATGCGCCTTCATCAAGAAGCGCTGCATCCATGACAACTTCATGCTGGTCTAGTAGACGGCGCGCCTGCTCCATAGGCTGAAGGAGCCACTGGTGATGCTGAAGCTAGACATAGCTAAAGCATTCGATTTCGTGTCCTGGGCGCTGCTTTTCCAGGTGCTGCGGAAGGTTGGGCTGGGCCCCAGATTCCGCGAGCTGGTCGCTATCCTCCTTTTGATGGCTAGCTCCCGGGTGATGCTCAATGGCGAGACAGACCCCCTGATCTGGCATAGACGTGGCCTGAGATAGGGGGATCCCCTGTCGCCGTTGTTGTTCGTGTTATTCATCAACACGCTAAACAAGGTGATGGCTAGAGCCATGGAGGATTGGATCCTGAGGCGTGTTGCTCCTCGCGATTTGGTAACGACTGTCTCCCTCGACGCAGACGATGTCGTGATTTTTTGCCCCCGGATGAGCAGGAGCTGCGCACGATGCGCGCGCTGCTGGCCCTCTTTGGGGAGGCATCGGGGCTGTACACCAACTTCGCCAAATGTTCGGTGTCACCGATCGCCTGTTCGGACGAAGTCGCCACCCTTGCGGCGACTACTATGGGCTGCCGGTTGGCGCCATTCCTGGTGAAATACTTGGGGATTCCTCTATCACTGCGCCGGATTTCCGCGGCCGCACTTCAGCCCCTGGGAGACAGCATTGCCAACAGGTTGCCGACCTGGAAAGCTACCATGATGCGAAAGCAGGACGCCTAGCGCTAGTCAAGTCGGTTCTCATGGCAATCCTCCTTCACCAGATTATCGTGCTCGGCCTCAACAAGCAGACACTCAAACAGATCCAGAGGATAGCGAGGACCTTCCTCTAGGCCGGTAGAGCGGAAGCCAATGGGGGACACTGTCACGTTAACTGGGAGAAGATTTCGCGGCCGAAGTGCTATGGTGGGATGGGAGTCCCTGACCTAGCCCGCACGGCGATAAGTCTCCGTGTACGCTAGATCTGGAGGATGTGTACTGACCCTGAGAGGCCCTGGCGTGACCTAGACATGCACTTATCCCGGGCTGAACTCCAGGTGTTCGACGCCTCTACCTTGATGGAGGTGGGTGATGGGGCCACAAAGATGTTTTGGCTAGACCGTTGGCTCGATGGGAGGACCATCCAGGAGCTCGCGCCAGAGCTGTTCGCGCTAATCCCCACGCGTGCTAGGAAGCGCCGGACGATGAGAGAGGCACTGTTGGAGCGCCGTTGGATTGCTGATATCCAAGGCGCGCTGAGCCTGCTTGCCTTATGGCAATATGTACAGCTCTAGATCAGGATGCGTGATATTGAGCTGACTGGTGGGCCGGATACTCTTCTCTGGCGGTGGACGCCGGACGCTTAGTACTCGGCCAAATCTTGCTACAATTTCATGTTCCATGGATCGATAGCATCGAGATCTTGGCAGCTCATTTGGAGGACTTGGGCATCACCCAGGGTTAAGTTCTTCATCTGGCTCGCCTGCCAAGACCGCTGCTGTACGGCTGAGCGTCTAGCAAGGTGTGGCTTGGCTCACCCCCTGCGTTGTCCGCTGTGTGACCAATCGGCTGAGACCATGACACACCTCATGGTGGGATGCCCTTTCTCCAAGGCCATTTGGAACAAGGTGTTATCCTGGATTCGATCCACAGTCACACCACCGGATGCGGACGGCGACTTCGTGGACTGGTGGTTGCAGGCTTTGTCATCCACCCCGCGTGCAATGTGTAAGGGGACAACTTCACTCGTCATGCTAATGGCTTGGTGGATCTGGAAGTAGCGTAACGCGGTAGTCTTCGACGGTGTGTCGCCTAGCATGAGCAACCTCCTCGATACGATTCGATCTGAAGCTCGTTCTTGGGCTATGGCGGGAGCACGTGGCCTTAGTGCTCTGATCCCGGCGGGCCCGTAGTGCTAGTGGGTTGAGTTGTATGGGTGTCGGCTCGTTGCAGCTGTTGTGTATATGTGTATAGTGACTCTCTTTTTCTATCAATGAATTGAAACGCAAAGCTTTTTGCATTTTCGTGAAAAAAGCACTATGTCATTTGTTCATTGAGACGAGGATTTGGATTCCAAGCATTAATCTACTCCCTCCGACCCAAATTAATTGACTTGAATTTGTCTATATTCTGATGTATCTAGCACTAAAACATGTAGATACATCCGAATCTAAACAAATCCGAGTCAATTAATTTGGATCGGTGGGAGTAGTAGAACTATGTGATCCTCAACGATGCCTTACCAGCCTACCAATTGCCAGGGAATTCAACTAGGACAAAATTGTCCAATGTATGCAAATGTTCCAAATAGCAGAAGCCTGGATCCAGACGGTTTTATGAATGAGTTCTATGCCACTGTGCTAAAACCTCATATCACATAGCTCTTTGCAACACTTGACTTTAACTCTTAATAGACCTAACTGGTGTAAACACTGTCTACATTACTCTGCTTATAAAATGTGATACATTTCATGAGCTAAGGGATTATCGACCGTTTTCTTTGTAACACCGCGTGCCAACACTGACCCCCCCTCTGAATACAATACTAGGTTAGATTCTTACTTGATTACTATAAGCATACATTATCTATAAGTTTAAGCGTGGTGACATGCAACTGTTGTGAGGCCATCTGCCACGCGCGTTGTGGCTGCCTGTGAACCTATGCCATTCTGTTTGCGGTGGAAAGCTACTCTCCTTCCCCAATATTTTCCAAATCTTTTTGTCCCTCCCTTGACCTTGCATCTCGAAGCAGTTGTCCCCCTCGATGACCTCGAGGAATATGGGTTCGATGACGATGTGGTTGTCGATGCAGAAGCGGCACGACGGCCTCCCCCGTGATCTCCATGATGGCGCCTTTCTCCATGACCCGACAAGCGGCCTCGACGAGGCTAGCCCCATGTGGTGCACGAGCTCCAGGCCGTTGACCCTAGCCAGGAGGTGGAGCAGGTGACATGAGGTCGCTAGCTACATGCCGCTGTCGATCCGCGCGATGCTGAAGCACGCACCACCATAGAGGATGGAGACGATGGAGGCGCCATACTGCACTGGGGGTTGGTGGCGTGTATGGTGAGGGTGAGCCTGATGTCCAGGCATCCAGCGCCATGAGAGGCTAGGAGTGGAAGGTAAACAGACTCATGGTGATGAGTTTGAAGGTCAGGTCCCTCGGCCAGCACATCAGCACGCCCGCCACCACCGTCATGGTTGCGGTGTCATCCAGGACCTAGCCCGAGCTCCAACAATGGTGAATTCTTGTCGCATTGCCCGGCGTTGGTTACAAAACGTACTCTTTTTCCGCCAAATTATTTCTACCCGCAGTTAAGTAGTTACTCCTGATGTTCACTAAGAAGGAGCAGATTTGGTCTGAAACAACTCACGTCTATGGGCAACAGCAACGATGCCATCATGAAATACACCAACAAGTAAGTATGTATGGCACTTAGCCTTCTCCATATCTTCTCTTGGAAGCCATCGAGTTTACATCTATTTAATTGAAGGTTTTCTCATATTTATGTGATTGTGTTTGATCTCGGAAGGCTGCTGAGGCATGGTGACTCAATCTAGATCTGTTTAATTGATGGTTACAACAGTATGTCAGTCAACATTGTATTCATCCCGCTGCAGTTTATTTTTCCTATTGAAAGCTGAAATGCCAAAAATCGAAAATTCACTGCCCCTAAGTAGAAATGTCTGCGACCAGTCAGAACAAATATCTGTCAAGGTTACTTAGATTGGTGTCATATTCCTAGATTGGTTCAGTTAATGACACAGAAGCTCATTATGAGACCCAAGTATAAGGGATGGAACGAGGGAATGGTCCAGACGACAAGATCCTCAAGTAACAAGTGAATCGGTCCTAAAAATCGATATCCAATATATTAACATGACTGAAGAATAGCGAACTCTGACGCCTACTGAATTTATATTTAGGAAACACTATAAACTTAAGCAGAATGAGCTCAACCGCTTTTAATGCGATGAAATGGAAAAGGCACACAAAGACTACATGGTGTAAGCTTAGGAGTTGTATGAAAACAAGAGATTCATTCACACAATTGGTACAGAAAGAATAAAATTCAGTTTCTTAGACACGAGCAGCAGGAGTTCTACGAAGGTTCAGACAAGCTGAAACTGGGAACATATTTCTTCCGACATTTGTTCACTGAGACAAGAACTTGGACTCCAAACATTAATCTAGTAGCGCTAGGTGATCTTCAACTAAGCCTGCATCTACCAGCCTACCACTTGCTAGGGAATTCAACTAGGAGGAAATTGCCCACTGTATTGCACATGTTCAAAATAGCAGAAGCCTGGTTTTAGATGGTCTTACTAATGAGTTCTACAAGTTCTATGCCACTGAGCTAAAACCTCATATCACATAGCTCTTCGCATGAAACAATAAAAATAAAGTGTTTGGAAGAAACTTGAAATTTTTATTGATGAAGAAGAGGATGCCTTGGGCATCCCCAAGCTTTGACGCTTGTACTTCTTGGATATTTATTGGGGTGACACAGGGTGTCATCCCTAAGCTTGAGTTTTTGTCTATTCTTCATCTCATTCCATTACTCTTTCCTACACCTGAAATTTTTCCTTCATACAATCTTCATTAGCAACATTACTATGTTCAAAAGATAATAGACCTTTGGGGTTTTAGGTTTAAAACAGCATAACTTTCACTAAAGACACAAGCTACTGTAGCAATTCCCTCAAAAAGCTCAATTTCCCAAAAAGAACTCAAAAAGGAACCAACAAGAAGCAAATGCAAATAATGGCAGAAATCTGTCAAAACAGACCAGCAGGTAAAAAACAATTTTTTCGAAGACCTTGTGTTGCTCAAATCGAAAAGTGTTGAACTAACCAAAGTTATATAAGAACCTATGTCAGAAGCACCAAAATGCATGCCTCAAAACGACGTACAGAGATTTTACACGAATTTTTACGGTGAAGCATAGAAATCTGTTTCGGGACAGCAAGTTTCCCAATCATTACTTCTCTCTCATTAGAGGTTACTCTTGGCACAAAAAGAAAATAAAAAGGATAAGAAGCGGTTATTACTAAAGTAATAACTTCCAAGACTCATCTAAAACTTTTGGGTTATCTCCCAATAAGTACTTTTCTTTAACGCCTTTAAGTTAGGCATGATAGTTTGAGAAGATGCTCACATAAAAAATATGAATCGAAGTAAAAGAGAGCATCAAGAAGCAAATTCAAAACACATTTAAGTCTAACCCACTTCCTATGCATCAGAATCTTATACGCAAATAAATTCATAAAGAACAAAGCGACATGCATAGGAAGATAAAACGAGAGTAACTTCAAAACTTTCAGCAAATAGAGAGGTGTTTCAGTACCATGAAAACTTTTACAACCATATTTTCCTCTCTCATAATAATTTTCAGTAGCCTCATGAATAAAATCAACAATATAACTATGACATAAAGCATGCTTTTTATGATCTACAAACACACAATTTTTATCAAGCTCAAAAATAGTGGGACTAGAACCTTCAAACCCGCTTTTAACAATTCTATAACAAGATGACTGATCATTCAATATAGGACCATCGTCTATAGCTTTATCGTAAACATTTTCTAAGAAAAACTCTTTAGTACAATGCATTTTGAAGTTAGGCACAAATAAAGGATTCATAGATAACATGAGCATAACATTCATCCTCCTTTGGTAAGCATGGGGGACAATCACATAATGTAAGGGATAAAGAGTTACTCTCATTAGAAGGTAGGCATGGGTAGATAATCCATTCTTCCTCCTTTTGTTCATCACTCTCTTCCTCTTTTTCATCTAATGAGCTTCTTGTTTCAGCAATTTCTTCTTCCATAAGCTCCTGCAAGGCATTAGTCTCTTCCTTTTTGTGGAAAGCATCTATTAATATATTCAAGAATGTAGCCATTTTCTTCCTTGTAATTATTAAAGCAAAATTTAAGTATATCATAAACCTCATATTTATAAGGTTAATCATTAGTATTTTCAAGCAAACTAGCAAGTTCAAATGCACCCTTCCAAGCAATAAATTCTTCAATTTGTTCCACATCATAAAATTCATAATTTCCCTTAACATAAGAAGATATGGTAACATCATCATTATACTCGCATTGAAAAGGGAGGTGTTTATACCTCTTACAGCAACAAGATTTATCAAGGCAATAAGTAACATTACAAGTAGAGCACACGTTTCTAGCAATGGTATACATTTTATCAATTTGTTCCCATAAGTGTGTCCCTTTTTGTGACAAGCGGTGTTCCTTATAATAATATTTTTGTTCTTCCGTGAACCTCCCTTGCAAATTAGATTCAGTTTCAAAGAAACCAACAATTGATAGAAAGCATGATAAAGCAAGACAATAATAGACCAATGAAAACAACAACTATAGTAGGAACTAATTTTTGTATTTTTGATAAATAGAAGCAAACCAGTACAACTAATTTTTTTGTTTTGTTTTTGATAAAGAAACAAGCAAATAAAGCAGAAATAAACTAAGAAAAACAAAAACAACAAAGTAAAGAGGTTGGTTATGAGGGACTCCCCTTGTGAAGATGTCCTTGACTCCCCAGCAACGGCGCTAGAAAAATAGCTTGATGGCCCAAAATATATCGAGCTTGTTGGGGAACCCCAAGAGGAAGTTATGATGAGCACAACAGAAAGTTTTCCCTCAATTATGAAACCAAGGTTATTAATCCAGTAGGAGCAAGGAAACACCTCCAAGGTGTTGCTAGCTGGACTTTGGCAAGGCACACTACCGGTGCTAGTAGCAATATGGAAACCTACACAACACAACCACAGAACTCTGCCCCCAACTTAAAGTGAGGTTGTCAATCTCACCGGTTTTGCTGAAAACAAGAGATTAAATGTATTGAGTGGAAGAAAGTAATAGTTTGCAGAAAGTAAACAAAAAACAGTAAACAATTGTAGATTGCTGAGAAAAGAAAGGACCGGGGTCCATAGTTCACTAGTGGTGGCTCTCCTTAAGATAGCTGACATGTTGGGTGAACAAATTACAGCGAGGCAATTGACAAACATCGAGAAAGCAATATGCATATACTACTCATCTTGCCTCCTTTGAGATTCGATTGGGCATTACAACATTATACATAGACCGCCATCCAACTGCATCTATGCCTAATAATCCACCTTCAAGTTATCATCCGAACCCCCTCCAGTATTAAGTTGCAAGCAACAGATAATTGCATTACGCATTGCGTGTGAAGTGAACAATACGATTGTTCTATGAACAAAGGATTGTTGTTTTCTCCCTAGTAGCAACAGCACATCTAGTACCTTAGAGATTTCTGTCACTTCCCCAGATTACTAGAGGCATGAACCCACCATCGAGCATAAATACTAACTCTTGGAGTTGCTAGCATCTACTTGGCTAAGATAGCTATTAACAATGGAAAGCATGCAAGATCACAAATAACAAAGACATGATAGAATCAATAATCAATCTTAAATAGCATCTCAATATCCATCGGATCCCCGCAAACACAACATGTAGGAATTACAAATAGATGATCTTGATCATGAACGGAGCTCACAAGATCTAGACATGATAACACAAAGGAGAAGAACCAGCCATCTAGCTACTACATGGACCCGTAGTCCTAGGATGAACTACTCAGGCATCACACCGGAGCCTTGCATGGTGGTGAAGAAGGCCTCCAGGGTGAATTTTCCCCTCTGGCAGGGTGCCGGGAAGAGCTTTAGATTCCTCCCGATCTAGGGATGGAGATGACGGCGGCTATAGACTCTTTTGTGGAATTTTGATCGGGTACTTAAGGTTTGTGTATCGGAGGCATCGTATAGGCAAAAGGGGAGGCCGAGGGGGTGCCCTAGGTGGCCAGACCACCCCCTGGCGCGAACCAGGCTTGGCCACGTGGCCAGGTGGTGTGGCGGCCCCCTGGCCCCTTTCCGTCTCGTATTCTGGCTCTGTGTGTCCCTCGATGAAAAACTGACTTAGGCTTTTGTCCGGTCCAATTCCGAGAATATTCATTTTCTGACTTTCCTGGAACCAAAAACAGCAGAAAACAGGCAGCTGGCACTGTGGCTCTTGTTAATAGGTTAGTCCAAGAAAGTGTATAGAAAGTACTCCATAGTGTGGACAAAACATAAGAAAGTAGATAAAACCAAGCATGGAACATCAAAAATTATGGATACGTTAGCAACGTATCAGGGACAACCAAGGGAGGGGCTTGGCCCACAAGATGGTGGCGGCAGATAGGAGGGACTGCCCCTCGCCCCAAGGCACCCCCTTTTTCGTGTATGAGGTGCCTAGGGTTTCCCCTCACTTGGCCGGATGGGCCAAGGAGGGTGTGGCACCCCCTTCTAGTTCCATGTGAACCCTCTAGGGAAGGTGGGCCCACTATGGGACCCGTTGGAACCTTCTAGAACATTTTTATACTCTATCGAAAAATTACCGAACTTTCCATAAACCCAAAAACCACTTTCCTTATGAATATCCTAGAGCTACCCTAGAGTTACCGAACATTAAGTGTGTGACCATATGGGTTCGAGAACATACAGACATGACCGAGACACCTGTTTGATCAATAATTATTAGTGGGACTGGATGTCCTTATTTACCCCATGTGAACATGATAGTACCATCAGGGATGGATTAAGAGGGGACAATCAGGGCTAGCGGAGGCTTCCGCGGGCAGGATTGGGCACAAGCACTACTAACACAGGGAAGTAACCCAGTTTGGGGCCATCTCAGCGAGGTAACACCCCTACTCTTGCAAGATCTCAGTATATGAGGGAAAAATTCCCGATACAAAGGCTCCTTGAGCTGTATACTAGATGAACTAGGGGAATCGGGAGAGAGGAGAGATCAACCTCCCAATGGAGGCACTGACCCCCTTATATACTGGTTGGGGTGCAAATTACAAGGGATGGCCAGCTGGTGTTAGCTAGCTGGTGGGACCTAGCGCTACAGTGGTCTATCGTACTGGCTGCACCAGCTTTATCCCACGTTGGATGGGCGTCCCATTGAACATTCCGTAGACGTTGCGCTATAGATAACGCAAAGCCGGAGGATCCAAGGGCATGGTACCATTCCATCATCACACTCTATATTACCGGTACTAATTTTGAGGTGACCGGCTGGAGCGGGCCAGCTAGCCTGGTCTTCTGGTTAGCCGGCTAGACAGGGCCGACCGTATTGATATTGGAGTTGACCAGCTGGTCGGGGCTATCAAAACTGGTATGTATGCTTCAGGGCCATCCGTCCTAGTTCAGCCGGACTAAACCGGCTGAGCCTACCCGGGGGTAATCCCCCCGACACTATCCCTCGAGCGCGTTAGGACTTAACCTTACGGAGTAGTTTTTGCGTTCTACCGAGTGAGTTGATGCAAATGATGATGTTGCCGGCTAGAGCTTGCGGGTATGTTGTTGAAGATAACCGGCTAGAGTAAATAGGATGCGGAATCAGTGGACACCCACTGGGTAACCATTGACGGGGGTTGCCGACTAGCGCAACCAGAGCATGGAGACAAACCATCTCGTCGCTGAGGTCAGGGCTTGTGTCAACCATATCCAATGGCTTTGAGAAATGTCCCATTACTGCAGGTTTAGTAACCGTGCGAGCGCCTCATTAACTCCTCCTAGATCTTCTGCAGTTGAAACTACCAGTGCACACGATCCCAGCCTCGAACCTTCGTGGGAGTGGGAGCAGTTTCCTACCACGTGGAGGCAACCAAGGCCAACCGATGCGCACACATGGCTAATAAATAGGGCCTTAGGTGCTGGGGGTTTCCCCTCTTCCCACTTCTTCTTCTCCCTTTCTTCTTTTGTTGTTGCCGCTCTCTGTACACAACCCTTCTTTTCCTCTCTGCCTCTGCCAGCATCGCTCGGAAGAGGTCGTCAGCGGCGCCACAAGTAGCCACGACGCCCCCCTGAATCTCCACCACGACACCGCTAGAGGAGATGGCAACCACGAAGCGGGGTGGTTGGTGTGTCTCGGTGGTGTTGGAGGAGATCATTTCCAAGTACTAGTAAGGATAATTCCTCCCGCCAGAGAGGTTGGTGACGATGATGCTAGCGCCGGAGGAAGAACGGGTGCTGAACCCTATGGAGGGCGAGCATGTCGTCTTCCTCATGCACTTTGCTTGATGGTTTGGACTCCCAACGAGTGTCTTCCTCATCGAATTCTTCTGATTCTTTGATCTCCGGTTGCATCAACTCGGAGCCAATGCCATGGCACATCGTGTCCACCACATCATGTGATGCGAGTCCTATCTCGGCATCCCCCAGGATGTCGGGATTTTCCTGCGCTTCTTGTTCCTGAAGTCGCAAATAGAGTACAAGAACGGTCCACCAGTGGATGACGGCTGCACCGCCATCTTGCCCCACCCCATTCTCCGGTGTCTCGGCTCCGGCTGCCTGACACTATCAAGATGTGGCAGCGGACATACTTCTATGTGAAGAACGCCACCAGGGAGGACTGGATCCGGCTGCTGTCCTTCCAGAACATTGTCTCCACCCAAGAGAGCCTGGAGGTTAATGGCTGGGGGCAAAGGTGGACATCGACAGGATGGCGTGTCGGGTGAAGATGCTGGTGTAGGAACACTGGCCCACTTCACATGACATCACGCTTGGTTAGATGGCATGATGCGTGCTCCCCATCTAGAGAAGGATACACAAGATGGGTTTCTTATCTAGGCCGATGGATCCCACCAGGACCTCCCGAATATATCCACCGTTTGAGGGCCTCCGAGACTGGCTCTCAATGATCTTGAGGAGGATCTCGAGGACCTGCGGTCCTACAACTACCGCTCATTTTACCGGGATCACTACACTCCGAGGGTAAGTTTTCTTCCTTGTTTGGCTGTACATTCTTCTTGAGTTGGTTTTACTGATTGTTGTTTCATCCGACTGAGTAGCTATTCACGGCACATGAGCTTAAGGATGGTATGGAGCCGATGGTGCCCATGTCGTTTGAGCTGGACCGCAAGCCGCCGAAGAACCCGTCGATTGAGTCGAGGGAGTTCCCCACCCGGGAGGATGACCCTAGGTCGGACCCACTCGGTAAGTTTGTCGAATAGGACGATCTAGATGAGCCAGTCGGAGGTGACGAGACAAATCCTGATCATGGTGAAGCTGATGTATCCATCTATGGTGATGGTGATCCTCCCCCGCCTAAGGTGGTGCCTAGTCACAAGCAACAACGCCAGGCGGCAAACACCATCCATGTAGAGGCGGGGGCGAAGAAGGCATGACGATAAAGGAAGAGGGAGGACATGCCCATCGTAGTCGGGTGAGTTTTCTTCTCCAAAGCATGCTTTACTCTGTCAGCTGCCGATTGTCTTATCCATGTGCTCTTGCATGAGCGCGCTCTCGCTAGATGCTGAGGGCCTATCCACCATCGGTTCCACCTGGCATCCTCCATCATCGCAATGCCGCATGGCCACTCCTCCACCCAAGCCAGACGCCACAGTTGATTCGGCTAGGAGCACTGCTCATCTGGATGCGGCAGACGACCAAGATAAGGAGGTGATGGAGGAGCTGCCGGCAAATTCAGCCGCTCCGTAATGGGCTGGAGCGAGTAAAGGGACGACTCCGGACTCTGCCGAGACGGCAGCTGGTGGGAAGAGCCAGCCGGCTGACCCTGGTGTTGGTGTCGTGTGAGCATCCCCGGGTGCACCACCGAACACGGAGGTGGTGGATACGAAGACCACGACCGCTGATCTTGTTGACGAGGAGGTTTGGATCACGGGGTTCAAGCTAGGCGTGTCGAAGCACCCCCAGGACGCATCCGGCTCGGGACAGGGTGAAAGGTTCTTTGGGGCAGGCTTTGTTCAAGCTGGTGTAGTCGATACACATGCGCCATGTCTTTTTATATTTTAGCACCAGCACTGGGTATGCCAACCACTCCGGGTGGTACACTTCCATGATGAACTCGGTTGCAAGGAGTCGGGTGATCTCCTCACTGATGGACTTCCACTTCTCCTCGGTGAAGCGGCACAAATATTGCTTGACCGGCTTCACATCTGGCCGGACATGAAGATAGTGCTTGGTGAACTCCCTCGGAACACTCGGCTTGTCATTTGGCGACCATGCAAATATATCCCAATTCTCATGGAGGAATTCAACAAGTGCGCTTTCCTATTTGTTGTTAAGACCGGTTCCAACTAGGACGAATTTGTCCGGTTGGGCCTCGTCTAACAAAATCTTCTTGGTGCCTGTAGACGGCTTGAACTATGTCTCATAGGCTGGCATGGGGCCGCCAACCGACATCTCGGATTGCGCCAGCTCCATGTTCTGCTTGATCATGTGCAGCTCTTATGTGATGATGAGTGACTCGGCCATCTTGGATCCTGCCGAGGCTTAGTCCATCAACCGCTTGTAGTTGTTGGCAATGGTGATCACTGCCTTGTGACCTAGGAACTTCAGCTTGAGGTACGCGTAGTGCGGTACCGCCATGAACTTGGTGAGCGTTGGGCGCCCAAGAAGAGCATGGTAGGCGCCAGCGAGGCTGACCACCTCAAACCAGATGGGCTTGTGGCAGAAGTTGTCTTCCGTGCCAAAGATGATGTCTAGCTAGATTTTCCCAATCAGGGAACATGATGTACCCGTAACTATACCATGGAATACAGTGGAGGTGGGTTGAAGCTAGGACTTAGTGATACCGAGCCTTTCCATTGTGCTATGGTAAAGGAGGTTGATGTTGCTCCCGCTGTCAATGAGGATGCGCGAGAACCGACATGATTGCTTCTGGAAGATGAGGATGGGGCCGAGCACCATCGCGTAGCTGCCCAGGTTTAGCAGCATTGCCGACTGGTCCTCCTTGCTCCAAGTGATATGCTTCTATGACTAGTTGAGGTACTAGGGGTAGGGGACGATGGTGTTCACTTCTGCCTCATGACACCTCTTTATATGCTTGTCGTCCATCTCGTAGGTGAAGACATGGTAGTTTCCCACCTGCCGAGGGTAATCATCTCCGGCCACATGACAGTCACGATTGTCAGATGGACCTTAGGCTAGGGGAGGTGGAGGGGTGGGAGGTTTCCTAGCTCGGTCATTCTCCGGGTCCAGCTGCACTGTCGGGTTGTGTGTGTAGCCGTCTTGTTGCCACCATTGTGGTACTTGCACGACCCATCAATGATCGACTCGAAAGTGTACTTGAGTTTCCACACCCGATCATCTGTCTTGTGCCTGCGGCTGCCTCGTGCAGCCGGATCCTCCTGGATTGCAGAAACTTTCTTGGAGCCATAGAAGTTATCCGGATGCTCGTCCTTTGTCTTTTCCTGGTGGTTACCATGGTTGTGCCGCTTGGAGTTATTATTTCCTTTGGCGTTCGTGGGCTGGCGCCTGCCAGCCGGATCCTCGTTGATAATTTTCCCTTGGTCATCTACCAAGATGGCCTTCTTCATCATGGAGTCGGCGGTAGAGTACTTGTTCGCGATGGCCATGATATCAGCCATGGTATGGGGCTCTACCCGGTTTGGTTTGTTCTTTAGCATCATGTTTTCTCGGTACCCGCTGGTAAAGAAATCAATCACTTGGTGCTCGTGCACGCCTTCGCAGGAGTTGTGCGTGCTTGTCCATCGAGTGAGGTAGGAATGGTCGAACTCAGCATTGCCCTAGACGCAGAAGGCCAAATCGCAAGGCCAACCCGACCGCTTGTACGTGCCGGTAAAGTTGCATACGAATTCTTGCTCGAAGTCCAACCAAGCATTCATGATTCCCTCTAGGAGGTTGTTCAGCCACGTCCTGGCGGAGTCTAGGAGCATGAGGGGGACGTAGTAAACAACTACACACTTGTTTCCTTTGGAGATGCCCACTATGGTGGTTTAGTCCACCAACCAATCCACTGGCTTAGCGGTGTCGTTTTACTCGGGGCTGCCTCCCCCCAGCGATAACCCATTGGGAAATGGATCATTCCGTATGCGCGGCCCGAAGCACTTCGGATCGGCTAGACTTTCCTCCTCCGTGATGTGTGACTGGATCAGTAGATCGATGCACCTACGGGCATCTAGAGCCTCCGTATTGTGGGGACTGAGCCATTTGGTTAGATGGGACATGGGGGCTTTGCTGGCTCTGCCAACTAATTTGTGATGATGATGACCTTGGCCGGCTCCGCGATCTAGAGCTTGGTGGTAGTAGCATTGACCAGCTGCACCAGCCAAGCCATTCTGCTTGTTGGTGACTATAGCCAGATCGCGGTAGTGCTGGTTCTTGCTGCCAGATGTGCCATGCGGCTGGCTAATTTGCCCTAGCCCATCCAACAAAGATGCCTAGTGAGCCTGCTTGCTTCCACCAGGACCAGTGGATCCGCCACCCAGTGGGATCTAGGTCCTTGATTCCCGCCCGGAGGTTGGGGCCAGCCACCGCCTGCATCTGGTTTGCATTGCTAAGAAGGAGCTGGAATTCCTACTGTTGGTGACATAACTCTTCTCCCTCGAGGTTGTCCATCTCAGCTGTTGCAGCCTCTGCCGTCGTCATGTTCTTGGCAGGGGTTCTTTAAACCGACTGAGCCATGGGGGTTCGTCTGTCAGCTGCATGGTCTAACTCCGTGCCAAGGTTGCAGCCTCGGTGATGAACATATTGGTTGGTACCAGGTGTTGTGGTGGTGAAGCCATGTGCGGAGTTGTACTCATGCACGGTGGCGTTGAACCGGCTGAGAGACAACAACTTTGTTGGCCTCGTCCAGGAGGTTTTGGCGAGTCGCCTCCAGGGTTCCGCGATGACAGCTAGATCTTCCTCGGGGGTGACAGGGTTCCGGAGGCGCTGTGGTTGCTAGAAGGCCATGATCCTACTCGCAAGAGGTGGAGCCATTGTCGTCCATCTAGTGCTTGAGGATGGGGCGGCGGTTGTTGTCCCCCGAGCCGGCCATGATGACCTCGACGCTATAGCTGGCTGCAGCGAGGCAAGGAGAAACGTAGCCAAATGGTGGGTCAGTGATGGTGAGAACCTCGCGACGGAATGCCTCTATGACGGTGGTAATGTAAATGCGGTGGTTACCAAAGTGAAAGATGGAGCCGTCGTTTGGGAATTTGTTTTCCCGACAAAGCACGATGAGTTGTCAATGACACAGTCGAAGGTGCCGTGCCGAGAGTGAGAACGAGGCCAAAGGCGGCGCGCTCACCAACAACGAGTAGAAGTCCCGCCTGGAAGATGATCCTAGCTGCAACGCTGATCCCCACGGTGGGCACCAACTATCGTGGTGTGGAACACGGTACTACCATCAGGGATGGCTTAAGAGGGGCAATCAGGGGCTTGTAGAAGCTTCCGTAGGTGAGATTGGGCGCAAGCAGCGCTAACAGAGTGAAGTACCTAGGTTTGGGGCCCTCTCGGCTAGGTAACACCCACCTGCTGCAAGATCTCAATATATGAGGACAAAATGCCCGATACAAAGGCTCCTTGAGTTGTATACTAGATGAACTGGGGGAAATTGGGAGAGAGGAGAGATTAACCTCCTAATGGACGCACTACCCCCCTTATACGCTGGCTCAGGTTGCAGATTACAAGGGATGGCTGGCTAGTGTGGGCTAACCGGTGGGAACCAACATAATAGTCAATAGTATAGTGGTCCGTCGTACCGATTGCACCGGCTTTATCTTGCGCCAGACGGACGTGCCCATAGAAAAGTTAGTAGCCATTGTGTTGTAGCTGACGCAAAGCGAGAGGATCTAGGTGCGTGGTACTGTTCCATCATCATGCTCTCCGGATTACCGCTACTGATTCCGAGGTGACTGGCTGGAGCAGGCCAATCGACCTGGTCTTTTGGTTGACCGGCTAGAATGGGCCAGCCGGATTGATCTTGGGGTTGACCAGCTGGTCGAGGCTAGTCGACCTAGTCTGTATGCTTGAGGGCTATACGGCATGGTCCATCGGACTAAACCAATTGATCCTACCCGGGGGTAATCCCCCTACAATCCCCTATGACCAAATTCATTAGTCACGTGCATGCGAGTGATATAGGATGTGTGTTACCGAGTGAGCCTAGAGTATATCTCTCCGTCACATGGAGGGACACATCCCAGTCTTGATTCATGCAACCCAATAGGTACTTTTTGGAGTACATGAAAGACACCTTTATAGTCACCCTATTACGGTGTGACCGTTGATGCCCCAAAAACATTCTTTCAACACTACTGAATAATATAATCTCATGGTCTAATCATTAGGACACTTGACATATATCATCTTTGTCAATTTAAACTTTGTGACACGATCTAATTGCTTTGCTTAGTTAGTCATGTCCATCATGTCATTCTCCTAATGACACGACCCTGTTATTAATTCATAATACATATCCATGGTTAATAAACCATAACCATCACTAATCAACGAGCTAGTCAAGTAGATGCCTACTAGGAACACAATGTTCTAAAACCACATGTATATAATGTTTCTAATTAATACAATTATAGCATGGAGTATAAACATTTATAGTGAACAAGAAATATGACAATAACAATATTATTATTGCCTCTAGGGCATAATTCCAACAAATAAAACCTAGGTCTATAGGAAAAAATTGTTATATTGTATATCTAATCCGGATCGATGGTATCAAGAAGTAAACCTCTACACGGTGAGTTTTTGGCAGTAGATTAATCAATCTCTATATATGTTTCCATGTTTATACCCATATGAGTTTCCCTATGATGACCCACAAGTATAGGGGGTGTATCGCAGTATTTTCGAGGGAAGTGAAACCCAATTTATTGATTCAACACAAGCAGAGCCAAAGAATATTTATAAGCCTTAACAACTGAGTTGTCAATTCAGCTGCACCTGGAAACAATCTTGCCCAGAGCAGTTTATCAGTAGCAACAGTTTTGTAGTAGCAATAGTAAAGTAACAACAGTAGTAAAAGTAAAGATAGTTGTAACAATTGCAGCAAACAGTAGGATTAAAGCGCGGTAGGCATAGGGATGGATGGAAGGGCGTTGCATGGACAAGACAATTCATATGGCAATCAAAACATAGGGCAATTGCAGATAAATAAGATAAAGCATCCAAGTACTAGATAATCATAGGCATGTGTTCCATATATAGTCATACGTGCTCGCAATGAGAACTTGCACAACATCTTTTGTCCTGCCATCCCGTTTGCAGCGGGGCCTCAAGGGAACTACTGGCAATTAAGGTGCTCCATTTAATAGAGCACCGGAGCAAAGCATTAACACTCCGTTAACACATGTGATCCTCACATCAAAGCCATTGCCTCCGGTTATCCCGATTCCTATCACTTCAGGGCCTTCGGTTCTGGACACAACATATGTATACAACTTGCAGGTAAGACCATAAATAATACTATCATAATGAATCAATAACATGTCCAGATCTGAAATCATGCCACTCGGGCCCTAGTGACAAGCATTAAGCATAACAAGTTGCAACACAGTCAAAAAGCACTAATACTAGATACTAGGCACCATGCCCTATCCGATGCCATTACATGAATGATCTCATCCAATCCCTACTATCCCCATAGCCTACAACGGGAGATTACTCACTTATAGATGGGGGAAACATGGATGGACGATTGAGAAGCAATGGTGATGATGATGGCGTTGATCTCCTCCAATTCCCCATCCCGGCAGGGTGCTAGAACGGAGTTTCTGGTTCCAAATCGCGGAATCTGGTGGTGACGGCATAGCGGAACTCTTTCTGGAAAAATGTCGAACCCCCCTTGGTTTTTAGGTCAAGAGGCAACTTATAGGAGAAGAGGGAGGCCGAGGGGGCAGTTGAGGTGGCCACACCACCCCTAGGCACGGCCTGGCCTGGCCCGCACGACCAGGTGGTGTGGGCCCCTCGTGGCCCTACTCCGTCTCGTCTTTTGGCTCCGTGAGTCTTCTGGTGAAATAGGATTTTTGGCATATTTTTCGGTATTTTTCCTGATAGTTGATTTTCTGCACAAAAACTAGACACCAAGGTAATTCTGCTAAAAACAACGTCAGTTCGTGTTAGTTGTATCCAAATCACACAAGTTTAGAGGAAAAACAATAGAAAAAGTGTTTAGGAAAGTAGATACGTTTTGGACGTATCAACTCCCCCAAGCTTAGATTATTGCTTGTCCTCAAGCAATTCAGTTGAAAACTGAGTGCGATAAAAGAAACTTTCACGAACACATTTGCTTCATAAGATGTATATATTCTCAGCATGTGATCAACTACTCAGCCAATTCATAATAAGGAGTATGCAACTAAGTTTACTTAATAGTTATTGCAAGCTATGAAGAGATTCCGACTCAAAAATAATAAGTAGCATGAAACATGAACATAAGCAACATTGTAATGCTCATAAAAAGGTATGATAGAGTGGTACCTCGCTTGCCTTTGATTGTAGAGCAAACATAAATGCCAAGGCACCTCTGAAGTTCAAGTGAAGACTAGAAGTAAAGATATCAAAGATACAAGCATCAAAGTCATAACACAATTAATCCAGTTTTGAGACAAGCACATTATACTAAGAATGACAACTATGCTCTCAAGAAAGTGCTCATAGAATGGGTGATGACTCAACAAGGAAATGAAAAAGGTTTTGAAAGTTTGAAAGGCTTCCAAATGCTGAAAGTATGGTACTCATTAGCTTTGAGATCTCATTGCCCCTATCATAAGCATCTTTAATTGGTTAAGGTTAAAGTGACACAACTAAGAGGATATGCTTGACAAGTTATAAGTTAAAATCTCATGCCCCTTACTTACGAGTACCGGACCTCATGCTACTCAACTTCAGTCACAAGTAAGCTCTTGTCATTGTAAGTACATATGTATCATAGAGAACCGCCAACGGGGTACCCCTTACACATGATACAAGAGCTATCCCATAATCAAAATGATATGGCAAGCATACATTGAGCATCTCAGCGATCTTTTTATTTGCTATTTGCATAGGTTTTTATTGAGGATGCTTCATAGAATGCTCATTATGGTTATGCTGCAAGTTTCCATCATGATTAGGCATGGCTTAGGCTAGCAGCCCAGGCGTTTCTCTAACACATGCAAACTCCATGATCTTACAAGTTCCCCTTTTATTTCACACTGCCGGGATCCATAAGCAAAAGAATCATGATATCAACGAGGTACAAAGTACCCGTGCAATGTTGAAAGCGTTCCCCATGATACATGGTTCTGCTAACTTCAAATTATAAAGCGCAAGCATATACGCAACAAAAATGGACGCAATGGTTCAAGATTATTAAGTGCAAGAAAGTAAAGTGTGCCATCAAGTTCGTGAGAGCTTTACTAACTAACTTTCTCATAACAAGCAAACATTTTATTCGGAAGAAAACAAGGCATACTAAGCATGCACGGAATAGCAAATGATGCTAATAGGTAGGTATGGTGGACACTTTTGGCAATATTTAGTTTCAGGGAGTTGGAAACATGAGTAAAGCTTATACTCAGTGCAGGTGAAGGCTAACAATAGTAAGGGAGCGACAAACGAGAGAGCAATAACTGTCATAATCATGCTTGCAACAAAACAGGACTAATCATGGCATGAAAGTGATTCAAGACCCCCGAGGCAAAATAATTCATCGAGGCTTAATTGATTATTGTTTCAGTCATATGCATGCATGAGCATGTGCCAAGTCAATTCAATTGAAAAACTCAGAGGAGGATACCACAGTCTCATACCAAGTTATGAATAGAGAAATGCAAGCAAATATTCATATGACATGCTATAAATTATTAGCGAGCTGGAGCTAATCATAAGAAAGCAAGAACTACTAAGCATTCGTAAGTAACATACACCCTACATGAACAGACTAAGCATGCTCACAATGATGGGTATATGTACAAAAATGAAAACAAATAGAGTTCGTTACTAGCCTCTTACCACACCTCAACTTGTCATTAATCCTCATTATTGCCCTTCACTTGTGTGGCTTGAATAATAACATGAAACCAAATTCCACCGACGACTGCTGAACCCTGCAACAAACTTCACAGAACCAAAGAAGAACAACAAATATTTTTGGTGTTTTTGATTTTTAAAACCAAGAGTCCAAAAAGGAAGAACAAGCAAAGCAAAATCTTTTTGGGTTTTTCGAAAAGTTCAAACAAAGCAAAAAGGGAAAAGCAAACAAAGGAAGAAAGAAGAAGAAGCAAACAAAGAGAAACGACAGAAATATTTTTGGTCTTTTTGTGTTTTACAAAGCAAAAACAAAGAGAGAACAAAAACTAAAAAGAGAACGAAACATGAATATACAAAGTACCGACAAAAAATGATATGGAGATGAGTGTGATGTCGGTGTACCTCCCCCCAAGCTTAGGCTTTTGGCCTAAGTGGGTATCAGTCCCAAGGTGGCCAAGATGGAGCGCCTCCATAGTAAGTGCGGAGGTACCCTCGTCCTGGTGCGAGCTCGAGGACGCCCCACCGTAGTGCGCAGAGTAATCGTAAGAGGGCACATCCTATTGGTGCTGTCTGTGGAAGCCAAGCAAGCAGAGCTGCTCGTCCACCTCCTCCTTGGAGCGCGACCATGGCCTCCTGTGAACACTGAACAAAGTAGATTGCGGCAAAGGAATCTCCCTTTCATCCCCGTTAGTAATCAACATTCTGTATACTAAACTGTCCATATCAGAGTCAACAGTGACGAAGTGATGTGTTTTCATGGTAGCAAGATCAAGCCTTTGTGGTGCCAATATAGTATCATTAGGATCCACATAAAGCTCTAACGCAGTAACCATACATGAAGCAATAATGCCCCCATAAATAGGTCCCCTAGCGGCTAGGAGGCGAGCAATGAGAGAGCCAAGATTGTACCGAGTATCATTATTAAGTGCAACAGCGAGGAAGGCTAAATGATAATTGGAGATATTACTCGTATTCTCCCTACCAAGAATGGTAGTAGCAAAATAATAAGCAAAGTATCTAAGAGCTGGGAGTTGGATGTTTCTTATCTTCCCGCGCTGAGCTATGCGGTCATCGTCATTGGTCACACCTCGATAGAGCTCCAGCAAATCAGCGGATCGACCTTGGATCTTCTTCACTGTCCTAGTCATGCATGTACATATAATGCTGCAAAATCTTTTCAATGACATGGTAATAGGCTGATTATAAATTCTAAAAGAAACAGTTGACTGATATGGTGTGTTAGTGAAAACGAAACTCTCAATGAAAGTTCTGGTGAGCATGGCATATTGCTCACTCTCATCCTGCATGTAAATGGTCAAACCGACCCTCTGAACCAGTAGTAAGAAATCATCGAGGATCCCCACAGCTTGCAAAAAGGTAAAACATGGGAAAGTAGATGGGTGAGCATCCCCCTCATCTCCTTCATTGCCAAAGCGTGGTGCAATGAGATCTTCATTGTATGAAGGCCTAAACTGAGAGGCTGATCTTGAGGGCCTCAACCTCCTAGGTGTGTCCCTCTCAAATATTTCTCCAAAGGTGTGGTTGTTCATCTTTGATATTCTAAAATTTAAACATCCATTACACAAGTGATTGCAAAGTGAAAATATAATGAAGGGCACTACTGATAGGGACTTGTAAGAGGCCTAAACATGCATCAAAACAATATCTCTAAGCATTGAACAAGCTTACAAGCTCTCATAACCTATCACCTACAGCAGCAAAATACTCAAGATATAAACCACTAAACACAAATCTACTTGGACAAGCGGAGGAGTCACATACCGGAGAACAAATGCTCCAAATTTCAGCAGCAAAGACGGGCTGAGCAAGGAGATCGAAAAATCGTGGGCTAGAACAACAAGAACGCGATTTCGAGCATGATACGTCCAAAATGTATCTACTTTCCCGAACACTTTTGCTATTGTTTCTCCTCTAAACTTGTGTGATTTGGATACAACTAACACAGAGTGACGCTGTTTTCAGCAGAATTGCCTTGGTGTCTAGTTTTTGTGCAGAAATCAACTATCAGGAAAAATCCCAGAAAATATGCCAAAAATCCTATTTCACCAGAAGACTCCCTGAGCCAGAATACGAGACAGAGGGGGGCTGGGCCCAGGCCACACCACCTATCCGCGCGGGCTAGCCCAGGTTGTGCTAGGGGGTGGTCTGGCCACCCCAGACACCCCATCGGTCTCCCTCTTCGCCTATAAGAAGCCTTCTGACCTAAAAACTTAGGGGGGTTTGACCTTTCTCCAGAAGGAGTTACGCTCCGCCGCCACCACAAGATTCCATGATTCGGAACCAGAAACTCCATTCGGCACCCTGCCGGGACGGGGAATTGGAGGAGATCATCGCCATCATCATCACAATCGCTTCTCCATCGACCATCCATGTTTCCCCCATCTATGAGTGAGTAATCCCCCATTGTAGGCTATGGGGATGGTAGGGATTGGATGAGATCGTTCATGTAATGGCATCAAATTATTAGGGCATGGAACCTAGTATCTTCTATTAGTGCTTTATGACTTTGTTGCGACTTGTTATGCTTAATGCTTGTCACTAGGGCCAGAGTGCCATGATTTCAGATCTGAACATGTTATTGATTCATTATGATAGTATTGTTTATGGTCTTAACTGCAAGTTGTATACACACGTTGTTGTCCAGAACCAATGGCCCCAAAGTGACAGAAATCGGGATAACCGGAGGGAATGGCTTCGATGTGAGGATCACATGTGTTCATGGAGTGTTAATGCTTTGCTCCGGTGCTCTATTAAAAGGAGGACCTTAATTGCCAGTAGTTCCCTTGAGGTCCCGCTGCAAATGGGCTGGCAGGACAAAAGATGTTGTGCAAGTTCTCATTGGGAGCACGTATGATTATATATGGAACACATGCCTAGGATTATCTAGTACTTGGATGCTTTATCTTATTTATCTGCAATTGTCCTATGTTCTGCTTGCTATGTGAATTGTTGTAACATCCCAAAACTCTAATCCAAGTGATCAAGATCCAAATCATCAAATTTAGAGTTAACAAAAACTTTTCTAATTAAAATTATTAAAGCATTCATATGTGTGTGCATTTAAATAGGAGTTGTCTTGAATTGCCATGTTCAAGTGATCCATTGATTGTAAAATGATTCTTAGGTGAAATAAACATCATCTAGATCATCCCCAAACAAATCCCAAAGAAAAACAAATCAAAATGAATAAAATACCCAAATGGTCATTTGTGCCATTTTAACTGCCATGCCTACTTTGGCTATTCCTAGAACTCAATTCTTAACAGAAACAAATGTGGATCTTTGCACCCCTTGCTAGTACATGTAGTGATGTACCATGGCCCACTTTATGATCTACCAAAAACTTGCAAACAGTAATTTTAAATGGCATTTGAAAATTGAATCTAGTGTGGGTATCAAGATCACACTTATTCAAAAACCACTCAAATGAGCTCCATTTTGAAATCCCAAGCAACCACAGATGCTTAATCATGTGCCTAGCAAATCCACCAAAAATCATCTAAAAATTCAAAACTTGAATTCTTTCGGCTATTTCTACAAACACCTTGTGGGCAGAATTCAAACAAAAACCAAAAACACTATTTGAGCAGTGTTTGGACCAATGTGGTCTCCCATTTTGCAACCACAGCCACCTAGTGCACCCCTACCCCTCTCTAGCCCGGCCACCCACTGTGCCACGACCAAATGGTCATGGCCATTAAGGCCGAGCACCATTGGGCAGCCTCACCGGCGACATCGCGCCACAACCGTCGCCAGCTTCGCCCACCATGTCCAGCATGTCGCCTGTGGTCCACCTCCATCGCCCAGCCAGCCCCAGCCCGCGGATAGCGCCAGGAGCAGCCAGGAACCGCCGCACCCGGAGCCCGTCTGCCATGCCGACGCCGCCCGCAGAGCGCGCAGGGTCCCTGCTCGACTAGACCCCGCCTCGCTCCAGCCGCCCGCCTACATGATCACCATCGTCCCAGGAAGCTAATGGACATGCCCGTTCCCCCGACCACGCCCGGAGTCGCCGGACGCCGCAAAACTCGCCGTCGGCAGAGACATAGTGCGCGCCGCGCCACTCACCTCCCCCGACCGCAAACCATTGCACACGCACCGCCGTAATACTTGCCAGGGCACCCCCCATCGTCCTTGCCCACCGCCCACACCTTTTGCTCGATGTGCCGTCATCACTGGCGAGCACCGCCCATGCTCCTCTGCCGCTTCACCACGCCTATAAAAGGAGGCCACCCCAGGACAAACTCCTCACACCACTCTCATCCCCTCCCTCTCAGAACACTCCCAGAGCCCCACCGGAGCAAGCCACCGTCCGCAGCGCCGGAATTTCGTCGGAGTCCACCGCGGAGGGAGAAGAAGGGGGCCGTTGATAAAGGCCACCTCTCGGGACGCCTCCAGTACCAGGAGAACCGCCATCCTTGACTTGTTCATTTGCCCGCCTCGCTGACCCTCGCCGGAGCCCCGGTAAGCCGCCCCAGACCCCCACCGAGCCGCTAGGGTTCCACCTTGCTGGCGATCTGTCCGTCGTCGACGACAAGCCACAGCCGTAGATCTTCCTTTTAATCTAACGGCCCACGTCGCCCCGTACCGCTTCGCGTTTGAAGAGCCGCTGACATGTGGACCCCCTGTCAGCTGTTCTCTATGCCGCGGAATGCCACTGGGCCGGCCCACTAGTTTTCCCGCGCGACCCAGTTAGTTCAAATGTGGATTTTTCTATTTTAGTTTGAACTCACTTCTATCCCTTAGTTTAAAAATCAATTCCAGAAGATCTACTGAACCAAATTGAGTGATTCAAATTTTGTTAGAAAGCTACTAAAAAGATTTATCCAAGCCAGTTGGATTTAATTCATTTAGAGCTAGAGATCACTCCTAGTAAAAATAACAAGACAAAATCTTTTGCACATTCAAACATTTTTATAAAATTAACCACATTAGCTTTTGAGTTGATTCCAACTCTCAAAAATCACATTTAACCATACTTATCTAAATATGTAATAATATTAAGTTTTACATGCAGTGACTTTAGACTAGTACCAAAATAATGCTATATAGGCATTTCTAGTCACTTTAAATCATTAAATAATAAACTTAAACTTAATTAAATGTGATCCAACCTTTAAATTACATTCCCATATATTAGAATATGTGGTGATGACATGTGTCCATATGATCCCATATTTTAAGTGGAGAATATTAAATCTTAGATATTTTCAATGAGTAGAAATTACTTTTCTTAAATACAAAGAATGAAACTAGTTAATAAAACTTTGTGATGCTTGTGATGATAATAGATCATCAAATGTGTGCCTTAGAGTGCTAAGTAGACTATTTAGGTAAGATTTGGTGATTGTGTACTCCGTATGTATTTATAGACGATAGTACCGACCAAGCTTTTGAGGAGGAGTGATATCAAGAGGAAGAGGAAGAAAACTTCAACCACTACACTAACCAAGGCAAGCTATTGTTAGCAAGCTAGAATATTTAGATAACCTAAGCAAGATTCCCTAGGAATGCTTTGGTTATACCACTTTGACTAATACCTATTCCAAGTTTACTTTCAAGCTTTTACTTTCTTTACTTTACCAAACTCCTTTACTGGTTTTGAAGGTAGCATAAAAAGTATAAATCTTGACCTATCCAGATAACTTTAGATGTCATTCTATGGCATGCGATTGATTTTAGCATCCCACCTTAGTGATCACTCTTAACTTAGTAGCTTAGAGCTAGATCGAAACTTGAGTCACTTTAGATGGGAACACTTGGTGAAAATGAATTATGAAAACCTTGGAATGATGAGTCATTCTATTGAGATGTTTTGACATGTGTTGAGAAACACAAATGGTTTATGATGATGAAAATTTTGAGGCATGAGCCTTAACCCTTTACAAAACTGATGGTTGGATTCGGATGCGATACCATTCCAATTTTACCGTACAACCACAATACCTGAATTGGGTAAGGCTTAGCTGGAAATTTATATGCATTAGTATTAATTCCCTCGCGGGAGAGGTTTGAGCCGAGGCTACCTCTCAATGTTGTCCACCTATGCAGTGCCCAAGATGAAAGATGGTCATGGTAGCGAGGCCATGCTCATAGGAGAGGTGCTTATACTAGGGTGTGTAAAGGAAAGGTTATGTTTGATTATCTGCATACTAAGTATGGTGATTCAGGGTTATCCCTGATGGATGTATTGAATCTTGTGGTGAAAGTGTACCACCTCTGCAGAGTGTCAAACTATTCGAATAGCCGTGTCCGCGGTTATGGACAGTTGGAGTGGCCATACTGTTTCGTTGTCAGATATTTTTTAAACAGGACTATTGAAATGAATGATGAATCTTGACTTGACCACAACAGGGTTGTGACTATGACACTAGCTTCCCAACTTAAGTAATTTTAGAACTTTATTTTATCTTTCTTTGTTTCTGAACTCAGCTTAGGTTTCAAACTTAACTTTATAGTTAAACTTAGAGTTAGCACTTTACATTAGAACTATACTACTTGTTAGTGGTAGTTTGCGAGTACTTAAAGAGTACTCATGGCTTTTGTCCCTAACTATTCTCATGGACAGACTAAGAAGGATACTACCAAGACGATGGTCAGCAGGACGGCTATGATAACTAGGACTATCTGCCTTCGTCAGCATTGCATGTGCCCCCTGAAGATGGACCCCACCGCTACAATTATTATTTATTCCGCTGCTTGTTGTATTAAGACTAGATCATGAGATCCTTATTTGTGTAAGACCTTATTTATGGTTTGTAATGGATGATGTACTGTGATATCCAATCTGTTATGTCTCGCAAAAATGGTAATCTTGGTATTGTGATGTATGACATAACAGGCACCTGGGATTAAAAATCCGGGTGTTGACAAGTTGGTATCAGAGCCATCCTGACCATAGGAGACCCTAGTTAGAATGGACGTCCGAACAAAAACTTAATTTCAAAACCAAAGTGAGTATTTATAAAAAAATATTTCCTCTCTTACCCTTGGGAATTCATTATTTTTCAAAAATTCATGTGCCGCAAATTCTTACATTACTACCTAAAATTTGACACACTTGATCACTTCACTAACTTCCTCATCCTTAATTCTTGTAGATGGATACTCAGTTTAGCAAGTTCTACCAGTTGGGCAACGGAGGCCCGCTGATCTTCGAGAGGGATCTGGATTCACTGTCTGAGTTATTGGGACGCCCACATCCGGAGTTTCTTGGAGCTCAACTTCCAGGACCCCCAAGAGGAGATTTACAGTGGCTAGTCACCGCTGATCTTCGAGGAAGCTTAGAAGCACCAACGTCCAGGAGAATCCTGTTCTCCATTAGGGAGAACAACTGGTTAGATGGATTAGCCAGGGTAATGCATGAAGCTCTCGCACGTCTATGTGCCCTCAGTGTCAACCAAATCCAAGGAACCCGTTTTACTCACTATGCAAGACGTGACTTCATGGGAATGCCGATGGAGATGCCAAGTCACTAGGAGTTGAAGCGTCAAGTGGAGAACCTTGATTTCCTGATGTAAGATCGCCAGAAGGAATTGGACAATGCTAGGGAGTTTGCCAACCACAACTATGCCATTGCCACCCAGAAGGCCCAGACTTTCTCACTGCTTGTCAAGGACCGTCAGTCTCTTCGCCTCCAGCACGAAAAGAAGTATCACACCATCGCCCGTCTTCGCAAGAAGGTGGCCGACCTCGAGAAGACCGCCAGGGAGAAAGAAGCGTAGCTTGTAGCAAAGGAGGAAGAAGAGGAGGGTGAAGACATCCAGGGAGACATGGATTCTTACCTCAGCAATGACGATGACTTTATGGAGGAGGATGCCGTGTACTTCTACACTGACGATGAGGACTCTGACTTCATCGACGATGAGTAGATGCACTAGAGCACTGTCATAGCATGAGATGTATCGGTCCCACCGTATCGTAGCTTGCAGAATGGTTCTTAAAACCATCCGTTTTCCTTGTTGTGGTATGTGTGTGTTTGTATCATGTGCTTGTTTGAATGAATGAAATGGAGTTAGTTGCAAAACCTGAGTCAAACTCAAAGTTTTAGCTTGGAAACCAAAACCATGAACCTTAGAACTTTCCCCCTTACCCCTTTATCTATCTCAATCTTCAGATGACTCGTGGAAACCAAGGAGGAAGCAGCTGGTCGCAAGACCCAATGCTGCAGATCTTGCAGAATCTCATCGCAGGCAGAGAAGCAAGCAGGGCAGAGCGCCAAGCTAATCTCGCAACACTGCAACAGATCGCCCAGATGGCTGTCAACAACCAAGGGCATGGAAATCAGGATCATCAAGGATCCAAGCTGAAGAACTTCCAGAATACCAATCCCCTAATCTTTAGCACTTCAGAGAACCCATTAGATGCAGATGACTGGTTGCAGACAATGGAGAACAATTTGGAGGTAGCCAGAGTTGATGACAACGAGAAAGTTCTCTTTGCCACCCACTACTTGGCAGGAGATGCAAGAGCCTGGTGGAACAACATCCGCCTGATGAACCATGGTCAAGTGATGACATGGGAAGCCTTCAAGATCAAGTTCAGCCGCACCCACGTGCCGCAGGGTCTAGTCACCCGAATGAGGGATGAATTCAGATAGTTGAAGTAGGGCAGAATGACTGTGGTGGAATACTGTGACAAATTCCTGTCACTTGCAAGGTACACCCCTGATGAGATCAACACGGAGGCCAAGAAGAAGGAGAGATTCCTGAACGGACTGCATGATGAGATGCAGACTATACTCGTCAACATCCACTTCGAGGATCTCGAGGAACTAGTCGACTCTGCCATTCAGATGGAAGGGAAGATTAATCAGGCAAATGACAACCACAAACATCATATGATGCAGCAATCTGGATCCAACAATCACCAGAAGTACCGTCCCAACCCCTCACCAGGATATGCACCAAGGAACAACCGATCCCCAATGTCTCGCCCAAGATACCCCAACCATAACTGAGGCAATGTGAAGTCTGGAGGAAACAACCACAACTCCGGCAACACCAACAATTTCAACCGTGCCCCTCCCAAGAGCAACAACAACAACAACAACACTGCACCCAGAACTGGCAGCAATGATGTGCATGTCGTAGCAAAAGACAAGTCCCAGATAACTTGTTTCGAGTGTGGAGTGAAGGGCCACTATTCCAATGGGTGTCCCAAGAAGACTTCCGCCACTGCCAATGTGAATGCCCCCGCTCAACAGCAGTGTCATGTTCAACCAGGGAGAAGGTTTGTCCCAGGGAACCCTCACAACCGCAACGGTCGTCTCTTCCACATGAACACCGAGGAAGCCTAAGAAGCGCCAGATGTAGTGCTGGGTATGTTTTCTGTCAACTCAGTTTTAGCAAGGGTATTGTTTGATTCGGGAGCATCACATTCATGTGTCACTGAAGAATTTTCATGCACTAGTAAGATTCACCCAACCAACTTGAAGCATGTCATGATAGTTCAAATCCCCGGTTCAACTACAAAAGCTAGAAAAATTTGCAAAGCTGTGCCTATCAGAATACATGGGATAGATTTTAATGGCAACCTAATCATACTCGGAACCAAAGGATTGGAAGTAGTACAAGGTATGGACTGGATGTCAAGGCATAAAGGACTGATAGACTGTGCTAAGAAATCCATCACCATGACTAGTAGCTCTGGAGTCACAGTAGAGCATATATCTGAAACCTTACCTTGTCAATTCAAGTGCAACAAGAGTCTAGCCTTACCCACCATAGACCAAGTCCGAGTAGTCTGTGAATACCCCGACGTATTCCCAGATGAATTGCCAGGTATGCCCCCAGATAGGGATATTGAGTTCTTTATCGAACTAATCCTCGGAACCGGACCCATAGCCTAGAGACCCTATAGCATGAACCCCTCAGAGTTAGTAGAATTGAAGAAGCAGTTGGATGCCATGTTAGCAACATGCTTGGTTCAACCAAGCGCTTCGCCATGGAGATCACCAGTGTTATTCATCGACAAGAAAGATGGAGGCAACCGTTTGTGCACAGATTACAGAAAGTTGAATGACGTCACCATCAAGAACAAGTACCCTTTGCCAAAGATAGAGGATCTATTTGATCAGTTGACTGGAGCTTAGGTATTCTCAAAGATTGATCTTAGGACTGGTTATCACCAACTTAAGATTCGTGCAACGGATATTCTGAAGAGCGCCTTTACTACTCGCTATGGTTTATATGAGTATACGGTTATGTCTATTGGATTAACCAATGCCCCTGCTTATTTCATGAATCTCATGAATAAGATCTTTATGAATTTCCTAGACAAGTTTGTAGTTGTGTTTATCGACGATATCCTTATCTACTCCAAGTCAGAAGAAGAGCATGAGCAACATCTAAGAATCACCCTAGAAACCCTAAGAGAGCATCGGTTATATGCCAAGTTCAACAAATGTTAGTTCTGGCTGAAAGAAGTAGGATTCCAAGGACATATTGTGTCTGCCAGAGGAGTCTCTGTTGATCCCGCCAAGATCAAAGATGTCGAAGCATGGGAAGCCCCAACCACTCAAACCGAAGTCCGTGCATTTCTCGGATTAGCGGGATATTACTGCAAGTTCGTAGAAGGATTTTCGAGCATCGCCAGACCCATGACCCAATTGCTGAAGAAGGACAAGAAGTTTGAATGGACTGACAAGTGTGAAGCCAGTTTCTAAGAGCTAAAGAAGAGATTGATATCAGCCCCAATATTGATCATGCCAGATATCAAGAAGCCGTTTGATGTATATTGTGATGCATCCAAGATTGGTCTCGGATGTGTATTAATGCAAGAAGGCAAAGTTATCGCCTATTTGTCTCAACAACTGAAGCAGCATAAGCAGAACTATCCGACCCATGATCTTGAATTAGCAGCTATAGTTTTGGCATTGAAGACATGGCGTCATTATGTTATGGGTAATCGCTGTAAGATTTACTCAGATCACAAGAGCTTGAAGTATATTTTCACTCAGAAGGAGCTGAATATGAGGCAAATGAGATGGATAGAGTTAATCAAGGATTATGACCTTGACATTCACTATCACCCCGACAAAGCCAATGTGCTAGCGGATGCTCTTAGCAGATTGCCGTGTAGGCTAAACACCATGATCAAGGAGAAGCAGCCAAGTTTGTATGAGGAGTTGGAGCAGTTTCGAACTGAGCTAGTTAGCAAAGCATTCCTAGCTTCCATTGAACTTTAGCCCACATTAATCAACCAAATCAAGGAAGCCCAGAAGGGAAATGAAAGTATCAACGGAATCAAACGTCGTATTGGTACAGGAAAGGTACCTGGATTCACTGAAGACGAAGAAGGAGTTCTGTGGTACAAAGGATGTATCTGTGTGCCAGCAGATTCGGAGCTGAATTAAGTTATCATGTAGGAAGCTCATGATACTCTTTATTCTATCCACCCCGGAGGAATGAAGATGTATCAATATTTGAAAGAGCAATTTTGGTGGCACAAGATGAAGAGAGAAATCGGAAGCTACATCGCCAAGTGCGACATTTGTCAAAGAGTCAAAGCAGAGCATTAGAGACCCGTAGGACTGTTGCAACCTTTGCAGATTCCAGAATGGAAATGGGATTTCATTGGAATGGACTTTATCATCGGATTGCCTGCTTCTAGTAGGGGAAATGACTCAATCTGGGTCATTGTTGATAGACTGTCAAAGGTAGCTCACTTTATAACTGTCAAGACAACCTACCAGAGTTCGAAGCTAGCAGAGCTGTATATTGCTAGGATTGTTAGTCTGCATGGAACCCCCAAGACCTTAGTATCAGATCGAGGAACCCAGTTTACCTCGAGATTTTGGCAGAAAGTCCAGGAAGGATTAGGCACCAAGTTGAATTTCAGCACCGCTTATCACCCGCAAACTGATGGATAGACTAAGAGAGTCAACCAAATCCTAGAGGATATGTTGAGAGATTGTGTGTTGGAGTACGGATCAAAATGGGAAGACTGCCTGCCTTTCGCAGAATTCTCATATAACAACAGTTATCAAGCCAGTTTTCAAATGGCACCATTTGAGTTCCTATACGGAAGGAAGTGTCGTACCCTTTTGAATTGGTTGCAAGTACGAGAGAGTCAGATCTTTGGACCCGACATTCTTCGAGAAGCCGAAGAAAAGGTTCACAAAGTCCGTGAGAACCTCAAGACCGCCCAGTCCAGACAGAAGAGTTATGCTGACAAGAGAAGGAGAGACCTGACTTTCAATGTAGGAGATTTTGTATATCTCAAGGTTTTGCCATTGAAGGGAACGCAACGCTTTAGTCTGAAAGGAAAGTTAGCCCCTAGATATATCGGGCCCTTCAAGATTCTGAATCGCCGAGGAGTAGTATCGTATCAACTGGAACTGCCAGAAGAGATGTCAGTCATCCACAATGTGTTCCATATCTTGTTACTTCGCAAATGCCTGGAAGTGCTAGAGAAGACTGAAGTTTTTAAGAACATCGATCACCGAGCTGTTGAGATCAACAATGACCTGACATATCGTGAAGTGCCCATCTGTATCTGGGAGGAAGCTTATAGAACCACCAGAACCTCGAGTATCAACTTTCTCAATATTCAATGGAGCAACCATACCGAAGAGGAAGCCACTTGGGAGCGCGAAGATTACATTAGGACAAAGTTCCTAGATCACATTAGTTCCTAGTTTTCTTTCTGAAATCTCGGGACGAGATTTTGTTTAAGGGGGGAAGGTTTCTAACATCCCCAAACTCTAATCCAAGTGATCAAGATCCAAATCATCAAATTTAGAGTTAACAAAAACTTTTCTAATTAAAATTATTAAAGCATTCATATGTGTGTGCATTTAAATAGGAGTTGTCTTGAATTGCCATGTTTAAGTGATCCATTGATTGTAAAATGATTCTTAGGTGAAATAAACATCATCTAGATCATCCCCAAACAAATCCCAAAGAAAAACAAATCAAAATGAATAAAATACCCAAATGGTCATTTGTGCCATTTTAACTGCCATGCCTACTTTGGCTATTCCTAGAGCTCAATTCTTAACAGAAACAAATGTGGATCTTTGCACCCCTTGCTAGTACATGTAGTGATGTACCATGGCCCACTTTATGATCTACCAAAAACTTGCAAACAGTAATTTTAAATGGCATTTGAAAATTGAATCTAGTGTGGGTATCAAGATCACACTTATTCAAAAACCACTCAAATGAGCTCCATTTTGAAATACCAAGCAACCATAGATGCTTAAGCATGTGCCTAGCAACTCCACCAAAAATCATCTAAAAATTCAAAACTTGAATTCTTTCGGCCATTTCTACAAACACCTTGTGGGCAGAATTCAAACAAAAACCAAAAACACTATTTTGAGCAGTGTTTGGACCAATGTGGACTCCCATTTTGCAACCACAACCACCCAGTGCACCCCTACCCCTCTCTAGCCCGGCCAACCACTGTGCCACGACCAAATGGTCATGGCCATTAAGGCCGAGCACCATTGGGCACCCTCACCGGTGACAACGCGCCACAGTCGCCGCCAGCTTTGCGCACCATGTCCAACACGTCGCATGTGGTCCACCTCCACCGCCTAGCCAGCCCCAGCCCTCGGACAGTGCCAGGAGCAGCCAGGAACCGCCACGCTCGGAGCCCGTCTGCCAAGCCGACGCCGCCCGAAGAGCGCGCACGGTCCCCGCTCGACCAGACCCTGCCTCGCTCTAGCCGCCCGCCTACACGATCACCACCGTCTCAGGAAGCTAATAGACATGCCCGTTCCCCTGACCACGCCCCGTAGTCGCCAGCCGCCGCGAAACTCGCCGTCGGTAGAGACATAGTGCGCGCCGCGCCAATCACCTCCCCGACCGCAAACCACTGCACACGCACCGCCATAACACTCGCTAGGGCACCGCCCACCGTCCTATCCCACCATCCACACCTCTAGCTCGCTATGCCGTCGTCACCGGCGAGCACCGCCCATGCTCATCTACCGCTTCACCGCGCCTATAAAAGGAGGCCACCCCAGCACAAACTCCTCACACCACTCTCATCCCCTCCCTCTCAGAACACTCCCAGAGCCCCACTGGAGCAAGCCGCCGTCCGCAGCGCTGGAATTTTGCTGGAGTCCGCCGTGGAGGGAGAAGAAGGGGGCCATTGATAAAGGCCACCTCTCGGGATGCCTCCAGTACCAGGAGAACCGCCATCCTTGACTTTTTCGTTTGCCCGCCTCGCCGACCCTCGCCGGAGCCCCGGTAAGCCGCCCCAGACCCCCACCGAGCCGCTAGGGTTCCACCTCGCCGGTGATCTGTCCGACGTCGATGACAAGCCACAGCCTTCGCGTTTAAAGAGCGGCTGACATGTGGACCCCCCTGTCAGCTGTTCTCTACGCCGCGGAACGCCATTGGGCCGGCCCACTAGTTTTCCCGCGTGACCCAGTTAGTTCAAATGTGGATTTTTCTATTTTAGTTTGAACTCACTTCTGTCCCTTAGTTTAAAAATCAATTCCAGAAGATCTACTGAACCAAATCGAGTGATTGAAATTTTGTTAGAAAGCTACTGAAAAGTTCTATCCAAGCCCGTTGGATTTAATTCATTTAGATCTAGATATCTTGCCTAGTAAAAATAACAAGACAGAAGCTTTTGCAAATTCAAACATTTTTATAAAATCAACCACATTAGCTTTTGAGTTGATTCCAACTCTCAAAAATCACATTTAACCATACCTATCTGAATATGTAATAATATTAAGGTTTATATGCAGTGACTTTAGACTAGTACCAAAATAATGCTATATAGGCATTTCTAGTCACTTTAAATCATTAAATAATAAACTTAAACTTAATTAAATGTGATCCAACCTTTAAATTACATTCCCATATATTAGAATATGTGGTGATGACATGTGTCCATATGACCCCATATTTTAAGTGGAGAATATTAAATCTTAGATATTTTCAATGAGTAGAAATTACTTTTCTTAAATACAAAGAATGAAACTAGTTAATAAAACTTTGTGATGCTTGTGATGATAATAGATCATCAAATGTGTGCCTTAGAGTGCTAAGTAGACTAGTTAGGTAAGATTTGGTGATTGTGTACTCCGTATGTATTTATAGACGATAGTACCGACCAAGCTTTCGAGGAGGAGTGATATCAAGAGGAAGAGGAAGAAAACTTCAACCACTACACTAACCAAGGCAAGCTATTATTAGCAAGCTAGAATATTTAGATAACCTAAGCAAGATGCCCTAGGCATGCTTTGGTTATACCACTTTGACTAGTACCTATTCCAAGTTTACTTTCAAGCTTTTACTTTCTTTACTTTACCAAAGTCCTTTACTGGTTTTGAAGGTAGCATAAAAAGTATAAAACTTGACCTATCTAGATAACTTTAGATGTCATTCTATGGCATGAGATTGATTTTAGCATCCCACCTTAGTGAACACTCTTAACTTAGTAGCTTAGAGCTAGATCGAAAGTTGAGTCACTTTAGATGGGAACACCTGGTGAAAATGAATTATGAAAACCTTGGAATGATGAGTCATTCTATTGAGATGTTTTGACATGTGTTGAGAAACAAAATTGGTTTATGATGATGAAAATGTTGAGGCATGTGCCTTAACCCTTTACAAAACTGATGGTTGGATTCGGATGCGATACCATTCCAATTTTACCGTACAACCACAATACCTGAATTGGGTAAGGCTTAGCCGGAAATTTATATGCATTAGTATTAGTTCCCTCGCAGGAGAGGTTTGAGCTGAGGCTACCTCTCAATGTTGTCCACCTATGCAGTGCCCAAGATGACAGATGGTCATGGTTGGGAGGCCATCCTCATAGGAGAGGTGCTTATACTAGGGTGTGTAAAGCAAAGGCCATGTTTGATTATCTGCATACTAAGTATGATGATTCAGGGTTATCCCTGATAGATGTATCGAATCTTGTGGTGAAAGTGTACCACCTCTGCAGAGGGTCAAACTATTCGAATATCCGCGTCCGCGGTTATGGACAGTTCGAGTGGCCATACTGTTTCGTTGTCAGATATTTTTTAAACATGACTATTGAAATGAATGATGAATCTTGACTTGACCACAACAGGGTTGTGACTATGACACTATCTTCCCAACTTAAGTGATTTTAGAACTTTATTTTATCTTTCTTTGTTTCTGAACTCAGCTTAGGTTTCAAACTTAACTTTATAGTTAAACTTAGAGTTAGGACTTTACATTAGAACTATACTACTTGTTAGTGGTAGTTTGCGAGTACTTAAAGAGTACGCATGGCTTTTGTCCCTGGCTATTCTCATGGCCAGACTATGAAGGAGACTACCAAGACGACGGTCAGCAGGACGGCTATGATATCTAGGACTATCTACCTTCGTCAGCATTGCCTGTGCCCCCTAAAGATGGACCCCACCACTACGCTTATTATTTATTCCTCTGCTTGTTGTATTAAGACTAGATCATGAGATCCTTATTTGTGTAAGACCTTATTTATGGTTTGTAATGGATGATGTACTATGATATCTAATTTTTTATGTCTTGCAAAAATGGTAATCCTGGGATTGCGATGTATGACATAATAGGCACCTGGGATTAAAAATCCGGGTGTTAACAATTGTCCTGTCCATGCAACGCCCGTACATCCATCCCTATGCCTACCGCACTCGAATCCTACTGTTTACTGCTATTGTTACAACTGTCTTTACTTTACTACTACTAGTACTTTACTATTCCTACTACAAAATAGTTGCTACTGATAAACTGCTGTGAGCAAGATTGTTTCCAGGTGCAGCTGAATTGACAACTCAGTTGTTAATGCTTATAAATATTGTTTGGATCCCCTTGTCTCAAATCAATAAATTGGGTTTCACTTCCCTCGAAAATAATGTGATACACCCCCTATACTTGTGGGTCATCAAGACTATTTTCTGGTGCCGTTGCCGGGGAGCATAGCTTTATTTATCAAGTTCACTTGGATTCTCTATTGTTCGCTGCTATCCATCCATCATGGGTAAGTCTCGTGATGGCAATGTTTCCTATTTTACCATCCAGTACAAGAAGAGGTACGGTTCTGAACACCTCTGTTTCTCTTGATTCACCATCTATTATGAGTAAGCTTGTTACACCACCACATACACATGCTGCACACACTGCTACTACTGCTGAATCTGAAACTTCTGATACTTATGATGCTTCTACTGTGCTTGATAAGAGTGGTTCATTAGGTCATTTCCTAGATGCTACGATTGCTAGAACTATAGCTGGAAATACTGAAACTCCTAATAAAGACACTACTACACCAGTTAGTTCACCTGAGTCTAGTGAGAGATATGATATTGAAAGCGGTTATGTTGAGATGACCGATGAATTTATTAAAGAATGTAAAAACACCCATGATAGGAGCACTGCTAAGAGTCTCCTTGAGAGGCGTACTATTATACCCAAATTGTCCCCTATTGCTAAGTTTTTTGCTTCTCACATAAACATTAAAGATAAAGATTATGATTTCTCTCTTGATCTATCTTACGTAGCTTTTGTTGAGAAAGAACCTTTTTGTGGGACTAAGAATGGAAGTGCGGTAGCACATATGAATGAACTTTCTACCATGAGTGGCTTGTTTTCTGATGATATTAATATGCGTACTTACTTTGTTGCTAAGATTTCCCCCTTTTCACTGAATCTATTGATAGCCCTGATTGCTTGATTAGTACTTGGCTTCTCCTTTCAGTGAAAAGGGGGAAATCTTAGCAACAAAGTAAGTACGCATCTTAATATCATCAGAAAACAAGCCACTCATGGTAGAAAGTTCATTCATATGTGCTACCGCACTTTCATTCTTAGTCTCACAAAAAGATTCTTTCTCAACAAAAGCTACGTAAGATAGATCAAGAGAGAAATCATAATCTTTATCTTTAATGTTTATGGGAGAAGCAAAAAACTTAGCAATAGGGGACAATTTGGGTATAATAGTACGCCTCTCAAGGAGACTCTTAGCAGCGCTCCTATCATGGGTGTTTTTACATTCTTTAATAAATTCATCGGTCATCTCAATATAACCGTCTTCAATATCATAGCTCTCTCTAGACTCAGGTGAACTGATAGGTGTAGTAGTGTCTTCATTAGGAGTTTCAGTATTTCCAGCTATAGTTTTAGCAATTGTAGCATCTAGGAAAGGACCCAATGAATCACTTTTATAAAGCACAGTAGAAGCAGCATCATAAGTATCAGAAGTTTTAGATTCAGTAGTAGTAGCAGTATGTGTAGCATGTGTATGTGGTGGTGTAAGGAGCTTACTCATAACAGATGGTGAATCAAGAGCAACAGAGGTGTTCAGAACCGTACCTCTTCTTGTAGTGGATGGTAAAATAGGAACCTTGCCATCACGAGACTTACCCATGATGGACGGATGGCAGCGAACAATAATGATTCCAAGTGAACTTGATAAATAAAGCTATGCTCCCCGGCAACGGCGCTAGAAAATAGTCTTGATGACCCACAAGTATAGGGGGTGTATCATAGTATTTTCGAGGGAAGTGAAACCCAATTTATTGATTCGACACAAGGGGAGCCAAAGAATATTTATAAGCCTTAACAACTGAGTTCTCAATTTAGCTGCACCTGGAAACAATCTTGCTCAGAGCAGTTTATCAGTAGCAACAGTTTTGTAGTAGCAATAGTAAAGTAACAACAGTAGTAAAAGTAAAGATAGTAGTAACAATTGCAGTAAACAGTAGGATTAAAGAGCGGGAGGCATAGGGATGGATGGAAGGGCGTTGCATGGACAAGGCAATTCATACGTGCTCCATATACTAGATAAATAATATTAAGCATCTAAGTACTAGATAATCATAGACATGTGTTCCATATATAGTCATACGTGCTCGTAATGAGAACTTGCACAACATCTTTTGTCCTGCCAACCCGTTTGCAGCGGGGCCTCAAGGGAACTACTGGCAATTAAGGTGATCCTTTTAATAGAGCACCGGAGCAAAGCATTAACACTCCATGAACACATGTGAACCTCACATCAAATCCATTCACCTCGGTTATCCCGATTGCTGTCACTTTGGGGCCTTTGGTTCCGGACAACAACGTGTGTATACAACTTGTAGGTAAGACCATAAACAATACTATCATAATGAATCAATAACATGTTCAGATCTGAAATCATGGCACTCGGGCCCTAGTGACAAGCATTAAGCATAACAAGTTGCAACAAAGGCAAAAGCACTAATAGTAGATACTAGGCACCATGCCCTAACAATCCGATGCCATTACATGAATGATCTCATCCAATCCCTACCATCCCCATAGCCTATAGCGGGGGTTTACTCACTCATAGATGGGGGAAACATGGATGGACGATGGAGAAGCGATAGTGATGATGATGGCGATGATCTCCTCCAATTCCCCGTCCCCGCAGGGTGCCATAACGGAGTTTCTGGTTCCGAATCGCGGAATCTGGCGGTGACGGCTCAGCGGAACTCTTTCTAGAAAAACGTCAAACCCCCCTTGGTTTTTAGATCAAGAGGCAACTTATAGGCGAAGAGGGTGGCCGAGGGGGCAGCCGAGGTGGCCACACCACCGCCAGGCGCGGCCTGGCCTAGCCCGCGTGGCCATGTTGTGTGGGCCCCTTGTGGCCCTACTCCGTCTTGTCTTCTGGCTCCGTGAGTCTTCTGGTGAAATAGGATTTTTGGCATATTTTCCAGGATTTTTCCTAATAGTTTATTTTCTGCACAAAAACTAGACAGCAAGGTAATTCTGCTAAAAACAGCGTTAGTCCCTGTTAGTTGTATCCAAATCACACAAGTTTAGAGGAAAAACAATAGCAAAAGTGTTCGGAAAAGTAGATACGTTTTGGACGTATCACCCTACATGAAAACCTCTCATGGTTACAGTCATCTTTCATCATAATTATGAATGGTTTGCCATGAGAGGGGTCATCGAGGCATAGAAAGAGAGGGGGTGTGAGACATGAGGATGTTTGGGATGGGGAGCACACAAGTTTACATAGGTTCAGATCCGACTACGGTGGTTGGATCCTACTCCCGAAATCAACCCACTATAATCGACAAAGCTAGAGGTTACAGAGGGTTTGACTATGGATTCTCCTATGAGAATTGAGATTGCTTCTTCCCTAAGGGATGCCCGTATGCTGGATTATATAGTCATCCATCATAGGGCTTATAGGGAGGATTCCTATCTGGCTACGGTACATATTACAACATAGTCGGTAACTACTACATCTTGTACTCCAAGTCTTCTGGTGTTGGGTCATAATCAGTAATCCTTCAGGGCCTTATCTTAGCCGAACGAGCATCCATCTGTTTTAGTTAGCTCGGCTACCCATGGAGCCATGGGCTCTAACCCTGGTGGGCCACCCTGGTCTTCGATTATCATTGCCTGTCGTGGGTATACCCAGAAAGTATAACCCTGACAATAGCCTCTGGAACACTCCAAGATCCTTGATTCGGATTCCGTCTTCAATTTCAATGATCTTCGATGTAGAGAATCTTGAAGGGTTCCAAAAACTGCATCGATGAAATTTAATCAACTCTGTTGAGACGGACAAATGTTTGGTTATTCTTCTTCATTTCACAACTCGATTCAAACTGAGTCGGATTTATTTCTTGGTCAACATGAAGAGACCATTTGAAATTTCTTGACCTCCATGATGCTTCAGGACTTCTCACATCAACTTGACAGACATCCATCACGTCAGGAATATGGCAGTTGTGGGTTTCCATGATCAACACAGATCGAGGGGACTCATAACTATGCACGAGAATCAAGGGGGTAGAGAGGTCACGGCTGAATTTGCCGTGATGCATCCTTAACACGTGGAGGAAATCCCATGGGTTCACATTTCCCTGCACGAATCATGGTGCAACGTCTTATAAAGGGGAAATGACCACCGTTCCAAAATCACCTGCCATCCTAGCCATCCTTCTTCCTCGTGCCTAAGCCTCCAAGTTTTAAACTTCCCTCCCCACCTCTTACAGTGCCACCAATTTGAGGTCACCACTAATGGATGGCTCTTCACAATCCGCTTCTGTGGTCGCGCTAGCACCAGGGAGGAGAGAAGAAAATATGGATGTGAATCTGGATCCCCTCCACCTTAACCAAAGTGAAACCAAAGGAGCTCGAAGATGAGGGGTACATCCAACGGGTTCCTGGCAGTGCGCTGCTGGAAATGAGGTTCCAGCATAGTGGGACAGTGAGTGAGTACACTTCGCCTCCCATATGGAGCGGGGCTTTGATGTCTACACACTTCTATTCTTGTAGACAGTTGTTGGGCCTCCAAGTGCAGAGGTTTGTAGAACAGCGGCAAGTTTTCCCTTAAGTGGATCACCCAAGGTTTATCGAACTCAGGGAGGAAGTGGTCAAAGGTATCCCCTCTCAAGCAACCCTGCAATCAAGATACAAGAAGTCTCTTTTGTCCCCAACACACCCAATACACTTGTCAGGTGTATAGGTGCACTAGTTCAGCGAAGAGATATGAAATGAAAGTGGTATAGATAATTATAAGTGGTAACAGTGGTAGAAAATAGCTTGATGGCGTGGAAAATACTAAAGTAAAACTGAAATAAAGATAGAAGCAAGAAAACATGTAACAGATCTAATTGCAAATGGTGTATCAATGCTTAGAAACAAGGCCTAGGGATCATACTTTCACTTGTGAACACTCTCATATAAATATATTCTTCTTTATGATACTACGCTGAACTACTCTCCGGTTGGACACAATAATCCATGGTAGGGCTATAATAGCACACCTCAAAGGAAGCCTTTCCCATCTAGATAACCCCACATTGTCACCTTGAGCTCTAGATGGTTCCAACAAACACCACAATTTCATAAAGACATCCAACTCCAAATATAACTCATAACAAGTATTTGTAATCTCTAGCCTAAGTGCCACCATGGCGTGCACGCTGTCACTTTCACACACATGGGGAGAGCAGAGATCTATTAAAGCACTTGAGTAGCAAGGTAGATCTACTTGATTACAAAGCTCATGATCACAACATGATCATGCATAGAGAGAGATGAACACATAGCTACCAGTAGAACCCTTAGCCTCGAGAGAGAACTACTCCCTCCCCATTATGGGAATCAGCAACAGTGATGGAGATGGTGATGGAGATCGATGGTGATGGCTCCGGGGGCACTTCCCCGTCCCGGTAGGGTGCTGGAACAGAAACTTTCTGTCCCCCGAATCTCCCCTTCGGTGGTGGCGTGCTGTGGAACTTTTCATGGCTAGAGGCTTGATTACTTATGGTTTTTGCATCGGGAGGCATCTTATAGGCGAAGAGGCAAGGTCGGTGGGTGACAGGGGGCCAACACCACCTGGTGGCGCGGCCAGGGCTAGCCCGCGCCACCACATGGTGTGGCCGCCATGTGTCCCCTCTCCGACTCGTCTTCTGGCTCCGTGAGTCTTCCGGTAAAATATCAAATTTGGATTTTGTCCGGTCCAATTCCAAGAATATTCATTTTCTCACTTTCCTGGAACCAAAAACAGCAGAAAACAGGCAACTGGCACTATAGCATCTTGTTAATAGGTTAGTCCAAGAAATCATATGAAAAGTACTCCAAAGTTGGAACAAAACACAAGAAAGTAGATAAAACCAAGCATGGAACATAAAAAATTATAGATACATTTGCAATGTATGAACATCCCCAAGCTTAACTCCTGCATATTGTATCACCATGATCATCAAATATAGGAGGCATATTGTAATCATAATTAATTTTCTCCTCAATAGTAGGTGGACTGAAAATATCATATTCATCATTGTAATCATCATAGATTGGAGGCATAGTATCATCAAAGTAAACTTTCTCCTCCATGCTTGGGGGACTAAAAAGATCATTTTCATCAAAACCAGCTTCCCCAAGCTTAGACTTTTCCATAGCATTAGCAATAATCATGTTCAAAGAATTCATACTAATAACATTGCTATTAGCACGCAAATAAAGTTCCATAGGTTTTTTAATTTTCTCTTCAAATACACTTCATGTCCTAACTCAAGATAAATACTATAAAGCTCTCTCATTTTGTTGTTGTTTTCCATTAAGCCTAACTAGTGAAAACAAGAAACAAAAAGACAAAATTGCAGAATCTAAAGGAAATAACTTCGAGCACTCACACCGGAGGATGTGAGTAACTTTTACCTTACTTCCCCGGCAACGGCGCCAGAAAATAGCTTGATGTCTACGAACTTCTATTCTTGTAGACAGTTGTTGGGCCTCCAAGTGCAGAGGTTCGTAGAAGATCAGCAAGCTTTCCCTTAAGTGGATCACCCAAGGTTTATCGAACTCAGGGAGGAAGTGGTCAAAGGTATCCCCTCTCGAGCAACCCTGCAATTGAGATACAAGAAGTCTCTTGTGTCTCCAACACACCCAATACACTTGTCAAGTATAGGTGCACTAGTTCGATGAAGAGATAGTGAAATACAAGTGGTATAGATAATTATAAGTGGTAACGGTGGTAGAAAATAGCTTGATGGCGTGGAAAAGACTAAAGTAAAACTGAAATGAAGATACAAGCAAGAAAACATGTAACAGATCTAATTGCAAACAGTGTATCAATGCTTAGAAACAAGCCTAGGGATCATACTTTCACTAGTGAACACTCTCATATAAATATATTCTTATTTATGATACTACGCTAAACTACTCTCCAGTTGGACACTCTAATGCATGGTAGGGCTATAACAGCACACCTCAAAGTAAGCCTTTCCCATCTAGATAACCCCACACTGTCACCTTGAGCTCTAGATGGTTCCAACAAACACCACAATTTCATAAAGACATCCAACTCCAAATATAACTCATAACAAGTATTTGTAATCTCTAGCCTAAGTGACATCATGGTGTGCACGCTATCACTTTCACGCACATGGGGAGAGCAGAGATCTATTAAAGCACTTGAGTAGCAAGCTAGATCTATAGATTACAAGCTCATGATCTCAATAAGATCAGGCATAGAGAGAGAGAGATGAACACATAGCTACCGGTAGAAACCTTAGCCTCGAGAGAGAACTACTCCCTCCTCATCATGGAATCAGCAATGGCGATGGAGATGGCGGTGGAGATCGATGGAGATGGCTCCGGGGGCACTTCCCCGTCCCGGTAGGGTGCCGGAACAGAGACTTTCTGTCCCCCGAAACTCCCCTTCGGTAGCGTTGGCGCTGTGGAACTTGTTGTGGATTTCTGATTGACGATTTAGGGTTTTGGTATCGGGAGGCTCTTATAGGCGAAAGAGGCAAGGTCGGTGGCCAGCCAGGGGGCCCACACCATGCCCCGAAGCGGCCTAGGGTTGCCCGCGCCAAGGGGGGTGTGGCCACCCTGTGGCCCCTCTCTGACTCTCCTTTTGGCTCCGTGAGTCTTCTAGGAAAATAGTAACTTTGGCTTTTGGCCCGTCCAATTCCGAGAATATCCAATTGGCACTGTGGCTCTTGTTAATCGGTTAGTCCAAGAAATCATATGAAAAGTACTCCAAAGTGTGGACATAACATAAGAAAGTAGATAAAACCAAGCATGGAACATCAAAAATTATAGATACATTTGCAATGTATCAACATCCCCAAGCTTAACTCCTGCTCGTCCTCGAGTAGGTAAGTGATAAAGAGAAAGAAATTTTTTTGAGGTGACATGCACCATCATAAACTTGATCAAAGTACTTGTAAAACATTCAAAGCTAGGATCATAGTACTTCAATCATAACATGAAAGACAAAGTTCTAGCAATAAGACAAAGAAACTATGATGCAACATGAAAAGGCACAAACAAAAGATTCATGAATAACAATTTTTTGCAAGACGTTTGTTTGTTTCACATAAAGAAAACATAGCATAATAGCATTCAGCTTGTCCCTCATAGAGTAGCAAATATAAATGCATAGGACACCTTCAAAGTTCATAAGAGTGACTAGATACAAATAGTTTAAAACAAGCAATATCAAGGTATGCATCAATCAACTAGTCTTGGGACAATGCACATAGAACTAAGAATGGCCACTATGATCTCAAAGTAAGTGCATAAAGATAGAAGGTGGAGACTCAATATATAAGTGGAAGAAAGGCCTTCATAGAAGGAAGCAGAGATTCAAGTTTCATAAAGAGCTTCCAAAAATTATGGTACTTACTAGCTTTCAACTCTCATTGCCCCTATCATAAGCATCTTGAAGTGATTAAGGTTAAAGTGAACAAACTATGGTGTACATGCTTGACAAAGTATAAGTTAGAAATCTCATGTCCCTTGTATACAAGGGCCGCTCCTCATGCTACTCAAGTTTAGTCACCGGTAAGTTCTTGTCATCGTAAGTACATGTGTATCATAGAGAACCGCCAACGGGTACCCCTGGCCCGATGATACGGAAGAATCCCCTTATCAAAATGACAAGGCAAGTAGACAACGAGCATCTCAGCAATCTTCTTATTTACCATGGGAATATGGTGCTTTTTTCTCTCTTTCCTCTTTTCATAATATCTCTTTTTTCTCTTTTCTCTTTTTTTTCTCAAATATACGACTCTTTTTTTATGAGAAGAATGCTTCATAGACATCTCATTATGGTTACGCTGCAGGTTTCCACCATGTCAGCATGGATTAGACTAGTGGCCCAGGCGTTTCTCTAACACATATACATAACTCCATGGACTTACAAGCTCCCCTTTCATTTCACACCGACGACATCCATAGACAAAAGAGCATGATATCAACTAGGTACAACGTACCCGTGCAATTCCCCATGACAGCATGGTTCTGCTAATCCCCAACAAATAAGTGCAAGCATATACAACACAGACGACACAATGGTTCAAGTTTATTAAGGGCAAGAAAAGTAAAGTGTGCCATCAAGTTCGTGAGAGCTTTAATCACTAGGTGTCCCATAAAAAGTTTAATTTGGAAGGTAGACAAAAACTTGAATATACTTGGAATAGCATAAGCTAGTAGGTAGGTATGGTGGACTCTTTGGAATAACTTGGTTTAGGGAGTTGGATGCATGAGTGGAACTCATACTTGGTTGTGGAGGCTAGCAAAAGACTGGGAGAGACAAACTAAGAGAGCAATAATGGCCATAATCATGTAGAGCGACAAAACATCATTGATAAAAGCATAAAGTGATACTACAAGTTGAAAACTAAAGGATCATAAAGGCTATGGTGACTTGGGATAGTCATAACATGGTGTGAGCATGCGCCAAGTCAACCCAAATAAAGCATCAAAGGAGAATACCACAATACTATGTTTTAATATGCTAAAACAACGCATGATTCATCCAAGGCACATTAAGCAATCTCAATTGTTTATAGCAAGTGATTCTACAACAAAGAATACTAAGCATAAATCCAAAACAATATCGAGCATGGCATGACAAAGCATAGGCCACAGTCAAGAACAAACTCCTTTTACCACTTAAGCATGAGCTTTCCTACTCTTTTCCAAACCAAACCAAACTATTTGAACACCAATGTATGAAAGCGGGGGTCCAACCAATTTATTCAGCAAACTAAGCAAACAAAGAAAACAAAAAACCAAAACAAAAAGGAAAAATAAGATGCTCCAAGAACAACACAACTGTGCATGAAACAATAAAAATGAAGCGTTTGGAAGAAACCTGAGATTTTTATTGATGAAGAAGGGGATGCCTTGGGCATCCCCAAGCTTTGACGCTTGTGCTTCTTGGATATTTCTTGGGGTGACATGCGTGGCATCCCCAAGCTTGAGCTTTAGTCCATCCTTCATCTCATTACTCATTTCTTCCATACACCTGAAATTTTTCCTTCATACAAAACTTCACACAATCTTTATTAGCAACATTAGTGCACTCAAGATAATAAGTCTTTAGGCTCAGTTTCAACACCAATAAAACTTCCATTAAAACACAAGCTACTGTAGCACTTCCCTCAAAAATCTCAATTCTCCAAAAGAACTCAAAAAGGAACCAACAAGAAGCAAATGCAAATAATGGCAGAAATCTGTCAAAACAGACCAGCAGATAAAGACGATTTTTTTCGAAGACCTTCTGTTGCTCAAATCAAAAAGTGTTGAACTAACGAAAGTTAGATAACAACCTGGGTAAGAAACACAAAAATTATTGCCTCAAAAGGACGTACAGAGATTTTACACGAATTTTTACGGTGAAGCACAAAAATCTGTTTCGGGACAGCAACTTTCCCAATCATTACTTCTATCTCATTAGAGGTTACTCTTGGCACAAAAAGCAAATAAAAAGGATAAGGAGCGGTTATTACAGAGGTAATAACTTCCAAGACTCATATAAAACTTTTGGGTTATCTCCCAATAAGTACTTTTCTTTGACGCCTTTAAGTTAGGCAAGATAGTTTGAGAAAATGCTCACATAGGAAATGTGAATTGAAGTAAAAGAGAGCATCAAGAAGCAAATTCAAAGCACATTTAAGTCTAACCCACTTCCTATGCATAGGAATCTTGTAAAGAAACAAGTCATGAAATCACAAAACAACAAGCATAGGAAAGCAGAACAAGTGCAACTTCAAGACTTTCAACATAAAGAGGGGAAACCTAATATTATTGAGATGCATAAAACCATGTTTCCCTCTCTCATAATAACATTCAGTAGCATCATGAATAAAATTAACAATATAAATATCACATAAAACATTCTTATCATGAGCCACATGCATATAATAATTATTGCTCTCCATATAAGAATAGTCATTCTTATTAATTCTAGTGGGAGCAAAATCAATAAAATAGCTATCATTATTATTCTCATCACCATAATCATCAAATATAGGAGGCATATTGTAATCATAATTGACTTTCTCCTCAATAGTAGGTTGACTGAAAATATCATACTCATCATTGTAATCATCATATATTGGCGGCATAGTATCATCAAAGTAAATTTGCTCCTCCATGCTTGGGGTACTAAAAATATCATGCTCATCAAAACCAACTTCCCCAAGCTTAGAATTTTCCATAGCATTAGCAATAATGGTGTCCAAAGAATTCATACTAACAACATTGCTATTAGTATGCAAATAAAGTTCCATTGGTTTTTTAATTTCCTCTTCAAACACTTCATGTCCTAACTCAAGATAAATACTATAAAGCTCTCTAATTTTGTTGTTGTTTTCCATTAAGTATAACTAGTGAAAACAAGAAACAATAAGACAAAATTGAAGAATCTAAAGGAAATAACTTCGAGCACTCACACCGGAGGATGTGAGTACCTCTTACCTTACCTCCCCGGCAACGGCGCCAGAAAATAGGTGTTTGCCGTGGGAGGTTCTTCTTCTTTAATCCTCCGGTGTGAATACCTTTTACCTTACCTCCCTGGCAACGGCACCAGAAAATACTTGCTGGCGCGTGGTTGACGTGGGACCTTCTTCTTCTTCAGTCCCCGGCAACGGTGCCAGAAAATAGCTTGATGTCTACGCACTTCTATTCTTGTAGACAATTGTTGGGCCTCCAAGTGCAGAGGTTTGTAGAACATCAACAAGTTTTCCCTTAAGTGGATCACCCAAGGTTTATCGAACTCAGGGAGGAAGTGGTCGAAGGTATCCCCTCTCAAGAGACCCTGCAATCAAGATACAAGAAGTCTCTTGTGTCCCCAGCACACCCAATACACTTGTCAGGTGTATAGGTGCACTAGTTCAGCGAAGAGATAGTAAAATACAAGTGGTATGGATAATTATAAGTGGTAACGGTGATACAAGATAGCTTGATGGCATGGAAAAGACTAATGTAAACTGAAATAAAGATGGAAGCAAGCAAACATGTAATAGATCTAGTAGCAAATGGTGTTTCAATGCTAAGAAACAAGGCCTAGGGATCATACTTTCACTAGTGAACACTCTCATATAAATATCTTTTCTTTATGATACTACTCTTAACTACTCTCCGGTTGGACACTCTAATCAATGGTAGGGCTATAACAACACACCTCAAAGTTCATCTTTCCCATCTAGAAAACCCCACACTATCACCTTGAGCACTAGATAGGTCCAACAAACACCACAATTTCATAGAAACATCCAACTCCAAATATAACTCATAACAAGTATTTGTAATCTCTAGCCTAAGTGCCACCATGGTGTGCACGCTGTCACTTTCACACACATAGGGAGAGCAAAGATCTATTAAAGCACTTGAGTAGCAAGGTAGATCTATAGATTACAAGCTCATGATCTCAATAAGATCATGCATAGAGAGAGAGAGAGATGAACACATAGCTACCGGTAGAACCCTTAGCCTCGAGAGAGAACTACTCCCTCCTGATCATGCGAATCATCAATGGCGATGGAGATCGATGGAGATGGCTCCGGGGGCACTTCCCTGTCCCGGCAGGGTGCCGGAACAGTGAATTTTTTTCCCCGAATCTCCCCTTCGGTGGCGGCGGTGTTGTGGAACTTTTCATGGATTTCTGATTGACTATTTAGGGTTTTGGTATCAGGAGGCTCTTATAGGCGAAAGGGAAAAGGTCGGTGGCCAGCCAGGGGGCCCACACCATGCCCTGGCGTGGCCTAGGGTTACTCGCGCCAAGGGGGGGTGTGGCCACCCTGTGGCCCCTCTCTGACTCTCCTTCTGGCTCCGTGAGTCTTCTGGGCAAATAGTAACTTTGGCTTTTGTCCCTTCCAATTCCGAGAATATTCATTTTCTGACTTCCTAGAACCAAAAACAGCAGAAAATAGGCAACTGGCACTATGGCTCTTGTTAATAGTTTAGTCCAAGAAATCATATGAAAAGTACTCCAAAGTGTGGACAAAACATAAGAAAGTAGATAAAACCAAGCATGGAACATCAAAAACTATAGATACATTTGCAATGTATCAGTTTGTTAATTAAAGTAATTAACAAAATTCTGAATAAAATAAATAAACAAGTTTTATTAAATGAGACCTCGCGTTAAATTTGGTGGAAATTTAATGGAGGTGAGTGGACTTTTGTGTGGAGGCATGTTTATGTGAGTGGGAGCTCCACCCACATGAATGATGGAAGAGGTGGGGGCACCACCTTGGCTGCCGGCCATGGGAGGGGCTGCCCTCCTCTCCCCTATAAAAGGCCCTCCACTCCTCCTCTCATCTCACACCTCCTCGTGAAGGATCTCTCTCCCCTTCTAGAAATTATTCCCCATGGTCTCGGATTAGCGAGATACATGTTCCCGGTGGCTTTGTTGTGAAAGGAGTTGTTGCTTCCGCTGCATCGCAGGAGCGGGCACGTGGAGGTTGTCGGGGTACCGGACGTGTGTGTGATCACGGATGCACCGCTGCAATGCGGTGCTGGACTTGGTGGTGGTGGACCTGCTAGACTCGTTGGACTTCATCACGATCTTGGGATCGGCAACTGTACGACTACATCATCCACGAGTACAACCTCGTAACACTTTGTTGCTATTCAAGGGTATGTTCTCTATGGATGTATATCCACCCATTGATTGTATCTAGGTAGATAGATCTTGGTACTAGTTGTTCACATCGTAGGAAATTTTTGTTTTCTATGTTGCGAACCCAACAGTGGTATCAGAGCCTGATCTATGTGTTGCATGGGTAGAACACATAAGAGTATGTGGGCATTGATGATCATGTTATTGCATCCTCTATGTATTTTGGATATTGGTGGCATAGTGGGATGAAGCGGCCCGGACTAACTTTACACGCCTCGCACATGAGACCTGTTCCACGCTTGACATGCAACTGGTTTTGCATAAGTGGCTAGCAGGTGTCTATCTCTCCTACTATAGTCAATATCTGATTTACAACGAGTTGCTAATAATTTGGTTATCAGTGTTGTGGTTCCATGTTCGTAGGTAAAACTGGTTCTATCTTCAAAATCCCTAAGCCACGTAAAACTTGCAACTGATAAATTATAAGCGTCTAGTTTAGTTGTTGTTGGGCAAGTGTCATGATATGGTAATGTTATAATTTGAAGTATAGTTGATACTCTTGGAAATTATAGCATACCTAACGTGTAAGTTCCATAGACCTTGGCCTTACACAAAAAGGAATGATAAAGATCATACCACAATGCACATGATAGTGATCAATTGCAAGAACCATATCATTTCACTTTATGCATATGATGTTTGTTTGCATCTTATATTGCTTCTATGGTGCTTTAGTAGAATTAGCAGATGATCCCTCATTTAGATATCAAGATAAAATGTGTTCTTCCTTAAGTATGTACCATTAAGAAAGTTTGTCGTTTTGAGAAATCACGTGATGATCGGGTGTACTTGAATCTACGCTTTCATACAATGGGTGTAAGACAGTTTTACACACGCGAGTACTAAGGTTCTTACTTGGAGAGCCTAGCATTAATAGACATGGCCTCGGAACACGGACCGATAGGTTAAGCATGAGTCATATGGTTGATATGATGCCCATATAGATGCTCGCCTTTGCAGCTACACCGACTCACGTGATGATTGGCCTTGGTGTAGTGGATTTAGTTCATGTAATCACCAAAACAATTCGAGGGATGTTGGTTTTGAGTGGGAGTTCATTTGTAATTTGGATTAGTCGAACTCAATTTATCATAAACTAAAATCGAATTGAATTTTCATAATTTGTTGTATTCATTGGCATCTGTTTACTACCCTACGCTTAGTTTTAATTGAGATAATAGAACTATAGAATTCTGGATATTTTCTTTACGAACTGGCATCGTAGTATTTTAAGTGTCAATTTAAAGTTTAGAAGTCCTATTGCAAACTTTCAGCAAACACCATTTACTCCATGAAGTTTAATAAATAGTATTAAATCAAGAGTAACAATTCCAGTGTTAGTATCTAAAGTATCATGTTTGTCTCCATGATTCTTGATATTCAAAAGTTGTTTTAATATCGAGACTATCTAGGAGCTGAAATAATTGTTTCAGAAACCATCATGTGTGAAAGATATTGAGATATTTGAAATAGTGTTTAGGGTGCAACATGATAGAGTATAATTTGGCAAAATACATGTTATCATATTGTATGAGAATTTCCGAAGGTTGGAGAAGCTAGACATCCTAATCTCCCAAAAAGGTTTTGGGAACTGACATTATACTCGCGATTCGCCCTTATAGGTAATAGTAGCTTGATCATGAAAGTTGTCATGATAAGGATGAATAGAAGATGTAGGTAAAATGTTTACTACACTAAAAGATTACTAAAGAATGGATTTTTGAAAGAACGTCAAACATTTGATGATGGTGATCCACTTCAAAGTGCAAATCCAAAGGTATTAGTATTTGACTATACATGCTTTGGACTATGTGTCATATGTATGGAGCCACTATTGATGTTGATATATTCTTTTAAAAGGAAAAGAAAATGCTAAAAGAGAATCTATAAAATATTTGGCAAAAAATAAAAGACTAGAAATGTCCAGCTAAGGTATATACATGATATACATGTTATGGTTCTATTCTTTGCTTGTTAAACAATGTGGTTCTTGGGTATTGGATACTGAATTGGTTGGTGTGAAATGTCATACAGAACAATGCAATTCATGAACTATAATGGCCTAAGTAACTAGCAAAAGAATACGTGATGATGTTCATCGAAGACAAATAAAGTGTTATTGTGTTTCTCATTGACATCAAAGCTTGCCTTCAAGATTTGTTTAAATAATTATTATTTTGTTCTGGTATTATGAGAACAATGGTTATTCAAATAATTACCGTATTCCATAGAAGATGGATGAACTTTTACAAGTCTAGTTGGAGAAATCATGTCCATAAAAACTAATGCTAAAATGTCACAAGACAAATGATTGAAAGATCACTTACGAAGTGACATCAACATTTAAATTATATTGGAAATAAAACATGAAGAAACTCCATGTTGATGGATTTTTGGAGTCTTTGATTTTGATCAATTGATGCTTGTGAGACTTTCCTCGAGATAATTGAAACTTCATTCATAGGCCAAAGAGAAACATATGACTAACTTATTGGACATTGTGCATGTTGATGTATATAGTCCATTATATGTAGCCATGTGCGGTGGATCTTTCGACTTCAGATGGTTTCTTCGAAAATTTGAGTGAATATATCTATATATTTACTTAATAAGGAAGAAGTATGAAACATTTGAAAATTGTTCAAATACTTTCAAGATGAAGTGGAAAATCATTGTTACAAGAAAATAAATAGTTTATGATTCGATCATACAGAAATATATTTGAGTTACATGTTTAGCGAAACACCTAAGATTTCAGGAATTGTTCCATGGATTTGCATTTCCCAATAAACCATAGGAGTATGGTATGTTCGAGAGATCAAATCGAACCTTGTTTGACATGGTAAGATCAGAGGTGTCATTTATAAACTGCCATTATGTTTTAAGGATTAAAGCTTTAGAGACAACCGCTTTTACACTGAAAAGAGCACCATCATGTTCCGTTGAAATGACACCATAAAGGTTATGGTTTGGGATAAAACATGAGTTGTCTTTTCTTAAATTTTGGTATGATATGCATAAGTAAAATGTTTACAACCAAAGTTGGATAAGCACGTCTTTGCAGGTTATCCCAATGAATTTGTTGGGTATTCCTCTATAACATCGAGGACAAAAGATTTTGTCACTTGGAACGTGAAGTTTCTTGAGAAGGAATTTTTTGTGAAAAGTTAAGTGGGTGGACAATAGAACTTTGATAAGGTTATCGAACCTTAGATATATGTGCTAAGTAGCGTAGCGCCAGAAAGTGTCCCGGTGTTGGCCACAATGCTCATGGCTCCCAGGATTACAAAGGTTGTGATCTTGGAGATTAGAGTTCCTATTTGAACCGCATGCGTTGGGTAACAAGCAAATAGCAAGATTTGATAAACAAGTCATCATTGTTTTGACACTGATGAACCGACTGCATGTAAAGAAGGATGATGGGCCCTAACTCCATAAAATGACTAGAAGTCCTAAAGTCCTAGAAGGCTTCCCGCGTGATCACTTGACCGTGGTTCATCGTGCGGGTGCTATTCCACCATGCTCTTGCATATCCTGCCAGATAGTGGGTGGAAAACAGAAATTTCTCATTGGCATCCACTCCTGCGACTTCTAAGTTTTTCTCCATGGTTTGTAACCAATCATCAGCATCTAGCGTGTCTTCAAACTTGATAAAGATTGGGGTATTGGTATTCTGGAAGTTTTTGAGCTTGGATCCATGATGATCTTGATTTCCATGGCCCTGATTGTTGTGGGCCATCTGGGCGATCTTCTGCAGGGTGGCTAGGTTGGCTTGGCGCTCTGCCCTACTAGCTTCACGGTTCGCAATTAGCGTCTGCAGAATCTGCAGCATTGGGTCCTGTGATGAGCTGCTCCCTCCTTGGTTTCCATGAGTCATCTGAAGATTGAGATAGATAATGGGGTAAGAGGGAAAGTTCTAAGGTTCATGGTTTTGGTTTCGAAGCTAAAACTTTGAGTTTAACTTAGATTTTGCAACCAACTTATTTTCATTCATTCAAGCAAGGCACACGATACAAACTCACACACTACAACAAAAGGAAAATAGATGGTTTTAAGAACCATTCTGTAAGCTAAGATACAATGGGACCGTTACTTCTCACTCCTACGATAGTGCTCTAGTGCATCTACTCATCATCGATGAAGTCGGAGTCATCATCGTCGGTGTAGAAGTCCATGGCATCATCCTTCAGGTAGTCATCATCATTGCTGAGGTATGAGTGAATATCCCCCTGGATGTCTTCACCTTCTTCCTCCTCTTCTTTTGCTGCAAGCTGAGCTTCTTGCTCCTTGATGGTCTTCTTGAGTTCGGCCACCTTCTTGCGAAGATGGTCGATGGTGCGATCTTTCTTTGCGCGTTGACGACGCAGTGATTGACGATCCTTGATGAGCAGTGAAAAAGTCTGGGCCTTCTGGGCGGCAATGGCAAGGTTGTGGTTGGTGAACTCTCGAGCATTGTCCCATTCCTTCTGTCTGTCATATAGTAGGAAGTCGAGGTTCTCCACTTGGCGCTTCAACTCCGGATGACTTGGCATCTCTATAGGCATTTCCATCGAATCACGCCTTGCATAGTGAGCAAAGCGAGTTCCCTGGATCAAGTTGACATTCTATGCGCAAAGACGGGCGAGAGCTTCATGCATTGCCCTGGCTAATCCATCTAGCCAGTTGTTCTCTCTCACGGTGAATTGAATCTTCTTAGAAGGTGGTGCTTCCATCTTGCCTCGAAGATCAGCAACAACTAGCCATTTTAAATCCCCTCCTGGGTGGTTATTGAGTTGAGCTCCGAAGAATTCTGGATGTGGACGCTCAAGGTACTCAGACAGTGTATCAAGATCCCTCTCGAAGATCAGTTGGCCTCCGTTGCCCAACTGGTAGAACTTGCAGTACTGAACTTCCATCTATAAGAATTTAGGATGAGAAAGTTAGTGTGGTGATCAAGTGTGTCAAATTTTATGTAGCAATGTAAGAATTTTGAGGAACATGAATCTTTTTGAAAGAATCTCAAGGGTAAGAGGGGAAATAGATTTTCACAAATACTCACTTTGGTTTTTGAAACTAAGTTTTGTTCGGACGTCGATTCTAACTAGGGTCTCCTATGGTCAGGATGGCTGTGATACCAACTTGTCAACACCCGCATTTTTAATCCCAGATGCCTGTTATGCCATACATCACAATCCTAGGATTACCATTTTTGCGAGACATAAAAGATTGGATATCAAAGTACATCATCCATTACAGACCATAATAAGGTCTTACACAAATAAAGGATCTCATGATCCAGTCTTAGTACAAACAAGTAGCGGAGTAAATAGCGTAGGGGTGGGCTCCATCTTCAGTGTCACAGGCAATGCTGACGATGGGAGATGATCCTAGTTGTCGTAGCCATCCTGCTGTCCTCCTTCCAGGTAGTCCTCCTCATAGTCTGGCCATAGGAATAGCCAGGGATAAAGCCATGAGTACTCTTTAAGTACTCACAAACTATCACTAACAAGTAAGGTGGTAATCAAACATAACCTTTCCTTTACACACTCTAGTATAAGCACCTCTCCTATGAGCTTGGCCTCCCAGCCATGGACATCTACCATCCTCGGCACTGCATAGGTGCACAACATTGAGAGGTAGCCTCAGCTCAAACCTCTCCCGTGAGGGAACCAATACTAATGCATATAAAATTCCGGCTAAGCCTTACCCAATTCAGGTATTGTGGTTGTACGGTAAAATTGGAATGGTATCGCATCCGAACCCAAACATCAGTTTTTATAAAGGGCTAAGGCTCATGCCTCAACATTTTCATCATCATAAACCATTTGTGTTTCTCAACACATGTCAAAACATCTCAATAGAATGACTCATCATTCCAAGGTTTTCACAAGCATTTTCACCAAGTATTCCCATCTAGAGTGATCAAGTTTTTGGTTTAGCTCTAATCACTAAGTTAAGAGTGTTCACTAAAGTAGGATGCTAATCTCAATCTCATGCCATAGAATGACATCTAAGTCTAACTAGATAGGTCCAGTTTTTGTACTCTTTATGCTATCTATAAATAAAGTAAAGAACTACGGTAAAGTAAAAAGGTAAAACTTGTAAGTAAAACTTGGGATGGGTATAAAACAAAAGGTATAACCAAAGCATGCCTAATGCATCTTGCTTGGGGTTATATTGCATCTAGTGATGGCTTGCAAGTTTTAGCTTGCCAATAATAGCTTGCCTTGATTGGTGTAGTGGTTGAAATTTTCCTCGTCTTCTTCGGGGTAGAACTCCTCCTCCTCATAGACTTGGTCGGTACTATCGTCTATAAATACATACGAGATACACAATCACCAAACAATACTTAACTAGTATATTTATCACCCTAAGGCACACACTTGATGATCTAGCATCATCACATTCATCACAAGATTTAATGAACTAGTTTCATTTATTTTATTTGAGAAAACTAATTTCTACTCATTGAAAATAATTAAGATTTAATATTCTCCAATTTAAAATATGGGATCATGTGGACACATGTCATCACCACATATTCTAATACATGGGAATGTGATTTAAATGTTGGATCACATTTTATAAAGAAAGAGTAATATTTAAATGATTTAAAGTGACTAAAAATGCCTATATAGCATTATTTTTGGTACTAGTCCAAAGTCACTTCATGGAAACCTAAATATTATTGCATCTTCAGCTAGGTATTGTAAAATGTGATTTTTGAGAGTTGGAATAAACTCAAAAGATATTATGGTTGATTTTTCAAAAATGTTTGAATGTAGAAAAGTGTCTGTCTTGTTATTTTTTCTATAGGTGATCTATAAATCTAATTTATTTAAATCCAATGGGCTTGGATAGAGATTTAAATTATCTTTCCAACAAAATTGGAATCATGTAATTTGGTTAAGTAAATCTTTCTGAATTGTTTTTTAAACAAGGGGACTGGATCTAGATTAAGTCTAAATAGAAAAATCTACATTTGAATTCTAGGGCCAGCGCGGGAAAGAAAATGGGCCAGCCTAGTGGCACTCTGCGACGCAGCTGGCAACTGACAAGGGGCTCCGCAGCGGTATGGGTGATGTGGACCGTGCGATTAGAACCTAGATCAACGGCTCGGGTTCATCATCGACGACGGACTGGTCACCGGCGAGAGGAAATCCTAGCCACTCGGTGGGGGTCTACTGGGGGCTTACCAGGGCTCCAGCTAACGTGGCGATGGGGGCGATCGAACAAGGAGAAGACGACGGACTTAGGCGAGGTCGTGGCGGCTCCTGGGGATGTCGCAATCGACCGCCCCCTTCTTCTTCTGCTGTGGCGGCTCAAGTGGAAATTCCGGCGAACGGCTGCTCGAGCGGCTCCGGCGATGTTGTGAGGTGGTTCTGAGAGAGACGGTAGTGAGGTAGTGTGGCGAAATGGTGCTGGGGAGGGCTCCTTATATAGGCTCAATGAGGAGACCGTGAGGTCGACGGTGAGCTCATCGGTGATGAAGGTACAGGGCGCTAGAGGCATGGGCGGTGTAGGCGGATGGTGGCTTGCCTCTTGGTGGTCAGCTACGATGCAATGGCGCAGCTAGGGGCGGTGGCTTGCGGTCGAGAAAGGTTAGCGCTCTGAGCGGCAGAGGCGGTGCTCGACGCGGCGTGCAGTGGTTGCTGGTCGCGCGTCGGGGAAAGGGCGTGTGTGGCGGTGTGCTGGGGTTAAGGCGGATCGGCGCGTGCAAGCTGGGGTCGAGGCACAGCTTGTGCTAGCCTGCCAGGGACGACATTCAAGCATGCTCCATGGATGGCGCAAAGGCTTGGTGCGCGGGTGATTTGCGGTGGTCCAGGGGCTGGCACGGCTCGGGGAAGGGACCAAGGGCGGCGGTGTGATCACGCCTACCTCCCTGGTGCGGCGGAAGAGGGCGGGGTTGTGTACTGCGACGTGGGCATGGTCGGCCGGTGATCATGGCGTCGGGGTGGCGCGACACTGCTGCTAGGGGCTAAATGGTAGCTTGTTTATGGTCTGATTAGAGCTAAGGGAGACAAGGGAACAAGATTGAGCCCAATTAGCTCAACAAAGCATTGATCCAAATAGTGTTAGCTAGGCAGATTTATTTTTGCCTGCCAAGTGTTTGACAAAATAGCCGCAAGAAGATTTTATTTGAATTTTGATATGATTTTTGGTGGATGTGTTAGTCATATGCTTAAGCATCTGTGGTTGCTTGGGATTGTCAAGGGGAACTCATTTGAGCGGTTTTTGAAAAAGTGTGATCTATGCATATGAAATGGATTCCATTTCCAAATGCCATTTAAATTTACTATTTAAATGTTTTCGTAAGAATTCAAAGTGGGCCTTAGTAGATCATTACTTTTACTAACAAAGGGTGCAAAGAGTTAGAATTGTTTCTGTTTGAATTTGACTTCTAGGAACACCTAAAGTGACCTAGTGGATTAAAATGGCACAAATGACCATTTGCATTTATTAATATTATTTGATTTCTTTTTGTTTGAATTTCCTTGGGAATAATCTAGATGATGTGGAATTCATCTTTGAATCATTTTACAACCATTAGAGCAAACAAACACGACAATTCAAACAATTCTATATTAATGCAACACACATATGCATTCTTACATGTTTTAATTATCAAAAGTTTTTGTTAACCCTAAATTGGGTGATTTGGATCTTCATAACCTTGATTAAAGTTTTGGGATGTTACAAACCTTCCCCCCTTAAACAAAATCTCGTCCCGAGATTTAAGAAAGAAAACTAGGAACTATAGAGATCTGGAAACTTAGTCCTAATGTAATCTTCTCGCTCCCAAGTGGCTTGTTCTTCGGTATGGTTGCTCCATTGGATCTTGAGAAACTTGATACTCCGGGTCCTGGTGGTTCTGTAACCTTCTTCCAAGATACGGATGGGCACTTCACGATACGTCAGATCCTTGTTGATATCAACGGCTCGGTGATCGATGTTCTTGAAAACTTCGGTCTTCTCCGGCACTTCCAAGCATTTGAGAAGTAACGAGATATGGAACACATTGTGGATGGAAAAAATCTCTTCTGGCAGTTCCAGTTGATATGATACTTCTCCTCGATGATTCAGAATCTTGAAGGGTCCGATATATCTGGGGGCTAACTTTCCTTTCAGACTAAAACGTTGTGTTTCCTTCAATGGCGAAACTTTGAGATACACAAAATCTCCAACATTGAAAGTCAGGTATCTACGTCTCTTGTCAGCATAACTCTTCTGTTTGGATTGGGTGGTGTTAAGGTGCTCATGACTTTGTGAACCTTCTCTTCGGCTTCTCGTAGGATGTCGGGTCCAAAAATCTGACTCTCTCCTACTTGTGACCAATTCAAAGGGGTACGACACTTTCTTCCATATAAGAACTCAAATGGGGCCATTTGCAAACTGGCTTGATAACTGTTGTTGTATGAGAATTCTGCGAAACGCAGACAATCTTCCCATTTTGATCCATACTCTAGCACACAAGCTCTCAACATATCCCCTAAGATTTGGTTGACTCTTTCAGTCTGTCCATCGGTCTGTGGGTGATAAGCTGTGCTAAAATTCAACTAGGTTCCTAATCCTTCTTGGACTTTCTGCCAAAATCTCAATGTAAATTGGGTTCCTCGATCTGATACTATGGTCTTGGGGTTCCATGCAAACTGACAATTCTAGCAATGTACAACTCTGCTAGCTTCGAACTCTGGTAGGTTGTCTTGATAGGTATAAAATGGGCTACCTTAGACAGTCTATCAACGATGACCCAGATTGAGTCATTTCCCCTACTAGAAGTAGGCAAACCGGTGATAATGTCCATTCTGATAGAATCCCATTTCCATTCCGGAATCTGCAATGGTTGCAACAGTCCTGCGGGTCTCTGATGTTCCGCTTTGACTCTTTGACAGATATCACACTTGGCGATGTATCTTCCGATTTCTCTATTCATATTGTGCCACCAAAATTGCTCCTTCAAATCTTGATACATAGTTGTTCCTCCGGGGTGGATAGAATAAAGAGTATCATGAGCTTCTTGCATGATAACTTGCTTTAGCTCCGAATCTACCGGTACACAGATACGTCCTTTGTACCATAGAACTCCTTCTTCGTCTTCGATGAATCTAGGTACCTTTCCTGTACCAATACGATCCTTGATTCTGTCGATACTTTCATTTCCCTTTTGGGCTTCCTTGATCTGTCTAATCAAAGTCGGTTGAAGTTCAATGCTAGCTGAAAATTCTTTGCTAACTAGCTCAGTTCTAAACTGCTCCAACTCCTCATGCAAACTTGGTTGCTTCTCCTTGATCATAGTGTTTAACCTACACGGCAATCTGCTAAGAGCATCCGCTACCACATTGGCTTTGTCGGGGTGATAGTGAATGTCAAGGTCATAATCCTTAATTAACTCTATCCATCTCCTTTGACTCATATTCAGCTCCTTCTGAGTGAAAATATACTTCAAGCTCTTGTGATCTGAGTAAATCTCACAACGATTACCCATAAGATAATGAAGCCATGTCTTCAAGGCGAAAACTATAGCTGCTAATTCAAGGTCATGGGTAGGGTAGTTCTGCTCATGCTGCTTCAGTTGTCGAGACAGATATGCGATGATTTTGCCTTCTTGCATCAACACACATCCAAGACCAATCTTGGATGCATCACAATACACATCAAACGGCTTCTTGATATTTGGCATAATCAATATTGGGGCTGAAATCAATCTGTTCTTGAGCTCTTGGAAACTTGCTTCACATTTGTCGGTCCATTCAAACTTCTTGTCCTTCTTCAACAATTGGGTCATGGGTCTTGCGATGCTCGAAAATCCTTCTACGGACTTGCGGGAATATCCTGCTAATCCGAGAAATGCACGGACTTGGGTTTGAGTGGTTGGGGCTTCTCATTCTTCAACATCTTTGATCTTGGCGGGATCAACAGCGACTCCTCTACCGACACAATATGTCCGAGGAATCCTACTTCTTTCAGCCAAAACTCACATTTGTTGAACTTGGCATACAACTAATGCTCTCTAAGGGTTTCAAGGATGATTCTCAGATGTTGATCATGGTCTTCTTCTGACTTGGAGTAGATAGGAATATCGTCGATAAACACAACGACAAACTTATCCAAAAAGTTCATAAAGATCTTATTCATGAGATTCATGAAATAAGCGGGGGCATTTTTTAATCTAAAGGACATGACCATATACTCATACAATCCATATCTAGTGGTAAAGCGGTCTTTGGAATATCCGTTGCACAAATCTTGAGTTGATGATAACCAGTTCTAAGGTCAATCTTAGAAAATACTCTGGCACTAGTGAACTGATCAAACGGATCCTCTATTTTTGGCAATGGGTACTTGTTCTTGATGGTGACATCATTCAGCTTCCTGTAATCTATGCACAAACGGTTGCCTCCATCCTTCTTGTCGACGAACAACACGAGCGATCTCCATGGCGATGTGCTTGGTTGAATCAAACCTTTTGCCAGCATGGCATCCAATTGCTTCTTCAGCTCTACTAACTCTAATGGGTTCATGCTATAGGGTCTCTGAGCTATGGGTCCGGTTCTAGGAATTAGTTCGATAATGAACTCAATATCCCGATCCGGGGGCCTACCGGGCAATGCATCTGGGAATACGTCGGGGTATTCACAGAGTACTCTGACTTGGTCTATGGTGGGTAGGGCTAGACTCTTGTTGCATTTGAACTGACGGGGCAAGATTTTAGATATATGCTCTACTGATACTCCAGAGCTACTGGTCATGGTGATGGATTTCTTGGCATAGTCTATCAATCCTTTATGATTCGACATTCAATCCATTCCTAGTACTACTTCCAAACCTTTGGTTCCAAGTACTATTAGATTGGCATAAAAATCTATCCCATGTATTCTGATAGGTACAACCTTGCAAATTTTTCTTGCTTTGGTGGTTGAACCAGGTATTTGAACTATCATGACATGCTTCAAGTTGGTTGGGTGAATCTTACTAGTGCATGCAAATTCTTCAGTAACAAACGAGTGCGATGCTCCAGAATCAAACAACACTCTTGCTAATACTGAGTTAACAGAAAACATACCCAGCACGACATCTGGCGCTTCTTGGGCTTCTTCGGCGTTCATGTGGAAGAGATGACCGTTGCGGTTATGAGGATTCCCGGGGGCGAATCTTCTTCCGGGCTGAACACGGCGCTGCTATTGAGCTGGGGCATTCACATTGGCAGTGGCGGCAATCTTCTTGGGACACTCATTGGAGTAGTGACCCTTCACTCCACACTCAAAACAAGTAATCTGGGACTTGTCTTTTGTTGCAATAGGCACGACATTGCTTCTAGTCCTTGGGGCAGTGTTGTTGTTGTTGTTGTTGGACTTGGGTGGTGCACGGTTAAAGTTGTTGGAGTTTCCGGGGTGGTGGTTGTTGTGGTTCCCTCCGGTCTTCACATTTCCCCCGCTATGGTTGGGGTAGCTTGGGCGAGACATTCGGGGTCTATTGTTCCACGGGGCATATCCGGTAGACGGATTGGGGCGATACTTCTGGGCATTGTGGGACCCAGCTTGGTGCATCATCCGACGTTTGCGATTGTCATTTGCCTAGTTGATCTTCCCTTCCATCTGAATGGTAGAGTTGACTAGCTCTTCGAGATCATCAAAACGGATGTTGACTAGCACCGTCTGCATCTCATCATGCAATCTGTTCAGTAATCTCTCCTTCTTCTTGGCTTCAGTGTTGATCTCATCGGGTGCATACCTGGCGAGGGACAAGAATCTGTCACGGTACTCCACTACAGTCATTCTGCCTTTTCTTTATTTCTCTGAATTCATCTCTCATTCTGGTGACTAAACCCTGCGGCACATGGGTGCGGCTGAACTTTACTTTGAAGGCTTCCCACGTCATCACTTGACCGTGGTTCATCGTGCGGGTAATGTTCCACCATGCTCTTGCATCTCCTGCTAGATAGTGGGTGGAAAATAGAACTTTCTCGTTGGCATCCACTCCTGTGACTTCTAAGTTATTCTCCATGGTCTGTAACCAATCATCAACATCCAGCGGGTCTTTAGACTTGCTAAAGATTGGGGGATTGGTATTCTGGAAGTTTTTGAGCTTGGATCCATGATGATCCTGATTTCCATGGCCCTGATTGTTGTGGGCCATCTGGGCGATCTGCTGTAGGGTGGCTAGATTGGTTTGGCTCTCTACTCTACTAGCTTCGTGGTCCGCAATTAGCGTCTGCAGAATCTGCAGCATTGGGTCATGTGATGAGCTGCTCCCTCCTTGGTTTCCACGAGTCATCTGAAGATTGAGATAGATAATGGGGTAAGAGAGAAAGTTCTAAGGTTCATGGTTTTGGTTTCAAAGCTAAAACTTTGAGTTCAACTCAAGTTTTGCAACTAACTTCTTTTCATTCATTCAAGCAAGGCACTTGATACAAACTCACACACCACAACAAAAGGAAAACAGATGGTTTTAAGAATCATTCTGTAAGCTAAGATACAATGGGACCGATACTTCTCACTCCTACGATACTGCTCTAGTGCATCTACTCATCATCGATGAAGTCAGAGTCATCATCGTCGGTGTAGAAGTCCATGGCATCATCCTCCAGGTAGTCATCATCATTGCTGAGGTACGAGTGAATATCCCCCGAGATGTGTTCACCTTCTTCCTCCTCTTATTTTGCTGCAAGCTGAGCTTCTTGCTCCTTGATGGTCTTCTCGAGGTCGGCCACCTTCTTGCGAAGACGGTCGATGGTGTGATCTTTCTTTGCATGTTGACGACGTAGTGATTGACAATCCTTGACGAGCAGTGAAAAAGTCTGGGCCTTCTGGGCAGCAATGGCAAGGTTGTGGTTGGTGAACTCTCGAGCATTGTCCAATTCCTTCTGTCTTTCATACAGTAGGAAGTCGAGGTTCTCCACTTGGCGCTTCAACTCCGGATGACTTGGCATCTCCAGAGACATTCCCATCGAATCACGCCTTGCATAGTGAGCAAAACGAGTTCCCTGGATCAAGTTGACATTCTATGCGCAAAGACGGGCAAGAGCTTCATGCATTGCCCTGGCTAATCCATCTAGCCAGTTGTTCTCTCTCACGATGAATTGAATCTTCTCGGAAGGTGGTGCTTCCATCTTGCCTCGAATATCAGCAACTACTAGCCATTGTAAATCCCCTCTCGGGTGGTCATTGAGTTGAGCTCCGAAGAATTCTGTCTGCGAACGCTCAAGGTACTCAGATAGTGCATCAAGATCCCTATCGAAGATCAGTTGGCCTCCGTTGCCCAACTGGTAGAACTTGCAGTACTAAATTTCCATCTATAAGAATTTAGGATGAGAAAGTTAGTGTGGTGATCAAGTGTGTCAAATTTTATGTAGCAATGTAAGAATTTTGAGGAACATGAATCTTTTTGAAAGAATCTCAAGGGTAAGAGGGGAAATAGATTTTCACAAATACTCACTTTGGTTTTTGAAACTAAGTTTTTGTTCAGACGTCGATTCTAACTAGGGTCTCCTATGGTCAAGATGGCTCTGATACCAACTTGTCAATACCCGGATTTTAATCCCAGATGCCTGTTATGCCATACATCGCAATCCCAGGATTACCATTTTTGCGAGACATAACAAATTGGATATCATAGTACATCATCCATTACAAACCATAATAAGGTCTTACACAAATAAAGGATATCATGATCTAGTCTTAGTACAAACAAGTAGAGAAATAAATAGCATAGCGGTGGGCTCCATCTTCAGTGTCACAAGCAATGCTGACGATGGGAGATGATCCTAGTTGTCGTAGTCGTCCTGCTATCCTGCTTCCGGGTAGTCCTCCTCATAGTCTGGCCACGGGAATAGCCAGGGACAAAGCCATGAGTACTCTTTAAGTACTCGCAAACTATCACTAACAAGTAAGGTAGTTCTAGTAGGAATGCTAAGTTCTAAGTTTATTTGTAAAGTTAAGTTTGAAACCTAAGCTGAGTTCAGAAACAAAGGAAGATAAAAGAAAGTTTGAAATCACCTAAGTGGGAACTTAGTTGTCGTAGTCACAACCATGTTGTGGTCAAGTCATGTCACAAATCATTTCATAAATCATTTTGAAACATCTGACAACGGAACAGTATGGCCACTCCAAGTATCCATAACCGCGGACGCGGCTATTCGAATAGTTTGACACTCTGTAGAGGTGGTACACTTTCACCACAAAATTCGATACATCTGTCAGGGATAACCCTGAATCATCATACTTAGGATGCAGATAATCAAACATAACCTTTCCTTTACACACTCTAGTATAAGCACCTCTCCTATGAGCTTGGCCTCCCAGCCATGGCCATCTGCCATCCTGGGCACTGCATAGGTGGAAAACATGGAGAGGTAGCCTCAGCTCAAACCTCTCCCGCGAGGGAACCAATACTAATGCATATAAACTTCCGGCTAAGCCTTACCCAATTCAGGTATTGTGGTTGTACGGTAAAATTGGAATGGTATCGCATCCGAACCATTAATTTTTATAAAGGGCTAAGGCTCATACCTCAAAATTTTCATCATCATAAACCATTTGTGTTTCTAAACACATGTCAAAACATCTCAATAGAATGACTCATCATTCCAAGGTTTTCATAAGCATTTTCACCAAGTATTCCCATCTAGAGTGATCAAGTTTTTGGTTTAGCTCTAATCACTAAGTTAAGAGTGTTCACTAGAGTAGGATGCTAATCTCAATCTCATGCCATAGAATGATATCTAAGTCTAACTAGATGGGTCTAGTTTTATACTCTTTATGCTATCTATAAATAAAGTAAAGAACTATGGTAAAGTAGAAAAGGTAAAACTTGTAAGTAAAACTTGGGATGGGTATAAAACAAAAGGTATAACCAAAGCATGCCTAATGCATCTTTCTTGGGTTATACTGCATCTAGTAATGGCTTGCAAGTTTTAGCCTGCCAATAATAGCTTGCCTTGATTGGTGCAGTGGTTGAAATTTTCCTCGTCTTCTTCAGGGAAGAACTCCTCCTCCTCCTCGTAGACTTGGTTGGTACTATCGTCTATAAATACATACGGGATACACAATCACCAAACAATACTTAACTAGTCTATTTAGCACACTAAGGCACACACTTGATGATCTAGCATCATCACATTCATCACAAGAATTAATGAACTAGTTTCATTTATTTTATTTGAGAAAAGTATTTTCTACTCACTGAAAATAATTAAGATTTAATATTCTCCAATTTAAAATATGGGATCATGTGGACACATGTCATCACCACATATTCTAATACATGGGAATGTGATTTAAATGTTGTATCACATTTTATAAAGTCTAAGAGTAATATTTAAATGATTTAAAGTGACTAGAAATGCCTATATAGTATTATTTTGGTACTAGTCCAAAGTCACTGCATGCAAACCTAAATATTATTAAATATTCAGATAAGTATTGTCAAATGTGAATTTTAAGAGTTGGAATAAACTCAAAAGCTATTATGGTTGATTTTTGAAAAATGTTTGAATGTAGAAACGTCCCTATCTTGTTATTTTGGCTATAGGTGATCTATAACTCTAATTGATTTAAATCCAATGGGCTTGGATAGATATTTAAATTATCTTTCCAACAAAATTGGAATCATGTCATTTGGTTAAGTAAATCTTTCTGAATTGATTTTTAAACAAGGGGATAGAATCTAGATTAAGTATAAATAGAAAAATCTACATTTGAATTCTAGGGCCAGCGTGAGAAAGAAAATGGGCCAGCCTAGTGGCACTCTGCGGCGCAGCTAGCAACTGACAAGAGGGTCCCGCATGACAGTAGCACAACTCAACGCGAAGCATTACGAGGTGATGTGGACCGTGCGATTAGAACCTAGATCAACGGCTCTGGTTCATCGTCGACGACGGACTGGTCACCGGCGAGACGGAACCCTAGCGGCTCGGTGGGGGTCTACTGGGGGCTTACCAGGGCTCCAGCTAACGTGGTGATGGGGGCGATCGAACGAGGAGATGACGGCGGACTCAGGCGAGGTCGCGGTGGCTCCTGGGGTGGTCGCAATTGACTGCCCCCTTCTTCTTCTGCTGCGGCGGCTCCGGTGGAAATTCCGGCGAACGGCTGCTCGAGCGGCTCCGACGATGCTGTGAGGTGGTTCTGAGAGAGAGGGGAGTGAGGTAGTGTGGCAAAATGGGGCTGGGGAGGTCTCCTTATATAGTCTCGACGAGGAGATCATGAGGGCGACGGTGAGATCGTCGGTGACGACGGTACATGGCGCTAGAGGCATGGGCGGTGTAGGCGGGCGGTGGCTTGCCTCCTGGCAGTCAGCTATGGCGCAATGGCGCAGCTAGGGGCGGTGGCTTGTGTTCGGGAAATGTTGGCTCTCTGAGCAGCAAAGGCGGTGCTCGACACGTCGTGCGGTGGCTGCTGGTCATGCAGCGAGAAAAGGGCGTGTCTGGCCGTGTGCTGGGGTTAAGGCGGAGCGGCGTGTGCAAGCTGGGGTCGAGGCGCGGCTTGTGCTGGCCTGTCGGGGATGGCGCTCTGGTGTGCTCCATGTATGGCGTAGAGGCTCGGTGCACGGGTGATTTGCGGTGGTCCAGGGGCTGGCACGGCTCGGGGAAGGGACCAAATGGCCGCAAGAAGATTTTTGCCTGCCAAGTGTTCGACAAAATGGCCGCAAGAAGATTTTATTTGAATTTTGAAATGATTTTTGGTGGATGTGTTAGTCATATGCTTAAGCATCTGTGGTTGCTTGGGATTGTCAAGGGGAACTCATTTGAGTGGTTTTTGAAAAAGTGTGATCTATGCATATGAAATGGATTCCATTTTTAAAATGCCATTTAAATTTAGTGTTTAAATGTTTTTGTAAGAATTCAAAGTGCACCTTGGTAGATCATTACTTGTACTAACAAGGGGTGCAAAGAGTTAGAATTGTTTCTATTTGAATTTGACTTCTAGGAACACCTAAAGTGACCTAGTGGATTAAAATGGCACAAATGACCATTTGCATTTATTAATCTTATTTGATTTCTTTTTCTTTGGATTTTGCTTGGGAATGATCTAGATGATGTGGAATTCATCTTTGAATCATTTTACAACCATTAGAGCAAACAAACATGGCAATTCAAACAATTCTATATTAATGCAACACACATGCATTCTTACATGTTTTAATTATAAAAAGTTTTTGTTAACCCTAAATTGGGTGATTTGGATCTTGACAGCCTTGATTAAAGTTTTGGGATGTTACAGAGCTCTGAGACAAATTTCCAATACATTATGTAGAGGACATGTTGTTCATTGGAAATGATGTATCTTTTATTACACGGGTTAAGAATTTAATTAAAATTGGATTTTGATGAAAGACTTGGGCAAAACCGGAATATTTGGCATCAATGTCTATATGGATAGATTGAGTCGCTAACATGGTTGTGCCAGATGTACATATATGAGATATTGAATGAGTTCAATATGGATACAACAAGAAAGGTTCTTCCTGCATGGAAAGGATTGAATCAAGATTCAAGTGTATCGACACATGGTGAGTGAAATCGCATGAATATTTTGATCAATAATACCGTGATATGTACATATCTAGATATGTTCTATGCTCTAAATGTTGTGCGCATATACTAGAATGATTCGTAAGATGATCATTGGATGATAGTAATGATATTCTTATGATCTTTGGAAGAACTAGGAATATATTTATGTAGAGGTGAGAAATAGTTACAAATAGTTCATTGTAAAGTGTTACATTGATACTAGTTTGTCACAAGATACAAATTTTATTTATCTTGATTTAAACTATGGGTGGCACAATGTAATGGAAAGGAGATTCCATGATGGATTTGGATGAGTTCCAAAGTTGATACATTGTGATGGATAATACAAAAAAGGCTAAATATATGACTTCTATAGTAGTAGCAACGGAGGGAATTTGGTTAAGTAGTTTGTTACCAAACTAGGTGTGGTTCACAATGGGCTAGTACTATGAAAATATATTGTGCGACAATTATATCAACATGTTTTAACCCAAAGGAACTAAAGGTCTCACCAAATGACTAAATTTATACAATGCCATCTCATTAGAGAATGAGTGATGCGCAGAGACGCAAATACATACAAATACACGCGGACCTGAAAATGTCAGATCCGGAGATTATGTTAACAACTAGCAAACATGTATATACAACACCAGAAAGCTATAGGTGTTGAATGTGCAAGTTTTACAAAATAGATTATTGACTCTAGTGCAAGTGGAAGACTGAAGGGAATATGCCGAGAGGCAATAATAAAGTGGTTATTATCTTATTCCATGTTTATGTTAAATGTTTATTTCTCATGCTATAATTGTATTGATTGGAAACGTTAATACATGTGTGTTTAATAAACAAATAAAGGGTTCCTAGTTATGCCTCTATTATAAACTAGCTCGTTGATTAACAAGATGATCAAGGTTTCCTGATCATGGACATTGGATGTTGTTAATAACGAGGTCACAACATTGGTTGAATGGTGTGATGAAAATTCATCCTAAGTATAGAAATACGATCAAAGTCATTGTGTTTAAATTGCCATAAAATCATACGAAGTAATTCTAGTCCTTAGACCATGAGATCATGTTAATTACTGACACTAGAAGAGTAACTTGATAACATCAACGTCACACCATAACAGGGTGCTAATAAAGGCAGGTTCAGATACTCCCAATGTGTTATGTAGAGGCTCGTAGATCAAGAGTGGGATTTGTCCATCCCGATGATGGATAGATATACTTTGGGCCCTCTCGGTGATATCACATTGAGATAGCTTGAAAAGTGATATGATCACTAGAATGTTATATCACGGGAACGAGAAAAGAGTGCATGTCGGTAACGAGAGTAAACTAGGTATAGAGATACCGATGATTGAATCTCAGACATGTAATATATCGCGAGGCAAAGGGATTTAGTTACGAACGTTAAAAGGTTCACACGATCACTAGAGTCGTCGTTGAATGTGTGGGAGTCAGTACAGATCTCTAGGTCTCGCTTCTGATTATGAATCTGAGAGGGGTCTCTATCATGTCTGCATTATTCGCGAATCATAGGGTGACACACTTAAGGGATACCGACACCATTTGGAGCAAATATGTTTAAGATAAAGATGAAGAAAGCGTTGGAATCATTTCGATGAAAACTGGAAATTTTTCAGGTGAAATTGCAAAAACTAGTTCTGCATGTGATATTGAAATGTTGCAGAGGGTTTTCTGTGAATATTTTTTAATTAAATTAATTAACAAAATTCTAAATAAAATAAATAAAAGAGTTTTATTAAATTATAACTTTAATTAAATTTCCATCAAATTTAATGGAGGTGAGTGGACTTTTGAGTGGAGGCATGTTTATGTGTGTGGGAGCTCCACCCACATGAATGATGGAAGAGGTGGGGGCACCACCTTTGCCGCCGGCCATGGGAGGAGCTGCCCTCCTCTCCCCTATAAAAGGCCCTCCACTCCTCCTCTCATCTCACACCTCCTCGTGAAGGATCTCTCTACCCTTCTAGAAATTATTCCCAATGGTCTCGGATTAGCGAGATACATGTTCCCGGTGGTTTTGTCTAGAAAGGAGTTGCTTCTTCCGCTACATCGCTAGAGCGAGCACGCGCAGGTTTTCAGCGTACGGACGTGTGTGCGATCACGGATGTACCTCTGCTTTGCGGTGCTGGACTTGCTGGTACTGGATCTGCTGGACTTGCTGGTGCTGGACCTGCTAGACTCGGTGGACTTCATCACAATCTTGAGATCGACAAGTATACGACTACATCATCCATGAGTACAACCTCGTAACGCTTTGTTGCTCTTCAAGGGTGTGTTATGTATGGATGTATATCCACCCATTGATTCTATCTAGGTAGATAGATCTTGGTGCTTAGTTGTTCACATCGTAGGAATTTTTTTGTTTTCTATGCTGCAAACCCAACATAACCAATTCAAGTCCAAAGAAGATAGTCCTCGCAACCAATGTTGCTGATCTCTCACAAGAGGAGATTGCTCAAGAAGCTAAGGAGCTGAAGCTGGCAGTAGGTGATGGTCTAGTTTAGTGGTCAGGGCCCATCACCTTAGATGCGAAGGTTTATAATACCATCATCGTCGGCTTCAAGAAATTACATGTCAAGCATGTGGTAAGTTTCCAAACTTCGCTATGTATTTGTCATACTCCTATCCCCGAGCATTGAGTCGGAAGAAACTTTTGAATACAATTCCAACTTAAATGCTTAGATAAGCTCATGTAGGTTGAAATAGTGTAGCCCCCGAGGCTCATGCTGAATTTTACTTAGTAAAAGTACAGCTCGAGTATCTAGAGGCCCCTAACTCTGGTTGATATCCATGTTTTGTGATTTAGAAAGATTCTTCTGACAACCAGGAGTCACTGAAAAATATTAGTGACAAAAGGCACGAAGTTAAGATGTTGAAGTCTAAAAACCTCAAGTTGTAGCAATAGGCGAAAGAGGCAGAAGGTAAATTTTTACAAATCCTTTTCTGACTCTGTATTGCCTTATTTCCGTTCTTCTTTCTTCACCTACCTTTGGTACACATGTTTTTTGCAGACTTTCTTACAAAATCCTACAAGGTGGTGGAAGTGGCCCAAAAGTTTGAATTTCTCTAGAGAGAAAACGAGGATATCCATAAGCAGTTAGAAAATCTAAAGAAACACCATGAGGGTAGTATGGCGAACATTTTGGAGTCATCTTCCCATGCCACTGAGGCCCCAAAGGAGACCATTTCCCTCAAAGACAAGGAGATTCAGGATCTCAAGGAGGAATTAGAGAAGAAGTGGGATGCCAACACCAAAATCCGTGATGAATTGAATACTCAGACTGAAGAGATAATTACTCTCAATTAGTATGTATTTGGTAAGTTTCTCTTTTATCTTGTTTGCATTGTGCTTCATTTTACGTATTCGAATGTGGATGGTTTACTCTATATTTTTCTTTCTAAAGGTCCTCTTAGATTCGGAGATTCTTCAAGCGCCACCTCTTGTCTTGAATGGATCGAGGAAGTAAGCAACCTATTCAAAATTCTTCTCCACCTCACCTTTGAACCAGTCGAGGCCGTTGGTCTATCCAATGTTCACAAGTATGCTCCATTGGTGCTGAAGTAAAAAAAAGTTAAGGCCATTCCATGCCTTTTTGAAGACTGGAAGATAACCTACACTCAGACTGCAACATAGATGGCCCTTGCCATGGTGGCTAGCCATCATGAAAATAGGGATGCACACCATGTCACCAAGGGCATGACCACCACAGACTAAGCCGACAACCAATTAGGTGTCAGACACTTTGGAATTCTGTCGCTGGTTATGCATGACCAGTCGCTACAATGGCCGACTATAACACTCCATTCTTTCAATCGGTTCTAGTTCCGCCTCAAGCAGATGGGAAATGTTCACCTGAAGAGGAAGAGTTGGACTTTGATCTATATGGCGCTAAAGACAATGAAGAGGATGCTGCTCCAACCAAGTAACCACCTACATCCCCTGTAGCATAGATGAAAAAACTTATGCATTAACTTGAACTAGGATTGTAATATATTTGGAATAAGTAACTTAGGCATGGTTATAACATATGCGACTGTAGTACTCGTTTTATTTTGATACTTTCAAAATACTTAAGCATATCTTATATAGACTTGTCATTTATCTGGCTTATTTACTTCATTCTTTTCGTGAGCCATACAACCTTCAGCACAAAAACAATACCGAGCAGAAAAACTCACTTGCTAAACCGTTTAAACTCGAACACAGAGCTGGCTTCCGATACCAACAAATCACTAATCAGAAATCCACATGTCTAATAAATCAAACAAAACTAAAGATAGATAAAAGGTGATACTTACACCCGAAGGTTACATTTTAATGCAGTTAGAAATCTAAATCAGGATTAAGAACGAGTATAAAACTTTTGAGCATCCTAAGATTTTACCGAGTTAAGTTGATCACTCAGAAATTAAGATGGCATATAACTTCTCAACATAAAAAGGGGATACCTAAAACTTTATTTAATATGATCATATACATAATCTGACTAAAACATAAATACTGAAAATAGAAGGCACGTAGTGATGCTATGTTCCATGGGCGATTAGACTCAAGAAATTCATCGTCTGGTACGTTGTGCTTCCTATTTTTGTTTTTTGGCTTGTATTCTTCTCTCGCATATCTTCGAGGTAGTATGATCCGTTATGTAGCACTCGACTAACCATAAAGGGTCATTCCCAAGGTGGGGCTAATTTGTGTTATTTTTTGCACAAGCAAGAGCACAAGGTCATTTTTTTTGAAGGATCTGTTACTGACTCAGCAGCTATGATATATACGAAGTGAACTTTTTGGAGTAAATCAAGATCATCTTATCGAGACAACTAGGCGTCCTCTTCAATATAAGCGGCAAGCCATGAGGAATTGTAGACCAGATCACTTGGGAGGACAACTTCAGCTCCATAGACCAAGAAGAAAAGTGTGTATCCCGTTGAACGATTCATAATTGTTCTAAGACTCCATAGTACATCTGGTAATTCTTTATCCCAAGCCCACACAGCACGACGGAATGGGGCCTCAAGGCAAGATTTTAGGCCTTGTAGGTTAAGACTATTAGTTTTTTGACTTGTCCATTAGCCTATGGAGGTGTGACTGATGCAAGATCGAGTCAGATTACTTGGTCCTCACAATATGCTGCCAAGCCTCCCTACGTGATGTTAGTCCTATTGTTAGTAATAATACTATGTGGGGGACCAAATCAGATGACTACTAACTTGACAAATATGGTGGTTGTTGCTCCATCATATTTTGTGACGGGTTTGGCTTCCACCCACTTTGTGAATTTATTCACCATAACAAGGAGGTGAGTAAAACCACATGGTGCCATATAAAATGTCCCTACCATATCAAGCCCCCGGACCATGAGCGACCACGTAATTAGAATTGTTCTAAGCCGTTCAATTGGAACGTGAGCTTAATGGGTGGACTTTTGGCAACCTATGCATGCCTTAACCAGCTTTTCAACATCTGCCTTAGCTGTAAGCCAAAAGAAATCACGTAGGAAAGCTTTTCCCACTAGATGTCTAGATGCGGTGTGATGACCGCACTCGCAAAATTGAATTTTTCTTAGGATTCCCACTTCTTCTTCCAGAATATGCATCACTAAAAGACACCATAAGTGCTCAGCTTGTAGAGATCGCCACTGATAATAGTGTAGGATTTCGCTCGTTGGATTATGTTTCAACTCAACACTTCATCTTTAGGTAATTTCCCATCTACCAAGTATTTTAGGTAGGGTGTTGTCCAGCTGGGCATAACATCCATGATAATTTATAGTGGGGAGTCAGATTTTGTAGGATACTCCTCGTCAACTCCTTGGACAGACGAAAATTTTAGGTTCTCCAAGAAATCACCATCAGTTTTCAGGCTGAGCCTATGCGTGATAGTGCATATGCCTCTTCATTTTATTCTTGAGGAATGTGATGAACCTCAAACCCAACAAACAATTTGGCCAATTCATCCACGATAGTATGATACACTGTCATGTATTTGTTGGCATCATAGGAGTCGGATACTTGATATGCAACCAAATCCGAGTCACCGTAGCACATGATGTGGGTAACACTAATTTTTTTCACAATGCGAAGACCGTGTAGTAGAGCTTCATACTCAGCAATGTTATTGGTTGCCTTGAAGTCCTTGAAGTGTATCCGAGGAATGTAGTAAATTTTATCTCCTTGATGTGATTTGATCATAACGCTAGCCCCCAAGCCTCCAATGTCCCTGCACCTATCAAAGTCAAGTGTCTAAGATTTCGAGTCTTGGACAATTATATTTTATGTTGTCTTTGTCCAATCCACGATGACATCTGCGAGGACATGCAACTTACTAGCTTGACGTGGCTTGTACTCAATTTCAAAATTGGCTAGCTCTATGCCCCACTTTGTGACTCTCCTTGTGGTATCGCAATTGTTGATTATGTCCTTCAAGGGATATGTGCTCACCACTGTGATTGTATGCTCTTAGAAGTAGTGTCTTAACTTTCTGGCAGTAAAAGATATATGATACACTAACTTCTGGTAGTGTGGATACCGCTACTTGGATTCCATCAAGACTTCACCGATGTGGTAAGTTGGACGATGCACTACCTATTTCTGGTTCTCTGCTTTTTGTTCTACCACCATGATAAGGCTAATTACTCTGTTTGTCGCAACAATGTACAACAACATTGGCTCTCGAGCCTCTAGGGTTCCAGCGATACGGGTGGAAGAAAGTATGTGCTTTAATTCTTATAATTACAAGGTAGCATCTTCCTCATCATTCCATAGGAACTTGTTGGTTTTATTCAGCAGCTTGTATATTGGTATAGATTTTTCACCAAGCTGGCTGACAAACTGACTCATTGTTGCAATGTGTAGCACCCCGGTAAAACCACTACTAGAAAATCGCGTGTTGTTTTTATATTTGTGCATCATCATGACTGCATGCGCATGTCGTCATGCATATATTTTTCCTAAAACTATTTTTTAAAATCCTATCTTTATTTGCTAATTGTTCCCCTCTTTATTTCAAATTATTACCCTGGTGGTTTGCGACTCTTTTATTTGTCTAAAAACTATTTACAAAAGTCTTTTAAATTAAAATAAATAAATAAAACTATTTTACGGGGAAGCAGCTCAGCCCATAGGCGAGGCCATCTACCACCTCGGTGGCCCAAAACCCCTTAGACCAAACCCTAGCTACCCCACCTACCACCACACACCCTAACCTACCCCTGTGTGCCGCCGCAGCACACCAGCCCCTACCTAACCACGCCTGCATGCCGCACTCGGTTGCACGCCACCACAGCGACCACACGCTGCGCCCCACCCCACCCCGACGCGACGCCCTGTCCCCACCCTGTCGCTACCCGACATAGACCCCCGGCCCTCACACAACCCGCGCCTCTCCCTCGATCTTCTTCACCCCGTAGCCCCGCTCCCGTCCAGCCTGCTGCTCTCGTCTACTAGCCGTGCGCTCACGAGCCCGGCAAGCTTGGCCCTGCTGCAGCCACTCTGCCTCCTCTGCACCACCTCGCTTCGCGCGCTGAGCCCGGCCTGTCTCGCCGGCCGTCGGGACCGGGCGTCCTCGCCTCCCTCGCCACCAATCGCCCCACGGCCCTGCCCTCGAGCATCCGGCGCCGTGCCTCCCTTGGCCGGTTGTCGTCACCCCTGAAGCCGTCCTGGTCGGGACCGTGTCCCCGCAGAACGAGAGAATCAATCCGCTTCCGCCCATGTTGGGTGTTGTCCAGGATGTTGTGGGCTCTCAAGAGCTTCAGTGGCCCTGCTTCGGTCTCAGTTCACGCGTTGGTGTTCTTGCAGGCATATGTGGTGACGCGGCCACATTCATTTGCGTCTTCTTGTTGGTGTCCCGATCATGTCTTGCCAGATTGTCCAGTGCGTGTAACCGATGACCTCGACGCAACATGTTCTGCGGACACGCTAGTCGTCCCGGACCCCTCGTTCCACCAAGCTCGTCGCCCTGATGGCCATTTGATATTAAGGTCTACTTCCGGTTCCACCAAGATCTACCAAAGACGAAGGACAGCGACAAGGTGCATCAAGAACTTCTCGACCAACTCTACGCCCATACCTCAGAAGAACCAGCCCGACGACACTCGAATCACCGACAAGATCTCCTTGATGGACCGCCTCAAGTCTGAACCCGGAAACCTCCTTCACGGACGCCAAGTTCTTCGACCTCGAACCAAGATCGCCAAGATCTCGAAGCTCTGGATTCGAAGACCTGAACCCGAACCCCTCAGACCTCGGAATCTAAGATCGCCGAAACCCAAGTGTGACTCCTTTTCCGAGACCCATATGTTTATAATATATGGTATCTACTTGTTGCATATAATTTTTTCATGCTTGCATACATATTGTGGTTTTGGGGGCATCATGCTGATTCATCTCATAAATAAATATTGCGATCATATGTGGACTTTTCTAGTCTTATATTGCCTTCATTTAAATTTGTGTAGCAAACAGATGCCATGTTTTGCCTTGTTAATATAACATTTAAATTGCAGGGTATCTAAAAAATTTGAACCATATAATTAATTGTCGGGATTCCGATTCTGCTTAATATTGCCTAGTTGCATCACAACTTTGCCATGACATGCATCAAACATGCATCATGCCCGATCTTCTGCCACAGTATTAAATAGTGCATTCGGTGTTTCTTTTAGTGCTTTGCTTCTTCACGGATTAGGTGTTGAGTGGATGCGAGTATCGACAAGTTCTTTGGATATGAACCTTCGGCTATTATTTCCCAGGCGAGCATTCTCCCCCTTTCTACCTATTTTGTGTTTATAGTCTTTACTTCCTCCTGTTGATCTATTGCTATCCGTGTTGCGATGCTTTAGTTTCCATGCACCATTATATTCCTTGCAGCCTCTATATTGCCTTGGACACATCCTATTGCATACTGTTTGATAGATAGTCGGTCTTGCGAGTCGTAGTTGCTTCCTCAGGTGTTGCTTCGCGTCGTTGTCGTTCCGCCATTGTTGGAAGGTTGGCAAATGCTTAATGGTGGAGATGATCATGGTTTTAATTACAACTTGCTAATTAAATGATCGAAGTGGATATAATCAATGAAGAGGCACCGGTGGGTAATAGTTGAGATTTGGTTGTTAACCGCCCACTCACCTAGGACCCGAGTTCTTGACAATTGTTCCGAGATTGAGCGCGCTAACCACATGTGCGGTAAATGAGAACCCCTATTGGCTTATTACCTGATTTCAAAGTACTATACTAGGGGCCATGATACGTTGGAAACATATCTATAATTTTTAATGTTCCATGCTTGTTTTATATTTACTTTCTTATGTTTCGTCCACACTTTGGAGTATTTTTTACACGTTTTCTAGAACTAACCTATTAACAAGATGCCACAGTGCCAATTTCCTGTTTTCTGCTGTTTTTGGTTCCAAAAACCCAGAAAATGAATATTCTCGAAATTGGACGGGACAAAAGCCAAAGTCAATATTGCACCGAGGGGAACACGGAGCCAGAAGACGAGACGGAGAGGGGCCAGAGGCTGGCCACACCATGTGGTGGCGCGGGTCCCCCTGGCCGCACCACCAGGTGGTGTGGCCCCTTGGTCGACCCTCTGACATCGCTCCTTCACCTATAAGAAGCCTCCTGGTGAGAAAACCCTAAATCATCCAGCCTCCAGCCACGAAAAGTTCTGTAGCGCCACCGCCACCGAAGGGGAGATTCGGAGGATAGAAAGTCTCTGTTCCGGCACCCTGCCGGGACGGGGAAGTGCCCCCGCGGCCATATCCATCGATCTCCACCACCATCTCCATCGCCATTGTTGATTCCCATGATGAGGAGGGAGTAGATATCTCTCGAGGCTAAGGGCTCTACCGGTAGCTATGTGTTCATCTCTCTCTCTATGCATGATCTTATTGAGATCATGATCTTTGTAATCTATAGATCTATTCTGCTACTCAAGTGTTTTAATGAATCTTTGCTTATCCCCACGTGTGTGAAGTTGACAGTGTGCACACCATGTGGCACTTTGGCTTAGGTTACATAAATACTTGTTATGAGTTATATTTGGAGTTGGATGTCTGTATGAAATTATGGTGTTTGTTGGAACCATTTAGCGCTCAAGGTGACAGTGTGGGTTTATCTAGATGGGGAAAGCGGACTTTGAGGAGTGTTGTTATAGCCCTACCATTGATTAGAGTGCCCAACCGTAGAGTAGTTCAGAGTAGTATCATGAAGAGAAGGTATTTATATGAGAGTTTTCACTAGCGAAAGTATGATCCCTAGGCCTTGTTTCTAAACATTGAAACACCATTTGCAACTAGATATGTTACATGTTTGCTTGCTTCCATCTTTATTCTAGATTGCCTTTAGTCTCTTCCTACCCGTCAAGCTTTTTTCTGGCACCATTGTCTTATATCCATACCACTTGTATTTCACTATCTCTTCGCCGAACTAGTGCACCTATACACCTGAAAGTGTATTGGGTGTGTTGGGGACACAAGAGACTTCTTGTATCTTGATTGCAGGGTTGCTTGAGAGGGATAGCTTTGACCACTTCCTCCCTGAGTTCGATAAACCTTGGCTGATCCACTTAAGGGAAACTTGCTACTATTCTACAAACCTCTGCATTTGGAGGCCCAACAACTATCTACAAGAATAGAAGTGTGTAGACATCAAGCTATTTTCTGGTGCCGTTGTCGGGGAGGTAAGGTAAAAGGTACTCACATCCTCTGGCTACTAAGCTATATTATAGTACTGTTGATGGTGTGTGAGTACTCGAAGTTATTTCCTTTAGATTCTGCAATTATATCTTTTTGTTTCTTGTTTTTATTTTCACTAGTTAGGCTTAATAGAAAAAAATAGAGAGCTTTATAGTATTTATCTTGAGTTAGGACATGAAGTGTTTGAAGAGAAAATTAAAAAACCTATGGAACTTTATTTGCATGCTAATAGCAATGTTATCAGTATGAATTCTTTGAACACAATTATTGCTAATGTTATGGAAAAGTCTAAGCTTGGGGAAGCTGGTTTTGATGAGCATGATATTTTTAGTCCCCCAAGCACGGAGGAGAAAATTTACTTTGATGATACTATACCTTCGATATATGATGATTACAATGATGAGTATGATATTTTCAGTCCACCTACTATTGAGAAGAAAATTAATTATGATTACAATATGCCTCCTATATTTGATGATTATGGTGATGAGAATAATAATATTAGCTATTTTGTTGAATTTGCTCCCACTATGATTAATAAGAATGGTTATGCTTATAAGGAGAGTAATAATTATTTTATGCATGTGGCTCATGATAAGAATGTTTTATGTGATATTTATATTGTTAATTTTATTCATGATGCTACTGAAAGTTATTATGAGAGAGGGTACATGGTTTTAGGTGTCTCAACAATATAAGTTTCCCCTCTTTATGTTGAAATTTTTGAAGTTGCACTTGTTTTGCTTTCCTATGCTTGTTACATTGTGCTTTCATGAATTGTTTGTTTACAAGATTATTTTTCATAGGAAGTAGGTTAGACTTAAATGTGCTTTGAATTTGCTTCTTGATGCTCTTTTTTACTTCAATTCATATTTTTTATGTGAGCATCTTCTCAAACTATCATGCCTAACTTAAAGGCGTAAAAGAAAAGTACTTCTTGGAATAAACCCAATAGTGTTTTTGAGTCTTGGAAGTTATTACTTCTGTAATAACCTATCCTTATCCTTTTTATTTGATTTTTGTGTCAAGAATGACCTCTAATGAAAGGGAAGTAAGATTTGGGGAAGTGTTGTCCTGAAACAGATTTTTGTGCTTCACTGTAAAAATTTGTGAAAACTCTCTGTATGTTGGATTGAGCTGTAATTTTCTAAATAAATCCCCCAGGTTGTTAGCTAACTTTCATTAGTTAAACACTTTTCGATTTGAGCAACATAAGGTCTTCTAAAAAATTGGTTTTCACATGCTGGTCTGTTTTGATAGATTTCTGCTATTATTTGCATTTGCCTCTTTATCAATTTCTTTTTGGGTTCTTTTTGGTTAATTGAGCTTTTTGAGGGAATTGCTACAGTACCTTGTGTTTTTAATGAAAGTTTTGTTGTTTTAAAAATAAAACCCAAAGGTTTATTATCTTTTGAATGCACTAATGTTGCTAATGAAGATTGTGTGAAGTTTTGTATGAAGAAAATTTTCAGGTGTAGGGAAAGAATGATGCAATGTGATGAAGACTGGACAAAAGCTCAAGCTTGGGGATGCCACCCCATGTCACTCCAAGAAATATTCAAGAGGTACAAACATCAAAGCTTGGGGATGCCCAAGGCATTCCCTTCTTCATCAATAAAAATCTCAGGTCTTTCTAGACACTTCGTTTTTATTGTTTCATGCACCGTTGTGTTGTTCTTGGAGCGTCTTTGTTTTTGTTTTTAGTTTTCTTTTGCTTGGTTTTCTGCAATAAGTTGGTTGGATCCCAACACTTCTTTTGGAGAGAGAGACACACTCCGCTTTCATTGTTTAGAATACTATAGTTTTTATTCTTATTGTTTTGTGAGTGTTCTCTTTTGCTAGCACTGTATTTAGCCTTAGTTTTCTTGTGCTTTCAGCTTAGAACTTTTTAGTTCTTCTTTGTGGATTTGTGAGACAATCTCACTGATCTTTATTTATTACTATCTTTGTGAGTTGTTTCAAATAAGTCGATTGGTGTTGGAAGAGAGTAGAAAGCTTCATGCTTTAGTGGTACAAAAGGGAGCTTGTTTTGACTGTGGCTTAGACTTTATCATGTCATGCTAGATGTTGCTTTGACCTTATGCTTAGTGATTATTGTTGTAGCATGACTTGTTCCAAACAATTGAGATTGTTTAATGTTCCTTGAAAGAATCACGTGTTGTTTTAGCATATAAAAGCATAATATTGTGGTATTCTCCTTTGATGCTTTGTTTGGGTTGACTTGGCACATGCTCACACCATGTTATGACTATGAACCAGTCACCTTAGCCTCTATGATTATTTAGTTTTTGACTTGTGGTACCACTTTATGCTTTGATTGATAATGTTTTGTTGCTCTGTGTAACATCCCAAAACTCTAATCCAAGGTTATTAAGATCCAAATCATCAAAATTTAGGGTTCACAAAAACTTTTTCTTTAAAAAATATTTAAGCATTCATATGTCTGTGCATTTAATTTAGGAGTTGATTTGAATTGCCATGTTTGAGTGATCCATTGATTGTAAAATGATTCTAAGGCGAATTAAACATCATCTAGATCATTTCCAAGAAAATCCCAAAGAAAAACAAATCAAAAATAATAAAATAAGCAAATGGTCATTTGTGCCATTTTAATCACCATGCCTACTTTGGCTATTCCTAGAACTAAAATATTAATAGAAACAATTTTGGATCTTTGCACCCCTTTCTAGTACAAGTAGTGATGTACCAAGGCCCACTTTGTGATCTACCAAAAACTTTCAAACACTAAATTTAAATGGCATTTGAAAATTGAATCTAGTGCATGTATCACGATCACACTTATTCAAAAACCACTCAAATGAACTCCATTTTCAAATCCCAAGCAACCACAGATGCTTAAGCATGTGACAAACAACTCCACCAAAAATCATCTCAAAATTCAAAACTTGAATTCTTTTGGCCATTTTGTCAAACAACTTGTGTGCAAAAATCTGGAAAAATCACAACCACTATTGTGAGCAGTGTTTGGACCAATGTGGTCTCCCATCTTGCAACCAGAGCCACCCCAGTGCACCCCTACCCTTTGCTAGCCCAGCCAAGCACTGTTCCCCGACCAAATGGTCATGGAAATCAATGCCGAGCCCAAATCGAGCACCTCACTAGCGACAGCGCACCATAGCAGCCGCCAGCCTCGCCCACCATGTCCAGCACATTGCTCGTGGTCCACCTCCACCGCCAGGCCAGCCCTAGCCCAAAGGCAGAGCGAGGAGCAGCCAGGAACCGCCGTGCCCGGAGCCTGTCTGCCATGCTAACGCCGCCCACAGAGCGCGCATGGTCCCCGCTCAGCCAGACCCTTCCTAGCTCTCGCCGTCCACCTATATGATCGCCACCACCCTAGGAAGCTGCCAGACATGCCCCTTTCCACAACTGTGCCCCGTAACTGCCGGCCACCGAGAAACTCGCCGTCGACCGAGGCAGCATGTGCGCAGCGACGCTCGCTGCTCCCGACCGCATTTCACTGCACGAGCACCGCCGTGACGATCGACAGGGAACCGCCCACCGTCCTAGCCCACCGCCCACACCTCTAGTCCGATGTACTATCGACCACGTCGAGCTCCGCCCATGCCGAAATGCCGCCTCACCGAGCCTATAAATAGAGAGCTCCCCAGCACCGTTCCTCACACCACTCTCATCCCCTCCCTCTTAGAACACTCCCAGAGCGCCACCGGAGCAAGCCGTAGCCCGTAGCGCCGGAATTTCGCCGGAGTCTACCGTGAAAGGAGGAGAAGGGTGCCGTTGATCTGGGCCATCTCTCGGGACGCCGCCAGTACCAGGAGAACCGCCGTCCTTGACTTGTTCATTTACCTGCCTCGCCAGCCCTCGTCGGAGCCCCGGTAAGCCACCCCAGACCCCCACCGAGTTGCTAGGGTTACACCTCGCCCGCGACCTGTCCATCGTCGACGACAAGCCCCAGCCATAGATCTTCTTTCTAATCCAACGGTCCATGTTGCCCCGTACCGCTTCGCGTTTAAAAAGCCGCTGACATATGGGACCCCCCTGTCAGTTGTCCTCAGCGCCGCGGAGTGAGACTGGGCCGGCCCATTTTATTTCCCGCGCTAGCCCACGAATTCAAATATAGGTTTTTCTATTTTAGTTTAAACTCAATTCTGTCCCTTAGTTCAAAATTCAATTCAAGAAGATTTACTAAACCAAATTGAGTGATTCCAATTTTGTTGGAAAGCTTCTGAAAAAAGCCCGTTGGATTTAATTCATTTAGAGTTAGAGATCTCTCCTAGTAAAAATAACAAGACAAAAGCATTTGCACATTCAAACATTTTTATAAAATCAACCATAATAGCTTTTGAGTTGATTCCAACTCTCAAAAATCACACTTAACCATACCTATCAGAATATGTAATAATATTAAGGTTTACATGCAGTGACTTCGGACTAGTACCAAAATAATGCTATATAGGCATTTCTAGTCACTTTAAATCATTAAATAATAAACTTAAACTTAATTAAATGTGATCCAACCTTTAAATCACATTCCCATATGTAAGAATATATGCTGATGACATGTGTCCACATGATCCCATATTTTAATTAGAGAATATTAAATCTTAGTTATTTTTAATGAGTAGAAATTACTTTCCTCAAATAAAAAGAATGAAACTAGTTAATTAAACCTTGTGATGCTTGTGATGATAATAGATCATCAAATGTGTGCCTTAGTGTACTAAGTAGACTAGTTAAGTATTGTTTGGTGATTGTGTATCCCGTATGTATTTATAGACGATAGTACCGACCAAGCTTTCGAGGAGGAGGAGTTCTATCAAGAAGAGGAAGAATAAAACTTCACCCACTACACCAACCAAGGCAAGCTAGCACTATACAAGTTAACCGTTGCAATGCAAGCCTAGCACTCCAAGTAAACTGAGCAAGCTATTCTTAGCAAGCTAGAATTAAGTTAGATAACCTAAGCAAGATGACTAGGCATGCTTTGGTTATACCACTTTGAATATTACCTACCCCCAAGTTTTACTTTCAAGCTTTTTACTTTCTTTACATTACCAAAGTCCCTTACTTGTTTGAAGGTAGCATAAAAAGTATAAAACTTGACCTATCTAGATAACCTTAGATGTCATTCTATGGCATGAGATTGAGATTAGCATCCCACCTTAGTGAACACTCTTAACTTAGTAGCTTAGAGCTAAATCAAAACTTGAGTCACTTTAGATGGGAACACTTGGTGAAAATAAATTGTGAAAACCTTGGAATGATGAGTCATTCTATTGAGATGTTTTGACATGTGTTGAGAAACACAAATGGTTTATGATGATGAAAATGTTGAGGCATGAGCCTTAGCCCTTTTACAAAAACTAATGGTTGGATTCGAATGCGATACTATTCCAATTTTACCGTACAACCACAATACCTAAATTGGGTAAGGCTTAGCCGGAAATTTATATGCATTAGTATTAGTTCCCTCGTGGGAGAGGTTTGAGCTGAGGCTACCTCTCAATGTTGTCCACCTATGTAGTGCCCAAGATGACAGATGGTCATGGTTGGGAGGCCATGCTCATAGGAGAGGTGCTTATACTAGGGTGTGTAAAGGAAAGGTTATGTTTGATTATCTGCATACTAAGTATGATGATTCAGGGTTATCCCTGACAGATGTATCGAATCTTGTGGTGAAAGTGTACCACCTCTACAGAGTGTCAAACTATTCGAATAGCCGCGTCCGCGGTTATGGACAGTTGGAGTGGCCATACTGTTTCGTTGTCAGATTTTTTCAAAATGACTTGTGAAATGAATGATGAATCTTGACTTGACCACAACAAGGTTGTGAATATGACACTAGCTTCCCAACTTAAGTGATTCTAGAACTTTATTTTATCTTTCTTTGTTTCTGAATTCAGCTTAGGTTTCAAACTTAAATTTACAAATAAACATAGAATTAGCATTTCCCACTAGCACTATCTTACTTGTTAGTGGTAGTTTGCGATTACTTAAAGAGTACTCATGGCTTTTGTCCCTGGCTATTCCTATGGCCAGACTATGAAGGAGACTACCAAGATGACGGACAGCAGGATGGCTATGATAACTAGGAGTATCTTCCATCGTCAGCATTGCCCGTGCCCCTGAAGATGGACCCCACCACTACGCTTATTAATTATTCCGCTGCTTGTTGTATTAAGACTGGATCATGAGATCCTTTATTCGTGTAAGACCATAGTATGGTTTGTAATGGATGATGTACTGTGATATCCAATCTTTTATGTCTTGCAAAAATGGTAATCCTAGGATTGCGATGTATGACATAACAGGCATCTAGGATTAAAAATCTAGGTGTTGACAAGTTGGTATCAGAGCCATCCTGACCATGGGAGACCCTAGTTAGAATGGACGTCCGAACAAAAACTTAATTTCAAAACCAAAATGAGTATTTATGAAAAACTATTTCCTCTCTTACCCTTGGGAATTCATTCTTTCTCAAAAATTCATGTTCCTCCAATTCTTACATTACTACATAAAATTTGACACACTTGATCACTTCACTAACTTCCTCATCCTTAATTCTTGTAGATGGAGACTCAGTTCAACAAGTTCTATCAGTAGGGCAACGGAGGCTAGCTGATCTTCGAGAGGGATCTAGATTCACTATCTGAGTTATTAGGACGCCCACATCCGGAGTTTCTTGGAGCTCAACTTCTTGGACCCCCAGGAGGATATTTACAATGGCTAGTCACCGCTGATCTCCGAGGAAGCATAGAAGCACCAATGTCCGGGAGAAGCCAGTTCTTCGTAAGAGAGAACAACTGGCTAGATGGATTAGCTAGGGCAATGCATGAAGCTCTCGCACGTCTATGTGCCCTTAGTGTCAACCAAATCCAAGGAACCCTCTTTGCGCACTATGCAAGGCGTGACTTCATGGGAATGCCAATGGAGATGCCAGGTCACCAGGAGTTGAAGCGTCAAGTGGAGAACCTTGACTTCCTGCTGTACGATCACCAGAAGGAATTGGAGAATGCTAGGGAGTTTGCCAACCACAACCATGCCATTGCCACCCAGAAGGCCCAGACTTTCTCACTGCTTGTCAAGGACCATCAGTCTCTCCGCCTCCAGCGCGAAAAGAAGGATCGCACCATCGCCCGTCCTCGCAAGAAGGTGGCCGACCTCGAGAAGACCGTCAAGGAGAAAGAAGCTGAGCTTGCAACAAAGGAGGAAGAAGAGGAGGGTGAAGACATCCAGGGAGATATGGATTCTTACCTCAGCAATGACGATGAATTTCTGGAGGAGGATGCCATGGACTTCTACACCGACGATGAGGACTCCGACTTCATCGATGATGAGTAGATGCACTAGAGCACTATCGTAGCATGAGATGTATCAGTCCCACTGTATCGTAGCTTGCAGAATGGTTCTTAAAACCATCTGTTTTCCTTTGTTGTTGTGGTGTGTGTGTGTTTGTATCAAGTGCCTTGCTTGAATGAATGAAAAGAAGTTAGTTGCAAAACTTGAGTTGAACTCAAAGTTTTAGCTTTGAAACCAAAACCATGAACCTTAGAACTTTCTCTCTTACCCCATTATCTATCTCAATCTTCAGATGACTCCTGGAAACCCAGGAGGGAGCAGCTCATCGTAGGACCCAATGCTACAGATCATGCAGATGTTAGTTGCAGACCGTGAAGCAAGCAGGGCAGAGTGCTAGGCCAACTTAGCAACACTACAACAGATAGCCCAGATGGCCCAAAACAACCAAGGGCATTGAAATCAGGATCATCAAGGATCCAAGCTGAAGAACTTCCATAATACCAATCCCCCAATCTTTAGTACTTCGAAAAAACCATTAGATGTTGATGACTAGTTGCAGACGATGGAGAACAATTTGGATGTAGCCAGAGTTGATGACAACGAGAAAGTTCTCTTTGCCACCCACTACTTGGCAGGAGACGCAAGAGCCTAGTGGAACAACATTCGCCTGATGAACCATGGTCAAGTGATGACATGGGAAGCCTTCAAAATCAAGTTCAGCCACACCCACGTGCCGCAGGGCCTAGTCACTAGAATGAGGGATGAATTCAGAGAATTGAAGCAAGCCAGAATGACGGTGGTGGAGTACCGTGACAGATTCATGTTGCTTGCCAGGTATGCACCTAATGAGATCAACACAGAGGCCAAGAAGAAGGAGAGATTCCTGAACGGACTACATGACGAGATGCAGACTGTCCTCATCAACATCCACTTCGAGGATCTCGAAGAACTAGTTGACTCTACCATTCAGATGGAAGGGGAGATTAACCAGGCAAACGACAACCGCAAACGTCGTATGATGCACCAAGTTGTATCCAACAGTCACCAGAAGTACTATCCCAACCCGTTTGCAGGGTATGCACTGAGAAACAACCGACCCCCAATGTCTTGCCCAAGCTACCCCAACCATAGCGGGGGAAATGTGAAGCCCGGAGGAAACAACAATCACTCCGGCAACACCAGCAATTTCAACTGTGCACCTCCCAAGAGCAACAACAACAACAACACTGCACCCAGAACTGGAAGCAATAATGTGCCTGTCGCAGCAAAAGACAAGTCCTAGATAACTTGTTTCGAGTGTGGAGTGAAGGGTCACTATTCCAATGAGTTCCCCAAGAAGACCGCCGCCACTGCCAATGTGAATGCCCCAGCTCAACAGCAGCGTTGTGTTCAACCAGGAAGAAGGTTTGCCCTAGGGAACCCTCACAACCGCAACGGCCGTCTCTTCCACATGAACGTCGAGGAAGCCCAAGAAGCGCCAGGCGTAGTGCTGGGTATGTTTTCTGTCAACTAGTTTTAGCAAGGGTGTTGTTTGATTCGGGAGCATCGCATTCATTTGTCACCGAAGAATTTTCATGCACTAGTAAGATTCACCCAACCAACTTGAAGCATGTCATGATAGTTCAAATCCCCGGTTCAACTACAAAAGCTAAAAAATTTGCAAAGCTGTGCCTATCAGAATACATGGGATAGATTTCTGTGCCAACCTAATAGTACTTGGAACCAAAGGATTGGAAGTAGTACTAGGTATGGATTGCATGTCAAGGCATAAAGGACTGATAGACTATGCTAAGAAAGCCATCACCATGACCGGTAGCTCTGGAGTCTCAGTAGAGCATATACCTGAAACCTTACCTCGTCAATTCAAGTGCAACAAGAGTCTAGCCCTACCCACCATAGACCAAGTCAGAGTAGTCTGTGAATACCCGACGTATTCCCAGATAAATTGCCAGGTATGCCCCTGGATAGGGATATTGAGTTCATTATCGAACTAATCCCCGGAACCGGACCCATAACCCAGAGACCCTATAGCATGAACCAGTTAGTAGAGTTGAAAACGCAGTTGGATGTTATGTTAGCAACAGGCTTGATTCAACCAAGCGCATCGCCATGGAGATCACCAGTGTTATTCATTGACAAGAAAGATGGAGGCAACCATTTGTGCACTGATTACAGAAAGCCAAATGACGTCACCATCAAAAACAAGTACCCTTTCCCAAAGATAGAGGATCTATTTGATCAGTTGACTGGTGCCCAGGTATTCTCAAAGATTGATCTTAGGACTGGTTATCACCAACTTAAGATTCGTGCAACGAATATTCCGAAGACCGCCTTTACTACTCGTTATGGTTTATACGAGTATACGGTTATGTCTTTTGGATTAACCAATGCCCCTGCTAATTTCATGAATCTCATGAATAAGATCCTTATGAATTTCCTAGATAAGTTTGTCGTTGTCTTTATCGACGATATCCTTATCTACTCCAAGTCAGAAGAAGAGCATGAGCAACATCTGAGAATCATTCTAGAAACCCTGAGAGAGCATCGGTTATATGCCAAGTTTAGCGAATGTGAGTTTTGGCTGAAAGAAGTGGGATTCCTATGACATATTGTGTCTGCCGGAGGAGTCTCTGTTGATCCCGCCAAGATCATAGATGTCGAAGAATGGGAAGCCCCAACCACTCAAACCCAAGTCCGTGCATTTCTCGGATTAACGGGATATTACCGCAAGTTTGTCGAAGGATTTTCGAGCATCGCTAGACCCATGACCCAATTGTTGAAGATGGACAAGAAGTTTGAATGGACCGACAAATGTGAAGCCAGTTTCCAAGAACTGAAGAAGAGATTGATTTCAGCCCCAATATTGATCATGCTAGATATCAAGAAGCTGTTTGATGTGTATTATGATGCATCCAAGATTGGTCTTGGATGTGTATTGATGCAAGAAGGCAAAGTCATCGCTTATCTGTCTCGACAACTGAAGCAGCATTAGAGAACTATTGATGGCTCAATGCACGGCGCCCAGAAAAATGCTTGATGGCGGTGTTGATGTAGAGCTCGTTGGGAACCCCAAGAGGAAGGTATGATGAGCAGAGTAGCAAGTTTCCCTCAGTTATGAAACCAAGGTTTAATCGAACCAGTAGGAGCAAGGAAACACCCCAAAGGTGTTACTAGCTGAGCTTTGGCAGGGCGCACTACCGGTGCTAGTAGCAACGTGGAGACCTGCACAACACAACCACAGAACTTTGTCCCCAACTTGCGATGAGGTTGTCAATCTCACCGTGTTTTGCAAAAAACAAAGGATTAAACGTATCGAATGGAAATAAGTAAAAGTTTGTAGAAAGTAAACACAAAGCAGTAAAACAGTTTATAGATTGTATGTAAAGAAAAGGACCGGGATCCATAGTTCACTAGAGGTGGCTCTCCTTAGATAGATAACATGCTGGGTGAACAAATTACAGCGGGGCAATTGACAAACATCGAGAAAGCAATACATGCATATACTAATCATCTTGACTCCTTTGAGACTTGATTGGGCATTACAACATAATACATAGAACGCCATCCAACTACATCTATGACTAATAATCCACCTTCAGGTTATCATCCGAACCCCCTCCAGTATTAAGTTGCAAGCAAAAAATTATTTCTTTACGAACTGTGTGTAAAGTAAACAATATGATTGTTCTATGAACAAAGGATTGTTGTTTTCTCCCTAGTAGCAACAGCACATCTAGTACCTTGCAGATTTATGTCACTTCCCTAGATTACCAGAGGCATGAACCCACTATCGAGCATAAATACTAACTCTTGGAGTTGCTAGCATGTACTTGGCCAAGATAGCTACTTACAACAGAAAGCATGCAAGATCACAAATAACAAAGACATGATAGAATCAATAATCAATCTGAAATAGCATCTCAATATCCATCGGATCCCCGCAAACACAACATGTAGAATTACAAATAGATGATCTTGATCATGAACGGAGCTCACAAGATCTAGACATGAAAGCACAAAGGAGGAGAACCAGCCATCTAGCTACTACATGGATCCGTAGTCCAAGGATGAACACACCGAAGGCTTGCATGGTGATGAAGAAGGCCTCCAGGGTGAATTCCCCTCTCCGACAGGGTGCCGGGAAGAGCTTCAGATCCCTCCCGATCTAGGGATAGAGATGATGGCGGCTACAGACTCTTTCGTGGAATTTTTGATCGGGCACTTAGGGTTTTCGTCCCGAGGGCAATATATAGGCAGAAGGGGAGGCCGAGGGGGTGCCAGGAGCGGCCACACCACCCCCTGGGGCGGGCCAGGCCTGACCGCGTGGCCATGTGGTGTGGTGGCCCCCTGGCCCCTCTCCGTCTCGTATTCTGGCATCTAATGACTTTCGGAAAAATAGGCACTTTGGCTTTTGTCCCGTCCAATTCCGAAAATATTCATTTTCTGACTTTCCTAGAACCAAAAACAGCAGAAAACAGGCAGCTGGCACTGTGGCTCTTGTTAATAGGTTAGTCCAAGAAATCATATGAAAAGTACTCCAAAGTTGGAACAAAACACAAGAAAGTGGATAAAACCAAGCATGGAACATCAAAAATTATAGATACATTTGCAATATATCAACATCCCCAAGCTTAACTCCTGCTCGTCCTCGAGTAGGTAAGTGATAAAAAGAAAGAATAATTTTTGAGGTGACATGCACCATCAAAGACTTGATCAAAGTATTTGTAAAACATTCAAAGCTGGGATCATAGTACTTCAATCATAACATGAGAGACAAAGTCCTAGCAATAAGCAAAGAAACTATGATGCAACATGAAAAGGCACAAACAAAAGATTCATGAATAACAATGCTTTGCAAGACATTTGTTTGTTTCACATAAAGAAAACATGGCATAATAGTATTCAGCATGTCCCTCAATAGAGTAGCAAATAATAATGCATAGGACACCTTCAAAGTTCATAAGAGTGAGTAGATACAATAGTTTAAAACAAGCAATAACAAGTTATGCATCAATCAATTAGTCTTGGGACAATGCACATAGAACTAAGAATGGCCACTATGCTCTCAAAGTAGGTGCATAAAGATAGAAGGTGGAGACTCAATATAATGGTGGAAGAAAGGTCTTTGTAAAAGGAAGTAGGGATTCAAGTCTCATAAAGAGCTTCCAAAAATTATGGTACTTATAGATTTCAGCTCTCATTGCCCCTATCATAAGCATCTTGAAGTGATTAAGGTTAAAGTGAACAAACTATGGTGTACATGCTTGATGAAGTATAAGTTGGAAATCTCATGTCCCTTGTATACGAGGGCCGCTCCTCATGATACTCAAGTTTAGTCACCGGTAAGTTCTTGTCATTGTAAGTACATGTGTATCATAGAGAACCGCCAACGAGGTACCCCTTGCCCGATGATACGGAAGAATCCCCATATCAAAATGACAAGGCAAGCAGACAACGAGCATCTCAGCAATCTTCTTATTTACCATGGGAATATGGTGCTTTTTTCTCTCTTTCCTCTTTTCATAATCTCTTTTTTTTTATTTTTCTCTTTTTTCTCTATGTAGGACTCTTTTTCTTATAAGAAGAATGCTTCATAGACAGCTCATTATGGTTACGCTGCAGGTTTCCACCATGTCAGCATGGATTAGACCAGCGGCCCAAGCGTTTCTCTAACACATATACATAATTCCATGGACTTACAAGCTCCCCTTTCATTTCACACCGACGACATCCATATACAAAAGAGCATGATATCAACTAGGTACAAGTACCAAGTGCAATGTTGAAAGTGTTCCCCATGAAAGCATGGTTCTGCTAATTCCCAACAAATAAGTGCAAGCATATACAACATAGACGATACAATGGTTCAGGTTTATTAAGGGCAAGAAAAGTAAAGTGTGCCATCAAGTTCATGAGAGCTTTAATCACTAGTTTTCTCATAACAAGTTTAATTTGGAAGGTAAAAAAAAGCATGAATATACTTGGAATAGCATAAGCTAATAGGTAGGTATGGTGGACTCTTTGGAATAACTTGGTTTAAGGAGTTGGATGCATGAGTGGAACTCATACTTGGTTGTGGAGGCTAGCAAAAGACTGAGAGCGACAAACTAAGAGAGCAATAATGGCCATAATCATGCAGAGCGAAAAAACATCATTGATCAAAGCATAAAGTGATACTACAAGTTGAAAACTAAAGGATCATAAAGGCTATGGTGACTTGAGATAGTCATAACATGGTGTGAGCATGCGCCAAGTCAACCCAAATAAAGCATCAAAGGTGAATACCACTATACTTTGCTTTAATATGCTAAAACAACGCATGATTCATCCAAGGCACAATAAGCAATCTCAATTTTTTATAACAAGTCATGCTACATCAAATAATACTAAGAATAAAGCCAAAACAATATCAAGCATGGCATGACAAAGCATAGGCCATAGTCAAAAACAAGCTCTTTTTACCACATAAGCATGAACTTTCCTACTCTTTTCCAAACCAAACCAAACTATTTGCAAACCAATGTATGAAAGCGGGGGTCCAACCAATTTATTCAGCAAACTAAGCAAACCAGAGAAAACGAAAAACCAAAACAAAAACGAAAAAGAAGACGCTCCAAGAAAAACACAACTGTGCATGAACAATAAAAACAAAGCGTTTGGAAGGAACCTGGGATTTTTATTGATGAAGAAGGGGATGCCTTGGGCATCCCCAAGCTTTGACTCTTGTACTTCTTCGATATTTCTTGGGGTGATACGGATGGCATCCCCAATCTTGAGCTTTAGTCCATCCTTCATCTCATTACTCATACCTTTCCATACACCTGAAATTTTTCCTTCATACAAAACTTCACACAATCTTTATTAGCAACATTAGTGCACTCAAGATAAATAAGTCTTAAGGTTCAGTTCTAACACCAACTAAACTTCCATTAGAACACTAGCTACTGTAGCACTTTCCACAAAAATCTCAATTCCCCAAAAGTACTCAAAAAGGAACAAACAAGAAGCAAATGCAGAAAATGGCAGGAATCTGTCAAAACAGACTAGCAGGTTAAGACGAAATTTTTCGAAAATCTTCTGTTGCTCAAATCAAAAAGTGTTGAACTAACGGAAGTTAGATAACAACCTGGGGCAGAAGCACAAAAATTCACGCCTCAAAAAGACGTTCAGATATTTTACACGAATTGTTACGGTGAAGCACAGAAATCTGTTTCGGGACAGCAACTTTCCCAATCATTACTTCTCTCTCATTAGAGGTTACTCTTGGCAAAAAAAGCAAATAAAAAGGATAAGGAGCGGTTATTACAGAGGTAATAACTTCCAAGACTCATCTAAAAGTTTTGGGTTATCTTCCAATAAGTATTTTTCTTTAACGCCTTTAAGTTAGGCATAAGAAGCAAGAAAAATAATCAAGTGTTCTCAAATGAAGAAGCATTAAGACCAAATTTTGTTTTCATAGGAGAAGCAAAAGAAATATTCTCTCTCTTCTTAAGGAAGTATTCTATACCTTTCTTGAGTGGGAGTTGATATTTAATGGTGCCTTCTTTCATATCAATGATGGCACCAACAATTCTAAGAAAAGGTCTTCCCAAAGTAATAGGACAAGAAGCATTGTATTCAACATCCAAAACACAGAAATAAACAGGGACATAGGCATTGTTAACCATAATAAGAACATCATTAAGACTCCCCATGATTTTATTTTTAGCATTATCATCAAGTGGGACATTCAAATAACAATCTTCAAGTGGAGGCAAATCAAGCATATCATAAATCCTTCTAGGCATAATAGAAACACTACTATCAAGATCACATAAAGCTTTGAAATCAAAGTCATTAACTTTCATATTAATGATGGGTTCCCAACCATCTTCTTGTTTTATAGGAATATAAGCTTTATGTTTCACCTTTTCTTCTTTAATCTTTATGAGAGCATCAGTAATGTGTTTTGTAAAGGCCATGTTCATTGCACTAGCATTAGGACTTTTAGCAAGCTTTTGTAGGAACTTAATAACTTCAGATATATTGCAACCATCAAGATCAAAATCAATTTTATCATCTAAAGTAGTAGAACTATTACTAGCCTCAACACTAGTGGTGGTAATAGTAGAAACACTAATGTTTCTAGCAATTTCATCTTCTCTTTCCCACTTAGCATGTAATTCAGCTAATAGTCTAACATTTTCATCAATTCTTACTTGTATAGCATTAGTAGCTGCAAAGGGATTGTCATTAGTTTCAGTTTAGCAGCCATTTTATTCAAAGAAGATTGAGCTTCAGCCAAAGATGCTATATTTCTTTTAGCATTAGAGAGTTTTTCCTCAATAGTTTTATTGAAAGTAGTTTGCTTACTAATAAAGTCTTTAAGCATAAATTCAAGTTCAGAGGGTGCACTCCTATTATTATTGTTGGAATTTCCATAAGCATTACCATTGTTGGGAGGATATGGCTTATAATTGTTGTTACCAAAATTACTCCTATAAGCATTATTGCCAAAGTTGTTATTTCCTATGAAGTTCACATCAACTTGCTCTTCTTGAGCAACCAAAGAGGCTAAAGGAACATTATTTGGATCAATATAGGCTTTCCCATTAACAAGCATAGACATAATAATATCAATCTTATCAATCAAGGAGGAGGTTTCGTCAACAGAATTTACCTTCCTACCTTGTGGAGCTGTTTCAGTATGCCATTCGAAATAGTTAACCATTATATTATCCAGTAGTTTTGTTGCAGCACCCAAAGTAATGGTCATAAAGGTACCTCTAGCAGCAGAATCCAATAGGTTCCTTGAAGAATAGTTCAATCCTGCATAAAAAGTTTGGATGATCATCCAAGCAGTCAGTCCATGAGTGGGACAATTCTTTACCAAAGATTTCATTATTTCCCAAGCTTGAGCAACATGCTCATTATCAAGTTGTTTAAACTTGATTATTTCACTTCTCATAGATATAATCTTAGCAGGAGTATAGTATTTTCCAATAAAAGCATCTTTGCACTTAGTCCTAGAATCAATACTATTCCTTGTTAAGGAATTTAACCATTCTTTAGCTTTTCCTCTCAAAGAGAAAGGAAACAATTTCAGCTTAATAATATCACCATCTATATCCTTATGCTTTTGCATCTCACAAAGTTCAACAAAGTTATTTCGATGGGAAGCAGCATCTTCATTACCAATACCACAAAATTGTTCTCTCATAACAAGATTGAGTAAAGAAGGTTTTATCTCAAAGAAAGTATTTTCAGGCATAGGTGGAGCAATAGGTGTGCTCATAAAATCATTGTTGTTGGTGCTAGTGAAGTCACACAACTTAGTGTTTTCAAGAGTAGTCTTTTTTTTGGGTTTTCAAATAAGAAAGCACACTTGTAAAACAAATTTTTTTGTGTTTTTGATAAAGAAACAAGCAAACAAAGCAAAAAGAAACTAAGCAAAACAAAAATAACAAAGTAAAGAGATTGGTTATGAGGGACTCCCCTTGTGAAGATGTCCTTGACTCCCTGGCAACGGCACCAGAAAAATGCTTGATGGCTCAATGCACGGCGCCTAGAAAAGTGCTGGTGCGTGGTTGATGTAGAGCTTGTTGGGAACCCCAAGAGGAAGGTTTGATGAGCACATCAGCAAGTTTCCCTCAGTTATGAAACCAAGCTTTAATCGAACCAGTAGGAGCAAGGAAACACCCCAAAGGTGTTACTAGCTGAGCTTTGGCAGGGCGCACTACCGGTGCTAGTAGCAACGTGGAGACCTGCACAACTCAACCACAGAACTTTGTCCCCAACTTGCGATGAGGTTGTCAACCTCACCGTGTTTTGCGGAAAACAAAGGATTAAACGTATCGACTGGAAAGAAGTAATAGTTTGAAGAAAGTAAACACAAAGCAGTAAAAGATTGTAGATTGAATGTAAAAGACAAGGATCGGGATCCATAGTTCACTAGAGGGGGCTCTCCTTAGATAGATAACATGCTGGGTGAACAAATTATAGTGGGGCAATTGACAAACATCGAGAAAGCAATACATGCATATACTAATCATCTTGACTCCTTTGAGACTTGATTGGGCATTACAACATTATACATAGATCGCCATCCAACTGGATCTATGACTAGTAATCCACCTTCAGGTTATCATCCGAACGCCCTCCAGTATTAAGTTGCAAGCAACAGATTATTTCTTTACGAACTGCGTGTAAAGTAAACAATACGATTGTTCTATGAACAAAGGATTGTTGTTTTGTCCCTAGTAGCAACCACACATCTAGTACCTTAGAGATTTCTGTCACTTCCCCAGATTACTAGAGGCATGAACCCACTATCGAGCATAAATACTAACTCTTGGAGTTGCTAGCATGTACTTGGACAAGATAGCTACTAACAACGGAAAGCATGCAAGATCACAAATAACAAAGACATGATAGAATCAATAATCAATCTGAAATAGCATCTCAATATCCATCGGATCCTCGCAAACACAACATGTAGAATTACAAATAGATGATCTTGATCATGAACGGAGCTCACAAGATATAGACATGAAAGCACAAAGGAGGAGAACCAGCCATCTAGCTACTACATGGATCCGTAGTCCAAGGATGAACTACTCACACATCACACCGGAGGCTTGCATGGTGATGAAGAAGGCCTCCAGGGTGAATTCCCCACTCCGGCAGGGTCCCGGGAAGAGCTTCAGATCCCTCCCGATCTAGGGATGGAGATGACGGCGGCTACAGACTCTTTCTTGGATTTTCGATCGGGCACTTAGGGTTTACATCCCGAGGGCATCTTATAGTCGGAAGGGGAGGCCGAGGGGGTGCCGGGAGCGGCCACACCACCCCCTGGCGCGGGCCAGGCCTGGCCGCGTGGCCAGGTGGTGTGGTGGCCCCTGGCCCCTCTCCGTCTCGTATTCTGGCATCTGGTGACTTCCGGAAAAATAGGCACTTTGGCTTTTGTCCCGTCCAATTCCGAGAATATTCATTTTCTGACTTTCCTGGAACAAAAAATAGCAGAAAACAGGCAGCTAGCACTGTGGCTCTTGTTAATAGGTTAGTCCAAGAAATCATATGAAAAGTACTCCAAAGTTGGAACAAAACATAAGAAAGTGGATAAAACTAAGCATGGAACATCAAAAATTATAGATACATTTGCAATGTATCAGATAGCTCCTGTATCATGTGCAAGGGGTACCCCGTTGGCGGTTCTCTATGATACACATGTACTTACTATGACAAGAACTTACTGGTAACTAAAGTTGAGTAGCATGAGTAGAGGCCCTCGTACTCAAGGGACATGAGATTGCCAACTTATACTTTGTCAAGCATATCCTCCATATTTTGTTCACTTTAACCTTAATCACTTCAAGATGCTTATGATAGGGGCAATGAGTGCTGAAAGCTAAGAAGTACCATAATTTTTGGAATCTCTTTATGAGACTTGAAATCCCTACTTCCCTTTGAAGGTCCTTTCTTCCACTTTTATATTGAGTCTCCACCTTCTATCTTTATGCACCAATTAAGATAGCATAGTTGTCATTCTTAGTTCTATGTGCATTGTCCCAAAACTTATTGATTGATTCATAATGTTGATATTGCTTGTTCTTGAACTATTTGAATCTAGTCACCCTTATGAACTTTGAAGGTGTCCTATGCATTTATGTTTTACTACTCCATGAGGGACAAGCTGAATGCCACTATGCTATGTTTTCTATATGTGAAACAAACAAACGTCTTTCAATGCATTGTTATTCAAGAAGCTTTTGTTTGTATCCTTTCATGTTGTAGCATAGTTACTTTGTCTTGTTGTTAGAACTTCATCTTTCATGCTCATGTTTAGAGTTCTTTGATCCTAGCTTTCAATGCTTGCAAATGGTTTGATCTTGATTGTGATGGTGCATGTCACCTCAAAAATTATTCTTTTTATCACTTACCTACTTGAGGACGAGCAGGAGTTAAGCTTGGGGATGTTGATACGTTGGAAACATATCTATAATTTTTGATGTTCCATGCTTGTTTTATATTTACTTTCTTATGTTTTGTCCACACTTTGGAGTATTTTTACACATTTTCTGGAACTAACCTTAATAAGATGCCACAGTGCCAGTTGCATGTTTTCTGCTGTTTTTGGTTCCAGAAAAGCCAGAAATGAATATTCTTGGAATTGGACGGGGCAAAATCCAAAGTCAATATTTCACCGAGGGGAACACGGAGCCAAAAGACGAGACGATGAGGGTCCAGGGGATGGCCACACCATGTGGTGGCGTGGGTCCCCCTGGCCATGCCACCAGGTGGTGTAGGCCCCTGGTCCACCCTCTGACATCGCCCCTTCTCCTATAGGAAGCCTCCCGATGAGAAAACCCTAAATCATCCAGCCTCCAGCCATGAAAAGTTTCACAGCACCGCCGCCACCAAAGGGGATATTCGAGGGATAGAAAGTCTCTGTTCTGGCACCCTACCGGGACGGGGAAGTGCCCTCGAAGCCATCTCCATCGATCTCCACCACCATCTCCATCGCCATTGCTGATTCCCATGATGAGGAGGGAGTAGATATCTCTTGAGGCTAAGGGCTCTACCGGTAGCTATGTGTTCATCTCTCGCTATGCATGATCTTATTGAGATCATGAGCTTTGTAATCTATAGATCTATTCTGCTACTCAAGTGCTTTAATGAATCTTTGCTTATCCCCACGTGTGTGAAGTTGGCCGTGTGCACACCGTGTGGCACTTTGACTTAGGTTACATAAATACTCGTTATGAGTTATATTTGGAGTTGGATGTCTCTATGAAATTGTGGTGTTTGTTGGAACCATCTAGCGCTCAAGGTGACAGTGTGGGTTTATCTAGATGGGGAAAGCAGACTTTGAGGAGTGTTGTTATAGCCCTACCATGGATTAGAGTGCCCAACCGGAGAGTAGTTCAGAGTAGTATCATGAAGAGAAGATATTTATATGAGAGTGTTCACTAGCGAAAGTATGATCCCTAGGCCTTGTTTCTAAACATTGAAACAATGTTTGCAACTAGATCTGTTACATGTTTGCTTGCTTCCATCTTTATTTCAGATTGCCTTTAGTATCTTCCTACTCGTCAAGCTCTTTTCTGGCACCATTGTCTTATATCCATACCACTTGTATTTCACTATCTCTTCGCCGAACTAGTGCACCTATACACCTTGGGGACACAAGAGACTTCTTGTATCTTGATTGCAGGGTTGCTTGAGAGGGATAGCTTTGACCACTTCCTCCCTGAGTTCGATAAACCTTGGGTGATCCACTTAAGGGAAACTTGCAGCTATTCTACAAACCTCTGCACTTGGAGGCCCAACATCTGTCTACAAGAATAGAAGTGCGTAGACATCAGGCCATAAAACTAGTTCGGGCTTTATACGTTACCTACTGTACCTATGCCATGTATGCCATGTTTGTTACCTATTGCTCAATGAGAATTTATTACTGTTGCGTAGGATCACGGCACTCTGTCACGGAATAAATTGTCTATGGCCTTTGCTCGCGTGACAAGTGCACGTAACCTCAGGGTCCGTACGAGGAGGATTAGCTATACCTCGTATGGGTAGCTCTTTCGGGTGGCCCCCATGTACTTGCTTTGGATCTGGGAAAGCGTCGTGCTCGAGGCCCCACTGACATACTGATGGGTGTATGTTAATTGATCTGGCAAAAGGGTTGAAGTGTGTGCGGAAACTTTGGTGCACCCCTGCAGGGTTAAATCTTTTCGAAAAGTCGTGTTCGTGGTTATGGACGACTTGGAGCACCGTTTCTCGATCATAGAAAACTATAACTAAAGTTTACTGGTATAATTTGACTTGTATCTGATATGACTAGTAAGTTGGATAATCACCATGGAAAGAATGAATAAAACTGCCAATCGTGTGAGTTTCCTCGGCATGACTTCCTCGTTTGGTCTCGAGGGGGAAATATCAGGATGGATATGTTTGATGGTAGTATCAAATTGGTTTCAAATAGGTCTTTCTTATCCCTCTCTAATAGCCAACAATTGTATTGAGTCTCTATAGGTTGTTTAGTGCATGATTCGCTGCCGCTTCAGTCCACCATACCTATGTAGGCGAGAGCCACCAAATTCTAGACTCGCCATGTACTGGCCTCAGTACTGACTGCTCTCTTTGTCAGCACCCCTTTTGTTTTAGCAGGTTTGAGATCAACGTAGTTAGCAGGGTTACCCTTCCGGCTTGGCCTGGGAAGAGTTATGGACGCCATTGGTTATTCTTCAGGGCTCTTAGCCCCATTTGCATCCTATCCGTACTCGGATATTGTATCGTTTTCAAGGTGATTTGGATCTTTGTATTGTATATCTGTCTTTTGGAATCATGAAGTCATTGTATATATATGTTCTGTGGGTTCCATTGTGGACTATTCTGGTATTACTTCATTTTCCACCCGTACGCAAGTGCCTGGTGGGTATCTTTGAATCGTTTCTATGCGGTTTTGGCAGGAATCGCGGAAACTTGCATAGGGCCGATTCGAGGGTGTTACACAATGCAACTAGTGAGGCATTATACTTCCTCCAAGGGCATGGGCCTGGTTATGTTCATGATTTCCTTGAACTTTCCCCGGTTTACTTCAATGCCTCAATGAGACACAATGAAGCCTAGTCATTTTCCATTTGGACCCCGAAGAGACACTTCTTGGGATTGAGCATCATGTTGTATTTCCGTTGATTGGCGAATGTTTTTTCTAAGTCGGCAATAAGGTCATCTTTCTTTTTCAACATTACTACAATGACAACCACGTAAGCATGTACTTTTTGTCTGATTTGGTCATGAAGGCAACACTACATCATGCGCTGGTACGTAGCTCATGCGTTTTTAGGCCGAAATGCATTGTGATGTAGCAAAAGGTTCCGTAGTGTGTGATGAATGAGGTCTTGATTTGATCTGACACCTTCATCCTAATTTGGTGATAACCGGAATATGCATCGATAAAGCAAAGGAGTTCCGAGCTAGCCAACGAATCAATCACTTGATCAATGTGAGGAAGAGCAAATAGATCTTCGGGACATGCCTTGTTCAGGGTGGTATAATCGACACACGTCCTTAATTCAATAATGTCCTTTTAGGGATGAGTATAGGGTTTGCCACCCACTTAGTGTGGATGACCTCCTTAATAATTCTGGATATCTCAAGACGGGATAATTCCTTAGCTATAGCTTTGCGCTTTTCATCACTAAAACATTATAAGGATTGTTTCATGGGTTTAGCTTCTTTATATACATTAAGAGAGTGCTCAGGAAGTTCTCTAGGTACTCCAGTCATGTTAGCTGGCTACCATGCAAAGATATCTTTATTATCCTAGAGGAAGTTGACGAGCACGCTTTCCTATGTGTTAGTAAGTCCTACCCCTACGTTTGTCACCTTGAAGGGGTCATTATCCTCAAGCTGGATTTTCTTCGTCACTTCGAATGCCTTAAATTATGGATTTGGCTTCAGAACTTGCTTTTTGGTAGCTTCCATCTCTATCGGGTCAATGATTTTCTTGATCTCCGTGTACTCTTCGACATGCAACACGACTTCATCAAAGGAGGCAGCACCAACCTCACACTCTCGTGCCTTTGTAGGGTTACCACATATGGTAATCGCACTAGTGGGACCCAGAATTTTCAGGATCTTGTAGATGTAGCAATGACGTGCCATGAATTGCTAGTAGGCTAGAGGTCCGAAGATGGCATGATAGGAACTTTTTAAGGGTACGACTTCAAAGGAGAGTGGCTTGGTGCAGAAATTATCTGGCTCAGCGAAGGTCACGTCTAGGCTAATTTTGCCGAGTAAGTTAGCTTGTTTCCCTAGGACTATGCCATGGAATGTCACGTTGCTATGATTCAGCTATGATTTCGATATCTTCATTTTGTTCAGGGTATCAATGTAGAGTATGTTGATACTGATTCCAATGTCCATGAGAACTTTAGAGAACTCAAAGCATATTTCCCTCGCCTACGCGGGCATTTGGGTGATCACTACGATCAAAAGTGATTGTCATCTTGGACCAATAAAGGTACCGAGGAACTATAGGAACCATAGCATTGAGATCATGTAGATATGTCTTCATAGCTCTAGCACTGATCCAAGAAGACAGATGTACGCATACTTCTTAGTCGGGTATGCCTTTTGCCATCCAACTTAGGTGTAGGCTCGGAGTCATCCATGTCGAAAATCTACCTTGGTCTCCTTGTACTTATCCTGCTTTTGTTCCTTCTTTCTCGGATCTATAACAAGAATTTTCATCTTCCTTATTGTTGTCATTGAAATGACACTCTTCGTTTCTATGCGAAGAGCCCCCCAAATCCATCCAGGTGGTGAACACATGGCTGATTAGCAATGTTAGGATAGTTAAGGCTCTTGCAGGTATGTTTTCACCTATTCCTTGGATCCAAGAACCACCGTGGCCTTAACCGCGGCCACCTTCACCTCTACCAGTGTTGGGGATATACTTTCTGGGTATCCTCACAGTTCCTCGCTGACCAGGGTGGCCCACTTCGGGTTAGAGCTTTGCTTCACGGGCGGCCCAGTCAGAGAGAAGAGACGGAGTCCAATCCGGCTACGGGAAGGCCTGGAAGACTTACCGACATAGGCACATAGTGTTACTTGTAGTTCAAGATGTACTCCGTAACCGACTCTTAGTCGTAGCCAGATAGATCTCTCCTATAAACCCTAGGTCGGATATCTATATAAGTCGTCCTAGGGAGAGCCTTTAGGGCACCCAATAGTCTACAATCTTAACTCGCACAGGCGAACCCTTGTAACCCATATTACGGCTCTGCCGTATTACTGGATTGCTAGCAGGAGTAGGATCTGTCCAAAGCCGGCGGATTCGAACCTGGGTAAACTTGTGTGCTCACCGTCCCGGAACACCGTATGTCTCACACCCCTCTCTTTCGCACGCCTCGACGACCCCCTCATGGCGTACTTGTCATAAATTCGACGACAGGTGGCGCCCACCGTGGAGCAAATGAGCTTCGGATCTGCGTTCCGAGCAAAATCTGAAAGAATCGGAATCGGCGAGACTATCGCCGTCGGTCGCATCCTCAACGCTAGCGACATCCCCCTCATCGTTCTCGATGAAACCTGGATTCTGGCTAGGGAGGTTGTGACTGCCTTGTCCATCATGTCTTTCGGCGAGATCGATGTTTACATCGGTTTTGCTGAACCTACCCCACCCACCCCAGCGGTGATGGTAGAGGCAGAAGAAATTTCTGGGTCCCCTTTGTCTGCGGAGGCGACAGAGTTCCGGATCTCAGAAAACCCTAATCCTACCCAGCCCGCACCAATAGCAGAGATAGTGGAGAAATCCGAGCCTGAAGCAGACCTAGCGGTCCAAGTCAAATCTAGAGTGGATCTCCCTAGAGAGACCGAATCCCAAATTGACCCACCCGCTGAAGTTGAAATCTAGGAGGAGCATAGCAATAATGTTGGTTCTGGCTCTGATGACGCTGGGACAGACATGCCTTTCCTGAGGTACATGATGTGACACATGATGATGCAAGATGCAAGCATGGATGATATTCTCGAGACCATCAATCGTTTCGAGGAAGCCGATCGCTAGAGCCGCAACTATCTCAGGAGGCACGCGTCGTAGTTTGTCGGATATGTGGGATCCAGATCCGGCACTGCCGATGCTGGAGACAACACCGACTCTGTGCTGGAGGTGATTGGAACAAACGCTGACGTACCCACATCCTCGGATGAATCGATGATGTCAGCAGATTTCCGAAAGTTCTCTGCGGAATATGAAGAGGAAGAAGAAGCCATGGATGAAGGATCCAGGGAAAACTCTCCCAAAGCGCAGGATGACATGGAAATCGGAGATAATCCCGGAGTCCAGATGTCTGAAAGTACCGATCAGAACTTGACTTCGGGAAATAGACCCAAAGCCTTCTTTGCTACCGGCGCTGCCAAGAAGTCAAAGAAGAAGAACAAGAAGAACAAGACCCCGACAAAAGATCCTCCGGCAGAGGAGGTGATTGCCGAGGAATACGAGGAAGACTCGGATGGAGCACTTATCCCAAACGATCCCAAAAAAGAAGAGTCGGTGGATGGACATGTGATCACTAAAGGTGCGCGTAAACTGATCGATGCTGCATTAACCACACCTATTCCTACAGCTGCAGAACTTACTGCTAAGGAGCTGGACGAGAGGGCATAGGCCGTAGAAGCGCGTCGCCAAGTATTCCTCAATGAAGCCAAAAAGATTGAGGAGGAAAAGGAACACATGGCAAATGCGGGGAAGTACAATTCCAGGGAACATCAGAAGACCAGGAAACGTCATACTCATGACAACGAATTCTCGCAGATTTACAATGTCCTTTTCGGAGGAGAACTTGGGATGCCTCAACGTGACAGTAACGGGGATTAGGTGTATCCAACGCCAGTACAGAACACCGTTGCGGCTCGGGAAATCCTATCGGCTAATCCAGGCCCGGAGCAGATCCGGTTGGGAATCAAACTACTCAACAAAGGACTAGAGCAGCAAAAGGTCGCTCTGTCTGGAAGTCAAAAACTGGTCTCAGATTCTGACCAATGTCGCACAGATCTGGCATGGGCCGACGTAAGACCCCAACGTATTCCGGAGCAACACCATCGTTTCGACCGTCAGGAAGACAACTAATCAAGAACCAGATCTTCAGGACAGCACCACAAAGCTGCGCGTGACTGGCGTAACGTTAACCCACTTGCGGAGCAAGAGGCAATTGCTGCACTGAATCCGAGGAACCCTCCCCGGTGAGAGTCGAAAGATTGTAGGGAAGAAGATAAAAAGAAACGTCGGGAGGAGGACCGACAAAGAATGCCACCTCCTAGAAACGCAAGCCATCCGGATGACGGGCGAAGGAACGACGGATACCGTGCCGAGACAAAACGGCAGGGGGCTCGTGAAGACCCTCCCTGGAACCGGAATAATGACGCTCCAGATGGAGGCCAGTGATCAGCCAGAATTAACCTAGCCACTCCACCCTCTCCGCCAAGTAGACATCACAACGGCTCACAAGAAGGCCAAGGAGGGCGTCGTGGTGGAGGAGGTGGTGGCAGAAGCCGAAGTCTGGCTCCAAGGCACCGCAGCCATAGCCATCACTTGGGACGATCTTTATCCCCAAATGATGCAAGGCACAGGATCAACTCCAATATAGAGGCGCGGCGCTACGAAAATGATGACATATACGTGGGCCCAAAATGCTTTGGACCCTGCATAAGAGCTACAAGATTGCCGGAAAGGATTTGCTATCTCAAGACATATCCAAGCCTATGATGGTATAGCTCGGCCAAATACTTGGCTACAGGATTTCTTCCAAGCTTGTTGCATTTCCAAAGGCGGAAACAGCCTGGTCGCAACCCGATATCTCCCACTTATGTTGCGGAAGACGGCACGATCATGGCTCAATGAACTTCCAGAGAACACCATCCACAACTGGTATGACATGCATAGTGTGTTCTTTCGAAATTTCGAAGGCACATACCGGAGGCCCTGTACGGTCGGAGACCTACAGCGTTGCACCTAGAAAGCCAGAGAAACTTGCCAGGATTACCTCGGACGATGGATCGACACCAAGAACTCCTGTGAAGGAGTAAATGACCAAACTGCGATTGAAGCTTTCATTGCAGGTCTCCCAATTGGTTTACTACGTCATCGCTTGAAGTGTGACAAGGTCACTGATTTGGGAGAAATGATAGAAACAACGAGAAAGTATGCAGATGCCGACGATGACACAGAGGGATTTCTCAATGCCTTAGTTGTGCCAGAGTCGGCAAAACAACCAAAGCAACAAGCTCAGAAGCGCAAGAATACCTCGGAAGAAAAACCCAACATGGAAACGGTAGTGGTCACTGCTACTTTTGGGTCTGGAGGACGAGGAGGACGTGGCGGAGGCCACGGACGCGGTCGTGGGACTTCAAGAGTTCAAGGTAGAGGAGACCAACAACCAGGAAAAACCTACTCTTGGCCCGACATTGCTAATAACCCATGTGTGCATCACTTAGACGCCATTGGGGGCTCGTCCCACACAAATGCCGAGTGTCGTTTGAACGACGACATTAAGAGAGATGATACCGCTGGCTACAAAGCTAAGCGGATGAAGGGAAAGAAGAATCCCGAAAAGGATAAAGAGACCAAGGAAGATTCCGACATGGAGGAAGCTGATGCTTCAAATCCCAAGCCGGAAGGGAAGAAAAAATTTCCGACCAAGAAAGACACTTATGTCACCTTCCTCGGATCTCAACCAGCAAAGGTCAAAAAGGCAGTTCTACGTGAGCTCAACGCAACAGTTCCGGCTGTCCCTCAATTTTTGGACTGGTCGGAAGTGGCAATCACATTTGACCGCGCTGATCATCCGGCTAAGTTGCACAGGCGAGGAAAATACGCCTTAATCGTCAATCCACTTATTGACGGTTATGGTTTCTCCAAGACTCTCATGGATGGTGGCAGCAGTATTAATATTTTGTATGTCGAAACGCTACGCCGGATGAAGATCTCGGAGACCCAGCTGAACCATAGCTCTGTGATCTTTCACGGAGTTATCCCAGGAAGACAAGCAAATTCCCTAGGAGAAATCACTTCGGATGTTACCTTTGGAACTCCAAAGAACTATCGAACGGAGGCACTTTCCTTCAAAGTGGTCCCGTTCAAGAGCGCGTACCACGCTATATTCGGATGTCCGGCTTATTGGGCTTTTATGGCTCGTCCGTGTTACATTTATAATATGATGAAAATTCCAGGTCCCAATGGCGTGATCACCATCAGGGGAGACCCGAAGAAAGCACGAGAGTGCGAGGATGGAAATGTCGCCTTTGCTGAAGCTGTGCTGCACGCCCAGGAGTACCAGGAGATCAAGAAGAGCATAGATCCGTCCGAGATGCCCGCAATGAAGAAGGAGGTGACAAAGCCGAATCCGGAGTTCAAGGCATTAGAAGAGACGAGAAGACGCCATTGAAGGATGATGACCCCTCCAAGGTGACCCAGATAGGCGTAGGCCTAGATAGCGCATAGGAAAGCGCGCTCGTCAAGTTCCTCAAAGCAAATCAAGATATCTTCGCATGGCAGCCATCTGGCATGACCGGGGTACCTAGGGAACTTGCCGAGCACTCTTTAAATGTAAACCTGAACGCTAAACCCGTCAAATAGTCCTTACGATGTTTCGGCGATGAAAAGCATAAGGCAATAGCTAAGGAACTAGCACGGCTCGAGTTAGCCAGATTCATAGAAGAGGTCATCCACACTGAGTGGTCGGCCAATCCTGTAATGGTCCCTAAAAAGGACACCACTGATTTAAAGATGTGTGTTGATTATACGGCCTTGAACAAGGCTTGCCCCAAAGATCCGTTCGCTCTGCCTAGGATTGATCAAGTTATCGATTCTACGGCAGGCTCGGAACTCCTCTGTTTTCTCGACGCATATTCCGGTTATCACCAAATTCGGATGAAGGAATCTGACAAAGTCAAAACTTCATTCATAACCCCCTTCGGAACCTTATGTTTTGTTACGATGCCCTTCGGGCTGAAGAACGCAGGAGATACGTACCAACGCACAATGCAGCATTGCCTCTACGATCAAATCGGACGCAATGTACATGCATATGTGGATGATATTGCGGTGATGTCCAAAAAGAAGTAAACATTGATTTCCGACTTGGAGGAAACATTCGCCAATCTACGAAAATACAACATAATGCTTAATCCGAAGAAATGCTTCTTTGGAATCCCAGCTGGAAAATTGTTAGGTTTCATCATCTCCCAAAGAGGCATAGAGGTGAACCGAGACAAAATCAAGGCTATACTCAATATTTCCAGGCCAACTCGCATGAAGGACGTACAAAGACTAACTGGTTGCATCGCTGCAGTCAGTCGGTTTGTAAGCCGACTCGGTGAAAGATCCGCACCATTATACAAACTCATGAAAAAGACCAAGGATTTTGTGTGGACCAACGAAGCTGAAGCCGCACTGCAAGACCTGAAGAAAGTACTCTCATCTGCTCCTATCCTTGCTGCACCGGAACCACATGAACCGATGTTGCTTTATCTTGCTGTGACAAACAAAGTCGTCAGTATCATCATGGTAGTGGAGAGACCTGAGGAAAATCAGGAACACTTGGTGCAACGTCTGACTTATTTTGTCAGCGAGGTCTTGACAGAATTGAAGTGATATCCGCACTATCAATCCGGCTTATGGTGTTTTCTTAGCATCTCGTAAGCTACGACACTATTTTCAGGAGCATCCAATTACCGTGGTGAGCACAGCTCCCATGAGAGATATAATTAACAATAGTGACGCCGCAGGACGCGTCGCTAAATGGGGCATAGAGCTCTCGGCTTTCGATATTAAGTACAAACCTCGGACAGCAATCAAATCCCAAATCCTTGCTGACTTTGTTGCTGATTGGACAGAGACGAAGGAAAATATGACCCTCCCTGAGTCGGAATATTGGACCCTATATTTTGATGGGTCTAAGGCTCGCGGGAGCTCGGGGGCTGGCGTGGTGCTCAAATCACCCCAAGGAGATAAACTTTTATACGTGTTGCAGATCCACTTCATAGCGACAAATAATATTGCGAGTATGAAGCACTGCTGCATGGAATCTGGATTGCTAAGGATATCGGCATCCAACGTTTGATGTGTTACGGAGATTCGGATCTTCTTGCTCAAGAAGTGTCGGATATTTGTAATGCAAATAAACACATGGCAGCATATAAAGCTGTCGTGGATGATTTATCTAAATCGTTCGAAGGGTTTGAGGTTCAACACATCCCTCGAGCAGAAAATGAGGAAGCGGATGCACTATCTCGAATAGGCTCTGCACGGAAGGAGGTCCCGGATGGCGCTTTCTTAGAGCACCTCAAAGTTCCCTCAATAAAGGGAGTAGACGAGGAATATCCGAACAAATCCGACTCACCTTTGATAGCAGTTCTGGCTGTAGTTCCCAGCTGGACTCAACCCTACCTGGATTATCTGGTAGATGGCAAATTACCCGAAGACGAGGTTCTGAGCCGGTAGATCGTCCGACGAGCAAAAACAAATACTGTGGTTAGTGGTGAGCTCTATAAGCGGAGTGTGTCTGGGGTTTTTTCAGCGCCGTGTATCTCCGGAAGAAGGAGTGGAAATCTTAAGAGAAATCCACGAAGGCGAGTGTGGTCACCACGCTGTAGCCAAATCTTTAGTGGCAAAAGCTTTTAGACACGGTTTTTTCTGGCTTACAGCCAGGGCATATGCCGAACGGCTGGTCAAGACATGCAAGGGCTGCCAAAAATATGCCAAACAAGCTCATGTTCCAGCTGATCAGTTGCGAACAATACCTATAACATGGCATTTCGCGGTCTAGGGGCTTGACATGGTAGGACCGTTTAAATGGGCTCCAGTGGATTTACCCACCTCTTAGTGATGGTGGATAAGTTCACCAAATGGATTGAGGCTAAACCCGTCACTATTTGTGATGGAGCAATAGCTAAAAGATTTGTCAAGATGTTATAATCCGGTATGGTTATCCGCACTGTATTATCACGGACAACAGGAGTAATTTCTCTATGGCAGAACTGGCCGAATTCTGCAATGAACAAAATATCCGGCTTGACATTCCGTCAGTCGCACATCCACAGGCTATTGGACAAGTCGAAAGAGCAAATGGTTTAATCCTACAAGGCCTAAAACCGAGACTCGAAGCACCACTATGATGTGCTGCGGGGGCTTGGGCAGAAGAATTACCTTCTGTAATATGGAGTTTACGAACAACTCCGAACAGATCAACCGGATACACACCTTTCTTCTTGGTCTATGGCAAAGAAGAAGTTCTTCCTAATGATCTGATTCACACTTCTCCTAGAATGGCCGCGTATATCAAAGAGGATGCCAAGATTTCTCGACAAAATGATCTCGACTTAGTCGTAGAAGTTCACGTCGTTACTGAAATGAGATCAACAGCCTATCAGCAGAAGTTACGCAAGTATCATAGCCAAAGAATCAGAAACCGGTCTTTCAATAAGGGCGATTTGGTTCTCCGGCTTGTGCAACAAAGAAAGCACAAATTTCCCCGGTATGGGAAGGGCCCTTCTTAGTTAGTCGAGTATTGCACAATGGTTCATACTACCTAACTGATATGAGGCCAATCAAAGAAAGACCTGCTACTAAGAAGAGAAAGAGAGCTGGAGGCAGTACAAATCCGGATGAGTTAGACAAGCTGTGGAATATTGCTCAGCTACGTCCCTTTTATTCTTAGTTTATCCTTCTTTGTAATAATATATGTGTACATGTTCTGTGCGATATAAAAGTCTTGGTTGCCTCAAGTTTTTTCTGAGAAGTTTTTACCATCTTATTTCCGAATGATCATGTCACAAAGTCGAAAATCCTAGAATACTTGAAAGTACTTTATGCTCATGTTTGTTCTGGTTTAGATTTCCGATTCTAAAAATGCTACCTTCGGGTATAACTCTAAATTTCATAGTCTATGCTTTGGTTATTTGTCCGATTGTCGGATGCGAGTATTTTCCGAGTAGTGAATTTTTGTACTGGAAGCCGTCTTTGTTTCCGAGTTTAAACTGATTTAGCAATTGAGCTCCGTTGCTCGGCAAAGTTTCTGTGCAGAAAGTTTAGCCGGCTCACGAAAGGGAGGAGGCGGAAAGCTAGATAAACGATAAGTATAGACAAAAAAAGTATAAGTGCTTATGCAAACATTTCAGGCACACAAAAATTTAAAGTCAAAAGTGCTGAATAGATTAAAATTGGCACTAGCTAAAGTATCATACTGCATATTTACAAACCCATAATGTTTCTCAGAATAATACATTTGTTTCTGGTAATCTATGATGCATGAGAAGAGGTAGGAGCTGTCGGCTTGCTAGACACATCAGCCGCGCCCTGATAACGATCCGAGATGTCCAAATCCGATATGGTTTAGCCATCATCGGAGACTTCGGCTGCTTCTTCGGGAGGCGGAGGCGGTGTGTCCACGCGGGTGAAGAAGGGAGTGTCGTAGCTGGTTAAATCGGCTACATGGCACCCATATCCGGCGCAGGAGTCCATGATGGCCTTGATGTCTTGCTCCTGTCCGTCTTCGTCCACCTTGCAGTACCCTCTGGTCACTTGCTAGCTTTCCATGCTTCCATGGTGGCTCATGACCATTGTGAGGGTGTTCTGCGCTGCTGATCGCGCGTAGGACATATTCCAGTCCCGGATGAGCTGCGTCATCTCCTTTGCCTTGTCCCGCACCTGAAAGTCGGACATGCTATGCATGTCCGGAACCTTGAGAGCTTCGCTAATATCCTCAATGGATTGGCGGAAGTCATGAAGCAAATCATCGACTTGGGTAAGCTGGTGGGTGCGAGGCTCGGCAGAAGTGGAGTCCGTCAAGTTCAGAGGACCTATACATATAACACAAAAACGGTTAAGTAAATCCGACATCGAAAGAGTCGAGGAATGTAGATAAGTTAGAAAGATTGAAACATACCAAAGATGAGGTCATCAACTTTGGTCTTCTCTTCTCGAAGACTCCGGAGTTTAGTCCGGAGTGCCTCGGAAAGGTCCCTCTCTCTGCAAAGCTCGTCGTTGAGATCCGAGATTTTCTTCTCGTGGAGTGCAATCTTGCGATCACGCTCCATGGTGGCCATGGAGGATGATTCGAGAACTTGAGTTATGCTCTTCTCATGATCCGCCTTAAGCTAGTCTAGCTCTTGGCGGAGATCCTTGTTTTCCACCACCAAGGTCTTCAAATTCTCGGCCTCTTTGATCATAGCACAGGACTGTTTTACCAGTGCTGTAAGACAAAAGAACAATAGTTCAGCAAAAAAATATTCGACGATGAAAACACGGGACTAGATTTGATTCTCGGAATGTTTACCTTCGGCCTCATCCTTGGAAACCTTTAGCTCAGCATTTTCAAGTCGGAGAGCTTTGATATCTCTCCGCTTGTTGCAGATATTCTTCAACAAATCCTGGTTATATGAATTAACTTTCTGTAAGTCAGAATACCCATAGTCAGAAGTCTACTGAAGACTCGGGCTAATATTGTTACTAATTTCAGCACGAGCCTTGGGGGCTACACTAATTCGTTCTTTAGCATCCTAAGGAAGCATAAACCCGGATTGTATATCCAACTTCATGCTTGGGGGCTAGAGGATATGATATAAAGTACAATAAAGAAAAACGTGAGTTGGAATTCCGACTTACATGATGTTAATGTGTGAGCTTGCTCAGGCACATGTTCACCTCGGTGGTAACCTTCTCGGCGAGGGTGAGTGGAATAACCGGAGGTGGTGGAAGCACACCAGCTCTTAATCCCTCGTCGCGAAGGCGGACTTGTTCAAAAAGGTCGGAGTACTTGACGTACTCCCCTTCTTGTGCTACTTCTTTGGCAGAGAGATTACGGCTTTCCAGGCATTGCCGGGCCTGCCGCTAGATTTCCTCCATGGATTTCCGAGACAAGCCAAATTTGGCAAGTCCCGGATTGTTCAGGAGGTTCTCGGCGAACGTCTCTGCCAAGGGATCATTACCTGAAGATGGTTCACCCTTATCTAAAAACTGAGCCACCCATGGTGGCGTCAGTCTGTGACTCAAGGGTCGTTGGCCCTGTTGAGGGAGCCAGATCTTCTGCGACAACCGGCGATGGAGTAATCACCGGCATTGCGGAAGGTTGAGGAGCAGGAGTCGAAGGAGCCGTGGCAGGAGAAGCCATAGTCAGCTTCGTCTGTCGCAAGGGCTTCGAAGAAGTTCCCTTCCCCTTACCCTTGATGAGCTGTTTAGCTCTAAGAATGTAACAGAATGGAAAACATTACATCTCGGAAGAAATTACGACTAAAGTACAAAGGCAGAAGTTGTGTGGAAAGTTACCTCTTCACAACTGGCACTTCCTTTGTGCCAACGGCCATTGTCGGAGCTTTGCGCTTCTTGGGCACAACGTCCGGTAGTGGGACCAGTTCCTCCTCCTGAGAAAACTCCAGAGGATATCCCTCGATAGGAGCCAGTTCCGACTCGGGGAGGTCGGCAAGCTGAAAAGAAGTCAATATCTCAGTATTGCAAAATAACTTAAAGATGAAACACATAAAAAAGGGTTTACTGCTAAAAAGCTTACCGGCACTACAGGGTCTTCCGTTGTATGCATGTCCAGAGACAAGTCCGGGATCTTTCTCTTGATCCGCTCCTTAATCAGCCATTTGATCTAGCTTATGTAATCCTATGGCTTTAAAGCCTTGGGACTGATGCGGAGGGATTCATTCTTCGACGCCGTGATGGAATGCATCAGTCGGTCACCGTGGTGCTAGAGAGGCTGAATCCGGCATGCCACCCAGCACTGGACCAGATTGGATCCCCTCAAGCCCTTATGCTTCATCAGGTATTCAATCTGCCTCTTGGCGAGGATCAGATCGTCACTGAGAGCCGGAGGAGCCTCATCCCAAGACGCTAGGGCCGTGGCGGCTCCATCGACGAAAGCCGGCAAAGCAGTAGCTTTGCCGGGAGCAGGAATATCCTTATGGTAAAAGAAGGTGGCCGGCCACTGTTTGACCTACTCACTAGCTAAAATGCGAGGATAAACACGCTCGCGTCTAACTGAAAGGCTAATCGTGCCGGTAATATAAGGATTACCGGCAGTGATGGAGTTTCTCTAGACATGAAAGTAAAACCGGAACAAAGTGAGACTCGGCCTAATGCCGAGGTATCCCTGACACAAAGCTGCATAAGAGATCATCTCTAAGATGGAGTTGGGAGGAAGATGGTGAAGCTGAACGCCATAATGATCTATCACCTCGGAAAAGAATTCCGAGGGAGGGAAAGACAAACCTCTGTCGAGGTGGGTGCCGAAGTGTACCCGCTCGTCGGCGTGCGGGTTGGGGATGGTTTTGCCGAAACCGCTCCGCTAGTTGCCAGCGCGAGGAGCCCTTCATTCTCCATGCTGTGGAGCTTCTCGTCGTCGAGGAGACACAAGATCCAAACCCCACGGTTGCTTCCTTTTTCCGCTGCCGCCACCGTCGCTGCCGCTGTGAAGCCAGCCAAGCCGGATGATGAAGCTGAAGCCATTTCTCCGGTGTGCCGGTGACCTTGGATGGGTGGCACTGGGAATCTGGGAAGCAGAGGAGCTCTATGCGCGGAAGAGAATTGAAGGAGAGGAAACGGAAAGGGAATAGGTGAAGATGGGGAAAAGGAAATCCTCACCCCTTATAACCACCTAACTACACCAAGATTCGTGCAAAATACACTGTGTAAACACTAGTGCAAAAGACACTGTGTAAATGCCACGTGTCGTGGAAGGAACTGGGAAGGTCCCACGCGATGATTACATCGCCTCGATATCCGTGTATGCATTGAAACGGCACCTCGGTTCCACGAACGATGGACCCACCAATGGTCGTGCTGACAGGATGTTTGTCAGTGACGTGACTTGACCATGACCAGTGTCAGATGACGTTAGAGACCAAGTTCCGGCTTAGTTTGAATATCAAGCTGGAAAATCCGAATAATGTACTGATAGGTCCGACTTACTTTTGAGACCCAGGTCGTATCTTTTGTTTTGAAGTTTCAGGAACCCTTCAAGATTCTGCAAGCCGAAGATCAAGCTAGACGATGATGAATCTGACTCTAGATCTTGGAGACTTCCGGGGGCTGCTGTTGGGGATATACTTACCGGGTATCCTCACAGTTCCTTGCTGACCAGGGTGGCCCACTTTGGGTTAGAGCTTTGCTTCATGGGCGGCCTAGTCAGAGAGAAGAGACGGAGTCCAATCCGGCTATGGGAAGGCCCAAAAGACTTACCGACATAGGCCCATAGTGTTACTTGTAGTTCAAGATGTACTCTGTAACCAACTCTTAGTCGTAGCTGGATAGATCTCTCCTGTAAACCCTAGGCTAGATATCTATATAAGCCGTCCTAGGGAGAGCCTTTAGGGCACCCAATAGTCTACAATCTTAACTCGCACAGGCGAACCCTTGTAACCCATATTCCGGCTCTGCCGTATTACTGGATTGCTAGCAGGAGTAAGATCCATCCAAAGCCGGCGGATTTGAACCTGGGTAAACTTGTGTGCTCACCGTCTCGGAACACCGTACGTCTCACACCCCTCTCTTCTGCACGCCTCGAGGACCCCCTCATGGCGTACTTGTCATCAATCCGACGACAACCAGCATGACATACGGAGCTAGAAGTAGTAGCTACCGCTACCATATCCAAATTGGGTTGTCGTTAGTGGCGTTCTTGTGCTTCTGGCTCTGTTGTTGCTTGGCCAGTTTTGAACTTAGGTTGGCCATATTGTTTAGCAATCCCTATGAGTCGTCATCAACATCAGTGTACTAGCTAGTCAACTCTATCATCAGTCCCAAGTTGGTAACTTTTTCCTGCTTGAGGCGGTGATGTAGTAAACCAACTAGGAATCCTACAATGAAAGCTTCAATCGTGGTCTAATAATTTACTCCCTCACAAGAGTTCTTTGTGTCGATCCATTGTGTGAGATAGTCCCTACAGGTTTCTCCTGGATCTGGGTACAATGTTGCAGGTTGCCAACTATGCAGGGTCTTCTGTAAGTACCCTTTAAGTTTCTCAAGAACACAACCTGCATATCATACCAGTTGTTTATGTTTTGTTCCAACAGATCATTTAACCATGAGCGATCTGTATTTCTTAGCATAAACAAAAGGTATTGGATGATGACAAGGCCATTGCCACCTTTAGTGATGCAGACATCGGTGTAGTAGTCCTGGAGCTAGGTATCTAGACGAGTGATGCCTTTCTAAGTTGGAATATGTCTAGCGACTTGAAAATATTCCGAGAAAGTAGTTATCCATATTCATGTATTGAAGCACTTTGGGCCCACATAAGTATCTTCCAACTCTTAATGTCGAGCTTTTATGTTGGAGTTAATCCGATTGCGTGTGTCACTTGGTGACAGCGAGCGACATGGAAAACATTCTCCATCTTCGTGCATGTAGGGTGAGCGATCACTATTGTGCATGCACGGCTGTGGAGTCATATTTATGTGTCCTCTACCTACACCACCTCCACCGCCGCCGCCACCATAGTGTCTTCTACTCGGTGGGGATCCTAGTGGTGGTGGAGGTGGTTACGGGTGATGTCCATCACTTCGACGATTTCCTTCTAGTGCGTCGTTGTGGCGGTTGTCCCTTGGTTCTTCGTGACATCATTCCTCGTGATGGCGAGAGCTGAGACAGTTTTCATATCTATGCCCATCTAACATAGGTATGCCTTACATGTACCTACTATTGTCCTATCTGGTCTGGTCCAATAGGAGGCCCATGTGATGATATGTCGCTAATGATGAAGCCCATGGTGATTCGGGTGAGGAAAACACCATGAAGGGCGCGACTCCTTAGCGAATACGCAAGTATTAGATAGGAATATTTAGGGTATCGCCCACAATCTATAACCGACTCGGACATCTCCCGGGACCTGGCCTCCCCATATAAGGGCCATGAGGGAATGATGAGAAGGGTAATCAACACTCTCGCATACACCCGCTAGATCTCATCTACGCACCATCGCCATCTAGGCACCCCTGTAACCTTCGGTTCATCAATCAATCAAGAACATATAAGTAGGAGTAGGATTTTCCCTCTTGGGGCCTGAACCTGGGTAAACCTCGTGTCCCCCATTGTTTGCCTATTAGTCGATGAAGTCTCCAACATGATTCTCTTCCCTTAAAGACAAGTCCATCAAGTATGGGAATTGACGTGTTCACCCCATGTCACCCTCACCTCGGCGACTCTCTGCCCGATTCACATATCTGCGATGGTTTTCTATGGGTCGGCTTGGCTGTCGAGGAGGAGGCATTTGTTCCCTATCACACTCTTCCCTGCATCGACTTGGACTATTGCTAGACAGTTTACTTTATAAACTTTAGTAAACCACCGGTATGTAGGTGGAGGTGGAGGAACCTAACCTCGGGATGCATCCTCTGAAGCCATACGTATCACACTACTCTAGTTGCGCTCTTCTATATGCCTTTGAGTCGAAGACCCAGTTTCTGAATATTCTTCTCGGGAATCGGTCTGGCGAACCAGATGCCGTTCATCTGAGGGTGAGAGTCTTCATCCAACGTGTCCAAATCTGTGAGATAAGGATAGATTTTGACTCAAGCCTACCACTAAAGGATGTGGAAATCTCTTCTTCCTCCAATGATTTTTCCAACTTGATGATGGATTGCATGATCTCTGCTGGAGATGGATTATTCTTCAGGATTGCATTGGATGATGTAACATTTTCCACCGGGGTATTGTAGATCCGGTTTCCTTTGCTATCTAGTCGTGGTTCTCCTATCTACCAGTGAACCGTTTTCTGACCGTTGGAGAAGAGTCAGACCAGAGACTCCGGTCTGCCCACCGGAGACTCCGGTCAATCTCCGGACCAGCCTCCGGACCGTCAAACAGAATGACCCAGCCCACTTCGGAGCCAAGTGGACCGGAGACTCCGGTTCCTCTACACCGGAGACTCCGGCCAGGGGCAGGGACCAAAGATTCCGGACCTTCCTCCAGACCACCTCCCTGGCTGACCTAGACAGGAAAACAGAAGCCCCCTCCATAGACTCCTAGGGAATCTTCAGACCACACAGGAGTCTCTCCGGTCTGGAATTCCCAGGAGACAAGTAACAATGCAGGGAATGATCCACAGGACAATGGTCCTTTTCACTTTGTAAAAAATCAACCTATAGACAATAGAAAACTGTAAAACAAGGTCTATTAGTTGTTAACATACACCAAAAGTGATTATGACAGTAAATGTCCTTTCAATCTCCCCCTTTTTGGTGTTCGATGACAACTAGTGATTTTGCATGAAAAATAGTTTGCAATGACTTATGACAGAGTATGGACATGCTCCCCCTGCCTATGTGCACAAAGATAAACATGTAAAGCAAGCATGGTAGGTAGAACATGGATAAAACACATAGTTCTCATACGAGTTACAATAATGTAGGAGCACCCACAGAGTCACACACAAATAGCAAATAGTGTCTCGCAATAACATAAGGCAAATAGATACGAAAGTCGAGATAGCAAATAAGAATCAAAGCAAATCCCAAGCCCATGCAAATCCCGATGACAATGTCTTCTCCCCCTTTGGCATTGAGACACCGAAGAAGGGAAAACACCTAAGCTAGCGCCCCAACAGATCAGTAGTCCTCGTCATCATCCTCCTCGTCCTCCTCATCCATATCCTAATCCTCATCATCATCATCATAGTCCTCATCACCATCTGGAGCTGCAGGCCCTTTGCCGTGAGGGCGAGAACAGGAGGTACCTTGGTACCCATACCCAGAAGTGACATTAGAAAAGGTATTCCAATCCACCAAGCTGTCCTGTTGGGTATTCCATGCCCCAAAAGAAAGAGTGTAGTCTGACTCGGTGGATGGCTGAGTGCCATGCTCGTCAGTGTACTCATCCTCTCCTTCCTCATCATTCGCTTCACCCTGAGCCTTGATCTCCTTGAGTAGTTTCTCGATGCGACGGTTTCTCTTGTAGGAAGATGTTGTTGCTTACGGATGTCCACAATCCTGCAACACAGGGTCCTCTCCTAGAATAAGGCCTTCTTGACCTTCTCATGTACATAGTCCCGTGTCATGGGAGGAAGAGGTGCATTGGAAGCATTCTTCCTTCGAGCCCTAGGAGGAGAGGGGGCCCTCTCGGTCTCTGAGATCTCCTCCTCCACATGTGCATGGGAATGTCTAGGAGGAGCCCTCATTTCCCCCTTCTGCTACAGAGATACAAGAGTGTGCTCGGTAAGGTTGGGAGGCAAAGCATGCGAAGAACCATGTTCCTGAGTGTTGATGATTCTCATGACCAGTGGTGCATATGGTGGGGCCTTCTTGTATAAGATGGCATGGTACATCTCCTCAAATATGTAATCCATAACATCAATAGGATCAGCATCTGCATCGGGGCCAGCCATGTAAATCTGGTGGGTATGATACAGCAAGTTGACCAAACCACATCTGATGGCATCATCATTCCCAGCACTAGGGGAAATGGTCTAGCAGAAGATCCTCAACATCAGATTGTAGAGAGGCTTGAGTCCCTTGGATCCACCCACAACACCCTCACTACCATATAAAGGGGCAGGCTTGTTCTTGTTCACCCCAAGAGCTGCAGAGTGCATGCGTAGTCCAACATGAGTAGACACCCCTTGGAATGTCTCAAAGATGGCCTCAGTAAAGTCATAGAAAGTTGCAGAACAGCGGTGGTTGCCAGTCATCCAAGTCATAGTCCTGGCTTGGTCAGTCCCAAACACAACTGTGGCGTAGAACTGTTGCACAAGGGTGCTGTTGTAGTCTTCACAGAGCTCCATCAAGTTGAACAGCCCCAACTTCACACTAATCCACAGTGCATCAGAGAAGTAGGGGCTCTTCCTCGTCTTCTCAACACGCAAGTACTTCTGGGGGCAGACAGGAGATCTCTTGAGCACGCTATAAATGTCTTTCATGAAGACAGCTTGCTCCTTCCTCCAATAGCATGGGTCATCACTGGTGCGAGACAAGGCATAGAAATTAGTCTTCTGTAGCTCACGGTACTCCTTCTTAGACATGCGGTCCAAAGACTGAAGGTTGTCGTATTTTGCCCTCTTGGCACGGTTCTCTTCCACAACCCCTTCCTGCTCCCTCCACATATAGGCTGCATCACGGGCATGCTGTCTATGGTTGGATGGGGGCACAATGTACTGACCCTCAGACTCATCATAGCGAGGATCCCCTCTCTATTGGAGATTGGCGCGGAAAACAAAAAAATTCCTACGATGGAACCCCAAAACTGCCTAGGATCTATCTATGTAGTAATGCGGTAACGGCGGGAGCATAGAGAATACATACCCTTCTAGACCGTACGCGGTTAACATTCCGCGGGGAACGTGGTTGAAGTAGTCGTACTCGTAGCCGACCTCAAGGTCACGAAGCTCCTCGCAGGTCACCCCTTGCTCCTTCTTCATCTTCATCGTGCAACACCTCCGGCTCACGACATTTAAGCACCCCAAGTGTTGCGCCTCGTGTCTTCGTACACATCCGGTGCACGATGAGACCTCCGGCTCCTCGATCCCGCCGAGAGTGCGGAAGTTGATATCCGGCTAGGAATCCCCGCAGCGCAACGGCATGCTGCAGGTGTGCCTCGATCGCATAGCCCAGACTTGGGGCCATGGTCACAAGGCATAGAGAGGGAGGGAGAAAGTCAACCAAAGGACTTCTCAAATTGTGTCACCCTAGTCCTCCCATGGGCACCCCTTTATATAGGCAGAGGGGGGCATGCCCTCTCCCCTAGGTGCCCCACGTTGGACTAATAATTAAAGAAAAGGGGCAAAAGAAGGCACTGCAGTCGGCTGGGCCACAAGGGCCCAGCACAACAGCCTGCAGCGGCCAAGTAGCAGCTAGGCGAGAGGCTGGCCGGGTGGGCCTTGGCGTGGACCACCCTGGGCCCAGCGGCGGCCTGGCGAGGGGGCCTGGCGAGGTGACCCGGGTGGGCCGGCTCTGCCGCCCGGTGGCCCTGCACGCCAGCTCGGTCCGCCCGCTGGCCAGCTCCCCGCGCGCCCACATGGGTCGGGTCGAGCAGGCCCGGGTGGCGGCTGGTGGCTGGGGCCTGCCCCCGCGTGGTGCCGAATATCCGTCGCCCGCTCACGCGCGTGCCCAGCTGCACGCCGCCTTGTGCGGTGGCGATTATCTGCCGCCCACAAGGCTCGCTGTTTTGCCTTTTCCATTTATTTTTCTGCAGCATTTATTCTAGGCCTTTTCCCTCCGGGATTTGGCCTAATATAAAAGTTGCCATTATAAATCTTAACTTAAATATTATTTAGAATATATTAATTCATAATTAACATATAATCAATATATATTTAAATCCCCATTCATCCGAAAACACTTTTCATGTCTTTTCCTTTATTCTTTCTCCGAACAACTTCGGATCTCTCCACGGATCAATTCCGGATTTCTCTCTTTCTCTACTGTGATTCCGTCTTATGAATGATCGCTCTCATCGTACACTTAAGTGTATCCTCTCAAGGCTCAAGAATGCTCTAGACATGATCTGTATCAATGATCAACAGAGGGGCCAGGGATGTCCATGTGACCCCTATGCATTCCTGATGACAATGTCGTTTGAACCGCTAAATGTAGCATCCTCTTCCTTTTGTTTCTCGATACAACTTGTCTGAGATCCAATCATTGGTATCCCATACCTTGTTCAATCTCGTTCACAACAAGTTCAGTTTTCTTGTTATCGTGATATTACATCCCCGTGACCAAATCACATGTTGCAACATTTATAGATGTAATCTCACCAAGCCGGCCGTATGTATCTTTACCTGTTATGTGGGTGAACAGATCCCGGTCTTGCAGTCACATGTCATCAATTGTTTCTTTGGAATACCCAACACGCCTCTTTATGGCCACTGTATTACAAGATGACGGTTGATGTAGTCAAAGCAACCTCGGGAAACAGTGAGTAATATGAGCTCACGGTCTAAGGAGAAGGAGTCTAGGTATAGCTGTTGCAACAATGAACTATATGACTTGATCGTGTTGCAATCCTTCGAGGAATGTCCAATCACATAATTCTCCAATGATATGATCCTGTTGTCAGTCAGCATAAATGTCCATGATCTTGAAACCCAGATCATCTTCGTGACCAATGAACTAGTATGAATAGAGGCTACTAGGGACTTGGTTGTTTCATACCACACCTATACCAATGTTTCTACTTCACACAGTTCTAGCACAATATGAAACTATTATAAACTAATTGAGATATGACAATAAAAACCTATTTATTATTTGCCTCTAGGGCATATCTCCTTCAGTCTCCCACTTGCACTAGAGTACAAATATACCAGCTCGCATTTTACTCGTATAAGCCATATACCATATGCTTTTACAAATCATGCATGCTCATGGGAAACATCATGTCCATGTTCTGTTTTACCAGATCATTATGTCTTCTACAAATCGTTAATGTCTTCCTAATTTTGACATTCATACCATTACCTTACTATGGGTCGAAGCATTTGTTTGGCAATAAAGTGAGACTTTGTTTCTAGTGTTTATGATGACTGTCGTTTTCACCGTTGTCATCTAAACTTCGAAACACACTTTTCTATCCTTTGTGTATATACTATAGTTATGGCAACAGAACGAGGCCAGATTCCAGGAGCTTACAGTGACTTTAGATTAACCTTGAGGGCTTTCTCATGGGCACTGGCCCCTTGGACACATCATTCAACGTTAAAAGCGAACTAGCCCCGCCATAACATTATACATCACATCAGATGCGGCTTTTATACTTCTATATCTATGTGGATCCTAGTGCATGAAATGCAACTATGCCACTTACATTGCTTCTTGCCATTTATGTACAAACTTAATTCTGGTTCAGTGATCAACTCAGGAATCGCTTAAAGACACGTTCTTACAGTTAAGACTTTGTCCTACCAACCAGAACCTCGGGTCACATTACGTCGAGTATACAACATGGTTGTATGGAAGAACCTGTGACTGAGGCATAGGAGATGCAACGCATCTCTTTCTTTCAACCATAGTTGCAATACTAACTCAATGCTTCATATAGTAAGAACTACTTTCTCATCTTGTTCCATTCTGAGCTACTTCAGAATCTTGCTTAGGACATTCTGAACATCTTACAGAATCAAGTCCAGGAAGCATTCGACATTTAGTGTTTATTAAACTCACCAGTCTATCTCAATAGATCTTATTGTTTAATAATTTCAACTTCATCCTTATTTATCTAACTTAAATATTATTAACACCAACAACATCATTCACATATGTCGTTCACATATCCTAGAATGATTTCACGCTCCCACTCAAATATGACATTCATGTTTGAGATCCAGGGATTTCACTTAGCTCCCACTCAAAATATGTCAGCTACATATTATGAATTAGCCAAGATGATTTTCTCCCACTCAAATCTAGGTTCTCTCAACAATCTTGGACATCCCAAAATTCTTTGATTACTATCAAATCGAGAATCCCACTAACGAGATTTCAATGACCATTCATTTCTCGTACTTAGGTCCATCACGCTTCTTTGTAATTCATAGGTATGTCTTGTTCAAAACATGACAAGTGAATCAATAATACAATTCCACAAACTTGTAGAATATATAGTTGAATCCTACTTTCTTTTAGCAAAAGCATTCACTGAAACTTTATGATCATTATCATTGGTTTCTCCTCTATTTGTAGAGTTTGGATAAACAAATTCCATTGTGCCACTCAACAATCCGGAGGCAAGGTCAAAAGCCTTGTTTTGATCTTTTACTTTCTTCCACTTGTATCTTCCTTAAGACACGTTGACTTTCGACAACAATAGTTTTGCCCCTTGTGGAAGATGTATTCATAGCTTCCTAAGAATGCTCTACAAAGACTTGTTTATTCGCCACAACTTTGACTTATCGAAATCTCTAGAAATTCAAACGTGCCATAACACTTATGGTGTTGTTTCCACGAATCTTTAAATGTTCCTTTGTTTTCAAATGAGTGTTTGCTTATTTTGATCTTTAACTCTAAACGACAACTATAACCCCTATAGGGAGATGATATTATACCATATGTATCTTAATACATAATGATTATGATGTTTAGATATTTCAACACAGTTTGAATTCATCCAATTATCATAATTTATGAAACATCTTTCACAAGTCCCTTTTATGCTAAATTTAACTTGAATACGTTAGTCATGTCGATCAAATCGAAGAGACTTGATAATTCAGTTAATTCAGTATCCCATTTAGTCATGAACTCATTTGAACAATTCAAATCATTTCAAACTTCATGTTTCGTTAAGTAAATACACTTATTCACTTAAGTCCATAATTGTAACTACCTCGGTGAATTACGCTCTTAGTTAATGCCTGGATGAACGAAAGTGGTTAAAATAGTACGGCGGGGCCCAGGGCCAGTCACGGTAGACCTTTCGGCCGTCCTAACCACTTTCAAACAACGGGACAAGAACGAGCGGCGTAATCGGCAGGCGAAGGGATCAACTACATACACAAGTGAGTATGTATGCAAGCCACATACAACAGTCCTCAGAGCCATTCCATCTAAAAGAAATAGAAATATTGCAACGCCATACGGCAAGATCCAAATGTCCTAGATAGATATAATAATTTAGGATAGCTCCTCATACATCACACATCAGAGTATCAGGCGGAAGCGGAAAACAAGATCCGAGTACGGATAAGAAGCAAATCGGCATAAGATGCCCATAAATAAACACATCCCGCCCACAGATCACACGGATCCCCGTTCCCGGAATCTCTACACCGAATGATCATTGCCAACATCATCTGTCTCTTCCACCTAGTATCCATCTTGCGGGTACACCTGTTCATCTGAATCAAACAATTTATCGTGTGAGACCCTAGGGGTACTCAGCAAGTCTTTATGCCGCTAAAGGGGACACAACCTGGGGTGACGCAATTGCAGCAAAAGATAATACCTAACAATTCTACAGATACTCGCTAACCTTCCGTCTAACCAATGATAGACGAAAGTCCGTGAATTAGGAACAACAGTTATAACAGTATAATTAACAGATCCATCCTCCTCCTCACTTACCAACGAGGAAGCGGATGAACAACCCCCATCATCCGTTGGAAGTTTTATTAACCATTCCATGAATGTTGCACTATTTACTAGACAAGTACTTAGTCAATTTAAAAGCGGTACTTTAGTTATACTTGTCTATGATCGAGAAACTGTGCTGCAAGTCGTCCATAACCGCGGACACGGCTTTCAGAAAGATTTACCCTGCAGGGGTGCACAAATAGCAACACACACTCGATCAACCTCGGAAAAACCAAATCAAAACCCAAAAAGGCATTCACGACAAAGCAATCACAGGATTCAGTAATATTTCAGGGGGCCACCCCATTAAGCTACCCGCAACGAAGTTGGCTGGCTCCGAGACGGACCCAAGGTTTGTGTCAATGGCTGTAAACGACTGGGAACCCGAAAATGTGATTGGGCTTGTCGATACCGCGAAAACATTCCACGATCCCAAACAGTACAGGTGCCCCACGCACAAACTTATTAAAACAGTAACATGGCATAAGTACAGGATAGTAATAAAGCCCCAAACTACTTGTGGCCCCAAGAAATAAGAATGAATCAAGCTCTGGCTCAGGGGGGGTCCATAAGGCCTCCCGGATGTGGATAGTGCGAATAAACAAGGAACAGGAATTAAGTACTCGGGGTCCTACGGGACACAAGTGAGCATGAAAAACCAAATAGCAGATATTGCTCACCGGTGCCTCTTTCATTAGTTATCCCATTACTACTCAGGTTAAGTTGTTTAGCACCTCGTTATTCCTCAGACACTCACATACCCTACTCATGCTCTTCTACGACTCGCATGGCTCAAACAACTCCTGTAGTAATGGCTCATGGGACCGGGACAAGCTTGGTGTGGTTTAAAAGTAAAGGCTATGCAGTACTTGGGATTCAATTTAATGCAATCGCGACTCCATGATGCAAGAATAATATAGAGGCAATAGGTATTGTATGTATGCAAGCATGTGGTAGTGCTTGCCTGGCAGCTCAGTTGAAGCGAGAGATGGATCTGGGTAATACTCCTGTGATTCCTGGTAATTCTCCTGCTGGGCGTCTATTCGAAGAAGAACCAAACAAACAAGGGCCAACATAAATAAATTGCACAAGCATATGAATTAAAATGCAACAAGCAACCAAGCATGCCATGATGAATGATACACAATTACATGGCATTAAAGTAACATGGCAAAGGTGAGGTGTGGATGCAAGAAATAAAGCATTTTAATATTTATTTAAACAAGTTTTATTGCCATAAATAGAACGGGCTCGTCGCGCTGATCGATTTAGACATATTATTTGCCAAAATTGGAGTTATAAAACAAAAGTTATTAATTAATTAAGGAAAAGGGGCAATTTATTGTAATTTTAAATCATCTCGAAATTTAAAGTGTCCAAAATATATTTTGAAGGGCTTATTTGAATTCCTCACATTTTTCTGATTCCAGAACATATATTACATGTATTATTTGGATTTGTATTTTAAAAATTATTTAAATCTGATTTGAATTTGAATTTAAATCAATTTGGAAAAGATTTAATTAAAAACAGACACAGGAAAATACTTTTGTTACCCAGGCAATTCTAGCCACAGTCACTGACGGGTGGGCCTGGTGCTGACTGGGCCACGTGCACGGGAAAACCTTTTGCCACCGCGGGTCTGGCTAGCCCGCTAAGACTGCGGGGTGGGCCAACTGGCGCAGGCCCGCGTGTCAGCGGTGAGGAAGGCAGGGGCTGACAGGTGGGGCTGGGGCTGGAGCGCGGGTTACGCCGGAAAAAGCAGAGGGGCTTTCCTACAAAAGTGCTAGCCCGGCTGACTGGTGGGGTCGCTAGGAGCGCAGGTTGCAGGAATCAAAAAGGTGGGGGGCTTTTTGTAAGATGACCACGGCCCGGGTTACTGTTTCTCTTCTCCACATTCTGACGGCAAATCGTGCGCGCGGCGCGGAGCGGGGATTCGATCCCAGGTTGCGGGAGTGCGCGCGGAGGGGCTAGCCAGTGCGGCTGGCTCGGGTAGCTGACAGGGAGGGGTCTGGGGCTTAGATAGGGTGTGGCGCGGCGCGGGGAGGCTGCAGATGACGGCGAGCTCTGGCGCGCGGCGGGCGTTCGATGAAACGATCGGCGGCGCTAGGGCGGGACGGCGAGGCGGACCGTGTCAGAGGGGAAGAGATGCTCACCGCGGGCTCGACGGCAGGCTCGGATCGGCGCGAGGAGCGGCGGGGCGTGGAGATCGCTGGCGCCCAGATCTAGGGTTTGCTACAGTGCGGCGAGGTACTGGCGGTGCTGGGGAGCTCCTCGTCCAAGTCAGCGTGTACGGGGAGTAGCAGGGCGGTCCTCTCGGTCTCCCAGGCCACCTCCACGACAAGCTCGCTGCCTGGAACGAAGAGGAGCAGAGGGTGCTGGCGGCGACCAGCGGCGGGAGCTGTTGCCGGGGAGGAAGAAGGAGAAGAGGAGGGGCAGCTTGGGGTAGATCTGGCGAGCCAGGAGAGTCGTGGGGAGGAGGGAAAAGTGAGAGGGAGAGAGAGGAGAGGGAGCCGTGGCAGGGTAGATAAAGGTGGCCTCGGTGCCACCTTTTTCTTCTCTCTCACGTGCCGGCTCGAGCTGGGGCTCGACCTGGGGCTGGTAGGCACGGCGGGGAGGGGCTGCAGGTGGTCCCGGGCGGCGAGCGGCTGCAGGGTGGGGCCAGCATGGCGGTAGAAGAAGAGAGAGGGGAGGGGTAGCTCGGCTAGGGTTAGATGGGGCATGGCTCGGGTTAGGGTTAGCTAGGTTTAGGGAGAGGGTTAGGGTTAGCTGAGGTGGGCTAGGTGGTCTTGCTAGAGAGAGAGAGAGAAAGAGGATTAGAGTTAGGGTTTAGTGTAATTTAGATGTAAAGGAATTACAAAGATAAAAGCTAGGTTTGGATTTTTATTAGGTATTTATATTTTGATTTAGTTTATGAGGCCAAACCAAGAAGAAAAAATGAGGTTTGATCTTGCTTGAGATAATGTGGAGGAGAAACAAGAAAGAAAGAGGAAGAAAAGAAATATATGGAAAAGGCCACATATGGATCATGCATGGAGGATTAAAAAAATAAGAGGAAAATGAGATGGATGAGATTATGAGGATGGTATAATGGTGGTAGATGGCCTCCCAAGATAGGATCCATTAAATTCAAGGAAAAACCAATGGAGTAGAAAGGTAGTGAAGAAGCTTGCATGGCCCATGCAAAAATACTAATCCCATGATTTATTTTGTGACAACAATAATAATATTATGGCATTGTTCTCATGCATTTCCAAGAAGTGGAATAGAGCCAAGCAAAGGAAAATTAAGGACTAGACCACCCTTTTGCCCATGAGCTAGAGAAATCCAAAATAAAGACAAACAAACTCATGGTCTAGTAGGATGGTGGAATTATAAAGTGGTGGAAAAGAAAGGTGATGGAATTGCAATAAAAGATATGCCCCCAACTCAACTTGGGCATTGAACAATATATCAATAACCAAATACAATATCAAGAGGCAACTACAATTAATAATGCATATGATAGAAGAACCAAAAGAAAAAGGGATTTATATGATGCTCAAATGCAAGGTGGCATGATGACATGAGCATGATATAATTATGATGCAACACTAATATCTATGAAGTAGCCAATATCTTACTAGGACAAGTAGCATTACAATTGTTAGACAATTGGGGTGCTACAATAATAAATGATTTCCACTACTTGTTGAAAATATGATACATCACTATGTATAAGATTCAACATTTCTTTGCATATCACCGTTTTACCAGAATGCGGAGTTTTAGTCATTCTGCCTAAGAGGCATGGTTTTGCATAGTCTCTAGATTAAGCATCTAAGACCCGATCTTTCATAAAGAACATGCAATAACCAAAATGACTTAAATAGTAGTGTCTTTTCATTATTAAGCTTTGGATATCTTTTAGCATTCTAATCCTTTATAAATGTTTAAACTATTATCATTAACATAGTGATGAGAATAACTTATTTTTAATTGTAATGTGACCATAAGGTATTGTTCATAAGAATAGTACAAACTGGTTTGTAACTTGTTCATATGAATAATCGTCTCGCCATAAGCAAGACACACAGACATGGATTAAAAATTTATATTCAAGTCCACTAATCCAAATGATAAACTTTGAGGAAAGTGGTGATGTCGGCCATCAACTGTTTTGCTTGCCATCATCAAGCCACATTGTCTCAAATCTAGCAATTCTCAAGCAGATCATCCTGTTTTCACAAAACGGGACAATTATCAAACACTTTGCAAACTGCAATCAGTTTTGCAACAACCACATTTATAATTTGTATATCTTATATATACCTTTTCATCCATGACCTCCATTTGCAATCAAGCCCTTCTAAGAGTTCTAAACTCTAATGCAAGATCACTAAGTGTTTTTGCAAACAATCTGGAGTCATCAAATTATTTCCTAATGGTTATTGTATCAAGAAGAGAAGATCACCTTTTACAAGGATATCCCTTAGGCGTGGGTATTAATCTATGAAGTTGGGCCCTTTTGCTAAGTTCCAAAATAAGCAATATATTCCCATGGTCGCAAAGGACCTCAATGGGACAGGCCAAGGTCTACTAAGATATTTGCAAATAGACATCTAGACTAATTTTATAATAAGAGATCAATTTATAATTGGTCTCCACTAAAATTGTCATCCCCTGGATGATTTTAGTGATCGCATGATCCCTATCCTCTGCACCTCCCCCGTGTTACACAGCCATCAGTGCATTATCAAAGTAGACATTCACTAATGCCAATCACATCATCCATGTGACTCATGCTCGATCTTTCGATCTCTTGTGTTCCGAGGCCACGTCTCTGTAACGTGCTAGGCTCGCCAAATCTAACTTGTGTGTATTCGCTGTGCAACATGGCTTACACCCACTGTATGCGAACGTAGATATGTCTGACCCCTACTCACCGCAGGGCGCCTCATACCGAAGAACTTTCTTGGTGGTGCACACACAAGGGGAACACGGAACATTGGAATTAAATAGGGATTATCTTATTTGCTACCGTTGAGTATCTAAATACTAGCACACAATAAGATGTAAAAAGTGGTATCAACATCATATGTATAATGTGATATGATATGGTCTTTCTTGTGCCTTGATCTCCATCGAGTGCTCCGGCATGATCTCCATCGTGCCCTTGGTTTGACGCCAAATCCACGACGCCTCCACCAGGTCGTCCATCGGAACGAGGACTATTACTATACTACTTAGTAACAGAAATGTAAACTACTTTACCTTCGCAACGACCAATGCCATATCATAATCACATGCCCCCTACAAAATAAAGTTAGACGCCTCTACTTTATCTATTGCAAGTTTTACGTGGTTGTTAGGGCTTTCGCAATAGAACTGTTTCTAAACGACGAACTTTCCAACCACAACATGGATCCAACAGTTGTCTCTATTACACCCCTTTCGGGGCCCTCCGTTGTAAATGCTATATCAACTATCGAATGAGAGACAGACACCCGCTAGCCACTTATACGGTACAAGTGGTATGTTGAGCGTGGAACCAGTCTCGCGTACGAATACGCGTAAGGTCGGTCTGGGCCACTTCATCAAACAATACCACGATATAAACAAGTACACGTTAGAGGGTAACAACTAAGGGATCAATGCACGCACAATACTTGTACGTACTGGCCATACAACACTCCTATGCATAGATCGGCTCTGATACCACTATTGGGGATCGGTGCGGAAAACAAAAAATTTCCTACGATGGAACCCCAAAACTGCCTAGGATCTATCTATGTAGTAATGCGGTAACGGCTGGAGCGTAGAGAATACATACCCTTGTAGACCGTACGCGGTTAACGTTCCGCGGGGAACGTGGTTGAAGTAGTCGTACTCATAGTCGACCTCAAGGTCGCGAAGCTCCTCGCAGGTCACCCCTTGTTCCTTCTTCATCTTCATCGTGCAATAGCTCCGGCTCACGACATTTAAGCGCCCCAAGTGTTGCGCCTCGTGTCTTCGTACACATCCGGTCCACGATGAGACCTCCGGCTCCCCGATCCCGCTGGGAGTGCGGAAGTTGATATCCGGCTAGGAATCCCTGCAGCGCAACGGCGTGATGCAGGTGTGCCTCGATCGCACAGCCCAGACTTGGGGCCATGGTCACAAGGCATAGAGAGAGGGAGGGAGAAAGTCAACCAAAGGACTTCTCAAATTGTGTCACCCTATTCCTCCCATGGGCACCCCTTTATATAGGTGGAGGGGGTCGTGCCCTCTCCCCTAGGTGCCCCATGTGGGACTAATAACTAAAGAATAGGGGCAAAATAAGGTACTCCAGCTGGCCGGGCCACAAGGGCCTAGCACAGCAGCCTGCAGTGGCCAAGCAGCAGCTAGGCGAGAGGTTGGCCGGGTGGGCCTTGGCGCAACCCACCCCGCGCCCAGCTGGGGCCTGGGGAGGCGACCCGGCGAGGCGACCCGGGTCGGCTGGCTCTGCCGCCCGGCGGCCCAGCACGCCGGCTCGGTCTGCCCGCATGCCAGCTCCCCGCGCGCCCGCGTGGGCCGGGTTGAGCAGGCCCGGGTGGCGGCTGGCGGCTGAGGACCGCCCCCGCGTGGCGCGGAATATCCGTCACCCGCTCACACGCGCGCCCAGCTGCACGCCGCCCTGTGCGGTGGCGATTATCCGCCGCCCACAGGGCTGGCTATTTTGCCTTTTTCCATTTATTTTTCTGTAGCTTTTATTCTAGGCCTTTTCCCTCTGGGATTTGGCCTAATATAAAAGTTTCCATTATGAATCTTAACTTAAATATTATTTGGAATATATTAATTCATAATTAACATATAATAAATAATATATTTAAATTCCCAGTTATCCGAAAACACTTTTCCTGTCTTTTCCTTTATTCTTTCTCTGAACAACTTTGGATCTCTCCGCAGAGTGGTTCCGGCTTTCTCTCGTTCTCTACTGTGATTCCGTATTACGAATGATCACTCTCATCATACCCTTAAGTGTATCCTCTCACGGCTCGGGAATGCTCTAGACATGACATGTATCAATGATCAATAGAGGGACCAGGGATGTCCATGTGACCCCTATGCATTCCTGATGACAATGTCGTTTGAACCGCTAAATGTAGAATCATCTTCCTTTTGTTTCTCGATACAACTTGTCCGAGATCCGATCATTGGTATCCCATACCTAGTTCAATCTCGTTCACAACAAGTTCTGTTTTCTTGTTACCGTGATATTACATCCCCGTGACCAAGTCAAATGTTGCAACATTTATAGATGTAATCTCACCAAGCCTGCCGTATGTATCTTTACCCATCATGTGGGTGAACAAATCCCGATCTTACAGTCACATGTCATCAACTGTTCCTTTGGAATACCCAACATACACCTTTATGGCCACCGTATTACTAGATGACGGTTGATGTAGTCAAAGCAACCTCGGGAAACAGTGAGTAATATGAGCTCACGGTCTAAGGAGAAGGAGTCTAGGTATAGCTGTTGCAACAATGACTAATATGTCTTGATCGTGTTGCAATCCTTCGAGAAATGTCCAATTACATCAGTCTCCAATGATATGATCCCGTTGTGTGTCGACATAAATGCCCATGATCTTGAAACCCAGATAATCTTCGTGACCAACGAACTAGTATGAATAAAGGCTACTAGGGACTTGGTTGTTTCATACCACACCTGTACCAATGTTTCTACTTGGCACAGTTCTAGCACAATATGAAACTATTATAAACTAATTGAGATATGACAATAAAAACCTATTTATTATTTGCCTAGAGGGCATATCTCCTTCAGTCTCCCACTTGCACTAGAGTACAAATAAACCAGCTCGCATTTGCCTCGTATAAACCATATACCATATGCGTTTACAGATCATGCATGCTCATGGGAAACGTCATGTCCATGTTCTGTTTTACCCGATCATTATGTCTTTTGCCAATCGTTAATGTCTTCCTAATTTTGACATTCATACCATTATCTTACAATGGGTCGAAGCATTTGTTTGGCAACAAAATGAGACTTTGTTTCTAGTTTTTATGATGACGGTCATTTTCACCGTTGTCATCTAAACTTCGAAACACACTTTGCTATCCTTTGTGTATATACTATAGTTATGGCAGCAGAATGAGGCCGGATTCTAGGAGCTTACAGTGACTGTAAATCAACCTTGAGGGCTTTCTCATGGGCACTGGGCCCTGGGACACATCATTCTATGTTAAAAGCGAACTAGCCCGCCATAACATTATACTTCACATCAGATGCAGCCTTTATACTTCTATATCTATGTAGATCCTAGTGCATGAAATGCAACTATGCCACTTACATTTCTTCTTGCCATTTATGTACAAAGTTAATTCTGGTTCAGTGATCAACTCAGGAATCACTTAAAGACACGTTCTTACAGTTAAGACTTTGTCCTACCAACCAGAACCTCGGGTCACATTACGTCGAGTATACAACATGGTTGTATGGAAGAACCTATGACTGAGGCATAGGAGATGCAACGCATCTCTTTGTTTCAACCATAGTTGCAATACTAACTCAATGCTTCATATAGTAAGAACTACTTTCTCACCTTGTTCCATTCTGAGCTACTTCGGAATCTTGCTTAGGACATTCTAAACATCTTTCAGAATCAAGTCCAGGAAGCATTCGACATTTAGTGTTTATTAAACTCACCAATCTATCTCGGTAGATCTTATTGTTTAATAATTTCAACTTCATCCTTATTTATCTAACCTAAATATTATTAACACCAACAACATCATGCACATATGTCATCCACATATCCTAGAATGATTTCACGCTCCCACTCAAATATGACATTCATGTTTGAGATCCAGGGATTTCACTTAGCTCCCACTCAAAATATGTCAGCTACATATTATGAATTAGCCAAGCTGATTTGCTCCCACTCAAATCTAGGTTCTCTCGACAATCTTGGACATTCCAAAATTCTTTGATTACTATCAAATTGAGAATCCCACTAACGAGATTTCAATGACCATTCATTTCTCGTACTTAGGTCCATCACGCTTCTTTGTAATTCGTAGGTATGTCTTGTTCAAAACATGACAAGTGAATCAATAATACAATTCCACAAACTTGTAGAATATATTGTTGAATCCTACTTTGTTTTAGCAAAAGCATTCACTGAAACTTTATGATCATTATCATTGGTTTCTCCTCTATTTGTAGAGTTTGGATTCACGAAACAAATTCCGCTGCGCCACTCAAAAATCCGGAGGCAAGGTCAAAAACCTTGTTTTGATCTTTTACTTTCTTCCACTTGTATCTTCATTAAGACACATTGACTTTGGACAACAATAGTTTTGCCCCTTGTGGAAGATGCATTCATAGCTTCCTAAGGATGCTCTACAAAGACTTGTTTATTCGCCACGACTTCAACTTATCGAAATCTCCAGAAACTCGAACGTGCCATAACACTTATGGTGTTGTTTCCATGAATCTTTAGATGTTCCTTTGTATTTCAAATGAGTGTTTGCTTATTTCGATCTCTAACTCTAAACGACAACTATAACCCCTATAAGAGATGATATTATACCATATGTATCTTAATACATAATGATTATGATGTTTAGATATTTCAAGACAGTTTGAATTTATCCAATTATCATAATTTGTGAAACATCTTTCACAAGTCCCTTTTATGCTAAATTTAACTTGAATACTTTAGTCATGTCGATCAAATCGAAGAGACTTGTTAATTCAGTTAATTCAATATCCCTTTTAGTCATGAACTCATTTGAACAATTCAAATCATTTCAAACTTCATGTTTCATTAAGTAAATACACTTATTCACTTAAGTCCACAATAAATGATTTCCACTACTTGTTGAAACTATGATACGTCACTATGTATAAGATTCAACATTTCTTCGCATATCACCGTTTTACCAGAATGCGGAGTTTTACTCATTCTGCCTAAGAGGCATGGTTTTGCAAAGTCTCTAGATTAAGCATCTAGGACCCCGATCTTTCATAAAGAACATGCAATAACAGAAATGACTTAAACTGTAGTGTCTTTTCATTATTAAGCTTTGGATATCTTTTAGCATTCTAATCCTTTGTAAATGTTTAAACTATTATCATTAACATAGTGATGAGAATAACTTATTTGTAATCGTAATGTGACCATAAGGTATTGTTCATAAGAATAGTACAAACTGGTTTGTAACTTGTCCATATGAATAATCGTCTCGCCATAAGCAAGACACACAGACATGGATTACAAATTTATATTCAAGTCCACTAATCCAAATGATAAACTTTGAGGAAAGTGGTGATGTCGTCCATCAACTGTTTTGCTTCCCGTCATCAAGCCACATTGTCTCAAATCCAGCAATTCTCAAGCAGATCATCCTGTTTTCACAAAACGGGACAAGTATCAAATACTTTGCAAACTGCAATGAGTTCTGCAAGAACCACATTTATAATTTGTATATCTTATATATACCTTTTCATCCATGACCTCCATTTGGAATCAAGCCCTCCTAAGAGTTCTCAACTCTAATGCAAGATCACTAAGTGTTTTTGCAAACAATCCAGAGTCATCGAATTATCTTCTAATGTTATTGTATCAAGAAGAGAAGATCACCTTTTACGAGGATATCCCTTTGGCATGGGTATTAATCTATGAAGTTGGACCCTTTTGCTAAGTTCCAAAATAAGCAATATATTCCCATGGTCGCAAAGGACCTCAATGGGATAGGCCAAGGTCTACTAAGATATTTGTAAATAGATATCTAGACTAAGTTTATAATAAGAGATCAATTTATAATTCGTCTCCACTAAAATTGTCATCCCCTGGACGATTTTAGTGATCGCATGATCCCTATCCTCTGCACCTCCCCCGTGTTACACAGCCATCAGTGCATTATCAAAGGTGTACATTCACTAATGCCAATCACGTCATCCATGTGACTCATGCTCGATCTTTCGATCTCTTGTGTTCCGAGGCGACGTCTCTGTAACATGCTAGGCTCGCCATATCTACCTTGTGTGTATTCGATGTTCAACATGGCTTACACCCACTATATGCGAACATAGATATGTTTGACCCCTACTCACCGCAGGGCGCCTCATACCGAAGAACTTTCTTGGTGGTGCACACACAAGGGGAACACAGAACATTGGAATTAAATAGGGATCATCTTATTTGCTACCGTTGAGTATCTAAATACTAGCACACAATAAGATGTAAAAACTGATATCAACATCATATGTATAATTAGATATGATATGGTCTTTCTTGCGCCTTGATCTCCATCGAGTGCTCCGGCATGATCTCCATCGTGCCCTTGGTTTGACGCCAAGTCCACGACGCCTCCACCAGGTCGTCCATCGGAACGATGACTATTACTATACTACTTAGTAACAGAAATGTAAACTACTTTACCTTCGCAATGACCAATGCCATATCATAATCACATGCCCCCTACAAAATAAAATTAGACGCCTCTACTTTATCTATTGCAAGTTTTACGTGGTTGTTAGGGCTTTCGCAATAGAACCCTTTCTAAACTACGAACTTTCCAACCACAACATGGATCCAATAGTTGTCTCTGTTACATCCCTTTCGGGGCCCTCCGTTGTAAATGCTATATCAACTATCGAATGAGAGGTAGACACCCGCTAGCCACTTATACGGTACAAGCCGTATGTTGAGCGTGGAACCAGTCTCGCGTACGAATACGCGTAAGGTCGGTCCGGGCCGCTTCATCAAACAATACGGTGATATACACAAGTACACGTTAGAGGGTAACAACTAAGGGATCAATGCCTGCACAATACTTGTATGTACTGGCCGTACATCACTCCTACGCATAGATCGGCTCTGATACCACTGTTGGGGATTGGTGCGGAAAACAAAAAATTTCCTACGATGGAACCCCAAAACTGCCTAGGATCTATCTATGTAGTAATGCGGTAACGGCCGGAGCATAGAGAATACATACCCTTGTAGACCGTACGCGGTTAACGTTCCGCTGGGAACGTGGTTGAAGTAGTTGTACTCGTAGCCGACCTCAAGGTTGCGAAGCTCCTCGCAGGTCACCCCTTGCTCCTTCTTCATCTTCATCGTGCAACAGCTCCAGCTCACGACATTTAAGCGCCCCAAGAGTTGCGCCTCGTGTCTTTGTACACATCCGGTGCACGATAAGACCTCCGGCTCCCCAATCCCGCCGGGAGTGCGGAAGTTGGTATCCGGCTAGGAACCCGTGTAGCACAACGACGTGTTGTAGGTGTGCCTCGATCGCACATCCTAGACTTGGGGCCATGGTCACAAGGCATAGAGAGAGGGAGGGAGAAAGTCAACCAAAGGACTTCTCAAATGGTGTCACCCTAGTCCTCCCATGGGCACCCCTTTATATAGGCGGAGGGGGCGTGCCCTCTCCCCTAGGTGCCCCATGTGGGACTAATAACTAAAGAAGAGGGGCAAAAGAAGGCACTCCAGCCGGCTAGGCCACAAGGGCCCAGCACAGCAGCATGCAGCGGCCAAGCAGCAGCCAGGCGAGAGGCTGGCCGGGTGGGCCTTGGCGTGGCCCACCCCGCGCCCAGCGGTGGCCTGGCGAGGCGACCCGGCGAGGCGACCCGGGTGGGCCGGCTCTGCCGCCCGGCGGCCCAGCACGCCGGCTCGGTGCGCCCGCTAGCCAGCTCCACGTGTGCCCGTGTGCCCATGTGGGCCGGGTCGAGCAGGCCCGGGTGGCGGCTGGCGGCTGCGGCCCGCCCCCGTGCGGTGCGGAATATCCGTCGCCCGCTCACACGCACGCCCAGCTGCACGCGGCCCTGTGCGGTGGCGATTATCCGCCGCCCATAGGGCTGGCTATTTTGCCTTTTTCCATTTATTTTTCTTCAGCTTTTATTCTAGGCCTTTTCCCTCCGGGATTTGGCCTAATATAAAAGTAGCCATTATAATATATATTTAAATTCCCATTTATCTGAAAACACGTTTCCTGTCTTTTCCTTTATTCTTTCTCCGAACAACTTCGGATCTCTCCGCGGAACGATTCTGACTTTCTCTCTTTCTCTATTGTGATTCCATCTTACGAATGATCGCTCTCATCGTACCCTTAAGTGTATCCTCTCACGGCTCGGGAATGCTCTAGACATGATCTGTATCAATGATCAATAGAGGGACCATGGATGTCCATGTGACCCCTATGCATTCCTGATGACAATGTCATTTGAACTGCTAAATGTAGCATCCTCTTCCTTTTGTTTCTCGATACAACTTGTCTGAGATCCGATTATTGGTATTCCATACCTTGTTCAATCTCGTTCACAACAAGTTCTGTTTTCTTGTTACCGTGATATTACATCCCCGTGACCAAGTCACATGTTGCAACATTTATAGATGTAATCTATATGTATCTTTACCTGTCATGTGGGTGAACAAATCCCGGTCTTGCAGTCACATGTCATCAATTTTTCCTTTGGAATACCCAACATACACCTTTATGGCCACCGTATTACCAGATGACGGTTGATGTAGTCAAAGCAACCTCGGGAAACAGTGAGTAATATGAGCTCACGGTCTAAGGAGAAGGAGTCTAGGTATAGCTGTTGCAACAATGAACTATATGACTTGATCGTGTTGCAATCCGTCGAGGAATGTCCAATCACATCATTCTCCAATGATATGATCCCGTTGTCAGTCGGCATAAATGCCCATGATCTTGAAACCCAGATCATCTTCATGACCAACGAACTATTATGAATAGAGGCTATTAGGGACTTGGTTGTTTCATACCACACCTGTACCAATGTTTCTACTTGGCACAGTTCTAGCACAATATTGAACTATTATAAACTAATTGAGATATGACAATAAAAAACCTATTTATTATTTGCCTCTAGGGCATATCTCCTTCACTCTCTTCATCCTGGCCTTGGTGCGAGGAGGACGACGAGAGCCAAACCTGTTAAAAGCAGCGAGGGAGATAGCATGGAGGTAAGTATATATGTCCCAAGGAGGCAGCACGAGACCCTTGAGGCCTTGCAAGATATGTCAGATTCAAACCACACCGGAGTCTCCGTGGTCCACACCGAAGTCTCCGGCTCAGACCGGAGTCTCTGGTCCAAGGGACTAGAGTCTCCGGCCCTTGGGTCTACGTCTTTGGTCGGGAAACTCGGGAGAAGATCATGGAGGCTCCAATGGTGTTGAATCCAATAGATCGGGCAGGGTAACAAGGTAAAGTACTCGTGTGCACGCAAACAAGGGATTCCTGAGGGCAAACATAGTACCAATCCTCAAAAAGAAAGCAAGGGAAGAACCCTAGGTGAGAAAAGAGGAGGAGAGGTACCAGGTTTGTCCATGGGATTGATTCCACCGGTGAGAATCACCCAATGGTGGAGGGGAGGTGATTGGCCGGCGTCACGGCGGATCTCGGGGGCTTCTTCACCTCCGGGGAGGAGATTTGGGAGAGGAGGCGACGGGTAGAGAGGGGAGGACGGGGGTGGATGAATGAAACTGCTGTTTCAGTTCACCCCATCCTCCCTTTAAGTGGACAAAAACCGTTCGGACCAGAGACTCCGGCTTACACCGGAGACTCTGGTGTGATCACACCGGAGACTCCGGTCTTCCTCGACCAAAAACTCCAAGATATGTGTATGGGGACATATATTAGATAGAGAGAGTTTTCAGGACAAAGAGTAGGCTTGGGTTAAGATGTCATACTGTGAAAAGTCAAGAAAACCACAGAAATATATTCAAATGTTCATTAATGCGCCAAATAAACCCGAACTAAGAACTAACTTATCAAATGAGAAGAGGGTGGTGGCCGAAGCCACCATGTAGGAGTTTGTGACATGACACCGTGAAGAATTATCCTTGGGTCCATAGCCACTACTCATCAATGACGCTCACATATCACTAAATGATACTAAGAGGATTGGATTTCTTAATGTTGGCATTACTGAGAAGGGATAGTCAAATGAATTAGAACCGCACTCCCCCTATCTCCATGCATGCACCTACACCAAATATGGGTCAAGACATAGGTGAGTATGCAAGGTAATCAAGTCAAGCTCCTAGAATCCACGATATTTAGTTCATTCCTCAAATAACAAAACCTTGCTTCATCAAGTGGCTTCATGAAAATGTCGGCAAGTTGGTCTTTGGTTGACACATATGATAGCTCAATATCACCTCGAGCAACATGATCTCTAATGAAGTGATGACAAATCTCAATATGCTTTGTTCTTGTATGGTCCACTAGGTTATATGCAATCTTGATAGCACTTTCATTGTCACATAGAAGAGGCATTTTGTCACAATGGACACCGTATTCCTTTAAAGTCTGCCTCATCCATAGCAATTGTGTACAAGCACTAGCAGCTGCCACATACTCGGCTTTGGCGGTGGAAAGAGATATACAATTTTGCTTCTTAGAAGACCAACACACCAAGGACCTCCCAAGGAATTGGCAAGCCCTAGAGGTTGATTTTCTATCATCCTTTTCACCAGCCCAATCCGAATCCGTGTACCCACAAAGAGCAAAAGTTGAGCCCCTAGGATACCAAATACCATAGTTTGGGGTATGAACCAAATATCGAAAGATTCTCTTGACTGCCATCAAATGGCTTTCTTTAGGAGCCGCTTGATATCTTGCACACACTCCTACACTCAACACAATATCGGGTCTAGATGCACAAAGGTAAATCAAAGAGCCAATCATGGACCGGTATACCTTTTGATCCACATCTTTACCATCTGGGTTTAGTTCAAGATGAGTCTTTGTTGCCATGGGAGTGGGAGCTCCATTTAGGTCTTTCATGTTGAATATTTTGAGCATATCTTGAATATACTTGGCTTGGTTGAAGAATGTTCCTCCTCTCACTTGCTTGATCTCAAAACCAAGAAATACTCTCAGTTCTCCCATCATAGACATCCTGAACGTGTCAGTCATAAGCTTTGAGAATTCATCATTAAAAGCTTTGTTAGATGAGCCAAAGATAATATCATATACATAAATTTGGCATACAAAAAGTTCCCCATTGACCTTCTTAGTAAAAAGAGTGGGACCGATTTTCCCAACCTCAAACCCACGATCTAACAACAACTCTCTAAGGTGCTCATACCACATGCGTGGGGCTTGCTTGAGACCATAGAGTGCCTTATCGAGTTTGTAGACGTGGTTTGGAAAGTTGGGATCCTCAAACCCTGGGGGTTGTTTCACATATACCAACTCATGCAATGCACCATTAAGAAATGCACTTTCTACATCCATTTGTTGTAGTTTAAATTTATGATGTGCCGCATAAGAAAGAAGGATACGGATGGACTCAAGGCGAGCCATGGGTGCACAAGTCTCTCCATAATCAATGCCTTCAATTTGAGAGAACCCTTGTGTAACCAATCTTGCCTTGTTCCTCACCACAATTCCATGCTTATCTTGCTTGTTCTTGAAAATCCACTTGGTGCCTATAACTTGCGGCAATCTTTTGGCTTTTCAACTAACTTCCATACTTTGTTTCTCTCAAAGTTGTTGAGCTCTTTGTGCATAGCATCCAACCAATCCTAATCTTCAAGGGCTTCCCATACTTTCTTTGGTTCCACCATGGAAATGTGTGCTTGGTGCTCACCAAAGTTCTTCAGTTGACCTCGAGTAGATATCCCTCTTCTTAGATCTCCTACCACATTCTCAAGAGTGTGGTCTCTTAATTCCAATATTCTATCCATTCTAGCTTGGCGACGAGTTTCGATCTCCTTGTAGTTTCTTGGGGGGGTCACTTCATCATATTGGATATCGTCTTGACCATCAACTTGACCTTGATCATCATTGGAATTATTCTCTTCTGTAAGAGGCAAAGATTAACCTTGGTCTTGATCAAGGATGCTTCTAGACAGGCATTGAGCTTTCCTTATGGCAGTTTCTATAGATCTTCCTTGTGTAATAGACTTAGCACCACTGGACATTCTAGCAAATGGAGATTCAAGTAACTCCTAGCTAGAGGTTTCTTTTTGATCAACAGGTTGAGGGTCCACAACTTGTCTTTGGCATGGGTCATTGTCCTCCTCGATAGGAGCTTGTTGATGTTGTGAGGATAAGGGCTCCACTTGATTAGAGCATAGTTCTTCTCGATCTGCCATAAGGGGTTCCTCAACAAGGCGGATGAAGCCCGCACCATTCTTCCTATGGCATCATGAGGCATTTCATCATGTACATCACAGACATCAACACGCCCCGCTAGGGGACCATCATATTCTTCAAACACCACACTACAACATTCTATGACAATTCCGGAGAGCTTGTCATAGATTCTATAAGTGTGGGATTCGAGACCATAACCAACAAAAATACCCTCTAATGCTTTGGAATCAAACTTGGATAAATGAATACCCTTAATGCGATAAAAGCACTTACAACCGAACACCCGAAAGTAAGAAACATTGGGCTTGATACCGGTAAGGTTTCATATGGAGTCTTGATCAATTCTTTGCGGAGGTAGAGACGGTTTAATGCATGGCATGTGGTGGAGATAGCTTTAGCCCAAAAATTGTATGGAGATTTAAATTCTGCCAACATAGTCCTTGCCATATCAATAAGAGTCCGGTTCTTCCTCTCAGCTACACCATTTTGTTGAGGGGTATAGGCAGCGGAATATTGATGTTTTATTCCCTCATCACTGAGAAATCCATTCAATGTGTAGTTCTTGAACTCGGTACCATTGTCACTTCTTATTGTTAATACTAGGACATTGTGTTAACGTTGAGCCATGTTGATGAACTCAATGAAGTTCTCTTGGGTCTCACTTTTTAACTTGAAGAAATATACAAAAGTGTATCTTGAGTAGTCATCAACAATCACCAAACAATATTTCTTCCCACCAAGACTCGCATGAGACGGAGGACCAAAAAGATCCACATGAAGGAGCTCCAAGATCCTCTTGGACTTGATGTAGTTCTTTGGCTTGTGGGGAGAATCATGCATCTTTCCTTCAACACATGCCCTGCAAACACGATCTTTGGAAAAGCAAACATTTTCTTTTAGTCCAACAATATGACCATCCTTGTGGAGGCTTTGCAAAGTCCTCATGTTAACATGGGCTAGACGGCGATGCCATAGCCAACCCACATGGGCCTTTCCGAATATGCACATCGGACATGTAGTGGTTTTCCTCGAGAAGTCCACCACATACAAGTCATTCTCGACGTACCCAACGAAAGCAACCTTTAGAGACTTTCTCCAAATGAGGATCACAATATCATTATCAATAAAAACGGCAAAACCCATCTTTCCAAGAGCACGGACTGAAAGTAAATTATAGCCAAGGGTCTCAACAAGCATGACGTCCACGAGAGTGATATCGTGTGCCACCACAACTTTGCCGAAACCCATTACCTTAGACTTTGACTTGTTGGCATATGTCACAGATATTTGATCAACATTTGGTCTCAACTCATTGACACTAGACACGCTTCCGGTCATATGACTTGTGCATCCACTACCTAGCACCCATTTTGACCCTCCGGAAGCATAGGTCTACAAAAGATCAAAGTAGTTTTTAGGTACCCATTTTTCAATGGGTTCTCTTTTGTTAGCAACAAGGGTCTTGGGAACCCAAATAGACCATGCAATATAACCATCAAATGGGCCAACATATTGTGCATACACATCACCATAATAATCATGCATTAACACATAGTGAGGGTTAGCACTACCCGCAAAATCATCATGAGACATAGTTTTGCCACTTGTGGTCTTACTTCCCACAATGACCTTGTTCTTTTCTTGGGCGGGCTTGGCCTTCTTCTTCTTGTTGTTCTTTTTCTTCTTGGCTTTAGAGATAAAACCAATGCCCCCTTTTTCACCATTTGACATTTTCTTGCTCAAGAGATCATCAATAGACTTGTTTCCTTTTGGAAAGGAGGTCTTAGCTAGCTCTCCTTTCAACCTAGCATGTTCTTCAAGTGTATTTGTACAACTAGAAGGAATGAATGTACTAGGTGAGGGAGTATTTATCAATTGAGTTTGAAGCTTTTCACGAGACTTTGTGAATGACAAGAGTTCACCTTCCAAGGCCTTGTGAGCCTTGTCAAGTGTCCTAAAGTCCTCGGCAAGTTTTTCATGAACAACATCAAACTCAATCTTGTCCTTTTTAGCCTTTTTATATTTAGCAACAGCATGATCACGTTCCTTGATGAGTTTATTAATAATGATATCATTTGCTTAATCAAGACCCTCTAGTTTAGTTTCAAGAGATAATCTAGTTTCTTGTTCTTCTTCTAGAGCATTATTTAGAGCTTCTACCTCAATCATGTGCTCTCTTCCTAATTGGCATCTCTCATCTAGAAGTTTTTGTGTGTGTGCAAGTTGATTTAAGAGGTACACAACATGTTTCTTATGTTCCCATTGCAAGTTGTTCATGAACACATCAAAAGCAACTAATTCCTTTTTGACCTCAAGAGACAACTCATCATCAAATTATCATTGATTAGGGAGGTGGAGTGCGTTGATGATAATACCTCCGTTCCTCTTGCCATAAGGCAAGTGACGTTCTTGTTGGCGATATTCTCATTTGGAGAATCGAAGAGGGAGAATGGCGGGGTAGAGGTAGTGGCAAGAGCTGCCACACCACTTGATGTATCCTCTTCTTCATCTTCATCTTCATCATCATCACCAGAGGAGTACTCTTCATGTGTGATCAAGACAATTTCTCCCGGCTTCTTGTTGGTTGAGAACCTTTTTATGAAGGGTTTCTTGTAGGGAGCTTTGGGGGTCTTCTTTAACACAAGTTTACCCCCATGGTCTTCTATTTTCTCATAGGGACAAGCCGCAACGAAGTGATAGCGGTCACCACAATTGAAACAAGTTCTCAACTTGGACCCATTATCTCTTCTCCCATTGGGGTTGCTTCTTCGTTGCATTTCCATCTTGGCCTTGGCGGGATCTTTCCAAAAGTTTCTTGCATAGAAGGCCATGTATTCACCATGAGCAATCTTGACATCTTCGGGGTGGCTCATTGAAAGTCCCTCATCACTTCCTTCATCTTCATCAAACTCCACAACCTTGGCCTTCAAGGCAAGATTGACACCACTACTCATTCCAATGGCACAAGCACGGGCGTCTTTGGCATTCTTGGCAGCAACCTTGAAGGCAGCCATCTCTTGCATCACTTCATTGGAGGTCATGAGATGGTAGTTGTGTCTTCCTTGGAGACTCTTCAAGTCAGTAGGCTCGCAAGGCATGAGTGCACTCACATACTTCCTCTTGATCCAAGCATCATCAATGTGAGAGGCACCAACATTCCTGAAGGCGGTGGCAGCGGATTTGAGTCTTTGATACATATCTTCATGATCCTCACCATCCTTCATGAAGAAACTTTTGGCCTCATTGCTTAAATCATCATATCTATTTCTTCTCATACTCTCATTGCCAACAAACAAGTCAATGAGAGCATCATGAGCTTCCTTGGCGGTGTTGTAGTGCTCAATGTGGGGAAATCCTTTGGCCCCACTCCAAGTTGGATCATGTGCAAGGCAGTCGCATTGAGTTGGCTATTGACCACTTATCTTCTAGTCAAATTGTTTGGATCCTCAATTTTGAGTCCTTCTTCAATAATATTCCACAAATCAATGCAAGAGCTGCGCACATGAGATTGCATTAAAACTTTCCATTGAGCAAAAGTATATGCAGCTAACATGGTGGGCGCCTCTATTATTTATATGTGGGTGAGGGATAGGAGGGTCGGGAGAGTACCATCTGGGAACCGCATGGTGCTCTTCCTTCCCATCACCCTTTTTTGGTGGTGGAGTTAGTGGAATTATGTTCATCCCCCACCACTTCCTCCAAAGGCTTAGCCGGAGCATTAGCCTTTGGGTTTGGTGGTGTTTCCTCTAGAGAGGAAGGAGGTGAGGTTTGCTTATCCCTAACATGTTGCTCAACGAGTTGACGCAAATGGTGGATTTCGTTGCCCAAGGTAGAGCTCAAGCTTGTTTCCAACATTTTGATATCTACCATGGTCACCGAATGGCTAGACTCACTTTCTCCCTCCTCTGGGTTGCCCATAAGCTCTTAGGCGGTTAAGCCTGAATAAAGAGCCGAGGCTCTGATACCAATTGAAAGGATCGTATGGGAAACTAGAGGGGGGTGAATAGGTGCTACTCCAAATTGTACTCTTTTTCAATTTAGGGTTTGACATAAAAGGTAAATTTCTAGATTATGCAACTAAGGTGAATTCACCTATATGTCAACCTAGCATAAGAACTAAGAAATAACTAGATAAGAAAAGTGCGGTAAAGGATAGAGTAACCAAAGTGGAGAGCTCGAAGACACAAGGATTTGTTTCCCGTTGTTCCTTCCTTTTGAGGGGAAGTACGTCTACGTTTGGAGAGGGGGTGGTATCAAACCACCAACGCCATGAGAGGCCTCCCTTGTTCTCCGATGAACCTCACCCCAAAGGGTTCGATTCACCTCTTCCACTATATGGCAACCTTCGAGGTGGTAGCCGACACCTTTACAACAAGTTCGGGGCACACGTCCACAACTTAATTGGAGGCTCCCAAATACAAGCAAGCTGTCAAACAATCAAAGACAAGCTTGTAAGAACCAAATCAAAACCTAGGGTTTCCAAAGAAACACTAGAGCAAAGGGGCCCTCAAGTGAATGAGGGGAAAATGAAGATCTCTCTTGGTGAAGATGTAGATCAAGGCCTCCTCCTTCGATTCTCCAAAGATCAATGACTTTGGATGGTTGGTGAAGAGATCTTGTTGATTTGGTGGCTCAAATGGACATGGTGTTCTTGAGGTGGACGAGCAGCTGTATGAAGGGGATAAGGTCTCCTATTTATAGCCACATGTCCCAGTGAACCGTTTTCTGCCTGTTGGAGAAGAGTCAGACCGGAGACTCTAGTCCTCACACCGGAGACTCTGATCAGCACCGGAGACTCCATCCTGTCTCTGGACCAGCCTCCGGACCAGCTCTCAGATTAACCCAGCCCACCTGGGAAGCAAGTGGGCCGGAGACTCCGGTCCGCACCGGAGACTCCGGCCAATCTCCGGACCAGCCCTCAGACTGACCCAGGCCTTCTGCGAGCCAAGTTGACCGGAAAATCCGGTCCTTCTGCACCGGAGACTCCGGTCTGAGGCAAGGACCAGAGACTCCGGACCGTCCTCTGGACCACCTCACCGACTGACCCTAGCAGGAAAGCAGGAGACACACCGGAGACTCTTGGGGAAACTTCGGACCACACCGGAGACTCTAGTCTTGGTAGACCGGAGACTCCGGTCTGGAATCCCCAAGCATCATGAAATTACGCAGAGAATGTTCCGCAGGCCAAAGGTCATTTTCACTTTGTAAAACATCAACCTGTAGGCAATAGCAAATTATAAAATGATCTACTAGTTGTTAACGCACACCAAAAGTGATTATGACAGTAAATGTCCTTTCAAAAGGTATCCCCTCTCAAGCAACCCTGCAATCAAGATACAAGAAGTCTCTTGTGTCCCCAACACACCCAATACACTTGTCAGGTGTATAGGTGCACTAGTTCAGCGAAGAGATAGTGAAATACAAGTGGTATGAATATAAGACAACGGTGCTAGAAAATAGCTTGATGGCATGGAAGATATTAAAGGCAAACTGAAATAAAGATGGAAGCAAGCAAACATAAAATAGATCTAATAGCAAACGGTGTATCAATGCTTATAAACAAGGACTAGGGATCATACTTTCACTAGTGAACACTCTCATATAGATATCTTCTCTTTATGATACTACTCTTAACTACTCTCCGGTTGGACACTCTAATCCATGGTAGGGCTATAACAGAACACCTCAAAGTTCATCTTTCCCATATAGAAAACCCCACACTGTCACCTTGAGCACTAGATAGGTCCAACAAACACCACAATTTCATAAAGACATCCAACTCCAAATATAACTCCTAACAAGTATTTGTAATCTAGAGCCTAAGTGCCACCATGGTGTGCACGCTGTCACTGTCACACACATGGGGAGAGCAGAGATCTATTAAAGCACTTGAGTAGCAAGGTAGATCTATAGATTACAAGCTCATGATCTCAATAAGATCATGCATAGAGAGATAGATGAACACAAAGCTACTGGTAGAACCCTTAGCCTTGAGGAAGAATTACTCCCTCCTCATCATGGGAATCAGCAATGGTGATGGAGATGGTGGTGGATATCGATGGAGATGGCTCCGGGGGCACTTCCCCGTCTCGGCAGGGTGCCGAAACAGAGACTTTCTGTCCCTTGAATCTCCCCTTTGGTGGCGGCGGCGCTGCAGAACTTTTCGTGGCTGGAGGCTTGAATGATTTAGGGTTGATGCATCGAGAGGCTTCTTATAGGTGAAAGGGCAAGGTCGGTGGAGGCCGTAGGGGCCCACACCACCTGGTGGCACGGCCATGGGGACCCGTGCCACCCTATGGTGTGGCTGGCCCCTGGCCCCTCTCCGTCTCGTCTTCTGGCTCCGTGAGTCTTCCAGTAAAATATCGACTTTGGCTTTTGTCCGGTCCAATTCCGATAATATTGATTTTCTGACTTTCCTAGAACCAAAAACAGCAGAAAACAGGCAACTGGCACTGTGGCATCTTGTTAATAGGTTAGTCCAAGAAAGTCTATGAAAAGTACTCCAAAGTGTGGACAAAACACAAGAAAGTAGATAAAACCAAGCATGGAACATCAAAAATTATAGATACATTTGCAATGTATCAATGATCCAGTCTTAGTACAAACAAGTAACATAATAAATAGTGTAGCGGTGGGCTCCATCTTCAGTGTCACAGACAATGCTGACGATGGGAGATAGTCCTAGTTGTCGTAGCCATTCTGCTGTCCTTCTTCAAGATAGTCCTCTTCATAGTTTGGCCACGGGAATAGCCAGGGACAAAGCCATGAGTACTCTTTAAGTACTCGCAAACTATCACTAACAAGTAAGATAGTTCTAGTAGGACTAAGTTCTAAGTTTGTTTGTAAAGTTAAGTTTGAAACCTAAGCTGAGTTCAGAAACAAAGAAAGATAGAATAAAGTTCTAAATCACCTAAGTGGGAACTTAGTTTTCATAGTCACAACCATGTTGGGGTCAATTCATGTCACAATTCATTTCATAAGTCATTTTGAAACCATCTGACAATGGAACAGTATGGCCACTCCAACTGTCCATGACCGCAAACGCGGCTATTCGAATAGTTTGACACTCTGCAGAGGTGGTACACTTTCACCACAACATTCAATACATCCGTCAAGGATAACCCTGAATCATCATACTTAGTATGCGGATAATCAATCATAACATTTCCTTAACACACTCTAGTATAAGCACCTCTCCTATGAGCTTGGCCTCCCAGCCATGGCCATCTGCCATCCTGGGCACTGCATAGGTGGACAACATCAGGAGGTAGCCTCAACTCAAACCTCCTCCGCGAGGGAACTCATACTAATGCATATAAACTTCCGGCTAAGCCTTGCCCAATTCAGGTATTGTGGTTGTACAGTAAAATTGGAATGATATCGCATCCGAACCCAACCATAAGTTTTTATAAAGGGCTAAGGCTCTTGCCTCAACATTTTCATCATTATAAACCATTTGTGTTTCTCAACACATGTCAAAACATCTCAATAGAATGGCTCATCATTCCAAGGTTTTCATAAGCATTTTCACCAAGTATTCCCATCTAGAGTGATCAAGTTTTTGGTTTAGCTCAAACCACAAGTTAAGAGTGTTCACTAAGGTGGGGTGCTAATCTCAATCTCATGCCATAGAATGACATCTAGTATAGGCCAAGTTTTATAATCTTTATGCTATCTAAACTACTTTCTAAAATCTCACAAAGTATTACTAGAAGTAAAGAAACTTTAATAATGCAAAAGGTAAACTTGTAAGAAAAACTTGGGATGGGTATAAATCAAAAAGGGTGTAACCAAAGCATGCTTAAGTCATTTTGCTTAGGTTATCTTGCTTGCAAGGGTTAGCTTGCATTGTTAATGATGGCTTGCCTTGGTTGGTGTAGTGGTTGAAATTCTCCTCGTCTTCTTCGGGGTAGAATTCCTCCTCTTCGTAGACTTGGTCGGTACTATGGTCTATAAATATATACGGAATACACAATCACCAAACAATACTTATCTACTGCTAAATAGCACACTAACGCACACATTTAATGATCTAGCATCATCACAATCACCACAAGATTTAATGAACTAGTTTCATTTATTTTATTTGAGAAAAGTAATTTCTACTCATTGAAATTAATTAAGATTTAATATTCTCCAATTAAAATATGGGATCATATGGACACATGTCATCACCACATATTCTAATACTTGGGAATGTGATTTAAGGTGTTGGTCACATTTTATAAAGTTTAAGTTTATTATTTAATTGATTTAAAGTGACTAGAAATGCCTATATAGCATTATTTTGGTACTTGTCCATAGTCACTGCATGAAAACCTAAATATTATTACATATTGAGATAGATATAATCAAGTGTGATTTTTGAGAGTTGGAATCAACTCAAAAGCTATTATGGTTGATTTCTGGAAAATGTTTGAGTGGATAAAAGTCTCTGTCTTGTTATTTTTGCTATAAGTGATCTATAACTCTAATTGATTTAAGTCCAACAGGCCTGGATAGAGATTTTAATTATCTTTCTAGCAAAATTAAAATCATTCATTTTGGTTAAGTAAATCTTGCTGAATTGAATTTCAAACCAGTGGACAGAATCTAGTTTAAATCTAAATAGAAAAATATCTATTTGAATTTTAGGGCCAGCGTGGGAAAATAAACTGACCGGCCCAGTGGCGCTCAGCGGCGCAAAGGGCAAATTACAAGGGGGTCCCGCATGTCAGCGGCTGACTCAAATGCGAAGCGGTATGGGGCGATATGGGTCGTGCGATTAGAACCGAGATCAATGGTCGTGGTTCATCGTCGATGACGAACAGGTCGCCGGCGAGAAAAAACCCTAGTGGCTCGGTGGGGGTTGATTGGGGGCTTACTAGGGCTCTAGCTAACATGGATATGGGGGCGATCGAGTTGGTGGATGACAGCGGTCTCAGGTGTGGTCGCGGCGCCTCCTGGGGTGGTCGCAATCAATGGGGCCCTTCTCCTCTAGTGGCGGCCAGCTCCGGCGAAATTCTGGCCAACGGCTACTTGCCTTGCTCCGAGGAGAAGTGGGGAGGACTCAGTGGTGAAGGGGAGGTGAGTGTTGTGCGGAATTGGGATGGTGGAGGCCTCCTTTGTTCCGGTGATGGTGGCGACATGGCTACGAGCGGCTATGGTCGGGGCTGAGCTAGGCGGACGGTGCCCTGCCTGCTGGCGGTCATCTACGGCGTAATGGTGTGGCTAGGGGCAGTGGCAAATGGTCGGGCGTGTCCGCGCTCTGGGCGGAGGCAATGAGTGTTTGATGCGGCGCACGGTGGCTGCTGGTCGCGCTGCGGGAAATAGGCATGTCCGGGCGGTTGCTGGTGTCATGGCGAAGCGGCGCGCGCAGGCTGTGGTCGAGGGGCGGCATGTGCTGCCTTGTCGGGCGCGGCGCACTGGCACGGTCTGTGCATGGTGCAGAGGCGGAGAGCACGTGCGTTCTGCGGTGTTCCAGGGCTTGGCATTGCTCAGGTAAGGGACAAGGGGCGGCGGTGTGATCACGCCTACCTCCTAGGTACGGCGGAAGGGGGCTGGGTGGTCTCCTTCGTCTTGGGCATGGTCAGCCGGCGACGACCATTCTTGGGCGGCACGGTACTAGCGCTGCGGTGAAGGAGGGGTGTTGTCTGGGGTTGGGTTAGGCTAAGTGTTGGGTTCGCAGCATAGAAAACAAAAATTTTCCTACGATGGGAACTATACGCCAAGATCTATCTACTAGATACAAGCAACGGGTGGATATACATCCATAGAGAACTTACCCTCGAAGAAAACAAAGCTTTGTTAATGAGTTGGAACTCGTGGATGATGTAGTCGTACACTTGCTAATCTCAAGATCATGATGAAGTCCAGTAGGTCTGACTCCAGCACGTCCATCAGATCCAGCTTCAGCAAGTCCAGCACCACCAAGTCCAGCACCGCAAAGCAGCGGTGCATCCGTGATCGCACACATGTCCGGTACCCCGACAAACTCTGTCCCTCGCTCCAGCAAAGCAGGAGAGCAGCAACTCCTTTCCAGATAAAGCCACCGGGAACATGTATCTCGCTAATCCGAGACCATGGGGGAATAATACTAGAGGGGGAGAGAGATCCTTCACGAGGAGGTGTGAGTATGAAGGTGTGAGAGGGGGGCCTTTTATAGTAGGAGTGGGGTACCCCTCCCCATGGCCGGCGCCCCATGGGGGTGACTCCTCACCTCCCCCATTCATGTGGTGGTAACCCCTCCACATTAAAATGCCCCTTCACATTCTCTTTTAAAGTCTCCATTTTAAATGCATTAAATTTCTCCAAATTTAATGCTCTCTCATTTAATAAAACTCTTTTATTATTTTTATTCAGAATTTTTTTAATTACTTTAATTAACAAACATTCACATAAAACCCCCTGCAACATTTCAATATTACATGCAGAACCAATTTCAGCAATTTCACCCGAAACAGTTTCGGTGTCTATTGAAATAATTCCAGCGCTTTCTTAAATCATTATCTGAAACATATTTGCTCCAAATGGTGTCGGTATCCCTTAAGTGTGTCACCCTACGGTTTGTGAATAATGCAGACATGATTGAGACCCCTCTCCGATCAATAATCAGCAGCGGGACCTGGAGATCCGTACTGACTCCCACATATTCAACGATGACTCTTGTGATCGTGTGAACCTTTAACGTCATAACTAAATCCCTTTGTCTCGTGATATATTACATGTCCGAGATTCGATCATCGATATCCAAATACCTAGTTTGATCTCGTTACCGACATGCACTCTTTTCTCATTCCCGTGATATAACATTCTAGTGATCATATTACTTGCTTGCAAGCTATTTCAATGTGATATCACCGAGAGGGCCCAGAGCATATCTATCCATCATCGGGATGGACAAATCCCACTCTTGATCCATGAGCCTCAACATAACACCTTCGTAGCACTGAACCCACCTTTATAGTCACCCTGTTACGGTGTGACGTTTGATGTTATCAAGATACTCTTCCGGTGTTAGCAATTAACATGATCTCATGGTCTAAGGACTAAGATTACTTCGTATAATGTTATAGCAATATAAACATAATGATTTTGATCGTAATGCTATACTTCGGATGAATGTTCATCACATCATTCCACCAATGTTGTGACCTCGTTATTAACAGCATCCAATGTCCATGATCAGGAAACCTTGATCATCTTGTTAATCAACAAGCTAGTTTATATGAAAGGCAGTACTAGGAATTTTGTATTTTGTTTATTAAACACACATGTATTAACGTTTCCAATTAATACAATTATAGCATGCAAAATAAACATTTATCATAAACATGGAATACGATAATAACCACTTTATTATTGCCTCTCGGGCATACTCCCTTCAGTCTCCCACTTGCACTAGAGTCAATAATCTAGTTTGTAAACTTGTATATACAACACCTAGGTGTTGAATATACGCCTTTGCTAGTGGTTAACATAACCTCCGGATCTGGCACTTTCAGGTCCGTGTGTAGTTGCATGTCTTTGCGTCTCTACGCATCACCCATTCTCAAATGAGATGACATTGTATAAATTTGGTCCTTTGGTGAGACCTTTAGTTCATTCGGGTTAAAATATGTTGATATTATTGTCATACAATATATCTTCATAGTGTTACCCCACTTTGAACCACACCTAGTTTGATAACAAACTTCTTAACACAAATGCCCTCCTTTGCTGCTACTATAGCAGTCATATACTTAGCCTTTTGTTGTAGTATTCGTCACAATGTTTCAACTTTGGAACTTATCCAAATCCATCATGGAACAACCTTTCCATTACATTGTGCCACCCATAATCTAAATTGAGATAAATTTAATTTGTATCTTGTTACAAAACTAGTACCAATGTAACACTTTATAATGAACTATCTTTAACTATTTGTCACTTATACATGATATATTCTTAGTTCTTCCAAAGCTCATAAGAATATCTTTACTATTGTCCAATGATCATCTTATGAATCATTCTGGTATGTGCTCATAACATTTAGAGAATAGGACATTCTGGATATATACATATCACGGTATAATCGATCAAAATCTTCATGTGATTTTACTCACCAAGTGTTGAAACACTTGAATCTTGATACAATCCTTTCCATGCATCAAGAACCTTTCTTGTTGTTTCCATATTGAACCCTTTCAATATCTCATATATGTATGTCTGGCACAACCATATTAGCGCCTCAATCTATCCATATAGATATTGATGCCAAATATTCCGGTTTTGCCTAAGTATTTCGTCGAAATCTTATTTTTAATGAAATTCTTAACTTGTGTCAATACAAGATACATCATTTCCAATCAACAATATGTCCTCTACATAATGTATTAGAAATATGTTTCAACGCTCCCACTTAATTTCTTGCAAATGCAAGCATCTTCATCATCTCCAATGAATTTAAACTCTTTTAACAGTTTCATCATGGTGAAGATTCCAACTCCGCTATGCTTACTTCAACTATTGAAGTTTGCATGCCCTTTTAGCACCCTTTGAATTAACAAAACCCTTCGAACCGTGTCTTGTACACGTCCTAGGTAACCATTCTATTATAAGAACATTGTTTTGTTTGTTCAACTACCACACATCAAATTATATGTAGTGGTAAATTCTCTAGATTGTGCAACTATGGTGAATTTACCTATATTTCAATTTAGGGTTTGACATGAAAGGTAAATTCTCTAGATTATGCAACTATGGTGAATTTACCTATATGTCAATCTGGTACATATACTAAGCAAGAACTAGACAGGTAAAGTGCGGTAAAGGATAGGAGTAACAAAAGAGGAGCACGAGGAGACGCAAGGATTTGTTTCCCATAGTTCCTTCCTTTTAAGGGGAAGTACGTCTACGTTTGGAGAGGGGATGGTATCAAACCACCAACGCCATGAGAGGCCTCCCTTGTTCTCCGATGAACCTCACTCCAAGGGCTTCGATTCACCTCTTCCACTATACGGCAACCTTCGAGGTGGAAGCCAGCACCTTTACAACAAGTTCAGGGCACACATCCACAACTTAATTGGAGGCTCCCAAATACAAGCAAGCTGTCAAACAATCAAAGACAAGCTTGTAAGAACCAAATCAAAACCTAGGGTTTCCAAAGAAACACTAGAGCACGGGGTCCCTCAAGTGAATGAGGGGGAATGAAGATCTCTCTTGGTGAAGATGTAGATCAAGGCCTCCTCCTTCGATTCTCCAAAGATCAATGACTTTTGGATGGTTGGATGAAGAGATCTTGTTTATTTGGTGGCTCAAATGGACATGGTGTTCTTGAGGTGGACGAGCAGCTGGAGGAAGGGGATAAGGTCCTCTATTTATTGCCCTTCGCACCAGTGAACCGTTTTCTGACCGTTGGAGAAGAGTTAGACCGAAGACTCCGATCTGCCCCTCGGAGACTCCGGTCTACACCGGAGACTCCGGTCAATCTCCGGACCAGCCTCCGGACCGTCAAACAGAATGACCCAGCCCACTTGGGAGCCAAGTGGACCGGAGACTCCAGCCAGGGGCACGGACCGGAGACTCTGGACCTTCCTCCGGACCACCTCTCTGGCTGACCCAGGCAGGAAAACAGAAGGCCCCTCCGGAGACTCCTGGGGAAACTCCAGACCACACTAGATACTCCGGTCTTGGTAGACTGGAGACTCCGGTCTGGAATTCCCAAGAGACAAGTAACAATGCAGGGAATGATCCGTAGGCCAATGGTCCTTTTCACTTTGTAAAAAATCAACCTATAGACAATAGCAAACTGTAAAACAAGGTCTACTAGTTGTTAACGAACACCAAAAGTGATTATGACAGTAAATGTCCTTTCAACGATGTCATATCCGATCCGGAAAGGTGCGGGAGAAATGACTATGCCAACCACTACACGTGCACCATCATCAACACCAACGCCGATGGCGTTGTAGGAAACGATGTTGGTGCCGACATAGGTACTGAACTCGGGGACGAGAACGGGGCCAATCGCAACAACTCGAACGAGCGCCCACAGATCCACCTCACGGATGACGAGTGGGAAATTGTCAAGTAGGCCCTAAGGGGTGGCCTCCCTATTGCCCCATGATTCGTCACGGGAGGTACTAATGGAGTACTAATGGAATACCATTGGTACCTAGACAATGAGTGTCATTGCCAACAGGCGCTCAACACCCAACTCAAAGAACGGAGCGCCTCGCCGACCAATCAAGTGCCCGACGGGTGGTACTCTTGTTGATTGGCGGATCATCTTCGAAAGGAAACCATGATGCAGGAGCGCACAAAAGGCACTCTCGAATGCATCTGATGGACGAGGAGGCCAGGCGCGCCACTAGTCAAAAGCTCGAATTATCGTTCATGTCAATGGACTCGCAGGGCAACATGGTTCCCAAGACTCTGCATGCCGCTATCATCACAACCACCACTTACCTTATGTCCAACCCACCCTAGGCAGGGATTCGCAATCCTCCATACAAATATCTGCTATCGCTGGGCTTGACATGGTTGAGGTAGCACTTGCAGGGGAACCCACCAATGAACCAGCAAAAGCACCTGTGGTGCGAAAAAACAGCTTGCAGAGGAAAAGCAGCTACTCGCCATCATGAGACAAAGACCCCCCGTGGCAATGTCACAGTCCGCAGTGGAAAGATTGCGACTACGACGGTCATGATGAGATCACGCGGCAGAAAGTCGATAAGTCGCGTGGCAAACGCACCTATAGCACCGAGCTTGATGATGAAGACACCGAACTCTATAGCGCCAGATGCTTCAGTCATGCTATAGGACAAACTCCGATGCTGGAGGGCTTCAAGCTTCCTTCGGACAACCCGAAGTTCGATGGCCTCTAGGAGCCGAAAGCCTGGCTAGATGATCATCTCCAATAATCCTTCATGGGCTTTGGCGTATCCAAGAACACAACCATGTAGTGCTTGCAACTACAACTGAGGGGCGTTGTACGCGTCCGGCTTAACTGTCTCCCCTCCAGCTCAATCCGCGCATGGGAAGAACTGGTATATAGTTTCGTCTGAAACTTGAAGGGCACGTATAAACACCATGCATCCATAGAAGAGCTACAAGCATTTACCCAAAGATCCGACGAGTACCTCCACTCCTACATCCAGCGTTGGGCCATCATCCGAAACTCTGCGGAGGACATCTCCAAAGAGCAGACGATCGACGCGTTCAACGGCAGCGTACACCGACATGAATTAAGGGAAGAGCTCTTCCGCACAAAACCAAGCACCATCAGCCAGCTGATGGACATCGCTAACCGATGGGTGGATGGCGAGGACTCCGTCCACAATGGCCGCGCACGATCGGATGACGAAGACGACCAAGTTCGCAGACACAACTGCCAGGGAAAGCACAGAATGCACGATTATGATGGCCATGAAGGAGTCGACATGGTCCCAGTTGGCTATGACGACATGTGCAATGACGGCAACCGCAACAGCGGCTACCGAAGTGGAGGCTGCCATGACGATAGGAATGCTGGAAAAAACACACAAGTGTGGCAACACAAAGAGGGACCGTTCCCGATGCAATGGCTATAGGGACCATGTAACGTCCACTACTACATCGACAACAAAGATGGCAAACGCAACTCCATCCACCTCCTCAAGGATTTTAGGGAGTTCTAGAACCTCCAAGACGCCTATGCCTAGCTACAGCGTGAAGCAACAGGCCAAGGCTATGGGACAGCCGTTAGCCCCGTGGCATACGGAGCGCCACCACCACCACCTCTCCCCACCAATTCACCACCACCAATGGTTGTGGTGGTTCACAACAATGGGGGTGAGTAATACCCTCCACCATGCGGAAGCATGGCCATGACCCAGAAGGGGTGCCCCTCCAACAAGGCCCAGAAGATGACCAGTCGCCCAATTAGCATGGTCGACTCATCACCACTCGCAGTCCGCTAGTACCTTAGCGGGTCAGAGTCATGCATCACCTATGATCGATCTGACCATCCGCGTCAGGTCCCTAGCCAGGTCACGCCGTCCTCGTGCTCGAGGCGCAAATTGGAGGCTTCGAGATGAGTAAAGTACTCATGGATGATGGTAGCGACATCAACCTCATCTTTGCGAGCACCTTGAGGGCAATGAATATTAAACTGACAAACCTCGAGCCATTAAAGATAACCTTCCACGACATCGTGCCTGGGAATCCCATATACCCTTGGTCAAAATCTACCTCGACGTAATCTTCGGCAAGCCCTACAACTTTAGGCGGGAGAGGATCGACTTCGAGGTGGTCGACTCGCCATCTCAATACTATGTCATACTGGGGCGGGTCGTATTTGCTAGATTCATGGAAGTTCCACACTATGCCTACCTCCTGCTAAACATGCCCGTACCCAGCGGTGTCATCATCATCTGCGGAAGCTTCACACGGTTCGATAACTGCGATACAGAATTCAACAGAATCTCCCAATCCTGTAGAATGCAAGAAGAACTAGTGAAGCTCAAGGAGTCGATGGACCACAGCCTCCCTACGGTGAGGCAGCACAACTCACATGAGTAACCATTCGAGTCCACAGTCGATACCAAGGAGGTCGAGGTCCACCCGATAGACCCCACCAAGACCGCCCTCATCGCAAGCAACCTGAGTTCCGCATAGGAACTCGCGCTCGTCAAATTCCTTCGTGAGCGCTGAGAAATTTTCCCGTGGTAACCTGTAGACATTCTAGGAGTACCTAGAGAATTCGCCGAGCATGCCCTTAACATCGGTCCGGATGCCCGTCTAGTCAAGAAGTCCATGCATGGCCTCTCAAAAGAAAAGGCCAAGGCTGTCGACGTGGAAGTCAACAGACTCCTCGATGCCAACTTCATCCGCGAGATCAAGGAAATCACCTAGGTAGCCAATCTCGTGCTGGACCCCAAGAATGACACCGACATACTCCGCATGTGTGTGGACTACACATCCCTGAACAAGCACTACCCGGAGGATCACTTCCCCCTGCCAAGGATCGACCAAATCATCGACTCCACTGCAGGATGTGAACGACTCTCGTTCCTCGAAGCCTACTTAGGCTACAATCAAATTCAGATGAAGGTGGAAGACAAGGAGAAAACTGCATTCACCATGCCATTTAGAGTATACTGTTACAACACCATGCCCTTCAGACTGAATAACACAGGCGCTACCTATCAACGGTGCATGCAGGCCTACCTCAAAAGCCAAATTGGCAAAAATGTCTAAGTCACATGTGGATGATGTGGTGGCCAAGGCCAAATAAAGCACCTCACTCATCGGCGATATCCGCGAGACATTTGACAATCTTGACTGCTACAAGATCAAGATAAATCCGCTCAAATGCGCGTTCAGCGCCCCATCCAAACAAGTACTTGGGTACCTCATCCCCGAAAGGGGAAACCCCGAAGAAGATAAAGGACATACTATCAATGGAGAAGCCGAAGAACATCAATGCGACCAACGGTGATGTTTTCATCGATTCCTACAGAGTCAGATCCCGCTTGGACCTAAAGTCCTGAGGTCACTTGCCCCATGGTGGGTGCCAGCTCTCGTCGTATTAATGACTTGATCGCCATGGGGGGTCCTTGAGGTGTGGAAAGAGAGGGTGTGTGACACATGAGGATGTCCGGGACGGGGAGCACATTAGTTTACCCAGGTTCAAATCTGACTGTTGTAGTCGGAGTAGATCCTACTCCTACAATCAACCCACTATAATTGGCAAAGTAGGATGTTACAGGGGGTTTGACTATGGGTTCACTTGTGAGAGTTGAGATTGCTTCTGCCCTAAGGGCTGCCCGTATGCCGGCTTATATAGTCATTCGTCATAGGGATTATAGGGAGGAATCATATCCGGCTACAATACATATTACAACATAGTCGGTAACTACTACATCTTGTACTCCAAATCTTCCGATGTCGGGCCCTGGTCAGTAATCCTTCTGGACCTTAGCTAGTGGACCACCCTGGTCTCTGAATATCATTGCCTATTGTGGGTATACCCGGAAAGTATAACCTCGACATCATTTCTCACGAATCACGTGGCCCGAGGTTCTTTCTTGGTTCATGTAACCCTCTCACATACCCGCCTATCTATGATAATTTCGTGGACGGCTGGCACCTGACCCCACTCTGCCCACACTATGTCAGTGATCATGCTTACGGCTTGGTGGATCTAGTAGCAACAGAAAACTGTCATTTTCGACATCATGCAACCTTATAGCGTTTGTGTGCTCAACACAATCAAGCCGGGTCTATGTATCTAATCCTATAAATTAGGATGACGATAGCTCCATGCCTTGTTGCACTTCTCTGAATCTAGGTATTATTAGTAGAACCTCATTGTTTTAACAAATGTAGCCTCTCTAGACTCATAGTAATCTTTTATCGATGAGTCAAACCGTAAAGCATTGGATTTTCTCGAAAAATATATTTTGTGTGCAAGCTGGGTGCATCCACCGCTTGACAAGCGCTCTTATTATTTTCTTTTACCTGCTGACAAGTGCTCTTACACTGCCGAGTGACAAACCATGAGGTAGTCTACCAGATATATCGGGTTCCATGTAGACCGAATTTCAAAAATTCAAAATCCTCAGCTTTTTGTTTGAAAAATCCTGATAAGAAAACATCCAGTACATGTACGTATAAATGTTTACAAATTTACGTTTTAATATGTATGCACTTACACAAAAATGAAGACCCAAAACTACATTTGTCATGCCAACTTAGAACCATATTTTTGTGATTTTTGTATAACCCAGAATATAACATATTATTTAAATAAAGTTATACGTTCAAAGAAATCATCTTCTTATATCTGTAAAATTATTATATTTCAACCTAACTTTGCAATAGCATTTTTATTCTTTCAAAATCAAGGCTAAATATTCCGTGCAAAAAAAAAAAATCAAGGCTAAATATAGCTGGGTTCTTTCATTTGTTGCCGAGGCACATCCGACACATTTGTCCCACCAAAGTCCAAGCGCGTCTCACGGACGCGTAGGCCCAAGGCTAACCAAATAGCCAAATCCGTACCGAGTTCGAATTGAATTCGGTGGCGCGTCTTCTTGGCGCGTCTTCTCCCCTAAACTTGACCGCTACTCTCTCTCTCAATCCCCTGCTCCTGCTTCCCGCTCCTGCCAATCCCATCCCCGCGATCGATTCCGGCGTTCTCGTCTCGTGTGCCCAGATCTCGCCGCACTACTCCGGCGATGGGTGGTACGGTCCATCCCCACTCGCTGTCCTCGCGCGGATCCGTCCTCCTTGGAGTCCGTGCATGCGCGTCCTCCAGCATCCGCATCAACCCCGCGTGCGTAGCGAAGCCCGCCGCCGCCGTCGCCAAGAAACCGAAGAGGCCGGTATCGTTCGACGACGGGAATCCGTCGGCGAAGCGCGCACGCGGTGCTTGTACCGAGGTCCAGTCCAATGCCGCCACCAAGAACAAGACACGCCAGCGTCCCAGTCCCAGCAGCGACGAGCATCGATGCCCTCAGGGTTCACACGCGAAGGGCGTCCAAGGCGTGACCAAGAACCAGCCCAGCGCCTCGTCGGTTCCTCTTCCCGAGGTCGCGTCGGCGCCACCGAAGCCCCCAGCCTGCAGCATGCGCGAGCTCCTCGAGAAGGCCCGTCTTGCGAAGGCTCGCTCTGCTACCCCTGCCGCCGAGGCCGCGGCCGCCTGCCGCCGGCGCAAGATCGAGCTGCTGAGGGCCGAGGCTCGCCGGAAGATGGATCAGGTGGTGCGCACGGTCGAGTTCAACGACCCTTTCATTGATTACCAGGACGCGTTCAAGTGAAGCTTCAGATTCATCTCGCGGCAGAGGAAAGAACAGAGAGGATCGATCTCGTACGTCCAACAACTCAACTCTGAGAGCAGATGGTGCGCACGCTGGAGTTCAGCCACCATTTCATTGATCCCGGTGACCTACTCAAGTGAAGACTGGGATTCATCTCGCGGCAAAGTACAGACCAGAGAGGATCCAGAAGAGAGCTTAATTTAGGCTTGGATTAGTTACTCTGAGCACAGAGCAGACATATGTGTCTTATGTTGGTGTAGATAGGTTACATAGAGTAGTATTGAATTGCTGGCAATTTTTTTGTTAATGCAAGAGCAATTCCCCCTGTCATTAAGTCAAGAAATATATAGGAGTAGTAATATACATACGCAGTTTGAAGGAACATTTGCTGATGTCTTTCTCTTTCTTCTGAGATGTCTTATGTGAGTACAAGTTCTGAAGAGTGATGTGAGTCGATATTTTTTTCATAAGTTTCAAGTCTTTTTGCTACTGAAATGGCAAAACTCTTTTTTTATATATCTTTTCTCTAATTGGGGTATAACTTTTTTTTTTAGAATCACAGTACAATTGTAAACGCTCATAACAAGTACATGCACCCATCTCTATAAACGCACACACGCATACCCTACCCCTATGAGCACCTTTTATGCAACACATAGTGTCAAACCTGTGGTTTGAACTCTGGTGGACTAGGGGTACAACCACCCACCTACCCACCCAACCACATGTTGGTTTGCAATTAGGGTATAACTTGAGTGTATATGGGAAATGACTTCAGAATTAATGCACGTTTGAACCTGTTGGACCAACCTAACCGGCAAAAGTGTATATTAGTAAACACAAAAACAGGCAAAAGCAGTAGATAGAAGGAATTTTTGGATACAGTTTTTTTCGTACAGATCCGTTTACCGACTTTTTTTTGAAGTGAGTTGAGTTCTTCCATGTCAACAATCTAATTAAATTATCTAAAAAAACTCCCTCTTGGTAAGGCAATCCTTTCCAAGGTTTTGTCATAAACATTTTTGTAAACTTTTCGGGGTTTTTCAACCTATAGTTTTGCTTTGGCTAAACTGGGGTCTCCAGTGGGTATGATATTAGTTACCATCTTACAACGCTAGAGGAAATATAGGTATCATCAAGGGTTGTACTTAGCAGTACAAATGTGTACTAGCTTGGAGGACCCAAGCCACTACCAAATATAGATATCAATATAGCCAACAATGCAGTTTGCATAAATAGGTAGGTATGCATAAGTAAAATAATAGGATAAGGCTTATGAACAAGTAGGTGGTTTTTCTGTGACCAGTAATATGTCCCTGGAATTCTTCTTAGAAAACCATAATAACCAATATTTTCTCCTTCATGGCTTCGATATAATCGCAACTATCGTCATCACAGATCACAGACACTACAAGAAATGTGTTGGCTAGTGACCTTTGCTTAATGATGATGAGTTTTTTAGTCATAGATTTATGACCATTTCAAACCAAATGGTCGTAGACCATTTGGGAGCATTTGGGACCCTGGAAAACTCCATATCATTACGACCATTTTAGCCAAATAGGTCATAGTTATGTTATACTAAATGGTCATAGTCTAGCTTATCTAATTTAATACTCTAATTTTGGTAGATTGCGACCAATTTGAATGGTCATGAGAACTAATTCGTGACACGTTGATATGACTGGGCATCCACCTAAGCAATTTCGTCTACGTGTCGTGTCCATGTGTTGTTTTTTACATGTCAGCATCCATATATCAACTTTTTCTTCTGACAAGTGGGACCAATTGTCATACTAATCAGAAAGTACACATCCTAGTAACCAGTAAAGCACATGTTCACTTGTGTAAATTATACACATCATTTTCTAAAATGACAAGCAAATCAGTTAGATCACCATATCAGGAAATATTAGAAAAAAGGGAATCCTGGGGTCAAACACGGGACCTCCTCACGGGATCAACGACCACCTACCACTACACCACCATGCCTTCTGTGTTGCAATGCTCTCGCGAAATTACTTAAAGGAATAATCGTTCGTTGGGCCAAGGTCCAAGCCCAGCCGATGTATTTTTTATCATAATTTTGCTTTGTGGATTGGGCCGACAACCCATAGAGAAGAGGAAGCCTGATTATGGGATTTTTATAAACTTTGAGTCCATAAAAATAGAGGGAGTGCAAGTTTTTTTTAACAAAGTCTATAAATGTAATTTTATCATCATTTTTGCATATGATTTTGGATCAACATGATCCAAAAACCAATTTGGGACATCTCAAAAAAATGCATAAATCTCATGTTCACGAATTCTTATTTTACATCATCTCGAGTGCATGACCTAGTTTTTGTATAACTAACACGATACCATTAGAATAAAGTGAATCTTTCAAACTCTAGCAAAATAGTGGGCATGAAGGTTCTTAGTTAGGGGCTGAGCCTCGCTAAACTTGTATTGGATCTCAATAAAATAACATATTATGAGTCCAAAAATGATTTTTTTTAAAATTATGAGCATCAAATCATGTACCTGTAGTTCAAATCTGACCCACCTACTACCGACTCGACAAACATTTGTCTTTTTCACCAGGGGTGGAAGGAAAGGTTTGAGATACCCCACTTGGGATATTGTTCATGTAACATGGTCTAGTATTTTTGAAAAATAGGGTGGTAGAGTTTTCAATTATGCCTTTGGTGGTTTCTTCACAAAACGTCCCGTTTTTAGTACTTGAAAAATAGAAAATGGCATTTCTGTGCAATGAAAAGGAAAACTTTCTCCTGTAAAATTGTTTTTCATCCCAAGATGCACATGCATGCACAATATGGGCATATTATCACAAACTATGTCGCGATTCTGGCCATAACATTGGTCGTTTGACCTGAAAGCCATGAAACCTCGAACATGAGAGATCATTTCTGAGAACGGTTTTTTGAAATATTTGCAATACACCAAGTTTGGTATTTTTCTTTATAACTACGTCACATAATATAACACCACGCGAAGGATTTACCTTGTTTGAACCGTTTAAATTTATTATGCCCGTTTCAAACTATGGTCAAAACGGCGAGCATGAAGGTTCTTATCTAGAGGATGAGCCTCGCTAAAATTTTAGTGGATGTCTGATAAAATAGCATATTGTGAAGCTAGAAATGATTTTTTTAAAAAATCATGAGCATTAGATTATATACATGTAGTTTAAAATGGACCTCCTTCCTACCGATTCGGCACATTTGTCTTTTTCGTGAGGGGTGGACGAAAAAGTTTGAGATACCCCAGTTGGGACATTGTCCATGTAAGGTGGTCTAGTATTTTTAAAAAATATATTGATAGCATTTTGAATTAGCCCTTTGGTGGTTCCTTCACAAAACGCCGCGTTTTTTGCGCTCGGAAATGGAAAATACATTTTTTGAGCGACGAAAAGGAAAACTTCCTCCTGCGACATTGTTCGTCATCCCAATATGTACATGCTTGCACAATATGAGCACATTATCATAAACTATGTCATGATTCTGGCCAGAACACTGGTCGTTTAACCTGAAAGCTATGAAAACTCGAACATGAGAGGTCATTTCTGAGAATATTTTTTTGAGATATTTGCAATATACCAACTTTAGTACTCCCTCCGATCCATATTAGTTGACTTGGATTTGTCTAGATTCGGATGTATCTAGCCCTAAAACATGTCTAGATACATCCAAATCTAGACAAACCCACGTCAACTAATATGGGTCGGAGGGAGTATTTTTATTTGCAACTATGTCACTTAATATGACACTATGTGAAGGATTTACCTTATTTGGACCGTTTTTGAATTTATTATGCCTGTTTCAAACTATGGTCAAAACGACGAGCATGAAGGTTCTTATCTAGGGGATAAGCCTCGCTAAAATTTCAGTAGATCTCTAATAAAATAGCATATTGTGAAGCTAGAAATGATTTTTGCAAAAAATCATGAACATTAGATCATGTACATGTAGTTCAAATCGGACTCATTTTCTACCGATTCACCACACATTTGTCTTTTTTGCGAGGGGTGGACGAAAAGGTTTGAGATACCCCGGTTGGGACATTGTCTATATAAGGTGGTCTAGTATTTATAAAAAATATGGTGGTAGCATTTAAAAGAAATAATTGGGTGGTTGCTTCACAAAACACCCCGTTTTTTACACTCGAAAAATGAAAAATACCTTTTATTTGCACGGCCAATGACATTGCAGCAAACAGCTCTCGTGGATCAACCCAACTTAGAAATAATCTCAGCCATGCATCGCTCACCCCTCCGATCCAAAGACGCTTGCTCACTGGAAGGAAAAACACATGACACGTCACGGGAGACGAGACGCACTCAGTCCCCGTGTACGCATCTCTCCCTCCACCCCCATTCGATCTCATCGCTAACCCTCACACCGCCGCCTCCTTGCTGACACTAGCCTCGCTAATCCTAGCCCTAGCTCGCCCCTAGGACGGCATCGACAACGACGGGGCCAAGCGTCGGCGAGGAGGGGTCTTCTACCGGTCCTGGATGGCCAGGATCTACGGCGGCCACGGTGGCCTCCGTCGAGCTCGCCCCCAGGACGGCGTCGACAATGACGGGGCCAGGCGTCGACGGGGAGGGGTCTTCTACCGGTCCTGGACAGCCAGGATCCACGGCGGCCGTAGCAGCCTCCGTCGAGCTCGCCACCAGGACGGCATCGACAACGACGGGGCCGGGCGTCAGCGGGGAGGGGTCTTCTACCGGTCCTGGATGGCCAGGATCCACAGCGGCCGCGGTGGCCTCTGTCGAACTCTCCCCCAGGACGGCGTCGACAATGACGGGGCCAGGCATCAGCGAGGAGGGGTCTTCTACCGGTCCTAGACGGCACGGCCAGGATCCACGGCGGCCGCGGTGGCCTCCGTCGAGCTCGCCTACCCGCGTCCCTTCAAGAGGCTGACTCCTTGGCGCTGATGGCCAGGATATCTGGCGCCCTTCTCCACGAGGCTGCCCGGTGATCCCTCCCGACGAGTATGCGCCGTCCTTCCCCGGTGCTACTGAGCAGTTCTATCTCGCGGGACCCCACATGCCATGGTCACCCTCCACCTGCGTTTCGAGCCCTCGGCGACTGTCCGTTCCTCCACACTTCCTTCTTGGTGGAACGCTGGTAATTTTATCCCCGTCTCATATACAGATGCAACACAAATTCCAATTTTTTCCTGTGATTTCTCCTGGCCGCTTAGGGTTTGTATGCATCAATTACGTAGGTGCCTCAATTATCTTTTTAATTTCAACTAACAGTTGAAAACCCACTACAAATCCATGTCATAGAGAATATTATTGGTCATACTTGTTGCTGCTATTAGTAATTTCATGTTCTATTGATACTTGTCACAGTCTAGGAAGACCTCCAGGTTGAAATGCATCTCTTTGTTCCTTATGAAATGCCATCTGTTTACTTGATAATGCCTTGTGAAAATGCATTACCTAAGAATTCGACATTAAATTCATCATTAATCAATCTATTTATCAAAAAAACTTCATGGTTAAAGATAACAACCATCATAAACAAATTAACTAGGTTGTATTGTTAATTGTGAGATTACAAGCTCTCATTTGATATTTCAGTGATATTCTGTCAATTTTATAGGTGCTAGTGTCAACAGATGTTTACTTAATTCTTGTTATGTGTGCTTTGACTCTTTGATCATGTTGTTCTTTAATTCAAGCTAAATGTTTGTTTGATGATGTACGCCGCTGTTGGTTACCTGATCTCCGTTTTTTTTGTGAGCGATGTAGGATGATCTGCAACGGAACAAACCTTGAGCTGGACAACTTGAACGACAAGACCAAGGAGAACCAGGAGAACATCAAGCCTAACAAGTTTCTACCATACCTCATGGGTAACATCGTCGAGGTTCAGTCCTCGCACCTGTTTTGGACATGTTAACTTGCATACCTATAAATATTGTTGGAACCCCTACCTTCTGTTCTTCCTATATTATTGACTAGCTTGGTTGATCTATCCTACCGGTGTGTGAGTATTACATGCCTGGATTCTAAGTGAACTTGTTCTCACTACTGAATTTTCATAATGGCTACATGAATAGTATTGTTAGTATTCATTGTATTGGATGTTGGAAATCATTATATATACATATGAATGTTGAAGGCTATGATTGTTGTCCATGGCATGATATATTGTTGTAGGCTGAAAATGGTGGGTTTGGCTTCATATATTGTTAAAAATTTATTTCATACAGTTATCTGCTATGCAGCTTCACTATGTTTTGGTAGCATCAACTAATTTTTGAGTTCTGGTAGTATCAACTACTTTTTGCTAGATTATAATTTTAAGCAAGTATAATAAGAAGAGTGACATATTAGAATTCTAAGCTTTATGCTTAGCTGCTTGAATTTTACTTGATATTCACTTGTTGTCAGGATAGTTTCACTGCATTCCTCCATAGTATGCAATTTCACACGTTTTATTCTTCTCACTAACAGCAAGTTGATGTGTCTCTATAGGTTTTTGAAGCCTGTGCATGCTTATAATATTTTTGTTTACCATCCCTGAACCCCTGAAGCTGGCGCCTAGTGACATGTGATATCCCACAAGTATAGGGGGTGTATCGCAGTATTTTCGAGGGAAGTGAAACCCAATTTATTGATTCGACACAAGGGGAGCCAAAGAATATTTGTAAGCCTTCACAACTGAGTTGTCAGTTCAGCTGCACCTAGAAACAATCTTGCTCACAGCAGTTTATCAGTAGCAACAGCTTTGTAGTAGGAAAAGTAAAGTAATAGTAGTAGTAAAGTAAAGACAATAGTAACAATAGCAGTAAACAGTAGGATTCAAGTGTGGTAGGCATAGGGATGGATGATGGGCGTTGCATGGACAAGACAATTCAGATGGCAATCAGAACATAGGGCAATTGCAGATAAATAAGATAAAGCATCCAAGTACTAGATAATCCTAGGCATGTGTTCTATATATAATCATACGTGCTCACAATGAGAACTTGCACAACATCTTTTGTCCTGCCAGCCCGTTTGCAGCGGGGCCTCAAGGGAACTACTGGCAATTAAGGTGCTCCTTTTAATAGAGCACCGGAGCAAAGCATTAACACTCCATGAACACATGTGATCCTCACATCAAAGCCATTCCCTCCGGTTATCCCGATTTCTGTCACTTCGGGGCCATTGGTTTCGGACAACAACGTGTGTATACAACTTGCAGATAAGACCATAAACAATACTATCATAATGAATCAATAACATGTTTAGATCTGAAATCATGGCACTCGGGCCCTAGTGAGAAGCATTAAGCATAACAAGTTACAACAAAGTCATAAAGCACTAATAGAAGATACTAGGCACCATTCCCTAACAATGTGATGCCATTACATGAACGATCTCATCCAATCCCTACCATCCCCATAGCCAACAGCGGGGGATTACTCACTCATAGATGGGGGAAACATGGATGGTCGATGCAGAAGCGATGATGATGATGATGGCGATGATCTCCTCCAATTCCCCGTCCCGGCAGGGTGCCAAAACGGAGTTTCTAGTGCTGTTTCGTGGAATCTAGTGGTGGCGGCGAAGCGGAACTCCTTCTGGAAAAACGTCGACCCCCCCTGAGTTTTTAGGTCATAAGGCATCTTATAGGCGAAGAGGGAGACCGAGGGGGTGTCTGGGGCGGCCAGACCACCCCCTGGCGTGGCCATGCCCAGCCCGCGTGGCCATGTGGTGTGGCTGGGCCCTAGCCCCTCTTCGTCTCGTATTCTGGCTCCTGGTGTCCCTCGGTGAAAAACTGACTTTGGCTTTTGTCCCGTCCAATTCCGAGAATATTCATTTTCTGACTTTCCTGGAACCAAAAACAGCAGAACATAGGCAGCTGGCACTATGGCTCTTGTTATTAGGTTAGTCCAAGAAATCATATGAAAAGTACTCCAAAGTATGGACAAAACATAAGAAAGTAGATAAAACCAAGCATGGAACATCAAAAATTGTGGATACGTTTGTAATGTATCAACATCCCCAAGCTTAACTCCTGCTCGTCCTCGAGTAGGTAAGTGATGAAAATAAAGAATAATTTTTGAGGTGACATGCACCATCATAAACTTGATCAAAGTATTTGTAAAACATTCATAGCTGGGATCATAGTACTTCAACATAACATGAAAGACAAAGTTCTAGCAATAAAACATAGCAACTATGTTGCAACATGAAAAGGCACAAACAAAAGATTCATGAATAACAATGCTTTGCAAGACGTTTGTTTGTTTCACATAAAGAAAACATAACATAGTGGTATTCAGCTTGTCCCTCATAGAGTAGCAAAAATAAATGCATAGGACATCTTCAAAGTTCATAAGAGTGACTAGATACAAATAGTTTAAAACAAGCAATATCAAAGCTATGCATCAATCAACAAGTCTTGGGACAATGCACATAGAACGAAGAATGGCCACTATGCTCTCAAAGTAGGTGCATAAAGATAGAAGGTGGAGACTCAACATAAAAGTAAAAGAAAGGCCTTCATAGAAGGAAGTAGGGATTCAAGTCTCATAAAGAGCTTCCAAAAATTATAGTACTTATTAGCTTTCAGCTGTCATTGCCCCTATCATAAGCATCTTGAAGTGATTAAGGTTAAAGTGAACAAACTATGGTGTATATGCTTGACAAAGTATAAGTTGGAAATCTCATGTCCCTTGAATACGAGGGCCGCTCCTCATGCTACTCAAGTTTAGTTACTGGTAAGTTCTTGTCATTGTCAGTACATGTGTATCATAGAGAACTGCCAATGGGGTACCCCTTGCCCGATGATAGCCCCATATCAAAATGACAAGGCAAGCAGACAACGAGCTTCTCAGCAATCTTCTTATTTACCATGGGAAAATGGTGCTTTTTTCTCTTTCCTCTTTTCTCATATCTCTTTTTTTCTTGTTTTTTCTCTTTTTCTCAATATCTGACTCTTTTTTTATAAGAAGAATGCTTCATAGACAGCTCATTATGGTTACGTTGCAGGTTTCCACCATGACGACATGGATTAGACAAGCGGCCCAGGCGTTTCTCTAACACACATACATAACTCCATGGACTTACAAGCTCTCCCGACGACATCCATAGACAAAAGAGCATGATATCAACTAGGTACAAAGTACCCGTGCAATGTTGAAAGAGGTCCCCATGACAACATGGTTCTTCTAATCCCCAACAAATAAGTGCAAGCATATACAACATAGACGACACAATGGTTCAAGTTTATTAAGGGCAAGAAAAGTAAAGTGTGCCATCAAGTTCGTGAGAGCTTTAATCACTAGTTTTCTCATAACAAGTTTAATTTGGAAGGTAAACAAAAACATGAATATACTTGGAATATCATATGCTAATAGGTAGGTATGGTGGACTCTTTGGAATAACTTGTTTTAGGGAGTTGGATGCATGAGTGGAACTCATACTTGGTTGCGGAGGCTAGCAAAAGAGTGGGAGCGACAAACTAAGCGAGCAATAATGGCGATAATCATGCAGAGCGACAAAACATCATTGATCAAAGCATAAAGTGATACTACAAGTTGAAAACTAAAGGATCTTCAAGGCTATGGTGACTTGGGATAGTCATAACATGGTGTGAGCATGCGCCAAGTCAACCCAAATAAAGCATCAAAGGAGAATACCACAATAGTATGCTTTAATATGCTAAAACAACGCATGATTCATCCAAGGCACATTAAGAAATCTCAATTGTTTATAACAAGTCATGCTACAACAATGAATACTAAGCATAAAGCCAAAACAATATCAAGCATGGCATGACAAAGCATAGGCCACAGTGAAAAACAAGCTCTCTTTACCACTTAAGCATGAACTTTCTACTCTTTTCCAAACAAAACCAAACTATTTGAAAACCAATGTATGAAAGAGGAGGTCCAACCAATTTATTCAGCAAACTAAGCAAACCAAGCAAACGAAATACCAAAATGAAAAACGAAAAAAAGATGCTCCAAGAACAACACAAATGTGTATGAAACAATAAAAATGAAGTGTTTGGAAGAATCCTGGATTTTTTATTGATGAAGAAGGGGATGCCTTGGGCATCCCCAAGTTTTGACGCTTGTACTTCTTGAATATTTCTTGGGGTGACACGCGTGGTATCCCCAAGCTTGAGCTTTAGTCCATCCTTCATCTCATTACTCATTCCTTCCATACACCTAAAGTTTTTCCTTCATACAAAACTTTACACAATCTTTATTAGCAACATTAGTGCACTCAAGATAATAAGTCTTTGGGTTCAGTTACAACACCAATAAAACTTCCATTAAAACACAAGCTACTGTAGCACTTCCCTCAAAAAGCTAAATTCCCCAAAAGAACTCAAAAAAGGAACAAATAAGAAGCAAATACAAAAATGGCAGAAATCTGTCAAAACAGACCAGCAGGTAAAGACGAATTTTTTCGAAGACCTTATGTTGCTCAAATCAAAAAGTGTTGAACTAACGAAAGTTATATAACAACCTGGGGCAGAAGCACAACAATTCACGCCTCAAAAGGACGTACAGAGATTTTACACGAATTTGTAAGGTGAAGCATGGAAATCTGTTTCGGGACAGCAACTTTCCCAATCATTACTTCGCTCTCAATAGAGGTTACTCTTGACACAAAAACTAAATAAAAAGGATAAGGAGCAGTTATTACTGAAGTAATAACTTCCAAGACTCATCTAAAACTTTTGGGTTATCTCCTAATAAGTATTTTTCTTTAACGCCTTTAAGTTAGGCTTCACATAAGAAATATGAATTGAAGTAAAAGCGAGCATCAAGAAGAAAATTCAAAGCACATTTAAGTCTAACCCACTTTCTATGCATAGGAATCTTGTAAAGAAACAAGTCATGAAAGCACAAATCAACAAGCATAGTAAAGCAAAACAAGTGCAACTTCAAAACTTTCAGCACATAGAGAGGTGTTTCAATACCATGAAAACTTCCACAACCATATTTCCCTCTTTCATAATAATTTTCAGTAGCCTCATGAATAAACTCAACAATATAACTATCACATAAAGCATGCTTTTCATGTTCTACAAAAACATAATTTTTATCAAGCTCAAAAATATTGGGATTAAAACCTTCAAACCCACTTTTAACAATTCTATAACAAGATGACTGATCATTCAATATAGGACCATCGTCTAGAGATTTATCATAAACAGTTTCTAAGAAAAACTCTTTAGTACCATGCATCTCGAAGTTAGGCACAAATAAAGGATTATCACAGATAACATGAGCATAACATTCATCCTCCTTTGGTAAGCATGGGGGACAATCAAATAATGTAAGGGATAAAGAGTTACTCTCATTAGAAGGTAGGAATGGGTAGCTAATCCATTATTCCTCCTTTTGTTCATCACTCTCCTCCTCTTTTTCATCTAATGAGCTTTCGGGTTCATCACTTTCTTCTTCCATAAGATCCTGCAAGGCATTAGTCTCTTCCATTTGTGGAAAGCATCTATTAATATATTGAAGAATATAGCCATTTTCTCCCTTGTAATTATCAAAGCAAAATTTAAGTATACCATAAACCTCATATTTATAAGGTGAATCATCAATATTTTCAAGCAAACTAGCAAGTTCAAATGCACCCTTCCAAGCAATAAATTCCTCAATTTGTTCCACATCATAAAAGTCATAATTTCCCTTAACATAAGAAGATATGGTAACATTATCATTATACTCACATTGAAAAGGGAGGTGTTTGTACCTCCTACAGCAACAAGATTTATCAAAGCAATAAGTAACATTATAAGTAGAGCACAAGTTTATAGCAATGGTATACAATTTATCAATTTGTTCCCATACGGGTTTCCCTTTTTGTGACAAGCGGTGTTCCTTATAATAATATTTTTGTTCTTCCGTGAACCCCCTTGCTAATAAGATTCAGTTTCAAAGAAACCAACTATTGATAAAAAAAGCATGATAAAGCAAGACAATAACAGACCAACGAAAATACCAACTAGAGTAGGAACTAATTTTTTGTATTTTTGATAAAGAAACAAGCAAACAAGGCGGAAATAAACTAAGCTGGAACAATAGTGATTCCAAGTGAACTTGATAAATAAAGCTATGCTCCCCGACAATGGCGCCAGAAAATAGTCTTGATGACCCACAAGTATAGGGTGTGTATCGCAGTATTTTCGAGGGAAGTGAAACCCAATTTATTGATTCGACACAAGGGGAGCCAAAGAATATTTATAAGCCTTAACAACTAAGTTGTCAGTTCAGCTGCACCTGGAAACAATCTTGCTCACAGCAGTTTATCAGTAGCAACAGTTTTGTAGTAGGAAAAGTAAAGTAATAGAAGTAGTAAAGTAAAGACAGTAGTAACAATAGCAGTAAACAGTAGGATTCAAGTGCGGTAGGCATAGGGATGGATGGATGGGCGTTGCATGGACAAGACAATTCACATGGCAATTAGAACATAGGGCAATTGCAGATAAATAAGATAAAGCATCCAAGTACTAGATAATCCTAGGCATGTGTTCCACATATAGTCATACATGCTCGCAATGAGAACTTGCACAACATCTTTTGTCCTGCCATCCCGTTTGCAGTGGGGCCTCAAGGGAACTACTGGCAATTAAGGTGCTCCTTTTTATAGAGCACCGGAGCAAAGCATTAACACTCCGTGAACACATGTGATCCTCACATCAAAGCCATTCCTCCTGGTTATCCCGATTTCTGTCACTTCGGGGCCATAGGTTCTAGACAATAACGTGTGTATACAACTTGTAGGTAAGACCATAAACAATACTATCATAATAAATCAATAACATGTTCAGATCTGAAATCATGGCAATCGGGCCATAGTGACAAGCATTAAGCATAACAAGTCGCAACAAAGTCATAAAGCACTAATAGAAGATACTAGGCACCATGCCCTAACAATGTGATGCCATTACAGGAACGATCTCATCCAATCCCTACCATCCCCATAGCCTACAGCGGGGGATTACTCACTCATAGATGGGGGAAACATGGATGGTCGATGGAGAAGCGATGGTGATGATGATGGCGATGATCTCCTCCAATTCCCCATCCCGGTAGGGTACCAGAATGGAGTTTTTGGTGCTATTTCGTGGAATCTGGTGGTGGCGGCGGAGCGGAACTCCTTCTGGAAAAACGTCGACCCCCCTGAGTTTTTAGGTCAGAAGGCATCTTATAGGCGAAGAGGGAGACCGAGGGGGTGTCTGGGGGCGACCAGACCACCCCCCGGGCACGGCCAGGCCTAGCCTGTGTGGCCAGGTGGTGTGGATGGGCCCCAGCCCCTCTCCGTCTCGTATTCTGGCTCCTGGTGTCCCTCGGTGAAAAACTGACTTTGGCTTTTGTCCTGTCCAATTCCGAGAATATTCATTTTCTAACTTTCCTAGAACCAAAAACAGCAGAAAACAGGCAGCTGGCATTATGGCTCTTGTTAATAGGTTAGTCCAAGAAATCATATGAAAAGTACTCCAAAGTGTGGACAAAACATAAGAAAGTAGATAAAACCAAGCATGGAACATCAAAAATTATGGATATATTTGCAATGTATCAACATGCTGAACCATCACTATATGATGCATGAGAATTTTGCATGCCTCTATATTTGTACTTCTTGAGGCTTGCACCTGTTTAGTTATTCCAAATACATGATTTCTACTACACAGGAAGGAGTAGCATATTATATTGTAGTAGTTAGCATATCTGGGTTGTAATAGAGTATGTAAATATTGTAATAGACTAAATCTGGTAGGTTTTTGATGAATTTAATGTGTTTTGTACTATTATTTGAAATACTATTTATGTATGCAGTTTGAAAATATGTGATGTATAAACCTGCTGGTGGGACCCGTTTATACAAATTATCCCTTATAATCAACTAATTTATGAAATCTATGTGACAAGTGGGATATATCTGAAAAACGGGATCCATGATGGCTGGGGCCATGTGAATTAAAAATTGACTAAATTGTTGGGCCAAAAAAAATGCCACGACCCAAAAATATATGGGCTAAATTATTGGGCTTGGCCTACTAAATAACTACACCATAAATGACAAATTTGTAAAATAAAAAGGCTGGAATTGTTAGGTTTGGCCCACGTAGAGCACCTTGTTGGATTGGGCTGAATTTGATATATAAGCATTGCCACGTAGGATTGGCTTACGTGGAGGCTTACGTGGACATACTAAATAGCCGGTGACAAAACCATCTCTATTAGTCATAGTATGCTTTATTGTTCGTTAGTGACTCTCAACTTTTGACCATATGTTTTTGGTCACAAGAAGGTCACAAATGGAGAAAAATGACCATCTAGTGACCAATATGGAGGGTCAAAAATTACCATATTTCTTGTAGTGACATGAAAGCAAACAAGGCCACAATCAACACAGGGCAAAAAAGGACCAGTGCATTACAACAAGCAGTTGAACAAGGCATCAATACACTTTAATAGGTATTTTTAGCACCGATTTATAGGAATTGGAATCACCTCAATTGCTTTTATTAATTTTTTCTAAAGATTTAAATATTGGATACTACTTAGAGAGGGGATTTAACACCAATGCCAATTTCTTTGGGATACCATTATACAAAGGCGGTAACATTAGGTAGATATTGAAATAGTAAAACCACTAGAAGTGGTTTCATCATTTCATCAATTTTCTTTATTTAGTTATGATTTTTCTAGTGGAATTAACCCTTGTTTTGGTACTTAAATCATCATAAAATATATGTAAGTCATATAAATATTTCCCCTTAGGGTTTGGAAGACACATGAGTACTGGTTCACTGAGAGTTGGTTTTACTTCAAAATAATTACCATAACGCCCTTGACAAAATCCCAAATTCAGTTTTGCAAGGAATTTGTATTTTTGACCAGATTTATTTTATGGGTCCAAATAACATGAGACTAAGGAAAATGGATAGGAATTACAAATACCTTCCAGTAGAATTTGGATTCATCATTTTTGGAGTTGCATAACTTCTTCTATGATTTATCTAGTGAAACAACCCTAGACAGAAGAGTTTAGTTCACTAAAATTCATAAGAGGCTCAATAAATCTTGAGCTCCTAGGTTTTGATAGGTCTTGCAGTACCACATCACTGAGAGTTAGAATCAATTCAAAATATGCAGCGGGTCTACTTTGGGAAAAAGTGGAAATCATATTTGGGCTTATTTTATTATTTTTGTTGCAGTAGATGCACCAATCTTTTTTGGCATGGTACCAGGGCCACATACAAGGTACTAGAAATACCTTTCATTAGAACTTTGTTTCAAGAAGTTTAGACTAGGCAAGATCTAGATATGAATTTTTGACTAGATAGGACACATCTTAGTAGAATGAAAACTAGAAAATGTGTATTTTGTATTTTGGCTAGATTTTGCTTCTGCATGTTGGGAAAAGAGGCAGATACATGCCAAAATCTTGATCTAGCCACAACTAGGCATTTCCCAATTTTGTTTTTATTTAATCCTAACATCAATTTAACAGTTCTAGGTAAATGGAAAAATAAATAGGGGCTCCTGGGCCCGATCCGGAAGGAGATGGGCCATAGTGGGCAAAATTGGCCCACCCGAGCAGATCTAAGGTGCGGGATCACGGGATTCAAACGTCTCGACTAGGGCCCGCTACGTAACATCCCAACATTAGAGCTTATAAATAAGCTGAGATTAGGTTTGTGCATTGCATTCATGCATAGAAAATCTGGATAATTTTTGCGCTTTTGAGTAAAACATGTCAAAGTGATTGAAGCTTCTCTTAACTTGATAGAACTGTAGTAGATCATAAAGTTGATTGCGATAAGTTTCAACATGACTTTGCCTAAGAACCTATTTCTGGGTAAAGGTAATTGGATCTATGGGTAGATCAAATGTAATAAAACAAAACCACAACTCATTACTCAAAGATGAATACTGAATCTTCTAAAGATTACATAAAGGAATTCTTTACAGCAACCCTGGTTACCAAATCAAGGATATAAAACAAGTAAAGAAGTTCAATAACTAAACCTTGACAAACATGCTTACCATATGAAAGAGCATGTGGGCCCCCATGTGTGGTTTTGGTAATTAATGACAATCTTTATGGACAATCTTTATGGACCATATGAAAGAGCATGTGTACTTGTAGGATTTGTCCATTGGCATCGCTTGGAGCATGTGTTGGCTTCAAGGTCAATGAAATGAAGAAGAAGATGCATTGTGGAAGCTCAATATGTGCCATTCCTAGAAGATCTCATGTTTGCTGCTTGCCATCCTCGGTGTTTTTGGATCGATGAAGACAAGACCGAAGGATGCTCAAGGCAAAGGTACACTTGATAGGTTTTCCCTTTTACTGGTCTCATGTTGACCGGGTTTAGGATAGATAGCCGTACTATCAAGAGGGGCTCTCGAGTGAGTATCTCGATCATATCGTTCAGAGAGAGCTCAAAACTTTGCATACTTGCATCATCGTATTTGGTTGTTTATTTGTCTTATAAAAGTGAGGATATAGAGCTTGTGGTAATCTTCATATCAATCTCTTGTTCATCAAAATTGGATCTCCTTTTATATCTTGTTGCGATTTTGATCTTGGCGGTTTTCCGGATACTCACCGAGTGAGGTATCTCACATTATTCTACTTGATACTTTCTCACTTGGTGATATCCAATATTTCCACTTTTAATTAGGTATCTCTTGTTGTCCTCTTTCCAACGCAATTGGAATCGGGGCAAACGGAATTACCAACCAATAGTTATCGCCATTGCAATATTTGTCGTTTTGATTTAAAAAGAAAAACAAAAGATTTTATCTATTGGGCCAGGCGGTACTACCGGGCCCGGTACCGCCCAGACCTGAGCCGCGCGCCTCCCCTCTGTGTGGCCCGGTTGCGCCATCTGGTAGCACCGGCCCAGCGCAGTACTACTGCCCGGGCAGGCCGGTAGCACCAGCCGGCCCAACGCGTTCGCCCGCCCTGCTCCCAGGCCGCCTCGCTCCGCTTGCCCTGCTTCCCTCGCGCACGCAGCCGCTCCCGCGCTCGACCGCCTCGCTCGCTGCGCGCCTTCCTCCCCTTCCCGTCTCGCTCGCTGTTGGGCCGGACCAGCCGCCGCCAGCTCGCTAGCTCCCGCATGCCGCCGCGCGCGCGTCGCGTGCCCCGCTCGCTAGCTTCCTCAATCCCCTGCCGTGCTGCTCTCTCTCACCCTTGATCGCTCGCTGTGCGTTGACCTGCTGCCGCTGCTCGACTCGCCTGGTGAGGTGTGGTAGTACCAGTTGGATCTGGTACTACCAGCCCACCCAGGAAAATTTGCCCCAACGGACAGAAAAATATGGCCCCTATATAAAGGCTTATCTCTCCTTTTTCTAGATTGCTTCTTCTCTCTTTCTTACTCAAGATTTGGCTATTATTCTTTCTACTCTCTTGCTTGATTTCTCTCTTTTCCCTCAATGGTTCTTGCTCATATTTGAAGGGAAGATAGAGGAGATCTAGATCTACAATTTGACCAAATCAAATCACCCCTTTGTGGAGTGAATCTTTGGGATCTAGATCTTTGGGGCTTTTTGTGATCCCATTTTGTGTTCTTCCTCTCTTATTCCCCCAAGTTCTTTAGTAGCCTTGTTGGAATTTGAGAGTGAAGTTGTGGAGCATTTTTGTGGTGTTCTTGCCTTTTGCATTTGGTGCATCAGTGTGTGTTCTCTCTGGAGGATTTGTTCGGTGATATTCATCGTTGCTTGTCCCTCTTGGGTTCTTGGAACCCTAGACGGTTGTGTGGCCTTTGTGGCGTGTTCTTGGAGTCTTAAATTAAGTTATGAAACTCCCCCAAGATTGAGGCCTTTGTGGCGATTATTGGGAGCCTCCAATTAAGTTGTGGAGATAGCCCCAATCTTTTACGGGTTCGGTGACCACCCTTAAGTGTCCCATAGTGGAACGGGTGCTTGCCCGCGTGGTGGGTGCTCGGGAGAATAGGGTGAGGCCTTGGTGGTGTTGGTGGTCTTAGTATCGCCCACCCCTCCAACGAGACGTACTCCCTTGTTGGGAGGAACTCGGTAAAATATCGTCGTCCCCGCGTGCCTCGGTTATCTCTATACCTAAGCTCTTTACTTATGCAATTTACATTGTGATAGCCATCGTGCTTGAAGTAGTTATCTTACTATCATAGTGTTGCTTGTCTTTCTTAGCATAAGTTGTTGGTGCACATAGGTGAACCTTAGTATATCTAGGCTTTGTGCTTAACAAAAGAAAACGCTAGTTTTATTCCGCCTTTGTTAAGCCCATCTCGTAGAAGTTTAAATCGCCTATTCACCCCCCCTCTAGGCGACATACGTGATCTTTCACCATCGTTATTCCTACCATGAGCATCATGGTAGTTTCTAAACACTAACCCCTTATCACTAATAGAGTAGGAAGGAAGATAAGTCATGACCATTCACCATATAACCTTAGTACCATACTTATGTATGCCATTCTCATTGAACTATGTTATAGATTTGTTGATCATCAATGTTGAGTGATCCATTCTTGACCTAGCGCTTATTGACCTTTAGCCCTGAACCTATTATACTGACCTTCCTAAGTCCTAGAGTAAATTGATGAAGATAAGTAACTAGTTATGGTAGAGTGTGCCATCAACATTGGGATGAGATTCTTAGTGGAGATCAAACCATTTGATGTTGGAGGACTTAACTCACTCCTAAGTTAACTGGAAGAAGCATCTAAATCTAAAAGTTAAGCTAGTAATTAAGAAGTTACAAGAAATCTAGTAATGAAAGAGTATCAAAGAATGATCTTGATAAACCAAATAACTACAAACTTAAAGTAAACTTCATTAACAAGATAAACCCTATGAAGAGACCAGGTGTAGTAAAAGCCTACTACTTAGATGAGGATAGATCTTTTTTTCCATACAATCCCCATGACATAGGGATCGGGTTCCACTATCAAAAGATAACGGAACAAACAGTCATCCGAATCAGGTTTTCAAGCTCCTGGAGCTTAGAACTACATACAAACAGGTCCATGCTAAAAGAGTAGCAAGGATCAAGAGAGATGGATAGAGAGACGCAAGAGGAAGCACCGCATGACGCTAGTGTTTCAACAACCTGATCACAAACACTAGGGGCAAGAGAAATCAGAAATCCTCTCACCCCACAAAAGACACAGCAAATGTAATCTCACAAAGGAGCATCTCAGATAGGCACACCCCCGGGAATCAAAGTTGTTTTTGTTGGTGTTTCTAGATAAGAGCATCATTTCTCCTTCCCAGCATCTTCAGGGGATCTTGCACGCTTCCTACTAGTAGAAGGTAGTCCTAGCAGTGAGATCGGGGCTATGTCCATGTCCTCAGCCTCAGACAGAGCATTTCTCTGCACCACCTCAGCACCACTCATCAAAGCCTCTCTCTCCTCTTCATTGTGAAGACCTGCCCAGTATTCAATAAAGACACAGGCAAACATGATCAAATCAACAGGGGAGTTAATCAATTTTTGTTCAAAACAAGCTCTATTTCTGAGCTTCCAAATAGTCCAACAAATAGAGGCTAAAGCCGTAATTTGAACATTACGACTGACAGCAAGATATTTCGGAATCCACCAGAAGTACTGTGAAAAGGACCCAGGCCTATCCACAGCACCTACTGATTTTCCAATTACCCCCCACACATACTTTACAGCCCCACAGGTAAAAAAAAGGTGACCAATAGATTCTTGCTGATCACAAAATCTGCATCTTGTATCCCCAGTCCACTTTCTCTTTTTCATATTGTCTTTGGTAGGTATGGCATTGTGCCAGATTAACCACAGCCATATCTTGATCTTCAAGGGGACTTTAGCTTTCCACAGGTGTTTGAAACTCCTATCCACACCTCTGTTGGAGATATGATTATACATGGATTTAATAGTGAAGATGCCACCCTTATTCCACAACCATCTGGGTCTATCCACCCCTGCTGACAAAGGAACCCCCTGCCTATTATCTGCAGTCTATTATATTTTCCTTGTTTCTCACCATCTAGCACTCTTCTAAAAGAGCAGTGCCAACCTCTTGTAGCCATGACAGCAACTGACACATTCTGATCACAACAAATGTCAAACAACTCAGGAAAAATGATTTTTAGAGGAGCATCCATACACCAAGCATCACCCCAAAAATGTGTCCTCGTGCCATTTCCCACAACCATCTTTCTTCCTGCCAGGTAAATTTCCTTTACCTTCAACAGGTCAGACCAACAAGCAGAGTCAGATTGTTTATGCTTCACAGAGTAGATTCCCCCACTACCTAGATATTTTCTTCTCACAAAAATCTGCCAGGGTCCTTCCTCGGTCTCCAATCTCCACCATCATTTACACAGCAAACTGATATTGAAGATCCTTACATTTTTAATACCTAGGCCACCTTTCTTTTTAGGTCTGTAGATATACTTCCACTTCACCATTTGATACTTTTTCCTGCCTGTTTTCCCATACCAGAAGAAAGCTCTGATAGGTTTCTCTATTTCCTCCACATTTTTCTTGTGTAAAAGAAACATAGACATAGGGTAGACTGCTATACTTGACATACATGCAGTAATTTTCACATATCTCCCTCTAACAGATAAAGCACCTCCCATCCACCCATCCATCTTTTTACACATCCCTCTCCTATGAACCTTAAGTCAGTCACAGAGCATTTTCTACTACAGATAGGCAGGCCCAGATATTTGATTGGCCAATCACAAATTTGACAATTAAAAAGATCTGCATACATCTTTTGCTTCTCATCATCTTCTAAGATCATCAGCACTTCAATTTTTTCAAAATTGATTTTCAGACCTGACATAGCTTCAAAGAGATACAAAAGCAGTTTCAAATTCCTAGCCCCCTCCACATCATCTTTGATGAACAAAATAGTGTCATCAGCATACTGCAATATAGCAATGCCTTTAGCAAACAGATTATCTGCCAGCCCAGTAAAAAGGCCACCTGCCTGAGCATTCAACACAATTTTAGCCAAACAATCTCCAGCCATATTGAACAAGAAAGGAGAGAAAGGATCTCCCTGTCTGACCCCTTTATGACTTCCAAAATAAGGACCCATCTCACCATTCACCTTTACATTCAAGGTCCCCATTGTAAAAATACTTCTTAGCCAACTCAGCCAATCTTCACTGAAGCCCTTCTGTTTGCAGCAATGAGACAGGAAATTCCAATTAACTTTGTCATATGCCTTTTCAAAATCCAACTTCAGCACTATCCCCTGTTGTTTCTGAACTCTGGATTCTTTCAAGATTTCATGTAACAGAGTAACCCCATATGATATATATCTCCCTTTGATGAAAGCTGTCTGACATGTATCTATCAACTTATTCATCACAGGTTCAACCCTAATAGTGAGAGCTTTTGTGAAAATTTTGAAAAGCACTTGCAACAGACAAATAGGTCTGAATTTTTGAATTACATCAGCATCTTCACTTTTTGGAATCAAAGTAATTGTACTATAATTGATACTACTCAAATCAATTTTATGAGAATGAAAATCCTCAAAATCTTCCAAAATATCACCCCTGATAACATGCCAGCACAGTTGATAGAACTCTACTGGCATCCCATGAGGGCCAGCAGCTTTATTCTTCTCCATCTGATTCACAACCTCCCTAATCTCCTCTTATGTGAAAGGTCTACTCATTTCTTCTCTATCACAGTTATTCAACTTTTCCCAATTTTCCCAATTATCATCAGACAACCTGATAGCAAAACCTTCAGCAGGTCCAAATAAGTTTTTGTAAAAAGCAGTGGCAAGAGTCAAGATATCATAGGTCCCTTTAATCTCACCATTACCACTTTGCAAAGAATAGATCATTTTCTTCCTTCTGACACCATTAGCCACCCTGTGAAAGTATTCAGTGTTACTATCTCCTTTAAGCAGCCACGAATCTCTTGACCTCTGTTGCCAATATTGTTCCTCTTTCTCATATATTTCAAAGAGCTTCCACTGTACCTGAGCTTTACGAATTTGTTGTGTTTTATTCAGCAAAATCTTCTCCTCAATGTCTTCTAACTCCTGCAGTTCATCAGTTAACTATTTTCTCATTTTCTTCTCCTGTCCCCTGATGTGAGCACCCCAGCCTTTGAGATCACTTCTCACATTCTTTAATTTCTTCTGAATTCTATCCAAACTGTTTCTGCATCTAATAGGCTTATTCTAGATTTTTTCAATTCTCTGTATAAATTCAGGATTGGTCAACCAACTTTTCTCAAGTCTTAAATTTTTTGTACCTGCTTTCTGCCCTTCCATGGTATCAACAATCAAAGGACTATGATCATATACTTCTCTAGTTAGTTTATGCACAGTAACTAAAGGAAAAATAGCTTCCCACTTTTTGCAAATGAGAATCCTGTCCAATTTCTCCAAAATGGGAATTTTCTGATTGTTGGACCAGGTAAATTGCCCCCCTTGACATCTGGATTTCCCTCAAACCATAAGTATTAATGATGTTATTGAAAACATGGCTCCATGTACTTAGGACATGATTCCTTTTTTTTCAAAGGAAAATCTCATGATATTAAAATCCCCTCCCAACAACAAAGGGAGAGATTGGTCCCTACAAATGCCAGCCAATTCTACCAGAAAAGCCTCCTTGTGTTCTTCCTGTGGTGCACCATATACTATCACTAAATGCCAATATATTTGTAATTTTATATCATGTACTTTCATCTTGACATGAAATTTTCCCACTGATGACCCACATTTTTCCAATCTGGAGGATCTTAGCCCCCCAGAATACCTCCAGATTTTCCAACAGATGGCAACCAACTCCAAGCAAATTGATTCATAGGATCAATTTTCCTGAAAAAATCAGCAGAAAAATCTTTCTTCATAGTTTCCTGCAGCTCTACAAAGTCCAAATGTTCCTGTTGCATAAAGTTTACCAGGTAAGAACTCATTCCTTTCTTGCCAACCCCCCTATAATTGAATATACCACCTATCATAACACTTTTTTCCTTTCTCTTGTTCCAGTTACAACTCCACTCATAGGGTGGTAGTTGCTAACCTTCACAGCAGCAGCTTTTAACTTACATTAACTGCCTCCACCCGACCCACAGACCTCTTTTTTCTTCTTCTTTTCCTGGATATCATTGGGGTAAAAGCTTCTTCTTCTTCATGATCACTTTTCCATTCCAAGAATTCAACTTGTTCTCCCTGTTCTACATTTTCCTGTGTCTTCATATTTTTCTTTCCAGCTAAATTATGTCTAGCAATCTCGAGATCTTTCAAGGAACTAATAAACACACAAGATAGAGAGGAAGATTCTACACCCATTTCTAAAGCTCTATGCATAATATCATCATCATTCAGGGCAGCAAAAGAATTATACAAAGTTAGATTAGTACCTGACAAGTCCCATGTTGAATTTTGTCTCATTCTTCCTTCATTCATGTTAGGACCCCCTCCCAGCTGAGAAAGCCTTTCACTTACCCTGGGTTGAGGAATTTGATGCATTGTATCCTCCTGAACAGCAACCTGTTCCTGCCGTGACCCCTGACTTTCTTGGGACAAGATCTCTGGCTGAGAAGATCCAACCTGAAGAATCACTTGCTCCTGGCTTTGAATAGGAATTTCAACTCCAACCATGGGGTGTTCCATAGGAGGATTGCTCTCCTCATCAGCACCACTCTTAGCAGAGGAATTTTTTACACTATCAGATTCCCCACCTCCCCCATCACTTTCATCTCCTGCACCTCCTTGCTCCTCATCAATCTGTTCCAGTAAGTGACCATATTTTCTCTTGTACTCATAATATTTGTCACTCTTTTTATTCTGCAGCAGATCCTGCACAAACTCTTGGAATGTCTGTCCATCACCATTTGGATCACCTGGATTCACCACAACCCCTATTTCCTGTGGAGCTAGAGCCTGAGCTACCTCCATATGCACCTCACCCATCACTTGTTCCTGATTCTGTTTAGTATTTATATTCTGCTGCCTGGTATTTCCTGCATCAGTCACATTGCCCCTATTTGTAATGTCAGCATTACTCACAACTGGCTCCCTAATTGAAATTCCACCACCAGATCCTCCACTTGGCCAAATTTGAGCCACTCGAGCACCAAAAGACATATCATCAGTATTTCCAGAATTTTCACCTTCAATTCTGGGTCCTTCCCCTTTTTCCCAGGCAGCACATTGTGGAAGGTCAACCTGAGGACAGTTGCTCCTGGCATTATCATTCTGTGTATTCTGTCCTACATCAACTCTTGTATCAGTTCCCCTAGCAGTAACTAAAGTCAGCACAGGTCTATTGCTATCATCCTCTGGTCTATCTGGAGCAGCTGGAATATCCCCACTTCCCACATCAACAGAGACAGGTATATTAGGTGTGGCATCTGGAGCAAATATTTCTCTTGTGTATTTAAATTCATAGATCCCTCCTTTCATTTCTCCTCTTCTTGTATTTGGCACTAAAGTCACATCTTTATAGGCCACCTTAACCCTCACATAAGCCAGATTTCTGAGACTGTTTCTGTCCATTGCCAAAGGTTTTCCAATTAGAGATGCCACATAGAAAACTATGGATTTTTCTCTATATTTCATGGTTATGCCAACCACACAAAACCATGCTTCCTCAAGCCATTCAACAGGTTCCAAATCTCCATTCCATTTAGAGATCTGAATCACAGCATCAGGAATAGTCTTCATAAACACTTTCCCAAAGTGAAAGTCCTCAATGGATTTAGCAGAAGGAAACCTCATGAGAAACTCAACATCACTGATGGGCCTGGCATTGAATCTCCACCCAGAGCCAACAACATCTGCCCATAGTTGGAATTCCTTTTCCAGGTCTTTTCTAGATACATCCCCCCTAACCACCATAATATGAGCATAATTGCAGTTTTCCATTAGCTGAAAAGTTGATTCAGTGACTGGGATTAAGTGAAAACCTTGATCAAAGTCCGTGCTACCAAAAAACAAAGGTACATATTCCAGGGCTTCTTCTCTTGACAGACCAAAATACTATGGTTGAGTCCACAATTCTCACATTCCTGTCTTCCCACTTCTAAATCTGCAGTCTGTTGAAACCCTTCAATAAGAACATTCTGATTAATATTCATAGGCACACCAACAACCGGTGTAGGTATAGAGGACCCCACCTGTGTTGTGGCCATTGCATCTATCTAACTAGCAGCAACTACTGGCACAGGCTGAGAAACAGCAACAGAAGGGACACTTGCAGAAACTGAAGTAGAAATGCTAGCTGAAGTATTGGTAACAGGTCTAGCACCAGGCATATTGGATCCACCAATCAGATTGATAGAAGCAGTAACAGTTCTAGCAATAGTTGGTTGTTCAACGGTGCATGCAAACAGAGGAGCATCACGCCGGGACGAAGTATGCGCAGAATTACCTGTTCTGCCGGGGAAAGAGGAATTAGACACTACAGAAAGTGAATCTCGCTGCATCTCAGGCCTGTGGCTCCATCTATCTCTCTGTCTCGCTTGCTCTTCCTCTCTCCGACGAGCTTCGATTAGGGCCCTCTCACGAGCAAGATCTTCCCGTCGTTGCGCAGCCGCCCTTGATTCTCTAGCCATGTCATCCCTCTGACGATTCTCCTCCCTGGCCTCTTCTTCCAACCTTCTACAATTTTCTGCAAGTCGATCCTCCTCCCACCGGCACTCCTCATCTCTCCGACGATCTTTTGTTCACGGATCCAGCCACTGTCTCCGCGCCGATCCTCCTGAAACCTTCGGTCTTCTATCTGCCTGCGCGGAGCAGATCCAAACCGTGGCCTGCTTGCATAGGGACCAGGCCGGGCTGGCTTCCGCGGCGGCGAGCGATGAAAACCAGGAGGTCTGCGATCCATCGTCGGCGCCTCTGCGATGAGTACCTCTGCAAAAGATCTCTCATTGCCTGATCTGGTCCCTCTCCACCTCACCGGTTCTACAACTCGTGGGGATGACGGAGGAGTGGGGCGACTGCGCACAAAAACCACCCTACCCACCTCTCCTGATCTAGGGTTAAGCGAAATCTGGGAACCGCCCGTCGATCTGTATCCCCCGCTCCATCTGTGACTCGCATCCGCAGAAATATCCTCCACGCCTTTTGATGCGTGGCCCTCGCACAGATGTGGTCCGCCGGCAGAGGCTATGCGCCTCGCGGAACCGCCGATCAGAATCGTCCGACACGCACGCGCATAGGGCGGCGCGCCGGTGTGACCGTGTCGGCGCTCGCACACACCCCCCTGAGAACCGATCAAGACGTGCCATGTACCGCAGCAGACATGAGCCCCGTACGTAACCTTCGCCTCGACCTGGATCTGATCCATAAGACAACGTCCATTCTCATCAAAAAGAGAGATGGTCCTCGCGCCAGAAATCTCGATCGTCCCTAGTCTACATGGTGCGAGGACACCAGGTACATCCCACCTGAAGAAAACTCGATGTTGTACGGTCGCCGCCGGCAAACTCGTCTCAGGCGGCGGTGAGGTGGAGCATGGAAGCGGTGAGGCGACAAGAGAACCCATCGTCTGAACCCTATGATAACTCAAAAAACACACATCTGAGGATAGATCTTGGTCAGACATTTAGAAGCCTAAGCTTAGGGTGATCAAAGGATGGTGGTCATTAATCCCAAGTCACTTGGGAATAGATGACTAGATGTTGAAGAGTGGTATTGGTGCATCAAGCTAGGATGAACTTTAGTTAGTCAAGTCATCTAGCTTGTTCATGAGAGGTCAAGCTAGTGTATGATGAAGTATAGAACCTGAGTTGAATGGAGTAGTTGGAGAGATGGCAATGTTAACCAAACTTGTACAAGAACAACCTTGTATTAGGAGAAGTAATAGTATACCTCTTCTTGAGGATGATAATCACTTGTTACATAGTGAGGATTGTAATCTTGCAAGCCTAGATGCAAGGTGAATATAAAAGAGTTAATGGATGGAATTAGAAATAACTACATTGATGGATTTTTTTTGAGGGAAAACCCCACTGCAGCTTTTTTCATTTATATGGTATAGTATTTACATAGTTACAAAGAGTACAGAGTCCAACTCAAGGAGGAAAAAAACTTTAAAAAATTATCTCTTATCTAACTGAGAGTTTATCCATTCTTTAAAGTTCTCATGGTGCTTTCTTTTTATTCTGTACTGAACCCATCCCATTTCTTGAAAGAATATTGCCTTCCAACTCTCGAAGGTTGGTCTTTGATCTTTAAAGATTGTCTTGTTTCTACATATCCAGATTCCCAATGCTGCCAGAATGATTATTTCCATTGCGAATGGTAAATTCATTTTAGTCTTAATGTCTACAAAAGCTTCAAATACCGAAAGGTCTGCTGCTCTATTTGGAAAAATGTAATTCCAGCAGTGTTGCAAATGGACAATCCCAAAACAAGTGTACTAGAGTTTCTTTAGAAGATCAGTTAAGAGTTGCATAGTTATAAGTAGGCAATGAGAATTGTTTACTTCCCAGCAAATTCCTTGTGTTTAGTCTATCCAGAAGTATATCTAGAAGAAAAATTTGTGTTTGGGTTGACATGAGGATGCCCAAATCCATGATAAGTGTGGTGGGATAGGAGTATAGCCAACCATAACAAGATAAGCCTTTTTGACAGAGAAATTATCAGATCCCCAAATGTAGCTCCATCTATCATGTTATCCTTGTCAGATAGTTGGTAAAATTCCTTGACAGATTCCTTCCAAATTGACAAATTCAGTGTAGGCTTGCTAAGCTAATGAAAGATAAAAATGATCTTCTAAGTATTCTGTCTGGAAAAACTCATGTACATTTATGCTTGAAGATTTTGCAAAAGACAGTAGATGTGGGAATTTGTTTTGTAAGCATTCATCTTGCTAGAGATCAGTCCAGAAATATGTAGTTTTTTCAGAACCCAAATTGCATCTGGCCATGGCCTTAAAAGTGTCTAGTAATTTTAAGTGAGTCTTCCACCAAAAGGATGCTTCCATGCTTCTTCCAGGTAACTTTCCATTCTAATAATATGTGCCCCAGATGAGGTGGACCCAAGGGATATCATAATGATTGAAAAAATTGTCTAGACATCATCAGTCTTCTTTCTCCAGAGGCAGTGTCTCATATATTTAATTATTTGATCTTTAATGGCAACAGACACATCCAAACAACTCATAAAGAATAGAGGTAGGGAAGAAATGATAGATTAACCAATGCCACAGAGTAGTCTTCTTTCTACTCTTTGCATAATAGGTAAAAAATGTTCCATAGAAGGCTTAGTCAAGCTGAGGGGTAACCCAAGATAAGTTAAAGGAAGGCTTCCAGTTTGACAGCAGATTGTTTGAGCAAAATGTGAAAGTCTTTCATGGTCCAAATTTATTGGCATCAAGCTTGATTTCATGTAGTTCACTTTAAGGACAATTGAAAGAGCAAAAGTGTGAAGAAGAGCTTTAATATAGAGTAGTTGGCCATAATCAGCTTTCATAACCACTAATGTGTCAACATCATATTGGATCACAAGGAAGTCTGGGCAAGAGGGTCATCTTAAAGGTGGGGCCAGAAGATGCATAGCCTTATTTAACATAGATTGCAGAAGGTCAACGGCTAAGACAAACAATAGTGGAGACAAGGGGTATCCCTGTCTAACCCCTCTTCTGTAGTAGAATTTTTTCTAGGGACCCCATTCAGAAGAACTCCAAAGGTACCAGACTCAAAAATTGTCTCGATCCATTTAATCCGTTTCTCCCCAAAACCTCTTGCCCTCAGTATCTTTAATATGGTGGAATGTACAATCTTATCAAATGCCTTTTCAAAATCTAGTTTTAAGATACCAATTTCTTCCTTTGATTTGTGACATTGAAACAGGTATTCAAATGCCCAACCTAGACAATCCTGAATAGATCTTTTTTGAGAAAACCATAATGGTTCTTGTGAACAAGCTTCAAAATGATTGTTTGTATTCTGTTGGCCAGGAGTTTTGTAATGACCTTGAGAACACTATTGAGAAGAGAGATTGGTCTGAAATCTGCAGGTATGGTAGGAATTTCAACTTTTGGGATGAGAGTTATAAAAGAAGAGTTAATACTCTCAACAAACATGTGCCCATCATAGAAATCAGAGATAAGTTTCTTAATATCACTTCCAATTATAGGCCAATAACTTTTGATGAATTCATTGTTAAAACCATATGGACCAGGTGATTTGTCATTGGGTAAGTCTCTATACATCCTCAATTTCCTTATCCAAGAAAGGTATCTCAAGAGAATTTCTTGTCTCCTCATTCATACCATCACCATAGAAATCTTCTAGGTTAAAATGCATCTCAGTCTTCTCAGAGGCACCCATTCTTTCTTTGAAAGCTTCCCAAAGAAGATCAGCTTTTTCAGAATGCTCAGAAACTTCCTAATTACTTTCATTCTTTAGCATTGAGATATAGTTATGCCTATAACTGATAGTAGCCTTTGAATGGAAGAATTTTGTATTTTCATCTCCTAACTTCACCCACTTGATCTTTCCCCTTTGTTTCCAATAGGCATTTTGGTTCTGAAGTAAAGTAATAACATCTGATTTCAACAGATCTCTTAGATTCCACTCATTGATGGTTAAAGTCCTAGTTTCCTCTAGCACATCCGGAAGGTCAATTATTTCATTGACCTTTTTGATTTGATCCTTTAGACAAGGAAGCTATTTAGCCCAAATCTTAAGCCCTCTTCTTACATTTTTAAGCTTGGCATTAATTTTTTTAGCATTGTCACTGTGTCCAACATGAATGTTCCATGCATTTTGCACAATTTGTTAAGTCACTATGTTGCAACCAGAAATTTTCAAATATGAATATTTGTGCCTTTGGTATTATGGTGCCAATAGAGATGACACAAGGGAGATGATCAAAAGTGGGCTTGGAAAGAGGGTACACAAAGGTAGAGGGATAACTATGTGTCCAAGAGTTATAGGTAAAAAACCAGTCCAACCATTCTACCAGAGGATCTTTTTGCATGTTACTCCATGTGAATTTTATTCCTTTAAGTGGCAATTCAATTAGGCCCAAATTACTAATAGCTTCATTGAACAATAGCATATCATTAACATCCCTTCCACTCTTGTTTATTTTAGATAGCCTTCTAATGAAATTAAAGTCTCCCAAAATTAACCAATCCATATCATCTGGCATCACAATATTAGTGAACCAGTCCATAAAGTTAGCTTTCCTTTCTGTATGACAGGGGCCATAAATGTTGGTGAGGATCCATGAATCATTGGAGAGAAGAGAGGTGAAAGTTACTCAGATAGAGAATTCATTTTCGTAGGCTATGTGTCCACGAAAGAGAGAGCTGTTCCAAATGATAATGATTCCCCTAGAGGCACCAATGGAAGGGAGAAATTCAAAACTATCAAACTTTCTAGGGCAGAATTTCCTTAGATAATTCAGGTCAAAATTTTCCCTTTTGGTTTCCTGAAGACATATGATGTCACAATCAGACTCATCAATTTTGTTTCTTAAGGCCATCAATTTTTTCTCAGAGTTAATACCTCTAAGATTCTAGTTCAGGATATTCCATTTTCTTTTGTTATCCATAAAAAACCTGATGATAAGATTTTTTTTGGTGATACAAGGTATGATGTCACTCAGAGAAGACAAAACATAGCATAGCACCAGCATAGTTTGATAGATAAAAGATCCACATAGAGGAAAGTGTGCCCATTACATGTCCACAGGGTAAGGAAACCAGACACAAAATATCTTAAGCTATAATACATCTTAACACTTATTTTGGGGTCTTTTTCTTAGCCTGCTGCCCATAGGTTTCAGCAGCCACATTTCTCTTATTGCCACCCTGATGGATGTTAATGCCATTCTTATTTGGTCCAGACTTACTAGGTGGCTTGATGGCAATTTCTAAGATCCTGCTCTTCTTCAACATCCTTTTCTCCAGTTCTCCCTCTTTAACCTTACAAGAAGAATCAACAAGATTCTTCACAACTTTAGTACTGAGACAAGGTGGAGCAACATTGCAGGTAAGACAGTTTAGATCAGAACAATTGACATGACTTTTAAAACCCCACATTTAATTCCACAATCCTAGGACTCCTTCTCACCTCACTATCCACTAGAGGCTCTTTTCCCCTTCTTTTCTTGGAAGGTGCATTGGGGGCTTGCGAAGTTGGAGAAGAACCATTATTCAAGCAAGAGGGAGCCATCTGTCCAACACACACATTAGGGATGATGAAAGTAATAGTATTTTCCTCACCAATAGGTTCTTTAATAATTTCTCATAGAGATGAAGCAAGGGAGTTTTTTGCCCAACTGAATTTCTCTGGAGTAATGAGCATGAGAGTAATAAAGTTGAACCAACTTACATGAATGTCACAATTAAAGCTGTCTTTTGCAGAGGATGGATTGTTGATGTGTGGGGCAAAAAACCTATCCCAAAGGTCCAGGCCTTGCTTGGTGAAGGTTTGTTTAGCAGTAAGCACATCTCGAAGATGTAAAAAAGGAGTATTGACCCTTACCACCTGCAAATGTGCCTCATTTGGTGAAAGCATATTAGCATCTTCTAACATCCAATCCTCCTAAACATTGGACTCATTGCCATGAGGGCCCTTATCCTCCTGATAGTTCTGAAGAATATTCATGAGACCTTCTCCAATTCCAACATCCTGAAGATTTCCAAAAGCTTGATATTCCACTTCTTGTTCATCCCCAGCATGGTGAAAGGAATATGCCCCGAGAGGCAATAATAAAGGTGTTATTATACATATTCCAAGTATATGATAGATGTTTATTTTGCATGCTATAATTGTATTAATTTGGAAACGTTAATACATATGTGTTTAATAAACAAAAGGAAAGTTACTATTTATGCCTCTCTTATAAACTAGCTCGTTGATTAACAAGATGATCAAGGTTTCCTGATCATGGACATTGGATGTTGTTGATAACGAGGCCACAACATTAATGGAATGATGTGATGAACATTCATCCGAAGTATAGCATTATGATCAAAGTCATTGTGTTTATATTGCTATAACATCTAAAAAGTAATCCTAGTCCTTAGACCATGAGATCATGTTAATCATTAATACTGGAAGAGTATCTTGATAACATCAAACGTCACACTGTGAAAGGGTGATTATAAAGGTGGGTTTAGTGCTAAGAAAGTGTTATGTAGAGGCTCATGGATCAAGAGTGGGATTTTTCCATCCCGATGACGGATAGATATTCTCTGGGCCCTCTCGGTGATATCATATTGGTAAGCTTGCAAGCAAGTGATGAGTTCACTAGAATGTTATATCACGGGAACGAGAAAAGAGTACATGTCGGTAACGAGATCAAACTAGGTATGGAGATACCGATGATCGAATCTCGGACATGTAATTATATCGCGAGACAAAGGGATTTAGTTACTAGCGTTAAAGGTTCTCACGATCACAGAAGTCATCGTAGAATGTGTAGGAGTCAGTATGGATCTCCAGGTCCCGCTTCTGATTATTGATCTGAGAGGGGTCTCGATCATGTATGCATTATTCACGAACCGTAGGGTGACACACTTAAGGGACACCAACACCATTTGGAGCAAATATGTTTCAAACGAATGAATTGCAAAGCGCTGGAATTATTTCAATAGACACTGAAATTGTTTCAGGTCAAATTGCTGAAATTGGTTCTACATGTAATATTGAAATGTTGCAGGGGATTTTATGTGAATGTTTGTTAATTAAAGTAATTAAAAAAATTCTGAATAAAATTAATAAAAGAGTTTTATTACATGTTAAATTTGGAGAAATTTAATGCATTTAAAGTGGAGACTTTAAAAGAGAATGTGAAGGGGCATTTTAATGTGGAGGGGGTTACCACCACATGAATGGGGGAGGTGAGGGGTCACCCCCCATGGGGCGCCGACCATGGGAGGGGTACCCCCACTCCTCCTATAAAAGTCCACCCATCTCACCCTTCTTCCTCACACCTCCTTATGAAGGATCTCTCTCCCCCTCTAGAATTATTCCCCATGGTCTCGGATTAGCGAGATACATGTTCCCGGTGGCATTTCGTCTGGAAGGAGTTGCTGCTTCCGCTGCATCGCTAGAGCAAGGAGGCGGAGGTTGTTCGGTGGCCTGAACGTGTGTGCGAGTGCGGATGTGCTGCTGGTTTACGGCACAAGGACTTCCACACGATCTTGAGATCGGCAAGCGTACGACTACATCATCCACGAGTTCCTACTCGTTAACAAAACTTTGTTGTCTTCGAGGGTAAGCTCTCCATGGATGTATATCCACCCATTGCTTGTATCTACTAGATAGATCTTGGCGTATAGTTCCCATCGTAGGAATTTTTTTTGTTTTCGATGTTGTGAACCCTTCACATGGACAGAGTTAATTGTGTTATCAGAGGAAATGTTTGCAATTTGGGCAGATCTAGTGACATCACTTTTGGCTCCCGAGGAGGATAATTGAGGTTGTCAAAAGGCATATCATCCCCAACAGCAATAATTGGCCCTTGAAGAGGTGCATCATTCCATTGACCCCATCCAGTAGCATCTCCCCTAGGTTGTGATGCAGCAACATCCTTTGCAACCCAATGATCCCAACCACCAACATCACCAATAGGCTGGGTGGTGGTGGGGGGGGGACTGCTGTCCCAAGTCACGAAGGGGATGTGGGTTTTCATTGTCATCTGGCACGGGATCTTCATCAGGTGGGCCCCCACCAAGGAGATTGTTGTGAAGTAATTCCACTAAAAACGTCCATGGCTCAGATTCCACTAGGTCACCAATAGTAAACCTAACACTTTTTGCCACATCCACCAGATCAATAACTCTGAGTTTTGCTATGATTTTGCCTTTGTGTTCATGGTCTCTTTCCCAAAGAAGTACTTTGCCAATTTCAGAGAAAACGGCGTTCAGGTCCTTAGTATGCCAGTGGTCAAGAGGAGGACCAACTAGCATGACCCAACACTCATTATTAAACTGGGTCCTTGGTGGCCCAAAATATATCGAGCTCGTTGGGGAACCCCAAGAGGAAGGTATGATGAGCACATCAGCAAGTTTTCCCTCAGTTATGAAACCAAGGTTATCAATCCAGTAGGAGCAAGGAAACACCCCAAAGGTGTTGCTAGCTGAACTTTGGCAGTGCGCACTACCGGTGCCAGCAGCAACGTGGGGACCTGCACAACACAACCATAGAACTCTGCCCCCAACTTGTGATGAGGTAGTCAATCTCACCGGTCTTGCTTAAAAAAGGATTAAACGTATCGAGTGGAAGAAAGTAATAGTTTGCAGAAAGTGAACACAAAGCAGTAAACAATTGATTATAGATTGATGGTAAAAGAAAGGCCCGGGGTCCATAGTTCACTAGTGGTATCTCTCCTTAAGATAGATGACATGTTGGGTGAACAAATTACAGCGGGGCAATTGACAAACATCGAGAAAGCAATATGCATATACTACTCATCTTGACTCCTTTGAGATTCGATTGGGCATTAAAACATTATACATAGACTGCCATCCAACTGCATCTATGACTAATAATCCACCTTCAGGTTATCATCCGAACCCCCTCTAGTATTAAGTTGCAAGCAATAGATAATTGCATTACGCATTGCGTGTAAAGTAAACAATACGATTGTTCTATGAACAAAGGATTGTTGTTTCCTCCCTAGTAGCAACAGCAAATCTAGTACCTTAGAGATTTCTGTCACTTCTCTAGATTACTAGAGGCATGAACCCACTATCGAGCATAAATACTAACTCTTGGAGTTGCTAGCATCTACTTGGCCAAGATAGCTACTAACAACGGAAAGCATGCAAAATCACAAATAACAAAAACATGATAGAATCAATAATCAATCTGAAATAGCATCTCAATATCCATCGGACCCCAGCAAACACAACATGTATGAATTACAAATAGATGATCTTGATCATGAATGGAGCTTACAAGATCTAAACATGATAACACGAAGAAGGAGAACCAGCCATCTAGCTACTACATGGACCTATAGTCTAGAGATGAACTACTCACGTATCACACCAGAGGCTTGCATGCTGATGAAGAAGGCCTCTAGGGTGAATTCCCCTCTCTGCCAGGGTGCCAGGAAGAGCTTCAGATCCCTCCCGATCTAGGGATGGAGATGAAGGCGCTACAGACTCTTTCGTGAAATTTTGATCGGGTACTTAGGGTTTCTGTATCGGAGGCAATATATAGGCGAAAGGAGAGGTCGAGGGGGTTCCTGGGGCGGCCAGACCACCCCCTGGCGTGGGCCAGGCCTGGTCGCACGGCCAGGTGGTGTGGACGGGCCCTAGCCCCTCTCCGTCTCGTATTCTGGCTCTTGGTGTCCCTCGGTGAAAAACTGACTTTGGCTTTTGTCCCGTCCAATTCTGAGAATATTCATTTTCTGACTTTCCTGGAACCAAAAACAACAGAAAACATGCAACTGGCATTGTGGCTCTTATTAATAGGTTAGTCCAAGAAAGTGTATAGAAAGTAGTCCAAAGTTGGAACAAAACATAAGAAAGTAGATAAAACCAAGCACGGATCATCAAAAATTATAGATACGTTAGCAACGTATTAACATGCCCAAGCTTAACTCCTGCTCGTCCTCGAGTAGGTAAGTGATAAAAAGAAAGAATATTTTTTGAGGTGACATGCACCATCATAAACTTGATCAAAGTATTTGTAAAACATTGATAGCAGGGATCATAGTACTTCAATCAAAACATGAAATACAAAGTTCTAGCAATAAGACAAAGCAACTAAGTTACAACATGAAAATGTACAAACAAAAGATTCATGAATAAAAATGCTTTGCAAGACGTTTGTTTGTTTCACATAAAGAAAACATAGCATAGTGGCATTCAGCTTGTCCCTCATAGAGTAGTAAACATAAATGCATATGACACCTTCAAAGTTCATAAGAGTGACTAGATACAAATAGTTTAAAACAAGCAATATCAAAGCTATGCATCAATCAACAAGTCTTGGGACAATGCACATAGAACTAAGAATGGCCACTATGCTCTCAAAGTAGGTGCATAAAGATAGAAGGTGGAGACTCAACATAAAAGTAAAAGAATGGCCTTCATAGAAGGAAGTAGGGATTCAAGTTTCATAAAGAGCTTCCAAACATTATGGTAGTTGTTAGCCTTCAGCTCTCATTGCCCCTATCATAAGCATATTGAAGTGATTAAGGTTAAAGTAAATAAACTATGGTGTATATGCTTGACGAAGTATAAGTTGGAAATCTCATGTCCCTTGAATACGAGGGCCGCTCCTCATGCTACTCAAGTTTAGTTACCGGTAAGTTCTTGTCATACTAAGTACATGTGTATCATAGAGAACCGCCAACAGGGTACCCCTTGCCCGATGATACGGAAGAATCCCCATATAATAATGACAAGGCAAGTAGACAAAGAGCATCTTAGTAATCTTCTTATTTACCATGGGAATATGGTGCTTTTTTCTCTCTTTCCTCTTTTCTCATATTTTTTTATTTTTTTCTCAATATTTGACTCTTTTTTTATAAGAAGAATGCTTCATAGACAGCTCATTATGGTTATGCTGCAGGTTTCCACCATGACAGCATGGATTAGACCAGTGGCCCAGGCGTTTTTGTAACACACATACATAACCTCATGGACTAACAGGCTCCCATTTCATTTCACACCGACGACATCCATAGACAAAAGAGCATGATATCAACTAGGTACAAAGTACAAGTGCAATGTTGAAAGCGTTCCCCATGACAACATGGTTCTGCTAATCCCCAACAAATAAATGCAAGCATATACAACATAGATGACACAATGGTTCAAGTTTATTAAGGGCAAGAAAAGTAAAGTGTGCCATCAAGTTCGTGAGAGCTTTAATCACTAGTTTTCTCATATCAAGTTTAATTCGGAAGGTAGATAAAAACATGAATATACTTGGAATAGCATATGCTAATAGGTAGGTATGGTGTACTGTTTGGAATAACTTGGTTTTAGGAGTTGGATGCATGAGTGGAACTCATACTTGGTTACGCAGGCTAGCAAAAGACTGGGAGCGACCAACTAAAAGAGCAATAATGGCCATAATCATGCAGAGCAACAAAACATCATTAATCAAAGCACAAAGTGATACTACAAGTTGAAAACTAAAGGATCATCAAGGCTATGGTGACTTGGGATAATCATAACATGGTGTGAGCATGTGCCAAGTCAACCCAAATAAAGCATCAAAGGAGAATACCACAATACTATGCTTTAATATGCTAAAACAACGCATGATTCTTCAAAGGCACATTAAGCAATCTCAATCGTTTATAACATGTCATGCTACAACAAAGAATACTAAGACTAAAATATCAAGCATGGCATGACAAAGCATAGGCCACAGTCAAAAACAAGATCTCTTTACCACTTAAGCGTGAAGTTTCCTACTCTTTTCCAATCCAAACCAAACTATTTGAAAACCAAAGTATGAAAGAGGGGGTCCAACCAATTTATTCAGAAAACTAAGAAAACAAAGCAAACGAAAACAACAAATAAGACGCTCCAAGAACAACACAACTGTGCATGAAACAATAAAAATGAAGCGTTTGGAAGAAACCTGGGATTTTTATTGATGAAGAAGGGGATGCCTTGGACATCCCCAAGCTTTGATGCTTGTATTTATTGGATATTTCTTGGGGTGACACGTGTGGCATCCCCAAGCTTGAGCTTTAGTCCATCCTTCATCTCATTACTCATTCCTTCCATACACCTGGAATTTTTCCTTCATACAAAACTTCACATGATCTTTATTAGCAACATTAGTGCACTCAAGATAATAGGTCTTTAGGTTCAGTTCCAATGCCAATAAAACTTCCATTAAAACACAAGCTACTGTATCACTTCCCTCAAAAATCTCAATTCCCCAAAATAACTCAAAAAGGAACCAACAAGAAGCAAATGCAAATAACGCCAGAAATCTGTCAAAACAGACCAGCAGGTAAAGACGGTTTTTTTTCGAAGATCTTATATTGCTCAAATCAAAAAGTGTTGACCTAACGAAAGTTATATAACAACCTGGGGAAGAAGCACAGAAATTCACGCCTCAAAAGGACGTACAGAGAGTTTACACAATTTTTTACGGTGAAGCACATAAATCTATTTCGGGACAGCAACTTTCCCAATGATTACTTCGCTCTCATTAGAGGTTACTCTTGGCACAAAAAGCAAATAAAAAGGATAAGGAGCAGTTATTACTGAAGTAATAACTTCCAAGACTCATCTAAAACTTTTGGGTTATCTCCCAGTAAGTACTTTTCTTTAACGCCTTTAAGCTAGACATAAGAAGTAAGAAAAAGAATCAAGTGTTTGAAGAAACATTAAAACCAAATTCCTTGCCCTTACCTCTCTTACTTTTTTTTCTTAACCTTGGGGAACATATGAATGCTTGGTGGATAAACAAAGTGAATGGTGCCCCTTTCCACATCTATTATTGCTCCAAGGAGTTTCAATAGGGATCTTCCAAGTGTAATTTGTCCTTTTCCTACACATTCAATAACAATATAATCAGTAGAAACCATTTTCCCTAAGATCTTTGTAAATACTCCTTCCGCTATTCCAATGGGTAATATTGTGACATTGTTAGGAAGAAATATTTCTTCTCCTTTAGAAAGCCCCCAAAGATTCAAAGATTCATTAATATCTTTGGGCATAAGACAAAATTCAGACATGATATCACAACGAGCATGAAAAGATTCATTGTTTATAGCAATCTTTACTGTGGGAAGCCATTTTGAGGGTTCAGAATTTATTGGAACGTAGTTATGATGCTCTCCAAGTGTATTATAGCAATCTTTCAAACTAGCAGTGCTGGTCTCAAGAGTATTCAATCTAGCAAATATGTTTATGAAGGAAGAATCATATTTGCTAGGCAAATTGTAAGTAAAGACCAACTTTTTTATAGCATTAACAGCATCATCCTCATTGCATTGGAGGAAATCTCCTCCCACTACAACATCCAAAGAATATCTATAGCAAAGAGCAATTCCAAGGTAAAAGCTGCTGAGGAACAAACTTTGAGTCATTTTAGGTTTAGTTTTTTCATGTAGATCAGAGATTCTAGACCTAGCTTCTCTAAAACTCTCTTCAATTCCTTGTTTAAAAGTGAAAATCATTTCCTCAGGTGACATAGTGATTGGAGCAATGCTAGACATAATGGCAACTTAAGATAGTAACTAATTTTTTGTGTGTTTTTAGTAAAGAAAGCAAACTTGTAAAACTATTTTTTTGTGTGTTTTTGATAAAGAAACAAGCAAGCAAAGCAAAAGTAAACTAAGTAAAACAAAAATAACAAAGTAAAGAGATTGGTTATGAGGGACTACCCTTGTGAAGATGTCCTTGACTCCCCGGCAACGACGCCAGAAAAAGAGCTTGATGGCCCAAAATATATCGAGCTTGTTGGGGAACCCCAAGAGGAAGGTATGATGAGCACAACAGCAAGTTTTCCCTCAGTTATGAAACCAAGGTTATCAATCTAGTAGGAGCAAGGAAACACCCTAAAGGTGTTGCTAGCTGAACTTTGGCAGGGTGCACTACCGGTGCCAGTAGCAAAGTGGAGACCTGCACAACACAACCACAGAACTCTGTCCCCAACTTGCGATGAGGTTGTCAATCTCACCAGTTTTGCTGAAAACAAAGGATTAAACGTATCGAGTGGAAGAAAGTAATAGTTTGCAGAAAGTAAACACAAAGCAGTAAATAGTTGATTGTAGATTGATGGTAAAAGAAAGGACCGAAGTCCATAGTTCACTAGTGGTGGCTCTCCTTAAGATAGATGACATGTTCGGTGAACAAATTACAGCGGGGCAATTGACAAACATCGAGAAAGCAATATGCATATACTACTCATCTTGACTCCTTTGAGATTCGATTGGGCATTACAACATTATACATAGACCGCCATCCAACTGCATCTATGACTAATAATCCACCTTCAAGTTATCACCCGAACCCCCTCCAGTATTAAGTTGCAAGCAACAGATTACTGCGTGTAAAGTAAACAATACAATTGTTCTATGAACAAAGGATCGTTGTTTTGTCCCTAGTAGCAACAGCACATCTAGTACCTTAGAGATTTCTGTCACTTCCCCAGATTACCAGAGGCATGAACCCACTATCGAGCATAAATACTAACTCTTGGAGTTGCTAGCATCTACTTGGCCAAGATAGCTACTAACAACGGAAAGCATGCAAGATCTCAAATAACAAAGACAAGATAGAATCAATAATGAATCTGAAATAGCATCTCAATATCCATCGGATCCCCACAAACACAACATGTATGAATTACAAATAGATGATCTTGATCATGAACGGAGCTCAGAAGATCTAAACATGATATCACAAAGGAGGAGAACCAACCATCTAGCTACTACATGGACCTGTAGTCCAGAGATGAACTACTCACGCATCACACCGGAGGGTTGCATGGTGATGAAGAAGGCCTCCAGGATGAACTTCCCTCTCTGGCAGGGTGCCTGGAAGAGATTCAGATCCCTCCCGATCTAGGGATGGAGATGACGGCGGCTACAAACTCTTTTGTGGAATTTTGATCGGGTATTTAGGGTTTCTGTATCAGAGGCAATATATAGGCGAAAGGAGAGGCTGAGGGGGTGCCTGGGGCGGCCAGACCACCCCCTGGTGCGGGCTAGGCCTGGCCGCGCGGCCAGGTGGTGTGGCCGGGCCCCAGCCCCTCTCTGTCTCATATTCTGGCTCCCGGTGTCCCTCGGTGAAAAGCTGACTTTGTCTTTTGTCCCGTCCAATTCCGAGAATATTTATTTTCTGACTTTCCTGGAACCAAAAACAACAGAAAACATGCAACTGGCACTGTGGCTCTTGTTAATAGGTTAGTCCAAGAAAGGGTATAGAAAGTACTCCAAAGTTGGAACAAAACATAAGAAAGTAGATAAAACCAAGCATGGAACATCAAAAATTATGGATACGTTAGCAACATATCAGTCCTGTGCCAATTGATGCCCTCATTATGCTTGACGAAGGAGATAGTAACATCTTGGAAGGGAAAGGGCCTATCATCGATAAGGCGTTCTCTGTCACTGACATTGTTAAACTGAACAAATGTAGAGCCAAAAGGGAAATTATGGATGGCACAAAATCCACTGTAGCAACATTGTTAAGAAGTGGAGGAGAACATCTCTAACATTCTCAAAAGGAACCGGACCTAGAGGAAGGGGATTAATGTTGGCAATGGCATATTGCTCATGTGCACGAGGGCACGGAACCACCACCCTCTTGACACGGTTCCTTCCTTCCACCTGCATAATCTAGAACCTCGGGGGAAGGAAAGGCTAGGGGTTAATCAGAATATTTGCCATTGCGACAGGAGTTGCTGTGAACGACAAGTAGAGCGGGGTGGTTGGGGTTTCTGTAGGTGGGGGAGTTGAGGAGGCAGGTTCTTATGGTTTTTATTTTTGTTGAAAAAGATCAAACTCTTTTAGACAAGAGAACACCCTGGGCCTTTTTTGCGCTGAAACTTAGGCCTTGAAGCAATTAAGGTAGGAATTCTCGGGCCAAGGGCGGGTAGGGAAAGTTGGGAATTTTAGAAAGGGTAATAGACCAGGAAGTTTAATTGCAGCGGGATTTTTGCACGAAATTGTTGTGTCGACTTGTTTAATTCCACCATTAATCAAGATTTCCGCAAATGATGTGCCAACTTTATTCTCATAATTGCGTCATTAATTTGTCCACCTTTGCATGGATAGAGATCTATTGAATTAGCCAGGAAGCAAATATGATCAAAAACAGATTGGAAATTTGACTGTTTAGGTAAAAAGCTCTTTTTTGGACTGGCATTTTTTTATACAAGACATATTTCCAGTCCTTGTCAATTTCTTTGTAATATTCCTCCTCCTCAAGTCTCTAATTTCGACCCCCTTCACTCCACAAGTTGATTGCTATGACAAAAGAATCATTTGAAAATTTTGAAATATTGTATATTTTAAAACCCACAGCCCTTGAAGCGACTAAGAAACGAAAAGTTCTGTCTTGTAATAATCTCAGATGAAATTTTGAAGCAGAACCACCAAAATAGGATTGCAAAGCAATGCAAACAATATGGATATCAAGCTTGAAATTTTCACGACCTAAAGAGCAAACCAAAAGAAATGGTCTTCTTCTAAAACCTCCAGAGAAATTAACATGGTGGCCAAATTTCTTGTAGATATTTACCTTGAAATATTTGCCTTTAGAGAAATCCAATGTGGTGGCTTTGAAAATCATATCTGGCTTAGCAGGATTGTCAACTTTTTCATGGTTGTTTTGAATTTGTACCCCCATAATCACCCTTTTGATATTTAAATCAATAGACATACCAGAAGCAATCCTTTTGTCTTGTAATAGATATCTAGCATCAGTTACCACATTGTTGTGATTTAGAAGAACAAGTCTCTTGGCATGAGAATAAAGAACCAAGAATCCTGGAGATTGACCCAGATCATCCTTAGGTAAAGAAGAGCATAGTGCATGCCATTTCAACCAAGATCTTCATCAGATTCAAACTTGAAAATATATTGATACATTGCAAATGTATCTATAATTTTTGATGTTCCATGCTTAGTTTTATCCACTTTCTTGTGTTTTGTTCCAACTTTGGAGTACTTTTATTATGATTTCTTGGACTAACCTATTAACAAGAGCCACAGTGCCAGCTGCCTATTTTCTGCTGTTTTTGGTTCCAGGAAAGTCAGAAAATGAATATTCTCGGAATTGGACGGGACAAAAGCCAAAGTGCCTATTTTCCGGAAGGGATCAAGTGCCAGAATACGAGACGGAGAGGGGCCAGCCACACCACCTGGCCGCGTGGCCAGGCTTGGCCCGCGCCAGGGGGTGGTCTGGCCGACCCCAGCACCACCTCGGCCTCTCCTTCCGCCTATAAGTTGCCCTCGGGACGAAAACCCTAAGTACCCAATCAAAAATCCACGAAAGAGTCTGTAGCCGCCGTCATCTCTGTCCCTAGATTAGGGGGGATCTGAAGCTCTTCCTGGCACCCTGTCGAAGAGGGGAATTCACCCTTGAGGCCTTCTTCATCACCATGCAAGCCTCCGGTGTGATGCGTGAGTAGTTCATCCTTGGACTACGGATCCATGTAGTAGCTAGATGGCTGGTCTCTCCTCCTTTGTGCTTTCATGTTTAGATCTTGTGAGCTCCGTTCATGATCAAGATCATCTATTTGTAATTCATACATGTTGTGTTTGCGGGGATCCGATGGATATTGAGATGCTATTTCAGATTCATTATTGATTCTATCATGTCTTTGTTATTTGAGATCTTGCATGCTTTCCGTTGTTAGTAGCTATCTTGGCCAAGTAGATGCTAGCAACTCCAAGAGTTAGTATTTATGCTCGATAGTGGGTTCATGCCTCTGGTAATCTGGGGAAGTGATAGAAATCTCTAAGGTACTAGATGTGCTGTTGCTACTAGGGAGAAAACAACGATCCTTTGTTCATAGAACAATTGTATTGTTTACTTTACACGCAGTTCGTAAACAATAATATGTTGCTTGCAACTTAATACTGGAAGGGGTTCGGATGATAACCTGAAGGTGGATTATTAGTCATAGATGCAATTGGATGGCGGTCTATGTATTATGTTGTAATCCCAATCAAGTCTCAAAGGAGTCAAGATGATTAGTATATGCATGTATTGCTTTCTCGGTGTTTGTCAATTGCCCCGCTGTAATTTGTTCACCCAGCATGTTATCTATCTAAGGAGATCCACCTCTAGTGAACTATGGATCCCGGTCCTTTTACTTTACATACAATCTACAACTGTTTACTGCTTTGTGTTTACTTTCTGCAAACTTTTACTTCTTTCCATTCGATACGTTTAATCCTTTGTTTTCCACAAAACACGGTGAGATTGACAACCTCATCGCAAGTTGGGGACAAAGTTCTCTGGTTGTGTTGTGCAGGTCTCCACGTTGCTACTAGCACCGGTAGTGCGCCCTGCCAAAGCTCAGCTAGTAACACCTTTGGGGTGTTTCCTTGCTCCTACTGGTTCGATTAAACCTTGGTTTCATAACTTAGGGAAACTTGCTGCTGTGCTCATCATACATTCCTCTTGGGGTTCCCAACAAGCTCTACATCAACACCGCCATCAAGCATTTTTCTGGGCGCTGTGCATTGAGCCATCATAGATCTACCAAGAAATCCAGAAGATGAGTTCAAGAGATCATTGACTCTAGAGAGGTGAGAGGGGAACCTCACCACATATCCAATAGAGATCATATCCCCATTTTCAAGACACTTTCCTTCAAGTGGAGAACCTTTGGCATTGAGAAGAACCAACCAACGATCTGTCGAGAGAATCAAAGAGCCTTTAAGAAACTTACCACCAGTAGAGATACCTGAGTAGGTAATCTTCCAACTACCACTAGAGAAATCCAAAGAAGAGGAACCCATGGCCAGAGAGGTAGGTGTGCGCCGATGCTGGAGTGGCGCAGGCGAAGGACGATGGCCGAAAACTCAGATCACCTCAGAGAGGGTGTATGCCTCGGAATTCGTGCGCCTCAGTTACTCTCTTGAGAAGGAGCCGAATCCGACTCAAATTCCAATAGTGTCATTGATTACATTGATGGATTCATCAAGGGTAGTTGATAAATGGAAGTTGGATACTAGAGAAACAATGGAGAATGATTAGTGAAGAAGTAATATGACCATGTCATCAGATAATGATGGATATGGTGGAGTGATATGATTAACTTGTTTAGGAAGATGTGATCTTAGTGAATAAGATGAGAGGATTATATAGAGTATATTTAGGAAAGGAATTCCTTAACTAAGGACAAGCTTAGTGAAGTATTGAGGATAGAAATCTTTGAGAAACCTTTAACTAAGATTGTAGCAAGCCATGGCAAGTCACATGTCTACTTCATTGTTCAAAACCCTAGAATCAAGTTGGTAGTGGAACCATTTCCTATTTCTACATAGCCATTGAGTAATACCTCTTAGTCAAATGGAACTTATAAGAGATAATTAAAATACAAGTTTAGTGTGTATTGATGAAAGCCCTTGTCCACCATATTCTCTTAAACCCTATTAGAAACCTTAAATAAATGTTGCTTGGAATCTAGATCACATTAGTCACATAAATTGTAATGGATATTAACCATGATATAATAAATTTCTATCAAGACATCAACCACAATTAAGAAGGAAGTGAACAACTAGTTTAAGAAATTATCTATGCCTATTTTGAAACTGTGTAGAATGGTTATGAGTAACATTTCAATGGAATTTGAATGAAAGAAATTCCAAACTTTAAGAACCATAAAATTTGAGCAACCTTATTTAATGGTGGCTATATGATGCTAGGTATAAAAAGATTCTATAGATATCATCAACCATCTTACATCTCATCACAGTTATTATGGTGAAAATAGAATCATTTTTGTAAGATTTATTTATAATAAACCAAAAGACTAAAGCCCTAATGGATAATAATTACCATCAAGAAAATGCTGTTCTAATAGTTTGAATTTTTGAAAATAATGAAAAGTAGGGGAAGCACTCAGTTTGAAAGGTCCCTGCAGTATTTTGTTGTTCCATAAAATTCTGGATATTTTAAAACCATAAGAAATTCATATTTGAAAAGGTTTCCTGAAAACAGAAAAAATTAAAAGAATTAAAAATGGAAAAAAGAAAGGAAAACAAAGCAGGCCAGTTTCGCTAGCTCCGCTATGGCCCAGTACCAGCCCACCACAACTTACCTGTTCGTCTAGTCTATTGTCATCGTCCACCTCGCGGTGCTTCGAAAGCAGCTGTGTGGCACGAGCGCTGCTGCTCACCGGCGTCAAGATCCGCTCTGCCGTCGTCTAGGGAGGATAAGGAGGCCAAAACGACACCCTGCCTCATCCTCATCCCCATTTTCCTCTCTCCCCTCCTCTATGGCTCTCACACGCAGAAACCACCGGATCTAGCTCCTAGTCACCGGCGATAGCCACCCAACCACCCCATAACCTGCTGATCTCAACATTGAGCTGTTATTGTTCTTCTCGTTCGATTGCCCCAAGGAGCGCGAGCCGGTGAGCTTCCAATTGAGCCAATCGACACCTCCCTTCCGTCGGCAGTCATCGTCATTCATCGTTGATTCCGTTCACGCCTCGCTTCACCAACCGCACCATCACGTTCCTGGTGAGCCACTAGTTCTTCCGGTACCCTCCTAGATCTTCCTCTCATTTTGTCTCGTTGTTGCGCCATAGTCTGGCGTCGGCCGCCGTAATAGATGGTCGCTAGAGTATCTCCGATGACCAAAACTCAGTGGCACAGCCACCACTAGGCTTGCCTTCGCGCCCTCTTTCCAACGCACACATCCACAACAGCGCACACACTCCTAATCCATCGACCGATAATCGATCTGTGAGGTTGATCCTCAGATGATGTCAGCTTGATATCACGCTTACGTCACCTCGGCCACGTCAGTGATGTTTGACTCCGTCCATGCCCATGTGGCATGTGAAGTGGAAGAGAACCCACTAGACAGTGACTATGGCTAGGTCGAGTCTTAGTATAAAGAGTATTCCCCAGTTTAAAATTTAATTAGAAAATAAATAAACATTATAAATTCAGTTATAATTATTTTCCAAGAATTTAATAAAATAAATAAAAATTGTAAAATCAATATCTCTTGTTTCATAATTCAGAAAAATATGTGTTATATATTAACATTCAAAAAAACAAAATCTACAATTTAAATGTATTATATTACTTAACCAAATATTTATTATTTATAAAAGATTTGGTAAATGATAAAGTTTAGAAAATTTATATTTTAATATTTTGTAAAGAAGAAAAGTAAAAATAATATACTAAAATTCTTAGAAAAATAAGATATACAATTATAAACTACAATCAAGCATTGTTATGCCACTCAACCAAATATTTACTATTTATTAAGTATTTTATAATGTAATAAATCTTACAAAAATCATATCTTATTATTTCAAAATAACAAAAATACATATAATATACCAAAGTGATCACAGAAATAAAGTCTACACATTAAAAATATCACTTTTCACGCTTGAAGTAAAATAAGATGTAAAGGTTTAATAAATCTTACTTAAACCATTTTTTCTTTATTTTAATTCATTAAGAATATATAAAACTTTTGCTTATGTCTTTAGTATTATTTATTTAAAGTCTAAGTGTAATAACAATCTCAATTGATGTTCCACGAAGTAAAAAATGGATCCAACCATTTTAAAATATATGTTTTAAACTACTATCCAAAATTAATTGTGTCCTATTTTATAAGAAAGATTTTATCAACTTCAAAATAATTAAAAGTAATATATGGACTTATTAATATCTCTCCTATCATTTTTGTACAATATTACAAATTTACTTAGAATCTAATAATAATTCCTAAGTAATCATAATAACACCATTTCGATGTTTACAAATTATAACCACCATTTCTAAAATAGGTAAGTGATTCCATTCACTTATAGTATTAAGAAAATACCACTTAAATAAAAGCAATAATACCCTTTTTCACCTCTACGAAGCATTATGAAATAAATAACATATAATGTCATCTTGTATTCAATACATATAAGTCTCCACTACAAGTGTTGTAATTATTCAACTGTAGAAATGCTTTCCCTTTTGATAATTATAGTGAGTAAGAAACCCTAAAAGTAGTTAACTTCAAATTTAAATATTTTACTTCATTAATTCAACTTTTCTTCAAAAGTTATTCTTTTAAAATACATCAAACTAATTATTAAGCATTCCAAAAGAACTCTAGTTGGTTAGAATTACTTATATAAGAAGTCTTTGAATACATTCTACACTTGAGTGTTTATTATTCTATGTATCTTATTGAAGTTGTAAGTTGTTTCACACACACACTCACAAGCCTTAATAAGAAGCACGAGTGTGAAACTGATATAAAATGGCAACACATTCTAAACAAATCATCACTAGCTTCCAACACATAAATCATCGACATTTATTCTAGGATTCGAGTTTATCAAATTATATTACATTACTTATGCATAGTGGCATTTTGTTTTTTAAACATTCGTCCTTACCAGACCAATGATGTTGTTTTCAGATATTGGATCTTTGATTGTCTCGAAGACCGTGAGTGCATAATCTATGCAATCACAAAAGGCAAGTTCACACTTGCTCATGTCTTTTGATTATTTTCTATCAAGTATTTGCAAACTATTGTGTCATATCATTGTCTCAAATACCATTGTCCGGGAATATATAATCTAGGACTTAACACCCAATGTCGCCAGTGATTCTAGCTCCGTATATCACGTGTTAACCATGAGATCTATAATGACTCTGGAAAAGTCATCTGGATCTTCTTCCTTTTGCATGGACGGATGACCATATACTAGCGCTGGAAACCATTTAAGGCCTAGCATATGGGTGGGACTCCTCATCTCCCCACGATCTTGGTATCTAGACTATCTAGAGAGACGATCCTTGGTAGGTCCACCAACTCGTTGGGGTGACCAGGATACTATCTACTCACTAGAGTCCTCAATGTAGTCAACAATAGTTATATCCGCACACGGATTAACAGAGGTCGTTCTGCTTGGGGGGTCGTGTCTTCACGCAGGGTCACGGAGAAGGGCAGTGATTGTCTTGGATCTTAGACTAGGCCTATAATACCCCAATTTTGATGCTAGCACTTTATGGCTATTTGATCTGGTAGAAAATAACTAGGGCTTTGAGAATATTTAAATCTTACCTGGGAATACAGAATTAAAAAAAGGAGAGAAAATAGTGTGTTCTAGTGCTTGAACTTAGGCCCTAGTGTTAAAAAATGCAATAACAGCCAGTTGCTCTGCTTAATGTTGTTGGATCAATACTGCTGCTTCTCTTTTATTTCTACATCAGGTGAGTAAGAGAAAATCCCCGTGATAGGCCCAAGGCCGTATCGGGCTGGGCGTCTGTGCCCAGCTGCACCGCACTTCTTAACGTTTCGGGTTAGGGAGGATCTCCTCTAGTCGCAACTCTACTCTTTTGCCCACCCAGTCGAGGCTGCCGCCGCCTAGTTGTCACCGCTGATGTAAGGTGGTGAGGTTGCAAGGTTGCGCTACTGAATTTCCCCTTCCTCGAGCTGCGTGGTTAATGTCGTGCTGTGAGGGTGGTCGTCATTATCACCGTCTTCTTCTACAGTATGTATCCCCTTCCTTGTCGTCGCTAATGTCGAGGCTATTTTCATCGCTAGGTGTCCAATAGTTTAGGTCTGCAATTTAGCAACTTTTGTTTCTATATACTAGGCTGGTATGGCTGTTGCATTGAAATTTTTAGTACGTGTGAAAATGGTAGCAGGTCGGTTCAGGAAACCTTGATTTTCTGGTACTACGTTGGGCTCCTTTGATTTTCTGTAATTTTAGTGAACGGGGGTTTGCTCCTGCAAGTCTGAAGCTGAAGAAATTTGAGAGCTTGAACTGCGTCTAGTCTCTTAGCTACTTTACTGTCCATGGACCTATGGAATTCATGGACTGGCACTTGGGCTGTTTGATTTTGTACTAGCGTAGGCACACAAACAGTGGGATGGATGCTACGAGGGAATTAGGAAATAGTCCAATTATTTCTAGTTGTTTACCTAGACCATACCGTGAGACATATGCATGTTTGGCCATCTATCTAGTGCTTTTACGTAGTCCCTGGTCAGATGTTAATAAGTCATGAAAGGTTTTGCATGGAAAAATTGTTGTTAGTTAATGTGAGTGAACTGTGAGTCTATTTCTTTGTATAGCACTAGCTGAGAATGCTTTAGGGTGAAATGATCATCTTTTACCTCATGTTATTGTTAGCCTTCTAAGGGCTTTTCCATGAATAATTTGCAATGGTCAGTGAGAATGCTTGTGGGTTGACTGCGCATAGGAGCATTGCTATTTTTGTTTGGATATGTTTTTGAAGTGATGATGTATATTAAGTGTGACAATTGTTTGAACAACAGGTGCTGGTATTTATGTTCTGGATTCTTACAATTCACAGCCTGTGTCCCGCGGTTGAGGCAAGTTCATACCAGAATAATATTTTGCATGATCCCCTCGCTCAACTTTTATTTTCTAGCACTTGTTCTTTATTCAGTTGTTATAAATTGGTTATTTGTGTGGAGATGAAGTGATACATCGAAGGTCATAGTTGTGCTTGCGTTTTTGCATAACATGTTAGAGATAAAGCACCGTATTGTGACCTACTGAGGTAGGCACATTGAGACCGTCGATGTTGGGACGAGTTCCACATTGTCGGCAACCTCCACGAGATGGACTGAGTGGATGCCGATGGGTGTTCACTCAAGCGATACCGGTATACGCAAAATAAAAGTGAAGACAAAGAGCATGTAGACATACATGATCATCTTCACGACATGACTAGTGTTACAAGATAATCGTTGGTGTGTGGTTTTATGCAATGCTTACTATTTCTTTATATACTTGTTGAGTACTTTGTACTCACCCTTGTGGCTTTTATGTTTTTAGGTACCATTTGAGGACGACATGCATGGGATGGGAGTAGCACCTCTACATTTTACACAAACTACTTTGCACACATCACAACACCTTATAAATAGTTAAGTTTAACAATGCTAAAAATTGCCCTTGACTTATTCTTTATTGTATGATTTTGTTTTATGGCTACCGAGTTGGTTAGATGTGATACATCATGGACAAGAAAGTCTTAACTTGGTCTTGTTGAACCATGTGGCTGTTTGTATGGAAAATTTGGATGAGTATTATCGCTTTGTTCTGGTGGATGTCCCCATAAACAAAGGAGACTCTACTGAAATTTATAGTTTTATACCATTATGATAAGTGTTTAAAATTTGTGTAGCATTGCTAGATAGGGTGGATATCTAGGGTGTTATAGTTGGTATCCGAGCTTAGTCTTTAGGTCTCTAGAGTAGGATGGTTAATAGAAAATATGATGTTTTATCAAGATTTATAACAACTAAAACTTGTCTTTATTTAGCCTAAATAACTAACAAACTTGATTTCAAATTTTAACACTTAAAATTTAACACACCGGTGCACAATAGGCTGGGCCTAGGTCATGCATTGCATTTACGCTTTCGTTATTTTTTAATGGTTGTCCCTTTTATCCATATATTTGATCATTTGTTTTGGGAAGACCATTGCCCTTAGAGGCTTGAATACTTTCCATTAGGTATCATTGTCCTTTTATTCTGGGTAGTTGGCTAGAAAGAGAGGGAGAGAATCTTTATGGTTCATGAATTCAGCATTGGAAGAGAAATATTTGATATTCTATGCTAGTTTAGTAAGCACATGAATAACGTGATAAAGGTATCAAATTGATTGATTTAGATATTTATGTTATTTCTTTGGACTCATGAGAATATAGTTGAAAGGTTGGTTTTGACATTGAAGTTTGATTTTAATGTAGTGTTAGTGTCGGAGATTAAATTTTCTTTGTATATTGTTTGGACATTCAATATCAAAAGAATGTGAGGGGATATGATGCTGATCTTGAATATGTGGTGGATAAGGTGATCGGTTTTCAAAAGAATAAAGCTAGATTTGATAACCTAGCTGATGTAGTGGTGGTGTAGATCATATAATGTTATGAAGGCCTATATGGATCAAATCAGAACATAAGGCGCTTTCATATACCAATGTGTCAACACCCAGATTTTAATCCCAGATGCATGTTATGCCATACATCGCAATTCCAGGATTACCATTTTTGCGAGACATAATAGATTGGATATCATAGTACATCATCCATTACAAACCATAATAAGGTCTTACACAAATAAAGGATATCATGATCCAGTCTTAATACAAACAAGCAACGGAATAGTAAGTGTAGTAGCGGGCTCCATCTTCAGTGTCATAGGCAATGCTGACGATGGGAGATGATCTTAGTTGTCGTAGCCGTACTGCTGTCCATCTTCCTGATAGTCCTTCTCATAGTCTGGCCATGGGAATAGCCAGGGTGTCAACACCCGGATTTTAAATACCAGATGCCTGTTATGCTATACATCACAGTCCCAGGATTACCATTTTTGCGAGACATAACAGATTGGATATCACAGTACATCATCCATTACAAATCATAATAAGGTCTTACACAAATAAAGGATCTCATGATCCAGTCTTAGTACAATCAAGCAGCGGAATAAATAGCGTAGCGGTGGGGTCCATCTTCAGAGTCACATGCAATGCTGACGATGGGAGATGATCCTAGTTGTCATAGCCTTCCTGCTGTCCTTCCTCTTAGTAGTCCCCTTCATAGTCTGGCCACAGGAATAGCCAAGGACAAAAGCCATGAGTACTCTTTAAGTACTCGCAAACTATCACTAATAGGTAAGGTAGTTCTAGTAGAAATGTTAAGTTCTAAGGTTATTTGTAAAGCTAAGTTTGAAACCTAAGCTGAGTTCAGAAACAAAGAAAGATAAAATAAGTTTGAAATCACCTAAGTTGGAACTTAGTTATCATAGTCACAACCCTATTGTGGTCAAGTCATGTCACAATTCATTTCATAAGTCATTTTGAAAACATCTGACAACAGAACAGTATGGCCACTCCAACTGTCCATAACCACGGACGTGGCTATTCGAATAGTTTGACACTATGCAGAGGTGGTACACTTTCACCACAAGATTCGATACATCTGTTATGGATAACCCTGAATCATCATACTTAGTATGCGGATAATCAAACATAACCTTTCTTTACACACTCTAGTATAAGCACCTCTCCTATGATTATGGCCTCCCAGCCATGACCATCTGTCATCCTGGGCACTGCATAGGTGGACAACATTGAGAGGTAGCCTCAGCTCAAACCTCTCCCGTGATGGAACTAATACTAATGCATATAAACTTCCAGCTAAGCCTTACCCAATTCAGGTATTGTGGTTGTACGGTAAAATTGGAATGGTATCGCATCCGAACCCAACCATCAGTTTTTATAAAAGGGCTAAGGCTCATGCCTCAAAAATTTCATCATCATAAACCATTTGTGTTTCTCAACACATGTCAAAATATCTCAATGGAAGGACTCATCATTCCAATGTTTTCATAAGTCATTTTCACCAAGTATTCCCATCTAAAGTGATCAAGTTTTTGGTATAACTCTAAGCTACTAAGTTAAGAGTGTTGACTAAGGTGGGATGCTAAGATCAATCTCATGCCATAGAATGACATCTAAGTCTAACTAGATAGGTCAAGTTTTATACTCTTTATGCTACCTTTAAACCAGGAAAGGACTTTGGTAAAATAAAGAAGGTAAAGCTTGTAAATAAAACTTGAAGTAGGTATAAGTCAAAAATGGTATAACCAAAGCATGCCTAATGCATCTTGCTTAGGTCATCTTGTATAATGCTAGCTTGCTAACAATAGCTTGCCTTGGTTGGTGAAGTGGTTGAAATTCTCTTCCCCCTCATCTTGGTAGAACTTCTCCTCCTCGAAGACTTGGTCGGTACTATCATCTATAAATACATACGGGATACACAATCACCAAACAATACTTAACTAGTCTACTTAGCACAGTAAGTCACACATTTGATGATCTAGTATCATCACACACATCACAAGGTTTAATGAACTAGCTTCATTTATTTTATTTGAGAAAAGTAATTTCTACTCATTGAAATTAACTAAGATTTAATATTCTCCAATTAAAATATGGGATCATGTGGACACATGTCATCACCACATATTCTAATATATGGGAATGTGATTTAAAGGTTGGATCATATTTTAATAAGTTTAAGTTTCATAATTAATGATTTAAAGTGACTAGAAATGCCTGTATAGCATTATTTAGGTACTAGTCCAAAGTCACTGCATGCAAACCTTAATATTATTACATATTCAGATAGGTATGGTTAAATGTGATTTTTGAGAGTTGGAAACAACTCCAAAGCTATTATGGTTGATTTTATAAAAAAATTGAATGTGCAAAAGCTTATGTCTGATTATTTTTACTAGGAGAGATCTCTAACTCTAAATGATTTAAATCCAACGGGATTGGATAGAGATTTTCATTAGCTTTCAAACAAAATTGGAATCACTCAATTTGGATTTGTAAAACTCTCTGAACTGATTTTTAAACTAAGGGACAGATTCTAGTTTAAGTCTAAAAAGAAAAATGCTAATTTGAATTAACCGGGTCGCGCGGGAACACTAATGGGCTGGCCCAGATTCACTCCGCGGCGCTGAGGGCTGCTGACTGGGGGGGTCCGCCTGTCAGTGACTCATTACACGCGAAGCGGTACGGGGCGAGATGGACCATAGGATTACAACTAGATCTAACGGCTCATGGTCGTCATAGACGACGGACTCGTCGCCAGCGAGACTGAACCCTAGCGGCTTGGTAGGGGTGCAGTGGGACGTACCGGGGCTCCAGCTAGTGCGGCGAGGTGGGAAAACGAACGATACGACGACGGTGGTCTCAGGCGAAGTCGTGGCAGGGGCTGAGGTAGACGAAATCAACGGCAACGTCTCCTCCTCTGCTATGGCTGCTGCTGGTGAAATTCTGGTGACCTGATGCTCGAGCTGCTCCGGCGAGAGGTGGGGAAGGACTGGTGGACAGAGGGGAGTCGAATGGTGTGTCGATTGAGGCTAGGGAAGGCCTCCTTATATAGGCTCGAAGAGGGGACCGAAGGGGCGACGGTGAGCTCGTCGGTGACAACGATACAGGGTGCTATCGGCATGGGCGGTGTAGGCGGACGGTGGCCTGCCTCCTAGAGGTCCTCTACGGCTTTATGGCACAGCTAAGGGCGGTGGCAATTGGTCGAGAGCGTCGCGCGCTCTAGGAGACAGAGGTGGTGCTCGACGCGGTTCCCGGCGACTGTGGGTCGCGCAGCGGTACACGGTCGTGTCTGGCAGGGTGAGGTGGTCAGGCGGAGCGGCGTGCATGGTCTGCGGTCGAGGCGCGGTCTGTGGCATGCTGGCGGTAAGGGCGCTCTGGTGTGCTCTAGCGTGACGCAGAGACTTAGTGCGGCGAGGCTCTGGGTAGTCCAGTGGCTAGCAGGGGCTATGGGGTGGACATGGGAGTGCGGTAGGGTTGGGCGGAGCTAGTGGTGATGCTCGAACGGCACAACGCGGTCTGGGGAGCGTTGCCCATGTTCGGCCAGCGGTGACCAAAAACGGGCGGTGTGGCACTGCTGCTCTAGGCTGGTTAGTAGCTTAGTTCGGGGCTGGTTAGAGTTAGAGGGGACAAGGGGACCAAATGGAGCCCAATTACTCGACAATGCATTGATCATTGAATAGTAATAGTTAGGCAGATAAAATGTGCATGCCACCTGTTCGACACAATGGCCGCATGAACCAAACTTTCAAATTTTGAGATGATTTTTGGTGGAGTTGTTGGTCTCATGCTTGAGCATCTCTGGTTGCTAGGATTTGTCAAATGGAATTCATTTGAGTGGTTTTTGAAAAAGTGTGATCTATACATATGAACTAGATTCAATTTTCAAATGTCATTTAAAATTAGAGTTTGAATGTTTTTGGGAGATCACAAAGTGGGCCTTGGCACATCACTATTTGTACTAGCAAGGGGTGCAAACAAACACAATTGTCTCTGTTGGAAAAATGAGTGCTAGGAACACCAAAAGTGGGCTAGGTGATTAAAATGGCAAAAGTGACCATTTCCTTTATTTAATTCTTTTTTATTTCTTTTTCTTTGGTTTTTGCTTGGGAATGATCTAGATGATGTGACATTCATCATAGAACCATGTTACAACCATTAGAACACACAATCATGGCATTTCAAACAACTCCTATTAAAATGCACACACATATGAATGATTTAAGATTTTTAAATGGACAACGTTTTTGTTAACCCTAAATTGGGTAGATTTGATCTTGATTAACCTTAATTCAAACTTTGGGATGTTACACAGGGAAAAAGCAATGAGTACTCTTTAAGTACTCACAAACTATCACTAACAAGTAAGGTAGTTCTAGTAGGAATCCTAAGCTCTAAGTTTATTTGCAAAAACCCAAATTTATCTAAAACTGAGTTCAGAAGTAAAGAAAACTAAGTAAATGTTCTAAATCACTTTAAGTGGGAACCTAGTTTTCATATTCACAACCCTATTGTGGTCAAGTCAAAATCATAGTTCATTTCATAAGTCATTTTAAAAACATCTAACGACGGAACAGTATGGCCACTCCAACTGTCCATGACCACGGACGCGGCTATTTGAATAGTTTGACACTTTGCAGAGGTGGTACACTTTCACCATAAAATCTGATACATCCGTCAGGGATAACCTTGAATCATCATACTTAGTATGCGGATAACCAATCATAACCTGTCAATTACACACTCTAGTATAGGCACCTCCCCTATGAGCTTGGTGAAAGTGCATGTGTGCCCCCATGTGTGGTTTCGGTAATTAAGGACAATCTTTATGTACTTATGTTTGCATTGAGTTTTACTTGTAGGATTTGTCCATAGGCAATGCTTGAACCATTTGTTGGCTTCAAGGTTGGGAGAAGAAGAAAGTAGAGAAGTTCAAGTGTTGACCAAGGTTTCAATGAGTGATTCAGAGATTGGTCAAGTAAGAGTTGGGCCTATAGCAAGTGTGTCTTGAATAATAAAGTTGGAGTGATATCTCTTATGTACCTTCAAGACACCAACATAATGAAGAAAGAAGAAATGATGTGCAAGTTCAAGTTGAGTCATCTCGAAGAGATCATTTGCTTGAAGCTTGCCATCCTATGGTGGTCATGGATATGGGAACATGATATGCCCAAAAGAGAAGCTCTACCATAGTGGAGTATGGGGAGCAATTTGCAACTCTTCCCCAAGCTAACGCAACCAATCAAGAAAGGTGTTCCGTCTTGAGGTGGAGAAGATCGTCATCATCAAGCTCAAGTGGAATATGCGCAAGGCAAAGGTATGGTCTTGATAGGGTTTCCTTCTTACCAGTATCGTGGTGCTAGTTGGAGAGATCGGTTTATAGGATAGATAACCGTTCTATCAAGAGGGGCTCTCGAGTGAGTAACTTGATCATATCCTTCGGAGAGAGAGCTCAAACCTTTGCATTCTTGGCATCATCTTTCTTGTTTGTTATTTGATCTTATCCATGTGAGGTCCTAGAGCTTGTGGTAATTCATAACAAGCTCTAGTTCATCAAAAAACGGATTTCCCCTTATACCTTATTGCGTTTTTGATCTTGGAGGTTTTTCCGGTTTCTCACCAAGAGAGGTATCTCACATCATAATACATGAAATGTTCTCTCTTGGTGGTATCCAATATTTCGAACAATATCCATGTGGGTAGCTCTTGTCGCCCCCTTTCCAACAAAATTGGTTTCGGGTCAATCGGAGTCCGGATGCAAATGTTATGATCGTTACAGTTTTGTTGTTTCCATCAGTTTTGTCTCTGGCAGGTTTTTCAGACCGGAGTCTCCGGTGTGCAGACACCGGAGTCTCCGGTGTGGTCCGGAGTTCCCCCCAAGTCTCCGGAATGGATCAAAGTTGAAGACCTAGGTTAGCCAGATTGGTGGTCCGGAGCAAGGTCTGAAGACGGATCGGAGTCTCCGGCCCAAGCCCCTGACCGGAGTCTCCGGTGTGGTTGAACCGGAGTCTCCGGTCCACTTGGCCCACAGAAGGACTGGGTCATTCTGTTTGGTGGTCCGGAGGCTGGTCCGAAGATGGGCCGAAATCTCCGGTGTAGACCGGAATCTCAGGTGTAGACCGGAGTCTCCGGTGTGTAGGCCGGAGTCTTCGGTCTGACTCTTCTCCAAAGGTCAGAAAACGGTCAGAAATTAGTGGGCCTATAAATAGGGGACCTCTTCTTCAACCTCAAGCTACTCGTTCCAGAAAAAGAAGAACACCATTTGAGAGCCACCAAAACTCCAAGATCTCCCTCTCCAACCACCCAAAGTCCCTGATCTTTGGGGAATCACAGAAGGAGGCCTTGATCTACAGCCTCACCAAGAGAGATCTTCATTCCCCCTCATTCACTAGAGGGCGCCTTGCTCTAGGGTTTCATTGGAAACCCTAAGCCTTGTTTTGGTTGATTTGATTCTTACAAGATTGTCTTTGATTGTTTGACAACTTGCTTGTATTCGGGAGCCTCCAATTAAGTTGTGGATGTGTGCCCCGAACTCATTGTAAAGGTGCCGGCTTCCACCTCGAAGGTTGCCGTATAGTGAAAGAGGTGAAACGAACCCGTTGGGGTGAGATTCATCGGAGAACAAGGAAGGCCTTTTTTGGCGTTGGTGGTTTGATACCACCCCCTCTCCAAACGAGACGTACTCCATTGTTGGGAGGAACTCGGTAATACATCGTTGTCTCTACGTGCCTCAGTTATCTCTATACCCGAGATCTTACTTATGCACTTTACTTTGTGATAGCCTTCGTGCTTAAAGTCTATATCTAGCTATCACATAGTTGGTTGTCTTACTTAGCATAAGTTGTTGGTGCACATAGGTGAACCCTATTTGTTCTAGGTTTTGTGCTTGACAAAGTAAACGCTAGTTTAATTCCACCTTTGTTAAGCCCATCTAGGAAAAGTTTTTAAACCGCCTATTCACCCCCCCCCCTCTAGGCGACATATGTATCCTTTCACTTGGCCTCCCAGCCATGGCCATCTGCCATCCTGGGCACTGCATAGGTGTACATCATCAAGAGGTAGCCTCAGCTCAAACCTCTTCCACGAGGGAACCCATATTAAAGCATATAAACTTCCGGCTAAGCCTTACCCAATTCAGGTAATGTGGTTGTACGGTAAAATTGGAATGGTATCGCATCCGAACCCAACAATCAGTTTTTATAAAGGGCTAAGGCTCATGCCTCAACATTTTCATCATCAAATCCATTTGTGTTTCTCAACACATGGCAAAAAATTTCAATAGAATGACTCATCATTCCAAGGTTTTCATAATCATTTTCACCAAGTATTCCCATCTAAAGTGATCAAGGTTTATGCTTAGCACTAGCCACTAAGTTAAGAGTGTTCACTAAATGAGGGATGCTAATCTCAATCTCATGCCATAGAATGACATCTAGTATAGGCCTAGTTTTATACTCTTTATGCTATCTATACCATGTTTCCAAAACTTCACAAAGCATTAACTAAAAGTAAATAACTTTGGTAAAGTAAAGAGTAAAGCTTGCAAGTAAAACTTGGGATTGGTATAATCAAAAGTATATAACCAAAGCATGCCTAATGCATTTGCTTAAGTTATCAAGGGGGCAAGTGTTAACTTTCTTAGTTCTAGCTTGCATAGTTAAGAAACTTCCAAGTGTTACCTTGCCTTGATTGGTGCAGTGATTGAAGATTTCTTCGTCTTCTTCGGGGGTCGAACTCCTCCTCCTCGTAGCTTGGGTCGATACTATCGTCTATAAATAAATACGGGGTACACAATCACCAAACAATACTTAACTAGTCTATTTAGTACACTAAGGCTCACACTTGATGATCTAGCATCATCACAATCATCACCTGAATTAAAGAACTAGTTTTATTTAGTTTATTTGAGAAAAGTAATTTCTACTCATTGAAATTAATTAAGATTTAATATTCTCTAATTAAAATATGGGATCATGTTGTCACATGTCATCACCACATATTCTAATACATGGGAATGTGATTTAAAGGGTTGGTCATAAATTATAAAGTTTAAGAATATTATTTAATATATTTAAAGTGACTAGAAATGCCCTAATAACATTCTGTTGGTACTAGTCCAATGTCACTGCATGCAAACCTAAATACTTTTACATATTCAGATAGATATTGTGAAATATGATTTTTGAGAGTTGGAATCAACTCAAAAGCTATTATGCTTGATTTGTGAAGAATGTTTGAATTTGCAAAAGTCTCTGTCTTGTTATTTTTGCTAAATATTATCTCTAACTCCAAATGATTTAAATCCAACGGGCTTGGATAGATAATTTAATTTTATTTCTAACAAAATTGGAATCATGCAATTTGGTTAAGTGAAACTCTCTTAATTGATTTTTGAATCTAGGGACATAATGGGGTTTTAACTAAAAAGGAAAATCATTATTTGAATTTCCAGGCCTGAGCGGGAAAGCTAAACGGGCCGGCCCAACTGCACAGCACAGCGCAGTGCGCGGTTGACAGAGGGGGTCCACTCGTCAACGAGACTAACTACGAGAAGCGGTATTGTTTAACCCGAGCCCTACTATTAGAAGTAAGATCGACAGCTAAGGGTCGTCGTCGACGACGAACAGCTCCAGCGAGGAAAATGACCTAGCGTGGTGGTGGGGGTATCACGGGGCTCACCTAGGCTCCTGCTAGGGTCGGCGACGGGGGCAATCGACGTGGTAGACGACGGCGAGGCAAGGCGCGGTCACGGCAGGGCTTGGGGTTGTTGGAATCAACGGTGCCGTTCTCCTCCAATAGCGGCGGGCTCCGGTGAAATTCTGGCGCGGTGGTGCTTGCCTTTCTCCAGGGAGTAGTGGGGAAGGTCAGTGAGGAGTGGGGAGTGACGTGGTGTGGAGAAATGGGGTGGAGAGGCCCTCTATTTATACACCGATGAGGCGACCGAGCAGGATGGGTTGGCGTCTCCGGCGAGGACGGTACAACAAGCTAAAGGCATGGGCGAGGGTGTAGGACAGTGCGGTGCTCCCTGGCGGTTCTCACGGAAGTAAGGGCACGACACGTGGCGGTCTAGTTTGGTCTGGCGCGTGCGGCGCTCCACGCGGGATAGGCGGCATTCTCGACGGCGCGCGGGAGCTACGGGTGACGCGGCAGCGAACGGGGGTGTCTGCTAGGGTGGCCCACGGTCGGTTTGCGATCGTAGGCTGGATAGGTGGTGGCGGTAGGCTGCGGCGATGCTCCTGGACATCCTGGTTGGGGGAGGGGCTATCTAGAGCGAGCTAGCCCTAGTCGACCGGCAGTAACCATTTGCGGGCGGCGCTCCACTGTGCACACGGCGAAGGGGGGTGTTGGTCCGCTGTTGCTCAACACCAGGGGGACAAGGGGAGTGGAGAGGGACCGAATTGGTCGACGATTACTACACACACAGTGAAGTTAGGCAGGTGATTTTTCTGTGCATGCCAAGTGTTTGATGAAATGGCCGAAAGAATTTGAAATTCAAATTTTTGGGTGAATTTTGGTGGGGGTGCTTGTCTCATGCTTGAGTGTCTAGGATTGCTTGGGATTCTCAAGTGGAATTGATTTGGGTGGTTTTTGTAAAATGTGGATCTTAACACATACACTTGATTCAAATTTGGATTGTCATTTAAATTAATTTGGAATTTGATTCTGTTGAAGGGTAAAGTGGGCCTTGGTTCATTTTTACTTGGTCTAGCAAGGGGTGAAAAGAAGTAGAAATGTTTCTGTTAGAAATCTTCTTCTAGGAACACCTAAAGTGGCCTAGTGGTTTACTTTGGTCAAAATGACCATTTGCTTTATTTATTCTTATTTGATTTCTTTCTCTTTGGATTTTGTTTGTAAATGGTCTAGATGATGTGGCATTCTCCTTTAAACCATTTCACAACATTTTAGAACAATCAAACATGGCATATACACTCAAATCTATACTAATGCAAACACACATGCATTCATATTCATTTTCTTAATAAAAGTTTTTGTTAACCCTAAATTGGTTGATTAGAACTTGATAACCTTGAATAAAGTTTTGGGATGTTACAAACCTTCCCTCCTTAAACAAAATCTCGTCCCGAGATTTAAGAAAAAAACTAGGAATTAAAGAGATCTAGAAACTCAGTCCTAATGTAATCTTCTCGCTCCCAGGTAGCTTCTTCTTCGGTATGGTTGCTCCATTGGATCTTGAGAAATTTGATACTCCGGGTCCTGGTGGTTCTGAAGGCTTCTTCCAAAATACGAATGGGCACTTCACAATACATCAGATCCTTGTTGATATCAATGGCTCGATGATCGATGTTCTTGAAAACTTCGGTCTTCTCCAGAACTTCTAAGCATTTGCGAAGTAACGAGATTTGGAACACATTATGGATGGCTAACATCTCCTCTGGCAGTTCTAGTTGATAAGATACTTCCCCTTGGCGATTCAAAATCTTGAAGGATCCAATATATTTGGGGGTTAACTTTCCTTTCAGCTAAAAACACTCCATTCCTTTCAACGGTGAAACTTTGAGATACACAAAATCTCCGACATTGAAAGTCAGGTCTCTACGTCTCTTGTCGGCATAACTCTTCTATCTGGATTGGGCGGTCTTAAGGTTCTCACGAACTTTGTGAACCTTCTCTTTGGCTTCTCGTAGGATGTCGGGTCCGAAAATCTGACTCTCTCCTACTTGCAACCAATTCAAGGGGGTACAGCACTTCCTTCCATACAGAAATTCAAATGGGGCCATTTGCCAACTGGCTTGATAACTGTTGTTGTATGAGAATTCTGTGAAAGGCAGACAATCTTCCCATTTTGATCCATACTATAACACACAAGCTCTCAACATATCTTCTAAGATTTGGTTGACTCTTTTAGTCTGTCCATCGGTCTGCGGGTAAATGGGTTGTGCTGATATTCAACTTTGTTACTAATCCTTCTTGGACTTTCTGCCAAAATATTGAGGTAAATTGGGTTCCTTGAACCGACACTATGGTCTTGGGGGTTCCATGCAAACTGACAATTCTAGCAATGTACAACTCTGCTAGCTATGAACTCTGGTAGGTTGTCTTGATAGGTATAAAATGGGCTACCTTGGACAGTCTATCAACTATGACCCAAATAGAGTCATTTCCCCTACTAGAAGTAGGCAAACTGGTGATAAAGTCCATTCCGACGGAATCCCATTTCCATTCTAGAATCTGCAATGGTTGCAAAAGTCCTGCGGGTCTCTGATGTTCCGCTTTGACTCTCTCACAGATATCACACTTGGCTATGTAGCTTCCGATTTCTCTCTTCATCTTGTGCCACCAAAATTGCTCCTTCAAATCCTGATACATCTTAGTTCCTCCAGGGTGGATAGAGTAAAGAGTATCATGAGCTTCATGCATGATAACTTGCTTCAGATCCAAATATGCTGGCACACAGATACATCCTTTGTACCACAAAACTCCCTCTTCATCTTCGGTGAACCCAGGTACCTTTCCTGTACCAATACGACATTTGATTCCGTCGATACTTGCATTTCCCTTCTGTGCTTCCTTGACTTGGCTAATCAAAGTGGGTTGAAGTTCAATGCTAGCTCAAAATCCTTTGCTAACTAGCTCTGTTCTAAACTGCTCCAACTCTTCATGTAAACTTGGCTAAAAAGGGATTCTTTGATCATGGTGTTTAATCTACACGACAATCTGCTAAGAGCATACGCTACCACATTGGATTTGCAGGGGTGATAGTGAATGTCAAGGTCATAATCCTTGATTAACTCTATCCATCTCCTTTGCCTCATATTCAGCTCCTTCTGGGTGAAAATATACTTCAAACTCTTGTAATCCGAATAAATCTCACAGCGGTTACCCATAAGGTAATGACGCCATGTCTTCAAAGCTAAAACTACGGCTGCTAGTTCAAGATCATGGGTAGGTTAGTTTTGCTCACGCTGCTTCAATTGTCTTGAAAAATATGCTATGACTTTGCCTTCCTGCATCAACACACATCCGAGACCAATCTTGGATCCATCACAATATACATCAAAAGGCTTCTTGATATTGATGGCCCAAAATATATCGAGCTCGTTGAGGAACCCCTAGAGGATGGTATGATCAGCACAAGAGAAAGTTTTCCCTCAGTTATGAAACCAAGGTTATCAATCCAGTAGGAGCAAGGAAACACCCCAAAGGTGTTGCTAGCTGAACTTTGGCAGGGCGCACTACCGGTGCCAACAGCAACTTGGAGACATGCACAACAAACCACAAAACTCTGCCCCCAACGTGCGATGAGGTTGTCAATCTCACCGGTTTTGCTGAAAACAAAGGATTAAACGTATCGAGTGGAAGAAAGTAATAGTTTGTAGAAAGTAAAAACAAAGCAGTAAACAGTTGATTGTATATTGATGGTAAAGGAAAGGACTGGGGTCCATAGTTCACTAGTGGTGGCTCTCCTTAAGATAGATAACATGCTGGGTGAACAAATTACAGCGGGGCAATTGACAAACATCGAGAAAGCAATAGTCATATACTACTCATCTTGACTCCTCTGAGACTTGATTGGGCATTACAACATTATACATAGACCTCCATCAAACTGCATCTATGACTAATAATCCACCTTCAGGTTATCATCCAAACCCCCTCCAGTATTAAGTTGCAAGCAACAGATAACTGCATTAAACATTGCGTGTGAAGTGAACAATTCGATTGTTCTATGAAGAAAGGATTGTTGTTTTCTCCCTTGTAGCAATAGCACTTCTAGTAACTTAGAGATTTCTATCACTTCCCCAGATTACTAGAGGCATGAACCCACTATCGAGTATAAATACTAACTCTTGGAGTTGCTAGCATCTACTTGGCCAAGATAGCTACTAACAACGGAAAGCAAGCAAGATCACAAATAACAAAGACATGATAGAATCAATAATCAATCTGAAATAGCATCTCAATATCCATTGGATCCCCGCAAACACAACATGTAGGAATTACAAATAGATGATCTTGATCATGAACGGAGCTCACAAGATCTAAACATGATAGCACAAAGGAGGAGAACCAGCCATGTAGCTACTACATGGACCCGTAGTCCAGAGATGAACTACTCACGCATCACACCGGAGGCTTGCATGATGATGAAGAAGGCCTCCAGGGTGAATTCCCCTCTCCGGTAGGGTGCCGAGAAGAGCTTCAGATCCCTCCCAATCTAGGGATGGAGATGACGGTGGCTACAGACTCTTTCGTGGAATTCTGATCGGGTACATAGGGTTTCTGTATCGGAGGCATCTTATAGGTAGAAGGAGAGGACGAGGGGGTTCCTAGGGCGGCAAGACCATCCCCTGGCGTGAGCCAGGTGGTGTGGCCGGGCCCCAGCCCCTCTCCATCTCGTATTCTGGCTCCTGGTGTCCCTCGGTGAAAAACTGACATTGGCTTTTGTCCCGTCCAATTCCGAGAATATTCATTTTCTGACTTTCCTGGAACCAAAAACAGCCGAAAACAGGCAGCTGGCACTATGGCTCTTGTTAATAGGTTAGTCCAAGAAAGTGTATAGAAAGTACTCCAAAGTTGGAATAAAACATAAGAAAGTAGATAAAACCAAGCATGGAACATCAAAAATTATGGATACGTTAGCAACGTATCAACATCCCCAAGCTTAACTCATGCTCGTCCTCGAGTAGGTAAGTGATAAAAAGAAAGAATAATTTTTGAGGTGACATGAACCATCATAAACTTGATCAAAGTATTTGTAAAACATTGATAGCTGGGATCATAGTACTTCAATCATAACATGAAAGACAAAGTTCTAACAATAAGACAAAGCAACATGAAAAGGCATAAACAAAGGATTCATGAATAACAATGCTTTGGAAGACGTTTGTTTGTTTCACATAAAGAAAACATAACATAGTGGCATTCAGCTTGTCCCTCACAGAGTAGCAAACATAAATTCATAGGACACCTTCAAAGTTCATAAGAGTGACTAGATACAAATAGTTTAAAACAAGCAATATCAAAGCTATGCATCAATCAACAAGTCTTGGGACAATGCACATAGAACTAAAAATGGCCACTATGCTCTCAAAGTAGGTGCATAAAGATAGAAGGTGGAGACTCATCATAAAAGTAAAAGAAAGGCCTTCATAGAAGGAAGTAGGGATTCAAGTTTCATAAAGAGCTTCCAAAAATTATGGTACTTATTAGCTTTCAGCTCTCATTGCCCCTATCATAAGCATCTTGAAGTGATTAAGGTTAAAGTGAATAAACTATGGTGTATATGCTTGAAGAAGTATAAGTTGGAAATCTCATGTCCCTTGAATACGAGGGCCGCTCCTCATGCTACTCAAGTTTAGTTACCGGTGAGTTCTTGTCATAGTAAGTACATGTGTATCGTAGAGAACCGCCAACGGGGTACCCCTTGCCCGATGATACGGAAGAATCCCCATATCAAAATGACTAGGCAAGCAGACAATGAGCATCTCAGCAATCTTATTATTTACCATGGGAATATGGTGCTTTTTCTCTCTTTCCTCTTTTCTCATATTTTTTTCTTTTTTTTCTTTTTTCTCAATATCTGACTCTTTTTTTATAAGAAGAATGCTTCATAGACAGCTCATTATGGTTACGCTGCAGGTTTCCACCATGACAGCATGGATTAGACCAGCGGCCCAGGCGTTTCACTAACACATATACATTACTCCATGGACTTACAAGCTCCCCTTTCATTTCACACCGACGACATCCATAGACAAAAGAGCATGATATCAACTAGGTACAAAGTACAATTGTAATGTTGAAACCGTTCCCCATGACAGCATGGTTCTGCTTATCCCCAACAAATAAGTGCAAGCATATACAACATAGATGACACAATGGTTCAAGTTTATTAAGGGCAAGAAAAGTAAAGTGTGCCATCAAGTTCGTGAGAGCTTTAATCACTAGTTTTCCCATAACAAGTTCAATTCAGAAGGTAGATAAAAACATGAATATACTTGGAATAGCATAAGCTAGTAGGTAGGTATGGTGGACTCTTTGGAATAAGTTGGTTTTAGGAGTTGGATGCATCAGTGGGACTCATACTTGGTTACGGAGGCTAGCAAAAGACTGGGAGCAACCAACTAAGAGAGAAATAATGGCCATAATCATGCAGAGCGACAAAACATCATTAATCAAAGCATAAAGTGATACTACAAGTTGAAAACTAAAGGATCATCAAGGATATGGTGACTTGGGATAGTCATAACATGGTGTGAGCATGTGCCAAGTCAACCCAAATTAAGCATCAATGGTGAATACCATAATACTATGCTTTATTATGCTAAAACAACGTATGATTCTTCACAGGCACATTAAGTAATCTCAATTGTTGATAACATGTCATGCTACAGCAAATAATACTAATCCTAAAGACAAAACAATATCAAGCATGGCATGACAAAGCATAGGCCACAGTCAAAAACAAGCTCTCTTTACCACTTAAGCCTGAACTTTCCTACTCTTTTCCAATCCAAACCACACTATTTGAAAACCAATATATGAAAGAGGGGGTACAACCAATTTATTCAGAAAACTAATTAAACAAAGCAAACAAAAAACTAATACAAAAATGAAAAACAAGACGCTCCAAGAACAACACAACTGTGCATGAAACAATAAAAATGAAGCGTTTGGAAGAAACCTGGGATTTTTATTGATGGAGAAGGGGATGCGTTGGGCATCCCCAAGCTTTGACGCTTGTACTTATTGGATATTTCTTGGGGTGACACACGTGGCATCCCCAAGCTTGAGCTTTAGTCCATCCTTCATCTCATTACTCATTCCTTTCATACACCTGAAATTTTTCCTTCATACAAAACTTCACACAATCTTTATTAGCAACATTAGTGCACTCAAGATAATAGGTCTTCAGGTTCAGTTCCAACACCAATAAAACTTCCATTAAAACACAAGCTACTGTAGCACTTCCCTAAAAAAGCTCAATTCCCCAAAAGAACTCAAAAAGGAACCAACAAGAAGCAAATGCAAATAATGGCAGAAATCTGTCAAAACAGACCAGCAGGTAAATACGAATTTTTTCGAAGACTTTCTGTTGCTCAAATCGAAAAGTGTTTATCTAACGAAAGTTAGATAACAACCTGGGGACGAAGCACAAAAAGTCACGCCTCAAAAGGACATACAGAGATTTTATACGAATTTTTACGGTGAAACACACAAATCTGTTTCGGGGCAGCAACTTTCCCAATCATTACTTCGCTCTCATTAGAGGTTACTCTTGGCACAAAAAGCAAATAAAAAGGATAAGCAGCGGTTATTACTGAAGTAATAACTTCCAAGACTCATCTAAAACTTTTGGGTTATCTCCCAATAAGTACTTTTCTTTAACGCCTTTAAGTTAGGCATAAGAAGCAAGAAAAAGAATCAAGTGTCTCAAATTAAGAAGCATTAAGAGCAAATTTTGTTTTCATAGGAGAGGCAAAATAAATCTTCTCTCTCTTCTTAGGGAAGTGTTCTATACCTTTCTTGAGTGGGAGTTGATATTTAATGGTTCCTTCTTTCATATCAATAATGGCACCAACAGTTCTAAGAAAATGTCTTCCCAAAGTAATAGGACAAGAAGCATTGCATTCAACATCCAAAACATAGAAATTAATGGGGACATAGACATTGTTAACCATAATAAGAACATCATTAATACTCCCCATGAGTTTCTTTTTAGCATTATCATCAAGTGGGACATTCAAATAACAATCTTCCAATGGTGTCAAATCAAGCATATCATAGATCCTTCTAGGCATAATAGAAACACTACTGTCAAGATCACATAAAGCTTTGAAATCAAAATCATTCACTTTCATATTAATGATGGGTTCCCAACCATCTTCTTGTTTTATAGGATTAGAAGCCTTATGTTTCATCTTTTCTTCTTGATTTTTTATGAGAGCATCAGTAATGTGTTTTCTAAAGGCCATATTCATAGCACTAGCATTAGGACTTTTAGCAAGCTTTTGTAGGAACTTAATAACTTCAGAGATATTGCAACCATCAAGATCAAAATCATAGTTATCCTCTAAGGTAGTAGAGCTATTACTAGCCTCAACACTAGTGGTAGTGATAGTAGAAACACTAATGTTTCTAGCAATTTCATCTTCTCTTTCCCACTTAGCATGCAATTCAGCTAATAGTCTAACATTTTCATCAATTCTAACTTGTATGGCATTAGTAGCTGCAAAGGGATTATCAATAGTTTCAGGTTTAGCAGCCATTTTATTAATCAAAGAGGATTGTTCTTCAGACAAAGATGATATATTTCTTTCAGCATTAGAAAGTTTCATTTGCAAACTAGGAATTTCCCTATTTAAACTCTCAAGTTGATGACTAATATTCTTCAAAATGGTAGATTGTTCCTCCATAGTTTTAGTAAATAATTTATTTTGTTCATATTGTATTTGCATGAAGTTTTTAGTGGCTCTTTCAACTTCTAAAATTCTTCCTTCACTAGGTATTCCAGGTTTGCCATTATAACCATAAGTATTATTAGGAGGGTAAGGCCTATAATTGTTATTACCATAAGCATTGTTGCCAAAATTATTATTTCTTATAAAGTTCACATCAACTTGCTCTTCTTGAGCAACCAAAGAGGCTAAGGGAACATGATTTGGATCAATATGAGCTTTCCCATTAAAAAGCAGAGACATAATAATATCAATTTTATCACTCAAGGAGGAGGTTTCTTCAACAAAATTTACCTTCTTACCTTGTGGAGCTCTTTAAGTATGCCATTTAGAATAGTTAACCATCATATTATCCAGAAGCTTTGTTGCAGCACCCAAAGTAATGGTCATAAAGGTACCTCTAGCAACAGAATCCAATAGATTTCTTGAAGAATAGTTCGATCCTGCATAAAAGGTTTGGATAATCATCCAAGCAGTCATTCCATGAGTGGAACAATTCTTTACCAAAGATTTCATTCTTTCCCAAGCTTGAGCAACATGTTCATTATCAGATTGTTTAAACTTCATTATTTTACTTCTCATAGATATAATCTTAGTAGAAGGATAGTATTTTCCAATGAACGCATCTTTGCATTTAGTCCAAGAATAAATACTATTCCTAGTTAAGGAATTCAACCATTCTTTAGCTTTTCCTCTCAAATAGAAAGGAAATAATTTAAGCTTAATGATATCTCCATCTATATCCCTATGCTTTTGCATCTCAAATAGTTCAACAAAGTTATTTAGATGAGCAGCAGCATCTTTATTACCAATACTAGAAAATTGTTCTCTCATAACAAGATTGAGTAAAGCAGGCTTTATTTCAAAGAAAGTAGCTTCAGGAATAGGTGGACCAATAGGTGTGCTCATGAAATTATTGTTGTTGGTGCTAGTGAAGTCACATAACTTAGTATTTTCAAGAGTAGTCTTTTTTGTGTGTTTTTAATAAAGAAAGCAAACTTGTAAAACTAATTTTTTTGTGTTTTTGATAAAGAAACAAGCAAACAAAACAAAAGTAAACTAAGCAAAACAAAAATAACAAAGTAAAGGGATTGGTTATGAGGGACTCCCCTTGTGAAGATGTCCTTGACTCCCCGGCAACGATGCCAGAAAAAGAGCTTGATGGCCCAAAATATATCGAGCTCGTTGGGGAACCCCTAGAGGATGGTATGATGAGCACAACAGCAAGTTTTCCCTCAGTTATGAAACCAAGGTTATCAATCTAGTAGGAGCAAGGAAACACCCCAAAGGTGTTGCTAGCTGAACTTTGGCAGGGCGCACTACCGGTGCCAGTAGCAACTTGGAGACCTGCACAACACAACCACAGAACTCTGCCCCCAACGTGCGATGAGGTCGTCAATCTCACCGGTTTTGCTAAAAACAAAGGATTAAACGTATCGAGTGGAAGAAAGTAATAATTTGTAGAAAGTAAACACAAAGCAGTAAACAGTTGATTGTAGATTGATGGTAAAGGAAAGGACTGGGGTCCATAGTTCACTAGTGGTGGCTCTCCTTAAGATAGATAACATGCTGGGTGAACAAATTACAACGGGGCAATTGACAAACACCGACAAAGCAATAGTCATATACTACTCATCTTGACTCCTCTGAGACTTGATTGGGCATTACAACATTATACATAGACCGCCATCCAACTGCATCTATGACTAATAATCCACCTTCAAGTTATCATCCGAACCCCCACCAATATTAAGTTGCAAGCAACAGATTATTGCTTTACGAACTGCGTGTAAAGTAAACAATACGATTGTTCTATGAACAAAGGATCGTTGTTTTGTCCCTAGTAGCAACAGCACATCTAGTACCTTAGAGATTTCTTTCACTTCCCTAGATTACGAGAGGCATGAACCCACTATCGAGCATAAATACTAACTCTTGGAGTTGCTAGCATCTACTTGGCCAAGATAGCTACTAACAACGGAAATCATGCAAGATCTCAAATAACAAAGACATGATAGAATCAATAATCAATCTGAAATAGCATCTCAATATCCATCGGATCCCCGCAAACACAACATGTATGAATTACAAATAGATGATCTTGATCATGAACGGAGCTCACAAGATCTAAACATGAAAGCACAAAGGAGGAGAAACCAGCCATCTAGCTACTACATGGATCCGTAGTCTAAGGATGAACTACTCACGCATCACACCGGAGGCTTGCATGGTGATGAAGAAGGCCGCCAGGGTGAATTCCCCTCTCTGGCAGGGTGCCGGGAAGAGCTTCAGATCCCCCCGATCTAGGGACAGAGATGACGGCGGCTACAGACTCTTTCGTGGATTTTTGATCGGGTACATAGGGTTTTCGTCCCGAGGGCAACTTATAGGCGGAAGGAGAGGCCGAGGGGGTGCTGGGGTCGGCCAGACCACCCCCTGGCGCGGGCCAGGCCTAGCCACTCGGCCAGGTGGTGTGGCCGGCCCCTAGCCCTTCTCCGTCTCGTATTCTAGCACTTGATCCCTTCAGAAAAAATAGGCACTTTGGCTTTTGTCCCATCCAATTCTGAGAATATTCATTTTCTGACTTTCCTGGAACCAAAAATAGCAGAAAACAGGCAGTTGGTATTGTGGCTTTTGTTAATAGGTTAGTCCAAGAAATCATAATAAAAGTACTCCAAAGTTGGAACAAAACACAAGAAAGTGGATAAAACCAAGCATGGAACATCAAAAATTATAGATACATTTGCAATGTATCAACATCCCCAAGCTTAACTCCTGCTCGTCCTCGAGTAGGTAAGTGATAAAAAGAAAGAATAATTTTTGAGGTGGCATGCACCATCAAAGACTTGATCAAAGTATTTGCAAAACATTCAAAGCTGGGATCATAGTACTTTAATCATAACATGAAAGACAAAGTTCTAGCAATAAGCAAAGAAACTATGATGCAACATGAAAATGCACAAACAAAAGATTCATGAATAACAATGCTTTGCAAGACGTTTGTTTGTTTCACATAAAGAAAGCATAGCATAATACTATTCAGCTTGTCCCTCAATAGAGTAGCAAATATAAATGCATAGGCCACCTTCAAAGTTCATAAGAGTGACTAGATAGAATAGTTTCAAACAAGCAATAACAAGTTATGCAGCAATCAACTAGTCTTGGGACAATGCGCATAGAACTAAGAATGGCCACTATGCTCTCAAAGTAAGTGCATAAAGATAGAAGGTGGAGACTCAATATAATGTTGGAAGAAAGGCCTTTGTAAAAGGAAGTAGGGATTCAAGTCTCATAAAGAGCTTCCAATAATTATGGTACTTGTAGCTTTCAGCTCTCATTGCCTCTATCATAAGCATCTTGAAGTGATTAAGGTTAAAGTGAACAAACTATGGTGTACATGCTTGACGAAGTATAAGTCAGAAATCTCATGTCCCTTGTATACGAGGGCCGCTCCTCATGCTACTCAAGTTTAGTCACTGGTAAGTTCTTGTCATCGTAAGTATATGTGTATCATTGAGAACCGCCAACGGGGCACCCCTTGCCCGATGATACGGAAGAATCCCCATATCAAAATGACAATGCAAGCAGACAACGAGCATCTCAGCATTCTTCTTATTTACCATGGGAATATGGTGCTTTTTTCTCTCTTTCCTCTTTTCATAGTATCTCTTTTTTCTCCTTTTCTCTCTTTTTTTCTCAGTATAGGACTCTTTTTTATAAGAAGAATGCTTCATAGACAGCTCATTATGGTTACGCTGCAGGTTTCCACCATGTCAGCATGGATTAGACCAGTGACCCAGGCGTTTCTCTAACACATATACATAACTCCACGGACTTACAAGCTCCCCTTTCATTTCACACCGACGACATCCATATACAAAAGAGTATGATATCAACTAGGTACAAGTACCAAGTGCAATGTTGAAAGCGTTCCCCATGAAAGCATGGTTCTGCTAATTCCCGACAAATAAGTGCAAGCATATACAACATAGAAGACACAATGGTTCAAGTTTATTAAGGGCAAGTAAAGTAAAGTGTGCCATCAAGTTCGTGAGAGCTTTAATCATTAGTTTTCTCATAACAAGTGGAAGGTAAACAAAAACATGAATGTACTTGGAATAGCATAAGCTAGTAGGTAGGTAAGGTGGAGTCTTTGGAATAACTTGGTTTAGGGAGTTGGATGCATGAGTGGAACTCATACTTTGTTGTGGAGGCTAGCAAAAGGCTGGGAGCGACAAACTAAGAGAGCAATAATGGCCATAATCATGCAGAGCGACAAAACATCATTGATCAAAGCATAAAGTGATACTACAAGTTGAAAACTAAAGGATCATAAAGGCTATGGTGACTTGTGATAGTCATAACATGGTGTGTGCATGTGCCAACTCAACCCAAATAAAGCATCAAAGGAGAATACCACTATACTATGCTTTAATATGCTAAAACAACGCATGATTCATCCAAGGCACATTAAGAAATCTCAATTGTTTATATCAAGTCATGCTACAGCAAAGAATACTAAGCATAAAGCCAAAACAATATCAAGCATGGCATGACAAAGCATAGGCCACAGTCAAAAACGACCTCTTTTTACCACAAAAGCATGAACTTTCCTACTCTTTTCCAAACCAAACCAAACTATTTGCAAAAGAAAGTATGAAAGAGGGGGTCCAACCAATTTATTCAGAACACTAATCAAACCAAGCAAACTAAAAACCAAAACGAAAACGAAAAAGAAGACACTCCAAGAGAAACACAATTGTGCATGAAACAATAAAAATGAAGCGTTTGGAAGAAACCTGGAATTTTTATTGATTAAGAAGGGGATGCCTTGGGCATCCCCAAGCTTTGACGCTTGTACTTCTTGGATATTTCTTGGGGTGACATGCGTGGCATCCCCAAGCTTGAGCTTTAGTCCATCCTTCATCTCGTTACTCATTCCTTCCATACACCTGAAAATTTTCCTTCATACAAAACTTCACACAATCTTATTAGCAACATTAATGCACTTAAGATAAATAAGTCTCAAGATTCAGTTCTAACACTAAATAAACTTCCATTAGAACACTAGCTACTATAGCACTTCCCTCAAAAAGCTCAATTCTCCAAAGGAACTCAAGAAGGAACTAACAAGAAGCAAATGCAGAAAATGGCAGAAATCTGTCAAAACTGACCAGCAGGTAAAGACGAATTTTTTCGAAGACCTTCTGTTGCTCCAATCAATAAGTGTTGAACTAACTAAAGTTAGATAAAAACCTGGGGCAGAATCACAAACAATTACAGCTCAATCCGACGTACATAACTCTCTCAGGAATGTTTATGGTGAAGCACAGAAATCTGTTTCGGGACAGCAACTTTCCCAATCATTACTTCACTCTCATTAGAGGTTACTCTTGGCACAAAAAGCAAATAAAAAGGATAAGGAGAGGTTATTACAGAGGTAATAACTTCCAAGACTCAACTAAAACTCTTGGGTTATCTCCCAACAAGTACTTTTCTTTAACGCCTTTAAGTTAGGCATAAGAAGCAAAGAAAGAATCAAGTGTTCTCAAATGAAGAAGCATTAAGACCAACTTTCTTGCGCTTATCTGTCTTATTTTTATTCTTAAAATTTGGGAAAATGTGATTGTTTGGTGGAGAACAAAGGTGCATGGTCCCTTTTCCCACATCTATTATTGCTCCAAGGAGTTCAAATAGGGATCTTCCAAGTGTAATTTGTCCTTTTCCTGCACATTCAATAACAAGATAATCAGTAGAAATCATTTTCCCAACGATCTTTGTAAACACTCCTTCAGCTATTCCAATAGGAATAAGGTAGCATTATTATCAAGAGATATTTCTTTTCCTCCTTCAGTAAGCCCCCAAAGATTCAAAGATTCATAAATATGTTTGGGCATAAGACAAAGTTCAGACATGATATCGCAGCGGACTTGAAAAGTTTCAGTGTTTATCTCAATCTTTACTGTAGGGAGCCACTTTGATGGTTCAGAATTTATTGAAACATAATTGTGATGCTCCCTAAGCGTATTATAGCAACTTTCTAAGCTAGTAGTGCTAGCCTCAAGAGTGTTCAACCTAGCAAATATTTTTGCGAAAGAAATATCAGTTTGGCTAGGCATAGTGTAAGTGAGGATCAATTTATTTATAGCATTAATGGCATCATCCTCATTACATTGGAGGAAATCTCCTCCCGCAATAGCATCTAAAGCATATCTATAGCAAAGAGCAAACCCAAGGTAAAAACTGCTAAGGAACAAGCCTTGAATCATTTTAGGCTCAGTCTTTTCATGTAGGTCAGAGATTCTAGACCAAGCTTCCTTAAAACTTTACTCAATTCCTTGTTTAAAAGTGAGAATCATTTCCTCAGGTGACATAGTGACAAATTAGGATAGGAACTAATTTTTTTGTGTTTTTCAAATAAGAAAGCAAAACAAGTAAAACTAATTTTTTTTATTTTTGAAGAACAAAACAAGCAAATAAAGCAAAAAGAAAACTAAGCAAAACAAAAATAACAAAGTAAAGAGATTGGTTATGAGAGACTCCCCTTGTGAAGATGTCCTTGACTCCCCGGCAACGGCGCAAGAAAAAACCTTGATGCGCTCGACTTTCGACATAGAGCTTGTTGGGAACCCCAAGAGGAAGGTATGATGAATACAGTAGCAAGTCTTCCCTCAGTTATGAAACCAAGTTTAATCGAACCAGTAGGACCAAGGAAACACCCCAAAGGTGTTACTAGCTGAGCTTTGGCAAGGTGCACTACCGCTGCTAGTAGCAACGTGGAGACCTACACAACACAACCACAGAACTTTGTCCCCAACTTGCGATAAGGTTGTCAATCTCACCGTGTTTTGCGGAAAACAAAGAATTAAACGTATCGAACGGAAAGAAGTAAAAGTTTGCAGAAAGTAAACACAAAGCAGAAACAGTTTATAAATTGTATGTAAAGAAAAAGGACCAGGATCCATAGTTCACTAGAGGTAGCTCTCCTTAGATAGATAACATGCTGGGTGAACAAATTACAGCGGGGCAATTGAAAAACACCGAGAAAGCAATACATGCATATACTAATCATCTTGACTCCTCTGAGACTTGATTGGGCATTACAACATAATACATAGACCGCCATCCAACTGCATCTATGACTAATAATCCACCTTCAGGTTATCATCCGAACCCCCTCCAGTATTAAGTTGCAAGCAACAGATTATTGCTTTACGAACTGCGTGTAAAGTAAACAATACAATCGTTGTATGAACAAAGGATCGTTGTTTTCTCCCTAGTAGCAACAGCACATCTAGTACCTTAGAGATTTCTGTCACTTCCCTAGATTACCAGAGGCATGAACCCACTATCGAGCATAAATACTAACTCTTGGAGTTGCTAGCATCTACTTGGCCAAGATAGCTACTAACAACGGAAAGCATGCAAGATCTCAAATAACAAAGACATGATAGAATCAATAATCAATCTGAAATAGCATCTCAATATCCATCGGATCCCCGCAAACACAACATGTATGAATTACAAATAGATGATCTTGATCAAGAACGGAGCTCACAAGATCTAAACATGAAAGCACAAAGGAGGAGAAACGAGCCATCTAGCTATTACATGGATCCGTAGTCCAAGGATGAACAACTCACGCATCACACCGGAGGCTTGCATGGTGATGAAGAAGGCCTCCAGGTTGAATTCCCCTCTCCGGCAGGGTGCCGAGAAGAGCTTCAGACCCCCCCCCGATCTAGGGACAGAGATGGCGGCGGCTACAGACTCTTTCGTGGATTTTTGATCGGGTACTTAGGGTTTTTGTCCCAAGGGCAACTTATAGGCGGAAGGAGAGGCCGAGGGGGTGTTGGGGTCGGCCAGACCACCCCCTGGCGCGGGCCAGGCCTGGCCGCACGGCCAGGTGGTGTGTCCGGCCCCTAGCCCTTCTCCGTCTCGTATTCTGGCACTTGATCCCTTCCGGAAAAATAGGCACTTTGGCTTTTGTCCCGTCCAATTCCAAGAATATTCATTTTCTGACTTTCTTGGAACCAAAAACAGCAAAAAACAGGCAGCTGGTACTGTGGCTCTTGTTAATAGGTTAGTCCAAGAAATCAGAATAAAAGTACTCTAAAGTTGGAACAAAACACAAGAAAGTGGATAAAACCAAGCATGGAACATCAAAAAAATTATAGATACATTTGCAATGTATCACTTCCCTAGATTACTAGAGGCATGAACCCACTATCGAGCATAAATACTAACTCTTGGAGTTGCTAGCATCTACTTGGACAAGATAGCTACTAACAACGGAAAGCATGCAAGATCACAAATAACAAAGACATGATAGAATCAATAATCAATCTGAAATAGCATCTCAATATCCATCAGATCCCCATAAACACAACATGTAGGAATTACAAATAGATGATCTTGATCATGAACGGAGCTCACAAGATCTAAACATGATAACACAAAGGAGGAGAACCAGCCATCTAGCTACTACATGGACCCGTAGACCAGAGATGAACTACTCACGCATCACACCGGAGGCTTGCATGATGATGAAGAAGGCGTCTAGGTTGAATTCCCCTCTCCGGCAGGGTGCCGGGAAGAGCTTTAGATCCCTCCCGGTCTAGGGATGGAGATGACGGCAGCTACAGACTCTTTCGTGGAATTTTGATCAGGTACTTAGGGTTTTTGTATCGGAGGCATCTTATAGGCGGAAGGAGAAGCCGAGGGGGTGCCTGGGGTAGCCAGACCACCCATGGCACGGGCCAGGCCTGGCCGTGCGGCCAGGTGGTGTGTCCGGGCCCCAGCCCCCCCCCCCCCCCCCCCCCCCCCCCCCGTCTCGTAATTTGGCTCCTGGTGTCCCTCGGTGAAAAACTGACTTTGGCTTTTGTCCCGTCCAATTCCAAGAATATTCATTTTATGACTTTCATGGAACCAAAAACAGTAGAAAACAGGCAGCTAGCACTGTGGCTCTTGTTAATAGGTTAGTCCAAGAAAGTGTATTGAAAGTACTCCAAAGTTGGAACAAAACATAAGAAAGTAGATAAAACCAAGCATGGAACATCAAAAATTATGGATACGTTAGCAACGTATCAGATATATGGCATAATCAAGATTGGGGATGAAATCAATCTCTTCTTGAGTTCTTGAAAACTTGGTTCACATTTGTCGGTCCATTCAAACTTCTTATCTTTCTTCAACAATTGGGTCATTGGTCTTGCGATGCTCGAAAATCCTTCTACGAACTTGCGGTAATATACCGTTAATCTGAGAAATGCACGGACTTGGGTTTGAATGGTTGGGGATTCCCATTCTTCAACATCTTTGATCTTGGCGAGATCAACAGCGACGTCTCCTGCCGACACAATATGTCTGAGGAATCCTACTTCTTTCAGCCAGAATTCACATTTGCTAAACTTGGCATACAACTGATGCTCTCTAAGGGTTTTAAGGATGGTTCTCAGATGTTGCTCATGGTCTTCTTCTGACTTGGAATAGATTAGAATATCATCGATAAAAACAAAGACAAACTTATCTAGAAAGTTCATAAAAATCTTATTCATGAGATTCATGAAATAAGTGGGGGCATTGGTTAATCCAAAAGACATGACCGTATACTCATACAATCCATATCTGGTGATAAAGGCGGTCTTTGGAATATCCGTTGCACGAATTTTGAGTTGATGATAACCACTTCTAAGATCAATCTTAGAAAACACCCTATCACCAGTCAATCGATCAAACAGATCCTCAATCTTCGGCAGTGGGTACTTGTTCTTGATGGTGACATCATTCAGCTTCCGGTAATCCGTGCACAAACGGTTACCTCCATCCTTCTTGTCGACAAACAAAACAGGCGATCTCCATGGCAATGCACTTGGTTGAATCAGACCTTTCTCCAACATAGCATCAAGTTGCTTCTTCAGCTCCACTAGTTCAGATGGGTTCATACTATAAGGTCTCTGAGCTATGGGTCCCGTTCCAGGAATTAGTTCAATAATGAACTCGATATCCCGATCTAGGGGCATACCGGGCAATTCATCTGGGAATACGTCGGGGTATTCATAGACTACTCTGACTTGGTCTAGGGTTGGTTGGGCTAAACTCTTGTTGCATTTGATCTGACAGGGCAAGGTTTCAGATACATGCTCTACTGATACTCCAGAGCTATTGGTCATGGTTATGGCTTTCTTGGCACAGTCGATCAATCCTTTATGTTTCGACATCCAATCCATTCCTAGTACTACTTCCAAACCTTTGGTGCCAAGTACTATTAGATTGGCATAAAAATCTATTCCATGGATTCTAATAGGTACAACCTTGGAAATTTTTCTAGCTTTGGTGGTTGAACCAGGTATTTGAACTATCATAACATGCTTCAATTTTGTTGGTTGGATCTTAGTAGTGCATGAAAATTATTCTGTAACAAATGAGTGCGATGCTCCAGAAACAAACAACACTCTTGGAAGTATTGAGTTAACAGAAAACATACCCAACACGACATATGGTGCTTCTTGGGCTTCTTCGGCATTCATGTGGAACAGACAGCCGTTGTGGTTGAGAGAGTTCCCTGGGGCAAATCTCCTCCCAGGCTGAACACGGCGCTGCTGCTGAGCTGGGGCATTCACATTGGTAGTGGTTGCGAGCTTCTTGGGACACTCGTTGGAGTAGTGACCCTTGACTCCACACTCAAAGCAAGTAATCTGGGACTTGTCTTTGGCTGCAACACACACGACATTGCTTCCAGTCCTTGGGGCAGTATTGTTGTTGTTGTTGGACTTGGGCGGTGCATGGTTGAAGTTGTTGGAGTTGCCGGGGTTGTTGTTGTGGTTTCCTCCAGTCTTCAAGTTTCCTGCGCTACGATTGGGGTAGCTTGGACAGGACATCTGGGTCCGTTGTTTCTTAGGCATATACTACAGATGGGTTGGGGCGATACTTCTGGGTATTGTGGGACCCAGTATGGTGCATCATTATGCGCTTGCGATTGTCATTGGCTTGGTTGATCTTCCCATCCATCTGGATGGCAGAGTCTACTAGCTCTTGGAGATCTTCAAAATGGGTGTTGACTAACACTGTCTGCATTTCATCATGCAATCCATTCAGGAATCTTTCCTTCTTCTTGGCTTCAGTGTTGATCTCATCAGGGGCATATCTAGCGAGGGACATAAATTTGTCACGGTACTCAACTACCGTCATCCTTCCTTGCTCCTGTTCTTTGAACTCATCTCTCATTCTGGTGACTAAACCTTGCGGCACATGGGTGCGACTAAACTTGATCTTGAAAGCTTCCCAAGTCATCACCTGACCGTGGTTCATATTACGGGTGCTATTCCACCAGGCTCTTGCATCTCCTGTCAGATAGTGGGTGGCAAATACTACCTTCTCATTGGCATCAACTCCTGCGACTTCTAGATTATTCTCCATGGTTTGCAGCCAGTCATCGGCATCTAAGGGATCCTAAAATTTGTTAAAGATAGGGGGATTGGTATTCTGAAAGTTCTTCAGCTTGGATCCATGATGATCTTGATTTCCATGGCCTTGATTATTGTGGGCCATCTGAGCTATCTGTTGCAGAGTGGCTAGATTGGCTTGGCGCTCGGCTCTACTAGCTTCACGGTCGAAATTTAGCATTTGTAGAATCTGCAACATTAGGTCCTGCGATGAGCTTCTTCCTCCTTGGTTTCCACGAGTAATCTGAAGATTGAGGTAGATAATGAGATAAGAGGGAAATTTCTAAGGTTCATGGTTTTGCTTTCAAAAGGTTTAACTTTGAGTTTGACTTAGGTTTTGCAACTAACTTCTTCTCATCCATTCATTCAAGAACACAATATAAACACACACCACACACAAATGGAAAACAGATGGTTTTAAGGACCATTCTGTGAACTAAGATACAGTGGGACTGATACAACTCATTCCTACGGTAGTGATCAAGTGCATCTACTCATCATCAATGAAGTCGGAATCATCATCATCGCTGTAGAAATCCATGGCATCATCCTCCAGGTAGTCGTTGTCATCACTGAGGTATGAGTGAGGATCTCCCTGGATGTCTTCACCTTCTTCCACTTCCTTTGCTTCAAGATGTATTTCCTGCTCCTGGATGGTCTTCTCGAGAGCGGCCACCTTCTTGCGAAGACGAGCGATGGTGTGATCCTTCTTCTCGCGTTGACGACGAAGTGATTGGCGATCCTTGACTAGCATGGCTAGAGTCTGGTCCTTCTTGGCGGCAATGGCAAGGTTGTGGTTGGTGTAGGCTCGAGCATTGTCCAAATCCTTCTGCCTATCATACAGTAGGAAGTCAAGATTTTCCACCTGACGCTTCATCTCTGGCTGACTTGGCATCTCCAATGGCATTCCCATAGAATCACGCCTTGCGAAGTGCGCAAAGCAAGTTCCCTAGATCAAGTTGATGTTTTGCCCACACAGAAGGGCAGGAGCTTCATGCATAGCCCTGGCTAATCCATATAGCCAGTTGTTCTCTCTCACGGTGAATTGAATCTTCTCAGAAAGGGGTGCTTCCATCTTGCCTCTGAGATCTACAACAATCAGCCATTGTAGATATCCTCCTGGGTGATCCTTGAGTTGAGCTCCGAAGAATTCCGGATGCGAGCGGACAGTGCATCAAGATCCCTCTCAAAGATCAGCTGGCCTCCATTGCCCAACTAGGAGAACTTGCAATACTGAACTTCCATCTATAAGAATTTAGGATGAGTAAGTTAGTGAGGTGATCAAGTGTGTCAAATTTTATGTAGTAATGTAAGAGTTTTTGAGGAACATGAATTTTTTTAAAGAATCAAGGATGAGAGTGGGAATAGGTTTTCACAAATACTTACTTCTTTGGTTTTGAAACTAAGATTTTGTTCTGACGTCCATTCTAACTAGGGTCTCCTATGGTCAGGATGGCTCTGATACCAACTTGTCAACACCCGGATTTTTAATCCTAGATGCCTGTTATGCCATACATCACAATCCCAGGATTACCATTTTTGCGAGACATAACAGATTGGATATCACAGTACATCATCCATTACAAACCATAATAAGGTCTTACACAAATAAAGGATCTCATGATCTAGTCTTAATACAAACAAGTAGCAAAATAGTAAGCGTAGTAGCGGGCTCCATCTTCAGTGTCACAAGCAATGCTGATGATGGGAGATGATCCTAGTTTTCATAGCCGTCCTGCTGTCCATCTTCCTGATAGTCCTCCTCATAGTCTGGCCATGGGAATAGCCAGGGACAAAGCCATGAGTACTCTTTAAGTACTCGCAAACTATCACTAACAAGTAAGGTAGTTCTAGTAGGAATCCTAAGCTCTAAGTTTATTTGCAAAAAGGAAGATTTATCTAAACTGAGTTCAGAAGTAAGGAAAACTAAGTAAATGTTCTAAATCACTTTAAGTGGGAACCTAGTTTTCATATTCACAACCCTGTTGTGTTCAAGTCAAAATCATAGTTCATTTCATAAGTCATTTTGAAAACATCTGACGACGAACAGTATGGCCACTCCAACTGTCCATGACCGTGGACACGGCTGTTCGAATAGTTTGACACTCTACAGAGGCGGTACACTTTCACCACAAAATTCAATACATCTGTTAGGGATAACCCTGAATCATCATACTTAGTATGCGGATAATCAATCATAACATTTCAATTACACACTCTAGTATAGGCACCTTCCCTATGAACTTGGCCTTCCAGCCATGGCCATATGCCATCCTGGGCACTGCATAGGTGGACATCATCAAGAGGTAGCCTCAGCTCAAACCTCTTCCGCGAGGGAACCCATACTAATGCATATAAACTTCCGGCTAAGCCTTACCCAATTCAGGTATTGTGGTTGTACGGTAAAATTGGAATGGTATCACATCCAAACCCAACCATCAGTTTTTATAAAGGGATAAGGCTAATGCCTCAACATTTTCATCATCAAATCCATTTGTGTTTCTCAACACATGTAAAAACATTTCAATAGAATGACTCATCATTCCAAGATTTTCATAATCATTTTCACCAAGTATTCCCATCTAAAATGATCAAGTTTTATGCTTAGCACTAGCCACTAAGTTAAGAGTGTTCACTAAATGAGGGATGCTAATCTCAATCTCATGCCATAGAATGACATCTAGTATAGGCCTAGTTTTATACTCTTTATGCTATCTATACCATCTTTCCAAAACATCACAAAGCATTAACTAAAAGTAAAGAACTTTGGTAAAGTAAAGAGTAAAGCTTGCAAGTAAAACTTGGGATTGGTATAATCAAAAGTACATAACCAAAGCATGCGTAATGCATTTTCTTAAGTTATCAAGGGGGCAAGTATTAACTTGCTTAGTTCTAGCTTGCATAGTTAAGAAACTTGCAAGTGTTAGCTTGCCTTGATTGGTGCAGTGATTGAAGATTTCTTCGTCTTCTTCGGGGTAGAACTCCTCGTCCTCATAGCTTGGGTCGGTACTATCATCTATAAATAAATACGGGGTACATAGTCACCAAACAATACTTAACTAGTCTATTTAGTACACTAAGGCTCACACTTGATGATCTAGCATCATCACAATCATCACATGAATTAAAGAACTAGTTTTATTTAGTTTATTTGAGGAAAGTAATTTCTAATCATTGAAATTAATTAAGATTTAATATTCTCCAATTAAAATATGGGATCATGTTGACACATGTCATCACGACATATTCTAATACATGGGAATGTGATGTAAAGGGTTGGTCATAAATTATAAAGTTTAAGAATATTATTTAATAGATTTAAAATGACTAGAAATGCCCTAATAGCATTCTTTTGGTACTAGTCTAATGTCAGTGAATGAAACCTAAATATTTTTACATAATCAGATAGATATTGTAAAATGTGATTTTTGAGAGTTGGAATCAACTCAAAAGCTATTATGGTTGATTTTTTAAAAATGTTTGAAGTTGTAAAAGTCTCTGTCTTGTTATTCTTGCTAAAGATTATCTCTAACTCCAAATGATTTAAGTCCAACAGGCTTGGATAGATAATTTAATTATCTTTCTAACAAAATTGGAATCATGCAATTTGGTTAAGTGAAACTCACTGAATTATTTTTTGAATCTAGGGACATAATAGGGTTTTAACTAAAAAGGAAAATCATTATTTGAATTTCCAGGCCTGAGTGGGAAAGCTAAACGGGCCGGCCCAACTTCATAGCACAGAGCAACACACGGCTGACAGAGGGGGTCCACTGGTTAGTGAGACTAACTACGCAAAGCGATATCGTTTAACCTGAGCCCTACGATTAGAAGTAAGATCGACGGCTAAGGGTCGTCGTCGACGACGAACAGCTCCGGCGAGGAAAATGACCTAGCGCGGTGGTTGGGGTCTCGCGGGGCTCACCTAGGCTCCTGCTAGGGTCGACGACGGGGGCAATCGACGTGGTAGACGACGGCGAGGCGAGGCGCGGTCACGGCAGGGCTTGGGGTGGTCGGAATCAACGGCGCCCTTCTCCTCTAGCAGCGGCGGGCTCTGGTGAAATTCCGGGGCGGTGGTGCTCGCCTTGATCCGGGAGAAGTGGGGAAGGCCAGTGAGGAGTGGGGAGTGAGGTGGTGTGGAGAAATAGGGTGGAAAGGCCCTATATTTATACACGACGAGGCGACCGAGCGGGATGGGTTGGCGTCTCCGGCGAGGACGGTACAACGAGCTAAAGGCATGGGCGAGGGTGTAGGACGGTGCGGTGCTCCCTGGCGGTTCTCATGGAAGTAAGTGCGCGGCACGGGGCGGTCTAGTTTGGTCTGGCGCGTGCGGCGCTCCGCGCGGGACAGGAGGCGTTCTCGACGGTGCGCAGGAGCTACAGGTCACGCAGTGGAGAACGGGGGTGTATGTTGGGTTGGCGTGATCATGGCGAGGTTGTGCGTGCGTGGTGCGGGCAAGGCACGAGCTGGGCGAGCTAGTCGGGTGTGACGCACTGGCGCGCTCTGGACATGGCGTAGAGGCTTAGAGTGTGGGGTTGCTAGGGTGGTCCACAGCCGGGTTGCGATCGTGGGCTGGACAGGGGTGGCGGTAGGCTGCGGCGATGCTCCTGGACATCCTGGTTGGGCACGGGGCTGTCTGGAGCGAGCTGGCCTTGGTCAACCGGCGGTGACCATTTGCCGGCGGCGCTCCACTGTGCACACGGCGAAGGTGGTGCTAGTCTGTTGCTGCTCGACACCAGGGGGACAAGGGGAGTGGAGAGGGACCGAATTGGTCGAGGATTTCTACACACACGGTGAAGTTAGGCAGATGATTTTTCTGTGCATGCCAAGTGTTTGATGAAATGGCCGAAAGAATTTCAAATTCAAATTTTTGGGTGAATTTTGGTGGGGGTGCTTGTCTCATGCTTGAGTGTCTAGGATTGCTTGGGATTGTCCAGTGGAGTTGATTTGGGTGGTTTTTGTAAAATGTGGATCTTAACACATACACTTGATTCAAATTTGGATTGTCATTTAAATTGATTTGGAATTTGATTCTTTTGAAGGGTAAAGTGGGCCTTGGTTCATTTTACTTGGTCTACGAAGGGGTGAAAAGAAGTAGAAATGTTTCTGTTAGAAATCCTCTTCTAGGAACACCTAAAGTGGCCTAGTGGTTTACTTTGGTCAAAATGACCATTTGCTTTATTTATTCTTATTTGATTTCTTTCTCTTTGTATTTTGTTTGTAAATGGTCTAAATGATGTGGCATTCACCTTTAAACCATTTCATAATATTTTAGAACAATCAAGTATGGCATATACACTCAAATCTATACTAATGCAAACACACATGCATTCATATTCATTTTCTTAATAAAAGTTTTTGTTAACCCTAAATTGGGTGGTTAGAACTTGATAACCTTGATTAAAGTTTTGGGATGTTACACAATGTGTCTTAAACCACAAGTTTCACTTTTCTCCCATATTTCTCATTCATCTCCCCTTTCTATCACATGCACTTGCCTAGAATGTCGGTATTGAGAGAATGACTAGCGGGAGCGCGCTCTTCAGGAGGCGCGCGTTTCGGCCGCAGCGCGCACATTTCCAGCCGGACGGCAGCCCGACACGTGGCGTGTCGAATTTCACCCGTGCGTATTTTCGGTCGCTTGGTAGCGCGTGTATTTCCGGCCACATGGCAGCGCGTGTATTTCCGGCCACACGGCAGCCCGGCACGTGGCTAGCTGCTCATGCAGTGCACGCGACGAAAGGCAGTTCCACGCAGTGCAATAAGGCAGTGCACGAGCGGTGCAACTTGTTTACTGTCGATCGAAAGCAGTGCAATACAGTACACCATGCACTCCAAGAACATCACGCAGTGCACTGCGACCTTAGGCAGTGCAACACAGTACAACAAGGCGGTGCATGGACGGTGCATTGCCTGAACACCGTGCAGTGCACTACGACCGAAGGCAGTGCAAGGAAGTACAACAAGGCAGTACACTACCAGGACACCACGCAGTGCACTGCGAACTAAGGCAGTGCAACACAGAACAACAAGGCAGTGTATAGACGGTGCACTGCTGGACAGTGCGTAGTACACTGCCAGGACACTGTGCAGTGCACTGCGAACTAAGGCAGTGCAACACAGAACAACAAGGCAGTGTATGGACGGTGCACTGCCTGGACAGTGCATAGTACACTGCATGGACACCGTGTAGTGCACTGCGAACTATGGCAGTGTAACACAGAATAACAAGGCAGTGCATGGACAGTGCACTGCCTGGACAGTGCGTAGTACACTACCTGGACACCGTGTAGTGCATTGCGAACTAAGGCAGTGCAACACAGAATAACAAGGCAGTGCATGGACGGTGCACTGACTGGACAGTGCGTAGTACACTGCCAGGACACCGCGCAGTGCAGTGCGAACTAAGGCAGTGCAACACAGAGCAACAAGGCAGTGCATGGACGGTGCACTGACTGGACAGTGCGTAGTACACTGCCAGGACACCGCGCAGTGCAGTGCGAACTAAGGCAGTGCAACACAGAACAACAAGGCAGTGCATGGACGGTGCATAGTACACTGCCTGGACACTGCGCAGTGCACTGCGAACTAAGGCAGTGCAACACAGAACAACAAGGTAGTGCATGGACGGTGCACTGCCTGGACAGTGCGTAGTACACTGCCTGGACATCGCGCAGTGCACTGCGAACTAAGGCAGTGCAACACAGAACAACAAGGCAGTGCATGGACGGTGCACTGCCTGGACAGTGCGTAGTACACTGTATGGACATCGCGCAGTGCACTGCGAACTAAGGCAGGGCAACACAGAACAACAAGGCAGTGCATGGACGGTGCACTGCCTGGACAGTGCGTAGTACACTGCTTGGACACCGTGCCGTGCAGTGCAACCGAAGGCACCGTGTACTAGACCAAATGGCAGTGCAACCTAAGCATCAAAGGCAGTACGAGAAAAAAGTTCGTCGAAACATATCAACAATGAATCTAATTTTAAAGATCTGAATGTGACTAGGAAGGCTGTGAAAACGGATATCGATTTGGACTCTCCGTTTGAAATATATCACAGTTTTCATGTTCAAATCTACAAAAATAAAAGGAAAAAGGTTCGCGGCCCTCTCCGCATCCACCACGTGTCGCACAGGAGAAGACTGGTACAGTGCGTGAGGCACTCCGTGCCCGCCACGTGCAGGCAGCAGCAGCGACGCAGCCGCAACCTTCCAGGAGCGTGCCCTTTTCTAGCCTTTTCGCAGTATTGATTGCTTGTCCAAGGATGATGAATTATTATCATTCATATGCGTCAACTGTACTTCTCGTTGACAATTAGTCTTTCAGAATTAACATCTTCTATTGTCCTATTCTTTGCATGTTGTATTCATCTTTGACATTCGTTGGTGCTTGTTCTACCACTGTTGAGTATAAATAATGGTGAATATGTTATTCTATTTGGAGAAAACCTACATGTTATTTAAAAAAATAAGTTTTTTTCTTTCTAAAATCCTTTTCCTTGGTTGCTATTCTTGGTGAGATCCTTATCCTTTCTATGGTCCTTGTCAATGTTAGTGTTTCTAGATCAGGTCGGTAATCCATGAAGTGACTCTTTGTTTTTTAAGTGTTTCAACCCTGAGTTTTCTTGAAAGATAAATAAATTAGATCCTGTAGTGGCTTTGCAAGAGCGATAGATGGGAGTCGACCTCGAACTTTTGGTTCGTGCCCATGAATTTTGTTTTGCAGTGTGAGTGAGGATGCCCTAGTGTTAGTGTTGCTTGATTCACTACTTCAACTAGAAGGTTAATAGTTTGGATGCGAGATGGACTGGCCCCATATCAATTACCTTTATTATTCACTCTTGTACACTAGAGTGGTGAATCATTGTGTGCCTTTTCCTTTAGTTAGTTGAGAGATGGCGTTGTATGGCCTAAACCATAGGTATGACTTTCCACATGTAATAAAGGCAACTGCTTCCAAGCATAGGAGATGTGGTGAGGATAAAGCTTTGTTGTTTAGATAGACCACCATGAAATTTTCGGGTAGATTATATGGTCTTTCTTAGTTGTTCTCCAAAGCTGAAGAATGATGAGATTTGAGTGGTAATGTAACATCTACATTTTTCATAAGGATTTCATGATTTACCAAGGGCAAGGAAAAAATATTTATGACCAAGACACAATGCTAGTTTCCAAGTTCTCCAAGAGCAGGATGTGGAGTTTCGTATTGATCTTTGTGTGTCCTTATCATTTGTCATGACCATTCCGAGAAGAATTGAAGAAGCTATTTGAAGATTGTTATCCAAAGGATGGTTCGATGTAGCGTCTTACCTTGAGGAGTGCCAATTTTGTTCATAGCTAAGTAGTATGGTAGTTGGGGAAATGTGTGTGTGGATTAGCATGCTCTTGGTAAAGTAACCATTCGGAGCAAATATCCATTTCCCACATGGAGGACTTGTTTGATCTACTGATTCTAGCTAAGGTGTTACAGAAGATTGATCCCTTCTAGACAAACCAATGGCCTCACCCTCTTATGAGAATAATGAACAACATGCTACATATACTTTCTTGATAACTTGGTGATAGTGTTCATTGATGATATCCTCAGTTACTCAAGGACAAACGAAGAGTTTTGGCAGGATCCGAGGCTTGTCCTTTAGACTTCAGAAAAGAATAAATTTTATAGGAAGCCAAGGAAATGTGAGATTTGACTTTCATCGGTGGTTTTTCTAAAAAATAAATTGTTTTTTCATGCCATATGCAAAGGTTATTGCGCATGCTTCTAGCAATTGAAAATGTACGATTAAAACTATCCTACGCATGGTGTAGATCATGTGCCCATGATCTTTGACTTAAAATTGGAGGCATTATCTTTGTAGAGGATCTACTGATCTTATCACTAATCATAAGTATCTCAACTACCTCTTCACCAATAAGGATATGAACTTGAGGCATGTACGATGGATAGAATTGATAACGGATTATGGCCCAACTATATAGTAGAACCCTAGCAGGGTGGTTGTAGTCGCAAACGTTCTTATTTGAAATTTTGTACCTCCCATTGTAGATTGTCTAGTTGTTGATTTTGGATAGATGGACATCCCATATTACTTTTCCTATGAAGCACATGAGGTGACACAATTCATCCTTTAGTCAACTATAATCCTGATAGAGTGGCGACACATAATAATCGAGTGTTACATAAAGTGTGAGAGTGCAGAACCGAATAGTTCACTATAGATGGGACCGTTGACGGTGTATCCCATAGAAGTCCCGTGTGAAGGGCATTCAAACAAAATTGTGGGGCTAAGGGACTACATCTTACCCTTAAGTAGTTTTTACTTGACAGACAAATACTAATGGCCATGGGTTGACATTTCCATGGATTTTTTTGTTGGCCTACTTTGTACGCGGAGAGGAAAGGGTGTGATTACGGCGGTCAAGGGACAACTTAGTAAAGTTGTACGTTTTATTTTTATGCGCACCACAATCATTGCAAGTTACTTGGCACCATATCGTCAGATAGTAGGGTTTCATGGGTTCCTAAAACCATTAATCCTTATAGACATGTTAAGCTTGTATCATGTTTTGCTAGACGCTTGCACAATATTAGCAAAAGCGTAAAATCCGAACTCTGGAAATTATGTTGAGATATTATGTCCTATCTTGACAATGGATCTAGGTAGATCACTTAAGACTTTTGGAGTTCGCTTGCATTAACATATATTGGGATCATATATATGCACCTTGTAAGGCTTTGTAGGCGAGGAAGCATTGCTCGTACCAGGTTGGGTTTAGCAAACTACATAAAGGGTACCTGAGATTAGGAAACATATGATAGATGTACATAGCATGCAAAATAGTTATCTTGGTTCTAACATGTCGAATGTGGAATTTCGAATTGGTGATGAGTTACTCTTAAGAGTGTCATCCACTAAGGGTGTTCTAAGCTTCAACATTTAAGGAATGGTTAGCTCTTGATAGTTTGGCTATTTCATAATAGTGGCACCAGTGGGGGAGCTAGCCTACCAAGTTGAGTTACTAGAATCTTTGAAAGGTGTCAACAATATGTGTTCCATGTCTCTATGTTGCGGAAGCATTTTTGAGATCCAAAAGGACAGATAACCAGGGAACTAGTTGCATGCACAAAGTGTAACCTCCAAAATATCATATTTTGCTGATATTGTAGGGTATGCGAGAGTGTTGAGGCACATGACGCTAAAGTCTGTAATTCTTTGGTCACATCAAATCACGCCTCAGGAAACTTGGGATCTTGAGTCCCGTATGCTGAGAGGTATACAGAAAACTTTCCTCCTTTTATGTGAGGCACGATTTTGACTTATATATGTTTTGATTTTCTACTAGTAGTAAAGCAGTGAGAAAGAATTCGGGGTCGAATTTTGTTTAAGGGGGTAAGAATGTAATACCCCAATTTTGATGCTAGCGCTTTATAGCTATTTGATCTGGTAGAAAATAACTAGGGCTTTGAGAATATTTAAATCTGACCTGGGAATACGGAATTAAAAAAAGGAGAGAAAAATAGTGTGTTCTAGTGCTTGAACTTAGGCCCTAGTGTTAAAAAATGCAATAACAGCCAGTTGCTATGCTTAATGTTGTTGGATCAATACTGTTGCTTCTCTTTTATTTCTACATCAGGTGAGTAAGAGAAATAGGCTCAAGGCCCTATCGTGCTAGGCGTCTGTGCCTAGCTGCACCGCACTTCTTAACGTTTAGGGTTAGGGTTAGGATCTCCTCTAGTTGCAACTCTACTCTTTTACCCACCCAATCGAGGCTGTCGCCACCTAGTTGTCACCGTGCTGTAAGGTGGTGAGGTTGCAAGGCTGCGCTGCTGAATTTCCCCCTTCCTCCAGCTGCGTGGTTAATGTCGTGCTGTGAGGGTGGTCGTCATTATCACCATCGTCTTCTGCAGTATGTATCCCTGTCCTTGTCGTTGCTAATGTCGAGGTTATTTCCATCACTAGGTGTCCGGTAGTTTAGGTCTGTGATTTAGCAACTTTTGTTTCTATATACTAGGCTGGTACGACTATTTCATTGAAATTGTTAGTACGTGTGAAAATGGTAGCATGTCAGTTCAGGAAACCTTGAGACGTTGGGCTCCTTTGATTTTCTGTAATTTTAGTGAACGGGGGTTTACTCTTACAAGTCTGAAGCTGAAGAAATCTGACAGCTTGAACTGCGTCTAGTCTCACCGTCCATGGACCTATGGAATTCATGGATTGGCACTTGGGCTGTTTGATTTTGTACTAGTGTAGGCACACAAAGAGTGGGATGGATGCTACGAGGAAATTAGGAAATAATTCAATTATTTCTAGTTGTTTACCTAGACCATACCGTGAGACATATGCATGTTTGGCCATCTATCTAGCGCATTTACGTAATCCTTGGTCAGATGTTAATAAGTCATGAAAGGTTTTGCATGGAAAAACTACTGTTAGTAAATGTGAGTGAACTGTGAGTCTATTTCTTTGTATAGCACTAGCTGAGAACGCTTCCGGATGAAATAATCATCTTTTACCACATGTTATTGTTAGCCTTTCGAGGGCTTTTCCATGAATAATTTGCAATGGTCAGTGAGAATGCTTGTGGGTTGACTACGCATAGGAGCATTTCTATTTTTGTTTGGATATGTTTTTTAAGTGTGACAATTGTTTTAACAATAGGTGCTGGTGTTTCTGTTCCGAATTCTTAGAATTCACAGTTTGTGTCCCGCGGTTGAGGCAAGTTCATACCGGAATAATACTTTGCATGATCTCCTCGCTCAACTTTTAGTTTCTAGCACTTGTTCTTTATTTAGTGGTTATATATTGATTATTTGTGTGGAGATGAAGTCATACATCGAAGGTCACAGTTGCGGTTGCATTTTTGCATAACATATTAGAGATAAAGCACAGTATTGTGATCTACTGAGGTAGGCACATTGAGACCATCGATGTTGAGATGAGTTTCACATTGTCGGCAACCTCCACGAGCTGGAGTGAGTGGATGCCGACGGGTGTTCACTCAAGCGATACCGGTATACGCAAAAGAAAATTGAAAACAAAGAGAATGTAGGCATACATGATCATCTTCGTGACATGATGATGTCTACGCACTTCTATTCTTGTAGACAGTTGTTGGGCCTCCAAGTGCAGAGGTTTGTAGAACAGCAGCAAGTTTTCCCTTAAGTGGATTACCCAAGGTTTATCGAACTCAGGGAGGAAGTGGTCAAAGGTATTCCCTCTCAAGCAACCCTGCAATCAAGATATAAGAAGTCTCTTGTGTCTCCAACACACCCAATACACTTGTCAGGTGTACAGGTGCACTAGTTCGGCGAAGAGATAGTAAAATACGAGTGGTATGGATAAATATAAGTGGTAACGGTGCGAGAAAATAGCTTGATGGCGTGGAAGAGACTAAAGGCAAACTGAAATAAAGATGGAAACAAGCAAACATGTAACAGATCTAGTTGCAAACGAAGTATCAATGCTTAGAAACAAGACCTAGGGATCATACTTTCACTAGCGAACACTCTCTCATAAATATCATCTCTTTATGATACTACTCTTAACTACTCTCCGGTTGGACACTCTAATCGATGGTAGGGCTATAACAGCACTCCTCAAAGTCCATCTTTCCCATCTAGAAAACCCCACACTGTCACCTTGAGTACTAGATGAGTCCAACAAACACCACAATTTCATAGAGATATCCAACTCCAAATATAACTCATAACAAGTATTTGCAATCTCTAGCCTAAGTGCCACCATGGTGAGCACGCTGTCACTTTCACACACATGGGGAGAGCAGAGATCTATTAAAGCACTTGAGTAGCAAGGTAGATCTATAGATTACAAGCTCATGATCACAATATGATCATGCATAGAGAGAGATGAACACATTGCTACCGGTAGAACCCTTAGCCTCGAGAGAGAACTACTCCCTCCTCATCATGGGAATCAGCAATGGTGATGGAGATGGTGGTGGAGATCTATGGAGATGGCTCCGGGGGCACTTCCCCGTCTCGGTAGGGTGCCGGAACAGAGACTTTCTGTCCCCTGAATCTCCCCTTCGGTGGCGGCGGCACTGTGGAACTTTTCATGGATTTCTGATTGACGATCTAGGGTTTTCGCATCGGGAGGAATATATAGGCGAAAGGGCAAGGTCGGTGGAGGCCGGAGGGGCCCACACCACCTGGTGGCGCGGCCAAGGGGGACTCGCGCCACCCTATGGTGTGGCTGGCCCCTGGCCCCTCTCCGTCTCGTCTTCTGGCTCCGTGTTCCCCTCGGTTAAATATTGACTTTGGATTTTGTCCCGTCCAATTCCGAGAATATTCATTTTCTGACTTCCTGGAACCAAAAACAGCAGAAAACAGGCAACTGGCACTGTGGCTCTTGTTAATAGGTTAGTCCAAGAAATCATATGAAAAGTACTCCAGAGTGTGGACAAAACATAAGAAAGTAGATAAAACCAAGCATGGAACATCAAAAATTATAGATACATTTGCAATGTATCACATGACTAGTGTTACAAGATAATCGTTTGTGTGGTGTTTTATGCAATGCTTACTATTTATTTATGTACTTGTTCAGTATTTTTTACTCACCCTTGTGGCTTCTATGTTTTTAGGTACCATTTGAGGACAACATGCATGGGATGGGAGTAGCACCTCTACATTTTACACAAACTACTTTGCACACATTACAACACCTTATAAATAGTGAAGTTTAACAATGCTAAAAATTGCCCTTGACTTATTCTTTACTGTATGATTTTGTTTTATTGTGGCTACCGAGTTGGTTAGATGTGATACATCATGGACAAGAAGTTTTAACTTGGTCTTGTTGAACCGTGTGGCTGTTTGTATGGAAAATTTGGATGAGTATTATCGCTTTGTTCTGGTGGATGTCCCCATAAACAAAGGAGACTCTGCTGAAATTTGTAGTTTATACCATTATAATAAGTGTTTAAAATTTGTGTAGCATTGCTAGATAGGGTGGATATCTGGAGTGTTACAGGACCCCACACCAAGGAAGTGTGGACAAGAATGCAACTCAGATGTGCAACAAAGCTAAGGTCTCTTGTGGGTAAAGTAGCACACCTCTGCAGAGTGTAAGAACTGTAACATGTTACTCCCTATTCTGGGAAGGAACTATGAACGTGGCAGAAACGGAACTCCATGAAAATTCTGGTAAACCTGTGAATGCTGACGGACATCATTTTTCATAATAAAAGAAATCTTCGAAGAAATGATTATGAAAACCTGCATAGCCTATGACCTATGGTTTGTGGCTGTAGCTAGTGCATCAAACACTACTTTTTAGTGAACTTGCAGAGTACGCTCGTATTCTACCATACCTTCTTTACCCTTGCTAGATTCTAAGCCGATGAATACGATGGCAACACCAACTTATGCTCAAGAGATCGACTTCAAAAGCTCAAGTTCTTCAATGAATTCAATGGAGACATCATATATATCAACAAAAGTGAAGAAAAAGTTGGTAATTAGATAGGATTATAACCTCTAGCCATAGAACCTACTTCTGTAGAGCTATGCAGTAGCAGCATTTGCAAGCCAAATAGTTTGGATACTAGTCTTTTTAGCAAGATAGTTATGAGTTGTTATTTCTAGATCTTCCTTGTAAGAAGTATATTTCTTCCTATTTAACCTAGAATGTTCTCTAGATCTTTTGTAAAGAGTTGTGTTGTAACCTATAGTCATGTCTTAGACCTGCTATGTTTCTGTTGTACCACTCTGAGGGATGTAATATTAGTGGAATGGTGTTTCATTGGTACTATGTCAACGACTATAGTGTACTACATCATGCAGTGCTATGTTGGGTCACCGCACGCTGGTCAGTGGAAGGGCGGGGGTAAAGGGGTATGGGGGCACAAAGGCCATGGATCTAAGGCGGGATTGATGGTGGTGAGTCATCGTCCACCTCCGTTGGTGCGAACATAAAAAGGGAACCCTACTGTGTCCAGTCGGGGTCCGGGGGCTCACCTAGTATGATCCTTGCGCTCGGTGGGGTCACGGAGACGATGCGGTACTCCACGCTGACTCCAGGGATGGGTGGAAGTAGTAGTTTTGGTGTCGGAAAGGGGACCCCCACCTACACGCTGGTGTACACATTTGGGGGCTTGACAGGAAGCTTCCAGAACCGCTAGATGTCGTTGGATGGTGGTGAAGTAGGGTAAGGAGACTATCCGCAAACATGGGGAGGCCCTAGCGCGGCTGTAGGTGCCCAAAAAATCGGCAACAGAGCTTCACCATGGGCATCTCATGATAGTGGCTACTCCGTCGGTCCTAGAACAAAAGAGAAGCACGAGGAGGTAGGTCGGATGAAGGGAAGTTCATAGATATAAATAGAGGGGAAAGTGGTGGTCTGGCTTGTTGGTGACCTTCCGAACAAGGTGGTAGCACAGCGGAGGTGCTCATCTTCTCCTCGTCCACACAGAGGGAGGGTTGGGTTCTTGTCAAGGGGGAGGGGTGAGTGAGTGCGGAGGGAGCCAAATGATCTAGGGGTGAGGGGTTGGGTGGCCTGTGGGTTCTATACCCGAGAGGATGGGTCCATGGTGAACAAATTCCACTAGGGAAAGGGAGGAGAGGGGAGTCTCTAGTTGGGCATGGAGAGTTGGAGGGCAGTGTGTGGGTCCACTGGGTCGAGTAGAGAGGCAGAGGGGGAGTGGTAGTGTGGCTGTGATTAAGTGATATGGCAAGATATGCGTGTCCCTCACTTTTATTCACCTCCAAACACAAAGGACAAGGGTAAGGGTTGTGCTACAGTGGCATGCTAAAGTGTAGGTCATCCAAACGTGAGGGGTGGGTGCTATGGTGATCAAGGATGGAAAATTGACGATGGTTGGAGGCCGGTTTAGCTCATAGTTTTTGTCAACATCCAAAATGCCATACTTGATTATAAAACTATTTAAAACATATATTTTCTCATTTCTGCCATTTAAGAAAAAGGACAAAAATACATGGTAAAACTCTTTGAAAATATTCATTTTTGAAGTGGGGAGATAGGGAACATAAAATAGGCCTCATATGTGCCTATATTTTCCAAAGTGTTTTATAGAAAAACAAACTTTCTTTTGTCGATGGAGTTTTGAAGTTTTTGTAAAAGAAAAGAAATAAATAGCTTTAAACCAAAAGAATTATGGAAAAGCCTTTATTAATTTTTCATCTCCAAGTTATATGATTTCCACATAGTGTATATATCATTTGAGCACCTTGGGTTTTGAATATCTGCACTTGTTTTAAATAAAACAATAAATAAAGTAGGAAAAAGGATCTTGGGCTAGAATATTTTTATACCACCAAAACCATGTTAGATTAAGGATCTCAGTGCTCCCCTTGGATCATGGGCTAGATGGATAGATATATCAAGTGATGTAGATAAACATGGTACATAGGGATGACATTGATCAGGTATGAGTGCTTGTAGGATTGGTGCCAAACTTTGTTGAAAATAAGGGTGTCAAAATAGATTATTATTTAGCCTCCAAAACCATGTAGGTTTAAGAAGCACAAAGCTCCAATTGAAACAAGGGAAGTGTGGGTTGATAGAACATGTTTATTAGATCAAAATAATACGAATATTTGGCCAAGAAAGGTTGAGGTTGAGTTGGGAGCTTTTGCCAAAGTAGGCATGATGATAAGATTGGTAGAAACATGTTATTTTCTTGCCTAAAAAACCATCAAGAACAAGTAGGTCAAAGGATGATCTAGTCAAGGGAAAGATCGTGATTTGGAAGTACTTATGATGGTTTATAAGATGGTTCAAATGCATTTTCAAAAATGCACAAGGGTTGAGAAAGGTGGAGGCTCAAACAGGGGTTCATGATAACAGTTTTAGAGTCATATTTTAACAGGTTTGGTTTTTTTTGACTAGGGTACAAGAGTAAATGTTTTTGAGGGGTTGCAAGGTTCCAAACTCATAATAAAGTAGATGATGTTGAAGAGTAGGTTAGGTAAAGGATATCCGTGGCTTTAGTTGGTCTTCACTACCTCGGGGACTTCAAAAAAAGTGACTCGGAATTGAGTCTGATAAGAAAAACAGATGATCGTTTGAGTGACTAGAGATGAAGAAAATGTTTGGGAAACTTAGTGGATTTATTGATCAAGGGGGAAATATGTGGGATGGTGGAGCACATCACATCAATGATGGTAGAGTAGGCTCCTTGGCCTTAGATCAGGAGTTAAGGGTTTTAAATAACTTTCCAAGAAGGGGTCCTGATAATAGGGAGGTTATCTCCCTCTAGGGTTTGATGATTTATCCTCGATGTTTTTTAGAGGTTGCAAAGTTGCTTTGGTTTAGTTACTAGAGGCTGAGATCCTAGAGTAGCTCATACTACTTCCTCATCAAGAACTTTCAGACAATCTAATTTAAGACAGTAGATCAAGGCAATTCATATCAAGCATTTTAAGAAAACTACTACACAAGGACCAACAAGGTAGAGCAATCAACACACAATTGTTGCACATCTAAACAAGAAAAAGTTTTTGTTTCCCCTATTTTTTGCACTTTGGACACTTAATCAGGATTGCTGAAAGTGGGGTGTTATAGTAGGAACCGGTGCCTTTACAATAATCTTGGGGCACACATTCACAACTTAATTAGAGGTCCAAGAACCCAAGAGTAAAAACCTTCTCACCTTTCACCCAATCAAATCCTCACCGAGAACTCAAACCGATGCACCAAATGCAATTGCAAGAACAAAAGAAGTTCTCAAGTCCCTCTCTCCCAATTCCACCAAAGCTACAAAATCTAGTGGGGAAATAAGAGAGGAAGAACACAAGAGGAAATCGATGAAATAAAACCCAACATCTAGATTCCAATATGTTCCCCTCACATAGAGAAGAGATGGACTAGTGGAGTTGTAGATCCAGATCTCCCCTTTCAAACCCCCCCAAAAGCTTCAAGAAATATGGGAGGGATTTAGAGTATTTGCAAGCTCTTAAAGGTAGAAACAATGGAGGGGAGAGAGGGTGCAAGCCACCAGCCCCTTGGGGAAGAAGGGGGCCTTTTATAGGTCCCCCACGAAATATAGCCGTTGCTGGACACATACCCCAGAGTCTCCAAGGTCCAAAACCCGTAGTCTCTGGCCCGCTAGAACATCTAGATCGAGGGGAGACAATAGTAGGAGCTCCTAGTGAAACCCCAGAGTCAGGCCTAGAGTGTTTCGCCGGAATATCCGCCCCCTGAAAACTAGCAGAAACACCAATATGAAATCAATAATAACTTTTGCATCCGGACTCTGATTTTGATGATATTGGGCTCGTTTTGAATATAGTAACAATGCCTACAAGATTATACAGGTAACCACCATACTATAGAACAAAATGATGTAAGATTTAACCTATCTATAAAAGACAAATCGGTAAAACCTCCAACATCGAAAACGTAATAGAGAATGCATATGAAATCCATTTTTAACGAACTTGCACTAGCACGTGGACCTAGTGGGTCTAGTCACTTTAGTGACTGGGCTTACTGGTGGGGACAAGGGATATTTTGGTCTTTTCACAGTTTGATAAATACCCAATTAACCAAAAACAATCCTAAAAATCTTACAAAAATAAAATAAACATACCCTTAGAAAGATAAAAATAAGTAGAATATAAAAGGTAATTTTTGAAGATTTTTAAAAATAGTTATGAAGTGTTGAAAATGCAAACTATTTAATGAATAATTAAAATCATAAATGAGAACACAAACTCCATAAAGTAGAATAAAAATTGTTCCAAATATGGAAAAATATATGTAATCAGAATTCCCATTTTTCTGGGATTATAAAATAAGATAATTAAAAAGCATCTATTAAAACTCAACAATAAATATTAAATAAACAAAAAGGAATAAATACCCCAAACAGAATAAAGTTACCCATTAAAAATATGAATATTTGATTATTCATGTTATTTGAGTGTTGAATAAAATTCCAAATAATAATACTATCCAAATTATAATAAATAGAAGAAAACCTTGAAATATATATGTAAATTATAAAGAGAAATGAAATTCACAATTAGAAATACTTTAATAAATCCTAAAACACCTAAATTAGGGGAAGGAGATAACTAACAAAAAATAGCTATCTAGGACTTTAAGCATGTATTTGGATTTTATACATTGTCCTTACTTGTCAGTGATGCTTCTTTACAGAAACAGATGTTTAGAGTAGTATAGAACCCTTGAACTGCAAGAATTTTGAAAACCACATGCAACTTCACTCTTGCATCACTTTATGAGACCAAACTTGCAATAATCAATGCAAGATAATTCTTACATGTTCATTGACATATTTGAGAAAGAATTTTCAAAACCCTATCTTCTGCATTTAAAAGAAAAAGAATTATTTTCATAATAAATATGAATTATAGATTTCCGACTTAGGGTAGCCGGATAATATGACAAAAGGTGGGAGATGGAATTATGGTTAAGATGTGGAAAACCATATGGTGGAGATTCCATTACACCGGGTATACACTTAGGATTAACAACCAACGTAGTTAGCGATTCTTGCACCGTATAATAATGCGCTAACTACAAGTTCTGAAATGGAACATAGAAGTCAGTTGTACCTTTTTCCTTTCATATGTCCTCGTATCCAAAGTCGGGCTGAGATCTAGAGAAGAAATCAGCGGGTGGGAGCTGAGACATCCATATCCTGTGCTTCAGGGTAACGGCTTCGCAAATTAGAAGGGAGGGTAATTGAGCATAGGTATCTCGACCGAAACTCGTTACAATGGGTGGACTGCAGGGTCATGGCAAAGGATAGTGATTGAATTGTATATTAACTGAGCCTCGAACCAAGGAAGGTTGAACGTGAAGGCATACCCTTTTATGCGCTTAGGATTTAGATCATTTGTGGGAAGAGTAGTGCCTCTCGAGAGAGTATACGAACCATGAAATGTTACTCCCTTTCCTGCGAAAGGATTACAAAAGTAGCGGGGAAGGGATTCCGTGAAATCCTATATAACCTGTGAAGGCTGACGAATATAGTTTTTAAAAGACTAAAACTTACCTTTTATAAAAACCAGATTTCAAAAACTATGCATAGGCCTAGGATGCTTATCCATGGCTTTAGATAGAGAATCAAACAACCACTATAGAACTTGTTGAGTATACTCGTACTCAATCTATACTTCTTAAAACCCTTGCTTAGGTACCACAAAGACAGAAGACACGACTACTATAGAAGACACCACCAAGGAGGAGGTTTATTATGATGAACACAATCTCTCTAGAGGAACTGAATACGCAGACTACGGAATAAGATTTGGAATAGAAGGGGAAAACATAGACTTAGAGGATTAGTTCCGCACACATAGGATAGTCGGGCTGAACAGCCTAGACCTAACCCAATAAAGTATTAGTTGGCCCCGCAACGATTCTGTTGTACCACTCTGAGGGGTTACGAGAGAGGACTTTCGTAAGTGTTATGCCAATGACTCATGCTCTACAACATGTAGTGGACAACTAGGTCACTACATATATATAGATGGGAATAGGAGAGGAAAAGAACAACAAATAAATTTGGAATTTCCTCAGGCATTTTCCTTAGGGAATTTTCCCTCTCTCTCTCTATCTCTCTTCAATCTCATGAATGCGGTTCGAAGAAGAACTGCACACGTGGGAGACGACACCACCCCAGCACGCCGTCGCGCTGTTGGATCCTAGTTCCAGAAGGTCTACTTCCGCATCCCGGCTGGATCAGGGAGAACATGAGTAGTCGTCAGACACCAGACGTGTGCAAAACCACAGAGGTGCTGCCACTTGTGGTGCCGAAGCTGTCTTGCGAGTTTCTCTTAGGTTGAGTGGGTGTTGTTAAGGATGATAAAATGGTGGTTCTGCCAAGTTCAAGATAGAGAGCCACACTCGGCACCAAGTTTCATATTGCCAAGATCTACCAAAGACCGCCTCCCCTAACTTGAAGGCCCTGGTGCTTGATGGCCCAAAATATATCAAGCTCGTTGGGGAACCCCAAGAGGAAGGTATGATGAGCACAACAACAAGTGTTCCCTCAGTACGAAACCAAGGTTATAAATCCAGTAGGAGCAAGGAAACACCCCAAAGGTGTTGCTAGCTGAGCCTTGGCAGGGCGCACTACCGGTGCTAGTAGCAACATGGAGACGTGCACAACACAACCACAGAACTCTGTCCCCAACTTGCGATGAGGTTATCAATCTCACCGGTTTTGCTAAAAACAAAAGATTAAACGTGTCGAATGGAAGGAAGTAATAGTTTGCAGAAAGTAAACACAAAGCAGTAAACATTTTGATTGTAGATTGAATGTAAAAGAAAGGACCGGGGTCTATAGTTCACTAGAGGTGGCTCTCCTTAAGATAGATAACATGTTGGGTGAACAAATTACAGTGGGGCAATTGACAAACATCGAGAAAGCATACAAGCATATACTAATCATCTTCACTCCTTTGAGACTTGATTGGGAATTACAACATTATACATAGACCGCCATCCAGCTGCATCTATGACTAATAATCCACCTTCAGGTTATCATCTGAACCCCCTCCAGTATTAAGTTGCAAGCAACAGATTATTGCATTACGAATTGCGTGTAAAGTAAACAATACGATTGTTCTATGAACAAAGGATTGTTGTTTTCTCCCTAGTAGCAACAACACATCTAGTACCTTAGAGATTTTTGTCACTTCCCAGATTACCAGAGGCATGAACCCACTATCGAGCATAAATACTAACTCTTGGAGTTGCTAGCATCTACTAGGCCAAGATAGCTACTAACAACGTAAAGCATGCAAAATCACAAATAACAAAGACATGATAGAATCAATAATCAATCTGAAATAGCATCTCAATATCCATCGGATCCCCGCAAACACAACATGCAGAATTACAAATAGATGATCTTGATCATGAACGGAGCTCACAAGATCTAGACATGAAAGTACAAAGGAGGAGAACCAGCCATCTAGCTACTACATGGACCCGTAGTCCAGAGATGAACTACTCACGCATCACACCGGAGGCTTGCATGATGATGAAGAAGGCCTCTATGGTGAATTCCCCTCTCCGGCAGGGTGCCGGGAAGAGCTTCAGATCCCTCCTGATCTAGGGATGGAGATGACAGCGGCTACAGACTCTTTCGTGGATTTTTGATTGGGTACATAGGGTTTCCGTATCAGAGGCAATATATAGGCGGAAGGAGTGGCCAAGGGGGTGTCTGGGCTGGCCACACCACCCCCTGGCACAGGCCAAGCCTAGTCGTGCGGCCAGGTGGTGTGGCTGCCCTCTAGCCCTTCTCCGTCTCATATTCTGGCTCCAGGTGTCCCCCGGTAAAATAATGACTTTGGCTTTTGTCCCGTCCAATTCCAAGAATATTCATATTCTGACTTCCTTGGAACCAAAAACAGCAGAAAATAGGCAGCTGGCACTGTGGCTCTTGTTAATAGGTTAGTCCAAGAAATCATATGAAAAGTACTCCAAAGTGTGGACAAAACACAAGAAAGTAGATAAAACCAAGCATGGAACATCAAAAATTATAGATACATTTGCAATGTATCAACATCCCCAAGCTTAACTCCTGCTCGTCCTCGAGTAGGTAAGTGATAAAAAGAAAGAATAATTTTTGAGGTGACATGCACCATCATAAAATTAATAAAATTATTTGTAAAACATTCAAAGCTGGTATCATAGTACTTCAATCATAACATGAAAGACAAAGTTCTAGAAATAAGACAAAGAAACTATGTTGCAACATGAAAAGGCACAAACAAAAGATTCATGAATAACAATGCTTTGTAAGACGTTTGTTTGTTTCACATAAAGAAAACATAGCATAGTGGCATTCAGCTTGTCCCTCATAGAGTAGCACATATAAATGCATAAGACACCTTCAAAGTTTACAAGAGTGACTAGATACAAATAGTTTAAAACAAGCAATATCAAGGTATGCATCAATCAACAAGTCTTGGGACAATGCACATAGAACTAAGAATGGCCACTATGCTCTCAAAGTAAGTGCATAAAGATAGAAGGTGGAGACTCAATATATAAGTGGAAGAAAGGCCTTCATAGAAGGAAGTAGGGATTCAAGTTTCATAAAGAGCTTCCAAAAATTATGGTACTTATAGCTTTCAGCTCTCATTGCCCCTATCATAAGCATCTTGAAGTGATTAAGTTTAAAGTGAACAAACTATGGTGTATATGCTTGACGAAGTATAAGTTAGAAATCTCATGCCCCTTGAATACGAGGGCCGCTCCTCATGCTACTCAAGTTTAGTCACCGGTAATTCTTGTCATCGTAAGTACATGTGTATCATAGAGAACCGCAAATGGGGTACCCCTTGCCCGATGATACGAAAGAATACTCATAACAAAATGACAAGGAAAGAAGACAACAAGCATCTCAGCAATCTTCTTATTTACCATGGGAATATGGTGCTTTTTTCTCTCTTTCCTCTTTTCATAATCTCTTTTTTATTTTTCTCTTTTTTTCTCAATATAGGACTCTTTTTTTGTAAGAAGAATGCTTCATAGACAGCTCATTATGGTTACGCTACAGGTTTCCACCATGTCAGCATGGATTAGACCAGCAGCCCAGGCGTTTCTCTAACACATATACATAACTCCATGGACTTACAAGCTCCCCTTTCATTTCACACCAACGACATCCATAGAAAAAAGAGCATGATACCAACTAGGTACAAAGTACCCGTGCAATGTTGAAAGTGTTCCCCATGACAGCATGGTTCTTCTAATCCCCAACAAATAAGTGCAAGCATATACAACATAGACGACACAATGGTTCAAGTTTATTAAGGGCAATAAAAGTGAAGTGTGCCATCAATTTTGTGAGATCTTTAATCGCAAGTTTTCTCATAACAAGTTTAATTTGGAAGGTAAACAAAAACATGAATATACTTGGAATAGCATATAATAATAGGTAGGTATGGTGGACTCTTTGGAATAACTTGGTTTAACGAGTTGGATGCATGAGTGGAACTCATACTTGGTTACGGAGGCAAGCAAAAGACTAGGAGCGACAAACTAAGAGAGCAATAATGGCCATAATCATGCAGAGCGACAAAATATCATTGATCAAAGCATAAAGTGATACTGCAAGTTGAAAACTAAAGGTCATAAAGGATTATGGTGACTTGAGATTGTCATAACATGGTGTGAGCATGCGCCAAGTCAACCCAAATAAAACATCAAAGGAGAATACTATAATACTATGCTTTAATATGCTAAAACAACGCATGATTCATTCAAGGCGCATTAAGCAATCTCAATTGTTTATAACAAGTCATGCTACAGCAAATAATACTAAGCATAAAGCCAAAACAATATCTAGCACGGCATCACAAAGCATATGGCATAGTCAAAAACAAGCTCTCTTTAACACTTAAGCATGAGCTTTCCTACTCTTTTCCAAACCAAACCAAACTATTTGAAAACCAACGTATGAAAGAGGGGGTCCAACCAATTTATTCAGCAAACAAAGCAAACGAAAAACCAAAATAAAAACGAAAAATAAGACGCTCCAAGAACAACACAACTGTGCATGAAACAATAAAAATGAAGCGTTTGGAAGAAACTTAGGATTTTTATTGATGAAGAGGGGGATTCCTTGGGCATCCCCAAACAATGACGCTTGTACTTCTTGGATATTTCTTGGGGTGACACGCGTGGCATCCCCAAGCTTGAGCTTTAGTCCATCCTTCATCTCATTAATCATTCCTTCCATACACCTGAAATTTTTCCATCATACAAAACTTCACACAATCTTTATTAGCAACATTAGTGCACTCAAGATAATAAGTCTTTAGGTTCAGGTCCAACACCAATAAAACTTCCATTAAAACACTAGCTACTGTAGTACTTCCCCCAAAAAGCTCAATTCCCTAAAAGAACTGAAAAAAGAACCAACAAGAAGAAAATGCAGAAAATGGCAGAAATCTATCAAAACAGACCAGCCGGTAAAGACGAATTTTTTCAAAGTCCTTCAGTTGCTCAAATTGAAAAGTGTCGAACTAAGGAAAGTTAGATAACAACCTGGGGAAGAAGCACAAAACTTCACGCCTCAAAAGGACGTACAGAGATTTTACACGAATTTTTACGGTGAAGCACAGAAATCTGTTTCGGGACAGCAACTTTCCCAATCATTACTTCTCTCTCATTAGAGGTTACTCTTGGCACAAAAAGCAAATAAAAAGGATAAGGAGCGGTTATTACTGAGGTAATAACTTCCAAGACTCATCTAAAACTTTTGGGTTATCTCCCAATAAGTACCTTTTTAATGCCTTTAAGTTAGGCATAAGAAGCAAGAAAAAGAATCAAGTGTTCTCAAATGAAGAAGCATTAAAACCAATACCAGAAATATCTTCAACAAGGCAAGGTATATCATCCAAATAAGTTCTAGAGGGTCCTCTCTCAATGCTCTTAGGTTCACTATTTTCATCAAAAGGGTTTTTAGGAACAATCCAATCAAGATTCTTTTCTATGGCTTCATGCATTGCTACGAGTTTAAAAGATATCGGTATCTTAGGGTCCTCCCCATTAGGTTCGGTTTTGTCCATCTTTTCTCGTGTACCAATAACATCTACGCATGAGCCTAGCATATTAAAATGTTCAAAGACTTTTCTAGCTTCCTTGGCAACATCGTAGAATTCCTTAAGAAAAGTTTCAAGGATAAAATATCTCTTTTCGGGGTCATAAATTTCTTTAAGTTTAATAAACATTACTTGCATTAAGGGGTTAAGGTTAAAAAACCTAGCTTCCAACATGTGAACTAAAGAAGCTGCAGCAATCTCATAGTTTGGAGCAAGTTCTACAAGGGATCTATCCTCAATATCCTCATGTTTACTAACATGATTAAAGAATTCTTCAATATTATCTTTTCCAATTATTAAACCACTACCTATTGAAAGGTCTTTCAGGGTGAATTTCGGGATCATCATGGTGAGCTAAGAAAGAGGTAACAACTAAAGGAGACTTAATTTTTGTGTGTTTTTGATAAAGAAAACAAACTTGTAAAACTAATTTTTTGTGTTTTTGATAAAGAAACAAGAAAACAAAGCAAAAGTAAACTAAGCAAAACAAAAATAACAAAGTAAAGCGATTGGTTATGAGGGACTCCCCTTGTGAAGATGTCCTTGACTCCCCGGCAATGGCGCCAGAAAATATGCTTGATGGCCCAAAATATATCGAGCTCGTTGGGGAACCCCAAGAGGAAGGTATGATGAGCACAGCATCAAGTTTTTCCTAGGTATGAAACCAAGGTTATCAATCCAGTAGGAGCAAGGAAACACCCCAAATGTGTTGCTAGCTGAGCCTTGGCAGGGCGCACTACCGGTGCTAGTAGCAACGTGGAGACCTGCACAACACAACCACAGAACTCTGTTCCCAGCTTGCGATGAGGTTGTCAATCTCACCGATTTTGCTGAAAACAAAGGATTAAACGTATCGAATGGAAGGAAGTAATAGTTTGCAGAAAGTAAACACAAAGGAGTAAACAATTTGATTGTAGATTGAATGTAAAAGAAAGGACCAGAGTCCATAGTTCACTAGAGGTGGCTCTCCTTAAGATAGATAACATGCTGGGTGAACAAATTACAGCGGGGCAATTGACAAACATCGAGAAAGCATACAATCATATACTAATCATCTTGACTCCTTTGAGACTTGATTGGGCATTACAACATTATACATAGACCGCCATCCAACTGCATCTATGACTAATAATCCACCTTCAGGTTATCATCCGAACCCCCTCTAGTATTAAGTTGCAAGCAACAGACTATTGCATTATGAATTGCGTGTAAAGTAAACAATACGATTGTTCTATGAACAAATGATTGTTGTTTTCTCCCTAGTAGCAACAGCACATCTAGTACCTTAGAGATTTCTGTCACTTCCCCAGATTACTAGAGGCATGAACCCACTATCGAGCATAAATACGAACTCTTGGAGTTGCTAGCATCTAGTTGGCCAAGATAGCTACTAACAACAGAAAGCATGCAAGATCACAAATAACAAAGACATGATAGAATCAATAATCAATCTGAAATAGCATCTCAATATCCATCGGATCCCCGCAAACACAACATGCAGAATTACAAATAGATGATCTTGATCATGAATGGAGCTCACAAGATCAAGACATGAAAGTACAAAGGAGGAGAACCAGCCATCTAGCTAGTACATGGACCCGTAGTCCAGAGATGAACTACTCACGCATCACACCGGAGGCTTGCATGATGATGAAGAAGGCCTCCAGGGTGAATTCCCCTCTCTGGCAGGGTGCTGGGAAGAGCTTCAGATCCCTCCCGATCTAGGGATGAGTTGACGGCGGCTATAGACTCTTTCGTGGATTTTTGATCGGGTACATAGGGTTTCCGTATCAGAGACAATATATAGGCAGAAGAAGAGGCCGAGGGGTGCCTGGGCTAGCCACACCATCCCCTGGCGCGGGCCAAGCCTAGCCGCGCGGCCAGGTGGTGTGGCCGCCCTCTGGCCCTTCTCCGTCTCGTATTCTAGCTTCAGGTGTCCCCCGGTAAAATAATGACTTTGGCTTTTGTCCCGTCCAATTCTGAGAATATTCATTTTCTGACTTTCCTGGAACCAAAAACAACAGAAAACAGGCAGCTAGCACTGTTGCTCTTGTTAATAGGTTAGTCCAAGAAATCATATAAAAAGTACTCCAAAGTGTGGACAAAACACAAGAAAGTAGATAAAACTAAGCATGGAACATCAAAAATTATAGATACATTTGCAATGTATTAGTGCTGTCGTGGGAATGGACATGGAAGTAACTACCAACGATTGAGTCGATTGGGGGCAAGAGCAAGTCACCATCCGTGGATCGAGATTGAGGACAGATGACACAGGGTTTTACCCAGGTTCACCCCCCGTTGGGTGAAGACCTACTTCCTGCTTGATTGTATTGATTGCGAATGGATTACAAGGTGGGCGAGCTTGGTGGCTAGGCAGCGAGTCGCTTGGAGGGGGTAGCTAATAGCACGTGAGTACAACGAGCACCCTCAGGAGGTTTATATAGGGTCAATGACGAGGGGTGATCTCGGCAATGCACATTGTTATGGACTTAGTGTTTCGTGGAAAGGAGAGCGTTGGTGATTTCATCGTCTTAACTGAAAAACAAGGGAGGCGATTTACCTAGTTTCAGGCCCTCGTAGTGGAACTCCTACTTCTTGCTTGTCTGTTTGTATTATCATTGGAGAGTACAAACTCTTTGAGTCGACTATATGCGATCTCGCTGAGAGAGAGAGATGTGTGTATTTGATGTCTATTTTCTAGATCTATTGTGGCCTATCCTCCTCGTTGGACCCTCCTAGACTTTATATATGAGGAGGATAGGTCTCAGGTAGCAATACGAGTTGGTTTACAAGTTAGAGTTCGTATATAGTCTAATCTTGGACTTTCTTATCTTGTTCCACTAGGACTCTGTGTCCTTGTAGGCTTCACATTTGTTGAATCGTCATGAGTTTCATAGATCTTGGCATATCTTCGGGTGAACCTTCCTTCAGGCTGCACCGTATATGCCAATAGTGGGAACCCGAAGGGTTATGCCAATGTCAGTAGCCCCGCGGTGCTATTTTTGGATACTTGCGTCCGAGCATAGGCTCAAAGTCATTTTTTTATATTCCCGGAAGTTGAACTCGAAGATTTCTTTGATGCGTGATTTCTCGACTGCTTTGTTTGGCTGTTGGAATTGCTGAAGTTGTTAATTTGTCGAAGTAATGTTGGCATCTTCATCGGGTGCTCCTGATGGGAGTAAACATTGAGGCTACACTCGAGTAGACTCAAAGTTATAATTGTGGATATTTTTCTGTCGACTCCTGCTGGAGGATTTCTGTTTTTTCTATTGGATGCGTGGCCAGTGCTCCCGATGGGAGTAACCCCCGAGGCTACAACGGAATATTTGTATTCGATTGTAGGCTCAAGTCTGCAGTCATCCAAGGAAATTTCAACTCAGGTCTTCTATTTCTGGAATCATCATGATATTTTTATTGGGTGCGCGACCAGCGCTCCCGATGGGAGTAGCCCCGAGGCTATGTTCGGGTGCTTGCAATGAAACATAGGCTCAGAGATCTTCTTCATATGAGAATTTCTCCGTATAGATAAAATAGGGATCCTGGAAAAGACATCTAGATTATGTAAAGTTTGTATATGTATTAGCCAAAAGTATAGCTTGTTGTAATTTGAAATCTATTTACGTCGTTCGTTATCCTAAAAATCCCTCTGCCGATTTTTGGACGTTTTTGCCCCTGGGACTTTGGGGAAACTACAGAAAATGCCACCGCCTAAGTCTAAAAACAGAAAATAACCGGTTCGTCTCTCTCCCTGCACAAGACCTTATCCCTCGAAGAACAGAGACAAACAACGATGTGCCACCTATGGGCAGAGCAAGGAGAGGGAGGATACGTCGATCTTCCCTGGTGGCGTCGAGGAATGACGGCCTGGCATGGATTCGAGATTGCCTGATGCCGCCGTTGTCTGCTCCTGGAGGTCAGGGAGGAAGCAGGGGCAACGGGCGTCGCGCGCATGCTGGAGGCCGACCTCCTGCTGGCGGACGCACAGGTCGCGCAGAACACGAGGCCCGAGGCGTCCATGGAGGCGACTCAGTGGAGGGAAGCAGAAGGCACCTCCAGCAGAGCAGAGGGGAGGCGCGCGGCGCAACAGGACGGAGACGAAGTCGAAGGCGGCCTGGCCCGGCGACCGGGCGGCGGCGGTCGACCATGTCCACGAGGGGGCGAGGACGAGCACGCGCGGTCGGTGGCAGCGGCAGAAGTCGACCACGCTGGACCAGACAAGGCCGGGCGCCGGGGACGAGGGTGAAAGCGCGGACGCACGCGAGGCTGACGGCGACCAGGAGGAGCAGCTCGAGTGGGACGCACGCGAGGCTGACGGCGACCAGGAGGAGCAGCTCGAGCGGGGTCTGCAGAGCGGGCTATCGATCTAATTTTCACTACGGAAGATTGGGATCTTGGGATGGTACTTTTGATTTTGACCGGTCAATATGTAGTTCATGTGTTGCCTTGCTCACAGACGAGAGTGGTCTGTTGAGGAAAATACGTAAGGCAATGTACTACTAATGTATTGTGTGGCTATTTCGTGTCTTTGCCATGTCCGGTCGGCCGTACCCGTCGCCGTATTAGGCCATTTACCGTGTTATTAGCTGAATTATTCTCTCTGGCACATTACGGAACATCTTTTCTGCATTGCTTCGTGTTAAACCCGATTGCTTAGAGGAACTGGCCGAGATGTGTTGTAAAATCTTCCACCGATTAAATGTTCACATGTAGTCTAGTTGCAACTTTCAATCATAAGAACTATTTTTAAAGTGAGTAAGATAAAGCAATATGAGAAATTAGTTAAATTGTACTACTTCGCATCATGCAAATTTTTTTATAACTTTTTCCCCGTCAATATCAATACTATTAGAAAGACTAGCTGAATGCCTGTGCGTTGCCACGGATTTTTATCGGTACGCATCTCATGCACTTAAACATTTACATGTACAAAAAATATAGCCAAATATATTTTAAATCCGTAAAATGCAATTTGCGTGAAATTCTTTGATATGCACCTCCTTGTTCATCCATGGCCTCTTCCCCCGTCTCTCATGTCCTCTCTGCTTCACCGATCGCGCGTCTGTCGCTCGACACCGAGCAAGCCATCCTAGGTGCCTCCTGCATGGTCTCTACCTTCGACCTCATGCCCCGTTCTAAGTGCCCACGTCCTTCCATGTGCGCTATAGCTGCTTCCGACCGGCGACGACTCCCAGCACTGCTCCGCCAGCCTCCCATGAGCGCATGCTTGTCTCCCCTTCTCAACCTCTGTTTCATCCCGCTGACACGCAAGCCAAGCCCCACTCGGTTTGAGATTGTCAGCCCCATATGAAGTTCCTTCCAAAAGAATATTACTCAACCGGCATGTCAATAAAACTACCAACTAAATCTCGTTACATTGATGACTGAGAAGGCACAAACTCTTTCAAGAAGGGCGAGAGACACACAAGAAAGATGCATATAGCAATAAGCAGCAATATAAACCGGATGAAACAGAACAATGACAAAGTACTTGCTCTAGACTGCAGTTGCAAGACTTCTAAACTCACAGAGAGCTCTTTGCATTGCACCTCCATCTTCTCTATCATATCTCCTAGTATCGTTGCTCGGTTCTTGGCATGAAGAAATCTGAGTTCAAGCTGCATATAGTCACCAAGCATACATTTCTGCTCCTCATAGAGAGCTTTTCGGTCATCGGCCAAGGGTGGTCCGGTTTGAGAAGCTCTTCTCAGGATGATACACTGAATCTCTGCTTACATCTTCTCTTGGAGCAGTTGGTCAAGATTGGGCTGTAATAGCAGGCTATTGGTAGTCTGAATTCGTCCGGCTGAGAGCTTCCAGTTCAAGTATTCTTGAATCCTTCTCCTTGATCGGTGTTGATGCTTGTTCCATCCTTGAATCAATATCATTTTCCTTTTTACTCTTCTTCGACAGGTTCCTCAAGGTGGAGTGACTCGCTCCATTCATCAAATGCATCAAAATCATCAGTTGATTCTTTCCTGATCACCACAAAATTTTGAATCAATGATTAACCTAGGAGCCCTTCTGCAAAAGCAATTTCAAAACAAGGCATCAAAAAGGTAAATCATATTGTGATCGTACCAAAGCTGTTAGCACAAATCTGCAATGTTAGTGTACTCGGAATGAACTAATGAACTAACAGGACTATTCAAGACAAACCTCTCGGCAGTTGTTCGAAACATGGTTATCTCACAACCAATTTTGTATTTACAACAAGGAGCAGTATCCCCACTGATCATCTATTGGATAACACCTACTGAATGCCACAGTACAGTATCACCAGGGTGACACCTATAATGTCATCATATTACTAACTACTTCAGCCGGATAGTTGAAATCTTAACCATTTGCAACGAAGTTTAAGCTAATTTGACTTGTGAGGTAGAAATTACATGTTCCTAGGTTGCATTATAGAATGGACCAGATTTATGACTTAAATAGATCTTATACCGAGAAAAATTATAACTAACATGACTGCCTAACCAGCACCATTTCTAATGTCAGGTTTATAAAAGAAATTAAAAAAGTCAGTTCACTTCTTTCCACACAACCAAATACATATATCAGGTTACCCAGACCATGCCATGCACGCATGCATCACGAGATATATAGCAGATTGATAACATCTTAGAAATGTAGTAGTAAGACAAACTGCATAAACAAATGCATTGGTTCATACAGATAGTTGGCATGCCACAATAGTCTGAAGAAACGACCTCTTGAGAAATTGGTTAGTGAATGAAGAACTATGTAGAAATTCAACCATACCATTCTCAAGAGCTTCCTGCGTTATCTGAAGCAATCAAATTGATTCAGCAAATGGCACCTGAATTCGTCCTCAATTTGTTCTCACCTTTCCCAACATTCCCCGCATCCAGTGTGCCTTAAGCATCAGCATCCATAATCACTGGAATCAGCACTTCCAAAAACTAATCTGCCCACCACACTATTCATATTCTGCTTGCAGTGAACCGCCGCCGTTGACTGGACCTCCTCGCTCACAAGAATTTCTCAGCCACCAAATAGGATCCCCTTTCTTCCTTCTAAAATCGACTTGGTTGTACTGCCTAAAGATCCTGGAGGCGAGATTGGTACCAAATCGAGTGGTATTTGGATCTAGCTTGCAGGTCATTCTCTTGGAGGGGCCTGGAGCTGGGAATCTGGAGCCGCCCATCGAGTCCACATACCTCTGCCACTACTCTGGAATTGCAGAGATTGGTCCCCGGTACCTGTAGATGGTTGACTCATGGGCTGGCCGGCAACAGCGGCAGACGGCGACGGCACACGTCGGAACAAAGGGCCCGGGACACAGAGTAGTTGCGCGATAGGTGCGGTCTCTCACCGGCTCGGTTCCTTCGAGGAGGATGCGGCATGTGCGGCCTCTCACCAGCTCGATTCCTTCGAGGAGGATGAGGACCTCGTTTCCTTCGTCAGGAATTCATGGTGGATGGCGTCGACCTGGTACCCCTCCTTCAGAAATTCGTGGTGGGGGGGTTCGGGCCGCCATGGACGCGCCCGCCATCGCAGCGAGGTTTGGGAGGAGATCCTGTGGAGGTCGAAGCTGCGAGCGTTGGCCATGGTCGTGAAGCCCACCATGGCAGCGAGGTTTGGGAGGAGATCCCGTGGAGGCGCACATGGAAGGTCAGACGCGGGGGAATCGAGCACGACAGAACGGCGCTTGGGGACTTTTTTTGAACGGGTATTTTCCACTCAACGGTGGCAGTGGCTATAATACCTCTGAAGATGTAGGGGCAAAAGCGTTAAAACATTGGCAGACGGAAAATCAGCCGGGCGACGAACTTACCATAAGGTAAATTAGTAGATAGATTCACGTTGTCCGGCACCCAGCCAAATTTCCGTCTGCCGTTAATTTGCGGTCTTGCTATAGCTGTTCTAAGATATTACCCACCCTGCCACTGCAAAGTTAATCGGAAACATCCCCATGAGACGCCCGCGCACTCCCATTGATCCCCCTGATTCGCCCCGCTCTGCCTCGCTAATGCCGTTGTCGATCCCGCCGATGCTTGTCGTTCCTCCCGGTGTATTTGCCGCAGCCGGCGGGGAGAGGACACAAAGGGGGTGCCTTTCCTCAACAATTCGCCCCTATCCAGTGGTCCATGTCCATGACTAGGAGAGAGAGGCGGAGGGAGGAGAGGAATCAGCGGCGACGACCAGAGCAAGGCGGCCTCGGGGAGCAGCTTGCCGATAGGGGAATACATCCTCAAGCCGAGCGGCGGACGCAGCAGGGAGTTCGACGAGACTTGACATGCTCCCGATGTGGACACCTAGGCTTCCAAGGCATCGAGCCGTAGATACACACCCAAACCTAGGCCCCACCATGGGATTGCTGGGCGACAGGGCGTCCGTGCCGCCATGAGATTGCTGAGCCCCTCCATCCCGCCACGGCCACGCCCGTCGCTTCCGTGCCGACACCCTGGAGTCGCGTGCGCCTGCACGCATTCATCCGCTCCGGCAAGGAGGAACAGCAGTGGCAGAAGCCTGGACGTGAGCGCCGGCCGCCGTGCAATCCGGAAACGACCACAACCCACGGGTGTACCCCGCCGTCGCGACTCGTGAGCGCATGACCGCCGAGACATGTGCCGCACCGTGTTCCCGATCGTGTTGTTGTCAGGCGCTTTGGCTGCACGGGAGCGCCACGATTCCGCGTGTTGTCTAGATTAGACTATGGCTTCATCTGAAGTGCATACAAATACTCTGCCTGGAACTGCTAAGGTTGAACAATAAATCTCAATGATAAAGGCCTCGTCGTTTGCTCGCTGAATCAAGGAAAACCTAAGCAACGCCTGATGGTTATTGGTTTTCTTGTGAATATCCCCTGTCCTAATTCGATACAGAGAAACAGAGGCAAGTTTAGAAGTACCACAAGTCCTCTACTCCTCTGGTTATAAGTAGCACTGTGTTACAAGGACCGAAGCCCGTGCCTTCGACTTGACATGGGGCATCTCCACATCTGGTACCTCATTCTTGACAGATGCCTGATAGGTGCATGAGGTCGTGCCTGTTAGATTTGGGACTTCTGTCCTAGAATTAAGCACAGGTTTTGAACTAAAAATGTATATTATATTTTGGTTTTAAAATAGAAGGAGAGAAGAGTGTAAGGGTTTTGTAAAATCACATGAATAATTTAGGAAATGCAAAACACGGTCTGCCAAATAGTTTTAAGGATATAAAAAAACACAGAGCAACAGCAGTGGTGGGGGAGCGCCGCGGATGGCTGGCGTCAGCCCGAACTACCGCGGCGGAACCCTATTCTGGGGTACAACAGTGGTTCGCCTCAGCCAGGCTCCCACGGCAACAGCAGTTTCCGTATGGCCACCTGAGAATCCACACCGCATGGTTACCAGAGGAAAAGCTGGTTATTTTATGCCCAAACAACAATTTTTCCTTCACACCTCTTCTCTAATATTTCGCAATTCTCTTTACATACTGTTCTGCCTTAAAAGATCCAAATTGGCACAATGCTATGCTTGCTATTTTTATTTGCGAAATTTCACGGATTTATTAATAATCATCAGTAACAGTACAAAGAGCCCCAAAAATATAAAAATTACAAATGGATCATTGGATCACGTATCGACGACTACAAACACTGACACGAGCCGAAGGCACGCCACCGTCCTCGCGCATCCATCACCGGAGTCAGGCAAAGTTTGTCGTAGTAGAGTTTGTTGTAGTAGGCGGACTTGATGAATTTAATATCCTAATACAGAATGACACTTGGTTTTTAGTTGCTCGTCCTATAGGTGTTAATGTGGTGATCGGGAAGTGGATCTTTCGCAGCAAGTTCAATTCGGATGGCTCTCTCTCGCTATAAGGCGTGTTGGGTGGTTCATGGATTCTTGCGGCTTGTGTTTGTTGGGTTGTTGTTTCTTACACATGTGATACATAGCAAAGTAAAATCTATTTTCTTGAAATATTATGTTGCTATTTCGACCTGAATTTCTATGTAACCTATATTTGATATATTTGCATGTGCGATCAAAAACTTAAGTAAGCCGTAGCAACGCACGGGCACTCAGCTAGTATTGATATATTTTTGCTGATGACTATAGCGGTTGCGCCCCCCACGAGACCTTTTCGTTTAGCCTGATGTCCATTGAGTTGGATTAACTACTTGGGTCAAAGCGTGTTTTTTGACATGTTTCATGGCGGAGCCGAGGGATTTTTAACTTTGCGCTGATTAACGAAGCCCCCGAGTATCGGAGTATGATTGTAATAATTAGTTCGACTAAGCCCCCGAGTATCGTGTGTAATAGAGTAATGAAAAGTAGACTCGATTAAGAGAACTTAGCTTTATTGGTATCGGACGCGCGAAGATGATCTTCATCCGAAGAATCTATCGACTCGGGTCTTGATTTTTATCGGGTGAGCATAGGCTTAGAAATCTTCTTCTTCCGAGGAGGTACTCGACTCGGGTCTTGGCGTAAGTTGACGCGTGTGACATTAATCGACTTCATTGGACGACTCGATATAATAGCTTAATGTAGTTGAAATCCTCGCAAAAAATATAAAGAACTATGAAGTACTTGCATCTCGTAAAGAATATTGCCTTTCGATTTATCATAACATTTTCTGGTACCATTAGACTCGACACTTTTTGCACTGTAACACGAGACCTTTTTGTTATCCTAACGCCCTTAGTCTCAGTATCTTACCGACAAGTCAGTTGGGCTGCAACTAGGTCGGAGTTCAAGGATTCGACGCTCGGGAATAGTCAGCTATTTGGGAAATCGTGTATGAGATGCTCGAGTGCATGAAGTCGATGACACTTAGTTTACTCGAAGAGGCGTAGCCCTCGAGTGTTTCGAGTGCGAGTTAAAAAATCATCTCTAAGTAAAAGAAAATTTAGCTTTAGTAGTGGTTGTCATAGATGAAATCGATGCGACAGTAAGATGCCTGTAGCCGATGACGGTAGCGAGTTGCCGCAGCCGAAGATTTGTAGTGAATCACTGAATCCGAGAATTTTGCTTGGGTCGAAGGAACCCGAGTGTAGAGTCAACACGATTAACGGAGTCGACGAAGTGGACACGTATCCAATACGGCGGATGAGTAGTTGATGTGACGGTCAGGAGTTGAGGTCCATCCACCGTCGTAATCGTTCATGTGAAACAACGAGTTGACTACATGCACAGACATTCATGTTCATCTTTCCGCCGATTGCACTTTGGATATGCTGATCTGATGCACGCGTATGTTGTGGCTGCACGCTTCCTTCTCCAAAATAATAGATCTTCTTTGGCTTGGTGCTTTTTTCCTCTCTGGAACATGTCCGATCTGAATTTTCATGTAAGTTTTCTTGGGTGTCCTCAAGTTTTCAATCAATTTTATACGGACCGTACTATAGGCGAGGCAGGCACCACACATGCGGACACACAAGTCCGTATTTGGTACACTTGTTTTTTCTGCACGACATATACAGGACTTGGTTCCTTTGGATGGAGTTAGGGCATCTTCACTCGGGGTCCTCAAAGATCCCCCAAAGGCTTATGAGGGCTACCGGCGCAAAAAACACGCCTAGCCGCGGTCCTCATTTTAGAATTTTCGCCGGCGCGGTCCGATTATTAACCCGGCGATCCCAGACGAAGCCCTATCTACAGGGAGGCAAGCGGGGGCGCCGGAGGAATAAAATATTGTCCTGTCAAGCCACGCGCCCTTCGGCAGCCACACGTCGGCCAGATGTGGCTGCCACCGCGTTCCCGCCAGTTCCTTCCCGCAAGTTCCACCGCTTCCCGCCAGTTCCTTCCCGTCAGATCCACCGTTTCCCGCCTCAACTTCCCGCCATTTCCGGCTACATAGGCCACGGCCTCCATTGCCATAACTCAGATCTACACGCAGTGTCATCCTCCAACCCCCCTCCCCCCCACACTAACATACATCGAGGCGGAGGCGCTGTGCGCCTCCCACTACCCCTACCCGCCGGGGTACGGGTGCCCTCCGGGGTGGAGGTTGAGCGCCGGTGGCGTGCCGGTCCCGCCCGTCCCTCAAGGTGCTTCCCGCCGGATGGTCATCACCAACCACTACTACGGCGAGCTCACGCCGGAGCAGCGGATGGACACCAACTGGGACCCCGACAATGCCGCCACCTAGAACGCTTTCTTCGCGAACCGTCGCGAGCGGCAACTGGCCATGTACGATGGGGACGGTCCGCCGCCCGTCAACAACAACGAGGAGGGCCGCAGGCTGTGGTGGGGCGCTCGGACTCTTGCCAGCGTGATGGACCACATAATGGCGGGCGACTATCCCCGCCTCCGGTACCCGCACTTCCAGCGGAAAAAGGGCGGAGGTCGCGTGGTGTTCTAGGATCCTCTTACCCCGCGCGCGATGCTACGCCCCGACCGGATGTTGGAGGCTCGGCCGGAGCCTCAGCCGGAGCCGCAGCCGGAGTGGGTGGTCCCTCCGGAATACGCCGTGGCGGCGCGCCAGCAGAGGCATCCCGGCGACCTGACAGAATTTCCGAGCCAGCATGCGACCATTCGCGCGCCGCTCAAACCGACGCCGTCGGGGGGCACCTAGTGGCGAAAGGAGGAGGAAGTGTATCGTGCGCGCGGCGGAGCCGACGACGAATGCTGCAGCCATTGCGGGCGCCGGTCCCAAAGCGATGATCGCTCTTCGGCGATCGTTCGATGTGGTGCTATCGTGGTCGGCCAATGCCGCCGAGGCCGGAGTGCGCGCCGACCGACGACGAAGACGACAGCTCCTATTTAAAAATTAGGTTTTCCCTAATTAAATATTACTTTAGGGGACATCGTTGGGAAGGCGGCGACCCCCCATACGGGCCAAGAGCGGGCGACGGCGAAACCCGTATGGGGGTTAGTTATTCCGTATGCTCTGGTGGTGGCAAATCAGACCGATATCTTTCCACAACACGGTCTCGCCTGGTTTCATGAAATTTTGCGCAATTTGCTTGGTGGTTTGTCGAATGGGCCAGCTACGCGCCTGATGACGGGTCAGCACCGAAACGGATTTGATCGCCTCATGATGTTTTTTTGCCTGACGAGTCTTGGGTAGATCCGATCTCATGAACGTAGCTTATGAAGATCATCTTTCTGCGGTGTGCCACGTAGATGTACACGAGAGGCATAGGAGATGCAGATCCTTTGTGCGCAGTCGACGAGAATATGTAGTCCGCGGAAGTGTCGAAACAGTGTGTAGGAGAGTCAAAATAATCCTCTTGATCCCAGAGAAGATGTTTTCACCAGATTCGCCATTGACGTCGTTCGTCGGGTGTGATGCGGCTTTTCCAGTGCAGCCGACAATAGATGCAGGTGTCATCGTAGGCACTGCGGTTATGACCGACGAATCCGAATAGATCGGGGCCGATAGGAAAATATTCTCGGGTCCCTCCATGCGAAAGTGGAAACCCCCAATCATGAGATCCGTTTCTCCATTGAAGTCGACGGAAGCCGAAACAGGAGTGGGTGGGCGTGGATCCACGAGATTGCTGCAGATCTCACCACCTTGATCGTCGGGTTATTACTTCGCGAAGAGGGAGCCTTCGAATCCATGGCTCCAGTGCTCAGGGTTCCCACCGACGGCGCCAATTGCTATGGTTTACAGGATTACAACCGAATTAGTTTAGATTTCGGAGGGTTTGACTTAATCTGACTGGACCTAACTAGGGTCTTGGGCCTTTAGATTCTAGTCGCGGGCTTCATTGTAGTCTCCTTCTAGTTGTCGTGATAGTAGGCACACTGGTCATGGTCCTAGGCCAGTCGAATCATCCCTCTAGGCATACTCTGATTGGTATATCCCCATCAGTTGTCCCCGACTACATTAGGGGTTTGGTGAAGGTGTCAACTTGGCAGTCGGAGTAGGCGAGTCCGAGTAGGCACCCAGTCGAGTCGGTGACAAACTCCTCCAATGAAGGGAGAAGCCTTAGTATGTTCTAAGTCGCGGCTTAGGTGAGTCGGTTGGTGCTCGAGTCACCTCTCTTAAACGATTGGAATGAGCGAGTGCAATGGGAAAGTTGAGTGATCAATTTGATCGAAGTTGGACCGTCAACACGGTCAAACTAGCCGTTAGGTAATTTCCAACGGTAACTTCGGCGGAATTACCGCCAAGTAATGGCTAGCCCGCGATCGTCGGGTAGCGCCGCTATATAAGAAGAGTGCTGGAGGAGAGTACCAATCCTCACCCGCGTTCCCCATTCTTCTTCCTACTTCCTTTTTGCACCAGCATCTGATCCAGATCTTAGACCGTGCGAGCTTGTTTCCAGGGCGCCCGCGTGGTCCAAATCCAAGTGTACTACGGTGATGGTACAGTCCTTCCAGGACATTGGCATCCTCGTAAAGGGGTAGTGGTGAGTTCTGCCGGTAGGCAAGAGCGAGCCGAAACTGCGATCCGGGGAGTTTATCTCCTTTGTTAGCCATTTAGAGCGCGGGCTAGGGTTTGCCATCTCTGTCTTCCTCAAGAAGTTTCTCCATTTCTACCAGATCAAGCCCTCTGATCTAGGGAAGTCTTCATCGCTTTTTGCGAGAGCTACCTAGGCTGCCACCCATACTTCTCGCTCTGGCTCGAGTTGTTCCACGTCCGAGCCAGCCGCGAGGGAAAGGCGAACCCTTGTAGGCGACAGCCAGCGTTACCTTCCAAGTGAAGTCCCACGCCATCTTCTACAAGCTTATGTTGCACAAGAAGGCAACCAGCAAGTGGAAGAAGTATTGGTTTTACACGAAGGAATCGACCCCGGCTAGGGAGGTGGCAATCCCAGCATATACTACAGAGCAGAGAAATCCGTAGCGATTGTCGGTGAAGAAGCTTCCCAAGGTCCAGGAGGCGGTCGTGGCCGAGATGCGCGCTCGGATGACTGAGCTCGAAGAGGCGGGGTTGAATATGATCAACCTTTTCAATTGCTGGCTCGAGCAGCGACTAGTGCCGCTCACCACTCGATCCCACTGGGTGTATGAATATACTGGGCGATCTGATCCTTCCAAGTCGAGTCCAGTTTTTTGGGTCACGGAAGATTACTCCACGACCTTGAAGACGATCAAGGAGGCGACCTTCACCGACCTCCAAGAAGGTCTTAGCCCGTATAAGCCGAATGGAAGGCCGACCCCCACCGTAAGTGTTTTCATTTATTCGAAGTCGTTTCCTTTTTAGTTGCATTTCTAAGTCTGTTATCTGATTCGTGCATGGTATTCGTTTGCAGACTTTCTAGATTCTGGAGCACTGGTTGCCTCCGTTGGATGAGGAGATGCCAAAGGAGCTCCTTGGCGAGGACAAATGAGACGCCTCCAACTAATAGGAGGAGGAGGAAGAGGCCGAGGAGGAGCGTGAGCCTCCCTCGTTGAGTTGGAAGGTGCACAGTCAGAAGCACCGTGAAGCTGAAGCCAGGCATAGTCTCGAAGAGGGGGGCAGCGACCCGAAGATCATCATGGAAGAGAGCTCCAAGCGAGCCTCGATGCCATCCAAGCCCCCGGCCAAGCCAAGGGATTCCCAGAAGCTGTGGTGACAGGAAAGTTTGACCGAGGTGGGCCTGTCGCAGCCAATCGGGCCTGAGCTGGAGAAACCCATGCATGTTAGCACGGGACTGTGAACTCTTCGAGTCTCCAAGTGATTTTCTTTGGCTCTTTGCTTGTTTTGTTCTGTTGCTTACCCCGGAATTTCCGAGTTTCTAATTGTCACTTGTTTGTAGGAATGGGCCCAAGAATATCAAGCGCACCATTGTGGCGAAGGTCCTGATGAGCCACGTCAAAGCTAGGGATTATCCTTCCAAGAAGAGGAAGGGGAAACCACTGAGGCGCCAGACGCGGGTGGCAAGAAGAATAAGACCGATCCCACTAAAGAGGATGTGGTGACTGCAAAGAAAAGCAGTGCCGTGTCTCCTCAGAAAGGACGTTTGCTCGCGGAAGATGAGGAAGAACCCGCGAAGGTCGACCCTCCAAAAGAGGCATCCTGACAAGCAGCCAACACGCCGGGGGTGACGGCCACGAATTTTCTGCGGTTCATCGCAAGGCCAGTGACCGCGGCTGTTGATACCCAGTCATCGACCATGGCTGAGGTCATTGACGACCATGTCAGGTTGATGTCATAGCATGCTGGTGGCATGGCGTCTCCGCTTCCCTCCATGGACGCGATCGAGCTCCAACGCCTGCTGGGCGAAAGCCTCCAGGTCTATCTAGTCCTCGAGGGTCTATTCGCTTAATTTTAGCAATTGGAGACTCTAGAACCTAAATTCCCCAAGTCCCTAAGGGTCGGTCGCTAGGAACTGGCGAGTCAAGTCTTAAAAAATTGCTGCTGGTATGAATTTGCTTACTTTTTTGCGGTTGCAGCATGAGTTTGCCGAACATTGAGCCACGATGGAGCGAATGGAGCAGTACCTGAAGGCGGCTCAGTAGGCCAATTGATGACCCACAAGTATAGGGGGTGTATCGCAGTATTTTCGATAAGTAAGAGTGTCGAACCCAACGAGGAGCAGAAGGTGTTGACGAGTGGCTTAGAGCAGGAATTCTCTGTAAATACTTAGCAAACGGATTTTTAGGGTTTTTTGATAATGTAGATAAATAAAGTATGAGTAAATAAAAGACAATAATAATAATTGCAACAAGTGGCTCAATCCTTTCTTTAGCAAAGGACAAGCCGGTTGTATTACTTAAGATGACCAAACTTTCTCGAGGACACACGGGAATATCGTCAAGTGCTTTCGTTTCATATAGTTGATTAATCTTCTTTAGTTTGATAAGTGTTGTGTGGGTGAACCTGTGCTAATGTACTGACCTTCATAGGACTAATACATACTTGTGATTATACCCCTTGCAAGAATCCGCAAGTACAAGAAAGTAATTAAGATACAAACCTAACCACATCTTTAAACTCTGAGATCCTACACTCCCTTGTGCAAAGGTTTCCTAACGAGGGTTCAGGTTTCTGTCACTTCGGCAACCCCTAAGATTAGTAGCCAAATACAAAATGCATTCCCCTAGGCCCATAAAGGTGAAGTGTCACGTAGTCGACATTCACATGACACCACTAGAAGAATAACACCACAACTTAAATAACAAACTATTGAATCTTTCTCAACACAATTCCACTACTAACAACATGACTTCTCCCATGTCCTCAAGAACTAAATGAACTACTCACAAGACATCATATGGATCAAGATCAGAGATGAAATAATGATAAGTAACAATTTGAACATAACAATAATTCAATGGTTCCACTCAATAGCATCAACTACAACAAGTAATCAACACCGAGAAAGTTTCCCCTAAGAACTATGCAAGATTCAACCCAATTGTTACAGCGGTATGAAGTGGTGATGACGGTGCTGGTGGAGATGATGATGGAGATGATGGTGATGATGATCTCGATGAAGTCCAGCTTGATGGTGGTGTTGATGGCGACGATCTCCCCTCTCCGGGAAGAAATTTCCATGGCAGATTTCTGCCTGCCGGAGAGCTCTTTCTTTCTCTGCAGTTTTCCACCTCGCAGAAGCGGCGGAATCTTTCTGTGGTCGCTCCCTGAGTCTTATGGTTTTGGGAGGATAATATACGCCAAAGAGCAGAGCTAGAGGTGGGCTAGGGTGGCCACACCACCTGGTGGCATGGCCAAGGGTGGCCCGTAACAGGGGGTGGTGTGGGCCCCGTGTGGCCCATCTCTACTCCCCCTTCTAGCATCCTTCTTCTTCTAGAAAAATAGGATTTTCAATGTATTTTCTAGAATTTTCTGATCTTCGCGAAATTCGCCTCCAAATGGTGCCATTTCCATTAGAATCCCGACTTCAGCGGTCCATCCTCTAAAAGTCATCAATCATGCAAAAACAGATGAAATAACATAAGTATCATCTCTTAATATGAAATATATCAATGAATAACAGTAAATTATGATATAGAATAGTGATGCAAAATGGACGTATCAACTCCCCCCAAGCTTAGACTTCGCTTGTCCCCAAGCAAAAACTGAGCGCAATAAACATGACCTCAGGTTTATGGAGTGAAGTGTCGATAAAAGAATACGGACAAGAAGCATCACATTCATCAATACATAAATCTTAATAGAAGACAACTCACTATTATATAACTTAACTTGTAATAAATAAAGGAAACACAATAAAGATACACAAAGTAAATAATAATTGGTAATGGCAAACTTTGCTCTTGGTCAAAGAACGGTTAACAATTTGCAGGTGTTCAAACATAATGGGGCTTTCAATGATAGCTTTCAAAGTAGTACTCACTAAGATAGGAGCAGTGTGCAAAACAAGGAACATAAGAAACACGATTGAATAAATCATCATATGAGTGAATGAAACACAACAACTCAAAATACTTTCTGAGATAGAAATGAATAGGTTTACTGACTCAACTAAAAAGTAAAAGATAGGCCCTTCGCAGAGGGAAGCAGGGATCTCAAGTTTCATAAAGAGCTTCCAAAAATTATGGGACTTATTAGCTTTCAGCTCTCATTGCCCCTATCATAAGCATCTTTAGGTGATTAAGGTTAAAGTGATCAAATGTGAGGATATGCTTGACAAGTTATAAGCTAAAAATCTCATGCCCCTTACTTATGAGTACCGTTCCTCATGCTACTCAAGTTTAGTCACAGGTAAGTTCTTGTCATTGTAAGTATATGTGTATCATAGAGAACCGCCAATTGGGTACCCCTTTTCCGATGATATGGAAGATTCCAAATATCAAAATGACAAGGCAAGCAGACAATGAGCATCTCAACAATCATTTTATTTCCTATTTGCATAGGTCTCTTTTTTTCTTTCTCTTTTTTATTCTTTGCTATTTGCATAGGGTTTTTTATATAAGGGATGCTTCATAGATTGCTCACTATGGTTACGCTGCAGGTTTCCACCATGATTAGGCATGGCTTAGACCAGCCGCCCAGGCGTTTCTCTAACACATATACGAACTCCATGAGCCTTACAAGATCCCCTTTCATTTCACACCGCCGGGATCCATAAGCAAAATAACATGATATCAACTAAATAAAGTGCAATGTTGAAAGCGTTCCCCATGATAGCATGCTTCTGCTTTCACAACTTACAAAACGCAAGCATATACGCAACATAGATGGGCACAATGGTTCAAGTTTATTAAGTGCAAGAAAGTAAAGTGTGCCATCAAGGTCATGAGAGCTTTAATCACTAATTTTCACATAACAAGTTTGTTTCGGAAGGTAGATAAAAACATGAATTTACTTGGAATAGCAATAATTCTAATAGGTAGGTATGGTGGACACAATAGGTTTTGGTTTAAGGATTGGATGCAAGAGAAGCATTCCCTCTCAGTACAAGTATTCGGCTAGCAAGGCTGGGTAGCAAGCATAAAAGTTGAAGGAAACAAACAAACATACAAGTGCTAAAAACAAACATGTAATCTTCCTTGGAAGCACAAAAGATCTTAACTAGAGAATACTAAGCTTATGAGCCAATCAAGAAAGAAAGATGATGAAATTATATTTCTTAAGAGTACTTTTATCTTTTTCATTCAATTCTCATAATAGTATTGCTACTGACTGAGCCAGGTTTGCCAAAACCAAGTAAATCTACTTAATGATCCCAAAGTGATACCAATACTAACAACAAGACCAATCATATAACCGAAATTGAAAACTAAAATAAGATATGCAAAAAGTAAATGATAGAACTTCTCATTAATATTCCATAACGTCAACTCACACCAAGGGATACATAGATAACTAATGAGAGGGGGGATACTTCCACAATGCAAACCATCCTACATGATAACTTCTCTATTCATGATATGACTCTACTTAAAAGGTAAAAAGATAAAAGATTGTGATGTGATACCGCGGCACTCCCCCAAGCTTGGAACAAACCAAGGGGATGCCAAAACCTGATGACGAATTACTCCGTCGGTGGTGGTGGTGTTCTCACTTTTCAATCAATTCCCTCAAGTCCTCAATCTCGAAGATGAGAGTACGAATCAACTCCGAATTGTGTTCAATGTGGTTCATAATCATGTCAGGCTGTGAATCCTAGCTCTTGCAATTATTTCCCCACTCTTCCTCCTTGAAGTATTCTTTTCCTGCATGGTTAGAACGAGGCATATCCCAATTGGAGGGTAAATTTTTCCTTGGGCACATTTTGGAATTGATTCTCATGTATAAGGGTAGGGAAGGGATTCTTGGTGCGTGGAGAAGGTGACTGTGAAGCCAAGCAATGACGTGGAGTCTTCCCTCCAGTGGACATCCGTGCAGTCTTCTTGAACTTGGCGGGATTCGCCATCACTCCAATAATTGCAATGGTGGTGTTGGTGTGCGGATGCTGGTCTTCCTTTGCCTCCTATTCAACTTCACTCTCGATCACCTCCTCCTGCTCAGAGTCTTGGAGATCCTCTTCTGCAGGCTCCTTGCCCTTATCGTTGGTGGAGACCATTGTGCTTCTAAACTTTGAAAATAGTTCCTGACAGAAACAGATTAAAACGAAAACATGATGAGAACAAGATATACGAACCTCAGGGGATCCGGGGGAATATATATTACGAAGTCTTACAATAAAAGGAAGGTACTAGTAGAAAATGGGTTGGAGACAGGCTCTGGGGTGGCCACACCCCCTGGTGGCACGACAAAGTGGGCCCGTGCCACGGGGTGGTGTGATCCACCCGGGCTCCATTTCTGTCCCTCTTTCTTCTCATTGCTTTCCTTGTTAAATAAAAACTGCAGAAATATAAATTGACAAATTATTCGCCGACCTTTTCTTACCAGAACTGTTACCTAGTCGAAAACGAACTCTGCAGGTCTCTGAACTTGGCATTTAATAAATTCTTCCGGAGTCGCCGCTTGGATAACATCAATATTTTCATCTTTATACACATATTGTTTGAGTCATTTGACCATTCACCATCTTACTACACCATTTTCTCCTACAACTTGGAAATTTCTTTCACACAATTCTCATTAGCAACATTAGTGCAAGCGAGGTAATAACCCTTTTAAGTTCAATTTCAACTGAAATCCATCAAAACATAAGCTACTGTAGAAACTCCTTCCGAAAGCCCAAAAACAAATTCAAAAAGGAAATCGATATAAGAAGCAAATACAAGAGTAGCAAACATCTGTCAAAACAGACCAGCATGTAAATATCATTTTTTTCGAAAATCTTCTATTGCTTAAATAAAAAGTGCAAAACAAAGGAAAGTTAAATAATAACCTTGGGCATGCACAAAAAAAATTACAGATCAGTACGACATTCTGGGATTCTTCACGATTTTTTATAGTGAAGCACAAAAATCTGTTTTGGGACAGCAACTTCCCCAAATCTTACTTCTCTCTCATTAGAGGTTGATCTTGACACAAAAATCAAACAAAAAGGATAAGGAGAGGTTATCACAGAAGCAATAACTTCCAAGACTCAAATATACAAAAACAAACTGAAAGCAAAAATATATTGGGTTGTCTCCCAAAAAGCTCTTTCTTTATAGCCATTAAGATGGGCATGATAATTTCAATGATGCCACATAAGAATATGAATTGAAGTAAAAGAGAGCATCAAGAAGCAAAAATACACATGTTTAACTCTAACCCACTTCCTATGCAAGGGAATTTTGTAAGAAAATAAATTGTTGAGACCAGAGGCTACTAGCATAGGAAGGCAAAACAGGTGCAATATAAAGACTTCCAGCATAAAGCAAGGAAACTTAATATTATTGAGATGCATTAGAACAATCTTCCCTCTCTCATAATAACTTTCAGTATCATGCATAAATTTAACGATATAACTATCACATGAACCATTGTAGCAATGATCACTTATTATAACAGAGAAAACATGGACACTAGCTCTCATACCACTACTTTGTGAGACAATTTTGGAAGTATAATTACAGAGGATAGTGTGTCCATCTTCTACATAGTTAGTGACAAAGTCTTTCACATTTGCTACTACAGGTTCATCAGCTATTTGTTCATCAGTTTCAATAGCTTTATTTGTACTTTCATTAACCATACTAGCTATCATAGAATGTTCCTTTATCTTAACTGGGAAAGGCATTTTCTCAATGTAAGGTTCAGGTAAAATATGATTAGTAGTATAAACTTCGGTATCTCTTGCAGGAACACAATTAGCAATATCTTTATAAGGTTCATGATACTTATTCCACTTCTTTTTAGGAATTTCAATATAAGAAGCAAAAGCTTTAAAATAACTTGCAATAGCTTGAGAGTCTAGACCATAAGCATTTCTAATATTTTGAAAGTCATCAGTTCCCATAAAAGATTCAATGCATTCATAATCATAATTTATACCTGAATTTCTTGCTTTATCACTCTCCCATGCTTCAGGATTGTCTTGGATACGGTCTAGAAGATCCCATTTAGCTTCTTCTTTCATGCGTGTAAATGATGCAGCACAAGAAGCATCCAATAGATCCTTATCATGAAGAGAAAGTCTTGCATAAAAGTTATTGATAATAATATTGTTGGGGAGCTCATGAATAGGACATATGAGCATTAGTAACTTCAATCTCGCCCAAGCTTGAGCTGTACTCTCTCCATCAAGAGGCCAAAAGTTGTATATTTGATTCCGATCTTTATGAATCTCGCTAGGAGGATAAAATTTTGAATAAAAGAGAGGCACTATTTCCTCCCATTAAAGAGATTGACCATTTTTCGGCAGCTTATACCATTCCTCAGCTCTTCCTTTCAGTGATAATGAGAATAACTTCTTCTTGACTTGATTTGTTGTAATACCTGCACACTTGAACAACCCACATAATTCGTGTATAAAGAGCAAATGATCACCGGGATGGATAGTTCCATCTCCAAAATAGTAGTTATCTGATACATTGCAAATGTATCTATAATTTTTGATGTTCCATGCTTGGTTTTATCTACTTTGTTATGTTTTGTCCACACTTTGGAGTACTTTTCATATTAACAAGAGCCACAGTGCCAGTTGCCTGTTTTCTGCTGTTTTTGGTTCCATGAAAGTCAGAAAATGAATATTCTCGGAATTGTACGGGACAAAAGCCAAAGTTCCTATTTTCCCGGAAGACTCACGGAGCCATAAGGAGAGTTGGAGAGGGGCCACAGGGTGGCCACACCACCCCCCAGGCGCGGGTACCCCCAGGCCGCGCCAGGGCATGGTGTGGGCCCCCTGGCTGGCCACTGACTTTGCCTCCTTCGCCTATATATTCCTCCCGAGGCAAAAACCCTAGAGAGTCAAGCCACCAGCAACGAAAAGTTCCGCAACGCCGCCGCCACCAAAGGGGAGATTCGGGGGACAGAAAGTCTCTGTTCTGGCACCCTGCCGAGACGGGGAAGTGCCCCCGGAGCCATGCCCATCGATCTCCACCACCATCTCCATCACCATTGCTGATTCCCATGATGAGGAGGGAGTAGTTCTCTCTCGTGGCTAAGGGTTCTACCGGTAGCTATGTGTTCATCTCTCTCTCTATGCATGATCATATTGTGATCATGAGCTTTGTAATCAAGTAGACCTACCTTGCTACTCAAGTGCTTTATTAGATCTCTGCTCTCCCCATGTGTGTGAAAGTGACAGCGTGCACACCATGGTAGCACTTAGGCTAGAGATTACAAATACTTGTTATGCGTTATATTTGGAGTTGGATGTCTTTATGAAATTGTGGTGTTTGTTGGACTCATCTAGTACTCAAGGTGACAGTGTGGGGTTATCTAGATGGGAAAGATGAACTTTAAAGTGTGCTGTTATAGCCCTACCAACGATTAGAGTGTCCAACCGGAGAGTAGTTTAGCGTAGTATCATAAAGAAGAATATATTTATATGAGAGTGTTCACTAGTGAAAGTATGATCCCTAGGCCTTGTTTCTAAGCATTGAAACACCGTTTGCTACTAGATGTGTTACATGTTTGCTTGCTTTCATCTTTATTTCAGTTTGCCTTTAGTATTTTCCACGCCATCAAGCTATTTTCTAGAACCGTTACCACTTATAATTATCCATACCACTTGTATTTCACTATATCTTCGCCGAACTAGTGCACCTATACAACTGACAAGTGTATTGGTTGTGTTGGGGACACAAGAGACTTCTTGTATATTGATTGCAGGGTTGCTTGAGAGGGAATACCTTTGACCACTTCCTCCCTGAGTTCGATAAACCTTGGGTGATCCACTTAAGGGAAAACTTGCTGCTGTTCTACAAACCTCTACACTTGGAGGCCCAACAACTGTCTACAAGAATAGAAGTGCGTAGACATCAAGCTATTTTCTGGCGCCGTTGCCGGGGAGGTAAGGTAAAAGGTACTCACATCCTCCGGTGTGAGTGCTCTAAGTTATTTCCTTTAGATTCTGCAATTTTGTCTTTTTGTTTCCTGTTTTCACTAGTTAGGCTTAATGGAAAACAACAACAAGAATTAGAGAGCTTTATAGTATTTATCTTGAGTTAGGACATGAAGTGTTTGAAGAGAAAATTAAAAAACCTATGGAACTTTATTTGCATGTTAATAGCAATTGAAAAGGAAATGGACGTCGCCTAGAGGGGGGGGGTGAATAGGAGTTTTAAAATTATTACGGTTTAGGTTCTAATAAATACGGAATAAAACTTAGCGTTTAATTTATCAAGCCAAAACCTATATTCACTAGGTTCACTAAGTGCACCAACAACCTATGCTAAGCAAGATAAACAACAAGGTGATAACAAGATATAATACTTCAAGCACGAAGGCTATCACAATGTAAATTGCATAAGTAAAGGGCTCGGTTGAGAGATAACCGATGGACGCGGAGACGATGATTTGTTTCCCGAAGTTCACTTCCAGAGAAGCTACGTCTCCGTTGGAGAGGTGCGGAGCGCATTGTACTTCGAACGCCACAAGTGGCTCACCTCGAGGTGTGGTGGCACGATGCTCACCCAACGCCACACAAGGCCTCACCCCAAGATGCGAAGGCACGCAACCTACCGACACCACAAAAGGCTCACCCTATTCTCCCGTGAGCTCGCCACAAAGGCCTACTCACGTTCCACTATGGGACACTTGAGGGCGGTCACCGAACTCGTACAAGGTTGGGGCAATCTCCACAACTCAATTGGAGGCTCCCAACAACAATGCCATAAAGGCTACAAAGCCACAAAAGGTAACAAGGCCACGAAAGGCTACAAGACCATAAAAGGTCAACAATCCAACCACACAACCGTCTAGGGTTCCAAGAACCCAAGAGAAACAAGCCCAAGGGATTGAACTTGCCGAATCTCCGAGGAGAACTCAAACCTATGCACCAAATGCAAGAGGCAAGTCCTTCTCTCTCAAATTCCACCAAAGCTACAAAAGCTATTGGGGGAATAAGGGAGGAAGAACACACGAGGAGAACACAAAACTCTCCAAGATCTAGATCCCAAGGATTTCTTCACAAAGAAGGGATTTCGCTTGGTGGGGCTTGTAGATCTAGATCTCCTCTCTCAAATCCCTCAAAAAGATGCAAGAACCATAGGAGGGGAAAGGGACAGGGCAAGCTCTTCAAGGTCAACAATGGAGGAGAGAGAAGGGCAAAACAAAGAAGAAGCAAGTGTAGGCCGAAGGGGAAAGGGGAGCTCCTTTTAAAGGGCTCCCTGATCTGCCCGTTACCCACAGAATTGCGCACGACTGGTAGTACCGGTGGGTGGCCGGTACTACTGGTGGCACTCAACCAACAGTCCAAAAACGAGGTGCGAACGAACACAAAAACAAGGCCGGCCGATACTACCGGTGGGTCACCGGTACTACCTCCTGGGCTGGTACTACCGCCCAAGATTCCGACCGAAGTTCCGACAAATACACACACCAAGACAGAGATGGTACAGAACCAAAATCGGGGTTGCCGGAAGTTGGGCCAGAATTAAGACCGGTACTACCGGCGGCATTTCTGCCCAAGCGGTACTTCCGGGGCCTGGTCGGTACTTCCGGTCAGAGAAACTTCAGAAACCAAAACTGCAATAACTTTCACGTCCGAACTCCAAACGAGACGAAACCAATTTTTTCGAAATATTGGGTATCACCAAGGGAGAAAATACCATGAATATATATATGAGATACCTCCCAAGGTGTGGAGCCGGAAAACCCGCAAGATCAAAAATGCAATAAGATATGCATGGGAAATCCGTTTTTGATGAACTAGAGCTTGTTATGAAGATAACCACAAGCTCTAGATCCTACATGGACAAGAACCAAACAACAACCAAGAAAGATGATGCTATGTATGCAAAGGTTTGAGCTCTCTCCGAAAGATATGAACGAGTCACCCACTCGAGAGCCCCTCTTGATAGTACGGCTATCTATCCTAAACCCAGTCTCCCAACACTACAAGAGACCGGTAAAGAAGAAACCCTATCAAGATCATACCTTTGCCTTGAGCATCCCACTTGAGCTTGATGAAGACGATCTTGTCACCTTCAAGTTGGAACACCTTTCTTGATTTCTCATACTTGCTCTTGCTTGATGAAGACTTGCGAATGGCTCCCCCATACTCCTTGGGGAAACCTCTTCTTTGACCTTGTCTTTATCACTCCATGAATGCCGAGGAGGCAAGCTCCAAGCATGAGATTTTCTAGAGATGGTGCATCTTGAGCTTGCACATCAATTCTTGACGATGTCTTGAAGATATCCATGAGGAACTCCATCTTCTTCTTCTTCTTCTTCAAGACATACTTGATCTTCTTCTTCTACCTGATTCCAATAGGCACAAAGACCTTAGACAATGCTTCTTCTTTTCATCCTTGAAACCAACACATGGTCCAAGAGATGCCAATGGACAAACCTACAAGTGAAACTCAATCTGCACATTAGTCCATAGGGTTTATCATTAATTACCAAAACCACACATGGGGGCATACATGCCCTTTCAACAATGTTGTTAGTATGAATTCTTTGGACAATATTATTGCTAATGCTATGGAAAAGTCTAAGCTTGGGGAAGCTAGTTTTGATGAAAATGATCTTTTTAGTCCCCCATCTTTAGAGGATAAAATTTGCTTTGATGATACTATGCCTCCAATATACGATGATTATAATGATGAATATGATATTTTCAGTCCACCTATTATTGAGGAGGAAGTTAATTATGACTACACTATGCCTCCTATATTTGATGATTATGGTGATGAGAATAATAATGATAGCTATTTTGTTGAGTTTGCTCCCACTACAATTAATAATAATGACCATGTTTATGTGGAGAGTATTAATTCTTTTAAGCATGTGGCTCATGATAAGAATATTTTATGTGATATTTACATTGTTAATTTTATGCATGATGCTACTGAAAGTTATTATGAGAGAGGGAAACATGGTTCTATGGATCTCAATAATATTAAGTTTCCCCTCTTTATGTTGAAAATTTTGAAGTTGCACTTGTTTTGCTTTCCTATGCTTGTTGCTTTATGCTTTCATGACTTGTTTATTTACAAGATTCCTATGCATAGGAAGTGGATTAGACTTAAATGTGCTTTGAATTTGCTTCTTGATGCTCTCTTTTATTTCAATTCATATTTATTATGTGAGCATCTTCTCAAACTATCATGCATAACTTAAAGGCATTAAAGAAAGTACTTATTGGAAGATAACCCAAAAGTTTTACATGAGTCTTAGAAGTTATTACCTCTATAATAACCGCTCCTTATCATTTTTATTTTCCTTTTTGTGCCGAGAATAACCTCTAATGAGAGAGAAGTAATGATTGGGAAAGTTGCTGTCCCGAAACAGATTTCTGTGCTTCACCATAAAAATTCGTGTAAAATCTCTGTACGTACTTTTGAGGCGTGAATTTTTTTGCTTCTGTCCCCGGTTGTTATCTAACTTTCGTTAGTTCAACACTTTTCAATTTGAGAAACAGAAGGTCTTCGAAAAAAATCCGTTTTTACCTGCTGGTCTGTTTTGACAGATTTCTGCCATTATTTGAATTTGCTTTTTGTTGGTTCCTTTTTGAGTTCTTTTGGGGAATTGAGATTTTTGAGGGAAGTGCTATAGTAGATAGTGTTTTAATGGAAGTTTTATTTGTGTTGGAGCTAAACCTAAAAGACCTATTATCATGAGTGCACTAATGTTGCTTAAAGATTGTGTGAAGTTTTGTATAAAGGAAAAATTTCAGGTGTATGGAAGGAATGAGTAATGAGATGAAGGATGGACAAAAGCTCAAGATTGGGGATGCCACGCGTGTCACCCCAAGAAATATCCAAGAAGTACAAGCATCAAAGCTTGGGGATGCCCAAGGCATCCCCTTCTTCATCAATAAAAATCCCAGGTTTCTTCCAAACGCTTCATTTTTATTGTTTCATGCTTAGTTGTGTTGTTCTTGGAGCGTCTTCTTTTTTCGTTTTCATTTTAGTTTTTTGTTTGCTTGGTTTGCTTAGTTTGCTGAATAAATTGGTTGGACCCCCTCTTTCATGCATTGGTTTTCAAATAGTTTGGTTTGGATTGGAAGAGTAGGAAAGTTCATCCTTAAGTGGTAAAGAGAGCTTGTTTTTGACTGTGGCCTATGCTTTGTCATGCCATGCTTGATATTATTTTGGATTTATGCTTAGTATTCTTTGTTGTAGCATGAATTGTTATAAACAATTGAGATTGCTTAATGTGCCTTGGAAGAATCATGCGTTGTTTTAGCATATTAAAGCATAGTATTGTGGTATTATCCTTTGATGCTTTATTTGGGTTGACTTGGCCCATGCTCACACCATATTATGACTATTCCAAGTCACCATAAGCCTTTATGATCCATTAGGTTTCAACTTGTAGTATCACTTTATGCTTTGATCAATGATGTTTTGTCGCTCTGCATGATTATGGCAATTATTGCTCTCTTAGTTTGTCGCTCCCAGTCTTTTGCTAGCCTCCACAACCAAGTATGAGTTCCACTCATGCATCCAACTCCTTAAACCAAGTTATTCCAAAGAGTCCACCATACCTACCTACTATCTTATGCTATACCATGTATATTCATGCTTTTGTTTACCTTCCAAATTAAACTTGTGATGAGAAAACTAGTGATTAAAGCTCTCACGAGCTTGATGATACACTTTACTTTTCATGCCCTTAATAAACTTGAACCATTGTATATGCTTGCACTTATTTATTGGGAATTAGCAGAACCATGCTGTCATGGGGAATGCTTTCAACATTGCACTTGGTACTTGTACCTAGTTGATATCACGCTCTTTTTTATATGGATGTCGTCGGTGTGAAATGAAAGGGGAGCTTGTAAGTCGATGAAGTTATGTATATGTGTTAGAGAAACACCTCGGCCGCTGGTCTAATCCATGCTGACATGGTGGAAACCTGCAGCGTAACCATAATGAGCTGTCTATGAAGCATTCTTCTTATAAAAAAAGAGTCCTATATTGAGAAAAAAAGGGAAAAAGAAAAAATGAGATTATGAAAAGAGGAAAGAGAGAAAAAAGCACCATATTCCCATGGTAAATAAGAAGATTGCTGAGATGCTCGTTGTCTGCTTGCCTTGTCATTTTGATATGGGGATTCTTCCGTATCATCGGGCAAGGGGTACCCTATTGGCAGTTCTCTATGATACACATGTACTTACGATGACAAGAACTTACTGGTGACTAAACTTGAGTAGCATGAGGAGCGACCCTCGTATACAAGGGACATGAGATTTCTAACTTCTACTTCATCAAGCATGTACACCATAGTGTGTTCACATTAACCTTAATCACTTCAAGATGCTTATGATAGGGGCAATGAGAGCTGAAAGCTATAAGTACCATAATATTTGGAAGCTTTTTATGAGACTTGAATCCCTACTTCCTTTTATGAAGGCCTTTCTTCCACCATTATATTTAGTCTCCACCTTCTACCTTTATGCACCTACTTTGAGAGCATAGTGGCCATTCTTAGTTCTATGTGCATTGTCCCAAGACTAGTTGATTGATGCATACCTTGATATTGCTTGTTTCAAACTATTTGTATCTAGTCACTCTTATGAACTTTGAAGGTGTCCTATGCATTTATATTTGCTACTCTATGAGGGACAAGCTGAATACTATTATGCTACGTTTTCTTTATGTGAAACAAACAAACGTCTTGCAAAGCATTGTTATTCATGAATCTTTTGTTTGTGCCTTTTCATGTTGCAACATAGTTTCTTTGTCTTATTGCTAGAACTTTGTATTTCATGTTTTGATTGAAGTACTATGATCCCAGCTATCAATGTTTTACAAATACTTTGATCAAGTTTATGATGGTGCATGTCACCTCAAAAATTATTCTTTCTTTTTATCACTTACCTACTCGAGGACGAGCAGGAGTTAAGCTTGGGGATGTTGATACATTGCAAATGTATCTATAATTTTTGATGTTCGATGCTTGGTTTTATCTACTTTCTTATGTTTTGTCCACACTTTGGATTACTTTTCATATGATTTCTTGGACTAACCTATTAACAAGAGCCACAATGCCAGTTGCCTGTTTTCTGCTGTTTTTGGTTCCAGGAAAGTCAGAAAATGAATATTCTCGGAATTGGACGCGACAAAAGCCAAAGTTCCTATTTTCCCGGAAGACTCTCGGAGCCAGATGGAGAGTCGGAGAGGGGCCATAGGGTGGCCACGCCCCCTAGGCGCGGGTACCCCCAGGTCGCGCCAGAGCATGGTGTGGGCCCCCTGGCTGGCCATCGACCTTGCCTCCTTCGCCTATATATTCCTCCCGAGGCAAAAACCCTAGAGAGTCAAGCCTCCAGCCATGAAAAGTTCCGCAGCGCCGCCGCCACCGAAGGGGAGATTCGGGGGACAGAAAGCCTCTGTTCTGGCACCCTGGCGAGACGGGGAAGTGCCCCCGGAGCGATCTCCATCGATCTCCACCACCATCTCCATCACCATTGCTGATTCCCATGATGAGGAGGGAGTAGTTCTCTCTAGAGGCTAAGGGTTCTACCGGTAGCTATGTGTTCATCTCTCTCTCTATGCATGATCATATGGTGATCATGAGCTTTGTAATCAAGTAGATCTACCTTGCTACTCAAGTGCTTTATTAGATCTCTGCTCTCCCCATGTGTGTGAAAGTGACAGCGTGCACACCATGGTGGCACTTAGGCTAGAGATTACAAATACTTGTTATGAGTTATATTTGGAGTTGGATGTCTTTATGAAATTGTGGTGTTTGTTGGACTCATCTAGTACTCAAGGTGACAGTGTGGGGTTATCTAGATGGGAAAGATGAACTTTGAGGTGTGCTGTTATAGCCCTACCAACGATTAGAGTGTCCAACCGGATAGTAGTCCAGCGTAGTATCATAAAGAAGAATATATTTATATGAGAGTGTTCACTAGTGAAAGTATGATCCCTAGGCCTTGTTTCTAAGCATTGAAACACCGTTTGCTACTAGATCTGTTACATGTTTGCTTGCTTTCATCTTTATTTCAGTTTTCCTTTAGTCTTTTCCACGCCATCAAGCTATTTTCTAGTACCGTTACCACTTATAATTATCCATACCACTTGTATTTCACTATCCCTTCTCCAAACTAGTGCACCTATACACCTGACAAGTGTATTGGGTGTGTTGGGGACACAAGAGACTTCTTGTATATTGATTGCAGGGTTGCTTGAGAGGGAATACCTTTGACCACTTCCTCCCTGAGTTCGATAAACCTTGGGTGATGCACTTAAGGGAAAACTTGCTACTGTTCTACAAACCTCTGCACTTGGAGGCCCAACAACTGTCTACAAGAATAGAAGTGCGTAGACATCATTATCCATAACACGATCAACAATTCTTGTAGGTATCTTAAAAGTATCATTCTCGACAGGTGCTGGTTCATCGACTACCTTAGAAGTGGTCGTAGCATTTCGAAATAAGAAACTAAGTGAATTATCAATATTGGAAATAAAGTAACTAACAGAAATACACAATACTCATAGTAGAAGTTTCCTTTACCAGTTCCACTCTCCAATAGCGCTTCACTCCCCTGTAACGACACTAGAAAATAGTCTTAATGACCCACAAGTATAGGGGATGTATCACAGTATTTTTAATAAGTAAGAGTGTCAAACCCAACGAGGAGCAGAAGGTGTTGACGAGTGGCTTGGAGCAGGAATTCTCTGTAAATACTTAGCAAACAGATTTTTAGGGGGTTTTGATAATGCAGATAAATAAAGTACGAGTAAATAAAAGACAATAATAATAATTACAGCAAGTGGTCCAATCCTTTCTTTAGCAAAGGACAAGCCGGTTGTATTACTTAAGATGACCAATTGTTCTCGAGGGCAGACGGGAATTCGTCAAGTGATTTCGTTTCATATAGTTGATTAATCTTCTTTAGTTTGATAAGTGTTGTGTGGGTGAATCTGTGCTAATGTACTAACCTTCCTAGGACTAATACATACTTGTGATTATACCCCTTGCAAGCATCTGCAAGTACAAGAGAGTAATTAAGATAGAAACCTAACCACAGATTTAAACTCTAAGATCCTACACTCCCTTGTGGAAAGGTTTCCTAATGGGGGTTCAGGTTTCTGTCACTCCGGCAACCCCTACGATTAGTAGCCAAATACACAATGCATTTTCCTAGGCCCGTAAAGGTGAATTGTCATGTAGTCGACATTCACATGACACCACTAGAAGAATAACACCACAACTTAAATAACAAACTATTGAATCTTTCTCAACACAATTCCACTACTAACAACATGACTTCTCCCATGTCCTCAAGAACTAAACAAACTACTCACAAGACATCATATGGATCAATATAAGAGATGAAATAATGATAAGTAACAATATGAACAAAGCAATAATTAAATGGTTCCACTCAATAGCATCAACTACAACAAGTAATCAACACCGAGAATGTTTCCCCTAAGAACTATGCAAGATTCAACCCAATTGTTACAGCGGTATGAAGTGGTGATGATGGTGCTGGTGGAGATGCTCATGGAGATGATGGTGATGATGATCCCGATGAAGTCCAGCTTGATGGTGGTGTTGATGGTGACGATCTCCCCTCTCCGGGAAGGAATTTCCCCTGCAGAATTTTGCCTGCCAGAGAGCTCTTTCTCTCTCTACAGTTTTCCGCCCCTCAGAGGTGGCGGAATCTTTCTGTGGTCGCTCCCCGAGTCTTAGGGTTTCAGGAGGATAAGATACGCCAAAGAGAAGAGCCAGAGGTGGGTGATGGCCCAAAATATATCGAGCTCGTTGGGGAACCCCAAGAGGAAGGTATGATGAGCACAACGACAAGTATTCCCTCAGTCATGAAACCAAGGTTATCAATCCAGTAGGAGCAAGGAAACACCCCAAAGGTGTTGCTAGCTGAACTTTGGCAGGGCGCACTACCGGTGCCAACAGCAGCGTGGAGACCTGCACAATATAACCACAGAACTCTGCCCCTAACTTGCGATGAGGTTGTCAATCTCACTGGTTTTTCTGAAAACATAGGATTAAACGTATCGAGTGGAAGAAAGTAATAGTTTGCAGAAAGTAAACACAAAGCAGTAAACAGTTGATTGTAGATTGATGGTAAAAGAAAGGACCAGGGTCCATAGTTAACTAGTGGTGGCTCTCCTTAAGATAGATGACAAGTTGGGTGAACAAATTACAGTGGGGCAATTGACAAACATCGAGAAAACACACAAGCATATACTACTCATCTTGAATCCTTTGAGATTCGATTGGGCATTACAACATTATACATAGACCGCCATCCAACTGCATCTATGACTAATAATCCACCTTCAGGTTATCATCTGAACCCCCTCCAGTATTAAGTTGCAAGCAACGGATAATTGCATTACGAATTGCATGTAAAGTAAACAATACGATTGTTCTATGAACAAAGGATTGTTGTTTTCTCCCTAGTAGCAACATCACATCTAGTACCTTAGAGATTTCTGTCACTTCCCCAGATTAGCAGAGGCATGAAACCACTATCGAGCATAAATACTAACTGTGGGAGTTGCTAGCATCTACTTGGCCAAGATAGCTACTAACAACGGAAAGCATGCAAGATCACAAATAACAAAGACATGATAGAATCAATAATTAATCTGAAATAGCATCTCAATATCCATCGGATCCCCGCAAACACATGTATGATTACAAATAGATGATCTTGATCATGAACGGAGCTCACAAGATCTAAACATGATAGCACAAAGGAGGAGAACCAGCCATCTAGCTACTACATGGACCCGTAGTCCAGAGATGAACTACTTACGCATCACACCGGAGGCTTGCATGGTGATGAAGAAGGCCTCTAGGGTGAATTCCCCTCTCCGGCAGGGTGTCGGGAAGAGCTTCAGATCCCTCCCGGTCTAGGGATGGAGATGACGGTGCCTACAGACTCTTTCATGGAATTTTTGATCAGGGACTTAGGGTTTCTGTATCGGAGGCAATATATAGGCAGAAGGAGAGGCCGAGGGGGTGCCTGGGGTGGCCAGCCCACCCCCTGGCGCGGGCCAAGCTTGGCCACGCGGCCAGGTGGTGTGGTCGGGCCCCATCCCCTCTCCGTCTTGTATTCTGGCTCTAGGTGTCCCTCGGTGAAAAACTGACTTTGGCTTTTGTCCCGTCCAATTCTGAAAATATTAATTTTCTGACTTTCCTAGAACCAAAAACAGCAGAAAACAGGCAGCTGGCACTGTGGCTCTTGTTAATAGGTTAGTCCAAGAAATCATATGAAAAGTACTCCAAAGTGTGGACAAAATATAAGAAAGTAGATAAAACCAAGCATGGAACATAAAAAATTATGGATACGTTAACAACGTATCGACATCCCCAAGCTTAACTCCTGCTCGTCCTCGAGTAGGTAAGTGATAAAAAGAAAGAATAATTTTTGAGGTGACATGCACCATCATAAACTTGATCAAAGTATTTGTAAAACATTAATAGCTAGGATCATAGTACTTCAATCATAACATGAAAGACAAAGTTCTAGCAATAAGACAAAGCAACTAAGTTGCAACATGAAAAGGCATAAACAAAGGATTCATGAATAAAAATGCTTTGCAAGATGTTTTTTTGTTTCACATAAAGAAAACATAGCATAGTGGAATTCAGCTTGTCCCTCATAGAGTAGCAAACATAAATGCATAGGACACCTTCAAAGTTCATAAGAGTGACTAGATACAAATAGTTTAAAACAAGCAATATCAAAGCTATGCATCAGTCAATAAGTCTTGGGACAATTCACATAGAACTATTAATGGCCACTATGCTCTCAAAGTAGGTGCATAAAGATAGAAGGTGGAGACTCAACATAAAAGTAAAAGAAAGGCCTTCATAGAAGGAAATAGGGATTCAAGTTTCATAAAGAGCTTCCAAAAATTATGGTACTTATTAGCTTTTAGCTCTCATTGCCCCTATCATAAGCATCTTGAAGGTGATTAAGGTTAAAGTGACACAACTAAGAGGTTATGCTTGACAAGTTATAAGACGAAATCTCATGCCGCTTACTTACAAAGACCGAACCTCGTGCTACTCGACTTTAGTCACAAGTAAGCTCTTGTCATTGTAAGTACATATGTATCATAGAGAACCGCCAACAGGGTACCCCTTGCACATGATACAAGAGCTATCCCATAATCAAAATGACAAGGCAAGCAGACAATGAGCATCTCAGCGACCTTTTTATTTGCTATTTGCATAGGTTTTTATTGAGGATGCTTCATAGAGTGCTCATTATGGTTATGCTGCAAGTTTCCACCATGATTAGGCATGGCTTAGGCTAGTGACCCAGGCATTTCTCTAACACACATACAAACTCCATGATCTTACAAGTTCCCCTTTTATTTCACACCGCCGGGATCCATAAGCAAAACAACATGATATCAATAGGGTACAAAGTACATGTGCAATGTTGAAAGAGTTCCCCATGATACATGGTTCTGCTAACTTCAACTTATAAAGCGCAAGCATATACGCAACAAAGAAGGACGCAATAGTTCAGGTTTATTAAATGCAAGAAAGTGAAGTGTGCAATCAAGTTCGTGAGAGCTTTAATCCCTAATGTTCACATAACAAGTTTAATTCGGAAGGTAGACAAAACCATGAATATACTTGGAATAGCATATGCTAATAGGTAGATATGATGGAATCTTTGGAATAACTTGGTTTTAGGATTTGGATGCATGAGTGGAACTCATACTTGGTTGCGGAGGCTAGCAAAAGACTAGGAGCGACCAACTAAGAGAGCAATAATGGCCATAATCATGCAGAGCGACAAACCATCATTGATGAAAGCATAAAGTGATACTACAAGTTGAAACCTAATGGATCATAAAGGCTTATGGTGACTTGGGATAGTCATAACATGGTGAGAGTATGTGCCAAGTCAACCCAAATAAAGCATCAAAGGAGAATACCACAATACTATGCTTTAATATGCTAAAACAACGCATGATTCCTCCAAGGCACATTAAGCAATCTCAATTGTTTATAAAAAGTCATGCTACATCAAATAATACTAAGCATAAAGCCAAAACAATATCAAGCATGGCATGACAAAGCATAGGCCACAGTCAAAAACAAACTCTCTTTACCACTTAAGCATGAACTTTTCCTACTCTTTACAATCCAAACCAAACTATTTGAAAACCAATGTATGAAAGAGGGGGTCCAACCAATTTATTCAGAAAACTAAGAAAACCAAGCAAACGAAAAATCAAAACAAAAACGAAAAAGAAGACGCTCCAAGAACAACACAACTGTGCATGAAACAATAAAAATGAAGCGTTTGGAAGAAACCTGGGATTTTTATTGATGAAGAAGGGGGTGCCTTGGCCATCCCCAAGCTTTGACGCTTGTACTTCTTAGATATTTCTTGGGGTGACACGCGTGGCATCCCCAAGCTTGAGCTTTAGTCCATTCTTCATCTCATTACATCATTCCTTCTATACACCTGAAATTTTCCTTCATACAAAACTTCACACAATCTTTATTAGCAACATTAGTGCACTCAAGATAATAAGTCTTTAGGTTCAGTTCCAACACCAATAAAACTTCCAGTAGAACACTAGCTACTGTAGAACTTCCCTCAAAAAGCTCAATTCCCCAAAAGAACTCAAAAAGGAAGCAACAAGAAGCAAATGCAAATCATGGCAGAAATCTGTCAAAACAGACCAACATGTAAAGATGAATTTTTTTGAAGACCTTCTTTTGATCAAATCAAAAAGTGTTAAACTAACTAAAGTTAGATAACAACCTGGGGCAGAAGTGGAAAAATTCACTCCTCAAATGGACATACAGAGATTTTACACGAATTTTTACGGTGAAGCACAGAAATCTGTTTCGGGACAACAACTTTCCCAATCATTACTTCTCTCTTATTAGAGGTTACTCTTGGCCAAAAAGCATATAAAAAGGATAAGGAGCGGTTATTACTGAAGTAATAACTTCCAAGACTCATCTAAAACTTTTGGGTTATCTCTCAATAAGTACTTTTCTTTAACGCCTTTAAGTTAGGCATAAGAAGCAAGAAAAAAGATCAAGTGTTCTCAAATGAAGAAGCATTAAGATTAATACTAGAAATATCTTCAACAAGGCAAGGTATGTCATCCAAATAAGTTCTAGAGGATCCTCTCTCAACGCTCCTGGGTTCACTATTTTCATCAAATGGGTTTTCGGGAACAATCCAATCAAGATTCTTTTCTATGGTTTTTATTCCTTATAAACCTCCCCGAGCGCTACTAAATATGGATGGAGAACGGTCTTTATTTTTTCGGGGTGCTCCAGATCACATTGAAGATCTAGGAAAGATTATAGGGAGTTTGTGGGCTTCCCTTGGCATTGCAAGATGGCCTCTATCGTCTTTTCGAGAGCCCCTGGTTTTCCCGTCAAGGGGCTGACATAGAGAGAACTAATTAGTGCTTGCCGAAACCGATAATTAGCCCCAATTCCAGTAACCAGCTCTGCTTTCAAGGAAGGAATTCTAATCTATTTATCGAGGCAATTATACTCATATCGACAATATGAACTGCCGGTGCTTAGGTAGACGCCCCATCGTTCTTGGGGGAAGCCCACCAAAGCAGGATTTTTTTTGAAAGGGTAGTAGTGGGGGTGGGGAAACCCAGAATTGAGTTCATGCCACGACGATCTATACGGAAGGGAAGTTTTGTTGATGCTTTCCTATTTATAATAACTAGTTAGGAATTGATGAGCAGGAAAATTGGGTCACGTAGATCTTCTATTTCGCCGGAATTCGTTGATTGCTCCGTACTCATTTACAATGGAAAAACTCCTATTCATTGTAAGATCACTGAAGGAAAGGTTGGTCATAAATTTGGAGAGTTTGATTTTATTTTACACGGAGACGAAGACCCTATCGAACAAATAGAGGAAAGGGCGGAAAGGAGATTCCTCAACAAGGACTAGTGAGGCTATAGTACTGACTATGCAGAGGACTACTTATTTATTCTTAGGGTGAATCAATCAGCTTCGGGTTATTCAAGGCTTCGATAGACATTGGGGAGATACCGTCGATGTTTACTTTATTTTAAGAACATAATGATAGTATAGGTTGCTATTCGAACAAGCCACAACATACTTTCCCAGGCAGGCTTGTTTGTCAATACCAGGCCGAAAAGGTTATCTATCACTCACCCTGGAAACAAAGCGAAATCCGCATTTATTGAGAAACTTCATTCCCTCTTCTTTTACAAGACCATCTTATTGCCTCATACACCTTTATACGTGCAAACCTGTGTCATAGGCGTCAGTCTCTATGACGAAGGGCTTCTAGAAATCGGGCAGTTGAACTCGTGTTGGTAGTAGATCCACTATACTGGTATGATGGTTTATATGGCCTGAATCCTTCATTTCAGAATTTGACAGGTGCAACTCCTTCTCTCACATATATTTTACGCCTTGCGGCTGACCGTTGGCTTTACTAGGAAGGGGTGACCCCTCTCACTATTTAGTAGCTGCCTTACCTCGAACTGAGTGAACTGAGACAAAATCAACACATATCTTTCTTTTGATGAAACGGAGCCTACTTTCTCTCGACCGTCCTTCATTTGTGTACAATAAATAGGAAGATTGAGAAGAAAGAGCAGTTGTTTCCCGCCTCCACTATTAAGCAGCATGAGCCACTAGACTGACTCGATATCCGTGTGTGGATCCGCCCAAAGGCAGTCGATTGGAAAAGATGAAGACAAGGAAGAGCCATTCTTCATACATAGGAGCGAGTGGTCGAAATGGAAAGCGGACAAACGGAATTCTGTACAACTATAGGGTTCGGTTCTTTCTTCTGTCCCATGTCCTTTCTTCTCTTGCTTGATAGGGTCAAGGCAGGAAATATTGCATGGAGTGGTGAGAGAACTGTTTGCTTCTCAGCCCACTGATGTATTTATGGCTTGCTTTCTTTAATCATAACTCATGACTACAGATTGACTTCCAAAATACAACAAAGGGTTGTGGTGAATCCCGGTGTCGGCCCATATAGAAGATAGCAAATTCATTATTCATTAGTTGCAATGGGGTGCCCTTGAAGTGAATGAGGTATCGAAAAAGTGAAATCAAAAGATGCATAAAAAAGAGGTGGTCCATCCCATCCGTGTACAGTAGTGAAACACAAGGACCGATCCTGAAAGACCACTCCTCCCTACCTACGGAGTTTGACAAAGTCATCAATTGGGTCAAAGCAGAAATAAATGTTGCGTGATCAAGTCAAACGAAATGGAAAAAAGGAAGGTGATCTATGGCCTGATAGAAAAGGAAAACAGGAACCAGATTCTATTAGATCTTCGCCCTAGTGAATCATAGTCAGAACCTGGGGGATCCTCATAGGACTGCTCGTGAGCATAATGAGTACTTTTGACCGGAATAGGGCATTCCTTTCTTTTGAACTCTTATTAGGTATCAAGGAGCAATTCAAGTATGTGTTCAAAATCAAATCAACACACAACCACACCGCCATGAAGTCATTTATTTGCTTCTTTAATGAAAAAGTAGGACTTGATTGCCACGAGGAGCAGGTTGGAAAAGGAAAAGAAGGAAGAGAGCTAGAGTGAATTGGCTTAATAAAGGAGACGGTACCACAGACTTTCATAAGATCGCTAACAATAGGAGACGAATAAACTAGATTCTCTCATTGGATACAGCAGGAGGAATTACGGAAGACAACCGCTTATAGAGGTATCAAATGAATAGAGTGAAAAGCAAACGGGAATGCGGCTCACCCTTCGGGTTTCGTCCGGAGTCGGTTCGATCTAGTAAAAGAAAAAGCAAGAGTTGGCTGTTCCCGAAGCGTGAAGAAAAGATCAAGCCCCATAGAAGTTTTCGAAAAATAGACCTAGGCATTGAATGCTGATACCAGATCAAGGGCTCTACTTGAAGAATGCGAATCGACTCTTTGAGGCGACTGACTTAGTTCAGCCCGACCCTGGCATAGTGTTTCCTTCACTGATGATTGCATTTACGAACGATCTCAATACGAGTTCACTCTGATCATAAAATTGAGGATTTCCTTCGAAACAGCAGGAGCTTGGTCGGTCCGTAATCTTTAGACCCTGTGGGCATAGACACTACTAGTGCCATTCAATTATTTTTCTTCTTAAGCGACTTTCCTTTCAAAGTAAACCCCGTATGAGATAGATACCTTTCGCCTTAGCTCGGCTAGTTCTTTCCTTCTTGTTAAAAATCTCGACGAGAGGATGAAGAGCATGAGCCTATGGACTACAAAAAGAGCACGAATCCAAGGACTGACATAGAGCATGGGTTTAGTTTTAATAGTGTAGGGGCTACCATTCTTATGGATCCAGGTGTGAGCAATACAATCAATCAAAGTCTGGTGGAAAGCAATATCAATCCGGTGAATGATATTTTGATCAATGCTAGCTGTCTCTGAGGACAGGTAATTTCCCACAAACTTTCTTCTTGAAGTTGATGACCCAAGGGAACCTCAATCTAGCCAACGTATCTGTTTTACACTTTCTTCGATCCCAAAGTTGCAATTCAAGGAAGAAGACCTACTATTTGAAACAAGGTTGAAACAAGAGATAGACAAAGGGATGGTGAGTACAGGGCCCGTGGGACCCACTAGACTGGGGATGGCTACCTGGGAAAATTAGCAGGAACTGAAGACTCCTTTTGCTCATTTTATAGATGCACCTGGGTCATTCCTTTGGGTCATTCCCTAGTGTGCGAGCACTCCTTTTCTTTAGAGTAGTCAAAGTCTTTAGAGTAGCCGAAGAGAGTGGATCACGCAACCCATTCCTAGCTTTGTGGAGATCTGCTTAGTAAGTAAAAAAATTGGGTATCCTTTTGAGAACTTTGAGCCCAGGGCATAGGCTTAGAGCACATCAACTTTCTCATCTGGCATTCACATTCAAGAAAATGACAAAGTCAAGACAGCGGGTTTGTGTCCCACATCTGAGCGCAGGAATTTGGGTTGATAAACAAGATCAAAAAGAAGTGGCAGAAGAACCTTCAACAAGGCATGGGTCCAACTCATTGGGACAACTGACCTCGAAACTGCTTTCAAATAGAGTCTCTTGGGCATTGCTGGAATAAAAAGAGAATGAAATCACCTCAGTGAATCAGTAACCAACTTAGTTGGCTAGCTTTTGAACGAAAAGAAAATGATTGGTTTTTACGCAGGCGAGCATAACTATAAACAAGTCTCAAGCAAAAGAACACTAAAAGGGGAGGTTTTGCCTGGAACTGGTGTACCAACCGTTGTATCCTGAAGCATAAATAAGGAAGTAAATAGGAGTAAAAGAAAAAAGCTCATCTGGTGCTGTTGCTCTTTTTACGACATTTCTTGAATCGCCTAAAGGCTTAGGAAAATAAACTACTATCGTTAGGCTAGGAGAAAGATCAATCCTTCGTTCGGGGACAGCCCTGGAAGTTCTTGTTTCTGAAGAGTACATGACCGCATATCTAGACCCATTAAGGTCACGAGAAGGCCTTTGCGGATACCTATTTAGTAGAGGTGTTTGGGGCAGAACTTCTATATGGGCATTCACTATCATCAATTCCAAGAGAAAAGGCAAATTCATTGACCATTTCTGCTAGGATTAGGGGCCCCCAAGATAGTAGCGCAAGAGCTTCGACAATGAGAGAAATCAGGATGCTTTTCTTTGGGCAAAGCCACTAAACCACTATTATTTAGAGGGGATCCAGGATTTTTTCTTCGATGCTATGGGCAGTAAATGGGGGCGAACGAGAAGCAAGAAAGGCAACATACCGTGTTCGGATCACTAAAAGGGGCAATCTTCCACTCAGAAAAGGCCAGTGAAATAGAGCTATTGAAGGTTCGAATTCTCGTTCCCTAGCTTTTGTCTTCATCTTCTTTGCCGGGCTATTAGGTCCTCAGTAGTGAACTGAGTAATTGATTCCGGGACCATCGTAGTGAAGCCCTTTTTCTATGTCTGTGTAGCCCTCTGAAGATATGATCTTGATGTAGTAATAGTTGTAGCCATTTAAGATCTCTTCTCTCTTTGATTGAGGAGTGGTGTAGTTGCTACTGAATTCCATGAATTTGCAATTGAATTTGAAACAAAGGCGTAAGTAATACTAGTTTCCCAGTCCGGCTAAGACGGGTATGATGAAGGGCAGCTATTTCTGCAAGCATACAGACCCCAGGAGATCGGTGGTCCCACGTCATGCTCTACCTCAAAATAGGAAGAAATGATGAAGCGAACCCATGGCTTAAACCTGCTTATTATACTATAAACAATGGAATACCTCAAGTTGGATATAGGTGAGGTGGGACTTAAGAATGCCTTGTCCGGAACATCTCTTCAAACCTAGAATTAGTGTATAGAAAGGAAGCAGCCTTTTCAGCTGCTTTTAAAAAGTCCCCTTCGTCCAGAGGTTAGGACGTCGGTTTTTCATGTCGAAAACACGGGTTCGATTCCCGTAGGGGATATAATATAGATAGCCAGCCCACCCCACTTCTCATTTCTCAACACCTGCTTTCTTTCTTTCCCTTAGCTTGTAATAGCTAAGATTTGACCTAACCCACTATAAATAAAGATGTGGTATTATCTAGTGACGAGACTCCTCCAGAGGAATTGCCCTAGCCGCCCTAGGGGGAGTTTTAATTAAATTGACTAGAAGGACCTTCCAACAGGATCCAATCAACCTTAAAATGCATGGGTGCTTTAGTGACGGATCCTACCTCCCCAAGCTATGAGGCAGCTGTTTGTTGTGGAACCGCTTCTCGATACCTTAGCCGACTCCTAGCTACTTTTAGTATCATCACCCAGCCAGGGCCGGCTCCAAAGATACCGCATTTACAGGTCTTTCATGCAGCAGAATCTCGTATCCTTGGACCCTAGAGATCCGTCGAAATTCTGATCGATTGGAATTTTTAGGGATGACGAGCTCACGACTCAGGACTCAACGAAATCGAAGAGTTTAAGAAGCAGTTACAAGAACTTCTGGGTGAATTCGACCGAGTTGATCTCCACACCCGTATTGTTTGTGAAAAAGAAGGACATGCGCCTTTGCATTTCAACTCGTAAGCTGTTCCAGGTAACCGTGAAGAATAGGTATCCACTTCCTCGTATTTATAATCTTTTTGATCAGCTCAAAGGGAGATCCTTTATATATTAGCGCTCCGGCATCAATTGAAGGAGTACTAGTTTGATTTTGTCCAAATTCAATTAGTAGCCGTAGGGATGACTTGAAAGAGAATATCCATGCATATCGTCGCTTCGCTCGCTTTCCAATGGTTCAGAGCGAATGCGAAGAGTCAAAAGCATCCAACACTCAGACGCAAAATTACTAATAGGAAGGATGAAGATTTTAGGATTAGAAAGCCTGCCTTTTCAGTGGAATACAAAGTAGGGAAGGTATCAAATGTTTGGGTTTGGTTCCAGCCGGGTATGGCATGGTCAATTGCTCTTTTAGGAGGTAGTGCTTTAGGTTCCTCAAAGACTACTTGGTATATAGATAGCACCTTCTCAACAGAATGAGGCATAACAGTCTTAGTCTCTGTGTGTGTGGGTATGTCGGTTGGAATCTACAAGTGTAGTTCTCCTTCTTCCTCTTTATTACTCATGTCAGCCATTAGTATGCACTTCTCTTCTTTCATTCCTCTAAGCATGAGTTGGTCTGGGCGGGCAACAAATAAGAAATAAGTTTTCTTTCCTTCCGAGTGTAGAAGCTGAATGCAGCGGCGAGTAACATCACAAAGATAGAAAACCATCACCTACAAATGCCGAGATTGCTCCCTGAAAAGAAATCAAAAGAAGAGTAGGCCCAACTAATAATTAACTCGTCGCCAACTCCTTGAATCCTGACTATGGGTCCCAGCCAGTCAGAACCTTCTTCCCTACTCCAAATAGAAACCAAATCCAAATGAACCTAATTTGATTTTATGATCTAGACACTCCCTTCCCCTTGATGGCTCTTCTGACTAATTTAAATGTCAAGTGAATATCCATCAAAGGGTCAGACAACTATGATCTCAAATACAAACTAGAGATATGCAATCAAATCCCAACACAACACAACACAAAGGAAAAGAAATCCACAAACATGTTCCCACTTAAAAGATTATTTTGCTTGATCCAATTTCACAAGGATTCAATCATCAAGTTCACGGACAACTTGATAGGTTTAGGCTCTTTTCATATATCAGATGATCCTTTTGAGATCTATAATAATATAGTAGCTTCCTTATCAACAACTGAGATCAAAAGCTATCATAATAGTGATAACGAGAAGCAAACTCAACATACAAACAACAATGATATACTAGTACTCTTAGGATTACAGAAACCTAAAGGTGGGAGTGATGAACCTGAAACAGTACGGCATAGATATTCCACTTGAAACAGTACTGCATAGATACAAGTTTAGTACAATGAAATGATTTTAGACAACTTAGCTAATGAAAATCCATATATTTCTAGGTGGAAATTGAACCTATCGTTTTTGATTAGTAAATACATATATCTAAATGCACTTTTTCATATACCTGAACTGAATTCACCTGTCTGTCCTTAGGACCTTGCCTAAGCGCCATCTTTGAACTTGGACTCGAGGGATGGTAAGTGAAATAGGATCAGGTGAAATGATACAATTACTATGATCGGGATACCATACCTTATACTCACCTGTATATACAGGTGCAAAATCGATTACAAATGTTTCCACGTAAGAAATCACCTTGTACTGATAACCAATTCTGATTCTTCAAAGGTCACCCGCTAATTGAGTTCTAACTCAGGAGGTGAAAATGCTTTTGACAATCCACTTGAACAAGTATAAACCAGTCAACCCTATTCCTTTATTCGGATCTAACGCCTCATCAATCCATTGATTCAAGTGGCAAATGCGTCATCAATCCTTTGATTCTCGTATATCCTAGTTGGATATTTGGGAAGAATACCATCGCTTTCCCTTTGCACCACCATTTCCTCATGAACCTCGAAGTAACGAGTACACAAGGAAACCTCTGGAATTCAAGTCATGATGACCCGTGTTTTCGTTTCTGAATACTACATATCCTCATCAGGAATCCACTCTGCCGACCACTATTGATTTGATTTTACATATAGTATGAGAACTATTGAATTGACATATAGAAATATAATAGATTCAAAGAGAACTATTGACATATAGATAGATAATGGGAACTATGGATACAGAAATGGGTTCGAATAGTTTACGGAGGTTCTCACTAAATGGTTTCAGGTGGATTACGGACGGTTTAAGAGGGAATGGGATGGAATCAAAAAGAAGAAAAGAAAGATAAAAAAGAAAGAAGAGAAGATCCATTGTCTTGATTCAGATCCATATCGTATCTGAAAAAGTGTCTTCCATTACCTTTGAGCTTATTGACTTTCATTGCACCTTAGAAATACCATTACATGAGCATTCATCTGAATCAATGATTTTCTGAGCAGTCACTTTACCACATTCATGAAGCAATAGAATCGAATATGTTTTCTTGTTGAACGCTAATCCATTATAAGGAGATTCACAATGTTCCCATATTTGAGGGGAAGAGTCATTGCTACTATAAATAGAGTGAACTTGACCACTTATGTGATCTAGTGAATCTATAAATTCTTGTATCTCTGTATTATTGAGATTGTTCTTTGAATCCCATTTATTTATGATAAACACTTGGTTACCCCATCGTGTAAATTCGATTTCTGGATATTTAGAGGTCAAATGTGTATAAAAAAGATATTGATATATCAGATGATATAATGAAGTAGTAAAATCTCCTAACAGAGGAGTCAGTAAACAAATTCCCATTCATTGTGTTTAAAACAGGCAAGTGGAAATAATTATTGAGAATCTGTAGCAGCATGCCATTCTTATGAAAGATTACTTTAGAGTGTTTCTATAAAGACAATTTAGTCACATTATTAGAATGCAACTGTAATCTATGAAGACTTTTCACATTAGTGAGTTAATTTAAAAACTCATAATGATAATCATGTAATTGTGTGATTTTTCTGAATTGTTTTGGCATGTTTAATGGCCATCGAACATAACTTTGTAACAAAATATTCGTTGTTGCCGTTAAGAAAAGTGAATCTTCAGGTCTACACGTTTCATAGGTAAATAACCACCACTCTCCTTTGGCATCTTTGATGACTGTCGCGAGCCAACTCCCGCTTTAGCTTCATTTACGATTCCATTGTATACAAATTCTGGTATATCAGCAATCTTATAATAACTGAAATGCACTTGTTCCAATAGAGGGAACTTCTTTCTTAGTATGCGATGTTGCAATTTGACCTTATCATGTGGAGCACACCTTTGTTTTTCCATTCATTATTATAGATAGCCTCAATTTCCGTTGATATCGCTATATGTGACTGAAAAAATCTCTCATCTAATGACAAAACAGAATAATATCTTTTAGGATTCCGAATTCTATTTGGAAGATGAAAACACATAAACATGGTGGAGTTAATATTTCATTGTTGTGAAGATTTGTCTTCTAATAGCTAACGATTGATACCCCTTCAGAATTGATGCTTGATTTGTAAGCTCAATCCAGTCTTGGTGGTCCTACGCATGACTAGATAAAGAGAATCTAGTTCACTCTAATATGTCACTAGAGATGAACCAGCTGGAGAAGACATCTCTACATGTTTTATTATATCCTTTATTTGAACCTTTGAAAAATTCATCAATCAGATTCTTGTTCATCTGAATCAGTGTAGTCGTGCATCAATGTTTCTACTACAACGTGACCATCCACCAATAGGTTGATTCCCTTTTTTCCCATATTCGACTCCATACCAAACAAAACCTCTTGGTTTACTATTTGGCTATCACTTGAACCACTTCCTTTCTTCATTATTACCTATGTATGCAGGGAGCTTCACGCCAGCATCGGGTGAGCTGTTTTCAGTATCCCTATTGTGATAAAGGTTGTTATCATTATAGCTAAACCTATATATGTGACTCGATCTTTTTCAATCATGGATGCACCCCAGCAACCCCAATATTGATTCAGTTGAATTATCTCGTGAAAGGGTGGCTCGCGGAGGAAAGCATTTAGCACAATAGCATTGAGATCATCTGTAATCCAGAAGGTGACTTTCTTGTAACCTTCAACCACAGCAGTAGGGTTCAAGAACCTTCCATGTGGCTCAGGGATGAGAAAAGGTTGCGGGAAATGATTGACAAACTTATACCAGACTACTACTCCTATCCCTCTGATAAGTAGAATATTGAATAGTATATATACTTTTCGCTTATCTTGAGGCGAATACACAGTTGTTCTGATTTGCACAAGAATCGAAGAGTATATTCCTTCGATAATACATTTCAAACCTGCTCTAGCATATGAACGATGCACAGTGTCAAACACTAGATTGAGCCTATTAACACAGACAAGACCAAAACGGAAACTCTCACATAATTTGAGTAATCTGTAATAAGCTGGAATAGCATACTTCATATAGTTGGAGGATTGCACTTTAGGTTGACTACTGCCAAGAAATTCAGTTTTGTCGAGAGGAAATCCCTCAAAATGATGATACCTTGATTTTCTGTTTGATAGTCGAAATTCTCTACATAACAAAATCTGTGTGAAGGTGCTCTATATTGCAATGTGAATCGATATCTATTGTAGAAGAAAACGATATATTTATGCATCAAATAAAAAACGGGATAGGTATGAGAAACTAGAAATAATCAACAACAAATTGAAAGCTTTGATCTAATAAGCAGAATATGAAATACGTGAAACCACATTCACTTCCAATTAAGAGATTATTCAGCTTTCTATCCAGTTTGTTTATAAAGATACCCAGAGATTGAATATTGATTTCTACCAGGGAAGAAGAACTACCACCACCTCCACCTCGACCCATGAGGCCTAAAAGTAATAGAGGCCAAGGCTCCTTCCTAGCTTGAGTTTGGTTATCACCACAGCTCGATGAATCGAAAATAAACTCGAATGGATCTTCTATGGAATTGACACCTAGACTGAAGTTGATAAATTGGTTTCTGATTTCAGCCTTATGAGATTGCAAGAAAGGAAGTAATAGTTTGGTTTTCAACAGGTTCATGTGTGTATGTTTTCTATTCAGTCAGTATGTTGGGATTTTTCATGTATATCTTGGATTTATGTTTATAAGATATCTGTTGTCATGTACCCTGAATGGCTGGCACTTCTATGTGTTTGTGTTGTAAGTGAAGTGTTTTACCCATGACAACTTGTTGGGTTACTTAACCCTACTTTTCCTTTTGATTTCGACTATGAAGTGGAATAGAACAGAATCGAATGTTTCAAATAGAAATGAAACGAATCGAATGTGTTTAGAGTGGAGTGTCAGATGTATGATTTGACTGACTAGATCTTTTATACTATTGAGAGTTGATATTTCCATGTTCTTTTGTCTTTGATTTTCTATGATGAGAGTTTCTATTTTAGATTTTACCTTTCTTTTTGCTCTTCGAATTAGGAAGAGCTAAAGGGGCCCTACTATGATCCCTCAATTGAGTAATGGCTCAAGTCATAGACCTGAGACTGGGCCAACAATCATTCAGAATGATATTCCCTTGTGCGCTAAGTTACATACGATGAGGAACATTCCTCTTATCGGACAAGATCCACTGAAATGTCATAATATTTGACATATCCGAGTTTCCCTCCTTATAGACTAGGATAAGTTGTGGCGGGCCTTTTCCTCCTGACCTGGGAAATTCACAGCAGGAAAGACTGGCGCCGATTTAGAAAGCAAACCGTTCAGTACATCGCGTTCAGCCCTCTCTCAAAATCCCATTTGTTTTATTAAGGAATCAATCTTGATCCGGCTCTTCTCTGTCTATAACTCAAAGTCCATCTGTCTCTCGTGGAAGCGCTTTAGAGTGCCTAGAAGATCCAGCAAACGAGGGTGCCAATGCTGTCCCAAGACCATATCACGGTAGGTAGCTGTTTTAAAGAGGTTGGGAGACAGACCGGTGAACAATCTTCTTCCTGTTTTCTCCGACCTAGAGAACTCTTTTTTTTCAATCGTACGAAGAAACTCCGTGAAAAACCCAGCTATCACTCCTATGAGACGGCTAAGTCCCAACTCCTGATACATTCTTTAGAGTCGACCAAAGGACTCGTTGGTTTGGACATAGTTTCCTTTGTTCATGTGTTTCTATTTTGCTCTCCCCCTTTTTTCACTTAGTTTAGTTGGAATGGAAAGAGAACTTCCTTCATCCTTTTTGTTGCCTGGTTCGGTCTCTCTGAGTGGAATAAGTGGGTCCTTCTTCCTTTTCCTCACTAAGGAAGGTCGAAACTGAAGATCGAATCTTAGGAGTCTGGATTCCTATGTTCATACCAACTCAAATGATTGATGAATTGGATCTTGAGTCAAAAAACTTCGCTACTCAGCAAGGGTGAAAGAATGACAAAGAGACTGACATCGCAGAGGATGGGAAGGACCCAATCGCCTGCCTCTTTCTTGGTCCACCCTCCTTGGTGGGTACTTTATACCTCACAACACGAGATAGGCAGATATGTGACATAGTCTCATTGCTTTCATTGACAACAAGACTCTCTTCCTGATTGGGATTGGTCTGTGCAGGATCTCCTTCCCTATGAGACTCTTGCTTCCCTGAGGCAGACCCCTACTTCAATTGTCATCTGCTTCCTTATTTTGGACTCAGACCTCTCACAACAAAAATAAGAAAATAAAAATCAAACGAATCCGAATATTCCATTCTCATTGATAGCCTTCTCAACCCAAGCTTCCATCTCCTGCTCCAGACATCGGCGCTTGCCCACGCCAGTCCATGAAAGGTGGATGAAGGTGAGTTTGACTACGAACTCGAGGATGCTAGGAATGATCTCTTTTCAGGGAATCACTCCCATCGAGAGGCCCTCTTGCTCCCTTTTTATGAATCTGGGAGAGAGGCAAAAGATAAGTCCAGAGAGACCTCGACTCTTTCAGGGAAAGGAGGGAGATCGAATGCGAGATGGAGTCCCTACCGAATGGAATGGACATCCTTGGGGACAGCTGTGTAAGACAGAATTTCCCATAAAATTGGACGGAAAAACTACTACAAAGATCACAAGAAACCCAGCTCAAAGTGAATGGAGAGAGAACCCCTGCACCTTGGAAGGATCTGAAGCTATTCGGACACTCATAGACAAGTGAACTCCAGGATCCCTCGAAAAGTGAAGTGAACTAACTCATATGCGGAAAAGAGTCTTTCATGTCAAGGTGAACATAGACAGACAAGGTTAGTTTGTTTTCCTGAATTCTCAGAGAGAAGACTCGTTCCTGGAACCGAGAGCACTGGCGATTGCTTTCTTTCTGACCTTCCGCTGAGAAATTCCATACCTTCCACCAACTTCTTTTGTGTGTTGCCAGAACGTGATGCTTTCCAATGCCGAGTACTTTTATTAACAATGTATGAAGCCCATAAAACCGAAATCGATCCAAATGCACGATCTTGAAAACCGAAATGTATTATTATGGTGTGAGCCTTCTTTCTTTTTGGCCTTAGATTATCATAAGCGAGGAATGGTGCGTGCTAGCCTTCAGACTATACTTTATTATAGGGAAAGGAAAAAAATAGAGAATATCTTTAAGAACCCTAGACTGAATTTCACTTGGAGCAACATGGGTCAGGTCACACTATATCAATATCATAATTATCTTCCAACTTATTTTCTTTTTAGAAATCCATTTTATTTTGTTATGCCATTAAGGAAACACTATTTTGGATACAATACCCATTTTAGAACCGTTCACTACTAACAAATAGAAAATCTCAAAATAACAAATAATAATAAATAATATAGTTAATGGTTCCAATTCAAAAATCTCTAAACGATCCTAAAAATCCCTCAAAGGGATTTTCCTTCCTTTTGCTACATTTCGCTGACTTTCTCTTTCCAATAGAAAGAGAAGGTATTTAAGAAGTGTGTGTTTTGAGATACAATCAATCGAAGAGAATAAAACAGGGTCCAATAAAAAACAAGAATGAATTTATTCAAAGGGATTGGAAAGGGATAAGTACGAAGGGATTCGACGATCTAAAAAAACACAAAAAGGGTTTAGTAATCCCCTCCTACGAATATCAATTAGTAAAATAATGTGGATGGATAATAGTTGGCTCTATTTTGGATCGGATTTGGAGGCATGGCCAAGCGGTAAGGCAGGGGACTGCAAATCCTTTATCCCTAGTTCAAATCTGGGTGTCGCCTGACCAAAAAGATACTTTGGATTTATTATTGTACGGGATGAGGGAAGGCTTAGGTCAAATAGGAAATATAGGTAAGGTATCCGATAGATAGTTATCTATCTTGATTTGATGGTCTATGATGACCAAGTAGAGTATAAAAGCATCCGTTCCACATAGGTGAGAGCCTAGTCTTTCATAGGCGCAAGCTCTTCTCAAAAAGAATTTCTTTAGATTCAGTCGTCCATTTGTTTTGTTTTGAATTGACATAGAGAAAGATTTCTCGCGTTCCCGTAATTCAGGAATAGGTGGCGAAGGCTACTTGTTCCTTGGCGGACTATATATAAAGTAAAGGGGTGATTTTTTCCTTTACAGCAATAAGAGTTGATTCCCTTGCTCTCCGTTTTGGATCGATTCCGTGTATTTCACATATTTCAGAGTGGTTAGGAGAGAGAATCAATGTTTAGTATCCAGCCCGGTTCACCAGGTTCTACCACTGTTCGACCCATTCATAGTCAAAATCTGAGTTTGATCCTAGCTCAGAAGGAACGCTAGCTATATGCTTAACACATGCAAGTCGAACGTTGTTTTCGGGGAGCTAGGCAGAAGGAAAAGAGGCTCCTAGCTAAAGTTGTCTCGCCCTGCTTCAAAACTACAGGGCGCGTGCTACGGCTTTGACGAAACGTCCTCCAAAAAAGAATCGGAATAGTTGAGAACAAAGTGGCGAACGGGTGCGTAACACGTGGGAATCTGCCGAACAGTTCGGGCCAAATCCTGAAGAAAGCTCAAAAGCGCTGTTTGATGAGCCTACGTTGTATTAGGTAGTTGGTCAGGTAAAGGCTGACTAAGCCAATGATGCTTACCTGGTCTTTTCGGATGATCAGCCACACTGGGACTGAGACACGACCCGGACTCCCACGGGGGGCAGGAGTGGGGAATCTCAACAATGGGCGAAAGCCCGATCCAGCAATATCGCGTGAGTGAAGAAGGGCAATGCCGCTTGTAGAGCTCTTTCGTCGAGTGCGCGATCATGAAAGGACTCGAGGAAGAACCCCCGCTAACTCCATGCCAGCAGCCGCGGTAAGACGGGGGGGGGAGTGTTCTTCGGAATGACTGTGCGTAAAGGGCACGTAGGCGGTGAATCGGGTTGAAAGTGAAAGTTGCCAAAAAGTGGTGGAATGCTCTCAAAACCAATTCACTTGAGTGAGACAGAGGAGAGTGGAATTTCGTGTGTAGGGGTGAAATCCGTAGATCTACGAAGGAATGCCAAAAGCGAAGGCAGCTCTCTGGGTCCCTACCGACGCTGGGGTGCGAAAACATGGGGAGCAAACATGATTAGATACCCTGGTAGTCCATGCCGTAAACGATGAGTGTTCACCCTTGGTCTACGCGGGTCAGGGGCCCAACTAACGCGTGAAACACTCCGCATGGGGAGTACAGTTGCAAGACCGAAACTCAAAGGAATTGACGGGGGCCTGCACAAGTGGTGGAGAATGTGGTTTAATTCGACACAACGCGCAAAACCTTACCAGCCCTTGACATATGAACAACAAAACCTGTCCTTATGGGCTGGGCCACACACGTGCTACAATGGCAATGACAATGGGAAGCAAGGCTATAAGGCGGAGCGAATCCGGAAAGATTGCCTTAGTTTGGATTGTTCTCTGCAACTCGGGAACATGAAGTTGAAATCGCTAGTAATCACAGATCAGCATGTTGCGGTGAATATGTACCCGGGCCCTGTACACACCGCCCGTCACACCCTGGGAATTGGTTTCGCCCGAAACATCGCACCAATGATCACCCATGACTTCTGTGTACCAGTAGTGCCACAAAGGCCTTTGGTGGTCTTATTGGCGATACCACGGTGGGGTCTTTGACTGGGGTGAAGTCGTAACAAGGTAGCCGTAGGGGAACCTGTGGCTGGATTGAATCCTTCGCGAAAAAAACTTGAGATCCATATGTTTTGAGGGGGAGACGAGGTGTAGATTTTCTACTTTTCCATTTTCCTTCTTGTTTATCAGTCACCAATCAAGACAAACCGGGCACTACGGTGAGACGTGAAAACACCCGATCCCATTCCAACCTTGATATATATGTGGAATCGTCTTGCGCCATATTGACTGAAATTGTTCGGGAGACATGGTCAAAGCCCGGAGAAAGAGCAAGAAAGCGTTAGCGTACTGGACTCGAAATCCAACTACTTAGAAAAAACATAATAGAACATTGGAATAGAAAGAGGTAGTTTGATTTCTCCCTTAAATATTGGTTATGACTGGTTGGTAAAAGGACTCTAAATACTTTTGAGCGCCCTGGACTCGAAATCCAATTTGTGCTAGTGGTTTGATTCCACAACAGAACAAAGAATGAATGAAATGTATCTAAGAAGACCGGTAGGAAGATCGAGGAACCGGTGCTTTAGCTCCTGGTTCATGGGATCCTAACCTAGATGGGGTACGAAAGAATAATTTCATAAGTCCATCCAATGGAGACAGGTTTCGGAGAAAGGAAGGAGAAAACTAAAGAGAAAGATGGACAGTATCCGAATCAAATGAGAAAAAAACGTAGCTATTTCATCAATCAATCGAAGTTCAGTGGAGAAATCCCTGGAGGTTCTGATAGGCTGAGGGCGCAGGACTGAAATCCCTCTTTCGCTGGGCCGTTTGGACTCCAAATCCAAACATGGTTCGAATCCACGAGCCTGCTGATCTAACTGATTCATTGGTTGATTGGGAATCGAATAAAAAAGGTCACCGTTGACATTGAAGTTTTGAAAAAGAGAGGGTAGCGACGAACATCTTTAATCAAACTAGTGAATTACTAGCGAATTTCCAAATAGAATAGTGCATCCACATCAGCATCTCTGTTTCTCATTTCTAGATTGACTGGGTACACTCTCGTTCGGGGAGACCAGAGATAGCCTTGTTATCTGCCGTTCTTGTCAAATGAGCTTGACCGGGGCATAAAGCGTCCCCGGGCTGATGGACTGTCAGCTTCACGCTTCTTGGTACTCTTTTATGTACGACTTCGTCCAGAACATGTTCCTTGTCATTTGGAATAAATCACCAAGACTTGTTTCATTCAATATCTCCAATTCGATAATAGTTACTAGATGATGAAGAATGAAGTTCGAATCAAATCAAAGGAAACACGTGCCATATACTTTGTGGTGTCCAAAGCTATAGCTAGAGAAATCAATAATTCACAGGAGTGCAAGGCTTATTGGAATGCTTGGGTTACTAATTGAATGATAACATCAACGATAATCGCTTGCATCCCTTTGAATCTTTAAAGAGTACGATATCGAATAGCTTTTTTAGTTCATGGGTCATGACAATAGATCATTCATTTGACTGATGAAACGAACCATAACGCAATGATTTCTGGTCGTCCTTAGTCGAAAGCAAGCAATAGTCATACCTGTGGAATCTAATGCATTAGGGAAAGAGGATGTTGGCGCTTAAGGAAGAGTAGGATCTCTACCTTTAGATTACCAGGCCATAGAAACACGTTCTGGCGAAGGTAAATTTTTTTCTTAGAGCAAAGAGAAAGCGACAACGAGATCATACTTTCTTGCCCCTTCTACTGGTGTACCGGGCATAGGGGATGTTGACTTTACTTCGATACTGACATCTATGTCTCTTTTAGAAGACTGAATTGTCATTTCAGTCATCCTCAAAGGACAGACGGGATACGATCTATTGTGCAACCTTCCCATCGAAACCCACCAGACACGAATACTTCTACCCCTTATCACTGCTCCAATGCCCACAGGCATCTGCCTCTAGCACAAATCTTTTATCAATGAACAATGGATGCTTGAGAATACCGAAGCTTACAAGATCCACACAAATGGTACTCCTTTCTTCGTGAGAGGTCTCCTAATTATGTATATACAAGATGAGTCACATCTTGATCGGAGCACAAAAAGTGAGGAGAAAGGATCCACCAAAAGAGAGAAATGAAAGCTGTTCCTCCCGCAAGTGAGCTATTTATACCGAAGCTTACAAGAAGAAAAGTGGAAACGGGAGCTTTCCCACCAAGTACCGGCATCCAACTCTTCTCTTCCGTAAGCAAAGGGGCTTTCAACAAGATAGGGAGCTATACAATTCCATGGCTACAAAAAAAGATTGGATCAAATATACGTGTCCTAGAAAAGAGGGAGGTCACACATCTTATTAAGCCTTATTTCTTTTGAAACATATGCATCAGGTGGTTCTGTCCTCATGCAACAAGGCAAACCAATTGCTTATTTCAGTAAAACCCTTGGACCCAGAAATGCTGCTATGTCAACTTATGATAAGCAGAATGTCGTGGTGGTGTCACGGCAGATGCCATGGATAGGCTAAAGATGGGGCCAATATGCACTAGAGGAATCCAGGGAGGGATAATGTGGTGATTCCACACATAGATGCTTTGTATTCTCCAAGTTCACTAAGTTTACAGTTGCTCCTTCAGCTGTATTGGGGAGAGGAGGAAGAAGAAACTCTCTTACTCTCACCACTACTTTCTCCCCAGGAACGAACTACTCACTTGCCAACCAACCCCTTCTTCAGAGGCCCTAGCTCTTCTTATATAGGGGAGGCTAGGGTTCCCATTAGGGCATACGTGGAGGCATATTCTTGGGAATATGCCTCTTCCCAAAATAGCAAACCGACCAGGTCACCTTTTGCCATCGTAAGCCATGTAGAGGCTACGTAAGCCTCTGCGGCGCCAGTGTCAGCCGACATAGGGTTCGTCACCTTTGTCGGCCACGCCTCGCTGGTCCCTCCCTCTGTTTGCTTCGCTCACGCTCCTGCGCACAGAGGTCACCTTTTGACCAGCGAGATACCTTCCTTCTCTTGCAAGCCTGGTATGATCTGGACCCATTGGTACCTGCATACAAATTACAAATAGCCCGCCGGCTTACGATATACGTCGGCCAGGACATAGTCAGGTGGACATCCTTCGGCCCGGGTTACTCCGTAAGTCAGCCTGCCTTGAGGTGACCCGGCTAGCTTTCTCTTTGACCTCGCCATACCTCGGCTAACTCGGCCTTTATACCCCGGTGTTATCCTCCCCGGGGGTATCCCCCCAACATTAGTCCCTGAACCTGGTGCGGTCTTAGCAACTTCAGCTGCTAAGGCCACGGCAGGTTCAATCTTTTTGCTCCCTTTTCCGAGTTACTCCATAGCTTGGATCCTGTGGCGTAGCATTCCCTTGGCACATTCCGAGTCACCACTCGCTGGCCGGGGTACCCTTCAGTTTTCCGGGTTATCCTTCCTTCTCTCATACATTTTCCCACGTCCCACATGGAGGGTAATCATTACCTTGCTTCATCTTAAGGGCCTGCGCCAGTTACTGTTCTTATTGTCAGGAGTTTCTGTTGCACACGTTGCGTCGTGGCCGCCTCCTCGTTAACTGTATCACCATGTCGCGTCATGGGATCCCCTGTTTCCTGTGGCCTTTCCTATGGCTTGCCTCTGATTGGCTGATCCGGCTGATACACGGCCACACCGTGTGGCCTCAACGTGCAACACGATCCCACTACTCACCACTAGGGCGTGGTTAAATAGGGGAGGGGGCGCGTCCCTTGGGCGTTTTCCCCTTCTCGTGCCCCTTAGCCTCTCTGCCTCTTCTTCTTTCTTGTGACAGCGCCACCACCGCCGCATCTATTCTGTAGCGTTGCCGCCGCACCGTGCCTTTTCGCACTAGTCTCGCCGCCGCTCCCGCGCTGCTTCACCGTCGCGGGTCCGCGCCAGTCCCAGCCTCTGTTGCTCACCTCCGAACTGGCCGGTGAGGATAGTGATTTGGAAATGACTGAGGAGGAGCTCGCCATCGTCAGGGAAGAAGAGACAGAGGAGGAGGGCAAAACTATGGGGCGCGGTGGCTGGGTCGGTTCTTGGGTGTTCCAGGATGACCTGGATTGGCTCTACCGCACCCGTCGCATCCCCGAAGGCATAATTTCGCACCTCCCCTACAAAGAGATTGCTCCCTCACCCAATCCGGGTGAGTTCGTCGTCTTCCTCTCTCACTTCCAGCACGGCTTTGGCCTGCCAGTGAGTGATTTCTTCCACAATTTCATCAACATCTACGAACTCCAACCCCACCATCTTCCGGCGAATGCCATTACATCCTTTTCTTCCTTCACCTTCGCCATCAAAGGATACGTCGGCCTGTGGCCTACCAAAGAGCTCTGGATCCGGTTCTTCGGTCTGTGAAGGAACGTCATTCCGGATAAGCTGAGTGCCCTGGAGGACAAGCACCTGACCCAATGTGGTGCGGCCTCCATCTCACCTCGGAAGCAATTCATCTTTCCCCGAGTCACGGGGCTTGAATCTTGCAAGGGCTGGGCCCGGACCTTCTTCTATGTGAGGAATGGCACGGATGAGGTTCTGATCCGGTTGCGCCCCTTTGCGATGGGTCCTCCTAATCTGGATCTATGGGACCAGGTTCCCAAGAAACCAACTGTCCTGGCGAATCAAGTTAATAAGCGGTTCCATGAGCTGAAGGATCTAGGGCTATGCAACGAGGATGTGATGATCACGTTCGTCTGCAGCCGGATTTCCCCCCTCTAGAAGCGCACACACAAACTTTTCCATATGAGCTGGCGACTTGACCCCAACCGGACCGCCTCCTTCGAGTTGAGCAACACTAAAATCTTCCACCGGGTCAAGGCCCTCTTCACGACCCACAAGGACTTCAGCACTGAGTGGGAGTGGGGGATGGAGCAGTACTGCCGGGACAAGCCTCCTCCTGCGGTAAATCTCATTACCCCATCCTTCTTCGAATTATATCCTATGTCGCAGCATGCTGTTTATTTGACCCCTTTGCATTTTCCTTTTAGTTGTTTCTTCAATAGACCCTCGAAGATGACACCAAGCCTTCCCTCAAATGGGGGAAGGATCGACTTGTTCCCGACAAGGAGGAGCCAGATCAGGAAATGTTCCTGCCTACCCCGGACGCAACCAAGCGAACCACTGGTAACTTCTCTTCCTTAAGGAATTGGCCTGACGATGAGGATGATTCCAACGTTGAAGTGGTGGAGGTATTTAACGTGGTGCCCCTTTCTTACGTGTTTCCGTCTTCAGCTAACCCGGCTGCGCAGATCCATGAAGATCCTCCTCTCGCTACGGGTGAGCCGGTTCCTGCCCCGTCTAAGAAACGGGCCGCTACCTCGGCTGCTTCTTCTAAGCCTCCCCAAGCAACCAAACGACGGAAGAAGTCCGCTAACAAGGCCGCCACGAAGCCTCCGGCTAAGGCCATAGTCCAGAGAGCTCGCAAGCCCAGGGAGCCTTTGACTTCTGATGAGTAAGTTACTTGCTATAACTTGTCCAATTCTCTGATTCATGCTTCTATGTCTATATGCCTTTCTTTTTGTTGTAACGTGTTATTCGTTGTTTCATTTGATAGAGATGCCGTGGAGGTTCCCCAGAGCGGCTCCATCATGGCTTCATCTTTCCGGTGTTCCCCATCTCTCGCTCGTGGTGATGACACACGCCCGCTGAGCCCAATTCAGGAGGGTTCAGCGGCTGCTCTGAGTCATAGCCCACCTCGTCCAGAGGAGGGCAACCTCGGAGCGGGGGAAGTGGCACGGCTGAGGTAGCGGGCGCTCCTAGCTCTTCATCGGCTCAGCCGCAACCTGTCACCACCGAGGTACCAGCAGCACCAGCAGCCCCACCACCAACATCAGCAACGATACAAGCATCAGCACCAACACCACCAGCAGCACCAGCAACACCATCAGCACTAGCAGCAACAGAAGCACCAGTACCAGTACCAACTCCTTCTGCCTCGTCCGAGTCTTCCAAGACCCGGCGAGAAGACCCCACTAGCACCAAGGATGCACCCAAGTCTAAATCTGCAGCCCAAGCCTCAGCCTCCCAACAGCAACCCAAGGCCAAGAAAGGCTCTGGCGCCACAAGAGCATCATCTATTGAGGCTGGACTGCGCACCCTCGCGTCCATGCTGCCGAAGAAAGACGTCCCCTCCTGGTCAGCTGGCAATAAACAACTTGCACTGCATACCAGCCCTGTTGCCGCCCAAGTTGCGAGGAGAGAGGCCCACGCCAAGGGCTTGGTTGCGCCCCACATGCTTAGTGGAGAGAGCTATCCTCCGGGTTTGATTGAATACGTCGATAGTTGGAACAAGGCGGGATTCGTCGATCCAAATGACGATCTCCCAAAGAAGTTTGGGCCTGCCGAATTTAGCGCACAAATGAACACAGCAGCCAAGGCTATTAATCTTGCTGGCCGGATGATGGAGGTATGCTACTTTGTCTTTTCTTTAACACGCACAAGTACTTAGAGACATATCCATTAGTCCCTGAGCCTCCGGGGGAGTAACTTGTTACTCGGCCGGATGCTCCTTAGAGAACTAACGTAGCTCCTTAGCAGTTTCGAATATGCACATACCTAGAGCCGGGTTAAGTTCCACTTGACCCGGACTTTGTACACTTCGAATATGCACACACCTAGAGCCGGGTTAAGTTCCACTTGGCCTGGATTTTGTATACTTCGAATATGCACACACCTAGAGCCGGGTTAAGTTCCCCTTGGCCCGGATTTTGCACACTTTGAATTTGCACACACCTAGAGCTGGGTTAAGTTCCACTTGGCCCGGATTTTGTACAGTTCGAATATGCACACACCTAGAGCCAGGTTAAGTTCCACTTGGCCCGGATTTTGTACACTTCGAATATGCACACACCTAGAGCCGGGTTAAGTTCCACTTGGCCCTGATTTTGTACACTTCGAATATGCACACACCTAGAGACGGGTTAAGTTCCACTTTGCTCGGATTTTGTACACCTCGAATATGCACACACCTGAGCCAATCTTGCTCTTTTAAGATCACTACCAATCGTCGGAGTTCTGAGTTTCAGCGCCTCTTGGACTCACACAAGTTGCCGCACTCGAAACACACTACGCTTCTTGTTGAGTTCGAGAAAAGGGGTAAGTTTTCTCTTTGACTTCTTCCCCCATCTTTCTCTGTCTTTTCCTGCCGAACTAATCTGTCATTCGGATTGCACAGCTGGAGTGGAGGCCGAAAATACAATTATGAGAAAAAACTTGGACCAGATAAAAGGTAACTTGCTTTGGTTACTCATTTTCCGTTCTTTCTCTCCTTTCTCCTAGGCTCGGCAGATATTCATACCTCGGCTCTGCCGGGTCAACAAATTGCTGCAGCATCCCTTGAAGATAGCGTGCCTGTGCCTGATATGACGCTGCATTTTCTCGAACAAGCAGGACAACATCAGGCCGAGCTCAAGAAGAAGGATGACGAGCTTGCCAAACTCCGAGCCAAGGATGATGAACTGGCCAAGCTCAAAGCAGAGATGAAAAAACTCAAAGAGCTCCACAAGACTGAGATGGACAAGGCTGGCCAAGACTTCACTGAAGAGCGAGAATGTCTTAACCTTCAACTTGCTAAAGATCAAGAATTGCTGAAGGAGGCCGACGTCAAGCTTGACTCGGCAAATGTTGAACTCGAGCAGCTCCGGAAGAGGCGTGCTGATTGCACCAAAGAGCTGACCCGGATCCATTGCCATATTTCTCGTATGTTCTTTTCCTCTCGCCGACATGTATTTTCTCGGGTTAAACTCCTTTGCTTATTTCCCTTGCTTTGCTTTTAGGCAAATTCCTAGAGGGTGATCCCATTGCGGCTACTGTAGTTGCCAAGTTCCGCCGGCAGAGGGGTACCCCAACTGATCCTGGCTCTAAGCCCATTCCATATGACATGGAGGATCTGCTAGTCAGCCTATCTGCTAGGATTGAAATTGTGAAGAATTATGGTTCGGGTCTCCTGGATGCAGCCATCCGGATCTTCCGTGCCCTGTGGCCTGATGAGGATGCTCCGGAGGGATCCACTGCTTTGATCAATAAGCTGATGGACTGCGAGACCCAACTTGACTTTTGGAGGGAATCCGCCGCTTGTCCTGGAGCTGATACTGTCCTCCACTTTGTGCTTACTTGGTATGAAAAACTAGACTTGAAGCTCCTCGAGCGCTTGCGCACTAGTTCCAAGTGGTCAAGCGATCCGGATTGGGTTGCTTGGTGCAAGACTTGTGCCCACAACCTCATCCAGTTCGCCCCTGTCCACCAGTGGAACGAAGGACCAAGCTTCCTCGGTGCCGTTGACGATGAATATGTTGAAGACGATTCGGACGACAAGGAAGGGGACGGAGCTTCGGATCTAGAAGATAACGAAGATGATGACAAGATTGAAGCCGGAGTTCCACCTGCTGGCGCCGAGTTACCTCCTCCTTCTGCTGCTGCTCCTTGAGCATAAAAACACTTTGAAATTTATTAGATCCCCGGTATGCCGGGTGCAGATGTATTAAGCACACTAATTATGTTTTGCCACTAAGTTGTTCACACCGGATTTAACTTTGGCATAGTCCCCGAGTTTCATTTTCTTGTTTCTTCAATTTCCTGGCTCGGCTCGTGTCTACCTTGATTCGGTTTTATGACTTATGAGTCCGAGTTTCAAAAATTGACTTAACAATACTTGGAAACTTTAGGATTAGCTCAAAATAACTAGCGTAGTAGAGGTAAAGTAAACATAGGGTTAGTCCGAAAAATAAATGTCGGCTCGATTACGTTCTTTTCCTTAGTCGTTTTTCGTGTGCTTCGCAATTCCAAACTTATTCTCTTGCTTGCCATGAAGCCAATTCTTGTTGGACAGCAGCAAGTCGAAGAGTTGAGTTTTTGGTGCTCACACATTACTAATCCGTCTTAGGTAGAAGCAACTTAAGATAGTCGACATAAAAATAAATAACAAACAAAGACGACAACAAATATTACTAAGGCAGTCCCCAAGTTACTGCCTGAGGTGCCAAGATTTCATTGATAAACTCATTGCTAGCATACATACCGACATATGAGAGATTCGGATACCCACACTACTTTGTTAAGTGTAGAATGGACGAAGTAGGGCTACATTCCATGGATGCTTAGATTCCTCGCCAGACCTGTCTGCCTTGTTCTTCTCCTGTGGTTGTGCATCAATGAGATAATAAGAGTCATTGTGCAATGCTTTGCTCACGATAAATGGCCCTTCCCATGGGGGGGATAACTTATGCATGCCAGCAGTATGTTGTACCAGCCGGAGTACCAGATGACCTTCCTGGAAGACTCGAGGGTATACTTTCCAGCTATGATAGTGTCAGAGATTTTGCTGATATATGGAGGATCTAGACAATTGCAATTCTCTCGCTTCTTCCAGCAGATCAACATCATTTTGCCGGGCTTCTCGCACTTCGGCTTCTGTGTATTGGGTGACTCTAGGCGGATCATGCTCTATGTCGGCTGGTAATACAGCTTCTGCCCCATATACCAGAAAGAATGGCGTATAGCATGTTGATCGATTCAGAGTTGTTCTTAAACTCCACAGTACCGCTGGTAGTTCTTCTATCCAGCACCCCGCTGATCTTTGCAGCGGCTCAATGAGGAGGGGTTTTATCCCGGATAATACCAATCCATTGGATCTTTCCACTTGTCCGTTTGATGCAGGGTGGGCTACTGAAGCAATGTCCAGCCGGATCTTTTTATCTCGGCAGAATTGCGCAAATGCTCCTTTAGCGAAATTGGTGCCGTTATCTGTTATGATACTGTGAGGGTAGCCATATCTCAGGATGATATCTTTGAGGAATGTCATGGCTGTAGCTCCATCACATTTTCTTATCGGCTTTACTTCAATCCATTTTGTAAACTTGTCAACCATCACCAAGATATGGGTCATGTTTGCTCTTGCCGGCTTAAATGGACCAACCATATCCAAACACCACACAGCGAATGGCCAAGGAATTGGTATGGTTTTGAGCTCCGACATTGGCATGTGTGTCTTGGTAGCATACCTCTGACAACCATTGAATTTTCTTACTAGATCCTCTGCTTGCTCCAAGGCACTTGGCCAGTAAAATCCATGCCGGAAAGCTTTTGCCACTAAGGCTCTAGATGAGGTGTGGTGCCCACATTCCCCTTGATGTATATCTCGGAGGATGTCAAGCCCTTCTTCTGGGTCAATACACCGTTGCAGGACATTGGTGACACTCCTCTTCTATAGTTCGACATTGATAATCATGTATGCCTTTGCGCGCCTCTGAATTTTCCTTGAAAGTACTTCTTCATTGGCCAAAGATCCATCCTTAAGGAATTGGAATATGTGCTATGCCCAAGCTGCTATAGCTCGCACAAGAAACACACCCTCGTCAATTTCCATTTGATCCACCAGCATAACCTCCGCCAGGTCACGCTGCGCAGTCCCCGGGTTCTGTGGGGCAGTCCTCGGGTTTCCTGAACCACTTCCCACATCAATTTCCATGGGCACAGCTCCGGACTCCGGATCGACCGGTATATAAATTGACTCGTATTCTGGGGATGGCCTGATAGATGGCTTTCTGAGGTGTTCTAATGCCACACCTGGCGGGATCGCTTGTCGAGTTGATCCGAGATTCGACAGTACGTCGGCGACCTCATTTTCTAGCCGAGGTACATGGTGAAACTCACATCCCTCGAAGTATCCTGATATCTTCTGCACATGAAATCTGTATAATGCCATGTTTGCATCCAAAGCATCTCATTGCCTTGAGACTTGCTGAACCACCAAATCCGAGTCACCAAAGCACTGGATCCGTATTCCGATTTTGTTTGCTACTTTGAGTCCATGCACAAGTGCTTCATATTTTGCAACATTGTTTGATGCGGCGAAGTGGATCTGCAGCACATATTTCAACTAGTCTTTCTTGGAGAGGTAAGCACAACTCCGACGCCTAAACCGGTTTTGGTTTTTGCTCCGTCAAAATGCATTCTCCAGTAATTTGGATCTGGCAACGGTGGTTCATATTGCATCTCATCCCAATCTACGAAAAAGTCGGCCACCGCTTGAGACTTGATCGCATCTCTCATGTCATATTGTGGAGCATACGGGGCTAGCTCAATTGCCCATTTTGCAATCCGGCCGCTTGCATCCTTGTTGCTCATTATCTCACATATGGGGGCTTCACATATCACTTTGACGGGGTCCTCTTCAAAATAGTGTTTTAGCTTCTTTGCTGCCATATATACACCATATGCCATCTTCTGATAGTGAGGATAATTTTGTTTTGACGCTGATAATACCTCGCTCAGGTAGTAGACTGGCCTTTGCACTGACTTACCCTCTTCGTCGCGCTCTACCACTACTACTGCACTTACAACTCGGTTGGTTGTGGCTATGTAGAGCAACATTGGCTCTTTTGATAGTGGAGAGGCTAACACTGGTGCAGTGGCTAACATTTTCTTTAACTGGATGAAAGCTTCATTGGCATGTGGCGTCCATACGAACTTGTCCGACTTTTTCATTAGTTGATAGAGAGGTAGTGCCTTTTCTCCCATTCGACATACAAACCGACTTAAGGATGCTAGACAACCAGTGAACTTCTGGACATCGTTAAGGCACTTTGGCAATTCCATTCGCTCTATGGCTCGGATTTTGGTTGGGTTAGCTTCGATACCTCAGCTGGAGACAAGAAATCCGAGTAATTTTCCAGCCGGGACACCGAAGGTACATTTTTCCGGGTTAAGCTTCATTTGGAACCTCCTTAGGTTCGCGAATGTTTGCCTAATATCATCAATGAGCGTTTTGCTTTCCTTGGTTTTTATAACCACATCGTCAACATACACTTGCACATTTCGACCAATTTGATTGTGTAAACATTTTTGCATACATCTTTGGTACGTTGCCCCTGGATTACGTAAACCAAAAGGCATGGTGCGATAGCAATAAGCCCCGTATGGGGTGATAAATGAAGTCTTTATTTGATCATTTGAGTTCAGAGGTATCTGGTGGAAACTAGAATATGCGTCTATGAACGACTATAACTCACACCCAGCAGTAGAATCTATGACATGATCTATCCTTGGCAGCAGGAATGGATCTTTTGGGCACACCTTATTCAAGTTCGTGTAATCGATGCATATACGCCAAACCACTGCCACATTCGGGTCATCTTTCTTCTTTTCCACCAGCACCAGATTAGATAACCAATCCGGGTAAAGCACTTCGATGATGAACCCAGCTGCAAGGAGCCGAGCTATCTCATCTCCAATGACTTTTCTCCTATCTACAGCGAAGCGGCGGAGAGGTTGCTTCACCGACTTTGCTCTGGGTCTCACATTTAAAGAGTGCTTGGCCAACTCCCTCGGAACACTTTGAAAGTCCTGTGTGGACCAAGCAAAGATATCCCGATTCTCACGGGGGAAGTTGACGGGCTCGCTTTCCTATTTCTCATTTAACCCGACACCAATTGTTACGTTACGCTCTGGGAACAGGTCATCAACAGGTACTTTCTTTGTATCCTTTGTTTCTTGAAATGAGACACTTCCATGCGGGTTACTCAGCGCCGGTATATTCTGCTGCGCAGACTGAGCCAATGCCGCTACTTCCTGGATCTTTCTTTTCTCTTGCGCAATCACGAGTGACTCGGCCAGGTTAGACCCGGCTGATGCGCACTTAATGGAACGTCGGAAATCTCCAGCTATGGTAATGACTCCATTTGGCCCAGGCAACTTCATCTTCAAGTAACTGATGTGAGTACTTGCCATGAATTTGTTCAGGGCTGGCCTGCCGAGCAACGCGTGATATGAACTTTCTAAGTTCACAACCTCAAACTCCAAATTCTCAGTTCGGCAGTTATCTCTTGTGCCAAACAACCCGTCAACCCGGACTTTGCCAATGGGTTCATAGGAAATACCTGGCACAATGCCATGGAAAGCTGTTCTTGTGGTTTGGAGCATGTTCTCTGAGATACCCAACTTGCGCATTGTGTCCACGTATATGATATTGATGCTGCTGCCATTGTCAATCAGCACCTTAGAAAATCTCACATTGATATTTGGCTCAATGAATGTTGGGTCCAACACCAACGCATACGAACCAGCGCTCGGCATGAGCTTGGGATGGTCCTTGATACTGCAGGTAATTTCTTGATCCGACCAAGGCATATACCTTGTCACTGCCGGCATAACCGCATTTACTTCCATATGTCGGCGCTGCAAGCTCTTTTTATCCGTTTCCTCCGTGGTAAACACACAGTAACTCTGGTGATGCTCTCTCTATTCATTTCTCCCCTCATTGCCGTGATACCTTTGATCTGGCTGATGCTGGTTTTCCACCTGATGCACTGCATCCCTTCTCTCTTGATTCTCATACCTCGGCAGAGGTGGTGGCAACATTAACTGTTGCGTATTTGCTCTAGAGAGCAGTTGCTGCCGAGGTAACTCCTGCTGAGGTTGATCGTTCCGAGGTGCCTGAGCATTCCCCGAACCACTTTGCTCTATCTTCCTCATCCACTCACATTGCCGGATTGTATGGCCCACCGGGTTACTCGGATTTGGCGTGTGAAATTTGCACGGCTGATCCAGCATTGCCTCATACGTATACCTCGGCCGGTATTTCTTTTGTTGCCACTGTCTCTTTTGCTCGGGCATCCAAGTTTTCTTTCCATCATTTATCGGAGTCCACTGTTGCCCTCCAGTTTGCTAACGCTGATTACTCCCTGTTCCGGGTTGATCTTGGTTTACAGCAGCAACTTGTTGTGAGCTGTATCTATAATCCGGTCTATCATCTCTTCTCTTACCCCGGTAATCATTTCACCGAGATGATCCAGCTCTGTCTCACTGGTAGTACTCCTCATTTGACTCGTTTGACATTAGCCGGGGTTGAGTTGGATCACCCAAAGCATATGAATCAGCAATCTGGATTGCCTCAGCTAGTGTAGTTGGCATGTCCCTTTGCAACCTTTGCCACATCATGCTTGCATATCTACAGCCTTGTACAAACCAAGCTATGGCCTGATACTCAATCACGCCCTCACATGAGTTTCGCACATTGCACCAGCAAGTTAGAAACTCTCGGTCTGTTTCATTTGGTCTCTGTTTGCACATTGCTAAGGTCTGTGGCCTATTCAGCCTCTGATACGTGCTTGAGAAGTTACTGACGAAAATTTCCTCAAAATCTAGCCAGTAGTTGATACTACCGGGTGGTAAATTGTTTAACCATACCCTCGCTGGCCCTTCCAGCATCTAAGGTACATATCTCACTGCTCATCTCAAGTTGCCTGTCGCAATTTCACTGTTGTTGCGTAGTTGATTAACCAATCCTCCGGCTTGGTGCTGTCGTCATATGTTTTCGTGCCTCTAGGTAACTGGAAGTTAGGTACTGGAGGCTCTTTCATGATCCGGGGCCCAAAGCATGCTGGACCCGGAGGACCTTGCCCCTCAATTAGCTCCGACCTATAGAGCTGATCCAGCTTCAACCTGGCATCATTAGGCAACAAGTTCCTGCTTCCCAACCTTGATCCTATCACATTATGGTTCGGCCTATGGTATCCTGCATTCACCATTTCCGAATCACCATCGTTGTATCTGTCTTGCTCTTGCCGAGCACAATTTTGCCGTATACCTTGGCCGGCATTCTGCTCTTGCCGAGGTACACTCCGTTGCTGCTGTTGCCGAGGTGGGTTTTTCCCTGCACCCGCCGAGTTACGCTGTCCGGCATTGCCGTTTCCAGCGTTTCTTTGACCGACATTGCCTTGGTCGCGGTTACCACGGCCAGCTTCACCTCAGCTGACACTTTGTCGATCCTCGTTTCCCTATATTTCTTTTCCTTTCCCTGCCCTTGCCGGGTCATACGGGACTATCTGTTTGTTTCTCCTTGCCGAGGTTACCACTTCCTCTCTTCTTGGGCCATCATGAGGGGATGACGCAGCCCCAGCATATTTCTCCGGGTTTCCTACTGCCGAATAAACAACCTTGGAAGCCCTAGCTCTTGCTGGGTTAGCCCTGAGCAGCTCTTCATTCCATCTGTTTGCGATCCGAACTAACTCGTTGACCCTATCCTGCTGTCTTTGCTGGGCTTCACCCGTCAAACCTTCTAGTTCGGATGCAGCTGCATCTGCTGCCCTGAGGTTCTTTCCCGGGGTGCTGTACTTCGGCAGCCCCACGGACAACAGGTTCTCTGATTCCTCAACTCTAGTCTCACCCTCTTTGTTCATTTCACTGATGAGGTTTCTCCCTTTTACTTTTACTGCATCCACCTTATTTGCCTTTGCGTACTCACGCAGCGTCATGTTCAACGACTGCTCACCCGTGGCTATCTTTTTCGCACTATCTAGTATTTTCTGCCTAGTTTCCTCTAACTCGGCCTGTGCCTGAGCCGGATCTACCACAGGTGCTATGGGGCTTGCCAAGCTATCTATCGCCTGCTGCAGCACGTTTTCTGGCCTCTCCAGCGGGGGACCTCTACTTTTCCTCGGTGCCTTGGGTGTTACCTCTGGATCTAGTGCCGGGTCCTTGCTCGCGCCAACGCCAGGCGCTGTCATCATCACCTCGGCACGGTCAGGGGAGCAAGCGATACGTGCACCATAGGCCGCGCTAAGGGGTGGCTCGCCTCCCTGGACGACGTGCTGCGGATGAACGCATGACACATCGACGCTGACGTAGATCCTGTGGGCGCCAAGATTGATGAAGAGGCCATTGCGCGGTGGAGGTTGCTTGCCGAAGCTACCAGCGTTGTCGCTGACGTAGTCCAGCACTCCAAAGCGCTGAACGAGCCCAGAGACGATGCGCTCGCCGTTGCCGATGATGTTTCCCGTCCGGATCTTCACTCCTGCTAGCGCTGCTAGCCCCACGGTAGGCCACGCCTCGCTGGTCCCTCCCTATGTTTGCTTCGCTCACGCTCCTGCACATAGAGGTCACCTTTGACCAGCGAGATACCTTCCTTCTCTTGCAAGCCTGGTATGATCCGGACCCGTTGGTACCTGCATACAAATTACAAATAGCCCGCCGGCTTACGATATACGTCGGCCAGGACATAGTCAGGTGGACATCCTCCAGCCCGGGTTACTTCGTAAGTCGGCCTGCATTGAGGTAACCCGGCCAGCTTTCGCTTTGACCTCGCCATACCTCGGCTAACTCGGCCTTTATACCCCGGTGTTACCCTACCCGGGGGTATCCCCCCAATAGAGAAGCTTTAGCGATTTTGAAATCCTTGAAGAGATGGCGCCAGTACTTTCTTGGTTCCCAATTCTTGATTAAAACTGACCTTAAATACGAGTACGAAAGGGAACAACATGTAAAAAAAAATTCGATTACAAGTTTGAAAGGTATTGGTATCTTAATTTCCTCCCCATTAGGTTCGGTTTTGTCCATCTTTTCTCCTGTACCAATAACATCTACACATGAGCCTAGCATATTAAAACGATCAAACACTTTTCTAGCTTCCTTAGCAACATCATAGAATTCTTTAAGCAAAGTTTCTAGAATAAAATCTCTCTTTTTAGGGTCCTCAATTTCCTTAAGTTTAAGAAACATTACTTGCATTAAGGGGTTAAGGTTAACAAACCTAGCCTCCAACATGTGAACTAAAGAAGCTGCAGCAATTTCATAATTTGGTGCAAGCTCTGCAAGGGATCTATCCTCAATATCCTCATGCTTAATAACATGATTGAAGAATTCTTCAATATTATCCTTTCCGATTATAGAGCCACTACCTATTGAAAGGTCTTTCAAAGTAAATTTAGGGATCAGCATGGTGAGCTAAGAAAGAGGTAACAACTATAGAAAGACTTTTTTTGTGTGTTTCTAATAAAGAAAGCAAACTTGTAAAACTAATTTTTTGTGTTCTTGATAAAGAAATAAGCAAACAAAGCAAAAGTAAACTAAGCAAAACAAAAAAAACAAAGTAAAGAGATTGGTTATGAGGGACTCCCCTTGGGAAGATGTCCTCGACTCCCCGACAACGGCGCCAGAAAAAGAGCTTGATGGCCCAAAATATATCGAGCTAGTTGGGGAACCCCAAGAGGAAGGTATGATGAGCACAATAGCATGTTTTCCCTCAGTTATGAAACCAAGGTTATCAATCCAGTAGGAGCGAGGAAACACCCCAAAGGTGTTGCTAGCTGAACTTTGGTAGGGCACACTACCGGTGCCAGCAGCAACGTGGAGACCTGCACAACATAACCACAAAACTCTGCCCCCAACTTGCGATGAGGTTGTCAATCTCACCAGTTTTGCTGAAAACAAAGGATTAAGCGTATCGAGTGGAAGAAAGTAATAGTTTGCAGAAAGTAAACACAAAGCAGTAAACAGTTGATTGTAGATTGATGGTAAAACAAAGGATCGGGGTCCATAGTTCACTAGTGGTGGCTCTCCTTAAGATAGATGACAAGTTGGGTGAACAAATTACAGCGGGGCAGTTGACAAACATCGAGAAAGCATACAAGCATATACTACTCATCTTGACTCCTTTGAGATTCGATTGGGCATTACAACATTATACATAGACCGCCATCCAACTGCATCTATGACTAATAATCCACCTTCATGTTATCATCCAAACCCCCTCTAGCATAAAGTTGCAAGCAACGAATAATTGCATTACGAATTGCGTGTAAAGTAAACAATATGATTGTTCTATGAACAAAGGGTTGTTGTTTTCTCCCTAATAGCAACATCACATCTAGTACCTTAGAGATTTCTGTCACTTCCCTAGATTACCAGAGGCATGAACCCACTATCGAGCATAAATACTAACTCTTGGAGTTGCTAGCATCTACTTGGCCAAGATAGCTACTAACAACGGAAAGCATGCAAGATCACAAATAACAAAGACATGATAGAATCAATAATCAATCTGAAATAGCATCTCAATATCCATTGGATCCCCGCAAACACAACATGTATGATTACAAATAGATGATCTTGATCATGAATGGAGCTCACAAGATCTAAACATGATAGCACAAAGGAGGAGAACCAGCCATCTAGCTACTACATGGACCCGTAGTCCAGAGATGAACTACTCACGCATAACACCAGAGGCTTGCATGGTGATGAAGAAGGCCTCCAGGTGAATTCCCCTCTCGGCAGGGTGCCGGGAAGAGCTTCAGATCCCTCCCGATCTAGGGATGGAGATGACGGTGGCTACAGACTCTTTCGTGGAATTTTTGATCGGGGACTTAGGGTTTCTGTATCGGAGGCAATATATAGGCGGAAGGAGAGGCCGGGGGGGTTCCTGGGGCGGCCAAACCACCCCCTGGCGTGGGCCAAGCCTGGCCACGTGGCCAAGTGCTGTGGCCGGGCCCCAGCCCCTCTCCGTCTCCTATTCTGGCTCCAAGTGTCCCTCGGTGAAAAACTGACTTTGGCTTTTGTGCCATCCAATTCTAAGAATATTAATTTTCTGACTTTCCTGGAACCAAAAAAGTAGAAAACAGGCAGCTAGCACTGTGACTCTTGTTAATAGATTAGTCCAAGAAATCATATGAAAAGTACTCCAAAGTGTGGACAAAACATAAGAAAGTATATAAAACCAAGCATGGAACATAAAAAATGATGGATACGTTAGCAACGTATCAGTGGGCCAGGGTGGCCACATCACCTGGTGGCGCGGCCAAGGGTGGCCCATGCCAGGGGGTGGTGTGGGCCCCCTATGTCCCATCTTCGATCCCCCGCTAGCATCTTTCGTCTTCTGGAAAAATAGGATTTTTCATGTATTTTCTAGAATTTTATGATCTTCACGAGTTTCGCGTCCAAACGATGCCTTTTTCATCAGAATCCTGACTTCAGCGGTCCATCCTCCAAAAGTCATCAATCATGCAAAAACAGATGAAATAACATAAGTATCATCTCTTAATATGAAATATATCAATGAATAACAGTAAATTATGATATAGAATAGTGATGCAAAATGGACGTATCACCAATCACCAGCATCGAACTATCGCGGGTGAGTTGCTATGTTGAGTTGTGTTTGGCCATTGTTGTGGCGAGTGTTGACTCGGTACTTTCTTCATGCAGATTACCATGCATCCATGCTTGCAAAGGATCGTGTGGACTATGTGCCCCTTTGATACATTGCAAATGTATCTATAATTTTTGATGTTCCATCCTTGGTTTTATCTACTTTCTTGTGTTTTATCCACACTTTGGAGTACTTTTCATATGATTTATTGGACTAACCTATTAACAAGATGCCATAGTGCCAGTTGCCGGTTTTCTGCTGTTTTTGGTTCTAGAAAGTCAAGAAAATGAATATTCTTGGAATTGGACGGGACAAAAGCCAAAGTCAATATTTCACCGAGGCGAACACGGAGCCAGAAGACGAGACGGAGAGGGGCCAGGGGCCAGCCACACCATAGGATGGCGCGGGTCCCCCTTGGCCAGGCCACCAGGTGGTGTGGGCCCCTCCGGCCTCCACCGACCTTGCCCTTTCGCCTATATATTCCTCCTGATACAGAAACCCTAAGTCGTCAATCAGAAATCCACAAAGAGTTCCGCTGTGCCGCCGCCACCGAAGGGGAGATTCGGGGACAGAAAGTCTCCGTTCCGGCACCCTGCCGGGACGGGGAAGTTCCCTCGGAGCCATCTCCATCGATCTCCACCACCATCTCCATCACCGTTGCTGATTCCCATGATGAGGAGGGAGTAGTTCTCTCTCGAGGCTAAGGGTTCTACCGGCAGCTATGTGTTCATCTCTCTCTATGCATGATCATATTGTGATCATGAGCTTTGTAATCAAGTAGATCTACCTTTCTACTCAAGTTCTTTATTAGATCTCTGCTCTCCCCATGTGTGTGAAAGTGACAGTGTGCACTCCCCATGGTGGTAGTTAGGCTAGAGATTACAAATACTTGTTATGATTTATATTTGGAGTTGGATGTCTTTATGAAATTTTGGTGTTTGTTGGACTCAACTAGAGCTCAAGGTGGCAGTGTGGGGTTATCTAGATGGGAAAGGCTTACTTTGAGGTGTGCTGTTATAGCCCTACCATGGATTAGATTGTCCAATCGGAGAGTAGTTAAGAGTAGTATCATAAAGAGAAGATATTTATATGAGAGTGTTCACTAGTGAAAGTATGATCCCTAGGCCTTGTTTCTAAGCATTGAAACACAGTTTGCAATTAGATCTGTTACATGTTTGCTTGCTTCCATCTTTATTTCAGTTTTCCTTTAGTATTTTCCCACATCAACCACACGCCATCAAGCTATTTTCTAGCACCATTACCACTTATAATTATCCATACCACTTGTATTTCACTATCTCTTCGTCGAACTAGTGCACCTATACACCTAACAAGTGTATTGGGTGTGTTGGGGACACAATAGACTTCTTGTATCTTGATTGCAGGATTGCTTGAGAGGGAATACCTTTGACCACTTCCTCCTTGAGTTCGATAAACCTTGGGTGATCCACTTAAGGGAAAACTTGCTGCTGTTCTACAAACCTCTGCACTTGGAGGCCCAACAACTGTCTACAAGAATAGAAGTACATAGACATCAAGCTATTTTCTGGCGCCGTTGCCGGGGAGGAAAGGGAAAAGGTATTCACATCGGAGGATTAAAGAAGAAGAACCTCGCACGGCAAACGCCTATTTTCTGACGCCGTTGCTGGGGAGGTAAGGTAAAAGGTACTCACATCATCTAGCTACTAAGCTATCTCTAGTGCGGTTGCTGGTGTGTGAGTGCTCGAAGTTATTTCCTTTAGATTCTGCAATTTTGTCTTTTTGTTTCTTGTTTTCACTAGTTAGGCTTAATGGAAAACAACAACAAAATTAGAGAGCTTTATAGTATTTATCTTGAGTTAGGACATGAAGTGTTTGAAGAGAAAATTAAAAAACCTATGGAACTTTATTTGCGTGCTAATAGCAATGTTATTAGTATGAATTCTTTGAACACGATTATTGATAATGCTATGGAAAATTCTAAGCTTGGGGAAGCTGGTTTTGATGAGCATGATATTTTTAGTCCCCCAAGCACGGAGAAGAAAATTTACTTTGATGATACTATGCCTCCAATATATGTTGATTACAATGATGAATATGATATTTTTAGTCCACATAATATTGAGGAGAAAATTAATTATGATTACAATATGCCTCCTATATTTGATGATTATGGTGATGAGAATAGTAATGATAGCTATTTTGTTGTTGCTCCCACTTCAATTAATAAGAATGACTATGTTTATATGGGGAGTAATAATCATTTTATGCATGTGGCTCATGATAAGAATGTTTTATGTGATAGTTATATTGTTAATTTTATTCATGGTGCTACTTAAAGTTATTATGAGAGAAGGAAACATGGTTTTATGTATCTCAACAATATTAAGTTTCCCCTCTTTATATTGAAAATTTTGAAGTTGCACTTGTTTTGCTTTCCTATACTTGTTGCTTTGTGCTTTCATGACTTGTTTCTTTACAAGATTCCTATGCATAGGAAGTGGGTTAGACTTAAATATGCTTTGAATTTTCTTCTTGATGCTCTCTTTTACTTCAATTCATATTTCTTATGTGAGCATCTTCTCAAACTATCATGCCTAACTTAAAGGCGTTAAAGAAAGTACTTATTGGGAGATAACCCAAAAGTTGTAGTTGAGTCTTGGAAGTTATTACTTCAGTAGTAACCCTCCTTATCCTTTTTATTTTCTTTTTTGTGCCAAGAGTAATCTCTAATGAGAGAGAAGTAATGATTGGGAAAGTTGCTGTCCCAAAACAGATTTTTGTGCTTCACCGTGAAAAATCGTGTAAAATATCTGTACATCCTTTTGAGGCATGAATTTTTGTGCTTCTGCCCCAGGTTGTTATCTAACTTTCGTTAGTTAAACACTTTTTCATTTGAGCAACAGAAGGTCTTCGAAACAATTCGTCTTTACCTGCTGGTCTGTTTTGACAGATTTCTGCCATTATTTGCATTTGCTTCTTGTTGGTTCCTTTTTGAGTTCTTTTTGGGGAATTGAGATTTTTGAGGGAAGTTCTACAGTAGATTTTGTTTTAATGGAAGTTTATTTGGTGTTAGAACTGAACCTTAATACTTATTTATCTTGAGTGCACTAATGTTGCTAATAAAGATTGTGTGAAGTTTTGTATGAAGGAAAAATTTCAGGTGTATGGAAGGAATGAGTAATGAGATGAAGGATGGACTAAAGCTCAAGCTTGGGGATGCCACGCGTGTCACCCCAAGAAATATCCAAGAAGTACAAGCGTCAAAGCTTGGGGATGCCCAAGGCATCCCCCTCTTCATCAATAAAAATCCCAGGTTTCTTCCAAACGCTCCGTTTTTATTGTTTCATGCATAGTTGTGTTGTTCTTGGAGCATCTTCTTTTTCGTTTTCATTTTGGTTTTTCGTTTGCTTGGTGGTTGGACCCCCTCTTTCATACATTGGTTTTCAAATAGTTTGGTTTGGTTTAGAAAAGAGTAGGAAAGTTCATGCTTATGTGGTAAAAAGAGCTTGTTTTTGACTGTGGCCTATGCTTTGTCATGCCATGCTTGATATTGTTTTGGATTTATGCTTAGTATTCTTTGCTGTAGCATGACTTGTTATAAACAATTGAGATTGCTTAATGTGCCTTGGATGAATCATGTGTTGTTTTAGCATATTAAAGCATAGTATAGTGGTATTCTCCTTTGATGCTTTATTTGGGTTGACTTGGCGCATGCTCACACTATGTTATGACTATCCCAAGTCACCCTAGCCTTTATGATCCTTTAGTTTTAAACTTGTAGTATCACTTTATGCTTTGATCAATGATGTTTTGTCGCTCTGCATGATTATGACCATTATTGCTCTCTTAGTTGGTCGCTCCCAGTCTTTTGCTAGCCTCCATAACCAAGTATGAGTTCCACTCATGCATCCAACTCCCTAAACCAAGTTATTCCAAAGAGTCCACCATACCTACCTACTAGCTTATGCTATTCCAAGTATATTCAAGTTTTTGTCTACCTTCCAAATTAAACTTTTTATGGGAAAACTAGTGATTAAAGCTCTCACGAACTTGATGGCACACTTTAATTTTTTGCATATAATAAACTTGAACCATTGGTTCCTTCTTTGTTGCGTATATGCTTGCGCTTTATAAGTTGAAATTAGCAGAACCATGTATCATGGGGAACGCTTTCAACATTGCACTTCTACATTGTACCCTGTTGATATCATGTTCTTCTGCTTATGGATCCCGGCGGTGTGAAATAAAAGTGGAACTTGTAAGATCATGGAGTTTGTATGTGTGTTAGAGAAACGCCTGGGTCGCTATCCTAAGCCATGCCTAATCATGGTGTAAACTTGCAGCATAACCATAATGAGCACTCTATGAAGCATCCTCAATAAAAACCTATGCAAATAGCAAATAAAAAGATCGCTGAGATGCTCATTGTCTGCTTGCCTTGTCATTTTGATTATGGGATATCTCCTATATCATGTGCAAGGGGTACCTTGTTGGCGGTTCTTTATGATACACATGTACTTACAATGAAAAGAGCTTACTTGTGACTAAAGTTGAGTAGCATGAGGTTTGGTCTTCGTAAGTAAGGGGCATGATATTTCGGTTTATAACTTGTCAAGCATATCCTCTTAGTTGTGTAACTTTAACCTTAACCACCTTCAAGATGCTTATGATAGGGGCAATGAGAGCTGAAAGCTAACAAGTACCATAATTTTTGTAAGCTCTTTTTGAGACTTGAATCCCTACTTTCTTCTATGAAGGCCTTTCTTTTACTTTTATGTTGAGTCTCCACCTTCTATCTTTATGCACCTACTTTGAGAGCATAGTGGCCATTCTTAGTTCTATGTGCATTGTCCCAAGACTTATTGATTGATGCATAACTTTGATATTGCTTGTTTTAAACTATTTGTATCTAGTCACTTTTATGAACTTTGAAGGTGTCCTATGCATTTATATTTGCTACTCTATGAGGGTCAAGCTGAATGCTACTATGCTATGTTTTCTTTATGTGAAACAAACAAACGTCTTGCAAAGCATTGTTATTCATTAATCTTTTGTTTGTGCCTTTTCATGTTGCAACATAGTTGCTATGTCTTATTGTTAGAACTTTGTCTTTCATGCTATGTTGAAGTACTATGATCCCAGCTATCAATGTTTTACAAATACTTTGATCAAGTTTATGATGGTGCATGTCACCTCAAAAATTATTCTTTCTTTTTATCACTTACCTACTCGAGGATGAGCAGGAGTTAAGCTTGGGGATGTTGATACATTGCAAATGTATCTATAATTTTTGATGTTCCATGCTTGGTTTTATCTACTTTCTTGTGTTTTGTCCACACTTTGGAGTACTTTTCATATGATTTCTTGGACTAACCTATTAACAAGATGTCACAGTGCCAGTTGCCTGTTTTCTGCTGTTTTTGCTTCCAGAAAGTCAGAAAATGAATATTCTTGAAATTGGCCAGGATGAAAGCCAAAGTCAATATTTCACTGAGGGGAACACGAAGCCAGAAGACGAGACCGAGAGGGGCCAGGGGCCAGCCACACCATAGGGTGGCGCGGGTCCCTCTTGGCCGCGTCACCAGTTGGTGTGGGCCCCTCCGGCGTCCACTGACCTTGCCCTTTCGCCTATATATTCCTCCTGATTCAGAAACCCTAAGTCGTCAATCAGAAATCCACGAAAAGTTCCGCTGCGCCGCCACCACCGAAGGGGAGATTCGGGGAACAGAAAGTCTGTTCCAGCACCCTGCCGGGACGGGGAAGTGCCCCCGGAGCCATCTCCATCGATCTCCACCACCATCTCCATCACCGTTGCTGATTCCCATGATGATGACGGAGTAGTTCTCTCTCGAGGCTAAGGGTTCTACCGGTAGCTATGTGTTCATCTCTCTCTATGCATGATCATATTGTGATCATGAGCTTTGTAATCAAGTAGATCTACCTTGCTACTCAAGTGCTTTATTAGATCTCTGCTCTCCCCATGTGTGTGAAAGTGACAACGTGCACACCATGGTGACACTTAGGGTAGAGATTACAAATACTTGTTATGAGTTATATTTGGAGTTGGATGTCTTTATGAAATTGTGGTGTTTGTTGGACTCATCTAGAGCTCAAGGTGACAGTGTGGGGTTATCTAGATGGGAAAGGTTTACTTTGAGGTATGCTGTTATAGCCCTACCATGGATTAGAGTGTCCAACCGGAGAGTAGTTAAGAGTAGTATCATAAAGAGAAGATATTTATATGAGAGTGTTCACTAGTGAAAGTATGATCCCTAGGCCTTGTTTCTAAGCATTGAAACACAGTTTGCAATTAGATTTGTTACATGTTTGCTTGCTTCCATCTTTATTTCAGTTTTCCTTTATTATTTTCCCACATCAACCACACGCCATCAAGCTATTTTCTGGCACCGTTACCACTTATAATTATCCATACCACTTGTATTTCACTATCTCTTCGCCGAACTAGTGCACCTATACACCTAACAAGTGTATTGGGTGTGTTGGAGACACAAGAGATTTCTTGTATCTTGATTGCAGGATTGCTTGAGAGGGAATACCTTTGACCACTTCCTCCCTGAGTTCGATAAACCTTGGGTGATCCACTTAAGGGAAAACTTGCCGCTGTTCTACAAATCTCTGCACTTGGAGGCCCAACAACTGTCTACAAGAAGAGAAGTGCGTAGACATCACCCTTGCTGACCTAGATGTCGCGGAGTCGTCGACGACCACAACAGAACGTAAGGCCAAAACCTTGGAAGTGGAATTGGAACTGGAAGCATTGAAGGAGGATCGTAAGGCCTCTAACTCCGTCATCATAGAGCTAGAGGGGAAGCTCTCATCACTGGAGAAGTTCATCATGGAGAACTGCCACAAAATCCTTGGTAATTTTTATTTTACACATCTGTTTTCAAGTGGCGAGTCCTCGAGCGAGTTGAGTCCCCAAGTGGGAGAGTCCACGAGCGAGTTTGCATTTGGAATTTTCATGCGCTGACACCTTGCAGATGTTATAGGCCGGAAGGATCCGGCGGTGCACGGATTTGGCACCGAGTAGTGCGTGATGATAGTGTTGAATGTATTCACGGTGTTGGCAATGTGCGTCCGCACCATCCTCCAAAGCATCACCCCCACCGAGGTGATTCCTGGGGGATTTACAAAGGTGTGGAAGTACCTCGAGGAGGCACCTGCAGTTGTGGAGTGGATGATGCACTCCGCTTTTTGTCGCGGGACAAATGCGACACTTAGCCTTGGGATTTCTCACTTATTGGAGGCCTTCGAGCTCGATGACGTCACCAACAGGTTTCCTTCCCCCAGCAAGGTGGAGATCCCTGACGTCTTTGCTCTTAATGTGAAGGCTGCTCCATACGCGGAGCGCGTATTGGCGATGAGAGACCTTCTGCCATACCAGGAGAGGTAGTTGGCGCCAAGCGACGCGGAGACCAAGTACCGTGACCTTCCATCGGAGCATCCATTCCAATCGGCGATTGCGAAGTCGTTGTTGACCTATCCAATAACTTGTGGAAGCCCTTTGCAAGTGTTAGGGCGCGGATGGAGCTTCTTCATCAAAGCCTACAGAATGAGAGATGTTCTTGTAATGTGAATTTATTGCTGACTGGCCTTTTGTAAAGGTACTTCGTACGAGTTGAATGTATAAGGTATTTTGCAATTTGCAAGTTGATTCTTATTTTATGTGTCTCAGTTGGCTCATTTTAGTGACGTAGATTAGTTGTGTAAGTAGTTGGGTGGGATGCATTCGGGAGTTGAGATAGAGTCTCCGAGTGTTCTTTCTCGCGGTCGCATGCACGTGGTTACCAGGGACGATATGCTTGGGAGCTGTTCAAGTAGCTTTTGGTCAACTGGCCATGGATCGTGGAGCGAGTCGTGAGGCGACTCCTAGGGGTACTCTATACTTGGTGTTTTTCCGAGTCGCGTGCGGGTTCGTGTTGGCGAGTGCCCGAGTGTGGTACTTAACCATTCGAGTCATATGCCCAAGGTAGGGAAGGATGTAATGCGTTGTTAGTGTGTAGCATGTCTCCCCTTTTGCTCGGGGAGCTAGTCGCGTGGTGACTCTGAGGCGCACTCTCATACTTGGCATTTCCCCAGTCGCGTACAGGTTCGTGTTTGATGAGTCTCCGAGCGTGGTACTTAACTGTTCGAGTCACTACATGATGGCTCTGAAATATAGCCAGCCGTGTCCACATATAAACTGGATATTACTCATATTCTTGATAAAATATCTCTCTAAACCCTGCCACTAATGTTAATATTCAGAGGGGTATGCAATCCTTTCTTTTATATTTTTCCTGCGCAGATAATGTCGTTTAAAGGAGGGAATCACTACATTAAAGTAAAATATACGAGCTTTCCAACAACCAGAAGAAACTAGGAGCCGTACAACGGAGGCTGGCGCTTTAACGACCAACTATACGACTGGAGAAGAAATTCCGGCTGTATAGCTCTGGTCGTATAGTTGGCACTGCCACAGTTAGGTCAAACAGAACAACTTTCGTGAAGGGACCCCTATATAAAGAAGCCTCGGGCGACGAGAAAACAAGCCAGACCTCGCCAAAAAGTCTCTGCCACAGATCACCAGCCACCTCCAGATCTCCAAACCCTTCTCCATCTCCATAGCCATATTCCACCACTTGTAATAGTAGATCTCTTCTCTGATTGGCGACATTGTAAGACTATTGCTATCAATCTTATGCTTTTCATTATAATGTTTGTGATTGATGATCTCATCTCTATGTGTGAGTAATTCTCCTTGGGCTAAGGGCTTCGGCCTAGCCATGTAGCAATTGTGCATGTTATTTATCATGGATGGGATCGTGTATTAGTTTGTATGACATGATGATTATTGTATCCTCTCTTGCCTCAATCCATGGACTTGCCAGGTACCCAAGACCCCGAGGGTTGAGCCAGGTATAGGGAGTATGAGTGATGACTGATCTGCAGGTTGGGAACCCTAGTGACAGAAGGGGTAGTACGACTGTATGTGAGGGATTTTCTTGGGATTAATGGTGACATCACTATACATATCATTAGTTCGCTTTCTTCTATGGATGAGACAGGTTATTGCTATAAGCGGTTGCGGATGCAATAGCAATTATGGATGCACTTCCCACATATAATTTATATTTCTCTAACAAGTACATGCATACTTTATTTCTATCTTTTATTCCCATCAGATGTTTTGCACAGCTACATGTGAAACCGAACGCCCTAGGCCCTCTCTCTCCATCGTCGACAACAATAGAAAGACGCAAGTTATTGGTCCAGTAAAAACACAAAAGGAATTCTAAAACTCCCAAAGGTTCGTTAAAGTAACTTCACTACGCATTCACTTCCCGAGGATTTGATAACCTAGGTATACTAGGGAAAAATAAGCTATACTACATCTGTAATCCGAATCGAAGGTATCACTACGTCCAAGGATGAAGGGTACAAGGTGCTGTGGGAAGCACGGTCGATCGTCTTGGCTCGGAGAGCCATTCGAGCGAGGCGACTCCAGTGGTGGCTCCTAGTTTGGTGTTTTTTGTGGACGATTCAAGGCCCGAGTGACCTCGGTGACCTTGGACCGCACTACTTGGTCGTGCTAAGTCGTACTACCAAGGGTTGACGTTTGGTGTTACCATTTTTCTATGTTATACGAGTGCGACTTGCACAAGAGATGGCGAGTAGACACAATTTGTGAACATAGTACTTTTCATTCATCATGGGTGCATGAGTGTATAAGTTGGTGTTCTAGGTGTAGAACTTGCAAAATAGGTTCACATTCCATCGTAGCTTGATGTCAACCTTTCCGTCACTGCGGACGTCAACGAGGTAGTAGGCATCATTGCCAAGGACTCGCCCTATGGAGAATGGCCCTCCCATGGGGGAGAGAGCTTGTGCATGCCCTTCTTGTCCTAGATGAGTCGTAGGATGAGGTCGCCCTCCTAAAAGTTGCGAGTCCATACTCGGCAGCTGTGGTAGCGGTGGAGACCTTGCTGGTAGATGGCGGTGCGGGAGCGAACCAGGCGCATGCTTCGTCGAGCAGGCCGATCTCGTTTTGGCGGAAGTCTTTCTTGTCCTCTTCCGCATAGTGGACGACCCGAGGGGAGTCATGCTCGAGGTCCGTGGGCATGACCACTTCGGCGCCATACACCATGAAGTAGGGGTAAACCCTGTCGAGTGGTTGATGGTGGTGCTTTTGCCCCATAGTACTGAGGGGATTTCTTCGACCCAAATACCTGGTGTTTGCTCGAGAGGGACCTACAGTTGTGGCTAGAGGTCGTGGAGGACTCTCTGGTTGGCTCGCTCCGCTTGGCCATTCGACTCAGGATGAGAAACTGAGGCGAGGTCGACTCGAATCCCGTGTTCTTCGGAGAACTCGGCCATGGCACCCTTGGATAAGTTCGTGCCATTGTCGGTGATGATGCTGTGCGGGTAGCCATACCGGTAGATGAGTTCGCGGAGGAACTTGGTGGCGGTCTTGCTATCGCACTTCTTGATGGGCTTCGCCTCAACCCACTTCCTAAACTTGTTGACTACGACTAGTAGGGGGGTGTAGCTAGATGTAGCGGTTTTGAACCTTCCCACCATGTCAATGCCCTATACGATGCTCCTGGAAGTAGTGAGGGGGCCATCATTGGGCTTGGAAGACCATGTAGACCAGTTTCTGGTACTACGGGTAGCGTTGCCTCGAGTTGGTGAGGACCTCGCTGAGGTAGTACACGGGGCACTGTACGGGGCACTCCTTGCCTTCTTCAGGTCGCTCGATGACCATTACGGCACTAACGACTCAGTTGGAAGCCACTACATATATGAGACTTGGCTCCTTGTTGTGGGGCGCGATGAGCATCGTGTCACACGTAGAACTTCTTTTAGCGCATTCAATGTGCCATCGGCCTCATTGTCCCACTTGAATGTGGGGTTCTTGCGCATCAGGCGGTAGAGAAGTATTGCCTTCTCGCTGAGTCGGGGGATGAAGCGACTGAGAGTCACAACTCGCCCTGCCAGCTTCTCGATGTCGCACAAACACTCGGGTTTCCCGAGTCACATGATGGTGTTGATCTTGGAGGGGTTTTCTTCAATGCCTCTCTTAGAGACCACGTACCCCAGTGGCTGGCCGGTGGGGTCTTTCAACATGCACTTCTCTGGGTTGAGCTTGATGTTGTACTTCAGCAAATTTGTGAAAGTTTTGGCCTGGTCGGCAAGCAGGTCACTCTGGCGAGTTGACTTCACTACCACGTCGTCAATCTAGATGTAGATGTTGCTACAAATTTCGCTCTCTAGGCACTCATGCATGCATCACTGGTAGGTCTCCCCAGTGTTCTTGAGGTCAAATGTCATATTGGTGTAGCAAAAGGCTCCAAACGGCATGATGAAAGCCATTTTCTCCTCGTCTTACACGACCATTTTTATCTGGTTGTAGTTGGAGTATGCGTCGAGAAAGCACAGCGACTCGGACCTTGTGGTCGAGTTGATGATTTTGTCGATTCATGGGAGTACGAACTCCTCCTTTGGGCAGGCGCTGTTGAGGTTAGTGTAGTCTATACACATCCTCTAGGTGTTCTTCTTCTTCAATACTAGGACTAGATTTCCTAGCTTCTTTGAGTACTTGATGGGGCGGATGAACCCTATGGCGAGTAGCCGCTATACCTCTTTGGCAATTGTGTGGTGTCACTCTTCATTGAAGGGCCACAGTGGTTGTTTGACAGGTCGCGCCTTGGGGTCATCATTGAGTTTGTGATCAGCGAGTTCCCTCGGGACACCAGACATGTCATATGGCTTCCATGCAAAGATGTTGTGATTCTCATAGAGAAACTCAATGTGCACAACTTTCCTATGCGGGGCTCATGTTGGTCCCCACAGTGACCTTCTGGCTCGAATCACCTGGGACGAGCTTGATGGTGCGAGTGTGCGCGGAGGTGATGGGTCTAAAATATAGCCATCCACGTCCACATTTAAACTGGATATTATTCATAATTTTGATGAAATATCTCTCTAAATCCTTCCACTAATTCCTAATATTCAAAGGGGTATGCAATCCTTTCTTTTATATTTTTCCTGCGCAGATAATGTCATTTAAAGATGGGAATCACTATATTAAAGTCAAAGATACTTGATTTCCAACAACCAGAAGAAACCAGGAGCCATGAAGTAGAGGCAAACGCTTTAACGACCAACTATACGACCGGAGAAAAATTCGTGTCGTATAGCTCCGGTCGTATAGTTGGCGCCGCCACCGTTAGGTCAAATAGAACAACTTTCATGAAGCGACCCCTATATGAAGAAGCCTCGGTTGATGAGAAAACAAGCCAGGCCTCACCAAAAAGTCTCTGCCACAGATCACTAGCCGCCTCTAGATCTCAAAACCCTTCTCCATCTCCATAGCCATATCCCACCACTTATAATAGTGGACCTCTTCTCCGATTGGCTAAATTTTAAGACTATTGCCATCAATCTTATGATTTTCATTACAATGTTTATGATTGTTGATCTCATCTCTATGTTTGAGTAATTCTCCTTGGGCTAAGAGCTTCGGCCTAGCCATGTAGCGTTTGTGCATGTTATTTATCATAGATGGGATCGTGTATTAGTTTGTATGACATGATGATTATTGTATCCTCTCTTGCCTCAATCCAAGGACTTGTCAGGTACCCAAGATCCCGAGGGTTGAGCCAGATATAGGGAGTATGAGTAATGCCTGATCTGCAGGTTGTGAACCCCAGTGACAGAAGGGGTAGTACGGCTATATGTGAGGGATTTACTTGGGATTAACGATGACATCACTATGCATATCATTAGTTATCTTTCTTCTATGGATGAGACTAGTAGATTATTTCTATAAGCGGTTGCGAAGGCAATAGTAATTATGGATGCTGTCAACACCCGGATTTTTAATCCCAGATGCCCGTTATGCCATACCTCGCAATCCCAGGATTACCATTTTTGCGAGACATAACGGATTGGATATCACAGTACATCATCCATTACAAACCATACATAAGGTCTTACACAAATAAGGATCTCATGATCCAGTCTTAATACAACAAGCAGCGGAAATAAAAGATAAGCGTAGCGGTGGGGTCCATCTTCAGGGGCACAGGCAATGCTGACGAAGGCAGATAGTCCTAGTTATCATAGCCATCCTGTTGGCCATCATCTTGATAGTCTCCTTCATAGTCTGGCCATGATAATAGCCAGGGACAAAAGCCATGAGTATTCTTTAAGTACTCGCAAACTACCACTAACAAGTATAAACTTCTAAGTTAAAGTGCTAACTCTAAGTTTAACTATAAAGTTAAGTTTGAAACCTAAGCTGAGTTCAGAAGCAAAGAAAGATAAAGTAAAGTTCTAGAATCACTTAAGTTGGGAAGCTATTGTTATAAACACAACCCTGTTGTGGTCAAGTCAAGATTCATCATTCATATCAAGTTGTTTAGAAAACATCTGACAACGAAACAGTATGGCCATTCCAACTGTCCATAACCGCGGACGCGGCTATTCGAATAGTTTGACACTCTGCAGAGGTGGTACACTTTCACCACAAGATTCGATACATCTGTCAGGGATAACCCTGAATCATCATACTTAGTATGCAGATAATCAAACATAACCTTCCCTTTACTCACCCTAGTATAAGCACCTCTCCTATGAGCATGCCCTCCCAACCATGACCATCACTCATCTTGGGCACTGCATAGGTGGACATCATGAGAGGTAGCCTCAGCTCAGACCTCTCCCGTGAGGTAGCCTTCAAACTAAGTAAAGAACTTTGTGTAAACTAAGGGAAGTAAAACTTGTAAATAAAACTTGGGGTACTAATAGTCAAAGGAGTGTGATCAAAGCATTCCTAAGGCATCTTTGCTAAACCATCTAGTTTGGTCCTAACTTGCTAAGCACTAAACTTGCAAGTGTTAGCTTGCATTGTTAATGGTGGCTTGCAAGTACAACTTGCAAGGGTTAATCTTGGATAGTCCTAGCTTGCCTCGGTTGGTGAAGTGGTTGAAGTTTTCTTCTTCTTCTTCTTCTTGGTAGAACTCCTCCTCCTCGAAAGCTTGGTCGGTACTATCGTCTATAAATACATAGGGAGTGCATAATCACCAAACAATACTTAACTAGGCTAAGTAGCATTCTAAGACACACATTTGATGATCTATTATCATCACAAGCATTACAAGTTTAATTCCCTAGTTTCATTCTTTTTATTTTAGAAAAGTAATTTCTACTCATTGAAAAATTAACTAAGATTTAATATTCACCACTTAAGATAATGGATCATGTGGACACATGTCATCACCACATATCTTAACACATGGGAATGAGAATTAAAGGTTAGATCAATATTACTTTGGTTTAAGTTCATTATTTAATGATTTAAAGTGACTAGAAATGCCTATATAGCATTATTTTGGTACTAGTCCAAAGTCACTGCATGTAAACCTTAATATTATTACATATTTAGATAGATATGATGAAATGTGATTTTTGAGAGTTGGAATCAACTCAAAAGCTAACTTGGTTAATTTTATAAAAATGTTGCAAATTGCAAATGCTTCTGTCTTCTTATTTTTATTAGGAGAGATCTATAACTCTAATTGAATTAAATCCAACGGGCTTGGATAAATCATCTTAATACCTTTCAGGAAAAATTTGTTTCATGCAATTTGGATTTGTCAAACTCCCACAATTGAATTTTAAAATAGTGGACATAAACTAGATTTGACTAAAAAGAAAAATCCAGATTTGAACGGGTGGACTAGCGCGGGAAAAGACTTGGGCCGGCCCAGTGGCGCTCTGTGGCGCAGGGTTCAGCTAACAGGGGGGTCCCGCTTGGTAGCGGCACTTAACACGCGAAATGGTACGCGCGCTGTGGGCCGTATTATTAGAAGGGGAATCTACGGCTGAGGGTCGTCGTCGACGATGAACAGGTCACCGAGGAGCTCGAACCCTAGCGGCTCGGTGGGGGTCTGATGGGGACGTACCAGGGCTCCAGCGGGGTCAGCGAGGTGGGCAAACGAACTGGAAGACGACAGCAAGGCGAGGCGCAGTTGCGGCGGAGATTGGGGTGGTCGCAATCAGCGGCGCCATTCTCCTCCTGCTGCGGCTGCTCCGACTCCAATTCCGGCGAGGCAGAGCTCTCCTTGCTCCGACTAGAGGTGGGTGAGGTTCAGAGAGGTGAGGGGAGTGGAATGGTGTGGAGAGAAGAGGCTAGGGGGCTCCTTTTATAGGCCCGACGGTGAGACCGAGCGGGATGGGGAGGCGACGGTGGTGACATGGCTACGGCGGGGTAGAGGCATGGCTGCAGGTGGCGATCGACGTGCGGTTCCCTGGCGGTGTGCTAGGCATTGAATGCGGCCTTAGGGGCGGTGGCATGCGGTCTGTGCGAGGTGGCGCTCTGAGCAGCAGAGGCGGCGGTGTCCACGGCGAGCGGTGGCTGTGAGGCGTTGGGCGGCTAGCGGGGGTGTCTGGGGTGTTCTCTAGGTCGTGGCGGAGCAGCAGGCGCGGGCTGCGACCAAGGGGCGGTCTGTGCGAGTGGGGACAGAGCGCGCTCTGGGGGCGGCACCGGCATGGTGCGGTGGCACTGGGCGCGGGCTTTCCTCGGTGGTCCACGGCAGGGCTTGGCTCGGGCAGGGGACAGAGAGGGGCGGTGAGGTGTGAGCTACCTCCTAGACATGGAGAGAGAGGCGGGAGAGGGCTGCTGCTGCGAGTGCACGGTCAGCCGGCGAGAGGTGGCTCGGCATGGCTGTGCAGTGCAGCTAGGAGGTAGGGGAGAGGCTGGTGTGGGTCTGGTCAGGCTTGAGGGGGACAATATGATCAAAGCACTTCAAATTTGCTAGACAAAATCAGCCCAAAACAGTATTAGTTAGGCCATAATGATCTTGCCAGCAAGGTGTTTGACAAAATGGCCGAAAGAGAAAAAGTTTTGTATTTTGGTTTCAATATTTTTGAATGATCTCCACTAGTGCTAGGTAGTGTCTGGTTACAAGGGTTTTGAAAGTGGAGCTCAAATAGAGGGGTTTTAAAATAGAGGTGATCTATGCATATGCATTAGATTCAATTTTCAAATGCTATTTAAAATAATTAAAAGAATGTTTTTAGCAGATCAAAAGGTGGGCCTTGGTACCTCATTATGTTTACTAGCAAGGGGTACAAAGATCAAGGATTGTTTCTGTTAAGAAATGAGTGCTAGGAACACTCAAAGTAGTGTAGTGGATTAAAATGGCCAAAATGACCATTCCTCCTTTTTAATTCTTTTTGATTTGATTTTCTTTAGGAAAAGTTTGGGAAAGATGTAGATGATATTTAAATCACCTAAGAAACATTTTACAAGCATTGGATCACTCAATCATGGCAATTCAAACAACTCCTATTTTAAATGCACACATATATGAATGCTTTCATTTTAAATTTGGAAAAGTTTTTGTTAACCCCATTTTTGGTTGATTTGATCTTGATAAGCTTGGATTGAAGTTTTGGGATGTTACAGATGCACTACCCACATATAATTTATCTTGCTCTAACAAGTACATGCATATTTTATTTCTATCTTTTATTCCATCAGATGTTTTACACAGCTACAAGTGAAACCGAACGCCCTAGGCCCTCTCTCTCCATCATCAACAACAACAAAAAGACGCAAGATATTGGTCAAGTGAAAACACAAAAGGAATTCTAAAACTTCCAAAGGTCCGTTAAAGTAACTTCACTACGCATTCGCTTCCCAAGGATTCGATAACCTAGGTCTACTAGGGAAAAAGAAGCTATACTACATCAATAATCCGGATCAAAGGTATCAACCCTTTTTCTGGTGTCGTTGCTGGGGAAGCAATAGCTACCCCAGTGTGGTTATTAGGAACCTTGCTAGTTTTAATTCTTGTTTTTAATTTTGTTAGTTTGCTTTCAGTCGTTATTTGATAAACCAAAAAAATTAGTTAGCCTTTAAAATTCTTGCTTTGACTATTACAATTCTTTATTTAAGATAACCCCAAAACATAGGAAATATGGCTGAAAATAAGCCTGGGGAGTTTGCTACTCCCAACAATGATTATTTGCAAACTCCTATTACTCAGCCAGCAATTACTGCTGATGAATATGAAATTAAGCGCCATTACTTAAATTTGGTTCAACATAATCAATTTGGAGGCTTTTCTGTTGAAGACGTAGGTATACACTTGAATACTTTCACTGAAATATGTGATATGATGTGTATTAAAGACATTGACCCCGATGTGGTCAAATTACGTTTATTTCCTTTCCCTCTAAGAGGGGGAGCAAAAGAATTGTTGCTATCTTTGCCTAGAAATACTATTACATCATGGGTGGGATGTACTTCCTTATTTATGACTAAATTTTTCCTAGCTACAAAGACTATGCAACTCAGATCTAATATTACTGGCTTTATACAGGAAGAGCGTGAGCCACTAGCCGTCCTGTTGGCCATCATCTTGATAGTCTCCTTCATAGTCTGGCCATGATAATAGCCAGGGACAAAATCCATGAGTACTCTTTAAGTACTCGCAAACTACCACTAACAAGTATAAACTTCTAAGTTAAAGTGCTAACTCTAAGTTTAACTATAAAGTTAAGTTTGAAACCTAAGATGAGTTCAGAAGCAAAGAAAGATAAAGTAAAGTTCTAGAATCACTTAAGTTGGGAAGCTATTGTTGTAAACACAACCCTGTTGTGGTCAAGTCAAGATTCATCATTCATATCAAGTTGTTTAGAAAACATCTGACAATGAAACAGTATGGCCATTCCAACTGTCCATAACCGCGGACGCGGCTATTCGAATAGGTTGACACTCTGCAGAGGTGGTACACTTTCACCACAAGATTCGATACATCTGTCAGGGATAACCCTGAATCATCATACTTAGTATGCAGATAATCAAACATAACCTTCCCTTTACACACCCTAGTATAAGCACCTCTCCTATGAGCATGCCCTCCCAACCATGACCATCACTCATCTTGGGCACTGCATAGGTGGACATCATGAGAGGTAGCCTCAGCTCAGACCTCTCCCGTGAGGGAACTAATACTAATGCATATAAATTTCCAGCTAAGCCTTACCCAATTCAGGTAGTGTGGTTGTAAGGTAAATTTGGAATGGTATCGCATCCGAATCCAACCATCAGTTTTATAAAAGGGTTAAGGCTCATGCCTCAACATTTTCATCATCAACAACCATTTGTGTTTCTCAACACATGTCAAAACATCTCAATAGAATGACACATCATTCCAAGGTTTTCATAATTCATTTTCACCAAGTGTTCCCATCTAAAGTGACTCAGGTTTTTGATCTACTCTAACTACTAAGTTAAGAGTGTTCACTAAGGTGGAAAAGATGGGTTCAATCTCATGCCATAGAATGACATCTAAAGGGTTCTAATTAGGTCAAGTTTTATACTTTTTATGCTACCTTCAAACTAAGTAAAGAACTTTGTGTAAACTAAGGGAAGTAAAACTTGTAAATAAAACTTGGGGTACTAATAGTCAAAGGAGTGTGATCAAAGCATGCCTAAGGCATCTTTGCTAAACCATCTAGTTTGGTCCTAACTTGCTAAGCACTAAACTTGCAAGTGTTAGCTTGCACTGTTAATGGTGGCTTGCAAGTACAACTTGCAAGGGTTAATATTGGATAGTGCTAGCTTGCCTTGGTTGGTGCAGTGGTTGAAGTTTTCTTCTTCTTCTTCTTCTTCTTCTTCTTGGTAGAACTCCTCCTCCTCGAAAGCTTGGTCGGTACTATCGTCTATAAATACATAGGGAGTGCACAATCAGCAAACAATACTTAACTAGGCTAAGTAGCATTCTAAGACACACTTTTGATGATGTATTATCATCACAAGCATCACAAGTTTAATTCCCTAGTTTCATTCTTTTTATTTTAGAAAAGTAATTTCTACTCATTGAAAAATTAACTAAGATTTAATATTCACCACTTAAGATATGGGATCATGTGGACACATGTCATCACCACATATCTTAACACATGGGAATAAGAATTAAAGGTTGGATCAATATTACTTTGGTTTAAGTTCATTATTTAATGATTTAAAGTGACTAGAAATGCCTATATAGCATTATTTTAGTACTAGTCCAAAATCACTGCATGTAAACCTTAATATTATTACTTATTTAGATAGATATGATGGAATGTGATTTTTGAGAGTTGGAATCAACTCAAAAGCTAACTTTGTTGATTTTATAAAAATGTTGCAAGTTGCAAATGCTTCTGTCTTCTTATTTTTATTATGAGAGATCTATAACTCTAATTGGATTAAATCCAACGGGCTTGGATAGATCATCTTAATACCTTTCAGGCAAAATTTGTTTCATGCAATTTGGATTTGTCAAACTCCGAGAATTGAATTTTAAAATAGTGGACAGAAACTAGATTTAACTAAAAAGAAAAATCCAGATTTGAACGGGTGGGCTAGCGCGGGAAAAGACTTGGGCCGGCCCAGTGGCGCTCCGCGGCGTGGGGCTCAGCTGAAGGGGGGTCCCGCTTGTCAGCGGCACTTAACACGCGAAACGGTATGCGCGCTGTGGGCCGTAGGATTAGAAGGGGAATCTACGGCTGAGGGTCGTCGTCGACGACGAACAGGTCGCCGGCGAGCTCGAACCCTAGCGGCTCGGTGGGGGTCCGCTGGGGATGTACCAGGGCTCCAATAGGGTCGGCGAGGCAGCCAAACGAACTGGAAGATGACGGCGTGGCGAGGCGTGGTTGCGGCGGAGCTTGTGGTTGTCGCAATCAGCGGCGCCCTTCTCCTCCTGGTGCGGCTGCTCTGGCTCCAATTCCGGCGAGGCAGAGCTCGCCTTGCTCCGGCTAGAGGTGGGTGAGGTTCAGAGAGGTGAGGGGAGTGGAATGGTGTCGAGAGAAGAGGCTGGGGGGCTCCTTTTATAGGCCCGACGGTGAGACCGAGCGGGATGGGCAGGCGACGGTGGAGACATGGCTACGGCGGGGTAGAGGCATGGCTGCGGGTGGCGATCGACGTGCGGTACCCTGGCGGTGCTCTAGGCATTGAATGCGGCCGTAGGGGCGGTGGCATGCGTTCTGGGCGAGGTGGCGCTCTGAGCAGCAGAGGCGGCGGTGTCCATGGCGAGCGGTGGCTATGAGGCGTTGGGCGGCCAGCGGGGGTGTCTGGGGTGTTCTCCAGGTCGTGGCGGAGCGGCGGGCGTGGGCTACGGCCAAGGGGCGGTCTGTGCGAGCGGGGACAAAGCGTGCTCTGGGGGCGGCACTGGCTTGGTGCGGTGGCACTGGGCGCGAGCTTTCCTCGGTGGTCCACGGCAGGGCTTGGCTCGGGCAGGGGACGGAGAGGGCCGGTGAGGTGTGAGCTACCTCCTAGACATGGAGAGAGAGGCAGGAGAGGGCTGCTGCTGCGAGTGCACGGTTGGCCGGCGAGAGGTCGCTCGGCATGGCTGTGCAGTGCATCTAGGAGGTAGGGGAGAGGCTGGTGTGGGTCTGGTCAGGCTTGAGGGGGGACAATATGATCAAAGCACTTCAAATTTTCTAGACAAAATCAGCCCGAAACAGTATTAGTTAGGCCATAATGATCTTGCCAGCAAGGTGTTTGACAAAATGGCCGAAAGAGAAAAAGTTTTGTATTTTGGTTTCAATATTTTTGAGTGATCTCCACTAGTGCTAGGTAGTGTCTAGTTACAAGGGTTTTGAAAGTGGAGCTCAAATAGAGGGGTTTTAAAATAGAGGTGATCTATGCATATGCATTAGATTCAATTTTCAAATGCTATTTAAAATAAGTAAAAGAATGTTTTTGTCAGATCAAAAGGTGGGCCTTGCTACCTCATTATGTGTACTAGCAAGGGGTACAAAGATCAAGAATTGTTTCTGTTAAGAAATGAGTGCTAGGAACACTCAAAGTAGTGTAGTGGATTAAAATGGCCAAAATGACCATTCCTCCTTTTTAATTCTTTTTGATTTGATTTTCTTTATGAAAAGTTTGGGAAAGATGTAGATGATGTTTAAATCACCTAAGAAACATTTTACAAGCATTGGATCACTCAATCATGGCAATTCAAACAACTCCTATTTTAAATGCACACATATATGAATGCTTTCATTTTAAATTTGGAAAAGTTTTTGTTAACCCCATTTTTGGTTGATTTGATCTTGATAAGCTTGGATTGAGGTTTTGGGATGTTACAGATGCACTCCCCCCTTAAACAAAATCTCTTCCCGACATTTACAAAGAAAACTAGGAACTAAAGAGATCTGGGAACTCTGTCCTAATGTAATCTTCTCGCTCCCAAGTAACTTCTTCCTCGGTATGGTTGCTCCACTGAATCTTGAGAAACTTCATACTCCTGGTCCTGGTGGTTCTGTACGCTTCTTCTAAGATACGGATGGGTACTTCTCGATAGGTCAGGTCATTGTTGATTTCCACAGCTCTGTGATCGATGTTCTTGAAAACTTCAGTCTTCTCGGGCACTTCCAGACATTTGCGAAGTAACGAGATATGGAACACATTGTGGATGGCTGACATTACTTCAGGCAGGTCCAATTGATACGATACTTCTCCTCGACGGTTCAGAATCTTCAAGGGCCCGATATATCTGGGGGTTAACTTTCCTTTCAGACTAAAGCGTTGAGTTCCCTTCAATGGTGAAACCTTGAGATATACAAAATCTCCGACATTGAAAGTCAGGTCTCTTCTTCTCTTGTCAGCATAACTCTTCTGTCTGGACTAGGCGGTCTTGAGGTGCTCACGGACTTTGTGAACTTTCTCTTCCGCTTCCCGAAGGATGTCGGGTCCGAAGATCTGACTCTCTCCTACTTGCGACCAATTCAAAGGGGTACGACACTTTCTTCCGTATAGGAATTCAAATGGTGCCATTTGCAAACTAGCTTGATAACTGTTGTTATATGAGAATTCTGTGAAAGGCAGGCAGTCTTCCCATTTTGATCCATATTCTAACACACAAGCTCTAAGCATATCCTCTAGCATCTGGTTGACTGTCTTAGTCTATCCATTTGTTTGCGGGTGATATGCTGTGTTGAAGTTCAACTTGGTTCCTAATCCTTCCTGAACTTTCTGCCAAAATCTTGAGGTAAACTGGGTTCCTCGATCTGATACGATGGTCTTGGGGGTTCCATGCAGACTAACAATCCTAGCAATGTACAGCTCTGCTAACTTTGCACTTTGGTAAGTGGTCTTGACAGGTATATATGGGCTACCTTGGACAGTCTATCAACTATGACCCAGATTGAGTCATTCCCCCTACTAGAAGTAGGTAAACCGGTGATAAAGTCCATTTCAATGGAATCCCACTTCCATTCCGGAATCTGTAATGGTTGCAATAGTCCTGCAGGTCTCTGGTGCTCTGCCTTGACTCTTTGATAGATGTCACATTTGGCGATGTAGCTTCCGATCTCTCTCTTCATCTTGTGCCACCAAAATTGCTCTTTCAAATCCTGATACATCTTTGTTCCTCCGGGGTGGATAGAATAAAGAGTATCATGAGCTTCCTTCATGATAACCTCCTTCAGCTCCGAATTTGCTGGTACACAGATACGTCCTTTTTACCATAGTACCCCTTCTTCGTCTTCGGTGAATCCAGGTACCTTTCCTGTACCAATACGACGTTTGATTTCGTCGATACTTTCATTTCCCTTCTGGGCTTCCTTGATTTGGCTAATCAAAGTGGGTTAAAGTTCAATGCTAGCTAAAATCCTTTGCTAACAAATTCAGTTCTGAACTGCTCTAATTCTTCATACAAACTGGGTTACTTCTCCTTGATCATGGTGTTAAGCCTACACGGCAATCTGCTAAGAGCATCCGCTACCACATTGGCTTTGCCGGGGTGATAGTGAATGTCAAGGTCCTAATCCTTGATTAACTCTATCCATCTTCTTTGCCTCATATTCAGCTCCTTATGAGTGAAGATATACTTCAAGCTCTTATGATCTGAGTAAATCTCACAGTGATTACCCATCAAATAATGACGCCATGTCTTCAGTGCTAGAACTACAGCTGCTAGCTCAAGATCATGGGTCGGATAGTTCTGCTCATGCAGCTTCAGTTGTCGAGACAAATAAGCGATGACTTTTCCTTCTTGCATCAATACACATCCTAGACCAATCTTGGATGCTTCGCAATACACATAAAAGGGCTTCTTGATGTCTAGCATGACCAAAATTGGGGCTGATACCAATCTCCTCTTCAGCTCCTAGAAATTGGCTTCACATTTGTCTGTCCATTCAAACTTCTTGTCCTTCTTCAACAATTGGGTCATTGGTCGGGCCATGCTCGAGAATCCTTCTACGAACTTGCGGTAATATCCCGCTAATCCGAGAAATGCACGGACTTGGGTTTGAGTGGTTGGGGCTTCCCATTCTTCGACATCTTTGATCTTGGCGGGATCAACAGAGACTCCTCCGGCAGACACAATATGTCCTAGGAATCCTACCTCTTTCAGCCAAAACTCACACTTGCTGAACTTGGCATATAACTGATGCTCTCTCAAGGTTTGTCGGATCACTCTCAGATGTTTCTCATGCTCTTCTTCCAACTTGGAGTAGTTAAGTATGTCGTCGATAAACACAACCACAAACTTATCTAGGAAATTCATAAAGATCTTATTCATGAGATTCATGAAATAAGCAGGGGCATTGGTTAATCCAAAAGACATAACCGTATACTCGTATAAACCATAGCGAGTAGTAAAGGCGGTCTTCAGAATATCCGTTGCACGAATCTTAAGTTGGTGATCACCAGTCCTAAGATCAATCTTTGAGAATACCTAGGCTCCAGTCAACTGATCAAATATATCCTCTATCTTTGGCAAAAGGTACTTGTTCTTGATGGTGACATCATTCAACTTTCTGTAATCTGTGCATAGACGGTTGCCTCCATCTTTCTTGTCGACGAATAACACTGGTGATCTCCATGGCGATGCACTTGGTTGAATCAAACCTTTGGCTAGCATAGCATCCAATTGCTTCTTCAGTTCCACTAACTCTAAGGGGTTAATGCTATAGGGTCTCTGGGCTATGGGTCCGGTTCCGGGGATTAGTTCGATAATGAACTCAATATCCCTATCCGGGGGCATACCTGGCAATTCATCTGGGAATACGTCGGGGTATTCACAGACTACTCTGACTTGGTCTATGGTAGGCAAGGCTACACTCTGGTTGCACTTGAATTGACGAGGTAAGGTTTCAGAGATATGCTCTATTGTGACTCCAGAACTACTGGTCATGGTGATGGCTTTCTTAGCAGAGTCTATCAATCCTTTGTGCCTTGACATCCAGTCCATACCTAGTACTACTTCCAATCCTTTGGTTCCAAGTACAATTAGGTTGGCATAAAAATCTATACCATGTATTCTGATAGGTACAACTTTGCAAATTTTTCTAGCCTTGGTTGTTGAACCGGGGATTTGAACTATCATGACATGCTTCAGGTTGGTTGGACGAATCTTACTAGTTCATGCAAATTCTTCGGTGACAAATGAATGCGATGCTCCCGAATCAAACAATACTCTTGCTAAAACTAAGTTGACAGAAAACATACCCAGCACTACATCTGGCGCTTCCTGGGCTTCTTCTGCATTCATGTGGAAGAGACGGCCGTTGCGGTTGTGAGGGTTCCCTGGGGCAAATCTCCTTCCTGGTTGAACACGATGCTGCTGCTGCTGAGCTAGGGCATTCACATTGGGATTGGCTGCAGTCTTATTGGGACACTCATTGGTGTAGTGACCTTTCACTCCACACTCGAAACAAGTGATCTGGGACTTGTCCTTGACTACGACAGGTACAACATTGCTGCCAGTTCTGGGTGCAGTGTTGCTGTTGTTGTTGTTGTTGTGGTTCTTGGGAGGTGCACGGTTGAAATTGTTGGCATTACTGAGTTGTGATTGTTTCCTCTGGACTTCACATTGCCTCCGCTACAGTTGGGGTAGCTTGGGCGAGAATTTGGGGTCGGTTGTTCCTTGGTGCATATCCTGGTGAAGGGTTGGGACGGTACTTCTAGTGACTATTGGATCCAGACTGCTGCATCATACGATGCTTGCAGTTGTCGTTTGCCTGGTTAATCTTCCCTTCCATCTGGATGGCAGAGTTGACTAGCTCTTCGAGATCCTGGAAACGGATGTTGACGAGGACAGTCTGCACCTCATCATGCAGTCCGTTCAAGAATCTCTCCTTCTTCTTGGCCTCCGTGTTGATCTCATCGGTGCATACCTGGCAAGTGACAGGAATCTGTCATGGTACTCCACCACAGTCATTCTTCCTTGCTTCAACTCGCGGAACTCATCTCTCATTCTGTTGACTAGACCTTGCGACACGTGGGTGCGACTGAACTTGACCTTGAATGCTTCCCATGTCATCACTTGACCATGGTTCATATTGCGGATGCTATTCCACCAAGCTCTTGCATCTCCTGCCAGATAGTGGGTGGCGAACAGAAGTTTCTCATTTTCATCAAATCGGGCAACTTCTAAGATGTTTTCCATGGTCTGTAACCAGTCATCAGCATCTAATGGGTTCTCAGATTGATTGAAGATTGGGGGATTAGTATTCTGAAAGTTTTTGAGTTTGGATCCCTGGTGATCCTGATTTCCATGCCCTTGGTTGTTGAGAGCCATCTGGGCGATCTGTTGAAGTGTTGCTAAGTTGGCTTGGCGTTCTGCCCTGCTTGCTTCACGGTCTGCGATGAGATTCTGCAAGATCTGCAGCATTGGGTCTTGCGACGAGCTGCTCCCTCCTTGGTTTCCACGAGTCATCTGAAGATTGAGATATAGGGGTAAGAGGGAAATTCTAAGGTTCATGGTTTTGGGGTTTTCAAATCTAAAACTTTGAGTTAGACTCAGGTTTTTCAACTAACTTCATTTTCATTCATGCAAGCAAGCACACGATACAACACACACCACAACAATCAAAAGGGAAAACAGATGGTTTGAAGAACCATTCTGCAAGCTAAGATACAGTGAGATCGATACATCTCATGCTACGACAGTGCTCTAGTGCATCTACTCATCGTCGATGAAGTCGGAGTCCTCATCATTAGTGTATAAGTCCACGGCATCCTCTGCCAGAAAATCATCATCATTGCTGAGGTAAGAATCCATGTCTCCCTGGATGTCTTCACCCTCATCTTCTTCTTCCTTGGCGGCAAGCTGAGCTTCCTGCTCCTTGACGGTCTTCTCGAGGTCGGCCACCTTCTTGCGAAAACGGGCGATGGTGCGATCCTTCTTGGCACGCTGGCGGAGAAGAGACTGACGGTCTTGGACAAGTAGTGCGAAAGTCTGGGCCTTCTGGTCGGCAATGGCAGGTTGGCTAACTCCCTGGCATTGTCCAGTTCCTGTTGTCTGTCGTGAAGCAAGAAGTCAAGGTTCTCCACTTGACGCCTCAACTCAGGGTGGCCCGGCATCTCCATTGGCATTCCCATGAAATCACGTCTTGCATAGTGGGCAAAACGGGTTCCTTGGGTCTTGTTGACGCTGAGGGCACATAGACGTGCGAGAGCTTCATGCATTGGCCTGGCTAATCTATCTAGCCAGTTGTTCTCTCTCACAGAGAACTCAATTCTTCCAGAAGTTGGTGCTTCAATGCTTCCTCTAAGATCTACGGTGACTAGCCACTGTAAGTCTCCTCCTGGGGGTCCTGGAAGTTGAGCTCCAAGAAACTCCAAGTGCGGGCGTCCCAGTAACTCTGACAGTGAATCCAGATCCCCAGAAGATTAGCTGACCTCCATTTCCCAACTGGTAAAACTTGCTGAACTGAGTCTCCATCTACAAGAATTAAGGATGAGGAAGTTAGTGAAGTGATCAAGTTTGTCAAATTTTAAGTAGTAGTGTAAGAATTTTGAGTATCATGAATTTTTTTTGAGAAAGAATCCACAAGGGTAAGAGAGGAGATAGTTTTTCGTAAATACTCACTTTGGTTTTGAAACTAAGTTTTTGTTTGACGTCCATTCTAACTAGGGTCTCCTATGGTCAGGATGGCTCTGATACCAACTTGTCAACACCCGGATTTTTAATCCCAGATGCCCGTTATGCCATACCTTGCAATCCTAGGATTACCATTCTTGGGAGACATAACGGATTGGATATCACAGTACATTATCCATTACAAACCATACATAAGGTCTTACACAAATAAGGATCTCATGATCCAGTCTTAATACAACAAGCATCGGAAATAAAAGATAAGCATAGCGGTGGGGTCCATCTTCAGGGGCACAGGCAATGCTGACGAAGGCAGATAGTCCTAGTTATCATAGCCGTCCTGGTGGCCATCATCTTGATAGTCTCCTTCATAGTCTGGCCATGATAATAGCCAGGGACAAAAGCCATGAGTATTCTTTAAGTACTCGCAAACTACCACTAACAAGTATAAACTTCTAAGTTAAAGTGCTAACTCTAAGTTTAACTATAAAGTTAAGTTTGAAACCTAAGCTGAGTTCAGAAGCAAAGAAAGATAAAGTAAAGTTCTAGAATCACTTAAGTTGGGAAGCTATTGTTATAAACACAACCCTGTTGTGGTCAAGTCAAGATTCATCATTCATATCAAGTTGTTTAGAAAACATCTGACAACGAAACAGTATGGCCATTCGAACTGTCCATAACCGCGGACGCGGCTATTCGAATAGGTTGACACTCTGCAGAGGTGGTACACTTTCACCACAAGATTCGATACATCTGTCAGGGATAACCCTGAATCATCATACTTAGTATGCAGGTAATCAAACATAACCTTCCCTTTACACACCCTAGTATAAGCACCTCTCCTATGAGCATGCCCTCCCAACCATGACCATCACTCATCTTGGGCACTGGCATAGGTGGACATCATGAGAGGTAGCCTCAACTCAGATCTCTCCCGTGAGGGAACTAATACTAATGCATATAAATTTCCAGCTAAGCCTTACCCAATTCAGGTAGTGTGGTTTTAAGGTAAATTTGGAATGGTATCGCATCCGAATCCAACCATCAGTTTTATAAAAGGGTTAAGGCTCATGCCTCAACATTTTCATCATCATCAACCATTTGTGTTTCTCAACACATGTCAAAACATCTCAATAGAATGACACATCATTTCAAGGTTTTCATAATTCATTTTCACCAAGTGTTCCCATCTAAAGTGACTCAGGTTTTTGATCTACTCTAACTACTAAGTTAAGAGTGTTCACTAAGGTGGAAAAGATGGGTTCAATCTCATGCCATAGAATGACATCTAAAGGGTTCTAATTAGGTCAAGTTTTATACTTTTTATGCTACCTTCAAACTAAGTAAAGAACTTTGTGTAAACTAAGGGAAGTAAAACTTGTAAATAAAACTTGGGGTACTAATAGTCAAAGGAGTGTGATCAAAGCATGCCTAAGGCATCTTTGCTAAACCATCTAGTTTGGTCCTAACTTGCTAAGCACTAAACTTGCAAGTGTTAGCTTGCACTGTTAATGGTGGCTTGCAAGTACAACTTGCAAGGGTTAATATTGGATAGTGCTAGCTTGCCTTGGTTGGTGCAGTGGTTGAAGTTTTCTTCTTCTTCTTCTTCTTCTTCTTCTTGGTAGAACTCCTCCTCCTCGAAAGCTTGGTCGGTACTATCGTCTATAAATACATAGGGAGTGCACAATCACCAAACAATACTTAACTAGGCTAAGTAGCATTCTAAGACACACATTTGATGATCTATTATCATCACAAGCATTACAAGTTTAATTCCTTAGTTTCATTCTTTTTATTTTAGAAAAGTAATTTCTACTCATTGAAAAATTAACTAAGATTTAATATTCACCACTTAAGATAATGGATCATGTGGACACATGTCATCACCACATATCTTAACACATGGGAATGAGAATTAAAGGTTGGATCAATATTACTTTGGTTTAAGTTCATTATTTAATGATTTAAAGTGACTAGAAATGCCTATATAGCATTATTTTGGTACTAGTCCAAAGTCACTGCATGTAAACCTTAATATTATTACATATTTAGATAGATATAATGAAATTTGATTTTTGAGAGTTGGAATCAACTCAAAAGCTAACTTGGTTGATTTTATAAAAATGTTGCAAATTGCAAATGCTTCTGTCTTCTTATTTTTATTAGGAGAGATCTATAACTCTAATTGAATTAAATCCAACGGGCTTGGATAAATCATCTTAATACCTTTTAGGAAAAATTTGTTTCATGCAATTTGGATTTGTCAAACTCCCAAAATTGAATTTTAAAATAGTGGACATAAACTAGATTTCACTAAAAAGAAAAATCCAGATTTGAACGGGTGGACTAGCGCGGGAAAAGACTTGGGCCGGCCCAGTGGCGCTCTGCGGCGTAGGGTTCAGCTAACAGGGGGGTCCCGCTTGGTAGCGGCACTTAACACGCGAAATGGTACGCGCGCTGTGGGCCGTATTATTAGAAGGGGAATCTACGGCTGAGGGTCGTCGTCGACGACGAACAGGTCACCGAGGAGCTCGAACGCTAGCGGCTCGGTGGGGGTCTGATGGGGACGTACCAGGGCTCCAGCGGGGTCAGCGAGGTGGGAAAATGAACAGGAAGACGACGGCGAGGCGAGGCGCAGTTGCGGCGGAGATTGGGGTGGTCGCAATCAGCGGCGCCATTCTCCTCCTACTGCGGCTGCTCCGACTCCAATTCCAGCGAGGCAGAGCTCTCCTTGCTCCGACTAGAGGTGGGTGAGGTTCAGAGAGGTGAGGGGAGTGGAATGGTGTGGAGAGAAGAGGCTAGGGGGCTCCTTTTATAGGCCCGACGGTGAGACCGAGCGGGATGGGGAGGCGACGGTGGTGACATGGCTACGGCGGGGTAGAGGCATGGCTGCAGGTGGCGATCGACGTGCGGTTCCCTGGCGGTGCGCTAGGCATTGAATGCGGCCGTAGGGGCGGTGGCATGCGGTCTGTGCGAGGTGGCGCTCTGAGCAGCAGAGGCGGCGGTGTCCACGGCGAGCGGTGGCTGTGAGGCGTTGGGCGGCTAGCGGGGGTGTCTGGGGTGTTCTCCAGGTCGTGGCGGAGCAGCAGGCGCGGGCTGCGACCAAGGGGCGGTCTGTGCAAGCGGGGACAGAGCGCGCTCTGGGGGCGGCACCGGCATGGTGCGGTGGCACTGGGCGCGGGCTTTCCTCGGTTGTCCACGGCAGGGCTTGGCTCGGGCAGGGGACAGAGAGGGGCGGTGAGGTGTGAGCTACCTCCTAGACATGGAGAGAGAGGCGGGAGAGGGCTGCTACTGCGAGTGCACGGTCAGCCGGCGAGAGGTGGCTCGGCATGGCTGTGCAGTGCAGCTAGGAGGTAGGGGAGAGGCTGGTGTGGGTCTGGTCAGGCTTGAGGGGGACAATATGATCAAAGCACTTCAAATTTGCTAGACAAAATCAGCCCAAAACAGTATTAGTTAGGCCATAATGATCTTGCCAGCAAGGTGTTTGACAAAATGGCCGAAAGAGAAAAAGTTTTGTATTTTGGTTTCAAATTTTTTGAGTGATCTCCACTAGTGCTAGGTAGTGTCTGGTTACAAGGGTTTTGAAAGTGGAGCTCAAATAGAGGGGTTTTAAAACAGAGGTGATCTATGCATATGCATTAGATTCAATTTTCAAATGCTATTTAAAATAAGTAAAAGAATGTTTTTAGCAGATCAAAAGGTGGGCCTTGGTACCTCATTATGTTTACTAGTAAGGGGTACAAAGATCAAGGATTGTTTCTGTTAAGAAATGAGTGCTAGGAGCACTCAAAGTAGTGTAGTGGATTAAAATGGCCAAAATGACCATTCCTCCTTTTTAATTCTTTTTGATTTGATTTTCTTTAGGAAAAGTTTGGGAAAGATGTAGATGATGTTTAAATCACCTAAGAAACATTTTACAAGCATTGGATCACTCAATCATGGCAATTCAAAGAACTCCTATTTTAAATGCACACATATATGAATGCTTTCATTTTAAATTTGGAAAAGTTTTTGTTAACCCCATTTTTGGTTGATTTGATCTTGATAAGCTTGGATTGAAGTTTTGGGATGTTACAGATGCACTACCCACATATAATTTATCTTTCTCTAACAAGTACATGCATACTTTATTTCTATCTTTTATTCCATCAGATGTTTTGCACAGCTACAAGTGAAACCGAACGCCCTAGGCCCTCTCTCCATCATCAACAACAACAAAAAGACGCAAGCTATTGGTCAAGTGAAAACACAAAAGGAATTCTAAAACTTCCAAAGGTCCGTTAAAGTAACTTCACTACGCATTCGCTTCCCAAGGATGCGATAACCTAGGTCTACTAGGGAAAAAGAAGCTATACTACATCTATAATCCGGATCGAAGGTATCAACCCTTTTTCTGGTGTCGTTGCTGGGGAAGCAATAGCTACCCCAGTGTGGTTATTAGGAACCTTGCTAGTTTTAATTCTTGTTTTTAATTTTGTTAGTTTGCTTTCAGTCGTTATTTGATAAACCAAAAAAATTAGTTAGGCTTTAAAATTCTTGCTTTTACTATTACAATTCTTTATTTAAGATAACCCCAAAACATAGGAAATATGGCTGAAAATAAGCCTGGGGAGTTTGCTACTCCCAACAATGATTATTTGCAAACTCCTATTACTCAGCCAGCAATTACTGCTGATGACTATGAAATTAAGCCCCATTACTTAAATTTGGTTCAACATAATCAATTTGGAGGCTTTTCTGTTGAAGACGTAGGTATACACTTGAATACTTTCACTGAAATATGTGATATGATGTGTATTAAAGACATTGACCCCGATGTGGTCAAATTACGTTTATTTCCTTTCTCCCTAAGAGGGGGAGCAAAAGAATTGTTGCTATCTTTGCCTAGAAATACTATTACATCATGGGTGGGATGTACTTCCTTATTTATGACTAAATTTTTCCTAGCTGCAAAGACTATGCAACTCAGATCTAATATTACTGGCTTTAGACAGGAAGAGCGTGAGCCACTAGCGCTTGCATGGGAGAGGATGAAAGAATGCATGAGAAACTGTCCTAGTCATGGGATGGAAGATTGGTTAATTCTCCATCTATTTTATAATGGTCTTAATCCTGTGTCTAAGTCTATGTTTGATACTGCAGGTGGAGGAACGTTTATGGGTAAACATATTACTAAAGCAAAGCAACTGCTAGACGATATGCAAGACAACCATGCCCAATGGCATGTGGATAGATCAAACACGAAGAAGGTGAACTCCATCTGACCACAAGAAAATGAAGAACTCAATGCTAAATTGGATGAACTCATATTATCCGTTAAAGGTAAGGAAACCCAGGTAAGAGCCATCCCTGAAACAAATATTGAAGAAATAGACTTCGTAGCTCGTAATGATTATAACCCTGCTTGGATGAAGAATTACAATCCTAACTTTCAGAAACATTATTCTAGTCCTGCAGGTAATTCTAATAATAATATGGGAACTAGTAGTGGTAGTCTCCAAGAAACACTAAAGTTTTTTATAGACTCACAAAATGAACAAAACAATATTCTTGTTAAAATAATGGAAAACCATGATGCTATGCTTGGTAAATTATCTAACCAAGCTGTTAGTTTGAGAAATGATTTGCAGGTTCTCCAAGAAAGAACGAGGATCGTTGAGGCACAACTAGGTAAGATAACTGAGAGTCAAACTGTCATTCTAGCTAAAATTGCAGGTAAAGCTGAGCGAAATCCTGTTGAAGACCTCAAGATGATGAGAATTCAAAGGGAGGAACCTGAAGAACTTGACTATAGTAATGCTCCTTCACCAAGCTACACCGTTGAAGATCTCATAAAAAGGATCAATGTTAAGATTCCGATGAGTCAAAGTAGTGAGGACACTATGTACCAGCACTTTTGTTAATCAGGTAGAAATAAAGGTACGTGAGCTTGAGGAAGAATATAAGCAAATTGCTGAAAAATTACCTCTGAAGTTAGATGACACATTTGAGCCTACTATTAAGATTAAAATTGGAACCAATGAGATAGCTGCACTTTGTGATCTAGGTGCAAGCGTCTCAATAATTCCAAAGAGTCTTTTTAACAAGTTAAATCTTGGCTCCTTTCAAATCACTGTGTTAAAATTGCATATAGAAGATTCTACCTACAAACGAGCTATAGGAATTAAGGAGAATACTTTAGTATACATTAAAGGCTATCCTACTCTCATTCATTTTGTTATTGTTGACATGCCTGAAGATGCTACTGCTCCTATTATATTAGGTCGTCCTTTCTTAAGAACTATTAAGGCTTTGATAATCTACATGAAGGGAACGTGAAGCTTCAATTTCCTTCGTGGGATCCTTTTGTTATCCATTTCCCCAGGAAGAAGAAAGCCAAGCATGATGGAAAGGAGGCCATCACTTTGAAGGCCAATTACTTTGGAGTGGGTGTTCCACTCATTTGGCCTAAGTAAGCAACATTGAGGGCAAGCTATTGACCATAAAAGAAAGCTTCATGGGAGGAAACCCATGTGAAATAAAGGTTTGAGTAAAGTTTTTAGTTTTAGTTTAAGTTTATGTTTAATAAAGAGTGCTAGAAAACTCCAATCAAGGAGAAGAAGTTCGGTAGTATTAAAAATCCTGCTTTATTCATGCTGTTGTTGGTCGATAATATTTACTGTCAATTTTCTGTCAAAAACAATGTATATCACTAAGTTATAGGAAAATAAATAGTTTTCGAAGAACCAATTTTTTTGATGCACACGGAGAGTTTAACGACCGACTATACATCGGGAATCAAAATTCCGGTCATATAGCTCCAGTCGTACAGATATCCTTGCCATCTAATTTTTTTATTTAATATGTACCGAGAGTTTAACGACCAACTATATGGAGGGAACAAAAATTCCGGCCGTATAGCTCCGGTTGTATAGATATCGATTCCTCCGTACAATTTCTTTTCAAATTTTCTAAGAGTTTAACGACCAACTATACAATGGGAATAAAATTCTAGCCGTATAGTTCCGATCATATAGATATTGATGCCTCTGTACATTTTCTTTCCCAAGGACAGACAGTTTGACCACCAACTATACGGCGGAAACATTTTGTTGCGGCCGTATAGTTGCGCCCGTATAGCTGTGCCGCTAGGAGGAAACCCTAATATTTTGATAGAAGGCCAACTGTACGACAGGAACGCATTGTTCCAGCCGTATAGTTGCGCCCGTATAGTTGCGTCCGACCACAAAAACGCACGGGAAGGTACCTCCAACTCCAAAACTTGAATCCTTTTTCTCTCTTCTACCTCCAAATTCTCTCAAAACCTCAAGAGATCTTCATATCTACTCAATTTCGTTCGATTTCCTCGCACACAAGTGATCTACGGTATGTTTCTCCTCCGATCCTCCAATTACTTTTTGCAAATTCATCTTCGATCTACTATCATTATCAATCTAGGGTGAGACCTACTATGAACTAATTGCCATAGTTTTCTTGCCTAGATTATTATTTTGAGGAGATTATTTAGTGTCCTATGATGAGGAATACGATGCACTTACTGTTGTTGGATCAAAAAGTTTTTTTGCCTTTCTTCAATGTTTTAGATGATGAACACAAGGAACCAAACTCGTGCTTGTGCCACCGCTAGCACTTCTTGGGCTTCCGCTCAAGAACGTATGGGGATACAGTTCAGTGATGAGCCCCAATGTGATCGTTTCAACATGATCAAGAACCGCGAAGTGAAGGCCACCCAAGTGGGCTTGCCCCATTATATTGAACCAACTCGGTATTTCTAATGACTTCAATTTACTTTGCAATAGAGCTGGCCTGCAAAACTTTGTGTACAATGATGTGCCTACTTATCGCCACTTAACCATTGAATTTCTAAATTTGTTGCAAAGCACCGTTAGACAATGGCAAGGAGATGACACTATTTCTTTCTGACTTATGAACAACAACTACACTTTAACATTAGATGAATGGTGCGCATGTTTTAATTTGCCAAAGAATGATGTTAATGCCTTACACGCATCCTTTATTGGCTTAGAACTTACCCCCGAACAATACTATAATGGAATGAGTTTCACTACTAGAGTGAACATGGGGAAGAATATTCAACATCCTACAATTCACCATTTGTTCTATGTTATTGCTAACACCTTGTAGGCACGTAAAGAGTTCACGAGACTCAACAAGGAGGACATCCTAGTCCTCACAAAGGCTGCTTACATTAACTGCGGCTGGTCACTCAACTTGGGTGCCATCCTTGTGTGCTTCTTGGAGAACCAAGCCTCCCAAAGCCAAGGACCAATCACAGGTGGAGGCATCATCATCGTGCTTGCCACTGCCCTAGGCATGACCTAGGTGAGTTGCAACCTGTGCTAGGTGAGGCACGTGCTGGTTTCTCCACTTTGAAAGCTTATGGAATGCTTACTAGGAGAGGTGGTGTTTATTATCTCCATATTGCTAGAGCTGAGCGTCTCTACCCTGCTCCTATGCCTAATGGTCTTTCCTCTATCGAGGAAGGACGTTTGCTATATCACTTGGAGGTTGAGCAACACCAACCCGAGGAAGAGATTCTGGAGGAGGATGAGGACCAAGAGGAGGAACAAGAAGTTCCTTATCAAGAGGAGCAGCCACAAACTCGGTTCGCTACATACCAAGACTTCCAAGGACTTGGAGGGACTGTGGAGAGGATGCATAGCCTCTCTTTGAACCTCCGAGAATCAACTAGTAACCTCTCAACTCAATTTGCGAACTGGAGTAATGACTTTTTCCCACCACCACAATGATTTTAAGGGCTTACAAAATCCTAAGCTTGGGGAAGTTTCCTTATGTATATTTATTTGGCATTCATTTACTTTTATTTATTTGGAGGTTGTGTTTTTATTTGGGTTTATAAGCACTCATGTTTGTTTCCCCAACACCTTATTTTTAGTTATTTCTATTTTCTTTTGAGATTTGTAGCCAAGCTTTGCCACCAATTTTCTATTCTTTAAACTCCCTCTCTTAAAAACCACAAAAATATTTCTCCATTTCTCCATTTTTCCTTATTTTCCCTCTTTCTTTTCTTTTTGCCTCTAGGTTTTGATGTATTTGCAGGAGAGTGATCGACTTCAAGTTTCCAAGGAGCAAATAAAAAAAGAGAGAAGTGGAACCAAACATGAGAGGTATGCCTTATGACTCCCCACTTTTGAAGTTTGAGAAACCCATGCTAGTTAGTAGTAAATGTTGAGATATTATATTGGTGGAGTGATTCTTTGAATTGTAGTAAGATTTTTCGTTTGCATGGGTATTTAATTGGGTACATTTTGTTCCAGCTCTCGTAATTAACCAAGTCTTGCCTAAAAATTGCTAAACTATTGTAATAAGAAAAAGTCTCACAATTGAAGGCTTGGGTGTTGTAGTGCTTAGTCTTGAAGGTTTATTTTTAGAGACACCCAACACCACTGAAAATATTGATTGACTTGATAGCTCTCTTTGAAAGGATTTGTTCGATTCAATTAATGTTTAGCGGTTTTTGTAAAAATGCCAAAGTTTGTCTTGTTAATCATAAGAATGATATAGCTTTATGCGTGTCAAACTTCATGGGATGCCAACAACTCTGCTGGCCTACGAACAATCTTCATGGAGGAAACTCCTAGATTTCGGCTATGAGTTGATTAAACACTTGTAGTAGCAATTCTATAGTGGGTAAGATTCTTGACACTCCCGGGTAGCTGTAATCATGTTGGAATCACTCCTCTGGCTATTATGAGTAATCATTATACAAAAGGAACAAAAACCTTAGTGATGCCATGAGTGTCCATCACAGCCCGATAAACTAATAAAAATCTATGGCATGCTCTGGATTACTCAAAAGCTCAAATTCTTAAAGGACAATGAATAGACAAGTAGTGCTTGAAAAGTCTTGATTTATTGATGTGGGAGAATTGAGATACTCTAGTGTATATGCTTTTGATGACAACTCTCACACTCTCAACTTACATGATTATACTTTATCGTTCAAAGGCAAGCCTATGAGTTGATTACATGACATGGAATAAAGTTTATTCATTTGAATCATTCATGTTGACAATCATTTTGTTGCACTATGAGGATGCATAAAACCCATATAACACGCTTGCCATTACTCTATCTATGCTGAAGTTTTTCAGATTTATGAAGTGGAGGAAACATGAGACTACTAATCATGAGTAATATCACCATCTCGTTATTTTAGTTTAAATGCTGAGTTCCTTTTTTATTTTGGTTTTCTTTCTCGAGGACGATCAAGTTTAATCTTGGGGAGGTTGGTGGCTCTGAAATATAGCTAGCCACGTCCACATTTAAACTAGATATTATTCATAATTTTGATGAAATATCTCTCTAAATCCTTCCACTAATGCCTAATATTCAAAGGGGTATGCAATCCTTTATTTTATATTTTTCCTGCACAGATAATGTCGTTTAAAGATGGGAATCACTACATTAAAGTCGGAGATACGAGATTTCCAACAACCATAAGAAACCAGGAGCAGTGAAGCGAAGGCAGACGCTTTAACGACCAACTATATGACCGAAGCAAAATTCCGGCCGTATAGCTCTAGTCGTATAGTTGGAGCCACCACCATTAAACAAAACAACTTTCATGAAGGGACCCCTATATAAAGAAGCCTCGGGCAATGTGAAAACAAGCCAGACCTCGCCAAAAAGTCTCTGCCGCAGATCACCAGCCACCTCTAGGTCTCAAAACCCTTATCGATCTCCATTGCCATATTCCACCACTTGTAGTAGTAGATCTCTTCTCCGATTGGCGACATGGTAAGACTATTGCTATAAATATTATGATTTTCATTACAATGTTTATGATTGTATTCTCATCTCTATGTTTGAATAATTCTTCTTGGGCTAAGGGCTTCGGCCTAGACATGTAGCGTTTGTGCATGTTATTTATCATAGATGGGATCGTGTATTAGTTTGTATGACATGATGATTATTGTATCCTCTCTTGCCTCAATCCAAGAACTTGTCAGATACCCAAGACCCTGAGGGTTGAGCCAGGTGTAGGGAGTATGAGTAATGACTGATCTGCAGGTTGGGAACCCCAGTGACAAAAGGGGTAGTACGGCTGTATGTGAGGGATTTACTTGGGATTAACGGTGACATCACTATGCATATCATTAGTTCTCTTACTTCTATGGATGAGACTAGTAGGTTATTGCTATAAGCGGTTGCGGAGGCAATAGCAATTATGGATGCACTGCCCACATATAATTTATCTTGCTCTAATAAGTACATGCATACTTTATTTCTATCTTCTATTCCCATCAGATGTTTTGCATAGCTACAGGTGAAACGTAACGCACTAGGCCCTCTCTCTCCATCATCGACAACAACAAAAATACACAAGCTATTGGTCCGGTAAAAACACAAAATGAATTCTAAAACTCCCAAAGGTCCGTTAAAGTAACTTCACTATGCATTCTCTTCCCGAGGATTCGATAACCTAGGTATACTAGGGAAAAAGAAGCTATACTACATCCATAATCAAGATCGAAGGTATCAGGAGGCCTCGAAGGCTGCTGGTGTAGAACTTGCCATAGTGGGCTTTTTCAGGATCGTCGGGCCATCCTTGTTAATGCAGTCGTGTATTTCGTGAGTTCGTCAGCGTGGTTCGTTTCCTCGGCAATGATGTTGTCAGCGAGCTTGGCGCCATTGTCCTCCCTTTCCACGGCCATGTCAGGGTCGCTGTGGACGGTGATGATGTCGCGTGGCCCCGGGAGATTCATTATGTTGTAGGCGTAGTGGGGGGCTGCCATGAACTTGGCGAATTCCTACCGCACCAGCACGCAGTGGTATGGGTTTCAGAAGTTCACCAACTCAAAGATGATTCACTCGGTGCGGTAATTGGCGAGGGTGTCGACGGTGACCATCAGCGTCACCTTGCTGATTGGATATGTTTTCCGACCCGGGACAATGTCGCGGAAGGTGTAGAGTGTTGACTCGACCATCTACTGCGGGAGCTGCAGCTACCTGCAAGTGTCTAGGTACATGATGTTGATGGATCTTCCCCATCCATCAGGGTCTTGGGGAGCGAATAGTCAACCACTTTGGGCTTGACGAACAAGGCGACTCGCCTTGGATACTCGATCTTGGGTGCGTGATCTTCGTGACACTAGGTGATGCTTTGCTGACTAGTTGAGCCAGAACGGAATGTCTACTTGTGTAACCGCATTGACAGCGACTACGCGGGCGAGCACCTTCTTCTCGCGCTTCGGGCCGAGTCCGGTGAATGTGCACAGCGAGCCGACCATGTTGCCGAACCCACTGACATTGATGTTGTCTCTTGCAGCTCACTTTTGGGGCCCTCCTTGTCGTGCCTTGCCTTCTCGATCTCCTTGATAAAGTGACAATCGGCGGTAATGTGGGTCTAGGGTTTCCTTTCCCTTCCGTGGTAGAGACAGGGTTGGTCAAGTAGTGTCACGGGGTCAAATTTCAGCCTCACGGTGTTGTTGTTGTGGTCATTGCCTACATCACAACAAAAGGTTTTGGGGTCGTGCTGCCCATTATTGGCGTTGGCAATGAAGTCAGCTTTGTCATCACCATGGTGTTTGCCCGAATGGTGAGTGTTGCTATAGCGTAGCTCGCGGTGCATGTTGGCATCGTGGCCACTGACACGACGTCTTCCACCAGAATTGTCATCTGAGTTTTGGTTTGAGTCTTCCTCCGCATAGTGCTTGGTGATCTCGAGGAGGTCGGAGATGTTTTCTTGCGTTCGATAGACTCTCTTGATCTTGGCGACCAGAGGTTTGTACTGGCATGCGTTCTTGAAGAAGTAGACCGCGGTGTCCGGGTGGATGCTGGAAGCATTGATCCACACATTCTGCCAGCGCTGGACCCAGTGGCAAGTCGACTCGCATGGTCCCTAGATGCAGTGTTCTAGGTCCTCGGTGGTGGTGGCGCATGTGTAGGATCCCTCGAAGTGCTTGTTGATGGTGTCTCACATCTCCTCCCATGAGTCGATGTTGTTCTCGAGGAGGGTGTTGATCCATTGGCGAGTCACTCCCTCCATCATCTGGGGGAGGTAGTGGTCAGCGAGTAGGTCTGTATGCCCCTCAATTCTCACCGCCATGTGGTATGTGTCAATCCACACTATTGGCTTGTATGTGGGATCGTACTTCTCGATCTCTTTTGGCCCCCTGAAATTGTCAGTCTACCTTTTGCCTCGAACCATTGGTTCAAAGCACTGTGGGCCGATCCGGCTGAGGGAGCCCCTTGGCTCGGGCGCTCGGTCGCCACGGTTGGAGAGGGTGTGCTGCATATCGTTCCTCTGGCAAGCTTGCCAGGCTTAGTTGGCAACGGTATGTGTTCATGCGTCAATCAGCTGGCCATTGGCGGTGACCATGTTGTGCACCGGTCACAGCTTGTTGGTGGAGTTTGGGGTTTGCTACCCGTGGTTGGAGCTGTTGTGGCTCGGGTGGTGGACAGTTGACGGTGCTGGTGATGATCCATTCACTGGGCAGTCGCACGAAGTAACGCGACTGCTAGTCGAGCAGGAGTACATCCGTCCCCATGAGTCGATTCCCACGGTTTACTGTTTAACTGCTCTAGCGAGTAGGGCCTCAGCATACTTGACCTGCAGTGCGCCCTCTCCTGTGAGGTGGAGGTTGGCGACTATGGCCTGTCCCATGATGAAATTATTCATCGGGGTGGAGTAGAGTGGGAGCCCATTGGCGTCGAGCTCCTATGGCGCGATCAAGATCCACAGCTGCTCCAAAGGAGTCGAGCGGCGGGGTGGTGGTGGAGCTCCGTGTGTAGGTACCCCAAGTTGGGCTACTGCTGCCTGGTGGCGTGTTGCAACAATGCTCAAGCACGGCCGCATGTGCGTGGTCGCGCGCTCGTGGTCGAAGTTCAGGGCATGGCCTTGAATGGTGGGGGTGAGGCAGTTCTTGATACTGCGTTGGTGGTAGATAGGTAGCTCCGTGCTGTTTGCGGCTCGAGGCAAAAAAAATCGCCCTTGGCGAGCTCCTTTGCCCTTGCCGCTTCTAGTTGATGGCGGTGTTCTTCGACTTCCATTGTTGTTGCTATTGGCGGAAGGTGCATGATGAAGGGGTCTGGCGGTGCACTGCTACCTTCCATATGGATGGCATTGTAGCGGTTGGATCTGGTGCGTGCCTCGTCGGGAGACTTCAATCCAAAGTTGGAGTCGAAGATACCAAGGATGGATGGATCCTCGAAGTTGTCGGTGTTGGGCACTCGCGTGATGGAGTTCACATGCAATGCGGTGGTGAAGGACCCAGCGGCTGAAGTTGGGGTCGCCGAGACGTCGTCATCGCGGAGAGCCACGTCGCTTCCGGTCGCATCACTCACGACCAACCATATTCGGAGGCGAGGAGGGTGATGGTGTGGACCTACTCCTCCGAGAGTAGATCACGTGGGGGCAATCCATTGCCGATGTTGAATCCCGTTGTTTCTGCCAGGTCGATGTCATCCATGAACCCAACAAAGAGGTTGATGGTGGCGATCGACATCACCGTGGCATGGGTGAGTAGGTGCGATGCCGGTATGTAGCTATTTGGCAGCATCTAGAGGAACCTACTTCTAGAAACCATGTGACTGGTGGCGAGCGTCCGACTGATCTGGGTGTAGGGTCTCGCCGCAGATCTCAATCTTGACTAGCCAATCCCCATGGTGGGCGCCACTTTCATGGGAATGGCCATGAAAGTTGCTAACAGGGGTAGGGATTGAGTCGATCAGGGGAAAGAGCGAGTCACCATCTGCGCATCGAGATTGAGGACAGACACAAGGTTTTACCCAGGTTCAGCCCCCCGAAGGGTAAAGACCTACTTTCTTCTTGATTGTATTGATTGCGAGTGGATTACAAGGTGCGTGAGCTCGATGGCTAGGCAACGAGTCGCTTGGAGGGGGTAGCTAATAGCACGTGAGTACAACAATTACCCTAGGGAGGTTTATATGGGGCCACCTCGCTAGGTTTTACAAGATTACAACCGAATCAGTTTAGGTTTTGAAGGGTTTGACCTAATCCGACCGGGCCTAACTAGGGTCTTGGGCCTTTAGATTCTAGTTGCCAAGCTTCATTGAAGTATCATGCCAGTCATCGTGCCAGCAAGCTGTGGTGACCAAACATACCACTACATGATGTAGTACACTATAGTCGTTGACATAATACCAATGAAGCACCATTCCACTAGTATTACATCCCTCAGAGTGGTACAACAGAAACATAGAAGGTCCAATACATGACTATAGATTACAACTCGACTCTTTACAAAAGATTCAGAGAACAATCTAGATTAAAGAGTAAGAAAGCAACTTCTTAAAAATAAGAACCAGAAATAACAACTCAGAACTAACATACTAATAAGACTAGTATCTAAACTATCTGGTTTGCAATTGCTGTTATTCCAATGCTCTATAGAAATAGGTTCTATGGCTATATATTATACCCATATCTAATCAAGAGCATCTCCTTTACTTTAGTTGATGTATCTCTTGACTCCTTTAACTTCATTGAAGAACTTGAGCTTTCGATGTTGTTTACTTTGAGTATAAGTTGGTGTTGACAACGTCTTCATCAACTTTAGAATCTAGCAAGGGTTAAGAAGGTACGATTGAGTATGAGCATACTCAACAAGTTCACTAAAAAGGAGTGTATGATGCACTATCTACAGCCACAGACCAAAGGTCGTAGGCTATGCAGGTTTTCGAAAACATTTCTTCAAAGGTTGCTTTTATTCTGAGAATCTATGTCCGTTAGTCTTCACAAGTTGATTAGAACTTCGTGGAGTGCCTTTCCTGCAACATTCACAGCTCCTTCCCAGAACAGGGAGTAACATATCACATTTTATACACTCTGCAGAGGTGTGTTGCTTTACCGATGAGAGATCCTTATCCTTGTTGCACAATCGGGCGATCTTTCCCATCCACACTTGTCAACACCCGGATTTTTAATCCCAGATGCCCGTTATGCCATACCTCGCAATCCCAGGATTACCATTTTTGCGAGATATAACGGATTGGATATCGTAGTACATCATCCATTACAAACCATACATAAGGTCTTACACAAATAAGGATCTCATGATCCAGTCTTAATACAACAAGCAGCGGAAATAAAAGATAAGCGTAGCGGTGGGGTCCATATTCAAGGGCATAGGCAATGCTGACGAAGGCAGATAGTCCTAGTTATCATAGCCATCCTGCTGACCATCATCTTGATAATCTCCTTCATATTCTGGCCATGATAATAGCCAGGGACAAAAGCCATGAGTACTCTTTAAGTACTCGCAAACTACCACTAACAAGCACTATAATTCTAAGTTAAAGGGCTAAATCCAAGTTTAACTATAAAGTTAAGTTTGAAACCTAAGCTGAGTTATGAAGCAAATAAAGATAAAGTAAAGTTCTAATCACTTAAGTGGGAAGCTAAGGTCATAAACACAACCCTGTTGTGGTCAAGTCAAAATTCATCATTCATTTCAAAGTACCTAGAAAACATCTGACAGCGAAACAGTATGGCCATTCCATCTATCCATAACCGCGGACGCGGCTATTCGAATAGTTTGACACTCTACAGAGGTGGTACACTTTCACCACAAGATTCGATACATCTGTCAGGGATAACCCTGAATCATCATACTTAGTATGCAGATAATCAAACATAACCTTCCCTTTACACACCCTAGTATAAGCACCTCTCCTATGAGCATGGCCTCCCAACCATGACCATCAGTCATCTTGGGCACTGCATAGGTGGACAACATTGAGAGGTAGCCTCAGCTCAAACCTCTCCCGTGAGGGAACTAATACTAATGCATATAAATTTCCAGCTAAGCCTTACCCAATTCAGGTAGTGTGGTTGTACGGTAAATTTGGAATGGTATCGCATCCAAATCCAACCATCAGTTTTATAAAAGGCTTAAGGCTCATGCCTCAACATTTTCATCATCATCAACCATTTTTGTGTTTCTCAACACATGTCAAAACATCTCCATAGAATGACTCATCATTCCAAGGTTTTCATAATTCATTTTCACCAAGTTTTTCCATCTAAAGTGACTCAAGTTTTGATCTACTCTAAACTACTAAGTTAAGAGTGTTCACTAAGGTGGAAAAGATGGGTTCAATCTCATGCCATAGAATGACATCTAAAGCTTAGCTAAATAGGTCAATTTTTATACTTTTTATGCTACCTTCAAAACAAATAAGGAACTTTGTGTAAACTAACGGAGGTAAAACTTGTAAATGAGACTTTGGGTACTAATAGTCAAAGGAGTGTGTTCAAAGCAGGCCTAAGGCATCTTTGCTAAACCATCTAGTTTGATCCTAGCTTGCTAAGAGCTAAACTTGCAAGGGTTAACTTGGATAGTGTTAGCTTGCCAATAGTAGCTTGCCTTGGGTAGTGTAGTGGTTGCAGCTTTCTTCTTCTTCTTCTTCTTGGTAGAACTCCTCCTCCTCAAAAGCTTGGTCGGTACTACCGTCTATAAATACATATGGAGTACAAAATCACCAAACAATACTTAACTAGGATAAGTAGCATTCTAAGACACATATTTGATGATCTATTACCATCACAAGCATCATAAGTTTAATTCAATGGTTTCATCCCTTTTTTATTTTAGAAAAGTAATTTCTACTCATTGAAAAATTAACTAAAATTTCATATTCACCACCTATAATATGGGATCATGTTGAAACATATCAATATTACTTTGGGGGAATGAGATAGAAATGTTGGATCAATATTACTTTGGTTTAAGTTCATTATTTAATGATTTAAAGTGACTAGAAATGCCTATATAGCATTATTTTGGTACTAGTCCAAAGTCACTGTATGTAAACCTTAATATTATTACATATTTAGATAGATATGATGAAATGTGATTTTTGAGAGTTGGAATCAACTCAAAAGCTAAATTGGTTGATTTTATAGAAGTGTTGCAAGGTGCAAATGCTTATGTTTTATTATTTTTATTAGGAGAGATCTATAACTGTAATAGCATTAAATCCAACGGGCTTGGATAGACCATCTTAATATCTTTTAGACAAAACTGGTTTCATGCAATTTGGATTTGTAAAACTCTCATAATTGAATTTTAAACTAGTGGACAGAAACTAGATTCAACTTAAAAAGAAAAATCAAATTTTGAATGGCTGGGCTAGCGCGGGAAAGAACTTGAGCCGGCCCAGTGGCGCTCCATGGCGCGGGGCTCAGCTGACAGGGGGTCCCGCCTGTCAGTGGGTCTTAACACGCGAAACGGTACGCGCGCTGTGGGCCGTAGGATTAGAAGGGGGATCTACAGCTGAGGGTCGTCGTCGACGACGAACAGGTCGCCGGTGAACTCAAACCCTAGCGGCTCGGTGGGGTTCTGCTAGGGATGTACCAGGGCTCGAGCGACGACATCGAGGCAGGCAAACGAATTGGGAGACAACGGCGAGCTCAGGGACGGTCGAGGTAGCTCCAGGGGTGGTCGCAATCAGCGGCACCCTTCTCCTCGAGAGGCGGCGGCTCCGGCTCCAATTCCGGCGAGCTGCTGCTCCTCTTGCTCTGGCTAATGGTGTGGGGTGGTCAGTGAGAGGTGGGGAGTGAGTGGGTGTGGAGAAAAGGGCCTGGGGAGGCCGGTTTATATAGGCCTGACGGTGAGACCGAAGGGTATGGGCAGGCGACACGGCTATAGGTGGCTAGCGGCATGGTTGCGGTTGGCGATCGACAGGCGGTCTCCTGGCGGTGCTCTAGGAAGTGAATGCGGGCGCAGGGGCGGTGGTATGCGGTCTGGGCGAGGTGGCGATCTGAGCGGCAGAGGCGGCGGTGTCCACGGCGAGCAGTGGCTGTGAGGCGTTGGGCGGCCAGCGGGGGTGTCTGGGGTGTTCCCCAGGTCATGGCGGAGTAGTGGGCGCGGGTTGCGGCCAAGGGGCGGTTTGTGCACACGGGGATAGATCGTGCTCTGCGGGCGGCATCGGCATGGTCGACCAGCTCTGGGCGCGGCGGTTTCTAGCCGTTCTTGTCTCTGGCTCTCGCCAGGGGCTGGTTGGACGGTGACAGTGGACCATTGGCGACGTGCTAGATATGACGAGAGAGGCTGGAGAGGTCTGCTGCTGCGAGTGCACGGTCGGCCAGCGAGGAGTGGCTCGGCATGGCAATGTAGTGTAGCTAGGAGGTAGGGGATGTGCTGGTGTGGGTCTGGTTGGGCTTGAGGGAGACAAAGATGATCAAAGCACTTCAATTTGCTAGACAAAAATCAACCCAAAACAGTAATAGTTAGGCCACTTTGATCTTCCCCACCAAGTGTTTAATGAAATGGCCGAAAGAGAAAAGTTTTTGAATTTTGAGTTCAAAATTTTTGAGTGATCTCCACTTGTGCTAGGTAGTCTCTGGTTGCAAGGGTTTTGGAAGTGGAGCTCAAATAGGTGGTTTTTGAAATAGGGGTGATCTATGCATATGCATTGGATTCAATTTTCAAATGCCATTTAAAATAAGTAAAAGAATGTTTTAGCAGATCAAAAGGTGGGCCTTGGTACCTCATTATGTGTACTAGCAAGGGGTACCAAGATCATGAATTGTTTTTGTTAATAAATGAGTGCTAGGAACACTCAAAATAGTGTAGTGGATTAAAATGGCCAAAATGACCATTCCTCCTTTTTAATTCTTTTTGATTTGATTTTCTTTAGGAAAAGTTTGGGAAAGGTGTAGATGATGTTTAAATCACCTAAGAAACATTTTTAAAGCAAAGAATCACAGAACCAAGGCAATTCAAATCAATCCCTATTTTAAATGCACATACACATGAATGCTTTCATTTTTAATTTGGAAAAGTTTTTGTTAACCCCAAATTTGATGATTTAGATCTTGATAAGCTTGGATTGAAGTTTTGGGATGTTACAAACCTCCCCCCCTAAACAAAATCTCGTCCCGAGATTAACAAAGAAAACTAGGAACTAAAGAGATCTGGGAACTCTGTCCTAATGTAATCTTCGCGCTCCCAAGTGGCTTCCTCCTCGGTATGGTTGCTGCACTGAATCTTGAGAAACTTGATACTCCTGGTCCTAGTGGTTCGGTAGGCTTCTTCTAAGATACGGATGGGTACTTCTCTATAGGTCAGGTCCTTGTTGATTTCCACAGCTCTGTGATCGATGTTCTTGAAAACTTCAGTCTTCTCGGGCACTTCCAAACATTTGCGAAGTAACGAGATATGGAACACATTGTGGATGGCTGACATCTCTTCAGGTAGTTCCAGTTGATATGATACTTCTCCTCGATGGTTCAGAATCTTGAAAGGTCCGATATATCTGGGGGCTAACTTTCCCTTCATACTAAAGCGTTGAGTTCCCTTCAATGGTGAAACCTTGAGATATACAAAATCTCCGACATTGAAAGTCAGGTCTCATCTTCTTTTGTCAGCATAACTCTTCTGTCTGGATTGGGCGGTCTTGAGGTGCTCACGGACTTTGTGAACTTTCTCTTCTGCTTCCCGAAGGATGTCGGGTCCGAAGATCTGACTCTCTCCTACTTGCGACCAATTCAAAGGGCTACGACACTTTCTTCCGTATAGGAATTCAAATGGTGCCATCTGCAAACTAGCTTGATAACTGTTGTTATATGAGAATTCTACCAAAAGCCAGGCAGTCTTCCCATTTTGATTCATATTCCAACACACAAGCTCTAAGCATATCCTCTAGGATCTGGTTGACTCTCTTAGTATGTCCATCTATTTGCGGGTGATACGCTGTGCTGAAGTTCAACTTGGTTCCTAATCCTTCTTGGACTTTCTGCCAAAATCTTGAGGTAAACTGGGTTCCTTGATCTGATACGATGGTCTTGGGGGTTCCATGCAGACTAACAATCCTAGCAATGTATAGCTCTGCTAGCTTTATGCTCTGGTAAGTTGTCTTGATAGGTATAAAGTGGGCTACCTTGGACAGTCTATCAACTATGACCCAGATTGAGTCATTCCCCCTACTAGAAGTAGGTAAACCAGTGATAAAGTCCATTCCGATGGAATCCCATTTCCATTCCGGAATATGCAATGGTTGTAGCAGTCCTGCAGTTCTCTGATGTTCTGCTTTGACTCTTTGATAGATGTCGCATTTGGCGATGTAGCTTCTGATCTCTCTCTTCATCTTGTGCCACCAAAATTGCTCTTTCAAATCCTGATACATCTTTGTTCCTCCGGGGTGGATAGAATAAAGAGTATCGTGAGCTTCCTTCATGATAACTTCCTTCAGCTCTGAATCTGCTGGCACACAGATACGTCCTTCGTACCACAATACTCCTTCTTCATCTTCAGTGAAACCTGGTACCTTTCCTGTACCAATACGACGTTTGATTCTGTCGATACTTTCATTCCCCTTCTGGGCTTCCTTGATTTGGCTAATCAAAGTGGGTTGAAGTTCAATGCTAGCTAACAATCCTTTACTAACTAATTCGATCCTGAATTGCTCCAACTCTTCATACAAACTTGGTTGCTTCTCCTTGATCATGGTGTTTAGCCTACACAGCAATCTGCTAAGAGCATCCGCTACCACATTGGCTTTGCCGAGGTGATAGTGAATGTCAAGGTCATAATCCTTGATTAACTCTATCCATCTTCTTTGCCTCATATTCAGCTCCTTCTGAGTGAAGATATACTTCAAGCTCTTATGATCTGAGTAAATCTCACAGTGATTACCCATCAAATAATGACGCCATTTCTTCAATGCTAGAACCACAGCTGCTAGCTCAATATCATGGGTCGGATAGTTCTGCTCATGCTGCTTCAGTTGTCGAGACAGATACGCGATGACTTTTCCTTCTTGCATCAATACACATCCTAGACCAATCTTGGATGCGTCACAATACACATCAAATGGCTTCTTGATATCAGGCATGACCAATATTGGGGCTGATATCAATCTCTTCTTCAGCTCCCGGAAACTAGCTTCACACTTGTCAGTCCATTCAAACTTCTTGTCCTTCTTCAACAACTAGGTCATGGGTCGGGCGATACTCGAGAATCCTTCTACGAACTTGCGGTAGTATCCTGCTAATCCGAGAAATGCACGGACTTGGGTTTGAGTGGTTGGGCTTCCCATTCTTCGACATCTTTGATCTTGGCGGGATCAACAGAGACTCCTCCGGCAGACACAATATGTCCTAGGAATCCTAATTCCTTCAGCAAAAACTCACACTTGCTAAACTTGGCATATAGCTGATGCTCTCTCAGGGTTTCTAAGATAACTCTCAGATGTTTCTCATGCTCTTCTTCCGACTTGGAGTAGTTAAGGATGTCGTCGATAAACACAACCACAAACTTATCTAGGAAATTCATAAAGATCTTATTCATGAGATTCATGAAATAAGCAGGGGCATTGGTTAATCCAAAAGACATAACCGTATACTCGTATAAACCATAGCGAGTAGTAAAGGCGGTCTTCAGAATATCCGTTGCACGAATCTTAAGTTGGTGATCACCAGTCCTAAGATCAATCTTTGAGAATACCTAGGCTCCAGTCAACTGATCAAATATATCCTCTATCTTTGGCAAAAGGTACTTGTTCTTGATGGTGACATCATTCAACTTTCTGTAATCTGTGCATAGACGGTTGCCTCCATCTTTCTTGTCGACGAATAACACTGGTGATCTCCATGGCGATGCACTTGGTTGAATCAAACCTTTGGCTAGCATAGCATCCAATTGCTTCTTCAGTTCCACTAACTCTAAGGGGTTAATGCTATAGGGTCTCTGGGCTATGGGTCCGGTTCCGGGGATTAGTTCGATAATGAACTCAATATCCCTATCTGGGGGCATACCTGGCAATTCATCTGGGAATACGTCGGGGTATTCACAAACTACTCTGACTTGGTCTATGGTAGGCAAGGCTACACTCTGGTTGCACTTGAATTGACGAGGTAAGGTTTCAGAGATATGCTCTATTGTGACTCCAGAACTACTGGTCATGGTGATGGCTTTCTTAGCACAGTCTATCAATCCTTTGTGCCTTGACATCCAGTCCATACCTAGTACTACTTCCAATCCTTTGGTTCCAAGTACAATTAGGTTGGCATAAAAATCTATACCATGTATTCTAATAGGTACAACTTTGCAAATTTTTCTAGCCTTGGTTGTTGAACCGGGGATTTGAACTATCATGACATGCTTCAGGTTGGTTGGACGAATCTTACTAGTTCATGCAAATTCTTCGGTGACAAATGAATGCGATGCTCCCGAATCAAACAATACTCTTGCTAAAACTAAGTTGACAGAAAACATACCCAGCACTACATCTGGCGCTTCCTGGGCTTCTTCTGCATTCATGTGGAAGAGACGGCCGTTGCGGTTGTGAGGGTTCCCTGGGGCAAATCTTCTTCCTGGCTGAACACGACGCTGCTGCTGAGCTGGGGCATTCACATTGGCATTGCCTGCAGTCTTCTTGGGACAATCATTGGAGCAGTGACCCTTCACTCCACACTCAAAACAAGTGATATGGGACTTGTCCTTGACTGCGACAGGCACAACATTGCTGCCAGTTCAGGGTGGAGTGTTGTTTTTGTTGTTCTTGGGAGGGGCACGGTTGAAATTGTTAGCGTTACCGGAGTTGTGATTGTTTCCGCCGGGCTTCACATTGCCTCCGCTACGGTTGGGGTAGCTTGGGCGAGACGTTGGGGGTCGGTTGTTCCTTGGTGCATATCCTGGTGAAGGGTTGTGACGGTACTTCTGGTGACTGTTGGATCCAGACTGCTGCATCATACGCCGCTTGCGGTTGTCGTTTGCCCGATTAATCTTCCCTTCCATCTGAATGGCAGAGTCGACTAGCTCTTCGAGATCCTGGAAACGGATGTTGACGAGGATTGTCTGCATCTCATCATGTAGTCTGTTCAAGAATCTCTCCTTCTTCTTGGCGTCCATGTTGATCTCATCAGGTGCATATCTAGCAAGTGACAGGAATCTGTCATGGTACTCCAGCACAGTCATCCTTCCTTGCTTTAATTCGCGGAACTCATCTCTCATTCTGTTGACTAGACCTTGCGGCACGTGGGTGCGGCTGAACTTGATTTTGAATGCCTCCCATGTCATCACTTGACCATGGTTCATATTGCGGATGCTATTCCACCAAGCTCTTGCATCTCCTGCCAGATAGTGGGTGGCGAAGAGAACCTTCTCATTTTCATCAACTCTGGCAACTTCTAAGTTGTTTTCAATGGTGTGTAACCAGTCATCAGCATCTAATGGGTTTTCAGATTGGTTGAAGATTGGGGGATTGGTGTTCTGAAAGGTTTTGAGTTTGGATCCCTGGTCATCCTGATTTCCATGCCCTTGGTTGTTGAGGGCCATCTCGGCGATCTGTTGAAGTGTTGCTAAGTTGGCTTGACGTTTTGCCCTGCTTGCTTCATGGTCTGCTATGAGATTCTGCAAGATCTGCAGCATTGTGTCTTGCGACGAGCTGCTCCCTCCTTGGTTTCCATGAGTCATCTGAAGATTGAGAAGGATATAGAGGTAAGAGGGAAATTCTAAGGTTCTGGGTTTTGGGTTTAAAAAGCTAAAACTTTGAGTTAGACTCAGGTTTTCCAACTAACTTCATTTTCATTCGTGCAAGCAAGCACACGATACAACACACACCACACCGATCCAAGGGAAACCATATGGTTTGAAGAACCATTCTGTAAGCTACGATACAGTGAGATCGATACATCTCATGCTACGACAGTGCTCTAGTGCATCTACTCATCGTCAATGAAGTCGGAGTCATCATCATCAGTGTAGAAGTCCACGGCATCCTCCGCCAGAAAGTCATCATCATTGCTGAGGTAAGAATCCATGTCTCCCTGGATGTCTTCACCCTCATCTTCTTCTTCCTTTGCTGCAAGCTGAGCTTCCTGCTCCTTGAGGGTCTTCTCGAGGTCGGCCACCTTCTTGCGAAGACGGGCGATGGTGCGATCCTTCTTGGCACGCTGGCGGCGAAGAGACTAGCGGTCTTAGACAAGCAGTGCGAAAGTCTGGGCCTTCTGGTCGGCAATGGCACGGTTCTGGTTGGCTAACTCTTTGGCATTGTCCAGTTCCTTCTGACGGTCATACAACAGGAAGTCAAGGTTCTCCACTTGGCGCTTCAGTGCTGGATGACTTGGCATCTCCATCGGCATTCCCATGAAGTCACGTCTTGCATAGTGGGCAAAACGGGTTCCTTGGATTTGGTTGACGCTGAGGGCACATAGACGTGCGAGAGCTTCATGCATTGCCCTGGCTAACCCATCTAGCCAGTTGTTCTCTCTCACGGAAAACTGAATTCTCCCAGAAGTTGGTGCTTCGATGCTTCCTCTAAGGTCCGCGGTGACTAGCCACTATAGGTCTCCTCCTGGGCGTCCTGGAAGTTGAGCTCCAAGAAACTCCGGATGTGGGCGTCCCAGTAACTCCGACAGTGAATCCAGATCCCTCTCGAAGATCAGTTGACCTCCGTTTCCCATCTGGTAAAACTTGCCGAACTGAGACTCCATCTACAAGAATTAAGGACGAGGAAGTTAGTGAAGTGATCAAGTGTGTCAAATTCTAAGTAGTGGTGTAAGAATTTTGAGGAACATGAATTTTTGAGAAAGAATGAATTCACAAGGATAAGAGAGGAGATAGTTTTTCATAAATACTCACTTTGGTTTTGAAACTAAGTTTTTGTTGGGACGTCCATTCTAACTAGGGTCTCCTATGGTCAAGATGGCTCTGATACCAACTTGTCAACACCCAGATTTTTAATCCAGATGCCTGTTATGCCATACCTCGCAATCCCAGGATTACCATTTTTGCGAGACATAACGGATTGGATATCACAGTACATCATCCATTACAAACCATACATAAGGACTTACACAAATAAGGATCTCATGATCCAGTCTTAATACAACAAGCAGCGGAAATAAAAGATAAGCATAGCGGTGGGGTCCATCTTCAGGGGCACAGGCAATGCTGACGAAGGAAGATAGTCCTAGTTATCATAGCCATCCTGTTGACCATCATCTTGATAATCTCCTTCATAGTTTGGCCATGATAATAGCCAGGGACAAAAGCCATGAGTACTCTTTAAGTACTCGCAAACTACCACTAACAAGCACTATAATTCTAAGTTAAAGGGCTAAATCCAAGTTTAACTATAAAGTTAAGTTTGAAACCTAAGCTGAGTTATGAAGCAAATAAAGATAAAGTAAAGTTCTAATCACTTAAGTGGGAAGCTAAGGTCATAAACACAACCCTGTTGTGGTCAAGTCAAAATTCATCATTCATTTCAAAGTACCTAGAAAACATCTGACAACGAAACAGTATGGCCATTCCAACTATCCATAACCGCGGACGCGGCAATTTTAATAGTTTGACACTCTGCAGAGGTGGTACACTTTCACCACAAGATTTGATACATCTGTCAAGGATAACCCTGAATCATCATACTTAGTATGCAGATAATCAAACATAACCTTCCCTTTACACACCCTAGTATAAGCACCTCTCCTATGAGCATGGCCTCCCAACCATGACCATCAGTCATCTTGGGCACTTCATAGGTGGACAACATTGAGAGGTAGCCTCAGCTCAAACCTCTCCCATGAGGGAACTAATACTAATGCATATAAATTTCCAGCTAAGCCTTACCCAATTCAGGTAGTGTGGTTGTACGGTAAATTTGGAATGGTATGGCATCCGAATCCAACCATCAGTTTTATAAAAGGGTTAATGCTCATGCCTCAACATTTTCATCATCATCAACCATTTTTGTGTTTCTCAACACATGTCAAAACATTTCAATAGAATGACTCATCATTCCAAGGTTTTCATTATTCATTTTCACCAAGTTTGTCCATCTAAAGTGACTCAAGTTTTGATCTACTCTAAACTACTAAGTTAAGAGTGTTCACTAAGGTGGAAAAGATGGGTTCAATCTCATGCCATAGAATGACATCTAAAGCTTAGCTAAATAGGTCTAGTTTTATACTTTTTATGCTACCTTCAAAACAAGTAAAGAACTTTGTGTAAACTAAGGGATGTAAAACCTGTAAATGAGACTTTGGGTACTAATAGTCAAAGGAGTGTGTTCAAACCAGGCCTAAGGCATCTTTGCTAAACCATCTAGTTTGATCCTAGCTTGCTAAGCACTAAACTTCCAAGGGTTAACTTGGATAGTGCTAGCTTGCCAATAGTAGCTAGCCTTGGGTAGTGAAGTGGTTGAAGTTTTCTTCTTCTTCTCCTTCTTCTTCTTCTTCTTCTTCTTGGTAGAACTCCTCCTCCTCCTCGAAAGCTTGGTCGGTACTACCGTCTATAAATACATATGGAGTACAAAATCACCAAACAATACTTAACTAGGCTAATTAGCATTCTAAGACACATATTTGATGATCTATTACCATCACAAGCATCACAAGTTTAATTCAATGGTTTCATCCCTTTTTATTTTAGAAAAGTAATTTCTACTCATTGAAAAATTAACTAAAATTTAATATTCACCACCTAAAATATGGGATCATGTTGACACATGTCATCACCAAATATTCTAACATGGGGGAATGAGATTTAAAGGTTGGATCAATATTACTTTGGTTTAAGTTCATTATTTAATGATTTAAAGTGACTAGAAATGCCTATATAGCATTATTTTGGTACGAATCCAAAGTCACTGTATGTAAACCTTAATATTATTACATATGTAGATAGATATTATGAAATGTGATTTTTGAGAGTTGGAATCAACTCAAAAGCTAAATTGGTTGATTTTATAAAAAGGTTGCAAGGTGCAAATGCTTATGTTTTATTATTTTTATTAGGAGAGATCTATAACTCTAATAGAATTAAATCCAACGGTCTTGGATAGATCATCTTAATATCTTTTAGACAAAACTGGTTTCATGCAATTTGGATTTGTAAAACTCTCAGAATTGAATTTTAAACTAGTGGACAGAAACTAGATTCAACTTAAAAAGAAAAATCAAATTTTGAATGGCTGGGCTAGCGTGGGAAAGAACTTGGGCCGGCCCAGTGGCGCTCCGCGACGCGAGGCTCAGTTGACAGGGGGTCCCGCCTGTCAGTGGGTCTTAACACGCGAAACGGTATGCGCGCTATGGGCCGTAGGATTAGAAGGGGGATCTACGGCTGAGGGTCGTCGTCGACGACGAACAGGTCACCGGTGAACTCGAACCCTAGCGGCTCGGTGGGGTTCCGCTAGGGATGTACCAGGGCTCCAGCGACGACGGCGAGGCGGGCAAACGAACTGGGAGACGACGGCGAGTTCAGGGACGGTCGTGGTAGCTCCGGGGGTAGTCGCAATCAGCGGCGCCCTTCTCCTCCAGAGGCGGCGGCTACGGCTCCAAATCCGGCCAGTTGCTGCTCCCCTTGCTCCGGCTAATGGTGTGGGGTGGTGAGTGAGAGGTGGGGAGTGAGTGGGTGTGGAGAAAAGAGGCTGGGGAGGCCGGTTTATATAGGCCCGACGGTGAGACCGAAGGGTATGGGAAGGCGACTCCGGCAACACAGCTACGGGTGGCTAGCGGCATGGCTGCGGGTGGCGATCGACAGGCGGTCTCCTGGCGGTGCTCTAGGAAGTGAATGCGGGCGTAGGGGCGGTGGTATGCGGTTTGGGCGAGGTGGCGCTCTGAGCGGCAGAGGCGGCGGTGTCCACGCCGAGCGGTGGCTGTGAGGCGTTGGGCGGCCAGCGGGGTGTCTGGGGTGTTCCCCAGGTCGTGGCAGAGCGGTGGGCGCGGGCTGTGGCCAAGGGGCGGTCTGTGCACGCGGGGACAGAGCGTGCTCTGCGGGCGGGGTCGGCATGGTCGACCAGCTCCAGGCGTGGCGGTATCAGGCCGTTCTTGTCTCTGGCTCTGGCCTGGGGCTGGTTGGACGGTGGCAGTGGACCACTGGCGACGTGCTAGTCATGGCGAGAGAGGCTGGAGAGGTCTGCTGCTGCGAGTGCACGGTCGGTCGGCGAGGAGTGGCTCGGCATGACAATGCAGTGTAGCTAGGAGGTAGGGGATGTGTTGGGGTGGGTCTGGTTGGGCTTGATGGAGACAAAGATGATCAGAGAACTTCAATTTGCTAGACAAAAATCAACCCAAAACAGTAATAGTAGGCCACTTTGATCTTCCCCACCAAGTGTTTAATGAAATGGCCGAAAGAGAAAAGTTTTTGAATTTTGAGTTCAAAATTTTTGAGTGATCTCCACTGGTGCTAGGTAGTCTCTAGTTGCAAGGGTTTTGGAAGTGGAGCTCAAATAGGTGGTTTTTGAAATAGGGGTGATCTATGCATATGCATTGGATTCAATTTTCAAATGCCATTTAAAATAAGTAAAAGAATGTTTTTAGCAGATCAAAAGGTGGGCCTTGGTACCTCATTATGTGTACTAGCAAGGGGTACCAAGATCATGAATTGTTTTTGTTAATAAATGAGTGCTAGGAACACTCAAAATAGTGTAGTGGATTAAAATGGCCAAAATGACCATTCCTCCTTTTTAATTCTTTTTGATTTGATTTTCTTTAGGAAAAGTTTGGGAAAGGTGTAGATGATGTTTAAATCACCTTAGAAACATTTTTAAAGCAAAGAATCATAGAACCAAGGCAATTCAAATCAATCCCTATTTTAAATGCACATACACATGAATGCTTTCATTTTTAATTTGGAAAAGTTTTCGTTAACCCCAAATTTGATGATTTAGATCTTGATAAGCTTGGATTGAAGTTTTGGGATGTTACAACACTTCCTTTGGTGTGGAGCCTAGTATAAGAACCCAAGCCGATCACTATCCTTCTCCAGGACCCCACATGCCAACATGATCCTTTAGGCTATCCACATCTATGTTAAGCACCTTTTCAGGCTAGCTACAACTATGATATGCCCCTGAAGACTCTATGAGCCAGTTGTGCCCCTGGCAGGTCCCATTAAAAAATGGTAGACAGTATCTTCGGCAGCCTCACACATATAATCTAAACACCTTACCCTCGGGGCCTAAGGGTTCCCACCCATGTTGCTGGATCCACAAAAGAAATCGCAGCATCGCATAAAGGTTGTCCACTGACACACAAAAGTGAGAAGATCCAGCTGACTTCCCTAGAGCCCATATAGATCTCATGGTTAACGCGTAATCTATGGTTCAAGAATCATTGGTGACATTTGTTGTAAAATCCCAGATCATACATTCCCGAACAATGGTGCTTCCATTACTAGTCATAATAGATTAGTTGATCACCCTGGATCAGCAACCATTAGTTCAGGTTAATCAAGAAAATAGTCTTTTCTGTCATCCTTTTTAAAATGCAGGTGTTAAGAGTAACAGTTTTCAAATACTTGATAGAAAATAATCAAAGGACATGAGCAAGTGTGAACTTTTTTCCTTTTTACTACAATATTATGTTGTCAAGGTCTTCTAGTCAGTATAAACTCCAATATCTGTAAACATCATGATTGGTTTGGTAAGGACTAATGTTTAAAGAAGCAACATGCTATTATGCATAGATAATGATATGTATTATGTATAAATCCCAAAGTAAATCCCCATGTATCCGTATGGAGTGAGTTTGGTGAATTATAAAAGATTTGTGTTGCAATCAAGTTTTACTTTACAAATAAATACCTATAAATCTTCTAAAAGTAATTGACATGTGATGAAAGTAAGGTACAACAAAAGTTGTTAGTAGATGTTATTTGGTAAGAACTTTTGTATGTCAAGTGGGTGGTGGTTAGCAGAGTGACTAAACATTTTGTTTGAAGTGGCAAAACAAATAACTTTTGAAGGAAATACTTATTATATTAAGTTAAACAATTTGTAGTGTTCTCAAAACACAATCGATGGTTATTTGAATTGCTCTAATGATCTTAAGTTAAAGCGCTTCTCATGGGTTAAGTAATAGACCAAAGTGAAATATAAAAGATCACTTGGATTAGGATGTAGTAATTTTATATCGTGGTCGAGTTTAAGAGTATTCTTCGATGTGATATATGACAAACTTGTATAGGGATTGAGTATAGCTCTATGAATCTAAACTTAGCAAGTCGATGTTAAGTAGATTATAGAGTTAAAGCTAATTATGAGATATGGTGATCTAATTATCAGATTTTTTGAAATTCTATTAGCCGTTATAATTATGTTAACTATGGTTAAAGGAATGAGATCATCCATTCTGAATATTAGTGAATCATGTTAAAGGTTATATTGACGTTGTTGGTTATAGTCGATTTAAGACTCTAAAAGGAGTATGAAATAATTTGTAATTTATACTTAGGTTCTATTATAAACCATATCATAGTTTTAGGTTTAGTATTTTAGATATCAAGGATTCTTTTAAGAAGAACAACATTTTATAGGATCATATAAATTTATTATTACTTTAAAAATAACATTGAAGAGTTATCTTTATGATAAAACAAGTATTTCATTTGAATAAAATAGACAACTATAGGATGACAGCAAGTATTTCATTTAGAAATCTTAAAACCTTTTGAAATAGTATGATCAGCAATTTTATAGTAAAATATACATTTTCAGGTTCTTAAAAGTGGTTTTTATGTATTTTCCAGTCTTATTCTTGTTTTATTAAAATTGCATATAGGAATAAGTGTTTCCAAATACATATTCTAATTTTATTAGGTTAAAGTACAAACTGGTATTTTCCCTTCCATTTTGTATTTATAGAGAATCTAAAAAATGATTTTTATTTATTTTTGAAGTATTATCTTTATTTTTAGGAAATTCCTTAAAGGAATTATAATATTAAAATATTTAATATAAGTTTTATTATGCTAAAATATATTGTAGTATTTTTCTTGCATAAATTATTTATTTAGTATCTTAAATAATGAATTTTATTTATTTTTAAGTATTATTCTCCATTTCAGAAAACTCGTTGAAGGAATAGATGTGTCAATTATTCATTTCAAATTTAGTAACTCAAAATACAATTTTATTATTTTTTACATAGATTATATTTTTGTGAACATTTAGACATATTATATGTATTTTTAGGATTTTTATTTATTTTCTAGGGTCAAAATACCTTTAGGGGTATTTTTAATTTGTAGATTATTAATTCTATTTCCTTTATTAAAACCTGGGCCTGACCCATTGGGCTAGCTCAACCGTAGCCTGGCCCAGTGGGTTTGGTCAAATCCACACACCTACAATGGACCAGTCCACTGGCCTAGTACGTCCCCTTTCTCACGCGCTTGCGCGCGATTCTCATCTCCTCTCTGGCGACCTGGCATCGTTGTTGCTACTTCCGCTCGATCTGGCCAGCTTTGGTGCGAGATGACGTAGTCGACGACACTGCATCGATTGGCCCGACTCGATTTGATGCTCGAGCCCTCCTCTTGTGATGCTACACCCTCTCTGGTGCCTATGGTTTTCGTCATTGCCGGTGCTGCGGTGCTCCAATGATCCTCTAGCGCCGCCCTAGTGCGTCGGTGGCGCTACTAGTTTGTGTCACCTCCTTCTCATGTGGCCACCGTGATAGGTTTGTAGCGCCCTTAGGTTCTCCCCATGCCATCGTGTGCTTTGTCATTGGCCACCTCTACTTCCTCTTCTAACTTTAAGCGAGGACCATGGGTAAGTCGTGCTTCTCCCCTTCTTCTCTATGTTCGTATCTGGAATCCCCTCTATGGATTCCCCACTGTGTGATGGTTAATCATGATTAGGGTTTGTGTTATGGTGTTTATCTTACTACCCGTTTCTATCAGTGATTTATTTTTAGTATATCTCACTTGTGAGTAAACTGTGAGGAACCTAGTGCTATGATTGGATTAGCATGTAATTCCCGGACCTCACGTTTCTAAATCACAAGCCGGTATAACCCGAATCTGGGAAGGATGTACAACCATGGAGGCCATGAGGCGGCCCAAAAGCAGGCCACAATGGCAGGGAACGGTACCGACCAACCATCCACCCCAAAAATCATGGTTATAGCTTCGAGTGCAAGAAACATGACTTTATGGCTGCGAGTATAGCGTACACAAGTGAGTATGTACGCCAGCAACATACAAGAGTACATCGGAGCTATTCCATCTGAAAGAATAGAAATATATTACAATGCCATTACGGCAATAACCAAATTATATAAATAGTACTAATAATATTTTTGGATTATATCCTCATACATCACTCAATAAATCAGCAAGCGGAAGCACAAAACATAGATCATAGTACGGATTAAGAGTCAAATCGACATAAGATTCCACATAAATAAGCACATTCCCACCCACAGATCTCAGACATCTCCACCCCCGGAATCTCTACGCAAGAGGGTCGTTGCCTCCATCATCGGCCTCATCGATGTAGTAGCCGCCATAGGGGTATACCTGGCAATCTGATCAATATTTATGGTGTGAGACCCTAGGGCACTCAGCAAGTATGTATGCATCTAAAGAGATTAATCTGGGGTGACGCAATTGTAGTGAAAGATAAATAGCTAAATAGTTCTATAGAGACACACTACAACATCCTCCCAACCAGATATGGAAAAACACTCATTAATTACAACCAACAGTTATATAAGCAACATAAGAAAACATCACTCATCCTCCTTCTCGCTTACCCCACTAAGCTACCCGCAACGAAGTCTGCCGGGCTCTGAGGAGAACCTACAGGTTTGCACTAATGGCGGTAAAAGATGAGAAACCCGAAAGTGCAACTAGGATTTTCTATACCGCAAAAACACTCCCTTTTCCAAAATAGTATAGGTAACGCTCCACGCGTAATAGTAGTAAATAAATCAGTAAAACATGGCATAAGTACAAGATAGTAGTAAAGCCCCAAACTAATTGTGGCCCCAAGAAATAAGATGTGAATCAAACGCATGCGAATGGGAATTCATGGTCCCACATGCGGATAGTGCGATAGTCAAGGAACAAGAATCAAGTACTCGGGTCCTACGGGACACAAGTTAAAATCCAAATAACAGCTATTGCTCATTGGTGCCTCTTTGTTTACTTATCCCATTACTACACAGTTTAAGTTGTTCAGGTACCACCTTATCCACAACGGACTAACCCTGCACATTTAATTCTATGACTCGCATGGCTCAAACAACTCCTATAGTAAACGCCGATAGGATTGAGGATACAAGGTTCGGTGGGGTTTAAAAGTAAAGGCTATGTAGTACTTGATATTTCAATTTAATGCGAATCGTGACACAATGATGCAATAATAAAGATCGAGGCATAGGTGCTATATGTAATGCAAGCATAAGGAAATGCTTTCCTGTAAGCTCAGCAGTAGGATAACCAGTATCCGGGTAGTACTCTTAGGTCTCCTGATAACTCCCTTGGTCGGCGTCTATCCGGAATAAAAACCAAACACATAAAGGCCATAATAAATAAAGTGTGCAATCATATGAAACATATGCAACATGGAAAACAAGGTATGCCATGATGGAATGATGCACAGTTGCATGGTATAACATAGCATGACATGGGTGAGGTGTAGGAACAATAATAAAGCTTTTGAATTAATTATTTAGTCATGTTTTGTTCCTATAAACCGTGTTGCCTATTTAATATTTATATGATGCATTTTTAATTAATATCATGGAAAGCATAGTTAGAAAGGGCCCATCGCGCTGTTCGATTTAGAAATATCATTGTCGAATTCAGAATTACGGTTTAAAAGATATAGATTTATTAAGAAAATGGCATTTAATGGTAATTATTAATCCGAAAATTTGAAATGCCCAGAAATTATTTAAAATAGCATATTCATATTCCTAGAATTTTTCTAATTAGAAAACATATATCATTTCTATTATTTGAAATTATGAATTTAAAAACATTATTAAATGGAAAACAATTTAAATTGGATCGAAAGTCAAATGTGTGACTAGCTAGGGTCAACTCTGGAATTATTTGAAAATATATTTGAATTCATATTCAAAAATGATTCATATTTCATTTTCTAAGTTTTCTCAAATTCAAAATAATTCAAAAGATATGAATTAAATGAATTGTTTTCATTTTTCTGAATTTTAATTTTAATTCGAAAATGTTGGAACTTTTGCTACTCGGGCTGGACCTAGTTGAAGTTAGTCACATGTGGGCTCAGAAGCTGCACGGGTCCACACACACACGCGGCAGCGAGGAAGCGACATGTGGGCAAGCTAGACCGCGGGTTGACATGAGGAAAAATATGAGGGCTTTTACAAAGATTTTTGGCTGGTTCGGTTGTGTGGCTGACGGATGGGGTCGCCATAGGACGACGGGTTGAGTTGCCAAATGTGCAGTCAGTTCTCTAGAAAAGAGACCGACTACATGCTGACGAAACTGATAGAGAAAAACTTGCGACGATCTGCGACTAGTTCCAACTTCGGTCGACAATGGTAACGGATCTACGGTGAATTCAGCAATGCTCCAAAAATGATAAACGTAGAGCGTACTACGGGCTACAACTTCTATACAGGGGTTTTTGTTGTAGGAGGGCTATAGCGGCCGGGATCTAGTGGGTAACAGGTTCGGCTCGGGTGGTCTGCAGGTGCAAACTATTGTTGCTACGATTCCGGCGAATGGCTACTGGAGGCGGGTGTCTGGGAGGTATAGGGGAGTCTAGGAGGTTGAGTCCCAGCTCCACGATCTTACGCAGGGTGGATGGCGACGTGGTCATCTAAGGCGGTTACGGTGCTCGGCGGTGGCGTGCATCTCTCAGGCGGTGACGGCGTGATAATAGAGAGGAAGGCGAAAGCACAGGACGGATAGGTCGTTCTACTCACCAGGAACACGATGGAGCTGTTAGCAAGGCCAGAGAAGGGTCTGGTGACCAGAATTGAAAGAAAACGGCGGTGGCCTGAGCGGAGGAACGAGAGCAATCACCGGGATCAGGAGCATGATGGGTCGAACGACGAGTACTAGTGGATTCACGGCAGCGAGGTGGTCACGCCGGTGTGCTCCACGGGGCCGAACTTGGCTTAGAGGGATGGAGGCATCACCTACCTGTAGAGGCGGTTCATCGCACGCGGGGAGGAAGAAGGAGGGGGGCTAGGGTTGCGTGCTGGCTCGACGTGGGTAGATAAGGGAGGGGGTCACGTGCCTTGGCGCGCTTGTGATGTCTACGCACTTCTATTCTTGTAGACACTTGTTGGGCCTCCAAGTGCAGAGGTTTGTAGAACAGCAGCAAGTTTTCCCTTAAGTGGATCACCCAAGGTTTATCGAACTCCGAGAGGAATTGGTCAATGGTATCCCCTCTCAAGCAACCCTGCAATCAAGATTCAAGGAGTCTCTGGTGTCCCCAACACACCCAATACACTTCAGGTGTATAGGTGCACTAGTTCGGTGAAGAGATAGTGAAAAACAAGTGGTATAGATAATTATAAGTGGTAACGGTGATAGAAAATAGCTTGATAGCGTGTGGTTGACGTGGGAAAAGACTAAAGAAAAACTGAAATAAAGATGGAAACAAGCAAATATGTAACAAATCTAATTGCAAACGAAGTTTCAATGCTTAGAAACAAGGCCTAGGGATCATACTTTCACTAGTGAACACTCTCATAGAAATATATTCTTCTTTATGATACTACTCTTAACTACTCTCTGGTTGAACATTCTAATCGATGGTAGGGCTATAAAATCACACCTCAAAGTAAGCCTTTCCCATCTAGAAAACCCCACACTATCACCTGAAGTACTAGATGAGTCCAACAAACACCACAATTTCATAAAGACATCCAACTCCAAATATAACTCATAACAAGTATTTGTAATCTCTAGCCTAAGTGCCACCATGGTGACCACGCTGTCACTTTCTCACACATGGGGAGAGCAGAGATTCATTAAAGCACCTGAGTAGCAGAATAGATCTATAAATTATAAGCTCATGACCTCAACAAGATCATGCATAGAGAGAGATGAACACATAGCTACCGGTAGAACCCTTAGCCTCGAGAGAGAACTACTCCCTCCTCATCATGGGAATCAGCAATGGTGATGGAGATGGTGGTGGAGATCGATGGAGATGGCTCCGGGGGGGCACTTCCCCGTCCCGACAGGGTGCCGGAACAGAGACTTTCTGTCCCCCGAATCTGCCTTCGGTGGCGGCGGCGCTGCGGAACTTTTCGTGGATTTCTGATTGACTCTTTAGGGTTTATGCATCGAGAGGCTTCTTATAGGCCAGAGGGCAAGGTCGGTGGGAGGCCAGGGGGCCCACACCATGCCCTGGCGCAGCCTGGGGGAACCACTCCACGGGGTGGTGTGGCCACCCTGTGGCCCCTCTCCGACTCTCCTTCTGGCTCTGTCAGTCTTCCGGGAAAATATCAACTTTGGCTTTTGTCCGGTCCAATTCCGAGAATATTGATTTTCTGACATTCCTGGAACCAAAAACAGCAGAAAACATGCAACTGGCATTGTGGCACTTGTTAATAGGTTAGTCCAAGAAATCATATGAAAATTACTCCAAAGTGTGGACAAAATATAAGAAAGTAGATAAAACCAAGCATGGAACATCAAAAATTATAGATACATTTGCAATGTATCAACATCCCTAAGCTTAACTTCTGCTCGTCCTTGAGTAGGTAAGTGATAAAAAGAAATGCATAAACAAAAGATTCATGAATAACAATGCTTTGCAAGACGTTTGTTTGTTTCACATAAAGAAAACATAGCATAGTGGCTTTCAGCTTGTCCCTCATAGAGTAGGAAATATAAATGCATAGGACACCTTCAAAGTTCATAAGAGTGACTAGATACAAATAGTTTAAAACAAACAATATCAAGTTATGCATCAATCAACTAGTCTTGGGACAATGCATATAGAACTAAGAATGGCCACTATGCTCTTAAAGTAGGTGCATAAAGGTAGAAGGTGGAGACTCAATATAATGGTGGAAGAAAGGCCTTCATAGAAGGAAGTAGGGATTCAAGTCTCATAAAGAGCTTCGAAAAATTATGGTACTTATAGCTTTCAGCTCTCATTGTCCCTATCATAAGCATCTTGAAGTGACTAAGATTAAAGTGAACAAACTATGGTGTACATGCTTGAAAAAGTATAAGTTTGAAATCTCATGTCCCTTGCATACGAGGGCCGCTCCTCATGCTACTCAAGTTTAGTTACCGGTAAGTTCTTGTCATCGTAAGTACATGTGTATCATAGAGAACCGCCAACAGGGTACCCCTTGCCCGATGATATGGAAGAATCCCCATATCAAAATGACAAGGCAAGTAGACAACGAGCATCTTAGCAATCTTCTTATTTACCATGGGAATATGGTGCTTTTTTTCTCTCTTTCCTCTTTTCTCATATCTCTTTTTTCGTTTTCTCTTTTTTCTCAATATGGGACTCCCTTTTTTTTATAAGAGGAATGCTTCATAGACAGCTCATTATGGTAACGCTGTAGGTTTCCACCATGTCAGCATGGATTAGACCAGCGGCCCAGGACTCCATAACTCCATGGACTTACAAGCTCCCCTTTCATTTCACACGGACGACATCCATAGACAAAAGAGCATGATATCAACTAGGTACAAAGTACCAAGTGCAATGTTGAAAGCGTTCCCCATGACAGCATGGTTCTGCTAATTGCCAACAAATAAGTGCAAGCATATACAACATAGACGACACAATGATTCAAGTTTATTAACGGCAAGAAAAGTAAAGTGTGCCATCAAGTTCGTGAGAGCTTTAATCACTAGTTTTCTCATAACAAGTTTAATTCGAAAGGTAAACAAAAACATGAATATACTTGGAATAGCATAAGCTAGTAGGTAGGTATGGTGGACTCTTTGGAATAACTTGGTTTAGGGAGTTGGATGCATAGTGGAACTCATACTTGGTTGTGGAGGCTAGCAAAAGACTGGGAGCGACAAACTAAGAGAGCAATAATGGCCATAGTCATGCAGAGTGACAAAACCTCATTAATCAAAGCATAAAGTGATACTACAAGTTCAAAACTAAAGAATCATCAAGGCTATGGTGACTTGGGATAGTCATAACATGGTGTGATCATGCGCCAAGTCAACCCAAATAAAACATCAAACGAGAATACCACAATACTATGCTTTAATATGCTAAAACAATGCATGATCCTTCCAAGGCACATTAAGCAATCTCAATTGTTTATAACAAGTCATGATACAGCAAAGAATACTAAGCATAAAGCCAAAAAAATATCAAGCATGGCATACCAAAGCATAGGCCACAGTCAAAAACAAGCTCCTTTTACCACTTAAGCGTGAACTTTTCCTACTCTTTTCCAATCCAAACCAAACTATTTGAAAACCAATGTATGAAAGAGGGATTCCAACCAATTTATTCAGCAAACTAAGCAAACAAAGAAAACGAAAAAGCAAAACAAAAACGAAAAAGAAGACGCTCCAAGAACAACACAACTATGCATGAAACAGTAAAAATGAAGCGTTTGGAAGGAACCTATGATTTTTATTGATGAAGAAGGGGATGCCTTGGGCATCCCCAAGCTTTGACGCTTGTACTTCTTGGATATTTCTTGGGGTGACACATGTGGCATCCCCAACCTTGAGCTTTAGTCCATTCTTCATCTCATTACATCATTCTCTCCATACACCTAAATTTTTTCCTTCATACAAAACTTCACACAATCTTTATTAGCAACATTAGTGCACTCAAGATAATAGGTCTTTAGGTTCAGTTCCAACACCAATAAAACATGCGTTAAAACACTAGCTATTGTAGAACTTCCCTCAAAAAGCTCAATTCCCCAAAAGAACTCAAAAAGGAACCAACAAGAAGCAGATGGAAATAAATGGCAGAAATCTGTCAAAACAGACTAGCAGGTAAAGACGAATTTTTTCAAAGACCTTCTTTTGCTGAAATCAAAACGTGATGAACTAACGAAAGTTAGATAACAACGTGGGGCAGAAGCACAACAATTCACGCCTCAAAAGGACGTACAGAGATTTTACACGAATTTTTATGGTGAATCATAGAAATCTGTTTCGGGACAGCAACTTTCCCAATCATTACTTCTCTCTAATTAGAGGTTACTCTTAGCACAAAAAGCAAATAAAAAGGATATGGAGCGGTTATTACAGAGGTAATAACTTCCAAGACTCATCTAAAACTTTTGGGTTATCTCCCGATAAGTACTTTTCTTTAACGCCTTTAAATTAGGCATGATAGTTTGAGAAGATGCTCACATAAGAAATATGAATTGAAGTAAAAGAGAGCATCAAGAAGAAAATTCAAAGCACATTTAAGTCTAACCCACTTCCTATGAAAAATAATCTTGTAAAGAAAGAAGTCATGAAAGCACAAAGCAACAAGCATAGGAAAGCAAAACATGTGCAACTTCAAGACTTTCAACATAAAGAGGGGAAACTTAATATTATTGAGATGCATAGAATCATGTTTCCCTCTCCCATAATAACTTTCAGTAGCATCATGAATAAAAGTAACAATATAACTATCATAAGAAACATTCTTATCATGAGCCACATGCATAAAAGAATTAATACTCCCGACACAAACATAGTCATTCTTATTGATTGTAGTGGGAGAAAATTCAACATAATAGCTATCATTATTATTTTCATCACCATAATCATCAAATATAGGAGGCATATTGTAATCATAATTAATTTCCTCCTCAATAGTAGGTGGACTGAAAATATCATAATCATCATTGCAATCATCATATATTGGAGGTATAGTATCATCATAAGCAATAGAATAGTTATCTTCCAAAGTGTGCTCATTCGTAAACATATCATCATTGGAAGGATCATGAATAGCACTAACAGTATAGCAATTATTAATATCATCATTTTCAGAATTGGTACCGAAGAGATTTTCAATATCAAAGGTAGTGTGCTTTTCCCAATCATGATCACTACTATAGGTAATAGGCATAGGAACATCATCGAGTTCAGACTCATCAAAAACTATAATAGGAGCAACATGCTTAGGGGAAAATATTGTTTCCTCTCTCCTTTTACTCCTCCTTTTCTTCTTTTTCTTCTTCTCTTTAGGAGGGAGAGGCTTGAAAATAAGCTTCTCCATATACCCTGGTTCATTGTTAGAGACAATAGAAGAAACTTTGGAGGATTCCTCATTTTCATTAATAAGACCAAAACACATATTAGTCATGTCATATTTTGGTAAGATCTCATCTTTTATAATATTTTGTATGTAAGTATTTGTGTGGCAATTATCAACACAATAAAGATGACAACCATGCATGACACTATTCATATCAAAAGCACCCATATCTACCGAAGAGGTTGTCCTTGATAACTCTTCACACCCCAAACATAATGTAAGTTCATCATGCTGATTAAGAGTGATCATGTCATCACAATACAAACTTGTAGTACTCATTGGATTAGAAGGGCTATTATTATGGCATGAGAATTGAAAATTGAAATGACCCACTTCAAAGCAAAGTTCACAAATAAAAGGATAGAGGGCACAAACTTTTTTACCAAGATCATTTAGAGCCCTATACCACGTTCTAGTTTTTTCATTCCTGTGGGTGATACAATATTCTTCTTCAATTTGATTATTCTCACAAGGTCTATGTATTCCACAAAAATTAACATGCTTATAAGAAGTACTACTTTCAGAGGTTTGAGCATGTTTATTGCTATCATTAATAACAATTTCATTTTCCATGCAAGTGTCTTTATAAGGCTCATGATACATGTCCCATTTTTCTTTAGGAGCATTAATATGAGAAGCAAAGGTTCTATAACAATCAACAAGAATTTGAGGATCAAGACCATATTTCGCACTAAGCTCTTGAAAATCAATAGTTTCAGCAAAAGACTTAATGCAATCATACTTATAGTTTTTACCTGGTTCTTTACCTTTGTTGTTATCCCAATCTTCGGTATTGATTTGAATTCTTTCAAGAAGATCCCACTTAGCTTTGACCTCCTTAATTGTGAAGGATCCCTCTAAACAAGTATCTAGATAGTCCTTGTAATGTCCTGAAAGCCTTGCATAGAAATTATTAATAACAATATTCCTGGGGAGCTCATGAATGGGACATTTGAGCATTAGTGACTTTAGTCTCCCCCATGCTTGGGCAATACTTTCTCCATCATGTGGATGAAAATTATAATTGTAATTCCTATCTTTATGAATTTCATGAGGAGGATAAAATTTAGAGTAAAAGAGAGATTCAAGTTCCTTCCACTCCAAATGATGAGGATCGTCTAGTAGCTCATACCACTCCCTTGCTTTGCCCTTAAGTGAAATAGGGAATAGCTTCCTCTTAACTTGGTTCATTTAAATACATGAACACTTGAACAACTCGCATAATTCATGTATAAAGAGCAAATGATCACTAGGATGGACAGTTCCATCTCCAAAATAGCAGTTATTCATAATACGTTCAACAATTTTTAGAGGTATTTCAAAAGGGATGCTTTTAGTATGTGGATTTGAAATATCACAAGTATCATTAGAATTACCACATATGGGAGATAAAGTATCATAAGAGCAAATTTTCTTATTTAAAGCTGGGGAACTAAAAAGATCATTTTCATAAAAACCAACTTCCTGAAGCTTAGACGTTTCCATAGTATTAGTAAAAAAGGTGTTCAAAAGATTCATACTAATAACATTGCTATTAGCATGCAAAGAAAGTTCCATGTATTTTTAATTTTCTTTTCAAACAATTCATGTTCTACATTAGGAAAAAGACTAAAAAGCTCTCTAATTTTTTTGTTATTTTCCATTAAGCCTAACTAGTGAAAACAAGAAACAGAAAGACAAAATTGCAGAATCTAAAGGAAATAACTTCGAGCACTCACACCGAAGGATGTGAGTACCTTTTACCTTACCTCCCCGGCAACGGCGCCAGAAAATAGGCGTTTGCCGTGGGAGGTTCTTCTTCTTTAATCCTCTGGTGTGAATACCTTTTACCTTACCTCCCCGGCAACGGCGCTAGAAAATAGCTTGGTGTCTACGCACTTCTATTCTTGTAGACAGTTGTTGGGCCTCCAAGTGCAGAGGTTTGTAGAACAACATCAAGTTTTCCCTTAAGTGGATCACCCAAGGTTTATCGAACTCAGGGAGGAATTGGTCAAAGGTATCCCCTCTCAAGCAACCCTGCAATCAAGATTCAAGAAGTCTCTGGTGTCCCCAAAACACCCAATACACTTGTCAAGTGTATAGGTGCACTAGTTCGGCGAAGAGATAGTGAAATACAAGTGGTATAGATAATTATAAGTGGTAACGGTGATAGAAAATAGCTTCATGGCGTGTGGTTGACATGGGAAAAGACTAAAGGAAAACTGAAATAAAGATGGAAGCAAGCAAACATGTAACAGATCTAATTGCAAATGAAGTTTCAATGCTTAGAAACAAGGCCTAGGGATCATACTTTCACTAGTGAACACTCTCATATAAATATATTCTTCTTTATGATACTACTCTTAACTACTCTCCGGTTGAACACTGTAATCGATGGTAGGGCTATAACATCACACCTCAAAGTAAGCCTTTCCCATCTAGAAAACCCCACACTGTCACCTTGAGTACTAGATGAGTCCAACAAACACCACAATTTCATAAAGCCATCCAACTCCAAATATAACTCATAACAAGTATTTGTAATCTCTAGCCTAAGTGCTACCATGGTGAGCACGCTGTCACATTCACACACATGGGGAGAGCAGAGATTGATTGAAGCACTTGAGTAGTAGAATAGATCTATAGATTACAAGCTCATGATCTCAATAAGATTATGCATAGAGAGAGATGAACACATCACTACCGGTAGAACCCTTAGCCTCAAGAGAGAACTACTTCCTCCTCATCATGGGAATCCGCAATGGTGATGGAGATGGTGGTGGAGATCGATGGAGATGGCTCCAGGGGTAATTCCCCGTCTCGGTAGGGTGCCGGAACAGAGACTTTCTGTCCCCCGAATCTCTCCTTCGGTGGCGGCGGCGCTGCGGAACTTTTCGTGGATTTCTGATTGACTCTTTAGGGTTTATGCATCGAGAGGCTTCTTATAGGCCAGAGGGCAAGGTCGGTGGGCGGCCAGGGTGCCCACACCATGCCCTGGCACGGCCTGGGGGACCCGCGCCATGGGGTGGTGTGGCCACCCTGTGGCCCCTCTCCAACTCTCCTTCTGGCTCCATGAGTCTTCCGGGAAAATATCAACTTTGGCTTTTGTCCGGTCCAATTCCGAGAATATTGATTTTCTGAGTTTCCTGGAACCAAAAACAGCAGAAAACAGGCAACTGGCACTGTGGCACTTGTTAATAGGTTAGTCCAAGAAATCATATGAAAAGTACTCCAAAGTGTGGACAAAACATAAAAAAGTAGATAAAACCAAGCATGGAACATCAAAAATTATAGATACATTTGCAATGTATCAGCGTGCTGACGCGGCTGACTGGACGGACGGCTACCTGCTCCGCTGTTAGAGCTGTAGAGAGAGAGAGGGGGCCGACAGAAGAAGAAGCATAGGGATGGAGTTCCTCTATCGTCAAAGCGGTACGGGCCAGGGAGAGAAGCAACGGCCGACCCAGGGAGAGGGAAAGGAGACCCTCGGGTGGGCTCGCACTGCTGTGGTTGGGCTGCTGCCTAGTTCCTGGTGTGTTGATATGCTAGGTGAGCCTTCTCTCTCTTTCTCTTCTTTTTATTTCTATTTTGATTCCTTTTGTACTTTCAAATTTTTTACCAAGCTGTTGTTTCGAACATTTAGAAAAGGATAGAACATGCCAAGAGGAGGACAGGTATATGTCAACTAGAAGGTGGTTAGTAAAACTTCATGCAAGCTTGCACAATCAAACATAAAAACCAGTTAAAACCACAAAACAATTCAAATGGGAGAGTGGCTAGATGAAAAACTCTCTTGAGCAAGCATGTGCTTGAACTTGGCCTAGTTTGTGAAAACAATCTAGGCTCATGTGATCATTAGGTTTATGCTTCAAAAGAAAAGAAAACATCCCAACCATGATTTTATCTATAAAGGAGAGCATTTAATTATTAGACCTAGTTTGTGTGTATGTCCCACTATTTGATACATGGCCCCAACAAATAAAAATAGCTCATCAAAGAATAAAACCATGAGTGGAAAAGGATATGGAATCTACTACTACATAGCATGCAAAGGTGGCCAAGTAGGCTTCCCATCTATATCTTCTTATAAAGTAGACCCCCACTAACTATTCTATCTCAACATGCAAGCTATCCACATCACCTACTTTAATGGCCACTCAAAAGTCCATGTCATCCCACTAACAATCATTTATAATAGTGTATTTTACATGGAAACCAATCCACATCATCTATTTTGTTCCATCCAATTATCCACGTCACTAATTTATGTTCGTCAAATATATGATAATTTTACATCAATTTAATTTACGATTTCAACTGATTTGAAAAAATTCAATATTTCTCTATAAATTCTTTTATAAAACTTCAAGTTCTATATGTATTATACTTTTTATTTAAACAATGTAGTTTTTAAAGAGATTTCCGCTGCAACGCGAGGGGCATTTTTCTAGTATCCAATATAGTGTAAACAACATGTAGCATATATGGTAGCATGTAGAAATAGAAGTGGATCCACCCCAACACATATGATCTAGTTATAAATACCAAATAGAAATGCAATAGCTCATATATAATTAGAATGGTGGAATTTAGATAGAGACAAAGAAAGGTGATGGAGTTTAAAAAGATATGCCCCCATCTCAACTTGGGTATCAAGCAATATATCAAGAACCAACTATAATATATCAAGATGCAAATAAAATTAATAAGACACATGCATATGCGGGAAGAACCAAATGAAAAGGGATTTTATATGATGCTCAAATGCAATGTGGCATGGTGATATGAGCATGATATAATGCAATACAATTAATGAATGTAGGAAGTAGCATTATACAGAATAAACCATGTAGCATTACAATGTTAGACAATTGGGATGCTAAAACTCTCCCCCACTAAATAATAATCTCGCCCTGAGATTCCTAGGAAAAAGAAAAATACACCACAAGAGGAAGGTGCTCTGAATGAGGTGATCCTCACGTTCCCAAGTTGATTTCTCAATGGAATGGTGCGACCACTACACCTTGCAAAACTTGCTAGACCTGTTGCGAGTCTTGCATTTTGCTTCTTTGAAATAGGAACTTGAAGAGATTCAAAAGAAGCAAGCTTCTTACTTCAAGCTGAAGGATGTGATACCACGATAGGATTAAAGATCTAAACTGCACGTGAAGATGATTCTTTCTCTCGCCGGAAGAAAAGAATGACTTTGGGTAAGTTAACATCCACTATGAAAATAACATTGTTTCTTCCCTTAGATTAAGAAATTAAGTTTGGAGAAACAATATTGCCTTCAAACAGCAGTGTTCCTTGATATATAAAGGAAATATTATAATGAGGACTTCTCAGATTAGCTTCTTCTTGTGCTGGTAAGAGCCAAATGATTACACAACTGAGGTGTGCAGATTCATCTTCAAGAGAAAGAGTGACATGAGTTTTTGGTGGAATCCTGAGAAATAAGTTGAATGTTGAGGATATTGAGCATATTGTAGAGATGCTTATTGCTTTCCTTCACCATGAGGTTATTGCAATAGATTTTTCAATTGATGGAATCAACCATAATTGGCTTTACCAAGAGAAAAGGTTTTGACAATTGAAGTCATATATATATTTCATCCATCTTGTTCGATGATGTCGAGCACCGGTAGAATGAAGAGGACGGAGAAGATTTTGCATTTGCTTCCACCAGATCGATGATGTCAGTGTTCTTTCCATGGAGGTTTTGGCTAGGTCTTGGAAGGTTTCCTACAATGGGGCTTCGGAAGAAGGAAAGTTTCTTGAGGGTTCCTTGGTTTTTTGGCCTTCTAAGAATTGGTTGGTGCTAAACAATGCTAAAGGATTTGCTCTAGAAGGTAGAGAATCCTTGGAGGATGAAAGTCTCAACATCGGCACAATGGTACGTCTCCCTTTTCATTTGGTTAGGATCAATGAGTTGCAAGTTGGTACTCATGAATCTGGCCCTAGATCTCCTAGATCTTCCTCTGGATTGGTTATTCCCCCTTTGATATGGAAAGTCACTTGTGGATCTTTTAACTCTGATGTCAATTCCATGCGAGATGCTTTTCTTATTCTAAGACCTCGGGCTAGAAGAACTATTCTGCTCGATCATAAGGAAACAGTTCTTGATGCAAGGTACCTTTTGAAGGAAGAGACATTTGATAAAGGTAGTATCATTGTTATGCCTTTTCATAAAGTTATTGTGGGAGGTCAAGATCTTTTGAATTCGTTAGAATCTGCTGAAGTTAAATCTCCAGAAAATTCAAAGGCTTATACTCCTGTTCCTGTGGTTGCCCTGGATTTTTTCTGTTGACCTAAATTTTGAAGCTGGCATCTTGAAAAAGTTTGGTTATGCAGTCAACTTCATTGGGGGTTTTAGGAGAAGATAATTCATTTTGGTTATTTCTTTTGGAAGAGCAAAATTCAAGCTGGATATTCATTCTGTTGGATTAGCCATCCAGGCTATGTTTGGAGGAAAGGCTTCTTCCTATCGTGTCAAACTCTTGCATGATAGAACTTTTAAGTTCTCGGTTGCCTCCAGAGCTGTGGGGTTTGAAATATAAAATATGGGTAATTTTTCAGGAGATAAGTTTGAATGTTTTTTAATCTCCGTGGAAATGGTGGTCCTAATTGGCATGAATTTTGGTTTCAAAAAAGAAAGTGAAGAACTCGGTTTTCAATCGCCTGACCAAGCCCAACATCAATTCAGAAAATTTGAATTTCCTTTCCTCTCCCAATAATATTCCCGTTGGACAGCTTAATTGGCATTCATCTCAGGGCGTCAATCAAGCGATTTGCTTAAATGCCAATGTTAATAATAATTGTTCGGACGGCGCGTCTTTCCCGCCTGCTTTAAATGGGCCACGCCAGGTCAACCTGGGTGTTAATTCGGCGGCGAATAATCAGCAAAATTTTCCTATTCGGGAATATGCTTCATTACCTAAACGGGCTTGGCCCAATAATAGCTATCTTACTTGGTTCAAAGCCCAAGAACCCCGGCAGTTTTCTTGTTTTAGGTAATTTGATATTTTCTCTAAAGGAAAAGAAAATCAAGACCCTGTCTTCTCGCCTTCTTCGCCTGGTACAAACCCCAGTTCCGTTGATTGTTCTCCTCCTAGTTCTGCTTCGCCAACCACTTCACCGGCTGCATGGCAAACATTCCCATTGATCCTAGGCCTTTCGTTCCTCAAGGCTTCGAGATTCTTCAGATACCTGGCCATGTCAGTGTCAAGCGGGTGGTCGTGGCCCACCGACCACTACTTCATGAATAGTACGCCATCACCACCATTGCTCCAGTTCCTCCAGGTCAGATTCCGTTTGCAAACATTGAGGAGGTTCTGCAAGATTTTCTAGCCAATGAGATGCATGTGGGTTTTAGGGACATCCAAGCTTGTCCTTTTGGGTCTACATATGTCAAATTTGCGCTGACCAGTGACAGAGACAGGTTAATTCGAGAAATCCCTATTCCGTTTGAAGAGGTACACATCTCCTTTTCCAAGCACAATGAAGGCATCAATTGGAGAAGGGCTCAGTTTAATAGGGAGGTTTGGGTTGTTCTTGTTGGTCCACCTCTTGATCACTGGTATACCAAGGATCTAGATGCTATTTTCTCTGATTTTGGCAAGCTCATTATGTGGGAAAACATCCCCAACCACAAAGGAAGAATCATGGCTAAGGTCAGAGCCATTGATCTTGAGGACATTCCTAAAAGTGTCAGGTTCACTGAAGGTGATGCTCCTGATCTCAGTCCTGGACCTTCTCTGTAGAGGTTCTGTTGCAGAATATGCTAGGTGGTGGCCCACCAGATGAGGACCCATTACCTGATGAGGGTATTGACCCACACCCAATTCCCAACTTAAACCTTGCTGCCAATAATTTTGTTCCACCTCCTGTCAATCCTCTAGTTGCTGACAACAATGATGATGAAGGTTGGGGACATTGGGCTATGGGAAATGATCAGAATGAAAACCAACAAAATCAACCAAATGCTGCTTTCAACCAGCTTTTGGATGCCATTATGGAGGATGTCCTACCTGAGGATCCCCTGCATCCCCCCACAAGACAACAGTGATGTTACCATTTCCTCTTCTGTCCATGCTCACAATGGCTCTGAAAATAGTGGGGGTCTGTCCCAAAATAACAATCTTATCCTTGATGAGGATGAGGTCTTACAAGAAAATATGAATCCAGCACTTGGAGAAGGTTTGGAATAGCTAATGAATGCTTACAACTCAGAATCAGAAGAGGTTGAGAATGTGGACAACACTGATAACATTAATTTGGATAACCTAGGAGAGTTCCTGGATGACTCTGAGATGCTTTCACCCAACCTGGCTCACTTCCAGGTTGGGTTTGTGCATACTCATTTTGCTCAGATTCCTGATCTTCATTCTGCAAAATTGACTTTCTCAAAACAAAGATTAGACCTATGGGACAGATTTTTTGCTCCTCATGGCAAAGTCAATGGCAGGGTCAGAAACTTTGATATCCCTGTAAGTTAGTTCAATTACATCATTATATTACCCTTGACACCTGAAAAATTTGATTGGACAAATCATTTCTTGCAATCTTCTTTGTGGGATATCTTAAAAGAGCCTAGTTTAAATGAGCAGACAATCCCTTTCTCTATTTCTGATACTTGTGTCACTCAATCAGCACCTACTTGTATTCTTCAGGGGGAAAGTATTCTTGGAACTGAAACTCAGAGAGCCCCCAGCTCACCTGCTACCCCCATAAGGAAGAGGAGGGGAACCTCTACTCTTGTTGAAAATGAGGTGAGGAGGAGTCCTAGGATCATTGAATTAAATGATGGTTTTAAGAGTCATGATCATTGTACTAGCAAAGACTGTCTTACATGCAATGTTGTTCCACCTGATATTAGCAAAAAAATTGTTAAAAAGCTTGCTACCTCCTTTTGGAAGGTTGCTGAAGAAGGAATTGAAAAGAGGCTACTGAAAAAAGTAAGATTGTTGAAAAGGTGAAGGTGGCACGAGGACCGAGAACTTCTTCATCCACTAATATTAGAGGGAAAGAACTTGCAGCAAACTCTGACAAGGTCATTGAAAAGAGAAATGCTACTGCTGGAGTTGGCTCTCAGCAGCACAAGAAGTCACCCAAGAAATGATTTTAATGGTTTACATCTCCTTTTATCAGAGTGGTGGCAGGAACTACTTTTGTTGTCATGGGAATTGTAATAGACCTAGTCTCTCTTGCCTTCTGATGCAATGTTACTTTCTGTGGATGATGAGATGGCTCCCTGAATATTCTGAAAGTTATTTCCACTACTTTGGCATCTATTCTGTCTGGAAGTATACTTTGCTTCCTAAAATAGATCTACATCACACATTTTTTTATGGATAACACAAGAAGTTGGAAAGTTATGAACTGGAATATTAAAGGGATAAACTCTGAGAAAAAATGGGTAGCCCTATTTGATATAATTGTTGAATCGGGATGTGATATCATTTGCCTGCAAGAAACAAAAAAGAGATTGCTTTGATCTAGAGTACAGAAAGAAATTATGCCACAAAAATTCAATAAGTTTGAGTTTTTGCCATCAGTTGGTGCATCTGGTGGAATTATCACCATATGGAATGGGACTCTATTCTCTGGGAACCTAGAATTTAAAAATGACGTCTCTATCTCCACCAAGTTTCAGTCCAATTTATCCAATGAGACCTAGTACCTTACCAATATCTATGGCCCCTGTGACTCTTATAGAAAAGCTGTTTTTATTCAGTGGTTTCATAATATTGATTCTAATGATGGTGTGAATTGGCTGGTGGTGGGGGATTTTAATTTAATAAGAAAACCTTCTGATAGAAATAAAGGAGGAGGTGATATCAATGATATGTTTCTATTCAATGAAGCTATTAGTAATCTTGGGTTGGTTGAGTTACCTCTAAAAGGAAAACAGTTTACCTAGAGCAATATGCAAAAGGATCCCCTTCTTGAAAGACTTGATTGGTTTTTCACCTCAAGCTCTTGGAATTCCTCCTATCCATCAACATTTGTTTATCCTCTGGTCAAACCTACATGTGATCACACTCTTTGTGTTATTAACATTGGTACCAAAATTCCCAAGGCAAAAGTTTTTAGATTTGAAAATTACTGGCTGCAGCATAGTGATTTTCTTGGTATTGTTCAAAATGCTTGGAATATTCCAGTTGCTTACCATGACAGTGCAAAGAATGTAAATGCTAAGTTCAAAAATGTGAGAAGAGGCTTAAAACTTTGGGCAAAAAACCTTCCTTGCCTCAAACATCTGATTGACAAGGTTAATCTGGTCATTGAACTCCTGGATAATTTTGAAGAGCTTAGATGTCTGAACATACTGGAATGGAACCTGAGAGATATGTTGAAATCCCATGTCATTACCTTATTACAGAACCAAAAGTCCTATTGGAAACAAAGGGGGCAGATTAAATGGGTCAAACTTGGAGATGGTAACATAAAGTTCTTTCACTCAAAGGCAACTATCAACTACAGACATAATTACATTTCTGCTCTCAAGAATGCTAATCAGGATGAAATCTTTGATCATGAGGGTAAAGCTGCTTTATTATGGAATGCTTTCAAAAATAGAATGGGCACTTCTGACAATACTACTATGCATTTCAACCTGGCTGATTTTTTGGAGATGGCATGAGCTCAAACTTCAGAGAAAGTTTGGAAACACCTTTTTTAGACAAATAAATTGATGATGTTGTGAAGGATCTACCCAATGACAAGTCCCCTGGTCCAGATGGTTTTAATAATGAGTTCATCAAATGCTGTTGTCCTATAATTAGTAAAGACATAAGAAAGATGATTCAGGACTTCTATGATGAGAAAATCTCACTTGAGAGCATTAACTCCTCTTTCATTACTCTGATTCCTAAAAAGAGTTGCCCTGAGACTCCCTTAGATTTCAAACCCATATCTCTTCTCAATAGTGTGTTAAAGATCATCACTAAAATCCTGACAAATAGATTGCAGAAGATTATTTTAAAGCTTGTCCATAAAAATCAATATGGATTCCTACAACAAAGATCTATACAGGATTGCCTTGGATGGGGATTTGAATATCTTTTCCAATGACACCAATCAAAGGAGGAGATTCTTGTTTTAAAACTAGATTTTGAGAAGGCTTTTGACAAGATTGAACATTCTGCATTACTTGAGATTCTCAAGGCTAGAGGTTTTGGAGAAAAGTGGATAAAATGGATACAACTGTTACTATGTTCTGGCACATCATCTATTCTTCTAAATGGTATTCCTGGGAAGAAATTTTACTATAAAAGAGGAGTTAGACAAGGGGATCCTTTATCACCACTTCTGTTTGTCCTTGCTGCTGATTTACTCCAATCCATCTTGAATAAGGCAATGAATCTGAATTTAATCTCTGCCCCCCTCAACTGCCCTGCATGCCCTGACTTCCCTGTAATTCAGTATGCTGATGACACACTTCTGATCATGAAAGCTAATGTCAAAGAATTGATCTGTCTAAAATCCTTGCTAAACACTTTCTCTGATTCAGCTGGACTGAAAGTCAATTATCAAAAATCAAGTCTAATACCCATCAATCTGGACAATAAAAGAGTGGACCACTTTGCAAAAACACTGAATTGCCTAAAAGGTACTTTTCCTTTTACTTACGTTGGACTACCTCTTGGCCTTACCAAGCCCTCTTTAGAATATTTCATACCAATGGTTCAAAGAGTGGAGAAGAGGCTAAGTGGAATTGCTTACTTCCTCAATTATGGTGGTAAACTTGAAATGGTTAAGTCAGTGTTATCTTCCCTACCAATGTTTTATATGAGCTGCCTTGAGATTCCACCAACCATCAAAAATTAATTAATCAAATAATTCAGACATTTCTTATGGAGAAAAAAGGTTCTAAAAGTGTTGAAGTCCAAGCAAAAGGATCTGCCCTGGTGGCTTGGGAAAAAAATATGTAGGCCAAAGGATCAAGGAGGATTGTGTGTCCTAAATATAACCATCTAGAATAATGCTTTACTTCTAAAAAACTTGGATAAGTTCTATAATGACCATGACATTCCTTGGGTGAAACTGGTGAAAATCTCTTATTATGTGGATGGGTCTGTCCCTATTCATAACCCTGAAGGCTCATTCTGGTGAGATCTCATCTAAAACTAATTGATTCCTACAAAGCCATGGCTAGAGGAACTCTAGGTAATGGGGACTCAATTTTATTCTGGACTGATCTTTGGGAGGAGCAGTGTCTTCACCAAAAATTCCCTCATCTGCTATCATTTGCAAAAAATACAAGCTACACTATAAAAGAAGTGGTACAAACTGAGTTCCTAGAAGACTTATTTCAATTACCCTTATCCCGACAAGCCTACAATGAGTTTGAACAGATGGAAGTTATTTGTCAACAAGCTTTGGCTAAGATTCAAGAAGGCAGACAAGACAATTGGTCATACATTTGGGGAAACAACAAGTTCACATCTCGAAAAGCCTACAAAGTCATGATTGGGTATCAACCTACCCCCTCACATTTCTCTTGGATCTAGAATACCTCCTGTCAACCGAAACATAAATTCTTTTTTGGCTACTACTTCAAGACCGTTTGAACACAAGGAATCTCCTTAGAAGAAAAAATATGCAACTCCAGTCTTATTCGTGTGCTGTTATGGAATGTTCACAAGAAGAAACCCTTTCTCATTTATTCTGGACTTGTCCTTTTGCTGAAAACTGTTGGGAATTTATTTGCCCACAAAGACACAGGGGTTTATCAGTGTTTGAGGCCATTGAAGATATTAAGGAGAAATTGCATTTACCCTTCGCTATGGAAATCATCATCCTAGCTGCTTGGGGGATTTGGATTATCAGATATAATAAGATTTTCAATAATCAAAAACCAAGTTTCAACAATTGGAAGGCAATTTATTAGTAAGAGCTAAGATGTATTAGCTTTAGAATCAAGAGAGACCTTGCTGAAAACTTTAAAGCTTGGCTCCAATCTCAGACTTAGTTTTTTTCCTTTGTTAGTTAGGCCTCTGTAATTATTCTTGTACTCTACTTATAATTTAATATAAAAATTGCAGTGGGCTTTTGCTCACTGTTCATCCTCAAAAAAGACTTTGCTCCATCTTGAGGTATACGAGACAACCAACAAGAGGTTGTTGCTCAAATTCATCGAGATAACACTCTAAAAAAAAGGATAGAAGTAAAAGTCTCGAGGTATAAAGGACACTTCTGACTTCCGTGGAATGAGTGAAATCGCATTAATCCACCAATTCAATGTACAAGAGCGAATGATAAGAGTAGTGGTATGGTCATGACTCTATCCTACACCCAAAGCATTACTTCACACATGAATAGGAAAACTATGCAACCCAACTCCCAAACAAACTGAAGATCTTGACAACTAGAATTCATTAAGCTTCATAAGAAACAAATATTTGATGCAAACACTTTGCCAGATCCAAACTTGATAATGATGATGATGTTGTCGTTGTCGTGTCAGAAGTTCCCAAACCACTAGAAAAGATATGAACGAAGATCACTAAAATAGATGACAGGTCCAACTGACAGAACAAGAAATGCACCAAGCTCTTGAATAGAGGAATTACGAAAGATCTAGAAAGTATTTATGGCATCCGGTGATTGAGGATAGAAGATGAAGAGAGAGGGTTTCAAAAGGTTTGTTGATGCTCAGAAGACCAAATAATTTCTTATCCTTCTTAATAATATCCGAGAGATATTTGGTTGTCTTGATGAAGTCTTCAACATAGCCGCGAGAATTACTTGTTAAACCAAGGATAAGCTCTGAAATTGGTTGAAAATGCTCAAAACACTTTCTCAGCCGAACACTCTTTGAACGATCAACATTAAGAGCACATATTGCGTTGAAAGAGATGCATTTAAAAATAGATTATCTGTCCCTTCAGAAGAGAAAAAAGGTTGAAAAAGAGAAGAGATTTTGGAAAAGAACCGGTGATAACTCATACATTTTAGAAAAGTTAGCATAGATGAATGAATGATCTTCTCTCGTATCAAAGAGAACCTTGAAGATATGGAGTTCAAAAGATGTGAAGCATGACAATCAGATGGTAATCCATCGTAGTGCCTAAGGAAAACTCCGGATTTCCGAAGTTACTTGAATATGATATAGATATGATCACAGTATAACTCAAAATCACAAGAGATAATGATACGACCATTTTATATCACTATTCTATGTCTTAATTCACTATTATTCATTGATATATTTCGTACTGAGAGGTGATACTTATGTTATTTCATCTGTTTTTGCATGGTTGATGACTTTTGGAGCATGGACCGCTGCAGTCAGGATTCTGATGGAAAAGGTGCTGTTTGGAGGCAACATTCGCGAAGATCAGAAAATCCGGGAAAATATACGGAAAATTCTATTTTGCCAGAAGATTAAGGATGCCAGAAGATGGAGTGGAGATGGGCCATAGGGGACCCAAACCACCCCATGGCGCGGGCAGGCCTAGGTCGCGCCAGGGAGTGGTGTGGCCACCCTGGCCCACTCCAGCATCTCCCCTCTGGCGTATATCTTCCTCCCGAAACCCTAAGACTCGAGGAGCGACCACAGAAAGGTTTCCGCCGCCTCTGCGGGGCGGAAAACACCGAGAGAGAAAGATCTCTCTGGCAGACAGATTTCTGCCGGGGGAATTCCTTCCCTGAGAGGGGAGATCATCGCCATCAACACCACCATCAAGCTGGACTTCGTCGGGATCATCATCATCATCACCACCATCATCACCATCAGCACCCTCATCACCATCTCCATATTGCTGTAACAATTGCGTTGAATCTTGCTATAGTTCATAGGGGAAACTTTCTCGGTGTTGATTACTCTTTGTAGTTGATGCTATTGAGTGAACGATTGAATTATTGTTTATGTTCAGATTGTTATACATCATTATTCCATATCTGATCATGATCCATATGATGTCTTGTGAGTAGTTTGTTTTGTTCTTGAGGACATGGGAGAAGTCTTGTTGTTAGTAGTGGAGTTGCGTACAGAAACATTCAATAGATTGTTATTCAAGTTGTGGTGTACTTCTTCTAGTGGTGTCATGTGAATGTCGACTACATGAAAATTCACCTATATGGGCCTAGGGGAATGCATTGTGTATTTGGCTACTAATCGTAGGGGTTGCCGGAGTGACAGAAACCTGAACCCCATTAGGAAACCATTGCTCAAGGGACGTAAGGGTCTTAGAGTTTAAATTTGTGGTTAGGTTTCTACCTTAATTACTTTCTTATACTTATGGATGTTTGCAAGGGAGTTTAATCACAAGTATGTATTAAGTCTTGGATGGGACGGTACATTAGCACAGGTTCACCCACACAACACTTAGCAAGCTAGAGAAGATTAATCGACTATATGAAGCGAAAGCACTTGACAGTCTTCCCATGTGTCCTCGAGAATGTTTGGTCATCAATAGAAATACAACCGGCTTGTCCTTTGCTGCATAAAGGATTGGGTCAGTTGCTGCATTCATTTTTACTTTCTTTTATTTACTCGTACTTTGTTTACTTGCTTTATCGAAAACCCCTAAAAATCCGTTTGCTAAGTATTTGCAGAGAATTCCTGATCCATACCACTAGCCAGCACCTTCTGCTCCTCGTTGGGTTCGACACTCTTACTTATCGAAAATACTACGATACACCCCCTATACTTGTGGGTCATCAGATAACCATAGTAATTTGGAGGATTATATTGACAGCATTGGACATATTCCACTCATGATAAGTGTCATATAGCTATACCGAGAACCAAATTACAATCGCAAGCATCGGATCAACACACGCTATGTATTTGACCCAAAATAATTTGAAGATGAAGTAAAAACTTTAGGATTATGCATCGGTGGCAAAAGATTGAGTTAGTTTGAACATGACAACAAAGAAGATAGATAGAATATCACACACTATTGAAAAGGAGTGTGGAAACACATATGTATCAAAGAAAAAAATCCCCATTTTTCTGCATTAAAACAACAACTAGATGCCGAAAACAACTCAACGAATAGATATTAGCAACTCGACATTATGTGAAAGCATGCAGGTGAAAGTAATATGCCCGAGAGGCAATAATAAAGTGGTTATTATCTTATTCCATGTTTATGATAAATGTTTATTTCTCATGCTATAATTGTGTTAACCGGAAACATTAATACATGTGTGATTTATAAACAAAGAAAAGGTTCCTAGTAATGCCTATGTTCATACTAGCTTTTTCATTAACTGATGATCAAGGTTTCTCAATCATGAACATTGGATGTTGTTAATAATAGGATCATATCATTGGATAATGATATGATGAACAGTCACCCGAAGTAGATATAGCAATACGATCATGTCCTCAAGTTTATATTGCTACCACATTCACAGTAACTCAATGTCCTTAGACCATGACATCACGCCAATCACATTCACCGGAAAGGTACTTTGATTACATCAAACGTCACCTCGTAATTGGGTGATTATATAGTTGTCGTTGGGTACTTTGAAAGGGTTAGTTGAGGCTCGTGGATCAAGAGTGGGATTTGTCCATCTAGAAGATGGAGAGATATACTCAGGGCCCTCTCGGTGATATCACATTGACATAGCTTGCAAGCAAGTGATTTGATCACTAGAATGTTATATCATAGGAACGATAAAAAGAGTACTTGTGGGGAACGAGATTAAACGAGATATCGATGATACCGAGTGATCGAATCTCAGACAAGTAAAATATCGCGAGACGAAAGGAATTTGATTATAGCAAAAAAGGTTCATACAATCATTGGGATTTCATGGAACTAGTGAAAGTCATTATGGATCTCCAGATCCCGCTAATGATTATTGATCGGAGAAATTCTCGATCATGTCGACATAGTTCTCGAACCCGTAGGGAGACACACTTAAGGTTAGTCGACGCTTTTGAGCAGATACGAAACACAGGGAAGACAATGGACATTGCAGGAATTTGTTCTGTCGAATCTCCCGAAATAGTTTCAGGGTATCGAAACAAAGCAAAGGATCAAAATGTTAATGTGTTTATTAAATGAATTGTTAATTAAATGAAGTACTCATTAAATGAAGTTTTCATTAAATTGAGTTGCATTAAAACAATATAATTGAAGTGCTTTAATAGAAAGACCTTTGGTTTTTTAGTGGAGAATAGATGGGAGAAAGTGGAATTTGAAATAATGTGAGTGGAGAGCCCACCCAAAAGAATGAGAGGAGGTGAGGGGGCAACTTATTGGCTGCGGCCAAGGGAGGGGCTTTCCTCCCCCCCTATAAAAGGAGGTGGAGACCTCCTCCTCTCACACACAATCACTTGCCCATTCTCTCATATGCCCTTTGGTTGGCATCTTATCCCTCTTGCTAGCCTTGTCCATTGCCACTAGAAAAGGTGCTTAGGCGAAGCCCTACTCGATATCTTCCCCTCCACCATCTCTACTATGGCGTAGCACTGTTGGAGTTTCCGGGGATCCGCTACTTCCGTTGCCTGGCTCGAGCAAGGGCTCGGGAGTCGTCGGCACACCGTACGTGTGACCGATTACGGAGACGCTGCCTCTTGTGGTGCTGATCGTCTACACGTCCTTGCGAACAGTCATGTACACTCTACATCATCCACGTTTGTTTGCAGGAACGTTATCCCGCGTGGTCTTCAAGAGATTAATCGTATCGATGAGAAAATAGCGATGTTCAGAGGGGCCTTCCGCGAACGTGAAACTGAACTTTGGGAGTAGAATTGACAATAGGTCGGGCTGACTTGCGATGATGTTTTCGAGTGACTCCGGTGGTAGATTTGAGTGAGGTTTTCGCCTAAGGGGAGCTGAGACATCCCTCTTCGACGGGGTGTGCTAGGATTCGCTAGAGATGGGCGGTGTACGCCGGAAACATGAGGAAACATAGGCAGTTCAGGCTGTAGTTCCTGTCACGGCTGACGCGTGTGCGCGTGGGTGTGGCGAGTGGCGAGGCACGGGCGGTTGCGTCGGTACAAGGCGAGGACGGAGGGAAGCGGGGCGAGTCGGAGGGCTCACCGATGTCGCTGGCGCCTTTGGAGAGTTCCGAGGAAGGAGCCTTCGAGGTAGAGGGAAGTGGCGAGCAGCGGATGCCTCCTGGCCAGGTTGAAATGAAAATGGAGCTGCGGCATTTTCCTCTTCCTCTACCTCAAAGAATCAGGACTCGATCGATGCCGGCATCAAGCTTAGCTCGCCTCGCCATGCTCCCTGCAAGGCATAGCCGCCCTCGTCCTCTCGTCCTCCCGCGAGCTCCTGCCGCCAGCGACCCCCTCTCCAACGCCGGCCCTAGACCAAGCTCTACGCGTCGGTGTTCCTCACCATCGTCCCCTCTCCGTCGTGGTGTGCCGGCATCGTGGTGCGTCGTGGTGTTCATCTCTGTTGCGTTTCTGTTCAAGCAGGACATGGTCTAATAAATCAAACAGCTAGCTAAAGATAGGAGGGCCCTAGCGTATACGACGTGGAGACCTCCCTGATCGTTCGAACAAAGAGCCGACATACGAACACGCACGGACAGACAGACGGACGAACAAAAACCACCTCTAGACTTTTTATATACTCCCTCCGTCCTAAAATAAGTGACTTGAGTTTGTCTAGATTCACATGTATCTAGGCTTAAAACATGTCTAGATACATACAAATCTAGACAAATCCAAGTCACTTATTTTGAGATGGAGGGAATAGTAGAAATCATATGATTAAATCACTACATATACGCACTCAAACATTTTGTGAGAAAAGGTAAGAGCAAAAAATGACCGTATGCGAGATGACAAACCAGAACGTTCAATGAGATTGAACCGTCAAAATATTTCATCTAGCAGCCGATAATTTTTATTATTTGCATGATTAAAATCCACAATCCTGAACATCTCCCGATAAACCTGGATTGATGTTAATTCTAATAATAGTACTACAGGAGATCTCCTTCAGTTAGTACCTCGCGCTAGTGCACCTGGCCTTGAGCAGGTTAGCATACTCGAACATCTCAGGTTCTCAGCCTCCCAGGGCTCTAGCTGCTTGTCCTCCCGAACTGCATCGACTGCAAACACGAGAGTGAGGTTGCGTAGGCACAACCTGCACGGTGAATTTGACGTGTGGCCATTATTAAGGCGTCATCGGCTGATCGGTGTCGACCCTTCTGCTCGATGCTCTGCCCACTGCCCCGGCCTCCATATTCCAAATTGTGCGGCCAAGCTGGCGAGGAGAGAGGTGCGGCAACAGTCTCAGATCGGAGCAACCACTATGTCATCAGTTGTCCGCGTGACGCTGCGCTCATGAGAGTCGTGCAGTTCGGACACGAACACACTAACAACGGTGGGTAGAGCGAAAGGACACCGGAGGGGTCTCCCGAGGATGGGATAGGCGGCGCGATGGGAGTTGCGGGGGCAGCGTGAGTTGTTAGGGGTTTCAGGTTAGCCTGTGGGTGCGTGCGACTACATGTGAATGCTTGGTTTTAGTAATATTGAGATCATATTGTTATAAAATTTGTTAGGATAAGGTAAGTTTGTTGGGACTTTAGCACGTCAAGAGTTTTTTGCCAAATCTGTTAGGGGTGGCATTCTGTTTGTAATTATATGGAGTGTGACACCAGGCATTCACCATGCTTTTGAAATTAATAGTAAAGATTAATAGTTGTTATTTTTTTCCGGTATTATGAGAATAATGGTTATTCAAATAATTACCATTTCCATAGAAGATGGATGCACTTTTACAAATCTAGTTGGATAAATCACCTCCATAAACACTAATGCTAAAAAGTCGCAATACGAATGATTGGAATATCACTTTTGAGTGACATCGCTGTTTAAATTATATTGGAAAGAAAACAACAAGAAAACTCCATGTTAATGGATTTTTAGTCTTTTTATTTTAATCAATTGATGCCAAGAAGAACGAATGACAAACCTATTAGACATAGTGCATGTTGATTTATAGTGTCCATTATGTGTAGTCGTGAGCGATGGATCTAAACTTCATATGCTTTCTCCGAAATTTGAGGAAATAAATGTGTATATTTACTTAATAAGGGAGAAGTATGAAACATTTGAAAATGTTCAAATGATTTCAGGATGAAGTGGAAAATCATTGTAAAAAAAATAAAGAATTTGTGATTAGATCATAAAGGAAGATATTTGAGTTACAAATTTAGCAAAACACCTAAGATTTGAGGAATCGTTCCATTGACTTGCATTTCTCGAAACACCATAGGAGTATGGAGTGTTCGCAAAATGTGATCAAACCATGTTTGACATGGTAGGATCAATGGTGTTATTTATAAAATTTCCATTATATTTTAAAGATTAAGCTTTAGTGAGTACCACTTTTACACAAAAAGAGCTCCATCATGATCCGTTGAAGTGACACCATATGAGTTATTGATTGGGATAAAACCCGAGTTGTCGTTTCTTAAATTTTGGTATGCCGAGCATAAGTAAAATGTTTACAACCAAAATCGGATGAGCATGTCTTTGTAGGTTATTCCAAATAACCGTTGGGTATTCCTCCATAGCACCAAAGGCAAAAGTGTTTGTCGCTTAGAGAAGGAATGTTTCGTGAAAAGTTAAGTGGGAGGAAAATAGAACTTTGATAAGGTTATTGAACCTAAGCTATGTATGCTGAGTTGCGCAGCACCGGAAAGTGTCCCGGAGGCAGTCATAATGCTCATAGATCACGTGCCTAAAAGGTTGTGGTCACAGAGATCTAAGTTCCTATTGAACCGCGTAGGTCGGATAAACAATCAAATACTCAGATTTGAGATTAAATTGTTATTGTTTTACAATGATAAACTGACTACATGCAAAGAAGCGATGATGGGCCCTGACTCCTTCAAATGTCTAGAAGTCATAAAATCCGTGATAGTTCCATAAACGATAATACAAGTTATTGAACTTGGAAGACCCTCCAGAAAGGCATGAAGCCTATCGATTGCATTTGGATCTATAAAGAAATAGACATGGATGTTTCACATCTATGAAATAGTCGACATGTCGGTAAAAAGTTTACGACAATGTTCAAGGAGTTGACATGTTGGTAAAGAGTTTACAACAATGTTCAAAGAGTTGAATACGACAAGATTCGATCTTTCGTAGCGATATTTAGTCGGGACGAATTAGTGTAGCAACCACTGTATATGTCAATTGTTGTATATGCTTATTGAACAAACAAAACTACATTCATCTAACAGAATGGTTACCTAGGACGTGTACGTGACACGGTCGGAAGGGTTTTGTTGAATCAAAGGATGCTAAAAAGGCATGCAAACTTCAATAGTTTAAGTAAGCATCACATAGTTGGAATCTTCACCATGATGAAATTGTTAAAAGGTTTAATTTCACTAGAGATGATAAATATGCTTGCATTTGTAAGAAATTAAGTGGGAGCGTTGAGACATATTTCTAATACATTGTGTATAAGACATATTGTTGATTGAACATGATGTATCTTTTATTAGCCACAAGCTAAGGATTTCATTAAAATTATATTTGAATGAAAGATTTGGGCGAAACCCGAATTAGGCATCAATGTCTATATGGATAGATTGAGATGTTAATATGGTTATGCCAGATGTACATAGAAGAAATACTGAATGAGTTCAATATGGAAACACCGAGAAAGGTTCTGCCACATGAAGAAAGATTGAATCAAGATTCAAGTGTTTTGACACTTGGTGAGTAAAATCACACGGATATATTGATAATCAAGATTCGAGTGTTTTGACACTTGGTGAGTAAAATCACATGGATATCTTGATAATCAAGATTCGAATGTTTTGACACTTGGTGAGTAAAATCACATGGATATTTTGATAAACGAGATTCACGTGTTTTGATACTTGGTGAAGTGAAATCACATGAATATCTTAATCAATCTGTCTGTGATTTGTACATATCCAGATATGTCCTATGCTCTAAACGTTATGAGCATATACCGGGGTGACTCATAAGATGATCATTGGATGATAGTAAGGATATTCTTATGATCTTTGGAAGAAGAATATATTTTGTATATAGAAGTGGCAGATAGTTCATTGTAAAGTTTTACATTGACACTATATAGATAGTTCATTGTAATGTGTTACATTGACACTATACATATAGTTCATTGTAAGGCGTTACATTCACACTATACAAATAGTTCATTGTAAGGTGTTACATTGGCACTATAAATATAGTTCATTATAAAGTGTTACATTGGTACTAGTTTCATCACAAGATACAAATTAACTTTATCTCAATTTAGGTTATAGGTTAAGGTAGCACAATGTAATGGAAGAAAGTTCCTTGATGGATTTGGATGATTTCCAATGCTATGGACATTGTGACGGATACTACAACGAAAGGCTAAGTATAATACTGCTATGGTAGCAGCAAAGGAGCTAGGTGTGGTTCGATGGGCTAGTACTATGAATATATATTGTATGACAATTATATCAACATGTTTTAAACCCCAAGGAACTAAGGTCTCACCAAATTTATACAAAGCTATCTCATTTGAGAATGAGTCATGCGTAGAGACGCAAAGAAATGCAAATACACACAGACCTGAAGTGTCAGATATTACCACTAGAAAACGCATATATACAACACCAAAGTGCCATAGGTGTTGAATGCGCAAGTTTTTCAGACTAGATTATTGACTCTAGTGCAAGTGGGAGACTGAAAGGAATATTCCCGTGAGGGAATAATAAAGTGGTTATTATCTTATTCCATGTTTATGATAAATGTTTATTTCTTATGCTATAATTGTGTTAAACGGAAACGTTAATACATGTGTGATTTATAAACAAAGAAAATATTCCTAGTAATGCCTCTCTTCATACTAGCTTGTTGATTAACTGATGATCCAGGTTTCCTGATCATGACCATTGGATGTTGTTAATAATAGGGTCATATCATTGCTTGCCCCCCTCCCCCTATAAAAAGAGGTGGAGACCTCCTCCTCCCACACACCCTAACTTGGCCATTCTCTCATATGTCCTTTGGTTGGCATCTTCTCCCTCTTGCTAGCCTTGTCCATTGCCACTAGAAAATGTGATTAGGATAAGCCCTACTCGAGATCTTCCCCTCCACAATCTCTACCATGGCGTAGTGCTATTGGAGTTTGTAACATCCCAAAACTTTAATCCAAGCTTATCAAGATCCAAATAATCAAATTTAGGGTTAACAAAAAATTTCCCAAATAAAAAATGAAATCATTCATGTGTATGTGCATTTAATTTAGGAATTGATTTGAATTGCCATGGTTCTGTGATTCTTTGGTTGTAAAATGTTTCTTAGGTGAAATAAACATCATCTAAATCATTCCCAAACTTTTCCCAAAGAAAAATAACTCAAAATGAATAATTGAAGTGAATGGTCATTTTGACCAAATTAACTCTCATGCCTACTTTGGCTATTCCTAGTACTCAAAACTTAACAGAAACAGTGGTGGATCTTTACACCCCTTGATAGTACACATAATGAGGTACCAAGGCCCACTTTGTGATCTGCTAAAAACATTCAAATGCTAATTTTAAATGACAGTTTAAAATTGAATCTAATTCATATGGGAAGATCCCACTATTTCAAAAACAAGCTCAATTTTCAAAACCCAAGCACCCACAGAGTCTCAAGCTTATGCCTAGCAAACCCACCAAAAATCTTTTCAAAATTCAAAAGTTTATTTCTTGCGGCCATTTAATCAAACACTTGGCAGGCAAGGTTAAACTCTAAATCCTAGCTCACTGTTTTGAATAGGGCTTTGCCCCCAAATGATCCCCATTTAATCCCCTTGTCCCCTCATGATCTAACCATGCCATTAGCACCTCACCCCCTTGTCCCTAGTGGCAGTGCAAGGCCATGCCGAGCACCAACTCGCCGGCCACACCTTGCCCCGCTACAGCAGACCATCTCCCCCCCTCTCTCGCCATGTCTGGGAGGTAGCCAGGACCTCACTGCCACCCTCTGTCCCCTCCCCAAGCCAACCCCAGCAGTGGACCACCGAGGAGAGCCCGCACCCAGTGCCACAGCGCCATGCCGAGAACGCGCCAGAGCGCACCCGGCACGCGTGCACAAGCCGCCGCTTGACCGCATCCCGCCCCCACCGCTCCGCCACGATCCAGGGAACACGACGGACATGCCCGTTCGCCTCCCAACGCACCACAGCCACCGCTCGCCGTGGACACCGCCGCCTCTGCCGCTTAGAGCGCCAGCTGCCCCCGACCGCATACCACCGCCCCTACGTCCGCATTAAGCTCCTAGAGCACCGCTAGGAGACCGCCCATCGATCGCCACCCTCAGCCATGCCGCTAGCCGCCTGCAGCCATGTCGCCACCGTCGCCTGCCCATCCCTCTCGGTCTCGCCGTCGAGCCTATAAAAGGAGGACACCCCCAGCTAGTTGAAGCACACCACTCCACTCCCCTCACCTCACTGATCATCCCACACCATTAGCCGGAGCAAAGGGAGCAGCAGCTCGCGGGAATTGCACCAGAGCATGCCGCCTCTGGAGGAGAAGGGCGTCGCTGATTGCAACCACCCCCGGAGATGCCTCGACCGTACCTGAGCTCGCCGTCGACCACCAGTCCGTTTGCCCGCCTCGCCGTCGTCGTGGCAGCCCTGGTACGCCCCCTATGCACCCCACCGAGCCGCTAGGGTTCGAGTTTGCCGGCGACAGGTCCGTCGTCGACGACAAGCCACAACCGTTGATCCCCACTCTAATCTAACGGCCCACAGCACCCCGTACCACTTCGCGTGTTATGAGCCGCTGACCGGTGGACCCCCCTGTCAGTTGACCCCCGCGCTACGGAGTGACACTGGGCTGGCCCGTTAGAGTTTCCCGCGCGACCCAGTTAGTTTGAATTAGGTTTTCCTTTTTAGTTTAAACTTAGTTCTGTCTCTGAGTATGAAAATCAATTCAGAGAGACTGACCAATCCAAATTGCATGAAACTAATTTTGCCTGAAAGGTATTGAAGTGATCTATCCAAGCCAGTTGGATTTAATTCAATTAGAGTTATAGATCTCTCCTAGTAAAAATAACAAAACAGAAGCATTTGCACCTTGCAACATTTTTATAAAATCAACCAAGATAGGTTTTGAGTTGATTCCAACTCTCAAAAATCACATTTCATCATACCTATCTTAATATGTAATAATATTAATGTTTACATGCAGTGACTTTGGACTAGTACCAAAATAATGCTATATAGGCATTTCTAGTCATTTTAAATCATTAAATAATGAACTTAAACCAAAGTAATTATGAACCAACCCTTAAAAATCATTCCCACATGCTAGAATATGTGGTGATGACATGTGTCCACATGATCCCATGTTTTAAGTGGTGAATATTAAATCTTAGTTAATTTTTTTAATGAGTAGAAATTACTTTTTGTAATTTAAAAAGCATGAAACTAGTGATTTAAACTTGTGATGCTTGAGATGATAATAGATCATCAAATGTGTGTCTTAGAATGCTAATTAGACTAGTTAAGAATTGTTTGGTGATTGTGTACTCTATATGTATTTATAGACGATAGTACCGACCAAGCTTTCTAGGAGGAGGAGTTCTACCAAGAAGAAGAGGAAGAAAACTTCAACCACTGCACTGCACAAGGCAAGCCACCATTAACAATGCAAGCTAACACTTGCAAGTATAATACTTAGCAAGCTAAGATTAAACTAGATGGTTTACCAAAGATGCTTTAGGCATTCTTTGGTCACACTACTTTGACTATTAGATACCCCAAGTTTTATTTACAAGCTTTACTCCCTTTACTTTACCCAAAGTTCTTTACTTGTTTTGAAGGTAGCATAAAGAGTATAAAACTTGACCTATTTAGAAACCCTTTAGATGACATTCTATGTCATGAGATTGAACCCATCTTTTCCACCTTAGTGAACACTCTTAACTTAGTAGTTTAGAGTAGATCAAAAACTTGAGTCACTTTAGATGGGAACACTTGGTGAAAATGAATTGTGAAAACCTTGGAACGATGAGTCATTCTATTGAAATGTTTTGACATGTGTTGAGAAACAAAAATGGTATATGATGATGAAATGTTGACGCATGAGCCTTAATCCTTTTTCAAAACTGATGGTTGGATTCAGATGCGATACCATTCCAAATTTACCGTACAACCACACTACCTGAATTGGGTAGGGCTTAGCTAGAAATTTATATGCATTAGTATTAGTTCCCTTGCGGGAGAGGTTTGAGCTGAGGCTACCTCTCAATGTTCTCCACCTATGCGGTGCCCAAGATGACAGATGGTCATGGTTGGAAGGCCATGCTCATAGGAGAGGTGATTATACTAGGGTGTGTAAAGGGAAGGTTATGTTTGATTATCTGCATACTAAGTATGATGATTCAGGGTTATCCCTGACAGATGTATCGAATCTTGTGGTGAAAGTGTACCACCTCTACAGAGTGTCAAACTATTCGAATAGCCGCGTTCGTGGTTATGGACAGTTGGAATGGCCATACTGTTTCGTTGTCAGATGTCTTTCAAACAACTTATGAAATGAATGATGAATCTTGACTTGACCACAACATGATTGTGTTTATGACAATAGCTTCCCAACTTAAGTGATTCTAGAACTCTATTTTATCTCTCTTTGCTTCAGAACTCAGCTTAGGTTTCAAACTTAACTTTATAGTTAAAATTAGAGTTAGCACTTTAACTTAGAACTATATTACTTGTTAGAGGTAGTTCGGGAGTACTTAAAGAGTACTCATGGCTTTTGTCGCTGGCTATTCTCATGGCCAGACTATGAAGGAGACTATCAAGATGATGGCCAGCAGAACGGCTATGATAACTAGGACTATCTGCCTTCGTCAGCATTGCCTGTGACCCTGAAAATGGACCGCACTGCTACGCTTATCTTTTATTTCCGCTGCTTGTTGTATTAAGACTGGATAATGAGATCCTTATTTTGTGTAAGACCTTATGTATGGTTTGTAATGTATGATGTACTATGATATCCAATCCGTTATGTCTTGCAAAAATGGTATTCCTGGGATTGCGAGGTATGGCATAACGGGCATCTGGGATTAAAAATCCGGGTGTTGACAAGTTGGTATGAGAGCCATCCTGACAATAGGAGACCCTAGTTAGAATGGACGTTCGAACGAAAACTTAGTTTCAAAACCAAAGTGAGTATTTATGAAAAGCTATCTCCTCTCTTATCCTTGTGAATTCATTCTTTCTCAAAAATTCATGTTCCTCAAAATTCTTACATTACTACTTAAAATTTGACACACTTGATCACTTCACTAACTTCCTCATCCTAAATTCTTGTAGATGGAGTCTGAGTTCAGCAAGTTCTACCAATTGGGAAACGTAGGTCAGCTGATCTTCGAGAGGGATCTGGATTCACTGTCAGAGTTACTGGGACGCCCACATCCAGAGTTTCTTGGAGCTCAACTTCCAGGACCCCCAGGACGGGACCTATAGTGGCTAGTCACCGCAGATCTTAGAGGAAGCATCGAAGCACCAACTTCCGGGAGAATTCAGTTCTCCGTGAGAGAGAACAACTGGCTAGATGGATTAGCCAGGGCAATGCATGAAGCTCTCGCACGTCTATGTGCCCTCAGCATCAACCAAATCCAAGGAACCCGTTTTGCCCACTATGCAAGACGTGACTCATGGGAATGCCGATGGAGATGCCAAGTCACCAGGAGTTGAGGCGTCAAGTGGAAAATCTTGACTTCTTACTGCACGACAGACAGTAGGAACTGGAAAATGCGAGGGAGTTAGCCAACCAGAACCATGCCATTGCCGACCAGAAGGCCCAAACTTTCACACTGCTCGTCCAGGATCGCCAATCTCTTCGCCGCTAGCATTCAAACAAGGATCGCACCATCGCCCGTCTTTGCAAGAAGGTGGCCGACCTCGAGAAGACCGTCAAGGAGTAGGAAGCTCAGCTTGCAGCAAAGGAAGAAGAAGAGGAGGGTGAAGACATGGATTCTTACCTCAGCAACGATGATGACTTTCTGGAGGAGAATGTCGTGGACTTCTACATTGACGATGATGACTCTGACTTCATCGACGATGAGTAGATGCACTAGAGCACTATCGTAGCATGAGATGAATCGGTCCCACTATATCATAGTTTGCAGAATGGTTCTTCAAACCATCTGTTTTCCTTTGTTTGTTGTGGTGTGTGTTGTATCCTGTGCTTGTTTGCATGAATGCAAATGAAGTTAGTTGAAAAACCTGAGTCTAACTCAAAGTTTTAGATTTAAACCAAAACCCTGAACCTTAGAATTTCCCTCTTACCCCTATATCTACCTCAATCTTCAGATGACTCGTGGAAACCAAGGAGGGAGCAGCGCGTCGCAAGACCCAATGCTACAGATCTTGAAAAATCTCATCACCGACCGTGAAGCAAGGAGGGCAGAACACCAACCCAACTTAGCAACACTACAGCAGATCGCCTAGATGGCTCTCAACAACCAAGGGCATGGAAATCAGGATCATCAAGGATCCAAGCTGAAGAACTTCCAGAATACCAATCCCCCAATCTTTAGCATGTCAGAAAACCCATTAGATGCTGATGACTGGTTATAGACCATGGAAAATAACTTAGAAGTTGCAAGAGTTGATGAAAATGAGAAAGTTCTCTTTGCCACCCACTATCTGGCAGGAGATGCAAGAGCTTGGTGGAACAGTATCCGCCTGATGAACCACGGTCAAGTTATGACAAGGGAAGCATTCAAAATCAAGTTTAGCCGCACCCATGTGCCGCAAGGTCTAGTCAATAGGATGAGAGATGAATTCCGCGAATTAAAGCAAGAAAGAATGACTGTGGTGGAGTACCGTGACAAATTCCTATCACTTGCCAGATATGCACCTGATGAGATCAACACGGAGGCCAAGAAGAAGGAGAGATTCCTAAACGGACTGCATGATGAGATGCAGACAGTCCTTGTCAACATCCGTTTCGAGGATCCCGAAGAGCTAGTCGACTCTGCCATTCAGATGGAAGGGAAGATTAACCAGGCAAACGACAACCGCAAGCGTCGCATGATGCAGCAGTCTAGATCCAGCGGTCACCAGAAGTACCATCCCAACCCCTCGTCGGGATATGCACCAAGGAAAAACCGACCCCCAATGTCTCTCCCAAGCTACCCCAACCATAGCGGACGCAATGTGAAGTCCGGAGGAAACAATCACAACTCCGGAAATGCCAACAATTTCAACCGTGCGCCTCCCAAGAGCAACAACAACAACACTACACCTAGAACTGGCAGCAATGTTGTACCTGTCCCAGTCAAGGCCAAGTCCCAGATCACTTGTTTCAAGTGTGGAGTGAAGGGTCACTATTCCAATGTGTGTCCCAAGAAGACTGTAGCCAATGCCAATGTGAATGCCCCAGCTCAGCAGCAGCGTCGTGTTCAACTAGGAAGTAGATTTTCCCCAGGGAACTCTCACAACCAAAACGGCCGTCTCTTCCATATGAACGCAGAAGAAGCCCAGGAAGCGCCAGATGTAGTGCTGGGTATGTTTTCTGTCAACTCAGTTTTAGCAAGAGTGTTGTTTGATTCTGGAGCATCGCATTCGTTTGTCACCGCAGAATTTGCATGCACTAGTAAGATTCACCCAACCAACCTGAAGCATGTCATGATAGTTCGAATCCCCGGTTCAACAACCAAACCTAGAAAATTTTGCAAAGCTATGCCTATCACAATACATGGGATAGATTTTTATGCCAACCTAATTGTACTTGGAACCAAAGGATTGGAAGTAGTACTAGGTATGGACTAGATGTCAAGGCATAAAGGACTGATAGACTGTGCTAAGAAAGCCATCACCATGACCAGTAGTTCTGGAGTAACAGTAGAGCATATCTTTGAAACCCTACCCCATCAATTCAAGTGCAACAAGAGTGTAGCCCTGCCCACCATTGACCAGGCCAGAGTAGTCTGTCAATACCCTGACGTATTCCCAGATGAATTGCCAGGTATGCCCCTGGATAGGGATATTGAGTTCATCATCGAACTAATCCCCGGAACCGGACCCTATAGCATGAACCCCTCAAAGTTAGTGGAACTGAAGAAGCAGTTGGATGCCATGTTAGAGAAAGGCTTGATTCAACCAAGCGCATCGCCATGGAGATCACCAGTGTTATTCGTTGACAAGAAAGATGAAGGAAATCGTTTGTGCATAGATTACAGAAAGTTGAATGATGTCACCATCAAGAACAAGTACCCCTTGCCAAAGATAGAGGATCTATTTGATCAGTTGACTAGAGCCCAGGTATTCTCAAAGACTGATCTTATGACTGGTTATCACCAACTTAAGATTCGTGCAACGAATATTCCGAAGACCGCCTTTACTACTCGCTATGGTTTATATGAGTATACGATTATGTCTTTTGGATTAACCAATGCCCCTGCTTATTTCATGAATCTCATGAATAAGATCTTTATGAATTTCCTAGATAAGTTTGTAGTTGTGTTTATCGACGACATCCTTATCTACTCCAAGTCAGAAGAAGAGCATGAGCAGCATCTGAGAAGCATTCTAGAAACCCTGAGAGAGCATCAGTTATATGCCAAGTTCAGCAAGTGTGAGTTTTGGCTGAAAGAAGTAGGATTCCTAGGACATATTGTGTCTGCCGGAGGAGTCTCTGTTGATCCCGCCAAGATCAAAGATGTCGAAGAATGGGAAGCCCCAACCACTCAAACCCAAGTCCGTGCATTTCTCGGATTGGCGGGATACTACGGCAAGTTCGTATAAGGATTCTCAAGCATCGCCAGACCCATGACCCAATTATTGAAGAAGGACAAGAGATTTGAATGGACCGACAAATGTGAAGCCAGTTTCCAGCAGCTGAAGAAGAGATTGATATCAGCCCCAATATTGGTCATGCCAGACATCAAGAAGCCATTTGATGTATATTGTGATGCATCCCAGATTGGTCTAGGATGTGTATTGATGCAAGAAGGAAAAGTCATCGTGTATCTGTCTCGAGAACTGAAGCAGCATGAGCAGAACTAACCGACCCATGATCTTGAGCTAGCAGCGGTGGTTCTAGCGTTGAAGACATGGCTTCATTATTTGATGGGTAATCGCTGTGAGATTTACTCAGATCAGAAGATTTTAAAGTATATCTTCACTCAGAAGGAGCTGAATATGAGCCAAAGAAGATGGATAGAGTTAATCAAGGATTATGACCTTGACATTCACTATCACCCTGGCAAAGCCAATGTGGTAGCGGATGCTCTTAACAGATTGCCATGTAGGCTAAACACCATGATCAAGGAGAAGCAACCAAGTTTGTATGAAGAGTTGGAGCAGTTCAGGACTGAATTATTTAGCAAAGGATTCTTAGCTAGCATTGAACCTCAACCCACTTTGATTAGCCAAATCAAGGAAGCCTAGAAGGGGAATGAAAGTATCGACAGAATCAAACATTGTATTGGTACAGGAAAGGTATCGGGATTCATGGAAGATGAAGAAGGAGTACTATGGTACAAAGGACGTATCTGGCTGCTACCAGATTCGGAGCTAAAGCAAGTTATCATGAAGGAAGCCCATGATACTCTTTATTCTATCCACCCCGGAGGAATGAAGATGTATCAGGATTTGAAAGAGCAATTTTGGTGGCACAAGATGAAGAGAGAAATCGGAAGCTACATCGCCAAATGTGACATCTGTCAAAGAGTCAAAGCAGAGCATCAGAGGCCTGCAGGACTGTTGCAACCATTGCAGATTCCGGAATGGAAATGGGATTCCGTCGGAATGGACTTTATCACCGGTTTGGCTACTTCTAGTAGGGGAAATGACTCAATCTGGGTCATAGTTGATAGACTGTCCAAGGTAGCCCACTTTATACCTATCAAGACTACCTACCAGAGTGCAAAGCTAGCAGAGCTGTATATTGCTAGGATTGTTAGTCTGCATGGAACCCCCAAGACCATCGTATCAGATCGAGGAACCCAGTTTACCTCAAGATTTTGGCAGAAAGTTCAGGAAGGATTAGGAACCAATTTGAACTTCAGTACCGCGTATCACCTGCAAACTGATGGACAGACGGAGATAGTCAACCAGATCTTAGAGGATATGCTTAGAGCTTGTGTGTTGGAATACGGATCAAAATGGGAGGACTGCCTGCCTTTCGCAGAATTCTCATATAACAACAGTTATCAAGCTAGTTTGCAGATGGCACCATTTGAATTCCTATACGGAAGAAAGTGTCGTACCCCTTTCAATTGGTCGCAAGTAGGAGAGAGTCAGATCTTTGGACCCGACATTCTCCGAGAAGCCGAAGCGAAGGTTCACAAAGTCCGTGAGCACCTCAAGACCGCCCAATCCAGAGAAAAGAGTTATGCTGACAAAAGAAGGAGAGACTTGACTTTCAATGTCAGAGATTTTGTATATCTCAAGGTTCGCCATTGAAGGGAACTCAACGCTTTAGTTTGAAAGGGAAGGTAGCCCCCAGATATATCGGGCCCTTCAGGATTCTGAACCATCGAGGAGAAGTATCGTATCAACTAGAACTTCTTGAAGAGATGTCAGCCATCCACAATATGTTCCATATCTCGTTACTTCGCAAATGCTTGGAAGTGCCTGAGAAGACTGAAGTTTTCAAGAACATCGATCACAGGGCTGTAGAAATCAACAATGACCTGACCTATCAGGAAGTGCCCATCTGTATCTTAGAAGAAGCCTACAGAACCACTAGGACCAGGAGCATCAAGTTTCTCAAGATTCAGTGGAGCAACCATACCGAGGACGAAGCCACTTGGGAGCGCAAAGATTACATTAGGATAGAGTTCCCAGATCTCTTTAGTTCCTAGTTTTCTTTATAAATCTCAGGACAAGATTTTGTTTAAGGGGGAAGGTTTGTAATATCCCAAAACTTTAATCCAAGCTTATCAAGATCCAAATCATCAAATTTAGGGTTAACAAAAAATTTCCCAAATAAAAAAAGAAATCATTCATGTGTATGTGCATTTAATTTAGGAATTGATTTGAATTGCCATGGTTCTATGATTCTTTGGTTGTAAAATGTTTCTTAGGTTAAATAAACATCATCTAAATCATTCCCAAACTTTTCCCAAAGAAAAATAACTCAAAATGAATAATTGAAGTGAATGGTCATTTTGGCCAAATTAACTCTCATGCCTACTTTGGCTATTCCTAGTACTCAAAACTTAACAGAAACATTGGTGGATATTTACACCCCTTGATAGTACACATAATGAGGTACCAAGGCCCACTTTGTGATCTGCTAAAAACATTCAAATGCCAATTTTAAATGACAGTTTAAAATTGAATCTAATTCATATGGGAAGATCCCACTATTTCAAAAACCACTCAAACAAACTCAATTTTCAAAACCCAAGCACCCACAGAGTCTCAAGCTTATTCCTACCAAACCCACCAAAAATCATTTCAAAATTCAAAAGTTTATTTCTTGCGGCCATTTAGTCAAACACTTGGTAGACAAGGTTAAACTCTAAATCCTAGCTCACTGTTTTGAACAGGGTTTTGCCCCCAAATGATGTCCATTTAATCCCCTTGTCCCCTCATGATCTAACCATGCCATTTGCACCTCACCACCTTGTCCCTAGTGGCAGTGCAAGGCCATGCCGAGCACCAACTCACCGGCCACACCTTGCCCCGCTGCAGCAGACCATCTCCCCCTCTCTCGCCATGTCTAGGAGGTAGCCAGGACCTCGCCGCCACCCTCTGTCCCCTCCCCAAGCCAACCCCAGCAGTGGACCACCGAGGAGAGCCCGCGCCCAGTGCCACAGCGCCATGCCGAGCACGCGCCAGAGCACCGCACCCAGCACGCGTGCACAAGCCGCCGCTCAACCGTAGCCTGCGCCCACCGCTCCGCCACGACCCAGGGAACATGACGGACATGCCCGTTCGCCACCCAACGCACCACAACTACTGCTCGCCGTGGACACCGCCGCCCCTGCCGCTCAGAGCGCCAGCTGCCCTCGACCGCATTACACCGCCCCTACGCCCGCATTAAGTTCCTAGAGCACCGCCAGGAGACCGCCCATCGATCGCCACCCTCAGCCATGCCGCTAGCCGCCCGTAACCATGTCGCCACCGTCGCCTGCACATCCCTCTCGGTCTCGCCGTCGAGCCTATAAAAGGAGGGCACCCCCAGCCAGTTGAAGCACACCACTCCACTCCCCTCACCTCACTGATCATCCCACACCATTAGCCGGAGCAAAGGGAGCAGCAGCTCGCGGGAATTGCACCAGAGCAGGCCGCCTCTAGAGGAGAAGGGCGCCGCTGATTGCGACCACCCCCGGAACTGCCTCGACCGTCCCTGAGCTCGCCGTCGACCACCAGTCCCTTTGCCCGCCTCGCCGTCGTCGCTGGAGCCCTGGTACGCCCCCTATGCACCCCCACCGAGCCGCTAGGATTCGAGCTCGCCGGCGACAGGTCCGTCGTCGATGACAAGCCACAGCCGTTGATCCCCACTCTAATCTAACGTCCCACAGCGCCCCGTACCGCTTCGCGTGTTATGAGCCGCTGACCGGTGGACCCCTCCTGTCAGTTGAGCCTCGCGCTGGGGAGTGACACTGGGCCGGCCCGTTAGAGTTTCCCGCGCGACCTAGTTAGTTTGAATTATGATTTTCCTTTTTAGTTTAAACTTAGTTCTGTCTCTGAGTATGAAAATCAATTCAGAGAGATTCACCAATCCAAATTGCATGAAACTAATTTTGCCTGAAAGGTATTGAAGTGATATATCCAAGCCCGTTGGATTTAATTCAATTAGAGTTATAGATCTCTCCTAGTAAAAATAACAAAACAGAAGCATTTGCACCTTGCAACATTTTTATAAAATCAACCAAGATAGGTTTTGAGTTGATTCCAACTCTCAAAAATCACATTTCATCATACCTATCTTAATATGTAATAATATTAATGTTTACATGCAGTGACTTTGGACTAGTACCAAAATAATGCTATATAGGCATTTCTAGTCACTTTAAATCATTAAATAATGAACTTAAACCAAAGTAATTATGAACCAACCCTTAAATCACATTCCCACATGCTAGAATATGTGGTGATGACATGTGTCCACATGATCCCATGCTTTAAGTGGTGAATATTAAATCTTAGTTAATTTTTTTAATGAGTAGAAATTACTTTTCTAAATTACAAAGAATGAAACTAGTGATTTAAACTTGTGATGCTTGAGATGATAATAGATCATCAAATGTGTGTCTTAGAATGCTAATTAGACTAGTTAAGTGTTGTTTTGGTGATTTTGTACTCCGTATGTATTTATAGACGATAGTACCAACCAAGCTTTCGAGGAGGAGGAGTTCTACCAAGAAGAAGAGGAAGAAAACTTCAACCACTGCACTGCACGAGGGAAGCCACCATTAACAATTCAAGCTAACACTTGCAAGTATAATGCTTAGCAAGCTAAGATTAAACTAGATGGTTTAGAAAAGATGCTTTAGGCATTCTTTGGTCACACTACTTTGACTATTAGATACCCCAAGTTTTATTTACAAGCTTTACTCCCTTTACTTTACCCAAAGTTCTTTACTTGTTTTGAAGGTAGCATAACGAGTATAAAAATTGACCTATTTAGAAACCCTTTAGATGTCATTCTATGGCATGAGATTGAACCCATCTTTTCCACCTTAGTGAACACTCTTAACTTAGTAGTTTAGAGTAGATCCAAAACTTGAGTCACTTTAGATGGGAACACTTGGTGAAAATGAATGGTGAAAACCTTGGAATGATGAGTCATTCCATTGAAATGTTTTGACATGTGTCGAGAAACACAAATGGTATATGATGATGAAATGTTGAGGCATGAGCCTTAATCCTTTTAAAAAACTGATGGTTGGATTCGAATGCGATACCATTCCAAATTTATCGTACAACCACACTACCTGAATTGGGTAGGGCTTAGCAGGAAATTTATATGCATTAGTATTAGTTCCCTCGCGGGAGAGATTTGAGCTGAGGCTACCTCTCAATGTTGTCCACCTATGCAGTGCCCAAGATGACAAATGGTCATGGTTGGGAGGCCATGCTCATAGGAGAGGTGCTTATACTAGGGTGTGTAAAGGGAAGGTTATGTTTGATTATCTACATACTAAGTATGATGATTCAGGGTTATCCCTGATAGATGTAGTGAATGTTATGGTGAAAGTGTACCACCTCTGCATAGTGTCAAACTATTCGAATAGCCGCGTCCGCAGTTATGGACAGTTGGAATGGCCATATTGTTTCGTTTTCAGATGTCTTTCAAACAACTTATGAAATGAATGATGAATCTTGACTTGACCACAACCGGGTTGTGTTTATGACAATAGCTTCCCAACTTAAGTGATTCTAGAACTTTATTTTATCTTTGTTTGCTTCAGAACTCAGCTTAGGTTTCAAACTTAACTTTATAGTTAAACTTAGAGTTAGTACTTTAACTTAGAACTATATTACTTGTTAGAGGTAGTTCGTGAGTACTTAAAGAGTACTCATGGCTTTTGTCCCTGGCTATTCTCATGGCCAGACTATGAAGGAGACTATCAAGATGATGGCCAGCAGGACGGCTATGATAACTAGGACTATATGCCTTCGTCAGCATTGCCTGTGCCCCTGAAGATGGACCCCACTGCTACGCTTATCTTTTATTTCCACTGCTTGTTGTATTAAGACTGGATCATGCGATCCTTATTTTGTGTAAGACCTTATGTATGGTTTGTAATGGATGATGTACTGTGATATCCAATCCGTTATGTCTCGCAAAACTGGTAATCCTAGGATTGCGAGGTATGGCATAACGGGCACCTGGGATTAAAAATCTAGGTGTTGACAGAGTTCCCAGGGATCCACTACTCCTGCTGCTCGGTTGGAGCAAGGGACCGGGAGTCATCTGCACACCATACATGTGACCGATTATGGACGCACTGCCTCTTGTGGTGTTGATCGTCTACACATCCTTGAGGATGGTCGTGTAGACTCTGCATCATCCACGTTTGTTTGCAGGAATGTTATCCCGCCTTAGGGTCTTCGAGGGTTACTCCATCTGAAACCGTTACATGTATCTCCTAGATATGATCTCGGTGGTTGCAACCGTATGATTTTTTGTTTTCTATGCAATGAGGCACATCAGAAGGAAGAACACCCTTAACAAGATCGCATTGGTTAATGAAGAGTCGGATAGATCGCGTCATTTTACACATAAACCTGTTAGTATGGAATGTACCAATAGTTGATAACCAAATGCAGATTGTGAAGCAAGGTTGGATCCAACAGATCAAGAAAGTATTAACACATCCTATGGTACCACAGATACCCCAAACACATGAATCCTAATTTGAATTTTTAGAAGAGGATAGACAAATGTTACACTTCCTTACCATAATAGGGTTGGTGGGTGGGTAAGAAGAAAAATGGAAGTAGTCCCAATCTCACATTTAGTTTTTCCCTAGTATATAGCCACCAAAATATTTTCTAGACTGACAACGACCACCTTGGTTGAGACCCTGAAGGGCGAAATGGCTCTGATACTAGATGTAATCCCTGTACCTCACGTTTATAAATCACAAGCCGGTATAACCTGAATCTGGGGACGACATACTGCCGTGGAGGCCGCGAGGATGCCCACAAACAGGCTGCAATGGCTGGGCACGGTACTGGCCAACCATCCACCCCAAAATTCATGGTTATAGCTTCAAGTGCGAGAAACGTGACCGGCTGGCTATGAGTCTAGCATACACAAGTGATTATGTACGCCAGCGACATACAAGCATACATCAGAGCTATTCCATCTAAAAGAAATAGAAATATATTGCAATGCCATTACGGCAAGAACCAAATTATATAGTGACATGGGTATTCCCCACGGGTACCCTAGGTTAGCCTATACGGTTTGGACCAAGAGGAGCCCGTGGGACAATTGAAGCCCAGCAAGGATTCAGATGACCTAGGTCCAAGCGACTCCTTGAAGAACACGACAAGTAATAGATAGAGATTTAAAGGGAAACCCCTAATTTGTAACCGACTCGTCCTGCTATCCCAAGACCTAGCCTCCTTATATAAAGGACAGGAGGGGGACTCTAGGAGGATATCTGCAACCCTAGTTTACACACCGCCAGATTGCATCTGCGCACCCCTTGTACCTTTTGACCTCGATAATCAAAGAGTAGACAAGCAGGAGTAAGGTCCTTCCGAGGGCCTGAACCCGGGTAAACCGCGTGTCCCTGATGTGCTTATTTGCTAGCCGATTGATGCCTCCAACACTCCCTACTTCCTGTAACCCAAGCCCATCAATGATGGGCATTGACGAGTTAACCCCTCATCAATTGGCGTCATCTGTGGGAAACAGGAGTACTGATGTTGCGGCTTCCTCGGCCCCATCAACTATTATCTACAACTCTTCTATAGCGGAGAATCACCTCCTCTTCGGCACCTTCGACTTCATCGTTCACTGGCTGGCGACTTGCCCAGACTTCGAGTATGTGGGTGACAGAATCAACATGACGATCGGGAGCCTATGCTTCCAGGTTAGCCAGATCAGCACGCTTCGCTTGCCTGATCACTCGCCAACACCTTTGATTGCACATGCCTCATGGTTCCCACCACCAGTTGGCACCCTGAGCAAGCTCAACGCATTGGCTTCAGCCTACGACATGGACAACAACAATAGTTGAGATTCTGATCTGTGGGACCCGTCATTGGAAGATGGCGCCTACGGCTCCGTATCGGAAAGTTGCGGGAGCAGCGACCTCCCCAACCACTACATGTGTGCAGTTGTCACCTAAGGTGATGGAGGCACTCAAGAAAACACCAGCAACGGAGGTCCAACCAATGGAGCTCCCACCAATGGCCCTGCCACTGGTGAACGTCCCAACCCTCCCAACCCTGACAATCAGGATGCCAACGCCAACCATGATACGGAGCGCCAACAGATTCGCCTCAACGAGGCTGGGTGGGCGCGAGTCAGAGAAGCCCTGTAGGTCAACCCCCTCCCACCAGACGCATCACGTGACTTGCTGATGGGATACCACTGGATGCTCGTCGAGGTGTTCGATCGCCAGTAGGCGGTGAATGCACAACTCGAGGCCCGCAAGAAGGTCGTGGATGAGTCGGGCAGCACTCTCCTCTATCTATGGATCCTCCTCGAAAGGAAACGGTCCCATAGCCGCCAAAAGGTACTCTCGACTAGACCACCTCAACGACAGGGAGCAGGAAGAGGCTACCAAGGCCCTCGACTTCTTGTTCATGTCGGTGGACTCACGGTGTAACATGAATCCGAAAACACCGCAAGCTACAGTGATAGCAGCTACCACGTATCTACTCACCAACCAGCCACCTGCCGGAGATCCGCAGTCTGCCTTGTACTGGTCTGCCATCGCCGGGCTTGGACTGGTCGAAGCTACGCTGGCCAAGGAGCCAACACCAGAGCTGAAGAAATCCAAAGCTCCACTTGCAAGATATCCCTCACCATCTTCCAACGATGATGAACATGACCTATCGTGGCGACGCCGCAAATCGCGGCGACATGACCATGATTACAACGCGCATGACAAAATCACACAGCGCAAGGTCGACAAGATGCGCGTCAAGTGCGCTTACTCGATAGAGTTGGAGGACGAAGGAATAGAGCTCTACGGCGCCAGCTGCTTCAACAAAGCCATATGGCATACGCGGATACCGAAGGCTTCAAGCTTCCTTCGGAAAACCTGAAGTTTGACAGACTCCAAGACCCGAAGATCTGGCTGGAAGACCACATCTCCTCCGTCAATCTACACGGTGGGAACAACTGCACATCCATGCAGTGCCTCCAACTACAGCTAGAGGGCGCTGCTCACACATGGCTCAGCAATCTGTCTCACGGATTGATCCGCAACTAGGAGGAGCTGGTGTACAATTTCGTCCATAAGTTCAAGGGTACCTACAAGTGGCCCGATTCAATCAAAGAACTCAAGGCCTGCTGCCAAAAGCCGAGCGAATCCCTTCGCTCCTACATCCAAATGTGGTCAATCATCAAAAATTCAGTAGAAGATATCTCCGAAGATCACGCCGTTAACGCGTTCAACGGTGGCGTACGCCACAGAGAGCTCAGAGGAGCTAGGCTGCACGAAGCCCAAAACCATCGACCACTTAATGGACATCGTGAATGTCAACACCCAGATTTTTAAGTCCAGATGCCTGTTATGCTGTACATCGCAATCCTAGGATTACCATTTTTGCGAGACATAACAGAATTGGTACCACAGTACATCATCCATTACAAACCATAATAAGTTCTTACAAATAAAGGATCTCATAATCCAGTCTTAATATAATCAAAGCAACATAAATTAAACATAGCGGTGCTTCATTTTTAGTGTCACAGGCAATGCTGACGATGGGAGATGATCCTAGTTGTCATAGAACTCTTGTTGTCCATCTTCCGGGTAACCCTCATCATAGTCTGGCCATGGGAATAGCCAGGGACAAAGCGATGAGTACTCTTTAAGTACTCACAAACTACCACTAGTATAAGTACAAGTAAAACTAGTAGGAATCATAAGCTCTAGGTTTGTTTGCAAAAATCCAGGTTTATTTCATAAAGCTTCAAGAGTAAAGACCTAATTTAGTTCTCTACATTACTTAAGTGGGAACTTAGATCTCATGTCCACAACTCTGTTGTGGTCAAGTCAAGGTCATCTTTCAAGTCACAAATCATTTTGAACACATCTGACAACAGAACAGTATGGCCACTCCAACTGGCCATAACCGCGGACGCGGCTAGTCGAATAGTTTGACACTCTGTAGAGGTGGTACACTTTCACCACAAAATTTGATACATCCATCAAGAATAACCCTGAATCATCATACTTAGTATGCGGATAATCAATCTTAACCTTTCAATTACACACCCTAGTATAGGCACCTCCCCTATGAGTTTGGCCTCCCAGCCATGGCCATCTGGCATCCTGGGTACTGCATAGGTGGACATTCATCACGAGGTAGCCTCACCTCAACCTCTTCCGCAAGGGAACCCATACTAAGACATATAAACTTCCAGTCAAGCCCTACCCAACTCAGGTATTGTGGTTGTACGGTAAAATTGGAATGGTATCGCATCCGAACCCAACCATCAGTTTTTTATTAAAGTCAAGGCTCATGCCTCATCAGTTTCATCATCAAACCATTGTGTTTCACAACACATGTCAAAACATTTTAATAGAATGAATCTTCATTACAAGGTTTTCATAATCATTTTCACCAAGTATTCCCATCTAGAGTAATCAAGTTTTAGCTTAGCACGAGCCACTAATGTTGAGGGTATCACTATTGGGGGTGCTAACAAGGTATAAGTATCCAAGACTAGTCCTATGGTCCTGATAGGATCCAATCTAATTTCCACTAATCACAATTCATTATTAAGTAAGAAACTGTAGTAAAGGGGAAAGTAAAGCTTGGAGTAAAATTGGGATGGGTGTAATCAAAGTTGCATAACCAAACATGCCTAGTGCATCTTGCATTGGTTAGCTTGCACTAATAGCTTGCATATCTTAGCTTGCTTAGTGATGGCTTGCTTAGATATCATGTATGGTGCTATCTTGCTTAGTGATGGCTTTCTTAGATATCATGTATGGTGCTAGCTTGCTTAGTGATGGCTTGCCTTGAGCAGTGCAGTTGTTGCAGTCGATGAAGTTCTCTTCTTCCTCCTCGAAGTACTCCTCCTCATTGTAGCCCGGGTAGGTACTAGCGTTTATAAATACATTCAAGGTACACAATCACCAAACAACACTTCTCTACTTCTATTTAGCACACAAGGGTTCATACTAGATGATCTAGCATCTTATCAATCATCATGTGGAAAATTCACATTTTATTATTCTTCTTATTTTAGAAAAGTAATTTCTACTCATTTTAAATCCTTAAGATTTAATATTATCCAATTAAAATAGTGGATCATGTTGACACATGTCATCACCATCTATTCCAACACTTGGGAATATGATCTAAAATGGTGATCATATATTACAAGATTTAATATTACTATTTAATAATATTAAAGTGACTAGAAATGCCTATATAGCACTCCTTTAATACTAAGCCATGTTTCATATTTTTAAAACCAAATATTTTTACTTATTCATGTAGAGCATGGAAAATGTGATTTTTCAGAGGTGGATTCATCCCAAAAACAATTATAGTTTATTTTAGAAAATGTTTGAAGTGTCAAAAGTCTATGTCTTGTTATTTTTGGTATAGGTGATCTATAATTCGAAATGGTTTTAATCCAACGGGAGTAGATAGATATTTTCAGTACCTTTCTAACAAAATTGGAATCATGCATTTTGGTTCAGTGAATCTCTTTGAATTGAATTTTGAATCTACTGACAGAATCTGGTTTTAACTAAAATGAAAAAATCCTATTTGAATCAGCGAGCTCTATGCGCGAAACTAATTGGGCCGGCCCAACTACACAGCGCCAGCATAGCAAGTTGCTGACAGAACGGTCCCACGCATCAGCGACTTAACTAAGCTGAAACAGTATCTGGCAATCCTAGCCCTACGATTAGAACATGAGCCTACGATTAAGGTTTGTCGTCTCCGTCAAACTACTCCGGCAAGACGTGAACCCTAACGCGGTGGTGGGGGTCGCTGGGGACTTACCGGGGCTCCAACTATGGTTGGTGATGGGGGCGAATGGGGTGGTCGTTGATGGTGGTTCGATTGGCGGTCACGGCAGCTCCTAGGGTGGCCGCAATCAACGGTTTCCTTCCTCGACTGCAGCGGCGGGCTCCTGTCAAATTTCGGTGGGATGGTGCTCGCCTTGCTCCGGGGAAAGGTCTAGGAGGTTTCTGAGAGAGAGGAGCGGAATGGTATGGAGAATGAGGGCTAGGGTGGCTTCTATTTATACCCCAGGGGTGGAGGCAGTGCGGCATGGTTAGGCTTCTCCGGTGACGTTGCTACAGGTCGCGTTCGTCACGACAGAGGGCATTGGTCAGTGCAGTGGACTATGGCGATCGTCACGCGAGTGACGACACGGCAAGGGGCGGTCTCCATCGTTCGGGCGATGTTAGTTCTCTGTTCAGGTACGTGGGCGTTTGTCACTTGGTACGGTGGTCACGAGGCGTGCGGCGGAAAACGGTCATGTATGGGAGGTCACTAGTGCTATGGTGATCGTGAGTACGGGCGGAGAGAGCGAGGCGCGGCCTGTGCATGCGAGTCAGCTGCGGTGCTCCGTCGTGCGCTCGGCATGGTAGGGTCTTAAATACGCACGCGGTCTTCAGTGTCTCCACTTCTCGCCTTGGGTCACGGGGTGGACAGTGGGTGACCGTGAGGTCACGGTGACTTGCTAGACATTGTGGGAGAGGGCGGTGCGGCGTGCTGCAAGTGGTTCATGCTCGACCGGCATGGCTGGCTCGGTACGAGCGTGGCACGAGTCAATGTGGCCAGTGATGCCTCTCCTTTTCATCGCTAAGTACCAGAGATGATCTAGGACAATTCAATGTGTTGATTGTAGTACAAAAGCTGAGCAATTGATAGCTCCAAATAGTGTATAGTTGGTGAGGTTGTATTGTGCCTGCCAGGTGTTCGATCAAATGGCCGCATGAATTCAACTTTCAAATTTTTGAATTAATTTTGGTGAGTGATCTTGTTGCTTTCTTAGTAGTCTGTGGTTGCTAGGAATTGTCAAGGGGAATTAATTTGAATGGTTTTTTGAAAAATGATGATCTAGGCATATGAACTTGATTCAATTTTGCAATGCCTCTTAAATATATTTAGAAATAGTTTCTACCACTTTGTAAGGTTTGCTTGTATTCACTTTTACTTGGTCTAGCAAGGGGCGAAAAGAATTGGAATTGTTTCTGTTGAAAATCCTTTACTAGAAACACTCAAATTGGTCTATTGGATAAGTTTGGCCAAAATGACCATTTGATCATATGATCTATATTTTATTTTCTTTTCATTTGATTCTGTTTGTAAGTGATACAGATGATGTAGTATTCATCTTTAAACCAATCCTTATTATTAGTAACAATCAATCATGGCAATTTCAAGCATTCATACACTAATGCAAATCACACATGCACTCATGTTCAGTTTAATAATAAAAGTTTTTGTTAACCCTAAACTTGGGTGATTAGAGCTTGATTAATATTTTTGGGATGTTACAGCGAATTGGTGGGCGGACGGAGAAGATTCACTCAAAAACAACAGCGTCTTATCAGATGACGAGGATGATCTCGGTCATAGACGCGATCGCCGACGGAAGGGTCGGATGCGCGGTTACGAAGACCACGAGGAGGTTGACATGGGTGTAGCCGGCTACTTTGAATAACGTGATGAGGGTAACCACAGTAGTGGGTATCATAGCAGCAACTATCGTGATAGCGGGAAAACCGCGCAAGTGTGGTAACACCGCACCCGCGACTACACATAAAGCATCCAGGAGAAGCTGTTTGGACCCTTCAATGTCCACTTCTACATCGACAAGCATGATGGAAAGAAGAAGTCCTGCCACCTCCTCAAGGACAACCTTGAGTTCCAGAAGCTCAACGAGGGATACACCCAGCTCCATCGTGATGCGATGAATCAGGGATATGGAGCTGCACCAGGCGCCATAGCTCATGTAGCGCCACCACAACCACTTGGAGGACCCGCGCATCTTGCGATTGCACCGGTGCGGAACAACAGAGGCGAGAAATACCCACACCCACTTGGGAACATGGGCATGATCCAGAAGGGGCGTCCCTCCAACAGGATGCAGAAGATGATCACCCGCCAAATCAACCTGGACGTCAACGCTCCACCTTCAACCACTGAGTACCTCAGCGGGTGCAAGTCTAGCATCACCTTCGACAAGAGCGACCACCCACGGCAGGTCCCTCGCCCAAGGCATTCCCCCTTGGCGCTCGAGCACAGATCGGAGGCTACGAGATGAGCAGAGTCTTCATGGATGGAGGCAGCGGATTAACCTCATGTTCGCCAGTAGCCTGCGTGCCATGTGGATCCCTCTCTAGCCTGGAAGCATCCAAGATAACCTTCCACGACATGGTCCTAGGGAAAGGAGTATATCCCCTTGGCTAAATTTGGATGGATGTCATCTTTGGCACACCCGCAAACATTCGATGTGAGCGCATTGAGTTCAAGGTGGTTGACTGACCATCATAGTATCATATAATCCTCGGAAATGTAGCATTTGCACGGTTTATGGAGGTCCCGCACTATGTGTACATCCAGATGAAGATGTCGGGACCTAACAGCATTATCACCGTCAATGGAAGCTTCACCAAGTTTGATAGTTGTGACAGGGACTTGAACAGAATCTCCCAATCTTTTGGCATGCAGGAGGAGCTCGCAAGGCTCAAGGAGTCGACGGACAACAGTCTTCATCTTGTGAGCAAGCAGAATGCACCGGACCAGTCCTTCTACTCGATGGTGAATACCAAGGCGGTCCAGGTCCACCCGATGGACCCGACCAAGACAGCCCTCATGGCTAACAATCCGATTTTCGCATAGGAACTCGTGCTCGTCGAATCCTCTATGAGCACTGGGAAATATTATCCTGGTGTCCTACAAACATGCTAGGAGTTTCCAGGGAATTCATCGAGCACACACTCAATGTGTCTCCAGATGCAAGACCAGTCAAGTAGTCGATGCGTCGACTGTCGGAGCCAAGGGCCAAGGCAGTTGGCATGGAAGTCAACAGACTCCTTGATACTGAATTTATATGCTAGATCAAGGAAAGCACCTGGGTAGCTAACCCCATGCTCGTTCCCAAAAAGGATACGGATATCCTGCGGATGTGCGTGGACTTCACCTCCCTCAACAAGCACTGCCCAAAGGACCACTTCCCATTACCTACTCAGGCTATCATCTGATCCGAATGAAGGAAGATGACTAGGAGAAGACGGCCTTCATCACGCCATTCAACGTCTACTGTTACACCACGATGCCCTTCGGGCTGAAGAACGCAGGAGCCACCTACCAACGGTGTATGTAGGCCTGCCACAAGAACCAGCTTGGTCGAAACATCCAGGTGTACGTCGACGACATAGTGGTAACGACCAAAGAGGAAGCTACACTCATCGATGATCTCCGCGAGACCTTCGATAACCTCGACCGCTATCAGAACAAGCTAAATCCGGAGAAGTGCGCCTTCGGCATACCATCTGGGCAATTACTTGGGTACCTCATCTCTGCTAGGGGAATATAGGCTAACCCGAAGAAGATAAGGTCCATACTAGCCATGGAGAAGCCAAAGAACATCAAGGGCCTCTAGCAGCTAGCTGGGCAAATCGTAGCGCTCAGTCGATTCATTGGTAGAATGGGCGATAAGGCACTACCGTTCTACCAGCTCCTCCGCAAGACCATCAAGTTCTAGTGGACAGACGAGGCGCAAGATGCATTCGACGATCTCAAGCGCCTGCTCTCCACCCCGCTTGTGTTGGTGACGCACAGGGAAATGGAGCCAATGTTGCTATACATATCCTTCACCAGCCAGGTGGTTAGTACTGTGTTGGTGGTCGAATGAGCCGAAGAAAACAAGATCCATGGGGTGCAAAGCCCAGTGTACTAGCTCAGCGAGGTACTGATACCAACAAAGTGTAACATCCCAGCATTAGAGCTTAGAAATAAGCTGAGATGAGGTGTGTGCATTGCATTCATGCATAGAAAATCCGGATAATTTTCGCCCTTTTAAATAAAACTTGTCAAAGAGATTGAATCTTCTCTTAACTTCGTGGAACTGTAGTAGATCATCAAGTTGATTGTGATAAGTTTCAATATGACATTTGCTAAAACCTTATCTTTGGGTAATATAATTTGATCCAAGGGTATATCAAATGTAATAAAACTAAGTCACAACACTACTTAATAAGGAGTACTACATCTTTTAGAGATCATTACATGGTATTCCATACAATAACTCAAGGATGAATAATTAATATTCCAAAGATTATATCAAGGTATTATCTACCACAAACCCTGAATACCAAGTCAAGTATATAACCCATGTAAAAGAAACTCAATAACTAAATCTTGAAACACATGTTTGCCATAGATATTCCTGCCATGGATATCATGGTAGTTCTTAAATGTGAACTCTTATAACAAAAGTAGTAGAATGGAAAACAAGCCAAAACCATTCATCACATACCTTTGTTGTCATATTAACATATGGCATTCCTAAATAGATAAGTCCTAGTGTCAATTGATCATCAATATTGAGTGATTAATCCTTGACCTAGTACTTAATAACCTTTAGGTTTGACCTATTATGTTTACTTTCCAAAGACCTTAAGTAAATTAATAAGAAGAAGGAACTAGTTGTGGTAGAGTGTGCCATCATCAATGGAATGAGATCCTTAGTGGTGATCAAACCATTGGATGTTGGAGGAGTTAACTCACTCATGAGTTAACTAGAAGAAGTATCTAAACATAAGAATTAACTAATACTTGAGAAGTTATAAGAAAGCTAGTAGTGTTAGAGTATCAAGTAATAACCTTGTTAAGCCAAGTAGGTATAAACCTAAAGTAAGTTTCCTTAACAAGATAAATCCTATAGAGAGATTAGTACAAGCCTACTACTTAATTGAGCATAGATCCTGATCAGAAAATTAGAAGCCTAAGCTTTTTATGATCAAAGGATGGTGGTCATTATTCTCAAGGCTCTTCTAGAGGAGTATATAACATGAGTTGTATGGAGTAGTTAGAAGTATATAACATGAGTTGTATGGAGTAGTTAGAAGCATCGTGTTTTAACCAAACTAACACAAAAACAAACTTGTATTATGGGAGTAGTACCATATCTCTTCTAGAGGATCAATATCACATTTGATATAGAGTAGATTGTAATATTGCAAGCCTTAGAATTAGACAAATGGCTAATATACTAGGAGCAGAATGAAGGAATGTTGTAGAAGGGACATGACGATGTCGTCAAAGGAGGATGGCTATGATAGAGCCAAATGACTAGATCAATGAGACAGAAGAGATCTTAGTGAAGCAGAGGAGAGATTTAAATAGAGTATATTTAGGAAAGGAATTCCTAAACCAGAACCGAAACTTAGTGAAGTGTTGGGGCTAGGAATTCTGGAGAAATCTTTAATCAATATCATAGTATGAGGCTATATCAATATCCCACTCTAGGTTGAGACATCAACTATAATTACCTAGTTATACATCAATCTTTAACTTTTAATTCTTACGGATTATAATATTCTTGGGTGAATAATTTGGTTCCATATCTAAAAAATGAAACATTTGATAAGGTTAGAAAATTAGAGGTAATTAGTATTTACTTAATTTCCAAAAAGAATTATTTATTATTATTGTTTGAATATATTCCATTTATAAAACGATAAAAGAAACTGATAACAATATAAGAGTATAACTCAAATAGTACTTCTTAATTCTTTCCTTTATTACACATGTATTAAATAAATACAAATCTATTTGAGGTAAAAATATATGTATTATAGAGACAATCTCAAAGAAATAAAAAAATTATTAAATAATGAATATATATTACATTGATCTGAATAAAGAGTAGTAATAACATATTACAAAAGAAAATAAAAGAAAGCCCTAAACTAATCCTAAACTACTTCTTCTGATCACTTGGTCGTGTACCTGCAAATAAGATAGAAACATAAATAAAACAAAGAGGGGGTTAGTGTTAGATTGCTCTTAGTTTCAAACAGTGTAGTGTACTATTTTCCAATCCTCATTGAGCAAGTTAAATTAAAGAAGGGACAAAAACCCTCAAGTGTAGAATCTGTTCTTTTAAGCAATAAAGGCCTTAGAACAACATCATAGGCTGAACGGGCAAGTTTCACCAGGATAGGTAATAGTAAAAGGATGGGGAGTTTAAACTATATTTACTTGATTTCATCCATAGCCAAAGAAAATAGTGAAGTAGCTCACACACCTAAATGCAAGCATTGAGGTGTCAGCAGTAGAGAGCAAAGGGACAGTTTAAATCATAGTAGTATAGAGAAAAGCAAGCTTTGCTATTCACTTTGTAGATAGCCAACCAAATCCTATCACCAGCACAACCAAGAACAACACTAGATCTTGAAACCATAGCACTAGATCAAGACACTTTCCACCACAGAAAACCCAGGAAATCACAAGCAACGATGGTGACTTGAGGAGGGAGATGAACTAGGTGGATAGCAAGGTCACACAGGAGCAACAACACTAGGAGGAACAAGACAAGGCTAAGAGGAAGCCAAAACAAATCCAGGGCTACCACAAGCCATAAGTAGAAGGAAACATCAGTACAAGGCTACCTAGGTATATCCCAAAATTTTGATCTAATCATTTTCTATCTTACACATTTATTTTCTTGCAAGCACATGATAAGTGGACATATTAGACAACAAATAATAAACAACCAGATAAAGCATGTGTTCTTGCACAGGCAGGATCTCAAACCAGCATCACTGACCCTGTAATCTAGTTTTAACTAGATAGTTACACATCACATCTGCTGGTACAGGGCACATTCCCAGAAGGATAGCACCTATGTACCTAGCAGGTTCACATCCATTTGAGTATAAGTTAAAACATATCCTCTTCAACAAAGATAATCATCTTCCTAAATGATTTAGGAATCATATATAGAAACTTTATTCTAGAAAGAATAGTAGATATTAACATTGTCTATTACTAGGCCACACTATTCAGAAACCATCAAGTTTAATCACTTTCCTACAAGCATATAAGAATCACCTCTTTATAAATCATCTTATTACTCACAGAGTAGAGACCGAGGACCTCAGTGCTTCACAAGTAAACAATTAACCAAGCATCAGAATAGAGAGATCCCAACTTAACTCCATAGGAGTAAATCCACAGCCACAACAACTTAGGCATCCACATTAATCTAATCATGCTTTCACAGAGAATTTTATGACAGAAAACAGGATAACAAAAGCATGCTCAGAAGAGTGTTCTCTGATAGAGAACAGAGTAACCAACATGCTCAATAGAGAGTGACACTACACTAATAGTAGATCAACATTAAAGGATTAGCATAGGCAAGATTAACCCTAGACCTATGCTAAATCACCACTGTAGGGGGTATGAACCCTAGGAAATTAGGGATGAACCCTAAATGGGGAATCCATCGCAAGTGACCACATGGCATGGAATAGAGGCAAGGTAGAGCATAGAGAGGAGAATATGGCACTTACTCGAGCTCCTTGTAAGGTTCTTGAAGTGGAAGCAGAGAGGAGGCCGGTGGCAGAGAGGTGGCGGCACGGGGAGCCCCCCGAGGGGGCGCTGCCACCCGCGCCTATACACAGCAGTGGCAGCCACGGAAGAGCGATGCCACCAGCACCACAACGTCGTCAAGGGAGTGCCAGAGCACGGTGGGCCCCAAACCCTGGCCAGGAGGTGGGGGTCAGCGCGGCCAGTAGAGAGCGCCAACGCTAGATCACACAGGATAGCGTCAAGCAGCGGCATCATCCGCATCGTCTTGCACCGTGGCAACAGACACGGTGGCCTGGAGTGGCCGGAATCAACCGCGGCGGCGGCGTCATTGAGCGTCCAAAGAGGGTGTCACGCGAGAGAGAAGAGAGAGGAGAGCGAGCGAGTGAATGGTACTAGGCCAGGTGTGGACAGCCCAATACTACTAGGGGCATTTTGCCCAGTGATATATTGCAAATGTATCTATAATTTTTGATGTTCCATGCTTGGTTTTATCCACTTTCTTGTGTTTTATTCCAACTTTGGAGTACTTTTTATATGATTTCTTGGACTAACCTATTAACAAGAGCCACAGTGCCAGCTGCCTGTTTTCTGCTGTTTTTGGTTCCAGGAAAGTCAGAAAATGAATATTCTCGGAATTTGACGGGACAAAAGCCAAAGTGCCTATTTTTCCGGATGTCATCAAGTGCCAGAATACGAGACGGAGAGGGGCCATAGGGCGGCCACACCACCTGGCCGCGCGGCCAAGCCTGGCCCGCGCCAGGGGGTGGTGTGGCCAGCCCAGGCACCCCCTCAGCCTCTCCTTCCGCCTATATATTTCCCTCGGGACGAAAACCCTGAGTACCCAATAAAAAAATCCATGAAAGAGTCTCTAGCCGCCGTCATCTCCATCCCTAGATCGGGAGGGATCTGAAGCTCTTCCCGGCACCCTGCCGGAGAGGGGAATTCACCCTGGAGGTCTTCTTCATCACCATGCAAGCCTCCGGTGTGATGTGTGAGTAGTTCATCCTTGGACTACGGATCCATGTAGTAGGTAGATGGCTGGTTCTCCTCCTTTGTGCTTTCATGTTTAGATCTTGTGAGCTCCGTTCATGATCAAGATCATCTATTTGTAATTCTGCATGTTGTGTTTGCGGGGATCCGATGGATATTGAGATGCTATTTCAGATTGATTATTGATTCTATCATGTCTTTGTTATTTGAGATCTTGCATGCTTTCTGTTGTTAGTAGCTATCTTGGCCAAGTAGATGCTAGCAACTCCAAGAGTTAGTATTTATGCTCGATAGTGGGTTCATGCCTCTGGTAATCTAGGGAAGTGACAGAAAGCTCTAAGGTACTAGATATGTTGTTGCTACTAGGGAGAAAACAACAATCCTTTGTTCATAGAACAATCGTATTGTTTACTTTACACACAGTTCGTAAAGCAATAATCTGTTGCTTGCAACTTAATACTGGAGGGGGTTCGGATGATAACCTGAAGGTGGATTATTAGTCATAGATGCAGTTGGATGGCGGTCTATGTATTATGTTGTAATGCCCAATCAAGTCTCAAAGGAGTCAAGATGATTAGTATATGCATGTATTGCTTTCTCGGTGTTTGTCAATTGCCCCGCTGTAATTTGTTCACCCAGCATGTTATCTATCTAAGGAGAGCCACGTCTAGTGAACTATGGATCCCGGTCCTTGTCTTTTACATACAATCTACAATCTTTTACTGCTTTGTGTTTACTTTCTGCAAACTTTTACTTCTTTCCATTCGATACATTTAATCCTTTGTTTTCCGCAAAACACGGTGAGATTCACAACCTCATCGCAAGTTGGGGAAAAAGTTCTGTGGTTGTGTTGTGCAGGTCTCCACGTTGCTACTAGCACTGGTAGTGCGCCCTGCCAAAGCTCAGCTAGTAACACCTTTGGGGTGTTTCCTTGCTCCTACTGGTTCGATTAAACCTTGGTTTCATAACTAAGGGAAACTTGCTACTATGCTCATCATACCTTCCTATTGGGGTTCCCAATGAACTCTACATCAACACCGCCATCAAGCAATTTTCTGGGCACCGTGCATTGAGCCATCAAGCAATTTTCTGGCGCCGTTGCTGGGGAGTCAAGGACATCTTCACAAGGGGAGTCCCTCATAACCAATCTCTTTACTTTGTTGTTTTTGTTTTTCTTAGTTTCTTTTTGCTTTTTTTTCTTGTTTTGTTCTTCAAAAACCCAAAAAAAATTAGTTTTACAAGTTTGCTTTCTTATTTGAAAACCCCAAAAAAATGACTACTCTTGAAACACTAAGATGTGTGACTTCACTAGCACCAACAACAATGATTTTATGAGCACACCTATTGCTCCACCTGTGGCTGAAAATACTTTCTTTGATATAAAACCTGCTTTGCTCAATCTTGTTACGAGAGAACAATTTTCTAGTATTGGTAATGAAGATGTTGCTTCCCATCTAAATAACTTTGTTGGTCTTTGTGAGATGCAAAAGCATAGGGATATAGATGGTGATATTATTAAACTGAAATTGTTTCCTTTCTCTTTGAGAGGAAAATCTAAAGAATGGTTGAATTCCTTAACTAGGAATAGTATTGATTCTTGGACTAAGTGCAAAGATGCTTTTATTGGAAAATAATATCCTCCTGCCAAGATTATATCCATGAGAAGTGAAATAATGAAGTTTAAACAACTTGATAATGAGCATGTTGCTCAAGCTTGGGAAAGAACGAAATCTTTGGTAAAGAATTGTCCCACTCTTGGACTTACTGCTTGGATGATCATCCAAACTTTTTATGCAGGATTGAACTATTCTTCAAGGAACCTATTGGATTCTGCTGCTGGAGGTACCTTTATGACCATCACTTTCGGTGCTGCAACAAAACTTTTGGACAATATGATGGTTAAATATTCTGAATGCCATACTGAGAGAGCTCCACAAGGTAAGAAGGTAAATTCTATTGAGGAAACCTCCTCCTTGAGTGATAAGATTGATATTATTATGTCTATGCTTGTTAATGGGAAAGCCCCTATTGATCCAAATAATGTTCCTTTAGCCTCTTTGGTTGCTCAAGAAGAGCAAGGTTATGTGAACTTCATAAGAAATAACAATTTTGGCAACAATGCTTATGGTAATAACGCTTATTGGAACAATTTTGGTAACAACAATTATAAGCCATATCCTCCCAACAATGGTAATGCTTATGGAAATTCTTACAACAATAATAAGAGTGCTCCCTCTGAACTTGAAGTTATGCTTAAAGAGTTTATTAGTAAACAAACTGCTTTCAATAAAACTATTGAGGAAAAACTCTCTAATGCTGAAAGAAATATAGCATCTTTAGCTAAAGCTCAAACTACTTTGAATAAAATGGCTGCTAAACCTGAAACTAATGATAATCCCTTTGCAGCTACTAATGCTATATAAGTAAGAATTGATGAAAATGTTAGACTATTAGCTGAATTACATGCTAAGTGGGAAAGAGAAGATGAAATTGCTAGAAACATTAGTGTTTCTACTATTACCACCACTAGTGTTGAGGCTAGTAATAGTTCTACTACTTTAGATGATAAATTTGATTTTGATCTTGATGGTTGCAACATCTCTGAAGTTATTAAGTTCCTACAAAAGCTTGCTAAAAGTCCTAATGCTAGTGCTATGAACATGGCCTTTACAAAACACATTACTGATGCTCTCATAAAGATTAAAGAAGAAAAGATGAAACATAAAGCTTCTATTCCTATAAAACAAGAGGATGGTTGGGAACCCATCATTAATATGAAAGTGAATGACTTTGATTTCAAAGCTTTGTGTGATCTTGATAGTAGTGTTTCTATTATGCCTAGAAGGATTTATGATATGTTTGATTTGCCTCCTCTTGAAGATTGCTATTTGAATGTCCCACTTGATGATAATGTTAAAAAGAAACTCATGGGGAGTCTTAATGATGTTCTTATTATGGTTAATGATTCCTATGTCCCCGTTGATTTCTATGTTTTGGATGTTGAATACAATGCTTCTTGACCTATTATTTTGGGAAGACCTTTTCTTAGAACTGTTGGTGCCATCATTGATATAAAATAAGGCACCATTAAATATCAACTCCCACTCAAGAAAGTTATAGAACACTTCCCTAAAAAGAGAGAAAATATTTCTTTTGCTTCTCCTATGAAAATAAAATTTGGTCTTAATGCTTCTTCATTTGAGAACACTAGATTCTTTCTTTTCTTCTTATGCCTAACTTAAAGGCGTTAAAGAAAGGTACTTATTGGGAGATAACCCAAAAGTTTTAGATGAGTCTTGGAAATTATTACCTCTGTAATAACCTCTCCTTATCCTTTTTATTTGCTTTTTGTGCCAAGAGTAACCTCTAATGAGAGAGAAGTAATGATTGGGAAAGTTGCTGTCCCGAAACAGATTTCTGTGCTTCACCGTAAAAAATTGTGAGAGAGCTCTGTATGTCGGATTGAGCTGTAATTGTTTCTACTTCTGACCCATGCTGTTATCTAACTTTCGTTAGTTCAACACTTCTTGATTTGAGCAACATACGGTCTTCGAAAAAATTCGTCTTTACCCGCTGGTCTGTTTTGACAGATTTCTGCCATTTTCTGCATTTGCTTCTTGTTGGTTCCTTCTTGAGTTCTTTTGGGGAATTGAGCTTTTTGAGGGAAGTGCTTCAGTATCTAGTGTTCTAATGCAAGTTTATTTGGTGTTAGAACTGAACCTTAAGACTTATTTATCTTAAGTGCACTAATGTTGCTAATGAGATTGTGTGAAGTTTTGTATGAAGGAAAAATTTCAGGTGTATGGAAGGAATGAGTAATGAGATGAAGGATGGACTAAAGCTCAAGCTTGGGGATTCCCCGTGTGTCACCCCAAGAAATATCCAAGAAGTACAAGCGTCAAAGCTTGGGGATGCCCAAGGCATCCCCTTCTTCATCAATAAAAATCCCAGTCTTCCAAACGCTTCATTTTTATTGTTTCATGCAGATTTGTGTTTTTCTTGAGGGTCTTCTTTTTCGTTTTCATTTTGGTTTTTCGTTTACTTGGTTTTCTTAGTTTTCTGAATAAATTGGTTGGACCCCCTCTTTCATACATTGGTTTGCAAATAGTTTGGTTTGGTTTGGAAAAGAGTAGGAAAGTTCATGCTTATGTGGTAAAAAGAGCTCGTTTTTGACTGTGGCCTATGCTTTGTCATGCCATGCTTGATATTGTTTTGGCTTTATTATTAGTATTCTTTGCTGTAGCATGACTTTTTATAAACAATTGAGATTGCTTAATGTGCCTTGGATGAATCATGCGTTGTTTTAGCATATTAAAGCATAGTATTGTGGTATTCTCCTTTGATGCTTTATTTGGGTTGACTTGGCGCATGCTCACACCATGTTATGACTATCTCAAGTCACCATAGCCTTTAAGATCCTTTAGTTTTCAACTTGTAGTATCACTTTATGCTTTGATCAATGATGTTTTGTCGCTCTGCATGATTATGGCCATTATTGCTCTCTTAGTTTGTCGCTCCCAGTCTTTTGCTAGCCTCCACAACCAAGTATGAGTTCCACTCATGCATCCAACTCCCTAAACCAAGTTATTCCAAAGAGTACACCATACCTACCTACTAGCTTATGCTATTCCAAGTATATTCATGTTTTTGTTTACCTTCCAAATTAAACTTGTTATGAGAAAACTAGTGATTAAAGCTCTCACGAACTTGATGGCACACTTTACTTTACTTGCCCTTAATAAACTTGAACCATTATGTCTTCTATGTTGTATATGCTTGCACCTATTTGTCGGGAATTAGCAGAACCATGCTTTCATGGGGAACGCTTTCAACATTGCACTTGGTACTTGTACCTAGTTGATATGATGCTCTTTTGCATATGGATGTCGTCGGTGTGAAATGAAAGGGGATCTTGTAAGTCCATGGAGTTATGTATATGTGTTAGAGAAACGCCTGGGCCGCTGGTCTAATCCATGCTGACATGGTGGAAACCTGCAGCGTAACCATAATGAGCTGTCTATGAAGCATTCTTCTTATAAAAAATAGAGTCCTATATTGAGAAAAAAGAGAAAAGAGAAAAAAAGATACTATGAAAAGAGGAAAGAGAGAAAAAAGCACCATATTCCCATGGTAAATAAGAAGAATGTTGAGATGCTCGTTGTCTGCTTGCCTTGTCACTTTGATATGGGGATTCTTCCGTATCATCGGGCAAGGGGTACCCCATTGGTGGTTCTCAATGATACACATGTACTTACAATGACAAGAACTTACCGGTGAATCAACTTGAGTAGCATGAGGAGCGGCCCTCGTATACAAGGGACATGAAATTTCTGACTTATATTTTGTCAAGCATGTACACCATAGTTTGTTCACTTTAACCTTAATCACTTCAAGATGCTTATGATAGGGGCAATGAGAGCTGAATGCTATAAGTACCATAATTTTTGGAAGCTCTTTATGAGACTTGAATCCCTACTTCCTTTTACAAAGGCCTTTCTTCCGCCCATTATATTGAGTCTCCACCTTCTATCTTTATACACCTACTTTGAGAGCATAGTGGCCATTCTTAGTTCTATGTGCATTGTCCCAAGACTAGTTGATTGATGCGTACTTTGATATTGCTTGTTTTAAACTATTGTATCTAGTCACCCTTATGAACTTTGAAGGTGTCCTATGCATTTATATTTGCTACTCTATTGAGGGACAAGATGAATACTATTATGCTATGTTTTCTTTATGTGAAACAAACAAACGTCTTGCAAAGCATTGTTATTCATGAATCTTTTGTTTGTGCCTTTTCATGTTGCATCATAGTTTCTTTGCTTATTGCTAGAACTTTGTCTTTCATGTTTTGATTGAAGTACTATGATCCCAGCTTTGAATGTTTTGCAAATACTTTGATCAAGTCTTTGATGGTGCATGTCACCTCAAAAATTATTCTTTCTTTTTATCACTTACCTACTCGAGGACGAGCAGGAGTTAAGCTTGGGGATGTTCATACATTGCAAATGTATCTATAATTTTTGATGTTCCATGCTTGGTTTTATCCACTTTCTTCTGTTTTGTTCCAACTTTGGAGTACTTTTATATGATTTCTTGGACTAACCTATTAACAAGAGCCACAGTGCCAGCTGCCTGTTTTCTGCTGTTTTTGGTTCCAAGAAAGTTATAAAATGAATATTCTCGGAATTGGATGGGACAAAAGCCAAAGTGCCTATTTTTCCGGATGTCATCAAGTGCTAGAATACGATACGGAGAGGGGCCAGAGGGCGGCCACACCACCTGGCCGCGCGGCCAGGCCTAGCCCGCGCCAGGGGGTGGTGTGGCCAGCCCAGGCGCCCCCTCGGCCTCTCCTTCCGCCTATATATTGCCCTCGGGACGAAAAACCTAAGTACCCGATCAAAAATCCACGAAAGAGTCTGTAGCTGCTGTCATCTCCATCCCTAGATCGGGAGGGATCTGAAGCTCTTCCTGGCACCCTGCCGGAGAGGGGAATTCACCCTGGAGGCCTTCTTCATCACCATGCAAGCCTCTGGTGTGATGCGTGAGTAGTTCATCCTTGGACTACGGATCCATGTAGTAGGTAGATGGCTGGTTCTCCTCCTTTGTGCTTTCATGTTTAGATCTTGTGAGCTCTTCATGATCAAGATCATCTATTTGTAATTCTGCATGTTGTGTTTGCGGGGATCCGATGGATATTGAGATGCTATTTCAGATGGATTATTGATTCTATCATGTCTTTGTTATTTGAGATCTTGCATGCTTTCCGTTGTTAGTAGCTATCTTGGCCAAGTAGATGCTAGCAACTCCAAGAGTTAGTATTTATGCTCGATAGTGGGTTCATGCCTCTGGTAATCTAGGGAAGTGACAGAAAGCTCTAAGGTACTAGATGTGTTGTTGCTACTAGGGAGAAAACAACAATCCTTTGTTCATAGAACAATCGTATTGTTTACTTTACATGCAGTTCGTAAAGCAATAATCTGTTGCTTGCAACTTAATACTGTAGGGGGTTCGGATGATAACCTGAAGGTGGATTATTAGTCATAGATGCAGTTGGATGGCGGTCTATGTATTATGTTGTAATTCCCAATCAAGTCCCAAAGGAGTCAAGATGATTAGTATATGCATGTATTGCTTTCTCGATGTTTGTCAATTGCCCCGCTGTAATTTGTTCACCCAGCATGTTATCTATCTAAGGAGAGCCACGTCTAGTGAACTATGGATCCCGGTCCTTGTCTTTTACATACAATCTACAATCTTTTACTGCTTTGTGTTTACTTTCTGCAAACTTTTACTTCTTTCCATTCAATATGTTTAATCCTTTGTTTTCCGCAAAACTCGGTGAGATTGACAACCTCATCGCAAGTTGGGGACAAAGTTCTATGATTGTGTTGTGCAGGTCTCCACGTTGCTACTAGCACCGGTAGTGCGCCCTGCCAAAGCTCAGCTAGTAACACCTTTGGGGTGTTTCCTTGCTCCTACTAGTTCGATTAAACCTTGGTTTCATAACTAAGGGAAACTTGCTGCGTGCTCATCATACCTTCCTCTTGGGGTTCCCAAGGAGCTCTACATCAACATCGCCATCAAGCAATTTTCTGGGCGTCGTGCATTGAGCCCTCACCTAGCCCTAGCGGGTTAGGTCGGGTCGGGCCAGCCCAGTGAGCCAGGCCCGTGTTTTAAAAGGACTTATATAAAATACTTAATTACCAATATATCCCTGAGATAAATTAGGTTCTAAAAAAATCCTCAATAAAAGTCCTAAAAATATAAATAATATATCTATGAAATTTCAAAAATATCCTCTATCCAATAAAAATAAAGATACTAATTTTAAGCAATTAAATAGAGATCTATTATTATAATGGTATTTATTCCTTCTGGAATTTTATAAAAATATACAAAATACTTAAAATTGAATAAAATTCATTTTTAAGATTCTAAAAGGAAGTACTATTATATAAAAGTACTAGTTTATATTTTTGAAAAGTAAATCAAGTGTGTTAAAAATAAAGTTTTATTTCCTTAAACGAATTTAATTAAATATTTAAATGAGTTAAAAATTAAATAAATTCATTTCTAAACTCTTAGAATAAAACTAATTATTATAAAAATGCTAAATATCAAAATAATAGAAATTTAATAATTCCTAAGCAATATTTTTCTTTTATTAATTAAAAGAAACTTAAAACCTTCACTAGGTGGGTAAAACACGCAAAGAAGAAAGAAAACAAATCATGGCATGACATTACTATGCATTGCATATTGCTTCTTTAAATATTGTCCTTACCGGGCAATAATGGTTTTTTTGTAGAAATCGGAGCTCAAGGTCAAGTGGAAGTATCCGACTTCACTACCTTGCAGTCACAAGGCACGTTAACACTTGCTCATGGCCTTTGATTATTTTCTATCAGATGCTTGTAACTCGAATGCTGGCATCACATGCATGTCAAAAAGGTCAGAAAACCCTATTTTTAAAATAATATGATTATGGATTATTTACTAGATGGTAATAATCTACTGATACAGTTCTAGTGGTAAAGAAACATAATATCTAGGACTTAACAACCAATGTAGCCAGTTCTAGTGGTATATTATGCGTTAACCATGAGATATGGAATGGGACGAAGAAGTCAGCTGTATCTTCTTCCTCTCATATGCATCTGGATGGCTAGGTCATGGTTGTTATCCTCGTAGCATGCATTAATTGGTAATTCGTAGAGGATATGCAGCAAATGGGTGGGAACCCTCAATGTCCCACAATTATTCTTGCATCTAACGGTCTGTACCAACCATTTCCATAATTCAAGATGTGGGCATTGCGTACAACAAGGGGACATGCGGGGTCGCGAAGGGCACAGTGATTGACTTGGATAATCTACTGGGCCCCATACCATAGGAAGTGTGGATGGGAAAGATCGCCCGGTTGTGCAACAAGGATTTGGTCTCTCATGGGTAAAGCAACGCACCTCTGCAAAGTGTAAGAGCTATGACATGTTACTCCCTGTTCCTAGAAGGAGCTACGAACGTGGTAGGAAAGGAACTCCATGAAAGTTCTGGTCAACCTGTGAATGCTGTCGGACATAGTTTTCAGAATAAAAGCAACCTTTGAAGAAATGTTTACGAAAACCTACATTTCCTATGACCTTTGGTCTGTGGCTGTAGAGATACTGCATCATACACTTCTTTTTAGTGAACTTGCTGAGTGCGCTCGTAATCAACCGTACCTTCTTAACCCTTGCTAGGTTCTAAGTCGTTGAAGATACGTCAACACCAACTTGTGCTCAAGAAACCATCATCGATAGCTCAAGTTTTCCGAGAAAGTCGATGAAGTCAACCTATACAACAACTGAAGTGAAGACATAGTTCTAGAGTAGATAGGATTATATTCTCTAGTCATACAACTTACTTCTGTAGAGCACTGCATAGCAGCAATCGCAAGCCAGATAGTTTAGATACTAATCTTATTAGCTAGATAGCTTCGAGTTTTATTTCTGGTTCTTCTTTGTAAGAAGTTTCTTTCTTTCTCTTTAGCCTAGAGTATTCTCTGGATCGTATATAAAGAGTCGAGTTGTAATCTATAGTCATGTTTTGGACCTGCTGTGTTTCTATAGTACCACTCTGAGGGATGTAATACTAGTGAACGGTGTTTCATTGGTGTTATGTCAATGACTATAGTGTACTACATCATGTAGTGGTATGATGGGTCACCGCACAAATCAGCGGTACCCGCGTTACCAGAAGCTGGCCTACGGTGTCTTCATGATAGAATGCGACTGCGCCGCTACTTCCAGGAGCACCCCATAGTTGTGGTGAACGATGCCCCGCTGAACCACATCCTCAACAACCCCGATGCTATGGGTCGGGTCGCCCTTTGGGGCATCAAATTGTCCCGGTGGGACATCACATACGAGCGGCGAACAACGATCAAGTCACAGGTCTTGCCAGACTTCCTCGTACACTAGATGTAGAATCAGCTGAGAAATGTCCATCCTCTGGACCATGAACTTCAACGGATCCAAACGCAAAAGAGTTGGCGCCAGTGTCATCCTGACGTCTCCTCAAGGTGACAAGATGCGGTATATCCTGTGGATGAAGTTTTGTGCATCCAACAACAAGGCGGAGTATGAGGCACTGACCCACATGATGTGAATGGCCAAGTCCTGCGGCGCCACACGACTCATAATCTATGGCGACTCCAACCTCGTGGTCCAGCAGACCATGAACATGTGCGACCCTAAACTCTACAACACGCTCAAAGGGGACTTTGATGTTTGTGAACTGCGGCATGTCACCCACGAAAGTAACGAGGAGGCCGACATACTTGCCAACATAGGCTCCACATATGCCCCAGTGCCACCAGGTGTATTCCTAGAGCAAATATGCGAATGATCCATCAAACCAAAGACCACCGCAGGGCCATCTAGTATAGGAGCGAACTCGGGGGCTACGCCGCCTGAAGAGGCCGAATGATACAGCGAGGCAGAACAAGGATCTGCACCCTGAAGGTCCAATGGAGGTAATGTTCATCGAGCCATCTTGGACACAACCATACATCACATACCTGCTCACCAAGAGGCTACCAGACGAACCAACATATGCGGGACACATAGCTCGGCGCACCAAGGCCTTCACCATCATTAATGGCGAACTATACAAATGCAGCATCACGTGTGTCCTCTAGCGATGTGTCACCAACACCGATGGAAGGGGCATCCTCCTTGAGATACACAAGGGTACCTACGGACATCACGCCGACAGTCGCGTTCTCATCGCTAAAGCTCTAGGAGCTGGCTTCTACTCGCCCTGCGCGATGTGCGACACCAATGACATCGTCGAATGGTGCAACGCCTGTTAGAGATTCACGGATAAGCTGCACGGACCAGGCACGGAACTTGGGCCAATACCTGTGGCTGGCCTTTCATGCAGTGGGGACTCAACATGGTCGGCAAACTGCAGAAGTCATCGCCCGGAGGATACGTTTTCCTCCTCATAGCAGTCAACAAGTTGACCAAGTGGATCGAGGCCATGCCAGTGACCAAGCAAACTGGCGCAACCGCCATCAAGTTTTTCGAGTCCATTGTCTTCAGATTCGGAGTGCCGCACAACATCATCTCTGTCAACAAGACAAACTTCACCTCGAAGGAGTTCTAGGAATTCTGCAAAAACTTGGGAATCAACATCATCTATGCCTATGTGGTGCATCCTCAGACCAATGGTCAAGTCGAGAAGTCCAATGGCCTAGTCTACAATGGCATCAATAAGCGCCTGCTTCGGCCTCTCAAACAAGCGGCAGGATGATGGGCAGAGGAGCTACCCTATGTACTATGGAGCCTCCAGACAACCTCGGACAGCACCACTGGATACATGCCTTTCTTCATGGTGCACGGCGCCGAGGCGGTCTTACCAGCCGAAGTGCACTACAAGGCCCCACGGGTCATCGCTTATAGTGAGACCGAATCTATCGCCGCACTCGAGGACTCTGTTGATCTGCTTGACAAGGTGCATGAAATTGCCGCGGAACAGTCAACTGTGTACCAGTAGAGCCTCCGCAACTACCATAGCCGATGGCTACGACCAAGGTCCTTCGAAGAAGGAGACCTCATCCTATGGTTGAAGCAGAAGGGACACATCAAGTTTGAGTCCCCTTGGGACGGACATTACGTGATCACTGAAGTGATCCCAGGTGGCACCTATCGCCTCAAGGACCTAGAAACTAGAGTCGCATACTCCAACCCATGGAATGTCACGCAGCTGCAACATTTCTACCCTTCGATGCAATGAGGCTACTCAGCCAGGCTACTTAGCCACACAATGTACCTCCTGCTATTCTGCAATAAACCATGTGTCCTTTCATGTTTTACTCTTTATGCATTTCACACTCGGGGGCTACGCCTCCCTCATGACCTTGTCACACAAGAAATTTACCATAGTGATAGCCCGAGTAGCTGATTCCTCTTGCAATTGAACCCTTGAGCAACTCCAGCCCAGTTGTAGCGCAACTGACAAGCTGGCAAGGCACTGAGATTAGGAAGCAGCAGGCTAACGAAAAGGCGTCACACAATTACACTCGAAACATATACAAAGCTAGAAAGTTTAATATAATTACAAAGGACACACAACGGCCAATCGAAACCATATGAGCTTTACAACACTTATCCACTTTGTGAAGGGTAACAACTACTATACTAGTGTTGAAGAATGACGTTGGTTCGCTCATCGAATAGATCCACGATGCCCTCCGCTCGCAACCGCTCAATAATATGAGACCATGTTCCACGCCATACCTTCCAGAGGCGTCGGTGTTCCTTCTGCAATAGAATTTAGGTCCATGTCCGGACGCTGCATATGCACAAGTGCAAGCGCAGCTTTAGCACCTGCAACAAGTTGCTGGTGCACACACTCGCGAACAGCGTCAGCATCGCGGAACTTCCATATCAACGACTGCAGCGTTGCTGGGACCACGTCCAGCGGGAACATCTCCTTGAAGATATGCTTAAATGGTCGCCAGTACGGTTGCCCAGTGCCGATCGGTCTAGAAGAACACCCCAGCTTCCAGCTTCGCCTTAGTCGGGCAATTCAGCCGAATGCTATTTTGATCCATCTCTTCCTGTGGAATGAGATTGACAACTGCACATGCAAAACAAGATGCATCAGTCAAAATCATGGCAAGCATAGAACAACACAAGTCATTCAAATGATGCTCACATCGCAGATGTTCATTTATCTAAGAAACTTCGCCAAGGAGATATTTCTCCCGCTCGACGGCTTTCTCCCCTTCGATTTCCACACATCAACGTTGCCGTGGATGATCAATGTGTCACACTCCAATTTCTTCACATAGTCACATAGGCAGAACAGTAGCGATAGCTCATCCACTCTCAGTGGTGGGGAGGCCAAGGGCTTCGATGCAGATGGCATACCTTGCACACCACTCGAAGGCCCCTAGCCAAACAAAAATTCAAAGTGTAAGAATCCTCGAACATGAAATTCAAGTCCAAAGAAGCAAATAGAAGCATGAAGCATCCAAAAATATATACATCAGGTTCAAACAAGTTCTTGACAGGTACCCCCACAAAAGTATCATATGATAATCGAAGTTCCTAGGACAACTATACAACAATAAAAAGGAAAGCTAGGCCTATGCATCAGCACCCACAGGCTTCGCGGACTCCGTGGCAACCTCCGATGTCGTGGCCTTTGCAGCAGCAGCCCCCTACACCATGGTCTTTGTCGCGCTCAGTCACTTCTGCTCCGTACAATACCTCGTGAGCATATCTATGAGCCGAGGCCCATGCTTCTAACAATGAGTAGCAAAAGGAGCGAATGCTACCTCTTCGTCATCCGTGCTCACCAGAATCTACAATGTGATCTTTCCCATGTTGAGATCAGCGACACAGGCTTGTGCCGTTACCAGCCAGAGAGACGCGCATGCCCCCTTCTGTGCCTGCTTGTACTCTGTAGGTATGCCCCCGGCAAAAGCTTTAGTTAGGCCGTCAAGGTCTTCAATAGCCTTGGCCTTGGGCATCATCTCCTCCCGGAGATGACGAAGCACGACCTTGGACTTTTGAAGTGCGTCTGTGGCAAAAGCACTACGGTCCTCGACTGCAGCCACGGCACCTGGTAGCAGATCCTCGTGGGTCAGAGCTTGACGATCGAAGTCGATACCGTATGCATCTGTGAAACCATGGCAGTTCACGATCAAGTATAAGAAGAGGATACAAATCGATGAATTCGAAACCAAAGTTGAATGAAGCATAAACCGGAAAGAGCTTGGGCGGCGGCCATGAGTTGTGCCGTCAACCTGCGCTCCCTTTTAGCTGCAGCGGTAGCACGTTCCTCCTCGCGTTGTTGCAACTCCTCCTTGTAGTGCTCAAGGGCATCAACCGTATCTTTCCTCTTTGTCTCAGCCCTGCTGAGACTCTTTTCGAGGGACCTTAGCCGACGCAGATTATCATTGTTCTCGTCTAACAAAAAAAGGGCACGGTAGTGAGAATATTGGCTAAAACTCCTACAACAACCACTCAAAGAAGAAAGCACATTACTCTATAGCTGTTGATGGTCAGCTTCCAGCCGCACATAGTCGTTGCATGGGAGAATCATATTTTTGCAGAAAGGGCTGCAACAAAATTCGATTCAGATGAGAAGCAAAAGTACTCGGGGCTTCCTAGAAGGACTAAGAAAACACTTATGTCGCCTCCCAAAGACTCTGAATGTTCTTTTGTGGTCATCCGGGTGAGAACCCTGTATCCCCCCAACTGGGAGGAACTCGAGGAACTCGCACCAGAGTTGACCGCTGTCTTCGGGGAAGGTGCGGGTTGGTGCGCAGTTTTCCCCCTGGAGTCCACGACTCCCTCATCTCCCAGCTCGCAGAGGGTGTCAGACAAGCATGACGCCATGACACTTCAGTACAATTAACATAAAAAATAAGCGTAATGAGAACAATTAAAGGAGCAAACCGAAGAAACATGGGTAGAGAAAAACACGAATTCTCACCTATCAAAATGGTAAAGATCAAAAAGTTCATCCAGCTTTTGCTTCTTCAGCGGAGGAGGACGCTTGTTGTGGACAGGCATGGCTAGAATCGGCTCCGCGGCGCTTTCCTCATGAGCAGGGTCTTTCGACGTCCCAGGCATGGAGGCATCCGACTCCTCGCTCCGCTCTCGCTTCCACGACTCCGACCTGCTGGACTCGGGGGTTTCTAGCATCTCCGCAAAAGGCATAGTTGAATCCGACTCGTCCGCCTCTGTTGCTTCAGGAGGGATGACGCCTTCTAGCTGAGGGGGCATGGAGGGTGCAACTTTCCACTCCTGCAACAAAAGGGATCATATAGAGTCGAATCTGACTCATCCACCTCTATTTCTTCAGGAGGGATGACGCCTTCTAGCTGAGGAGGCATGGAGGGTGCAACTTTCCACTCTTGCAACGAAAGGGATCATATAGTCAGTTCATCATTAACATTGTCCCACGAACACAAGGGAAACACTCAAAAGATTCTCACCTCTGAGGGTGAGTGAGTAGCACGGAAGGGAAGCATGCTCGACTCCGTGGGAAGCTTCTCCTTCAAGGTGATCTTGGTCAACGACCTGATCTTCTTGTTGAGCTCTACCGCAGTCATATCCTCCACGCAAACACGTGTAGGATCCATCACGCTCGTCCAGAGGTACATCGGATAAGCCCTGGCTTGAAGTGGCTACACTCAGTGTAACACCCCAGCATTAGAACTTAGAAATAAGCTGAGATGAGGTGTGTGCATTGCATTCATGCATAGAAAATCCGGATAATTTTCGCGCTTTTTAAATAAAACTTGTCAAAGTGATTGAAGCTTCTCTTAACTTGGTGGAACTGAAGTAGATCATCAAGTTGACTGCGATAAGTTTCAATATGACCTTTGCTAAAACCTTATGTTTGGGTAATATAATTTGATCTAAGGGTAGATCAAATGTAATAGAACTAAGTCACAAAACCTTGATTATTAAGGAGTAGTTGATCTTCTAGAGATCATTACATGGTATTCCATACAACAACTCGAGGATGAATACTTAATATTCCAAAAATGATGTCAAGGTATTACCTATAACAAACCCTGAATACCAAGTTAAGTATATAACTTAAGTAAAGAAACCCCATAACTAAACATTGATATACTTGCTTGCCATAGTTGTTCCTACCATGGGTATCATGGTGGTTCTTAAATGGATGGAGTTAGTAATGGTTGCATTGATGGGTTTATTAAGGGTAGTTTAGAAATGGAAGTCATATATACTAGTAGAAGAAGGTAGAATGAGTATTGTTGAAGTGGCATGACCATGCCATCATATGATGAGGGATATGGTGGAGCTAGGTGACTAGTTCATTTAGACAGATGTGATCTTAGTGAACATATGAGCGATTTAAATAGAGTATATTTAGGAAAGGAATTCCTTATCTAAAGATAAGCTTAGTGGGTATTAAGGTAGGAGTGCTTGAGAAACCTTTAACTAACTGTATATCAAGCCATGACAGAACCATGTCTACCTCATTATTCAAAACCCTAGAATCAAATGGATAGTGGAACCATTTCCTATTCCTAGGTAAACATCGAACAATACCTCTTGGAAAATTAAAGCTTGCAAGAGATAATTAGAGAAGTAGATGAGTGTTTATAGATGGAAGCCATGTCCACCTTATCGTCTTAAACCCTAATAAGAACCTAGTCTCATATACTATCAAGATCACCTTAGGAAAGTAATCTCCATAGTTCACTCTAAGTGAAGATGTCACCTTGGTCACAAAACTTGATGGCAATATATCTTAGCCTTAATAATAATCCATATCTCTAATTTAATATGAGTTAGTAAATCCTCTCAAAACCCATATAACTATATTTGAATAAACCTTAGTATTTCTCCATCAATGATTGTTATTGATTCATAATGACCTAACCAAGATTGTTCTGTGTTACACCTTAGGTCTCAAGAGTGTTCAATCTAGCAAATATGTTTGTGAAAGAAATATCAGTTTTGCTAGGCAAGTTGTAAGTAAAGACCAATTTATTTATAGCATTAACAACATCATCCTCATTGCATTGGAGGAAATCTCCTCCCACAATAGCATCTAAAGCATATCAATAGCTAAGAGCAATTCCAAGGTAAAAACTGCTAAGGAACAAGCTTTGAGTCATTTTAGGCTCAGGTATTTCATGTAGATCAGAGATTCTAGACCAAGCTTCCTTGAAGCTCTCCTCAATTACTTGTTTAAAAGTGAAAATCATTTCCTCAGGTGACATAGTGACCGTAGCAAGGCTAGACATAATGGCAACTTAAGATAGAGACTATTTTTTTTGTGTTTTCAATAAAGAAAGCAAACTTGTAAAACTAATTTTTTGTGTTTTTGATAAAGAAACAAGCAAACCAAACAAAAGTAAACTAAGCAAAACAAAAATAACAAAGTAATGAGATTGGTTATGAGGGACTCCCCTTGTGAAGATGTCCTTGACTCCCCGGCAACAGCGCCAGAAAAAGGTTGTTGGCCCAAAATATATCGAGCTCGTTGGGGAACCCCAAGAGGAAGGTATGATGAGCACAACAGCAAGTTTTCCCTCAGTACGAAACCAAGGTTTAATCGAACCAGTAGGAGCAAGGAAACACCCCAAAGGTGTTGCTAGCTGAGCCTAGGCAGGGCGCACTACCGGTGCTAGTAGCAACGTGGAGACATGCACAATACAACCACAGAACTTTGCCCCCAACTTGCGATGAGGTTGTCAATCTCACCGGTTTTGCTGAAAACAAAGGATTAAACGTATCGAATGGAAGGAAATAATAGTTTGCAGAAAGTAAACACAAAGCAGTAAAAGTTGATTGTAGATTGAATGTAAAAGAAAGGACCGGGGTCCATAGTTCACTAGAGGTGGCTCTCCTTAAGATAGAAAACATGCTGGGTGAACAAATTATAGCGGGGAAATTGATAAACATCGAGAAAGCATACAAGCATATACTAATCATCTTGACTCCTTTGAGATTCTATTGGACATTACAACATTATACATAGACCGTCATCCAACTGCATCTATGACTAATAATCCACCTTCAGGTTATCATCCGAACCCCCTCCAGTATTAAGTTGCAAGCAAAAGATTATCGCATTATGAATTGCATGTAAAGTAAACAATATGATTGTTCTATGAACAAAGTATTGTTGTTTTCTCCCTAGTAGCAACAACACATCTAGTACCTTAGAGATTTCTGTCACTTCCCCAGATTACCAGAGGCATGAACCCACTATTGAGCATAAATACTAACTCTTGGAGTTGCTAGCATCTACTTGGCCAAGATAGCTACTACCAATGGAAAGCATGCAAGATCACAAATAAATAGACATGATAGAATCAATAATCAATCTGAAATAGCATCTCAATATCCATCGGATCCCCGCAAACACAACATGCAGAATTACAAATAGATGATCTTGATCATGAACGGAGCTCACAAGATCTAAACATGAAAGCACAAAGGAGGAGAACCATCCATCTAGCTACTACATGGACCCGTAGTCTAGAGATGAACTACTCACGCATCACACCGGAGGCTTGCATGGTGATGAAGAAAGCCTCCAGGGTGAATTCCCCTCTCCGGCAGGGTGCCAGGAAGAGCTTCAGATCCCTCCCGATCTAGGGATGGAGATGACAGCGGCTATAGACTCTTTCGTGGACTTTTGATTGGGTACTTAGGGTTTCCGTATCAGAGGCAATATATAGGCGGAAGGAGAGGCCGAGGGGGTGTCTGGGGTGACCAGATCACCCCCTGGCGCAGGCCAGGCCTCGCAGCGTAGCCAGGTGGTGTGGCCAGGCCCTAGCCCATCTCCGTCTCGTATTCTGGCTCCAACTGTCTCCCGGTAAAATAGTGACTTTGGCTTTTGTCCCGTCCAATTCCGAGAATATTTATTTTCTGACTTCCTGGAACTAAAAACCGCAGAAAACAGGCAGCTCGCACTATGGCTCTTGTTAATAGGTTAGTCCAAGAAATCATATGAAAAGTACTCCAAAGTGTGGACAAAACAGAAGAAAATAGATAAAACCAAGCATGGAACATCAAAAATTATAGATACATTTGCAATGTATCAACATCCCCAAGCTTAACTCCTGCTCGTCCTCGAGTAGGTAAGTGATAAAAAGAAATAATAATTTTTGTGGTGACATGCACCATCATAAACTTGATCAAAGTATTTGTAAAACATTCAAAGCTGGGATCATAGTACTTCAATCATAACATGAAAGACAAAGTTCTAGAAATAAGACAAATGAACTATGTTGCAACATAAAAATGCACAAACAAAAGATTCATGAATAACAATGCTTTGCAAGACGTTTGTTTGTTTCGCATAAACAAAACATAGCATAATAGTATTCAGCTTGTCCCTCATAGAGTAGAAAATATAAATGCATAGGACACCTTCAAAGTTCATAAGAGTGACTGGATACAAATAGTTTAAAGAAAGCAATATCAAGGTATGCATCAATCAACTAGTCTTGGGACAATGCACATAGAACTAAGAATGGCCACTATGCCCTCAAAGTAGGTAAAATAAAGGTAGAAGGTGGAGACTCAATATAATGGTGGAAGAAAGGCCTTCATAAAAGGAAGCAGAGATTCAAGTTTCATAAAGAGCTTCCAAAAATTATGGTACTTATAGCTTTCAGCTCTAATTGCCCCTATCATAAGCATCTTGAAGTGATTAAGGTTAAAGTGAACAAACTATGGTGTACATGCTTGACGAAGTATAAGTTAGAAATCTCATGTCCCTTGAATACGAGGGCCGCTCCTCATGTTACTCAAGTTTAGTCACAGGTAAGTTCTTGTCATCGTAAGTACATGTGTATCATAGAGAACCGCAAATGGGGTACCCCTCGCCCGATGATACGGAAGTGTCAACACCTAGATTTTTAATCCCAGATGCCTGTTATGCCATACATCGCAATCCCAGGATTACTATTTTTTGCGAGACATAACATATTAGATATCATAGTACATCATCCATTACAAACCATAATAAGGTCTTACAACAAAATAAAGGATCTCATGATCCAGTCTTAATACAATCAAGTAGCAGAATAAATAGCGTAGTGGTGGGGTCCATCTTCAGAGTCACAGGCAATGCTAATGATGGAAGATAGTCCTAGTTATCATATCCATCATGTTGTCCTTCATCTTGGTAATCTCCTTCATAGTCTGGCCATAGGAATAGCCAGGGACAAAAGCCATGAGTACTCTTTAAGTACTCGCAAACTATCACTAACAAGTAAGGTAGTTCTAATAGGAATACTAAACTCTAAGTTTATTTGTAAAGTTAAGTTTGAAACCTAAGCTAAGTTTAGAAGCAAAGAAAGATAAAATAAAGTTTGAAAACACCTAAGTGGGAACTTAATCCTCATGGTCACAACCCTGTTGTGGTCAAGTCATGTCACAATTCAGTTCATAAGTCATTTTCAAAACATCTGACAACGGAACAGTATGGCCACTCCAACTGTCCATAACCGCGGACGCGGCTATTCAAATAGTTTGACACTCTGCAGAGGTGGTACACTTTCACCACAAGATTCGATACATCTGTCAGGGATAACCCTAAATCATCATACTTAGTATGCAGATAATCAAACATAACCTTTCCTTTGCACACTCTAGTATAAACACCTCTCCTATGAGTATATTGAGAGGTAGCCTCAGCTCAAACCTCTCCCTCGAGGGAACTAATAGTAATGCATATAAACTTCCGGCTAAGCCTTGCCGAATTCAGGTATTGTGGTTGTATGGTAAAATCGGAATGGTATCGCATCCGAACCCAACCATCAGTTTTATAAAAGGGCTAAGGCTCATGCCTCAACATTTTCATCATCATAAACCATTTGTTTTTCTCAACACATGTCAAAACATCTCAATAGAATGACTCATCATTCCAAGGTTTTCACAAGTCATTTTCACCAAGCATTCCCATCTAAAGTGAATCAAGTTTTGGTTTAGCTCTAAGCTACTAAGTTAAGAGTGTTCACTAATGTGGGATACTAAGATCAATCTCATGCCATAGAATGACATCTAAGTCTAACTAGATAGGTCAAGTTTTATACTCTTTATGCTACCTTCAGATAAGTAAAGGACTTTGGTAAAGTAAAGAAGGTAAAACTTGTAAATGAAACTTGGAGTAGGTATAAGTCCAAATGATGTAACCAAAGCATGCCTAATGAATTTACTTAGGTTATCTATCTTGAAAGGTCTAGCTTGCATTGTTAATGATGGATTGCTAGTATAATACTTGCAAGTGTTAGCTTGCCTTGGGTAGTGCAGTGGTTGAAGTTTTCTTCCTCCTCCTCCTGGTAGAACTCCTCCTCCTCAAAGACTTGGTCTGTACTATCTTCTATAAATACATACGGAATACACAATCACTAAACCATGCTAAACTAGTCTACTTAGCACACATTTTATGATCTAGTATCATCACAAACATCACAAGTTTAATTAACTAGCTTCATTCTTTTTATTTGAGAAAAGTAATTTCTACTCATTGAAATTAACTAAGATTTAATCTTCTCCAATTAAAATATGGGATCATGTGGACACATGTCATCACCACATATTCTAACATATGGGAAGGTGATTTAAAGGTTGGATCACATTTTATTAAGTTTAAGTTTCATAATTAATGATTTAAAGCGACTAGAAATGCTTATATAGCATTATTTTGGTACTAGTCCAAAGTCACTGCATGTAAACCTTAATATTATTACTTATTCAGATAGGTATGGTTAAATGTGATTTTTGAGAGTTGGAATCAACTCAAAAGCTATTATGGTTGATTTTATAAAAATGTTTGAATGTGCAAAAGCTTCTATCTTGTTATTTTTTACTAGGAGAGATCTCTAATTCTAAATGATTTAAATCCAACGGGCTTGGATAGATATTTTCGGTACATTTCCAACAAAATTGGAATCACTCAATTTGCATTTATAAAACTCTCTAAATTGATTTTTGAACTAAGGGACATAATTGATTTTAAACCTAAATCGAAAAATCCTAATTTGAATTACTGGGTCAACGCGGGAAAGTAATTGGGCCGGCCCAGTGACGCTCAACGGCATAGAGGGCGACTGATAGGCTGGTCCCGCATGTCAGCGGCACTTAAAACCCGAAGCGGTACGGGGCGATCTGGGCCACACGATTAGAACACAGATCAACGGCTCATGGTCGTCGTCGACAACGGACTCGTCGCCAGCGAGACTGAACCCTAAACGGTCAGTGGGGGTCTACTGGGGACATACCAGGGCTCCAGCTAGTGCGGCGAGGAAGGCAAATGAACCGGATGGTGACAGCGGGCTCAGGCGAGGTCGCGGCAGGGGCTGAGGTGGACGAAATCGACGACCACGTCTCCTCCTCTGCTGCGGCTACCTCCGGTGGAATTCTAGCGATGTGCTGCTCGAGCGGCTCTGGAGAGAGAGAGGGGAAATGGTCACTAGAGAGATGGGAGTGAGATGGTGTGAAGAAATGGTGTTGGGGTGGCCTCCTTATATAGGCTCGACGGTGAGGCAGTGAGGTATGGGCGCGGCTCATCGGTGATGGCGATACATAGGGCTACCGGCGTGGGTGAGATAGGTGGACGGTGGGCGGTCTGCTGGCGGTCCTCTACGGTGTAATGGCGACACTAGGGAGGTGGCAAACGGTCGGGAGCTTCCCGCGCTCTAAGAGATAGAGGCGGTGCTCGACGGTGATCATGGCGACTGTGGGTCACGTGGCGGTGCACGGCCATGTTTGGTGGGTTACTGGGTTCAAGGCGGAGGGGCGTGCACGATTTGGTGTCGAGGTGTGGCCTGTGGCGTGCTGGCGGTGATCGCGCTCTGGCGCGCTCTGGGGTGGTTCAGGGGTTGGTGTTGATCGAGGGGTGGACAGGGGAGTGCGGTGAGGTCATGCCTCACTCCCTGGAGCGGCGAAGAGGGGCTGGTGGTCTGCTGTGGCTCGGGCATGATCGGTCTGCGACCATGGCTTCGGGGCGGCATAGTACTGGCGCCAGGAGCTAGGGACAGGGGTGGTTTTGGTCTGGTTGGGCCTGGGGAAGACCAATGTGATCAATGTGCATCAATTGGCTTGACAAGATTTGCTCCTAAACAGTATTAGTTAGGCCACTTTTTGTCTGCCTGCCAACTATTCGATCAAATAGCCGCATGAGAGAAACTTTTGAATTTTTGAAAGATTTTTGGTGGAGTGATTTATCTTATGCTTAAGCATCTAGGTTTGCTTGGAATTTGAATTCGAGTTCATTTGAGTGGTTTTTGAAAAAGTGGTATCTAGACATATGAACTAGATTCAATTTTCAAATGTCATTTAAATTTAGAGTTTGAATGTTTTTGGGAGATCACAAAGTGGGCCTTGGAACATCACTACTTGTACTAGCAAGGGGTGCAAAGAACCACAATTGTTTCTGTTTGAATTTGAGTGCTAGGAATTCCCAAAGTGGGCTATGTGATTAAAATGGCAAAATTGACCATTTCTTTATTTAATTCTTTTTGATTTCTTTTTCTTTTGGGATTTGCTTGGGGATGATCTATATGATGTGTAATTCACCTTAGAGTAATTTTACAATCAATAGATCACTCAATCATGGCAATTCAAAACAACTCCTATTTTACATGCACACACATATGAATGCTTAAAGATTTTTAAATGGAAAAGTTTTCGTTAACCCTAAATTGGGTAGATTTGATCTTGATCACTTGGATTAAAGTTTTGGGATGTTACAAACCTTCCCCTCTTAAACAAAATCTCGTCCCGAGATTTAAGAAAGAAAACTAGGAACTAAAGAGATCTGGGAACTCAGTCCTAATGTAATCTTCCCGCTCCCAAGTGGCTTCTTCTTCGGTATGGTTGTTGCATTGAATCTTGAGAAATTTGATACTCCTGGTCCTGGTGGTTCTGTAGGCTTCCTCCAAGATACGAATGGTCACTTCATGATACGTCAGATCCTTGTTGATATCAACATCTCGGTGATCGATGTTCTTGAAAACTTCGGTCTTCTCCAGCACTTCCAAGAACTTGCGAAGTAACGAGATGTGGAACACATTATGGATGGCAGACATCTCTTCAGGCAATTCCTGTTGATACGATACTTCTCCTCGATAATTCAGAATCTTGAAGGGTCCAATATACCTGGGGGCTAACTTCCCTTTCAGACTAAAACGTTGGGTTCCCTTTAATGGTGAAACCTTGAGATATACAAAATCTCCGACATTGAAAGTCAGGTCTCTCCTTCTCTTGTCAGCATAACTCTTCTTTCTGGACTGGGCGGTCTTGAGGTGCTCACGGACTTTGTGAACCTTCTCTTCAGCTTCTCGGAGAATGTCGGGTCCAAAAATCTGACTCTCCCCTACTTGCGACCAATTCAAAGGGGTACGACACTTTCTTCCATATAGGAACTCAAATGGTGCCATTTACAATCTTCCCATTTTGATCCATATTCTAACACACAAGCTCTTAACATATCCTCTAGGATTTGGTTGACTCTTTCAGTCTGTCCATCGGTTTGCGGGTGATGAGCGGTGCTGAAATTCAACTTGGTTCCTAATACTTCTTGGACTTTCTGCCAAAATCTCGAGGTAAATTGGGTTCCTCGATCTGATACTATGGTCTTGGGGGTTCCATGCAAACTGACAATTCTAGCAATGTACAACTCTGCTAGCTTCGAACTCTGGTAGGTTGTCTTGACAGGTATAAAATGAGCTACCTTGGACAGTCTATCAACGATGACCCAGATTGAGTCATTTCCCCTACTAGAAGTAGGTAAACCGGTGATAAAATCCATTCCGATGGAATCCCATTTCCATTATGGAATCTGCAATGGTTGCAACAGTCCTGCGGGTCCCTGATGTTCCGCCTTGACTCTTTGACAAATATCACACTTGGCGATGTAGCTTCCGATGTTTCTCTTCATCTTGTGCCACCAAAATTGCTCTTTTAGATCCTGATACATCTTTGTTCCTCCGGGGTGGATAGAATAAAGAGTAGCATGAGCTCCTTGCATATAACTTGCTTCAGTTCCGAATCTGCTGGCACACAGATACTGCCTTTGTACCACAGAACTCCTTCTTCATCTTCGATGAATCCATGTACCTTTCCTGTACCAATACGACGTTTGATTTCGTCGATACTTTCATTTCCCTTCTAGGCTTCCTTGATTTGGATAATCAAAGTGGGTTGAAGTTCAATGCTAGCTAAAAATCCTTTGCGATCAGTTTTGAACTGCTCCAACTCCTCATACAAACTTGGTTGCTTCTCCTTGATCATGGTGTTTAGCCTACACGGCAATCTGCTAAGAGCATCCGCTACCACATTGGCTTTGCCGGGGTGGTAGTGAATGTCAAGGTCATAATCCTTGATTAACTCTATCCATCTTCTTTGCCTCATATTCAGCTCCTTCTGAGTGAAACTATACTTCAAGCTTTTGTGATCTGAGTAAATCTCACATCGATTACCCATAAGATAATGACGCCATGTCTTCAGCGCCAAAACTATGACTGCCAATTCTAAATCATGGGTCGGATGGTTTTGCTCATGCTGCTTCAGTTGTCGAGACAGATAAGCGATAACTTTGCCTTCTTGCATCAATACACATCCAGACCAATCTTGGATGCATCACAATACACATCAAACGGCTTCTTGATATCTGGCATGATCAATATTGGGGATGAAATCAGTCTCTTCTTCAGCTCTTGGAAACTTGCTTCACATTTGTCGGTCCATTCAAACATCTTGTCTTTCTTCAACAACTGGGCCATGGGTCTGACGATGCTCGAGAATCCTTCTATGAACTTGCGGTAGTATCCCGCTAATCCGAGAAATGTACGGACTTGGGTTTGAGTGGTTGGGGCTTCCAATTCTTCGATATCTTTGATCTTGGCGTGATCAACAGCGACTCCTTTGACAGGCACAATATGTCCTAGGAATCCTACTTCTTTCAGCCAAAACTCACATTTACTGAACTTGGCATACAGCTGATGCTCTCTTAGGGTTTCAAGGATGATTCTCAGATGTTGCTCGTGCTCTTCTTCTGACTTGGAGTAGATAAGGATATCATCGATAAACACAACGACAAACTTATCTAGGAAATTCATAAAGATCTTATTCATGAGATCCATAAAATAAGTAGGGGCATTGGTTAATCCAAAAGACGTGACCGTATACTCGTATAAGCCATAACGAGTAGTGAAGGCGGTCTTCGGAATATCCGTTGCATGGATCTTAAGTTGGTGATAACCAGTCCTAAGATCAATCTTAGAGAACACATTTGCTCTAGTCAACTAATCAATAGATCCTCTATCTTTGGCAAAGGGTACTTGTTCTTGATAGTGACGTCATTCAGCTTTCTGTAATCTGTGCACAAACGGTTGCCTCCATCCTTCTTGTCAACGAATAACACTGGTGATCTCTAAGGCGATGCGCTTGGTTGAATCAAGCCTGTTGCCAGCATAGCATCCAACTGCTTCTTCAATTCGACTAACTCTGGGGGTTCATGCTATAGGGTCTCTAGGCTATGGGTCCGGTTCCGGGGATTTGTTCAATAATGAACTCAATATCCCTATCCGAGGGCATACCGGACAATTCATCTGCGAATATGTCAGGGTTTTCACAGACTACTCTGACTTGGTCTATGGTGGGTAGGGCTAGACTCTTGTTACACTTGAATTGACGGGGCAAGGTTTCAGAGATATGCTCTACTGAGACTCCAGAGCTACTGGTCATGGTGATGTCTTTCTTGGCAAAGTCAATCAATCCTTTATGCTTTGACATCCAATCCATTCATAGTACTACTTCCAAACCTTTGGTTCCAAGTACTATTAGATTGGCATAAAAATCTATCCCATGTATTCTCATTGGCACATCTTTGCAAATTTTTCTAGCTTTTGTAGTTGAACCAGGGATTTGAACTATCATGACATGCTTCAAGTTGGTTGGGTGAATCTTACTAGTGCATGCAAATTCTTCGGTGAAAAATGAGTGCGATGCTCCAGAATCAAACAACACTCTTGCTAAAACTGAGTTGACAGAAAACATACCCAGCACTACATCTGGCGCTTCTTGGGCTTCTTCGGCGTTCATGTGGAAGAGACGGCCATTGCGGTTGTGAGGGTTCCTTGGGGCGAATCTTCTTCCTGGTTGAACATGACGCTGTTGTTGAGCTAGGGCATTCACATTGGCAGTGGTGGCAATCTTCTTGGGACACTCATTGGAATAGTGACCCTTCACTCCACACTCGAAACAAGTGATCTGGGACTTGTCTTTTGCTGCCACGGGCACAACATTGCTTCCAGTTCTGGGTGCAGTGTTGTTGTTGTTGCTCTTGGGAGGTGCACGATTGAAATTGTTGGAGTTGTCGGGTGATTTTGTTTTCCTTCGGACTTCATATTTCCTCCGCTACGGTTGGGGTAGCTTGGGCGAGACATTAGGGGTCGATTGTTCCTCGGTGCATATCCCGCATAAGGGTTGGGACGTTACTTCTGGTGACTGTTGGATCCAGCCTGGTGCATCATACGATGTTTGCGGTTGCCGTTTGCTTGGTTAATCTTCCCTTCCATCTGAATGGTAGAGTCGACTAGCTCTTTGAGATCCTTGAAATGGATGTTGATGAGGATAGTCTGCATCTCATCATGCAGTCCGTTCAGGAATCTCTCTTTCTTCTTGGCCTCCGCGTTGACCTCATCAGGTGCATACCTCGCAAGGGATAAGAATCTGTCATGGTACTCCACTATAGTCTTTCTGCCTTGCTTCATATCTCGGAATTCATCCCTCATTCGGGTGACTAGACCCTGCGGCACGTGGGTGCAGCTGAACTTGATTTTGAATGCCTCCCATGTCATCACTTGACGATGGTTCATTGTGTAGACGTTGTTCCACCATGCTCTTGCATCTCCTGCCAAGTAGTGGGTGGCAAAAAGAACTTTCTCGTTGGCATCCACTCCTTCTACTTCTAAGCTATTCTCCACTGTCTGAAACCAGTCATCAGCATCTAGTGGGTTTTCAGACTGGCTAAAGATTGGGGGATTGGTATTCTGGAAGTTTTTGAGTTTGGATCCATGATGATCCGGATTTCCATGGTTCTGGTTGTTGTGAGCCATCTGGGCGATCTGCTGTAGTGTTGCTAGATTTTCTTGGCGCTCTGCCCTGCTTGCTTCACGGTCTGCAATGAGAGTCTGCAGAATCTGCAGCATTGGCTCTTGCGATGAGCTGCTCCCTCCTTGGTTTCCACGAGTCATCTGAAGATTGAGATAGATAAAGGGGTAAGAGGGAAAGTTCTAAGGTTCATGGTTTTGATTTCAAAGCTAAAACTTTGAGTTTGACTCAGGTTTTTATAACTAACTTCTTTTCATTCATTCCAGAAAGGCACACGATACAAACACACACACACACCACAACATCAATGGAAAACAGATGGTTTTAAGAACCATTCTGTAAGCTACGATACAATGGGACTGATACTCCTCATGCTACAACAATGCTCTAGTGCATCTACTCGTCATCGATGAAGTCGGAGTCATCATCGTCGGTGTAGAAGTCCACGGCATCCTCCTCCAGAAAGTCATCATCATTGCTGAGGTAAGAGTTCATATCTCCCTGGATGTCTTCACCTTCCTCTTCTTCTTCTTTTGTTGCGAGCTGAGCTTCTTGCTCCTTGATGGTCTTCTCGAGGTCGGCCACCTTGTTGCGAAGACGGTCGATGGTGCGATCCTTCTTGGCACGTTGACGGCAAAGAGACTGGCGATCCTTGACTAGCAGTGAGAACGTCTAGGTCTTCTGGGCGGCAAGGGCGAGGTTGTGGTTGGTGAACTCTCTAGCGTTGTCCAATTCATTATGTCTGTCGTACAGCAGGAAGTCAAGGTTCTCCACTTGACGCTTCAACTCCGAGTGACTTGGCATCTCCATGGGCATTCCCATAAAATCACGCCTTGCATAGTGAGCAAAGCGGGTTCCTTGGATTTGGTTGACACTTAGGGCACACAGACGTGCGAGAGATTCATGTGTTGCCCTGGCTAATCCATCTAGCAGTTGTTCTCTCTCACGGAGAACTGGATCCTCCCGGACGTTGGTGCTTCTATCTTGCCTCGAAGATCAGCGGTGACTAGCCATTGTAAGTCTCCTCCTGGGGGTCCAGGAAGTTGAGCTCCAAGGAATTCCGGATGCGGGCGTCCCAAGTACTCCGATAGTGCATCAAGATCCCTCTTGAAGATCAGCTGGCCTCCGTTGCCCAACTGGTAGAACTTGTTGAACCGAGTTTCCATCTATACGAATTAAGGATGAGAGAGTTAGTGAAGCGATCAAGTGTGTCAAGTTTTATGTAGTAATGTAAGAATTTGGAGGAACATGAATTTTTTTGAGAGAAAGAATTCCCAATGGTAAGAGAGGAAATAGTTTTCACAAATACTCACTTTGGTTTTTGAAACTAAGTTTTTGTTCGGACGTCCATTCTAACTAGGGTCTCCTATGGTCAGGTTAGCTCTGATACCAACTTGTCAACACCCGGATTTTTAATCCCAGATTCCTGTTATGCCATACATCGCAATCCCAGGATTACCATTTTTGTGAGATATAATAGATTGGATATCACAGTACTTCATCCATTACAAACCATAATAAGGTCTTACAACAAAATAAAGGATCTCATGATCCAGTCTTAATACAATCAAGTAGCGGAATAAATAGCATAGTGGTGGGGTCCATCTTCAGAGTCACTGCGAATGCTGGCGATGGAAGATAGTCCTAGTTATCATAGCCGTCCTACTGTCCTTCATCTTGGTAATCTCCTTCATAGTCTGGCCATAGGAATAGCCAGGGACAAAAGCCATGAGTACTCTTTAAGTACTCGTAAACTATCACTAACAAGTAAGGTAGTTCTAATAGGAATGCTAAACTCTAAGTTTATTTGTCAAGTTAAGTTTGAAACCTAAGCTGAGTTCAGAAGCAAAGAAAGATAAAATAAAGTTTGAAAACACCTAAGTGGGAACTTAATCCTTATAGTCACAACCCTGTTGTGGTCAAGTCATGTCACAATTCAGTTCATAAGTCATTTTGAAAACATTTGACAATGGAACAGTATGGCCACTCCAACTGTCCATAACCGCGGACGCGGCTATTCGAATAGTTTGACACTCTGCAGGGGTGGTACACTTTCACCACAAGATTCGATACATCTGTCAGGGATAACCCTGAATCATCATACTTAGTATGCAGATAATCAAACATAACCTTTCCTTTACACACTCTAGTATAAGCACCTCTCCTATGAGTAAGGCCTCCCAACTATGCAAATAATCAAACATAACCGGGGTCCATAGTTCACTAGTGGTGGCTCTCCTTAAGACAGATGACAAGTTGGGTGAACAAATTACAGCAGGGCAATTGACAAACATCGAGAAAGCATACAAGCATATACTACTCATCTTGACTCCTTTGAGATTCGATTCGGCATTACAACATTATACATAGACCGCCATCCAACTGCATCTATGACTAATAATCCACCTTCAGGTTATCATCTGAACCCCCTCCAGTATTAAGTAGCAAGCAACGGATAATTGCATTATGAATTGCATGTAAAGTAAACAATACGATTTTTCTATGAACAAAGGATTGTTGTTTTCTCCCTAGTAGCAACAACACATCTAGTACCTTAGAGATTTCTGTCACTTCCCCAGATTACTAGAGGCATGAACCCACTATCGAGCATAAATACTAACTCTTGGAGTTGCTAGCATCTACTTGGCCAAGATAGCTAGTAACAACGGAAAGCATGCAAGATCACAAATAACAAAGACATGATAGAATAATTAATCAATCTGAAATAGCATCTCAATATCCATCGGATCGCCGCAAACACAACATGCAGAATTACAAATAGATGATCTTGATCATGAACGGAGCTCACAAGATCTAAACATGAAAGCACAAAGGAGGAGAACCAGCCATCTAGCTACTACATGGACCCGTAGTCTAGAGATGAACTACTCACGCATCACACTGAAGGCTTGCATGGTGATGAAGAAGGCCTCTAGGGTGAATTCCCCTCTCTGGCAGGGTGCCGGGAAGAGCTTTAGATCCCTCCCGATCAAGGGATGGAGATGATGGCGGCTATAGACTCTTTCGTGGAATTTTGATCGGGTACATAGGGTTTCCGTATCAGAGGCAATATATAGGCGGAAGGAGAGGTCGAGGGGGTGCCTGGGGTGACCGGACAACCCACTGGCGTGGGCCAGGCCTGGCTGCGTGGCCAGGTGGTGTGGCCAGGCCCCAGCCCCTCTCCGTCTCGTATTCTAGCTCCAAGTGTCTCCTGGTAAAATAGTGACTTTGGCTTTTGTCTCGTCCAATTCCGAGAATATTCATTTTCTGACTTCCTGGAACCAAAAACAGCAGAAAACAGGCAACTGGCACTATGGCTCTTGTTAATAGGTTAGTCCAAGAAATCATATGAAAAGTAGTCCAAAGTGTGGACAAAACACAAGAAAGTAGATAAAACCAAGCATGGAACACCAAAAATTATAGATACATTTGCAATGTATCAGCTCTCGCTCTCTTCCTCTCTGCAACCCGAAACCCTAGCACCACCGTCGTTGCCTCCTGCTACTGTTGGAGACCGCTCTAAGGCTAGCCGAGGGTGCCACAAGATCCGCCGTGATGTGCTTCATCTACATGATGAAGGAATCGAGCCGAGGCAGCCTCAATCGCCCGCATCGACTTCATCTTCTTGAAGTCTGATGATTGTCGTTGCACCCTTCGCCGCTAATTCGGTCATCCACTGCTTCATCTGAGGCCACCGTCGCATCGAGGGTAAGCGTACGAGTCTCTTCGTGCCCTCCGCTTGCTTTCTCCTACCCCGCATCGTCGTGTCGCCGTAGACCACCGAGCACCGCCGCTAGTCATCACTGTTGTCAATGCTCCGGTGATGATTAAAGAGCAGGACCGCCTTAGCTAGGTTCCCCTTGCTCCCCTTGTTCGAACGCACCTCTCCGTGTTGCCCTTGATGCCATATTCTGGCGTTGCCGTCGTACTCCGGCGAGGTGACGTCAGGCGCCGGCGATGTGACGTCATCTGGACCAAGTCCTCGTGTTGACCAGTCCTGGTCCGCCTGGCTTGCCGATGTGGCTTATGGCCCGCCTGTCTGTGACTCAGGCTAGGGTCGATATCGGTATAAAAAAGTTCCTGTTTAGGAAATAGATTAAATAAAATAAATTCGATTATAAATATTTTTGAGGAATTTAATAAAAAGATTAAATGTTAGAAATTGAATATCTTTTGTTTTATAATCCATAAAAATATATATTATATCAAAATGTTCAGAAAAGTAAATTCTATATTTTAAACCTATTATCATATTTTATTTTCGAACTTAAATAAGACAATAATTATTATTAGTAAATAAACTATTAGGAATAAATCTTAAATAAATATATTTTATTATTTAAAATTCATAAAAATAAGTATAATATATCAAAATTCTTAGAAAAACCAAATATACATTTATAAACTAATTTTGTACATTTTTTGTGTCACTTAACTAAATATTATTATTTATTAAGTTTTTATAAAATGATAAAACTTATAAACATCATATTTTATATTTAAAAATCACAAAAATATTTATAATATACCAAAATGACCAAAAAAATAATATCTACATATTAAAAATATCCGCTCTCACTTTTGAAGTATATTAAAAGGTAAAGGTTTAATAAAACTAGTTTAAACCCTTTTCTTTTGTTTTAATGCATAGAAATTATATAAAACTTTGATTATGCCTTTAATATAAGTTATTTAAAATCTAAAAGTATAATAACAAGTTTAATTGATATTAAGTGAAGTCAAGATAGGTCTAACCATTTAAAGTTATACTTACTAAAACTACCATTTTGAATTAAGTAAACCTTACTCTCAAAAAATAGTTTATCAATTATAAAATCATCAAGATTTGAGTAATAATTCTTTTACAAGTTTGGGAATCCACTTTACAAGATAAAAAAAGTATTTAAGTATTTAACATGATGCCATTCCCATGTTTAGAGAAATAAGTATTAATTCTATAATAAGTAAGTGATTCTATCCACTTCTAAAAATCAAGAGAACACCACTTCCATAAAGGCATAATACTTTGTTTCACCTTCATGAAGTGTTAAAAGTCTCCACTTGTTAGTGTAATAACTTTTCAAAAAGACTAATTGTTTTCTACTGTAACACTTATAATTAATAAGAAAACCTTAAAACGTTAGTTGTAAGTTTAAATGCTTTTTACTTTGTAAAGTAATATTTTCCACAAAAGTTATTCTTTCAAGAACTATTAAAGTAATCCTTAAGAATTTCTATGAATACTCTAAAGAATTAATAACCCTTTTAAGAAATCCATGTGTGCCATTCCTCATTTGAATGCTTTAGTGTTGTATGATACTTAATGTATTTACATATTGTTTCACACACTCTAACAAGCCTTAATAAGAAGCACAAGTGTGAAATTGGTATAAAAGTACAACACATTCCAAAGAACTCATCACAAGTTTCAAACGCTAGATTAGATACGATTATTCTGGGGATTCGCATTTATCAAATTGCATTACATTACTTGTGCATAATTGCATTTGCTTCTTTAAACATTAGTCCTTATCGGACCAATGATGTTGTTTACAGCATTTGGATCTTCTATTGTATCAAAAACCGTGAGTGCATAATCTTGCAAACACAAAAGGCAAGTTCACAACTTGCTCATGTCCTTTGATTATGGATTATTTACCAGATGGTAATAATCTACTGATACAGTTCCAATGGTAAAGGAACATAATATCTAGGACATAACAAACAATGTCACTAGTGATTCCAGCGCCGTATATTACGCGTTAACCATAAGACTTGGAATGGGACAGGAGAGTCAGCTGTATCTTCTTCCTCTCGCATGCATCCGAATGGCCAGGTCGTGGTTGTTATCGTCATAGCATGCATTAATTGGTAATTCGTAGAGGATATGCACCATATGGGTGGGAGCCCTCGATGTCCCATGATAGTTCTGGCATTGACGGTCTGTACTAACCATTGCCGTAATTCAAGATGTGGGCATGGCATACACCAACGGGACATGCAGGGTCACGAAGGGGGGTAGTGATTGGCTTGGGTCTTAGACTGGGCCCCGTACCAAGGAAGTATGGACAAGCTTGCGACTTGGATGTGCAACAAGGCTAAGGTATCTTATGGGTAAAGTAACGCACCTCTGTAGAGTGTAAGAACTGTGACATGTTACTCCCTATTCTGGGACAGAGCTACGAACGCGGCAGGAAAGGAACCCCACAAAGGTTCTGGTCAACCTGTGAAGGTTGTCGGACATAGTTTTCAGAATAAAAGCAACCTTTGAAGAAATTTTTACGAAAACCTGCATTCCCTACGACCTATGGTCTGTGGTTTTAGAGATAGTGCATCATACACTCTTTTTTACTGAACTTGTTGAGTACGCTCGTACTCAACCGTATCTTCTTAACCCTTCCTAGGTTCTAAGCCATTAAAGACAGCGTCAATCTCAATTTCTACTCAAGAAACCATCATCAGCAGTTCAAGTTCTTCATTGAAGTTATTGGAGTCAACATATATATCAGCTGAAGTGAAGACGAAGCTTCTGATTAGATAGGAGTAGATACTCTAGCCATAAAACCTACTTATGTAGAGCATTACATTAGTAGAAATTGACAGCCAGATAGTTTAGATGTTAGTCTTTTTAGCCAGATAGCTATGATTTATTACTTCTGGTTCTTCTTTGTACGAAGTTCTTTCTCTCTCTTTAACCTAGAGTGTTCTCTAGATATTATTTAAAGAGTCAAGTTATAATACATAGTCATGTCTTGGACCTGCTGTGTTTCTGCTATATCACTATGAGGGATGTAATACTAGTGAACGGTGTTTCATTGGTGTTATGTCAGCGACTATAGTGTACTACATCATGCACGGGTACGCTAGCTCACCGCAGCTGGTATGAGAGCATATGCTTTGACCTTAGGATTAAAACCCTTTTAGGAAGATCTGTAGGTTGGATAGTGACCATAGGAGCCATCTTATCTAAACCAACACATGTGACGGATATCTAGTTGAGGATAAACCTTGTCACACTTAAGTTGGATGTTTTTATAATCTGTCTTAAGGATTTGTTATCTATCTTCTCTAGAGAATTGTCATTTTAGAGTAGCTCTAAATTGGTATAACACCACTAAGATATCTTAAGTAAATTAAAATATCAAAGAATATCACTACTAGGATTAGGATATCATGTGGAGTAGTATTAGTGATGGAGTCTATATTTAGAATCCATGTGAAGTAGCAGAATCTTACCACTAGTTGATATAACTATACCATATAGGGTAGACTATTAGAGCATGTATAGATACAATGGGAAGTAAATCATGTGGCATTCACTTGAGAATTCTACGGGATGAAGTAGAATTTGGTTGGGAACCAACAACCGTATGTTAATAATAAGAATTATCATGGTGGGATTAGTTCTCAAACCTCGAGGAACATATAAATCATAACAAGATCATGGTGAGATTAACTCTAAAACCATGAAATAGGCTTAAAAATGACAAGTGTGTAGTAAATAATCTTAAAGTAGAAGTAAGTAAAGAACGGTGTAGGTCTATGATAGAAGTCATAGGTATTATAATATTATGCTAATTGTTGGATTAAGGTAGTAACTACAATGTTGTTAGTAGTTTTGAGAGATCATGTGAGGATAGTTTACGATAGAATGGAAAATTAGTACTCTTTAGTAGTCCCGAAAGAAAGGTAAGATGTTAGTTAGAACCAAAGTGAGACCACTTTGCTCAAAATTATCCTGTTGCAACTGAGCAATTTGGGTAAATATTGAGACAAAGAGTAGTTTAACATCTAAGTTCTCAGTATCACGAGGTAAACCTATATTAGGAGGTGTCATATACTACACAGCTAAGCCTGAATTTTAGAGTTATTATACTCAACTACTATATTCCAAGCTTAGAATAATGTGTGTTATATGTACCACATTTGGATTTCTTCGTTTTTCTTGGATCTTCTTGATTGACTAGATATGTGCATGGAGTTTGACTTGATGTGCAAATGCATGTTGCATCATCAAGTTATTACTTGATGTTATAGACCTAGATAGATAATGGGAATTCGTGTAAGGGAATGATGAGTTCGGAAGATCGAGATAAAGAATTGCAGGAAGAAGGAAGCCAAATGTAAGGAGTATCAACACTATTTCAAAGGATGGATCAATCCCAGCTCATTATGAGCTGGCAATAAGAAGGAATATTAGTGTTGAAAGGGGTTTGGAGTAGCATGAAGGAATGAACTTAAGTTCACTCAAGATGGGTGATGTTGCTAAGAAGATAATGAAGTAGTGTACCAAGTTCATGGAAGTAACACGAAAGGTAGCAAAGAAGAAGTTTTCGAACAAAAGTGGTATTCAAGCTCTGAAAACTCAGAGAGAATTCCAATAAGAAGTAGAAAGTCCATAGGGTAATCCATGCACCGAGGCGGATCTGTAACTGGTATCTATAGTTGGTATTCGTAGCTGGTATCCTAGCGGTTTAGCTAAATTAGCTCATCTTTGTATGATTAAAAGAAAATAAAACTTGGCCTAAGTTAACTTAGACCTAATAAAGTATGAAATTAAAGATCGTCTTTCAAGAAATTCCATGGAATCGGGTTTAATAGTGAAGAATAATGTTGGAAGATTCGTTTCGGAGATCCACAATTGTGTGGATATACCGTAGATTCTTTCATGAGACCTTGTAGAGGTAAAGTGTAAGCTATATAGAGACCAATATCCTTACTATTGAGTTAATAGGTATTATATATGTAGTTTAAAGACCATGAGGAAACCCTAAGGGGGAAAGTATACAATAAACACTGAAGTGTTGTTATTTGACCTTCCAACTAAAGGTTGGAGAAGAAGTACTAAACGATGATAAGATTAAGCCTTATTCCCATAAGTTTATAAGAAGTCATCATTATAAAGTATTTCCGGTAGTATATCCAGATGAATGATCGAAGTAAACACAACCGCTTAAACCTAGTGGACTAGTTTAAAAGGAAACAACTCGTAAGTTGTCCCTAAGAGTGAAGAGAGTATTCCAAGATAGACCACTGAAGTATATTAGGAAAAATGAATTGGAATGGACAAAATGTGTCCACAACCAATTCTAAATAAGACTGTAAGGACATAATCCAAGAGATTATAGTGAGAGAAACCCTAGGATAAATTAGAAACGATAGTGGATATTGTTGAGTATGAAGAGAATTCAAGGAAAAAGATCTGGATACGGGATACCACAATTATCCCTAATTGTTATCACAATGGATTTTAGAAATGTTGTGTCAATACAAGTCAATACCTCATTCCGAAACGAAAGAGAGTATGAACTTCGGGGACGAAGTTTAAGGAGAGTCTGTAACACCCAGCATTAGAACTTAGAAATAAGCTGAGATGAGGTGTGTGCATTGTATTCATGCATAGAAAATCTGGATAATTTTCGCCCTTTTTAAATAAAACTTGTCAAAGTGATTGAAGATTCTCTTAACTTGGTGGAACTGAAGTATATCATCAAGTTGACTGCGATATGTTTCAATATGACCTTTGCTAAAACCTTATTTTTGGGTAATATAATTTGATCTAAGGGTAGATCAAATGTAATAGAACTAAGTCACAAAACCTTGATTAATAAGGAGTATTTGATCTTCTAGAGATCATTACATGGTATTCCATACAACAACTCAAGGATGAATACTTAATATTCCAAAAATTATGTCAAGGTATTACCTATAACAAACCCTGAATACCAAGTTAAGTATATAACTGAAGTAAAGAAACCCCATAACTAAACCTTCATATACTTGCTTGCCATAGTTGTTCCTACCATGGGTATCATGGTGGTTCTTAAATATTAACTCTTATTACAAATAGAGTAGAAGAGGAAGTCAAGCCAAGACCATCCAACAAATACTCTTAATATGATATTAAGAGGTGACCATCCTATTTAACCAACTCCTAGTGTCAAGTGATCATCAGTGTTGAGTGATCAATTCCTGACCTAGAACTTATTAGCCTTTAGCTTTGACCTATTATGTTGACCTTCCAAAGACCTTAAGTAAATTAATAAGAAGAAGGAACTAGATATGGTAGAGTGTTCCATCATCAATGGAATGAAATCCTAAGTGGAGATCAAACCATTTGATGTTGGAGGAGTTAACTCACTCATGAGTTAACTAGAAGAAGTATTTAAACTCAAGAGTGTAGATAGTAATTATGAAGCTATAAGAAAGCTCGTAGTAGTAGAGAATCCAATGATGCTCTTGTTAAGCCAAGAAGGTCTAAACCTAAAGTAAGTTTCCTTAACAAGATAAGCCTTATAGATAGACTAGTACAAGTCTACTACTTAGTGTTAATAGATCTTGATCAGACAAATAGAAGCCTAAGCTTTGTATGATCAAGGGTTGGTGGTCATTATTCTCAAGTCATTTGAGAATAGATGATCAGCTGATAAAGAAGAGTTGTGAGTATACTAAATTAGGTAAAGCCCTAGTAATATGAATCATCTAGCTTGATTATGAGAAGTCAAGCTAGAGTATGATGAAGTATGTAGTATTAGTTATATGGAGTAGTTGGAGGCATAGTAGCTTAACCAAGTTAATACAAGAACAAACTTGTATTGTGGAGAGTAGTACCATCCTATTCCAGAGGATTGATATCACATGGGATTTAGAGGGAACTATAGTCTTGCAAGCCTTAGAAGTGGTTGCAAGATGGATTTAAAGGAGTTAATGGATGGAGTTAGTAATGGTTGCATTGATGGGTTTATCAAGGGTAGTTTAGAAATGGAAGTCATATATACTAGTAGAAGAATGGAGAATGAGTATTGTTGAAGTGGCATGACCATGTCATCATATGATGAGGGATTTGTTGGAGCCAGGTGACTAGTTCATTTAGACAGATGTGATCTTAGTGAACATATGAGAGACTTAAATAGAGTATATTTAGGAAAGGAATTCCTTATTGAAAGATAAGCTTAGTGTGGTATTAAGGTAAGAGTGCTTGAGAAACCTTTAACCAACAGTATATGAAGCCATGACAGAACCATGTCTACCTCATTATTCAAAACCCTAGAATCAAATGGATAGTGGAAACATTTCCTATTCCTAGGTAAATATTGAAAAATACCTCTTGGAAAATTAAAGCTTCCAAGAGATAATTAGAGAACTAGATGAGTGTTTATAGATGGAAGCCATGTCCACCTTATTGTCTTAAACCCTAATAAGAACCTAGTCTCATATACTATCAAGATCACCTTAGGAAAGTAATCTCCATAGCTCACTCTAAGTGAAGATGTCACCTTGGTCACAAAACTTGATGGAAATATATCTTAGCCTTAATAATTGTAACTACCTCGGTGAACTACGCTCTTAGTTACATGCCTGGATGAACGAAAGTGGTTAAAATAGTACGGTGGGGCCTAGGGCCACTCACGGTAGACCTTTCGGCCGTCCTAACCACTTTCAGACATCAGGACAAGAACGAGCGGCGTAATCGGCAGGCAAAGGGATCAACTACATACACAAATGAGTATGTATGCAAGCCACATACAACAGTCCTTAGAGCCATTCCATCTAAAATAAATAGAAATATTGCAACGCCATACGGCAAGATTCAAATGTTCTAGATAGAGATAATAATTTAGGATAGTTCCTCATACATCACACATCAGAGTATTAGGCGGAAGCGGAAAACAAGATCCGAGTATGGATAAGAAGCAAATCGGCATAAGATGCCACATAAATAAACACATTCCGTCCATAGATCTCACTGATCCCCGTTCCCGGAATCTCTACACTGAATGATCGTTGCCAACATCATCTGTCTCTTCCACCTAGTATCCATCTTGCGGGTACACCTGTTCATCTGAATCAAACAATTTATCGTGTGAGACCCTAGGGGTACTCAGCAAGTCTTTATGCCGCTAAAGGGAACACAACCTGGGGTGACACAATTGCAGCAAAAGATAATACCTAACAATTCTACAGATACTCGCTAACCATCCGCCTAACCAATGATAGACGGATGTCCGTTAATTAAGAACAACAGTTATAACAGTATAATTAATAGATCCATCCTCCTCCTCGCTTACCAACGAGGAAGCGGACGAACGACCCCCATCATCCGTTGGCAGTTTTATTACCCATTCCATGAGCATTGCACTATTTACTAGTCAAGTACTTAGTCAAATTAAAAGCGATACTTTAGTTATACTTGTCTATGATCGAGAAACTGTGCTCCAAGTCGTCCATAACCGCGGACACGGCTTTCAGAAAGATTTACCCTGCAGGGGTGCACGAATAGCAACACACACTCGATCAACCTCCGAAAAACCAAATCAAAACCCAACGAGGCATTCACGACAAAGCGATCACAGGATTCAGAAATATTTCAGGGGGCCACCCCATGAAGCTACCCGCAACGAAGTTGGCCGGCTCCGAGACGGACCCAAGGTTTGCTTCAATGGCTGTAAATGACTGGGAACCCAAAATTGTGACTGGGCTTGTCGATACCGCGAAAACACTCCGCATCCAAAACAGTACAGGTGCTCCACGCACAATCTTAATAAAACAGTAAAGCATGGCATAAGTACAGGATAGTAACAAAGCCCCAAACTACTTTGTGGCCCCAAGAAATAAGAATGAATCAAGCTCTGGCTCAGGGGGGGTTCCATAAGGCCTCCCGGATGTGGATAGTGCGAATAGTCAAGGAACAGGAATCAAGTACTCGGGGTCCTACGGGACACAAGTGAGCATGAAAAACCAAATAGCAGATATTGCTCACCGGTGCCTCTTTCATTAGTTATCCCATTACTACTCAGGTTAAGTTGTTTAGGTACCTCGTTATTCATCAGACACTCACATACCCTACACATGCTTTTCTACGACTCGCATGGCTCAAACAACTCCTGTAGTAATGGCTCATGGGATGGAGGAACAAGCTTCGGTGGGGTTTAAAAGTAAAGGCTATGCAGAACTTGGGATCCAATTTAATGCAATCGTGACTCAATGATGCAAGAATAAGATAGAGGCAATAGGTACTGTATGTATGCAAGCATGTGGTAGTGCTTGCCTGGCAGCTCAGTTGAAGCGAGATATGGATCTGGGTAGTACTCCTGTGATTCCTGGTAATTCTCCTGTTGGGCGTCTATTCGAAGAAGAACCAAACAAACAAGGGCCAACATAAATAAAGTGCACAAGCATATGAATTAAAATGTGACAAGCAAACAAGCATGCCATGATGAATGATGCACAATTTACATGGCATTAAAGTAGCATGGCAAAGGTGAGGTGTGGATACAAGAAATAAAGCATTTTATTATTTATTTGGTCCAATTTTACTGTCATAAACAGTTCAGGTTTTTAATATTGACATGATGCATGCTTCAATTCAGAACAAGGACTGCATAGATAGAACGGGCTCGTCACGCTGATCGATTGACATATTATTTGTCAAATTTGGAGTTATAAAATTAAAGTTATTAAATTATTAAGAAAAGGGCATTTTATTGTAATTTTAATCATCTCGAAATTTTGAAGAGTTCAAACATTGTTTTGGATGTCATATTTGAATTCCTCACATTTTTTTGATTCCAAAACATATATTATATGTATTATTTGGATTTGTATTTTAAAAATTATTTAAATCTGACTTGAATTTGAATTTAAGTCAATTTGAAAAAGGTTTAAATAAAACAGACAACAGGGAAAACTTTTGTCACCCAGCTCGACCCAGCCATAGCCACTGACGGGTGGGCCAGCCGCTGGCGGGGCACACGCGCGCGGGGAAACTTTTGCTACCGCAGGCTTAGCTAGCTGATGCGGTTGACAGGCGGGCCAGCGAGCTAGGGCTCATGTGCCAGTGGGGTAACCCCCAGAGGCTGACAGGTGGGGCGTGTGCTGGGGCGCAGGTTGAGAGTGTATAAAGGCGGGTACCTTTTTGTAAAACGAGCCGCGTCGATGACAGGTGGGGCCTAGCTGGACCGCGGGTTAAGCCGGCAAAAGGACAGGGGGTTATGTGCAAAAGGGGGGTGTGGCACTGTTTTTCTTCTTGTTTTACTGACGAAACTGACGGACGCGTTCAGCGACAGCACGCGCGGCGCGGTGGGGATAGAACTGGCGACCTGGGGCTCGCGCTAGGCGGCGACGACCAGTGCAGCCAAGCGAGGGGTGGTGACAGGGAAGCGAGCGGGCGCTAGATATGCCTCTACGAGGCGCGGCGCGGAGCAGACGGCAGCGGCTGCCGTGCACCAAAGGCGCTCGGTGAAAAGGACGGCAACGATAGACAGCGACAGCGAGGCGGAGCATGTCTAGGCGGTAGAGGGGCTCACTGCGGGGTGGTCGGTGGTGCCAGATCGAGGAGAGGCGCGGCGGATCGTCGACGAGGCTGGCGGTCGGTGATCTAGGGTTTGGCATCGGGCGGCAATGGTTCCGGCGGTTCTGGTGCTTCTCATCCTCGTCGGCGTGTACGAGGCGAAGTAGGGGAGCCTCCTCGTTCTCCTTGACCTCCTCCACGCTGGGCACGCCGGCAGGAACGACGAGATGCAGGGGTACTGGCGGTGACCGATAGCAGGTGCTGGCGATGGTGAAGAAGAAAGGGAGGAGAGTTAGGGCTTGGGGTTGGATCTGGGAGAGGCAGGAGAGCCGTGGGGCGGAGGGTAAAGCGAGGGAGAGGGAGGAGATGCCGTGTGGGACTCGGGGTAGATAAAGGTGGCTTCGGCCACCTTTTCCATCTCCTTCCTCACGTGCTCGGGCTGGCAGGCAGGGGCAGGGGTAGGGGTTGGAGGCTGCCAGGTAGGCCAGGGAGGGAGGAGAGGAAGGTGGGGCTGGCACGGCAGTTAGAGAAGAGAGAGAAAGGAGAGGGGCTCGGGTGTAGCTAGGGTTAGCTTAGAGGGGTTCAGGTTAGGGTTTGTTAGGGTTGGGGTAGGGGTAGCTGGGGTGTGGGCCAGGGAGAGAGAGGGCCAGGTGAGGCCAGCATGGTAGAGAGAGGGAGTGAAAGAGAGAGAGGTGAGATTATGGGTTAGGGTTTAAGTAGAACTAGGTTAGAGGAAATTAGAGAGAGATAGCTAGGTTAGGTTTTTATTAGGTATTTAGGTTTCAAAACTTGTTTACAAGATCAACCCAAGAGGTAAAAGTGAGGGCTTGGATTTAGGCTAAGATGAGGTGAAAGAGTAATCAAGAAAAAGAGAAGGAAATAGCTTATGGGAAAAAGGCCTCACTTGCATAATGAATGGAAAAGAATAAAATGGTGTAGATGAGAATATGGAGATGGTGGAGAGATATGTAGATGATCCCACAAAGAATGGACCACTAAAACAAAGGAAAACCAATGGGACAAAGGTGGTGATGATGGTTCCATGGCCCATGCAAAATAATAAATGCCATGATTTATTTTGTGAAAACAATAATAATAATATGGCATTATTCTTATGCATTCCCAAGAAGTGGAAATAAAGGCCAAGCAAAAGATAGTCCCATTCACATGAGCTAGAGTAAAATCAAAAGAAAAGAAATACAAGCTCATGGATTAATGGAATGGTGGAATTATAAGGTGGTGAAAAGAAAGATAAGGGAGGTGAATAAAAGATATGCCCCCAACTCAACTTGGGCATTAAACAATATATCAATAACCAAATACAATATCAAGAAGCAAATACAATTAATAATGCATGTGAGAGAAGAACCAAAAGAAAAGGGTTTTGTATGATGCTCAAATGCAAGGTGGCCTGATGACATGAGCATGATATAATTATGATGCAACAATTGTATATAGGAAGTAGCCAATATATTACTAGACCAAGTAGCATTACAATTATTAGACAATTGGGATGCTACAATAATCATCCATATCTCTAATTCAATATGAGTTATTAAATCCTCTCAAAACCCATATACCTATATTTGAATAAACCTTAGTATTTCTCCATCAATGATTGTTATAGATTCATAATGACCTAACCAAGATTGTTCTATGGTAATTCTAAACATTACAAATCAAGTAGAATTGGATTTGGTGAAATCACCAAATAGGGAGAACCATGGAATTCAAATCACCACTTTATAAACCACAAGGTTTACAACCTTATAATAAGTATATACAATTCTTTTATGAGGTTAAGTATTAATAAGAAGATATACATGTAAATATCCATCTTAAACCATAACCATTACATTCTTTTAGTGGAAGTGACAGTCATTTTAAAAGATCTTATTATAAAGAGCAAATCCCTTAAACCCTAATTTATATTTACTTTACAAAATAAAAGAACCCTTCATATAGTTTGAATATTTTATATACAACAAGAAATAGAGAGAAGGTGGTCATAATTGCTTTATACAACAATATACATGACCTGCAAATTCTCAGGATATTTAAATCCTTGTAAAATATTCATATTGGAAATGAATTTGTAAATCGAAAAGAAGAGTGAAAATACAAACAGAAAATATAATTGGAAACAGAAAAGGAGTCAGCCAACCGTTCCAGCCCACGGCCCATCTTCCCACCTATCACCCGCGAGCAGCAGCAGCCACATCTCGCTCACTCAGGCACGGCGCAGCATCAGCCCGGTTCATCCATCTCTCTCTGAGTGACAAGTGGAACCCGATGAAGGACTGCGCGTTGACTGGAAAACATCTGGGGGATTTTCTGTGAAATATCCGCATTGTCGTCTTCCTCTAGCTGGAAGCAGCTTGATGGAGCTGCCGATGCCATCTGTCGCTGCCGCGCACCGTGATGCCCGTTGTCACCGTCGTCTAGTGGAAACGGGGATAAGAACACCATGACAAAGCCCTCATCCTCATCCTCTCACTTGCTCTCGCGCTCTCGCTCTCTTCCTCTCTGCAACCCGAAACCCTAGCACCTCCATCGTTGCCTCGTGCTACTGTTGGAGACCTCTCCAAGGCTAGCCGAGGGTGCCACAAGATCCACCGTGATGTGCTTCGTCTACACGATGAAGGAATCGAGCCGAGGCAGCCTTAGTCGGTCGCATCGAATTCATCTTCTCGAAGTCTGACGACTGCCATCGCGCCCTTCGCCATTAATTCGGTCATCCACTGCTTCATCTGAGTCCACCATCGCATCGAGGGTAAGCGTACAAGTCTCTCCATGCGCTTCGCTTGCTTTCTCCTGCCCTGCATTGCCGTGTCGCCATAGACCGCCGAGCACCATCGCCAGGCATCGCTGGTGTCAATGCTCCGTTGATGATTAAAGAGCAGGACCACCTTAGCTAGGTCCCCACTGCTCCCCTCGTTCGAACGCACCTCTCCGTGTTGCCCCTAATGCCATATTCTGGCTTCGCCGTCATACTCCGGCGAGGTGACGTCAGGTGCCGGCGAGGTGACATCATCTGGACTGAGTCCTCGTGTTGACCAGTCCTGGTCCACTTGGCTTGCGACGTGGCATGTGGCCCGCCTGTCTGTGACTCAGGCTAGGGTCGGTATCGATATAAAAAGTAGTTCCTATTTACGAAATAGTTTAAATATAATAAATTCGATTATAAATATTTTTCAGGAATTTAAGAAAAAGATTAAATCTTAGAAATTGAATATCTTTTGTTTTATAATCTAGAAAAATATATATTATATATCAAAATGTTTAGAAAATTAAATTCTACTCCCTCCGTACCAAAATGTAAGGCGCCTAAGCTTTAGTCAAAAGTCAACATATTTTATGTTTGACCAAATTTATTCATAAAAATATAAACATTCACAATACTAAATCAATATCAATAGATTCACGAGAAAGTATAGTTTCTCAAAAAAATTATTTGATATTGTAGATATTCATATGTTTTCGTATAAACTTGGTCAAACTTATAAGATGTTGACTTTTTGGATAAAGCTTAGGTGCCTTACATTTTGGGACAGAGGGAGTATATTTTAATCCTATTATCATATTTTATTTTCTAACTTAAATAAGACAATAATTATTATTAGTAAATAAACTATTAGGAATAAATCTTAAATAAATATATTTTATTTTTTAAAATTCATAAAAATAAATATAATATTTCAAAATTCTTAGAAAAACAAAATATACATTTAGAAACTAATTTTGCACATTTTTTGTGTCACTTAACTAAATATTATTATTTATTAAGTTTTTATAAAATGATAAAACTTATAAAAATCATATTTAATACTTAAAAATCACAAAAATACATATAATATAACAAAATGACCACAAAGATAATATCTACATATTATAAATATCCACTCTCACTTTTGAAGTAAAATAAAAGGTAAAGGTTTAATAAAACTAGTTCAAACCCTTTTCTTTTGTTTTAATGCATACAAATTATATAAAACTTTGATTATGCCTTTAATATAAGTTATTTAAAATCTAAAAGTATAATAACAAGTTCAATTGATATTAAGTGAAGTCAAGATAGGTCTAACCATTTCAAGTTATACTTACTAAAACTACCATTTGGAATTAAGTAAAACTTACTCTCCAAAACTAGTTTATCAATTATAAAATCATCGAGATTTGAGTACTAATTCTTTTACAAGTTTGTGAATCTACTTTAAAAGCTAAACAAAGTTTTTAAGTATTTAACATGATGCCATTCCCATGTGTATAGAAATAAGTATCAATTCTATAGTAAGTAAGTGATTCTATCCACTTCTAAAAATCAAGAGATCACCACTTCCATAAAGGCATAATACTTTGTTTCACCTTCATGAAGTGTTAAAAGTATCCACCTGTTAGTGGAATAACTTTTCAAAAATACTAATTGTTTTCTACTTTAATACTTATAATTAATAAGAAAACCTAAAAATGATAGTTTTAAGTTTAAATGATTTTTACTTTGTAAAGTAATATTTTCCTCAAAAGTTATTCTTTCAAGAACTATTAAAGTAATCCTTAAGCATTTCTATGAAGACACTAATGAATTAATAACTCTTTTAAGAAATCCCTATGTGCCATTCCTCATTTGAATGCTTTAGTGTTGTATGCTACTTACTATAGTTGCATATTGTTTCACACACTCTCACAAGCCTTAATAAGAAGCACAAGTGTGAAATTGGTATAAAAGTACAGCACATTCCGTATAACTCATCACAAGCTTCAAACCCTAGATCAGATACGATTATTCTAGGTATTCGCGTTTATCAAATTGCATTGCATTACTTATGCATAATTGCATTTTACTTCTTTAAACATTAGTCCTTATCGGACCAATGACGATGTTTATAGAATTTGGATCTTCTATTGTATAAAGACCGTGAGTGCATAATCTTGCAATCACAAAAGGAAAGTTCACAACTTGCTCATGTACTTTGATTATTTTCTATACAATGCTTGTAACTCAAATGTTGTCATCACCTGCATTTCAAAAAGGTCAGAAAACACTATTTTCATAATAATATGATTATGGATTATTTACTAGATGGTAATAATCTACTGGTACATTTCCAGTGGCAAAGGAACATAATATTTAGGACTTAACAACCAATGTCGCCAGTGATTCTAGCGCTGTATATTACACGTTAACCATAAGACTTGGAATGGGACAGGAAAGTCAGCTATATCTACTTCCTCTCGCATGCATTCGGATGGCCAGGTCGTGGCTGTTATCCCTGTAGCGTGCATTAATTGGTAATTCGTAGAGGATATGCAACATATGGGTGGGAGCCCTCAACGTCCCACAATAGTTTTGGCATCTGACGGTCTATACTAACCATTGCCGTAATTCAAGATGTGGGCATGGCGTACACCAAGGGGACATGCAGGATCGCGAAGGGGGCAGTGATTGGCTTGGGTCTTAGACTGGGCCCCATACCAAGGAAGTATGGACAAGCTCGCGACTTGGATGTGCAACAAGGCTAAGGTCTCTTATGGGTAAAGTAACGCACCTCTGTAGAGTGTAAGAACTATGACATGTTACTCCCTGTTCCTGGAAGGAGCTATGAATGCGGCAGGAAAGGAACCCGACGAAGGTTCTGGTTAACCTGTGAAGGCTGTCGGACATAGTTTTCAGAATAAAAGCAACCTTTGAAGAAATGTTTACGAAAACCTGCATTGCCTACGACCTATGGTCTGTGGCTGTAGAGATAGTGCATCATACACTCCTTTTTAGTGAACTTATTGAGTACGCTCGTACTCAACCGTACCTTCTTAACCCTTGCTAGGTTCTAAGACGTTGAAGACGACGTCAACCTCAATTTCTACTCAAGAAACCATCATCGACAGTTCAAGTTCTTTATTGAAGTCAATGGAGTCAACATATATATCAGCCGAAGTGAATACGAAGCTTCTGATTAGATAGGAGTAGATACTCTAGCCATAAAACCTACTTATGTAGAGCATTGCATTAGTAGAAATTGCGAGCCAGATAGTTTAGATGTCAGTCTTTTTAGCCAGATAGCTATGATTTATTATTTCTGGTTCTTCTTTTTACAAAGTTCTTTCTCTCTCTTCAACCTAGAGTGTTCTCTGGATCTTATGTAAAGAGTCGAGTTGTAATACATAGTCATGTCTTGGACCTGATGTGTTTCTGTTGTATCACTCTAAGGGATGTAATACTAGTGAACGGTGTTTCATTGGTGTTATCTCAACGACTATAGTGTACTACATCATGCAGTGGTATGCTGGGTCACCATAGCTGGTATTAGAGCATTTGCTTTGGCCTTAGGATTAAAACCCTTTTAGAAAGATCTATAGGTTGGATAGTGACCAAAGGAGCCATCTTATCTAAACCAAGACATGTGATGGATATCCACTTGAGGATAAACCTTGTCACACTTAAGTTGGATGTTTTTATCATTTTCTTAAGGATTAGTTATCTATCTTATCTAGAGAATTGTCATTTTAGAGTAGCTCTAAATAGGTATAACACCACTATATCTTAAGTAAATTAAAATATCTAAGACGATCACTACTAGGATTAGGATATCATGTGGATTAGTATTAGTGATGGAGTCTATATTTAGAATCCATGTGAAGTAGCAAAATCTTACCACTAGTTGATACAACTATACCATATAGGGTAGACTATTAGAGCATGTATAGATACAATGGGAAGTAAATCATGTGGCATTCACTTGAGAATTCTATGTGATAAAGTAGAATTTGGTTGGGAATCAACAACCATAAGTTAATAATAAGAATTATCATGGTGGGATTAGTTCTCAAACCCTGAGGAACATGTAAATCATAACAAGATCATGGTGAGATTAACTCTAAAACCATGAAATAGGCTTAAAAATGACAAGTGTGTAGTAAATAATCTTGAAGTAGAAGTAAGTAAAGAACGGTGTAGGTCTATGATAGAAGTCATAGGTATTATAATATTATGATAATTGTTGGATTAAGGTAGTAAGTACAATGTTGATAGTAGTTTTGAGAGATCATGTGAGGACAGTTTACGATAGAATGGAAAATTGGTAGTCTTTAGTAGTCCCGAAAGAAAGGTAAGAGGTTAGTTAGAACCAAAGTGAGACCACTTTGCTCAAAATTATCCTGTTGCAACTAAGAAATTTGGGTAAATATTGAGGTAAACCTATATTAGGAGGTGTCATATACTACACAACTAAGCCTGAATTTTATAGGTATTGTACTCAACTACTATATTCTAGGCTTAGAATAATGTGTGTGAAGTTTGATTGGCTAGATTTTCTTGGATCTTCTTGATTGGCTAGATTTGTGCATGAAGTTTGACTTAATGTACAAATGCATGTTGCATTATCAAGTTACTACTTGATGTTATAGAACTAGATAGATAATGGGAATTCGTGTAAGGGAGTGACGAGTTTCGAAGATCGAGATAAAGACTTGCAGGAAGAAGGGAGCGAAATGTAAGAGGTATCAACACTATTTGGAAGGATGGATCAATCCCAACTCATTATGAGCTGGCAATAAGAAGGAATATTAGTGTTGAAAGGGGTTTGGAGCAACATGAAGGAATGAACTTAAGTTAACTCAAGATGGGTGATGTTGATAAGACGAAAATGAAGTAGTGTACCAAGTTCATGGAAGTAACATGAAAGGGAGCAAAGAAGAAGTTTTGGAACAAAAGTGGTATTCAAGCTCTGACAACTCAAAGAGAATGCCAATAAGAAGTAGAAAGTCCATAGGGTAATCCATGCACCTAGGAGGATCCGTAGCTGGTATTAGTAGTTGGTATCCGTACCTAGTATCCTAGCGGTTTAGCTAAATTAGGTCATCTTTTTATGATTTAAAGAGCATAAAATTTGTCCTATGTTAAGTTAGACCTAAGGAAGTATGAAATTAAAGATCGTGTTTCAAGATGTTCCACGAAATCGGGTTTAATAGTGAGGAATAATGTCCAGGAAGATAAAAATAAGACAAGTAAAGGTGGAAGATTCGTTTTGGAGATCCACGATTGTGTGCATATACCACAGATTATTTCATGAGACCTTGTAGAGGTAAAGTGTAAGCTAGACAGAGACCAATATCCTTACTAATGAGTTAATAGGTATTATATATGTAGTTTAGAGACCATTAGGAAACCCTAAGGGGGAGAGTAAACAATAAACACTGAAGTGTTATTCTTTGACCTTCCAACTAAAGGTTGGAGAAGAAGTACTAAACGATGATAAGATTAAGCCTTATTCCCATAAGGTTATAAGAAGTCATCATTATAAAGTATTTCCGGCAGTATATCTAGATGAATGATCGAAGTAGACATAACCGCATAAACCCAGTGGACTAGTTTGAAAGGAAACAACTCGTAAGTTGTCCCTAAGAGTGAAGAGAGTATTCCAAGATAGACCACTGTAGTGTATTAGGAAAAATGGATTGGAATAGAAAAAATGTGTCCACAACCAATTCTAAATAAGACTGTAAGGACATAATCCAGGATATTATAGTGAGAGAAACCCTAGGATAAATTAGAAACGATAGTGGATATTGTCAAGTATGACGAGAATTCAAGGAAAAAGATCTGGATATGAGATACCACAATTAACCCCAATTGTGATCACAATGGAATTTTAGAAATGTCGTGATCAATACAAGTTAATACCTCATTAAGAAACGTAAGAGTGTATGAACTTCGGGGACGAAGTTTATTTTAAGGGGGAGAGTCTATAACACCCCAGCAGTAGAACATAGAAATAAGCTGAGATGAGGTGTGTGCATTGCATTCATGCATAGAAAATCCGGGTAATTTTGGCGCTTTTTAAATAAAACTTGTCAAAGTGATTGAAGCTTCTCTTAACTTGGTGGAACTGAAGTATATCATCAAGTTGACTGCGATATGTTTCAATATGACCTTTGCTAAAACCCACTAGAGGCATGAACCCACTATCGAGCATAAATACTAACTCTTGGAGTTGCTAGCATCTACTTGGCCAAGATAGCTACTAACAACGGAAAGCATGCAAGATCACAAATAACAAAGACATGATAGAATCAATAATCAACCTGAAATAGCATCTCAATATCCATCGGATCCCCACAAACACAACATGTAGGAATTACAAATAGATGATCTTGATCATGAACGGAGCTCACAAGCTCTAAACATGATAGCACAAAGGAGGAGAACCAGCCATCTATCTACTACAAGGACCCGTAGTCCAAGGATGAACTACTCACGCATCACACCGGAGGCTTGCATGATGATGAAGAAGGCCTTCAGGGTGAATTCTCCCCTCCGGCAGGGGGCTGGGAAGAGCTTCAGATCCCTCCCGATCTAGGGATGGAGGTGACCACGGCTATAGACTCTTTCGTGGAATTTTGATCAGGTCCTTAGGGTTTCTATATCGAAGGCATCTTATAGGCAAAAGGGGAGACCGAGGGGGTGCCATAATCGGGCTTGTTCGTCTCCGGTACCAAAGTTCGCAGGCCAGCGCATGGCGGTACCTAAGTTGCCTGAAATTACCGCATTTCAAAAAGTTGGGCTGCCAACTACTGAGAGGGGCCATTTCGAGGCAAACTCATCTCACCCCTGCCAAATTCAAACATTCATTTAAACCGCCCTGTGAAGTAGATGGTCGGGACCCACATGTCGGTCATCTGTCTGTGATGCGGGCGCCAACGTGGCAACCCCTTAGGCAAATCGAGCAGCTATGTGGATTGGATGCGTTGACCAATTTCAAAAATCCATTCCTAGCTTTCCCCTAGCACCAGCGGCGTCGGAATCCACCCTACAGGCAGGAATATCCCTTCGGACATTTCACTTCCGGGGCCAAGTTGCTGCGCCCAGTTTCTGCGCCCAGTCGCTGATACCGAGCTCTAATGGCGCATGTCGTAGCCACCGTTGCGAGTCTCTAGCCCGCCTCCGCCGCCGACGAGCCGAGCAGTTCGGAGGATGGCAGATCCTACTATCAAGGAAGAAGAAGTTCTGGCTACAAGCAGGTGAGCCACCCTTCTCTTTGCTATTCGCACTAATTATAACTGCTAGCTGGCTACTGAACCTCAAATTGTTTGTTAGCCCAACGCTGACAAACATATTTTGTCCACAGTTTTTTGTCAAGTGGGATCTGCGTGGACCCCCCTTACCTGGTAACGGTAGTCCTCTACAGGTACGACTCTAAGGGCAAGTGGTATGGAAGCCATTGTTTCACGATGGAAGAAGCACATGTGTAGATCTGCACTATATCTGGTATGGTTGCTGCTCTGCGTAATCATGTTGAATTATGGCCGAAGCAGACAGCAAAGTTCAGCTTCATGGATGAACGTGGCATCATGGTTCCTATAACGTGCGACAGTCAGCTAATTGGGTTCATGAAAAGGCATACTTCGGCTGCCATGTTTGACCTGAAATGTCATGTACTGGATGTGCAAGCTGCTGCAACTAGGAGTCGCCCTTCTATTCTTGGACAAGGTGGTTGCTCGAACCCAATTAGCTCCTGGTAAGCAAAGGTCGCTTGGGGTTCGCATGTTTGTGCTGAATTGTAATTTTTGTTTTATTTACTCTGTAGATATTGGGCAGTTATGCAACAGTCTTGTTTCTTTGACAGGAAGCGCCGCAAGGTTAGAAACATGACTGCCGGGTGAGTCATTTTGCTGCCCGAAGAAATTAAAAATGAGTGGAAAGATGATGTTGGACACGATTCTGGTGCCCATTGTCCCGGCGATGCAGAGTACATGAAGCTAAGAAAATTGGCACCAAGGAAGAGGAAGAAGGCAGGAAATGGATAAGCCAGTAGACGTGAAGGCTTGGCACCCAGACTGCGGAAGAAGGCTGTTGGCAATGAAGATGCGTAGTAATGTGTTGAATTTGAACCTATATATGTAATTCTGTTAAATTCTGGAGCTCTGTGTGTGGCACGTTGCTGGGCGAAACAATCTACCCACGTTCTCTGAGTAAAATGTACCGTGACTTAGGGTTTGGAAATGCCTGAGTCAGTAGTTGAATCTGAAATTGTGATTGTGCCACTGCTATCTAAAAACAAGGATCCACCGGTTCCACGATTGCTAAGGGGCAGGAGGTCTCCAAATACGGCGGAATGTAAGTGCCACAGAAATAAATTATTTAAGCTGCCACACTCCATGAAGCAACAACTTATTTCAGATACTACACAACTACGTGGCAACATAAACAGCAATGTTCTCACCGATAATGCTCAGATGAGGAGGAAATCAGTATAACTTTCTGGCCTAATCTTGAGCCCGTCTATCTCACCGCCTCTCTGCTCCTGCAACCCCTGCATCTGGCGAAGCTCCCGGATCTCCAGTAACCGGGTATATGTGCTTCCACTTTATAAATTGTGGTTGTGCCATTTGCATGCGGCCAAATCCACGTAGATTACGTTTAAACAAACCAACAATGTCAGAATACACTAGTAGAAAAGGGGTATTTGGTCCACAGTCACGTTCCAATCTGGGACAGAGATCTAAATCGAGGCAGAAATTGATCTAAATCACAAATTCTTCCACAAATTAATCGAGACAGAGATCTAAATCGAGGCATTTCATTAATTCAACCACAAATTCTTCTAAACAAAGGTGCGATTTCACATCCTACATTAATTCAACCACTAGTCAACAATTTTACTTCTGCTGCCGCTGTCCTCCGAGCCGTCGGCTTCGTCGTCGTCGTCGGACGGAACCTCCACGATTTCCGCATTGTTCGCGAGACGGAGCACCTCTTCGCGGTGAGCGGTGACGATGACGGTGAACTTGGTACGTCCAGGGACGGTCCAGAACCTCTCCCGCCCTTCTCGGTTACGGAGATCCCGGTGCACCACGCGCCCATAAACGATGTGGTTGCCAATCTTGACCATTCGCTCCTTCTTGAATAGCGCCGGCCAGTACGGGCTGGCCGCCGCGTACCGGGGCAGCGCCCTCTTCCACGCGGGCATCTGGTGGCGGCGCGTCGCGATTTCGCTCTCCATCACGGCTCCGCCGGGGACGAGGAGCGGAGCCACTAGCACCCCCGCATAGCTAATGCACCATCCGTGGGGCACCGTCGCGGCCGGCGGCGCGAGGATGTCGAAGTGCGCGAACATCACCGCCTCATAGAAGTTCAGCGAGGGCATCTCCATGGCGACACGGTGGATATTGGAGAGGGAGCGAGGGGGTGGACGATGAAGCGACGACGCGATGGAGATTGGAGAGGGCGAGGGGATGGGCGACGAAGCGACGCGCTGTGGCGCCTCCTACTTGTACATGAGGACGATGAAGCGACGGGCGGAATATCCAAGGGGCATTGGTCAGACAAAAGGAAGTAATGCAGGGTTAAGACAGATTAACAGGGCCAATAGTTCAGACCGCTAGGTCAACAAGTACAACTATTACAACTTTAAAAAGGCACGGAGCTTAAGCTAAATAGAACTAGTTATCACACATCTCCTTGATCTTCCTAATCTTAACCCGATGCGCATCTTCCTGCGAGAGCAAGGATCGAATCGTCTGCTCCTTCCTTTTAGCATCTTCCTTGCACAGCTTCAATTGTTTCTCTGCATCTTTCCTCATGCACTTGTCAATACTCGTAGTTGTGAACTGTAGGACTTTGGCCTGGTGAAGATCTCTTCTTGCTTGAGTAAGTTCTTGCTCTGCTTTAGCCTTCAGGGCCAACGCCGCGTCCCTCTCCTTCTCGACTTTGCTAACCTTGTCTTCCACTCCCATGAGATCTCACTTATGCTTGGTCGTGTCAACTGGTTCCCATAGCTTCATCTCAACACTGTCAAGAAGTGAGCTGAATGTGGATTCTTTCAACTGAATAGTCATTTCCCATAGTTTGTCCAGCGTTTTCTCCATCAATTTGGGCCACCCTGGATCTACCCATTTGACAACACCGCAACTTCTGCCTCGCATCATTGCACGATGTCCTTGACACCGTAGAAACCTCCTGCCTACGTTTCGTCCTTCGAATGCTACAAATTTAGCAGGCACATATCCATGTTTACATAGTAGAGGACTGTCTTCATCCGCTAAACCGTGATAGTCGGCGTCATACTTCGTCTGGTTGGCCTAATACATCATACGTGCATGAGTAAACATAGTAGATCTGGCTCAAAAAATAGATAACTGGCCATGGATGATAGAGATAGAGATGAGATGACTCACATCGAAATAACAGTCCCTGTCGTCGCCGTGTCCCCTTGAACCCATGGTGAGAGGGGAGGAGGTGGCTGCCGGAGAGGGGATTGGGATGGATGTACCGTCGTCTTGCGGCTATGGCAGGATGGGAGTGAAGTGGGGAAAGTGGTTTCGAGGGGAAGGAAGAGAAGTATGGGGAGGAAGAGAAGTAATGGGGACGTGACACTGGGATATGGCCCACTCAACTCGTGAGTCGTGACACTCGCAACAGGGGAGCCCCCAGTGTTTCCAGTTTGTCCAGAGTAAGTGTGGCCAATCATGCCGCAGAACAGACTACTCGCGGATCAATCTCACGAAAACCATCCCAATCGTCCAAGCGCCCCGATTGAACGGTATGTAACAATCGTCATGCTAAACAACTGTGTTAGGGCGTGGCTTCTAGATGACTTGGTCTAACGCTAAGGTTAGGGCTCTCCTAAGGTTAATTAGGATCCATATGTGGTTTATGAAAAGAACATGCATCCAATGACACTGGTGGATCCATATGTGGTTTGTGAGAAGAACACACATGCAATGACACTGCTGGATCCATGTGTGGTTTATGAGAGGAATACACATGCAATTACACTGGATCCATATGTGGTTTGTGAAAAAAACAGACATGCAATGACACTAGGTGTGGTTCATGGGAAGAACACACATGCAATGACACTGGTGGATCCATGTGTGGTCCATGGGAAGAACACACATGCAATGACACTGGTGATTTGTGGTTTGTGAAAAGAACACACATGCAATGACTCTAACTGTGGTTCGTGAAAAGAGCAGACATGCGATGACACCGGTGGATCCATGTGTGGTCTATGAGAAGAACACACATGCAATGACACTGGGTGTGGTTCATGATATGGTTTGTGAGAAGAACACACATGCAATGACTCTAACAGTGGTTCATGAAAAGGGCAGACATGCGATGACACCGGTGGATCCATGTGTGGTATATGAGAGGAACACACATGCAATGACACCGGTGGATCCTTACATGGTCTGGGAAAAGAACACACATGCAATCACACTGGTGGATCCTTACGTGGTTTGTGAGAAGAACACACATGCAATGACACTGGTGGATCCATATGTGGTTCATGGAAAGGACACACACGCAATGACACTGGTGGATCCATGTGTGGTCTGTGGGAAGAACACACATTCAATGACACTGGTGATATGTGTTTTGTGAAAAGAACAGACATGCAATGACCCAAACTGTGGTTCATGAAAAGAGCAGACATGCAATGACACTGGTGGATCCATGTGTGGTTAATGAGAAGAACACACATGCAATGACACTAGGTGTGGTTCATGATATGGTTTGTGAGAAGAACACACATGCAATGACTCTAGCTATGGTTCATGAGAAGAATAGACACGCAATGACTCCAACTGTGGTTCATGAAAAGAGCAGACATGCGATGACACCGGTGGTTCCATGTGTGGTCTATGAGAGGAACACACATGCAATGACACCGGTGGATCCTTACGTGGTCTGTGAAAAGAACACACATGCAATGACACTGGTGGATCCATGTGTGGTCTATGGGAAGAACACACATGCAATGACACTGATGGATCCATATGTGTTTTGTGAGAAGGACACACATGCATTGACACCAGTGGATCCATGTGTGGTCTATGCGAAGAACACACATGCAATGACACTGGTGATATGTGGTTTGTGAAAAGAACAGACATGCAATGACTCTAACTGTGGTTCATGAAAAGAGTAGACATGCAATGACACTTGTGGATCCATGTGTGGTTAATGAGAAGAACACACATGCAATGACACTAGGTGTGGTTCATGCTATGGTTTGTGAGAAGAACACACATGCAATGACTCTAGTTGTGGTTCATGAGAAGAACACACATGCAATGACTCTAACTGTGGTTCATGAAAAGAGCAGACATGCGATGACATCGGTGGATCCATATGTGGTCTATGAGAGGAACACACATGCGATGACACCGGTGGATCCATGTGTGGTCTATGAAAAGAACACACATGCAATGACACCGGTGGATCCTAACGTGGTTTGTGAAGTGAACACACATGCAATGACACTGGTGGTTCCATATGACGTTCATGGGAAGGACACACATGCAATGACACTGGTGGATCCATGTGTGGTCTATGGGAAGAACACACATGCAATGACACTGGTGATATGTGGTTTGTACAAAGAACAGACATGCAATGACTCTAACTGTGGTTCATGAAAAGAGCAGACATGCAATGACACTGGTGGATCCATGTGTGGTTAATGAGAAAACACACATGCAATGACACTGGTGGATCCATATGTGGTATGTGGAAAGAAAAGACATGCAATGACTCTAGCTGTGGTTCATGAGAAGATCAGACATGCAATGACTCTAACTGTGGTTCCTGAAAAGAGCAGACATGTGATAACACTGGTGGATCCATGTGTGGTCTATGAGAGGAACACACATGCGATGACACCGGTGGATCCTTACTCGGTGTGTGAAAAGAACACACATGCAATGACACCGGTGGATCCTTACGTGGTTTGTGAGCATAACACACATGCAATGACACTGGTGGATCCATATGTGGTTCATGGGAAGGACATACATGCAATAACTCTAGCTGTGGTTCATGAGAAGAACACACATGCAATGACTCTAACTGTAGTTCATGAAAAGAGCAGACATGCGATGACACCGGTGGATCCATGTGTGGTTAATGAGAAGAACACACATGCAATGACACTGGGTGTGGTTCATTATATGGTTTGTGAGTAGAACACACATGCAATGACTCTAGCTATGGTTCATGAGAAGAGCAGACATGCGATGACTCTAACTGTGGTTCATGAAAAGAGCAGACATGCAATGACACCGATGGATCCATGTGTGGTTTATGAGAAGAACCTACATGCAATGACTCTAGCTGTGGTTCATGAGAAGAACACACAAGCAATGACTCTAACTATGGTTCATGAAAAGAGCAGACATGCGATGACACCGGTAGATCCATGTGTGGTCTATGAGAGGAACACACATGCAATGACACTGGTGGATCCTTACATGGTCTATGAAAAGAACACACATACAATGACACTGGTGGATCCATGTGTGGTCTGTGGGAAGAACACACATGCAATAACACTGGTGGATCCATATGTGGTTATGTGGACAAACGAGAGAGCAATAATGGCCATAATCATGCAGAGCGACAAAACATCATTGATAAAAGCATAAAGTGATACTACAAGTTGAAAACTAAAGGATCATAAAGGCTTATGGTGACTTGAGATAGTCATAACATGGTGTGAGCATGCGCCAAGTCAACCAAATAAAGCATCAAAGGAGAATACCACTATACTATGCTTTAATATGCTAAAACAATGCATGATTCATCCAAGGCACATTAAGCAATCTCAATTGTTTATAACAAGTCATGCTACAACAAAGAATACTAAGCATAAAGCCAAAGCAATATCAAGCATGGCATGACAAAGCATAGGCCATAGTCAAAAACAAGCTCTCTTTACCACTTAAGCATGAGCTTTCCTACTCTTTTCCAAACCAAACCAAACCAAACCATTTGAACACCAACGTATGAAAGAGGGGGGTACATCCAATTTATTCAGAAAACTAAGCAAACCACGCAAACTAAAAACCAAAACAAAAAACGAAAAAGAAGACGCTCCAAGAACAACACAAATGTGCATGAAACAAATAAAAAATGAAGTGGTTGGAAGAAACCTGATATTTTTATTGATGAAGAAGGGGATGCCTTGGGCATCCCCAAGCTTTGACACTTGTACTTCTTGGATATTTCTTGGGGTGACACGCGTGGAATCCCCAAGCTTGAGCTTTAGTCCATCCTTCATCTCATTACTCATTCCTTCCATACACCTGAAATTTTTCCTTCATACAAAACTTCACACAATCTCATTAGCAACATTAGTGCACTTAAGATAAATAAGTCTTAAGGTTCAGTTCTAACACCAAATAAACTTCCATTAGAACACTAGCTACTGTAGCACTTCCCTCAAAAATCTCAATTCCCCAAAAGAACTCAAGAAGGAACTAACAAGAAGCAAATGCAAAAAATGGCAGAAATCTATCAAAACAGACCAGCTGGTAAAGACGAATTTTTTTGAAAACCTTTTGTTGCTCAAATCAAAAAGTGTTGAACTAACAAAAGTTAGATAACAACCTTGGGCAGAAGCACAAAACATTACAGCTGAATCCGACATACAGAGCTCTCTCACAATTTTTACGGTGAAGCACAAAAATCTATTTCGGGACAGCAACTTTCCCAAACATCACTTCACTCTCATTAGAGGTTACTCTTGGCACAAAAAGCAAATAAAAAGGATAAGGAGCGGTTATTAATGAGGTAATAACTTCCAAGCCTCATCTAAAACTTTTGGGTTATCTCCCAATAAGTACTTTTCTTTAATGCCTTTAAGTTAGGCATAAGCAAAAACTAAAATGGATAGAATAGAAGTAAATAGAAATAATCATAGTGAAAACATTGTTTTGTTAAATGAAATCCTTTTCTTAACAAGGTTGATCAGGTCTTGTTACCAAAACAATTCCATATGAGGCAAAACTTTGTATCCCACTAATGATTATGTTACCTCAACCTTGATAGCAATGGTCCCAATCAAAATAGTTTCAAATTTCCTCCTCGTATGGGACAATATATTTCTCCAACTTGAATGCCCTCAACATGTTCAATTGAATTCAAACCATAAGTCCTTTCAATACTCTTGAGGAAATAGACAATGTGTTCATTGAAGGTCACCTTCCCTTGATTACAATTAATAACAGCTCCTGCAGTATTTAAGAAAAGGTCTCCGAAGAATAATAGACATATTATCATCTTCAGGCATAAAAGTTTGAGAGGATGCTCTCATAAGAAATATGAAGTGAAGTAAAAGAGAGCATCAAGAAGCAAATCCAAAACACATTTAAGTCTAACCCACTTCCTATGCATAGGAATCGTGTAAGCAAATAACAAAGTGACAGGCATAGGAAGATAAAACAAGAGTAACTCCAAAACTTTCAGCACATAGAGAGGTGTTTCAATACCATGAAAACTTCACAACCATATTTTCCTCTCTCATAATAATTTTCAGTAGCCTCATGAAGAAACTCAACAATATAACTATCACGTAATGCATGCTCTTCATGATCTACAAGCACTAGAGCTTTATTATAAACATTTTCAAGAGAAACCTCAGGAACATAACATTCATTCTCCTTTAGTAAGCAAGGGGGACAATCAAATAATGTAAGGGATAAAGAGTTACTCTCATTAGAAGGTAGGCATGGGTAGCTAATCCATTCTTCCTCCTTTTGTTCATCACTCTCCTCCTCTTTTTCATCTAATGAGATTTCAGGTTCATCAATTTCTTCTTCCATAGGATCCTGCAAGGCATTAGTCTCTTCCATTTGTGGAAAGCATCTATTAAAATATTCAAGAATATAGCCATTTTCATCCTTGTAATTATCAAAGCAAAATTTAAGTATACCAAACACCTCATATTTGTAAGGTGAATCATCAATATTTTCAAGCAAACTAGCAAGTTCAAAAGCACCCTTCCAAGCAATAAATTCTTCAATTTGTTCCGCATCATAAAAGTCATAAAGTCCTTTAGCATAGGAAGATATGGTATCATTATCACTATACTCACATTGAAAAGGGAGGTGTTTATACCTATTTCTGCAATGAGATTCATCAAGGCAATAAGTAACATTATAAGTAGAGCACACATTTCTAGCAATGGTATACAATCTATCAATTTTTTTCCCATAAGTGTTTCCCTTTTTGTGACAAGCGGTGTTCCTTATAATAATATTTTTGATCTTTCGTAAACCCACCTTGCCAATAAGCTTCAGTTTCAAAGAAACCAACCATTGCCAACAAGCATGATAAAGCAAGACAATAACAGACCAACGAAAATAACAACTAGAGTAGGAACTAATTTTTTTTCTATTTTCGATAAAGAAACAAGCAAACAAGGAGAAAGATAAACTTAGCTTGAACAATAGTGAATCCAAGTGAACTTGATAAATAACGCTATGCTCCCCAGCAACGGCGCTAGAAAATAGTCTTGATGACCCACAAGTATAGGGGGTGTATCGCAGTATTTTCAAGGGAAGTGAAACCCAATTTATTGATTCGACACAAGGGGAGCCAAAGAATATTTATCAGCCTTAACAACTGAGTTGTCAATTCAGCTGCACCTAGAAACAATCTTGCTCACAGCAGTTTATCAGTAGCAACAGTTTTGTAGTAGGAATAGCAAAGTAATAGTAGTAGTAAAGCAAAGACAGTAGTAACAAAAGCAGTAAACAGTGGGATTCGAGTGCGGTAGGCATAGGGATGGATGGACGGGCGTTGCATGGACAAGACAATTCACATAGCAATCAGAACATAGGGAAATTGCAGATAAATAAGATAAAGCACCCAAGTACTAGACAATCCTAGGCATGTGTTCCATATATAGTCATACGTGCTCGCAATGAGAAGTTGCACAACATCTTTTCTCCTGCCAGGCCGTTTCCAGCGGGGCCTCTAGGGAACTACTGGCAATTAAGGTGCTCCTTTTAATAGAGCACCGGAGCAAAGCATTAACACTCCGTGAACACATGTGATCCTCACATCAAAGCCTTTCCCTTCCGGTTATCCCAATTTCTGTCACTTCGGGGCCATAGGTTCCGGACAACAACGTGTGTATACAACTTCTAGATAAGACCAGAAACAATACTATCATTATGAATCAATAATAAGTTTAGATCTGAAATCATGGCACTCGGGCACTGGTGACAAGCATTAAGCACAACAAGTTGCAACAAAGTCATAAAGCACTATAAAAGATACTAGGCACCATGCCCTAACAATCTGATGCCATTACATGAACGATCTCATCCAATCCCTACCATCCCCATAGCCTACAGTGGGGGATTACTCACTCATATATGGGGGAAACATGGATGGTCGATGGAGATGATGGTGGAGGTCGATGGAGATGGCTCAGGGGGCACTTCCCCGTCCCGGCAGGGTGCCGGAACAGAGACTTTATGTCCCCTGAATCTTTCCTTCGGTGGCGGCGGCGTAGCGGAACTTTTCGTGGAAAAATGTCGAACCCCCCTGAGTTTTTAGGTCAGAAGGCTTCTTATAGGCGAAGAGGGAGACTGAGGGGGTGCCTCGGGCCACCAGACCAAGCCCTGGCGCGGCCAAGCCCAGCCCGTGGCTGGGGGTGGTGTGGCCAGCCCCTGGCCCTCCTCCGTCTCGTATTCTGGCTCCTGGAGTCTTCTGGAAAAATAGGGACTTTGGCTTTTGTCCCGTCCAATTCCGAGGATATTCATTTTCTGACTTTCCTGGAACCAAAAACAGCAGAAAATAGGCAGTTGGCACTGTGGCTCTTGTTAATAGGTTAGTCCAAGAAATCATATTAAAAGTACTCCAAAGTTGGAACAAAACACAAGAAAGTAGATAAAAACAAGCATGGAGCATCAAAAATTATAGATACATTTGCAATGTATCACGGTGGCATTTGGTCGGGAGCATCGTGCGCTCTGGGAGACAGGGGCGGTGCTCGACGGCGATCACAACAACTGTGGGTCGCACGGAGATGCACGGCCGTGTCTGGTGGGTTGCTGGGGTCGAGGCGGAGCGGCCTGCGGGATTTGGTGCCGAGGTGCGGTCTGCTGCGTGCTCGCGGCGATCGCGCTCTGACACACTCTGGCTGCGCGCAGAGGGAAAGGGCGACGAGGTTGGGGAGTGGTCCAGGGGCTGGGGTTGATCGAGGGGTGGACCGTGGGCGGCGGTAGGGTGGCGCCTAACTTCCTGGAGTGGCGGAGAGGGGCTGGCGGTCTCCTGTGCCTTGTGCACACTTGGCCGGCGTGGCATCGGGGCGGCATGGCACTAGCGCCAGGGGCTAGGGATAGAGGTGGGTTTGGTCTGGTTGGGCCTGGGGGAGACAAGGATGATCAATGCAACACAAATGGCTCGACAATATTAGCTCCAAAACAGTAATAGTTAGGCCATAATGATTCTACTAACAAGGTGTTCGACACAATGGCCGCATGAACAAAATATTTGAATTTTGAGCTGATTTTTGGTGGAGTGTTGTAACATATGCTTAATCATCTAGGGTTGCTCGGGATTTAAAAATGGAGTTCATTTCAGTGGTTTTTCAATAAGTGTGATCTTGATACCTACACTAGATTCAATTTTCAAATGTCATTTACATTTAGTGTTTGAAAGTTTTTGGGATGAAACAAAGTGGGCCTTGGTACATCACTACTTGTACTAGCAAGGGGTGCAAAGAACCACAATTGTTTCTGTTAAGATTTGAGTTGTAGGAATAGCCAAAGTAGGCTAGGTGATTAAAATGGCAAAAGTGACCATTTACTTATTTTATTATTTTCATTTGTTTCTCTTTGGGATTTCTTGGGGATGATCTAGATGATGTTTAATTCACCTTAGAATCATTTTACAACCAATGGATCACTCAAACATGGCAATTCAAAACAACTCCTAATTTATATGCCCACACACTTGAATGCTTAATGATTTTAAATGGAAAAGTTTTTGTTAACCCTAAATTGGGTAGATTTGATCTTGATTAACCCTGGATTAAGTTTTGGGATGTTACAAACCTTCCCCCTTAAAAAAAATCTCGTCCCGAGATTTACGAAAGAAAACTAGGAACTAAAGAGATCTAGGAATTCCATCCTAATGTAATGTTCTTGCTCCTAAGTGGCTTCTTCTTCGGTATGGTTGCTCCATTGAATCTTGAGGAATTTGATACTCCTGGTTCTGGTGGTTCTGTAAGCTTCCTCCAAGATACGGATGGGCACTTCATGATACGTCAGATCCTTGTTGATATCAATGGCTCGGTGATCGATATTCTTGAAAACTTTGGTCTTCTCCGGCACTTTTAGGCATTTGCGAAGTAACGAGATATGGAACACATTGTGGATGGCTAACATCTCCTCAGGCGTTTGCGAAGTAACAAGATATGACACTGGTGGATCCTTATGTGGTTTTTGAAAAGAACACACACCCAATGACACTAATGGATCCTTATGTGGTTTGTGAGAAGAACACACATGCAATGACACTGGTGATATGTGGTTCATGAGAAGAGCAGACATGCAATGACTCTAGCTGTGGTTCATGAGAAGAACACACATGAAATGGCACTGGTGGATCCATGTGTGGTTTGTGAGAGGAATAGGCATGCAATGACACTAGGTGTGGATCCTTATGTGGTTCATGAAAAGAACACACATGCAATGACACTGGTGGATCCATATGTGGTATGTGGAAAGAAAAGACATGCAATGAGTCTAGATGTGGTTCATGAAAAGAGCAGACATGCAATGACACCGGTGTATCCTTATGTGGTTTGTGAGAAGAACACATATGCAATAGCTGTGGTTCATGAAAAGAACACACATGCAATGACTCTAGCCATGTTTCATGAGAATAACACACATGCAATGACACTAGTGGATCCATGTGTGGTCTGTGAGAGGAACACACATGCAATGACACTGGGTGTGGTTCATGAAAAGAACACACATCCAATGACACCAGTGGATCCTTATGTGGTTTATGAGAGGAACAGACATCCAATGACACTTGTGGATCCTCATGTGGTTTGTGAGTAGAACACACATGCAATGACACTGGTGATATGTGGTTTGTGAAAAGAGCAGACATGCAATGACACTGGTGGATCCATGTGTGGTCTTGATGTCTATGCACTTCTATTCTTGTAGACGGTTGTTGGGCCTCCAAGTGCAGAGGTTTGTAGAACAGCAGCAAGTTTTCCCTTAAGTGGATCACCCAAGGTTTATCGAACTCAGGGAGGAAGTGGTCAAAGGTATTCCCTCTCAAGCAACCTTGCAATCAAGATACAAGAAGTCTCTTGTGTCCCCAACACACCTAATACACTTGTCAGGTGTATAGGTGCACTAGTTCGGCAAAGACATAGTGAAATACAAGTGGTATGGATAAATATAAGTGGTAACGGTGCGAGAAAATAGCTCGATGGCATGGAAAAGACTAAAGGCGAACTGAAATAAAGATGGAAGCAAGCAAACATGTAATAGATCTAATAGCAAATTGTGTATCAATGCTTAGAAACAAGGCCTAGGGATCATACTTTCACTAGTGAACACTCTCTTATAAATATATTCTCTTTATGATACTACTCTCTGGTTGAACACTCTAATCGATGGTAGGGCTATAACAACACACCTCAAAGTCCGCTTTCCCCATCTAGATAACCCCACACTGTCACCTTGAGCACTAGATGGTTCCAACAAACACTACAATTTCATAAAGACATCCAACTCCAAATATAACTCATAACAAGTATTTATAATCTCTAGCCTAAGTGCCACCATGGTGAGCATGCTGTCACTTTCACACACATGGGGAGAGCAGAGATTCATTAAAGCACTTGAGTAGCAGAATAGATCTATAGATTACAAGCTCATGATCTCAATAAGATCATGCATAGAGAGAGAAATGAACACATAGCTACCGGTAGAACCCTTTGCCTCGAGAGATAACTACTCCCTCCTCATCTTGGGAATCAACAATGGTGATGGAGATGGCGATGGAGATCGATGGAGATGGCTCCGGGGGCATTTCCCCATCCCGGTAGGGTGCCGGAACAGAGACTTTCTATCCCCCGAATCTCCCCTTCGGTGGCGGCGGCGGTGCGGAACTTTTCGTGGTTGGAGGCTTGACGATTTAGGGTTTATGCCTCGGGAGGCTTCTTATAGCCCAGAGGGCAAGGTCGGTGGGCGGCCAGGGGGTCCACACCACCTGGTGGCGCGGCTAGGGCCAGCCCGCGCCATCACATGGTGTGGCTGCCCTGTGGCACCTCTCCGTCTCGTCTTCTGGCTCCGTGAGTCTTCCGGTAAAATAAGCACTTTGGCTTTTGTCCCGTCCAATTCCGAGAATATTCATTTTTTGACTTTCCTGGAACCAAAAACAGCAGAAAACAGGCAGTTGGCATTGTGGCTCTTGTTAATATGTTAGTCCAAGAAATCATATGAAAAGTACTCCAAAGTGTGGATAAAACACAAGAAAGTGTATAAAACCAAGCATGGAACATCAAAAAATATAGATACATTTGCAATGTATCAACATCCCCAAGCTTAACTCTTGCTCGCCCTCGAGTAGGTAAGTGATAAAAAGAAAGAATCATTTTTGAGGTGACATGCACCATCATAAGCTTGATCAAAGTATTTGTAAAACATGGATAGCTGGGATCATAGTACTTCAACATAGCATGAAAGACAAAGTTCTGGCAATAGACAAAGAAACTATGTTGCAACATGAAAAGGCACAAACAAAAGATTCATGAAAAACAATGCTTTGCAAGATGTTTGTTTGTTTCACATAAAGAAAACATAGCATAATAGTATTCAGCTTGTCCCTCATAGAGTAGCAAATATAAATGCATGGGACACCTTCAAAGTTCATAAGAGTGACTAGATACAAATAGTTTAAAACAAGCAATATGAAGGTATGCATCAATCAACAAGTCTTGGGACAATGCACATAGAACTAAGAATGGCCACTATGCTCTCAAAGTAGGTGCATAAAGATAGAAGGCGGAGACTCAATATAATGGTGGAAGAAAAGCCTTTGTAAAAGGAAGTAGGGATTCAAGTCTCATAAAGAGCTTCCAAAAATTATGGTACTTATAGCTTTCATCTCTCATTGCCCCTACCATAAGCATCTTGAAGTGATTAAGGTTAAAGTGAAAAAACTATGGTGTACATGCTTGACGAAGTATAAGTCAGAAATCTCATGTCCCTTGTATACGAGGGCCGCTCCTCATGCTACTCAAGTTTAGTCACCGGTAAGTTCTTGTCATTGTAAGTATATGTGTATCATAGAGAACCGCCAACAGGGTACCCCTTGCCCGATGATACGGAAGAATCCCCATATCAAAATGACAAGGCAAGCAGACAATGAGCATCTCAGCATTCTTCTTATTTACCATGGGAATATGGTGCTTTTTTCTCTCTTTCCTCTTTTCATAGTATCTCTTTTTTTTCTCTTTTCTCTTTTTTTCAATATAGGACTCTCTTTTTTATAAGAAGAATGCTTCATAGACAGCTCATTATGGTTACGCTGCAGGTTTCCACCATGTCAGCATGGATTAGACCAGCGGGCCAGGCGTTTCTCTAACACATATACATAACTCCATGGACTTACAAGCTCCCCTTTCATTTCACACCGACGACATCCATATACAAAAGAGCATGATATCAACTAGGTACAAGTACCAAGTACAATGTTGAAAGCGTTCCCCATGAAAGCATGGTTTTGTTAATCCCCAACAAATAAGTGTAAGCATATACAACATAGAAGACATAATGGTTCAAGTTTATTAAGGGCAAGTAAAGTAAAGTGTGCCATCAAGTTCGTGAGAGCTTTAATCACTAGTTTTCTCATAACAAGTGGAAGGTAAACAAAAGCATGAATGTACTTGGAATAGCATAAGCTAGTAGGTAGGTATGGTGGACTCTTTGGAATAACTTGGTTTAGGGAGTTGGATGCATGAGTGGAACTCATACTTGGTTGTGGAGGCTAGCAAAAGACTGGGAGAGACAAACTAAGAGAGCAATAATGGCCATAATCATGTAGAGCGACAAAACATCATTGATCAAAGCATAAAGTGATACTACAAGTTGAAAACTAAAGGATCATAAAGGCTATGGTGACTTGGGATAGTCATAACATGGTGTGAGCATACGCCAAGTCAACCCAAATAAAGCATCAAAGGAGAATACCACTATACTATGCTTTAATATGCTAAAACAACGCATGATTCATCCAAGGAACATTAAGAAATCTCAATTGTTTATAACAATTCATGCTACAGCAAAGAATACTAAGCATAAATCCAAAACAATATCAAGCATGGCATGACAAAGTATAGGCCACAGTCAAAAATGAGCTCTTTTTACCACATAAGTATGAACTTTCCTACTCTTTTCCAAACCAAACCAAACTATTTGCAAACCAAAGTATGAAAGAGGGGGTCCAACCAATTTATTCAACAAACTAAGAAAACCAAAGCAAACAAAAACCGAAATGAAAATGAAAAAGAAGACGCTCTAAGAAAAACACAACTGTGCATGAAACAATAAAAATGAGGCGTTTGGAAGAAACCTGGGATTTTTATTGATGAAGAGAGGAATGCCTTGGGCATCCCCAAGCTTTGACGCTTGTACTTCTTGGATATTTCTTGGGGTGACACACGTGGCATCCCCAAGCTTGAGCTTTATTCCATCCTTCATCTCATTACTCATTTCTTCCATACACCTGAAATTTTTCCTTCATACAAAACTTCAAACAATCTTTATTAGCAACATTAGTGCACTCAAGATAGGTCTATAGGTTCAGTTCTAACACCGATAAAACTTCCATTAGAACACTAGCTACTGTAGTACTTTCCTCAAAAATCTCAATTCCCCAAAAGAACTCAAAAAGGAACCCACAAGAAGCAAATGCAGAAAATGGCAGAAATCTGTCGAAACAGACCAGCAGGTAAATACGAATTTTTTCGAAGACCTTCTGTTGCTCAAATCAAAAAGTGTTGAACTAACGAAAGTTAGATAACAACCTGGGTCAGAAGCACAAAAAATTACGGCTCAATACGACATACATACCTCTCTCACGCATTTTTACGGTGAAGCACAAAAATCTGTTTTGGGACTGCAACTTTGCCAATCATTACTTCACTCTCCTTAGAGGTTACTCTTGGCACAAAAAGCAAATAAAAAGGATAAGGAGAGGTTATTACAGAGGTAATAACTTCCAAGACTCATCTAAAACTTTTGGGTTATCTCCCAATAAGTACTTTTCTTGAACACCTTTAAGTTAGGCATGATAGTTTGAAAAGATGCTCACATAAGAAATATGAATTGAAGTAAAAGAGAGCATCAAGAAGAAATTCAAAGCACATTTAAGTCTAACCCACTTCCTATGCATAGGAATCTTGTAAATAAACAAGTCATGAAAGCACAAAGAAACAAACATAGGAAAGCAAAACAAGTGCAACTTCAAGACTTTCTACATAAAGAGGGGAAACCTTATATTATTGAGATGCATAAAACCATGTTTCCCTCTCTCATAATAACTTTCAGCAGCATCATGAATAAAATTAACAATATAACTATCACATAAAAGATTCTTATCATGAGCCACATGCATATAATAATTATTACTCTCCACATAATCATAGTCATTCTTATTAATTGTAGTGGGAGCAAATTCAACAAAATAGCTATCATTATTATTCTCATCACCATAATCATCAAATATAGGAGGCATATTGTAGTCATAATTAATTTCCTCCTCAATAGTAGGTGGACAGAAAATATCATATCCATCATTGTAATCATCATATATTGGAGGCATAGTATCATCATAGTAGATTTTCTCCTCCATGCTTGGGGGACTAAAAAGATCATTTTCATCAACACCAGCTTCCCCAAGCTTAGACATTTCCATAGCATTAGCAACAATGGTGTCCAAAGAATTCATACTAACAACATTGCTATTGGCATGCAAATAAAGTTCCATAGGTTTTTTAATTTTCTCTTCAAACACTTCATGTCCTAACTCAAGATAAATACTATAAAGCTCTCTAATTTTGTTGTTGTTTTCCATTAAGCCTAAGTAGTGAAAACAAGAAACGAAAAGATAAAATTGCAGAATCTAAAGGAAATAACTTCGAGTACTCACACCGGAGGATGTGAGTACCTTTTACCTTACCTCCCCAGCAACGGCGCCAGAAAATAGGTGTTTGCCGTGGGAGGTTCTTCTTCTTTAATCCTACGGTGTGAATACCTTTTACCTTACCTCTCCGGCAACGGCGCCAGAAAATAGCTTGATGTCTACGCACTTCTATTCTTGTAGACAGTTGTTGGGCCTCCAAGTGCAGAGGTTTGTAGAACAGCAGCAAGTTTTCTCTTAAGTGGATCACCCAAGGTTTATCGAACTCAGGGAGGAAGTGGTCAAAGGTATCCCCTCTCAAGCAACCCTGCAATCAAGATACAAGAAGTCTCTTGTGTCCCCAACACACCTAATACACTTGCCAGGTGTATAGGTGCACTAGTTCGGCGAAGAGATAGTGAAATACAAGTGGTATGGGTAAATATAAGTGGTAATGATGCGAGAAAATAGCTTGATGGCGTGAAAAAGACAAAAGGCAAACTGAAATAAAGATGGAAGCAAGCAAACATGGAACAGATCTAATAGCAAACGGTGTATCAATGCTTAGAAACAAGGCCTGGGGATCATACTTTCACTAGTGAACACTCTCATATAAATATATTCTCCTTATGATACTACTCTTAACTACTCTCCGGTTGAACACTCTAATCGATGGTAGGGCTATAACAGCACACCTCAAAGTCCGCTTTCCCCACCTAGATAACTCCACACTGTCACCTTGAGCACTAGATGGTTCCAACAAACACCACAATTTCATAAAGACATCCAACTCCAAATATAACTCATAACAAGTATTTGTAATCTCTAGCCTAAGTGCCACCATGGTGAGTATGCTGTCACTTTCACACACATGGGGAGAGCAGAGATTCATTAAAGCACTTGAGTAGCAGAATAGATCTATAGATTACAAGCTCATGATCTCAATAAGATCATGCATAGAGAGAGAGATGAACCCATAGCTACCGGTAGAACCCTTAGCCTCGAGAGAGAACTACTCGCTCCTCATCATGGGAATCAGCAATGGTGATGGATATGGCGGTGGAGATCGATGGAGTGGATCTAGGGGCACTTCCCCGTCCCGGCAGGGAGCTGGAACAGAGACTTTCTTTCCCCCGAATCTCCCCTTCGGTGGTGGTGGCACTGCGGAACTTTTCGTGGCTGGAGGCTTGATGATTTATGGTTTATGCCTCAGGAGGCTTCTTATAGGCCAGAGGGCAAGGTCGGTGGGAGGCCAGGGGGCCCACACCACCTGGTGGCGCGGCCAGGGCCAGCCCGCGCCACCACATGGTGTGGCCGCCCTGTGGCACCTCTCCGTCTCGTCTTCTGGCTCTGTGAGTCTTCCGGTAAAATAGGCACTTTGGCTTTTGTCCCGTCCAATTCCGAGAATATTCATTTTTTGACTTTCCTGGAACCAAAAACAGTAGAAAACAGGCAGCTGGCACTTTGGCTCTTGTTAATAGATTAGTCCAAGAATTCATATGAAAAGTACTCCAAAGTGTGGACAAAACACAAGAAAGTGTATAAAACCAAGCATGGAACATCAAAAATTATAGATACATTTGCAATGTATGAGGTCTATGACAGGAATACACATCCAATGACACTGTGTGTGGTTCATGAAAAGAACACACATGCAATGACTCTAGCCGTGGTTCATGAGAAGAACACACATGCAATGACACTAGTGGATCCATGTGTGGTCTGTGGGAATAACAGACATGCAATGACTCTAGATGTGGTTCATGAAAAGAACACACATCCAGTGACACTGGTGGATCCTTATGTGGTTTGTGAAAAGAACGCACATCCAATGAGACTGGTGGATCCTTATGTGGTTTGTGAGAAGAACACACATGCAATAATATTGGTGATATGTGGTTCATGAGAACAGAAGACATGCAATGACTCTAGCTATGGTTCATGACAAGAACACACATGCAATGGCACTGGTGGATCCATGTGTGGTTTGTGAGAGGAACAGGCATGCAATGACACTAGGTGTGGTTCATGAAAATAACACACATCCAATGACACTGGTAGATCCTAATGTGGTTCATGAAAAGAACACGCATGCAATGACACTGGTGGATCCATATGTGGTCTGTGGAAAGGACAGACATGCAATGCCTCTAGATGTGGTTCATGAAAAGAGCAGACATGCAATGAAACTGGTGTATCCTTATGTGGTTTGTGAGAAGAACACACATGCAAGGACTCTAGTTGTGGTTCATGAAAAGAACACACATGCAATGACTCTAGCCGTGGTTCATGAGAAGAACACACATGAAATGACACTGGTGGATCCATGTATGGTTTGTGAGAGGAACAGGCATGCAATGACACTAGGTGTGGTTCATGAAAAGAACACACATCCAATGACACTGGTGGATCCTTATGTGGTTCATGAAAAGAACACACATGCAATGACACCGGTGGATCCATATGTGGTATGTGGAAAGAACAGACATGCAATGACTCTAGATGTGGTTCATGAAAATAGCAGACATGCAATAACACTCGTGGATCCATGTGTGGTCTATGAGAGGAACACACATCCAATGACACTGAGTGTGGTTCATGAAAAGAACACACATGCAATGACTCTAGCCGTGGTTCATTAGAAGAACACACATGCAATGACACTTGTGGATGAATGTGTGGTCTGTGAGAGGAACACACATGCAAAGGCACTGGGTGTGGTTCATGAAAAGAACACACATCCAATGACTCTAGTCGTGGTTCTAGAGAAGAACACACATGCAATGACACTGGTGGATCCATGTGTGGTCTGTGAGAGGAACACACATGCAATGACACTGGGTGTGGTTCATGAAAAGAACACACATCCAATGACACCGATGGATCCTTATGTGGTTTATGAGAGGAACACACATCCAATGACACTGGTGGATCCTTATGTGGTTTGTGATAAGAACACACATGCAATGACACTGGTGATATGTGGTTTGTGAAAAGATCAGACATGCAATTACATGGGTGGATCCATATGTGGTTTGTGAAAAGAACAGTCATGCAATGACACTGTTGTATCCTTATGTGGTTTTTGAGAAGAACACACATGCAATGACACTAGATGTGGTTCATGAGAGGAACACACATCCAATGACACTTGTGGATCCATGTGTAGTTTCTGAAAGGAACACACATGCAATGATACTGGGTGTTGTTCATGAGAAGAACACACATGCAATGACACTGGTGTATCCTTATGTGGTTTGTGAGAATAACAGACATGCAATGACTCTAGTTGTGGTTCATGAGAAGAACACACATGCAATGACACTGGTGGATCCACGTCTGGTTTATGAGAGGAACAGACATGCAATGACACTAGGTGTGGTTCATTAAAGGAATAGACATGCAATGACACTGGTGGATGCATGTGTGGTTTGTGAGAAGAACAGACATGCAATCACACTTGGTGGATCCATGTGTGGTTCATGAGAAGATCACACATGCAATGACACAAGTGGATCCATGTGTGGTTTGTGAGAAGAACACACATCCAATGACACTGGGTGTGGTTCATGAAAAGAACACACATCCAATGACACTTCTAGATCCTTATGTGGTTTGTGAGAAGAACAAACATGCAATGACTCTAGATGTGGTTCATGAGAAGAACACACATGCAATGACACCGGTGTATCCTTATGTGGTTTGTGAGAAGAACACACATGCAAGGACTCTAGCTATGGTTCATGAAAAGAACACACATGCAATGACTCTAGCTGTGGTTCATGAGAAGAATACACAAGCAATGGCACTGGTGGATCCATGTGTGGCCTGTGAGAGGAACACACATGCAATGACACTAGGTGTGGTTCATGAAAAGAACACACATCCAATGACACTGGTGGATCCTTATGTGGTTTGTGACAAGAACACACATGCAATTACACTGGTGGATCCATGTGTGGTCTGTGAAAAACACACATGCAATGACTCTAGATGTGGTTCATGAAAAGAGCAGACATGCAATGACACTGGTGGATCCATGTGTGGTCTATGAGAGGAACTCACATCCAATGACACTGGGTGTGGTTCATGAAAAGAACACACATGCAATCACTCTAGCCGCTGTTCATGAGAACAACACACATGCAATGACACTGGTGGATCCATGTGTGGTCTATGAGAGGAACACACATGTAATGACACTGGGTGTGGTTCATGAGAAGAACACACATCCAATGACACCGGTGGATCCTTATGTGGTTTGTGAGAGGAACACGCATCCAATGACACTGGTGGATCCTTATGTGGTTTGTGAGAAGAACACACATGTAATGACACTGGTGATATGTGGTTTGTGAAAAGAGCAGACATGCAATGACACTGGTGGATCCATATGTGGTTTGTGAAAAGAACAGACATGCAATGACACTGGGTGGATCCATGTGTGGTTCATGAGAAGAACACACATGCAGTGACACTGGTGATATGTGGTTTGTGAAAAGAACAAATATGCAACGACTCTAACTGTGGTTAATGAAAATAGCAGACATGCAATGACACTGGTGGATCCATGTGCGGTTCATGATAAGAACACACATCCAATGACACCGGTGGATCCTTATATGGTTTGTGAGAAGAACAGACATGCAATGACTCTAGGTGTGGTTCATGACAAGAACACACATGCAATGACACTGGTGTATCCTTATGTGGTTTGTGAGAAGAACACACATGCAATGACTCTAGATTTTGTTCATTAGAGGAACACACATCCAATGACACGGGTGGATCCATGTGTTGTTTGTGAAAGGAACACACATGCAATTACACTGGGTGTGGTTCATGAGAAGAACACACATCCAATGAAACTGGTGTATCCTAATGTGGTTTGTGAGAATAACAGACATGCAATGACTCTAGCTATGGTTCATGATAAGAACTCACATGCAATCACACTGGTGGATCCATGTGTGGTTTATGAGAGGAACAGAAATGCAATGACACTTTGTGTGGTTCATTAAAAGAACAGACATGCAATGGCACTGGTGGATCCATGTGTGGTTTGTGAGAGGAACAGACATGCAATGACACTGGTGGATCCATGCGTGGTCTTTGAGAGGAACACACATCCAATGACACTGGGTGTGGTTCATGAAAAGAACACACATGCAATGACTCTAGCCGTGGTTCATGAGAAGAACACACATGCAATGACACCGGTGGATCCATGTGTGGTCTATGAGAGGAACACACATGCAATGACACTAGGTTTGGTTCATGAAAAGAATACACATCCAATGACACTGGTGGATCCTTATGTGGTTTGTGAGAAGAACACACATCCAATGACACTGGTGGATCCTTATGTGGTATGTGAGAAGAACACACATGCAATGACTCTAGATGTGGTTCATGAAAAGAGCAGACATGCAATGACACTGGTGGATCCATGTGTGGTCTATGAGAGGAACACACATCCAATGACACTGGGTGTGGTTCATGAAGAGAACACACATGCAATGACTCTAGCCATGGTTCATGAGAAGAACACACATGCAATGACACTGGTGGATCCATGTGTGGTCTGTGGGAATAACAGACATGCAATGACTCTAGATGTGGTTTATGAAAATAACACACATCCAAATGACACTGGTGGATCCTTATGTGGTTTGTGAAAACAACACACATCCAATGACACTGGTGGATCCTTATGTGGTTTTTGAAAAGAACACATATGCAATGACACTAGTGATATGTGGTTTGTGAAAAGAGCAAACATGCAATGACACTGGTAGATCCATATGTGGTTTGTGAAAAGAAAAGACATGCAATCACATTGGGTGGATCCATGTGTGGTTCATGAGAATAACACACATGCAATGACACTGGTGATATGTGGTTTGTGAAAAGAACAGACATGCAATGACTCTAACTGTGGTTAATGAAAAGAGCAGACATGCAATCACACTGGTGGATCCATGTGTCGTTTATGAGAGGAACAGACATGCAATGACACTGGGTGTGGTTCATTAAAAGAACACACATGCAATGGCACTAGTGGATCCATGTGTGGTTTGCGAGTGGACCAGACATGCAATGACACTTGGTGGATCCATGTGTGGTTCATGAGAAGAGCACACATACAATGACACTGGTGGATCCATGTGTGGTTTGCGAGAAGAACACACATCCAATGACACTGGGTGTGGTTCATGAAAAGAACACACATCCAATGACACTGGTGGATCCTTATGTGGTTTGTGAGAAGAACACACATGCAATGATACTGGTGGATCCATGTGTGGTCTGTGAAAAGAACACACATGCCATGACTCTAGATGTGGTTCATGAACAGAGCAGACATGCAATGTCACTGGTGGATCCATGTGTGGTATGTGAGAGGAACACACATCCAATGACACTGTCTGTGGTTCATGAAAAGAACACACATGCAATGACTCTAGCCGTGGTTCATGAGAAGAACACACATGCAATAGCACTGGTGGATTCATGTGTCGTTTGTGAGAGGAACACACATGCAATGACACTGGGTGTGGTCGATGAAAAGAACACATATCCAATGATACTGATGGTTCCTTATGTGGTTTGTGAAAAGAACACACATCCAATGGCACTGGTGGATCCTTATGTGGTTTGTGAGAAGAACACACATGCAATGACACTGGTGATATGTGGTTTGTGAAAAGAACAGACATGCAATGACACTGGTGGATCCATATGTGGTTTGTGAAAATAACAGACATGCAATCACATTGGGTGGATCCATGTGTGGTTCATGAGAAGAATACAAATCCAATGACACTGGTGATATGTGGTTTGTGAAAAGAACAGACATGCAATGACTCTAACTGTGGTTAATGAAAATAGAAGACATGCAATCACACTGGTGGATCCATGTGTGGTTTATGAGAAGAACACACATCCAATGAACTCTAGTGGATCTATCTTGGCATAATTTGATGTATGCCACGATGTATTTCATTGTACAAGACACTTTCCATTTTTATACTACTCACTTTTTCCTTGGTTTTATGTGGTACTACTCAATTTTACCCCCCTCTCTCTATCTTTCGTAGAAGCCCAAACTTGTGCTCACCCTGTCTGCTACTCCCTGATTGGTTGTTACAGTTGTCACGCGGATCGTGCGCACCAACCGTTGATTCTGTGTGATCCAACGATGATCATTGCACACGTCGTGCCCTTGACAATACAATGTGAGATAGCACGGACGTCTCCCTCAGCGAGACTTCTATAAGAAGGAACACGATGCCGTCCATGGAAAAAGTCGACGAGCGGTCATGTCATGTTTAATCAAGTCTGAAAAGCCTACTACTTCTACTACTACGCCACAATGCATGCGTCATCGAGTGCACAGTCGTTGATGGACAGCTGCAATTTATTGCCACTGGATTTTAATAAGACATATCCCATTTTTTATGCAGCGGCTCTCAATCTCACTTCCAACTGGGCCTGGACGTAAGAAACTTGCACGCGCTAGCCGGAGGCCGAAGAGCTGAGCTCGATGAGACCTAACGTCTCCGCCTTCATCGAGTCACTCGCAGTCATCAACACATCCCTCTACCCGATCTAGCACAACCCCACAAATCTCGCCGTACAGCCACCTACCTTCCCCTCTACATTTCCACTTTTAACTATCGCCAATTTTAGGGTTGTGTCAAACTTTGTACATAGAAATTGTGTATGCGCCCTTTGCATGTGGCTCAATACAAAACTACCATGCATGGCCTGGGAAAAAAACGTGACGTACCGTGCGCGCGTCACAGTGCACGGTGCAGTAGACTGCGCGGTGCGTTGCATGGTGGTGCAACGAAATGTGCCTTGCTTCCATCCACCTTAACTATAGAGCCCCTCTCCGCACACCCACTCCCACTCTCGCTCACTCTCCCACACAACCCTCTCCACTGTCCCACCAGCATCCTCAAACTCCCGAGAATACCTTGTCTGCGCCGGCGATGGCCGAGGAGGATAAGGTGGCCATCGTTGCCTCCGAGGCCGCCGGCGAGGAGGCCCCCGTCTCCTCGCCGGTCCCCCTCGTTGCATTGAAAGCAACCGCCGTCCCTGTCCAGGCCCCAGTCGAGGCCCCCGCCGATCACAAGCAGATCAAGCACTTCTGGGGCACCTACGATCCAGATAAGTACATCGCTCCGCTAAACCCCTACGACACCGGCATCTACGACCCATGGTTGGAGGTAACTAGGGTTTGATCCCCTCCCCTGGTTCTTCTACCGTTCCCATCGTTGGATGCTAGATATTGGTTTATTAGGATTCGCTTGTTCGCATTTCGATTGCTCGATCTTCTTACATCATCTACTCCCCCATTTTCCTTTTCTTCCAATAAGTTTCTGGCAGCGACGTATGCAACGATGACAAGTCCATGCACACAAAGACTCGTCATGTGCTGAGGAGGCTGCGGGCCGGCCAGTACGACGCCTTCTTCAGGGGCAGCTACTGGTGCTGCCCCTTCTGTCGGGCGAGTCTCATCGGCACTGTATTCAACTACTTACTGAAGCATGCAGAGGCCCCGGACTCCGGCATCCACAAAGGCGGCGAGTGCAAGACCGTGCACATCAATGCCTACATCGCTGAATACCGGGCTCTCAGCATTCACCTCCAAAACCTCCAGCGGGTGGCAATCAAAGAGGGTCGCATGCCTCCAATCGGGCCCAAGGCCCCCAAGATCAAGGGATTGGGTAGCAAGAAGTGGAGGAAGTGCCGGAGGGAGGAGGTGGAGGCGCGGGCGCATGAAGGATGGGTTGGATGTGTCCTTGAATCTATCTGCATCTACGGCGGTGGGTGTTGCTAAGCAGCTTCTTTTGATTTTCTATATTTTGCTAGCATCCTATTTCTGGCTGAATGCATGAACCTCGTTAAGCAACCTACTTTCTATCGCTATATCCTATTTAGCTGTGCACAGCTATATCTACATTTGGTTTGTTTTCTGAATGAATGTATTCTGCCTGGTGTGACTTGCTGCTCTAGATTTGTTACCTGATCGGAGGCAAAAAGAGGTCCAAAAGGGAAAGAATTATCGAAGAGAGAATCTTCTCTAGATTTGCTACCAATTTGGGCAAAATGAAACATATATGTTTAGCGATAGAGGAAAAGGGTACACTTTCAACTGCCAGTTAACGAGCTACCATATTGACGAGGCCCCATCTTGACGTCTCCCTCTACAAGAAGGAACACGATGTTGTCCATGGAATAAGTCGTCGAGTGGTCATGTCATGTTTAATCTAGTCTGCAAAGGCTACTACTGCTACTACAACACATGCACATGGCAACGGGGTCATCGAGTGCATGGTTGTCGACGGGACGCTGTAATTTATTGCCACTTGATTTTAATAAGACATATCCCATTTTTACGCAGCGCTCTCAATCTCACTTTCAACTGGGCCCTACCGCTAGTAACTTCCATGAGTCAAGGGCCCCCCTCGAGTAGATCTAACGTTGCTAGAAATTGGTTTCGCGCCACTTGCATGTAGTGGAATCGACGTCTGCCATGAGTGTGTTTTCAATGCAGCTCTAAAGTGGAGAACGTGGCTGTTTCCAAAAAAAGGGAACCCAAAAAAAGGTGGAGATTATGGTAGCCCCTGCCCACCGCCCACCACACGTGTCCACTCGAGGACTACGAATGGTCTGGTGTTTATAACCCCCCCCCCCCCCTCGACCTTCTTCTTCTTCCATGTGCTCGTGTCATTTCCCCCCAGTCTGTCTAGTCCCAAGACCCTAATCTGCACCTACCGCGCGCGCCGAAGCTCCCTCGCTTGCACTACCTCCTTCCCTTGGTGCGCCATGAAGAGTATGCGTGGAGACGAGCCAGAGGTGAAGCCAGTTGAAGGCACAGCAGCAGATGGCTTGGTCGTCGCCAAGCAGGCGAAGGCGTCTTCTCCGGGCACGAACGCCGCTCGTCACCGCGTCGTCGAGGGTGTGAGCTCATCCGTCCAGCCAGTAGCTGTCGCTGCCGAGCAGCAGGTGGTCGACAACGTCGTGGTGCCAGCGGCAGATCTGGATGGGGGCAGACGGCAGACGGAGGCAATCCGGTGCTCTACATCAACGACCCCATCGCCGTCCAAGAAATGTTTGACGCAATCGCAGAGAATGACGAGTTCAAGGAGGAGGTCCCTGATGAGGAGTCTGAGGTACTACATTGCTAGCTTCTCTAGTCGCAGCCGCAGATTTTACTGTTTATACATAAGATTTGCTCAATCGTGTACAGATTCTTTTGCTCTTGAAGTAGGGTAGTATATATATGGTTCAATCAGTCGATTGATGCATCTGCCATCTAGTCACAAAACCCCAATCCGTCTAGTCACAAAACCCCAATCTGCTCATCTACCATCTAGTTGAGTTTGCTAGTTGAGTGTTGATTTCGATACACAGCATGCCTATAACATTACATTTATTACTTACTAAGCCCAATGACTCAATTTTGCCCCAAAATAGTGCAAGGGCATCTGATAGTGTCGTTTTCTTAGGGATGGTTAGTGAACCTGAGGCAGCAATGCATATAAACAATATAGGTTGTGTTGTTGGTATTTTGGTTCTCCGATTCCATCGCTGAAAAAAATGAGGCCCTAATTTTTTTCTCATATGGAACCTATATATATAATATTTGTATTGTTTCTGATCTATGAATGCGTTGTATGATGCATATGTATATCCCTGAATATTGTTTTGTACGATTACATTTCCATTTCTTATTGTGGCCAATGATTCAAATTTGCCCCAAAGAGAGGCAGACACATTGGTGTCAGATTTTTTTAGGGATGAGTGAGCGAACCTGGAGCCATGTACAAGATCAATATAAGCTGTGCAATTGTTACTTGGTTCGCTTACGCCATCTCTGTAGAAACTTAGAGGCCGCAATCTTTATTCTACATTCATAAAACTATGATATTTGAATTATCTATTCCATGCATTCGTAGTGTATAAGAATTACATTTTAGTTTGTCACCGAGGCCGATGATTGAAATTTGCCCCAAAAGAGTTCAGGGAGAGACACGTATGATGGTGTCGTGTTTTAAGGATGGGGTGGTGAACCTGAGGCAGCAATGCACACAAACAATATAAGTTGTGTTGTTGGTACTTTGGTTCTCCAACTCCATCTCTGGAAAAATTATGAGGCCCTTGATTAATTCTCATATGGAACTACATATATGATCATTGATTTGTATCTGATCTTTTAATGATTGGTATGATGCATATATATGAATGGTTTTGATCATAAGTATTTTTAACATGTACCTGAAGATTAATTGTTTGGTTTTTTAATAATTACAATATTTAGTCTTATTTTTGTACCTGACTATGTATACCCCTGAATATTGTTTTCTACGATTACATTTGAATTTCTTATTGTGGCCAATGATTCAAATTTGCCCCAAAGAGAGGCAGACACATTGGTGTCAAATTTTTTCAGGGATGAGTTAGTGAACCTGGGGCCATGTACAAGATCAATATAAGGTGTGCAATTGTTACTTGGTCCGCTTACACCATCCCTATAGAAACTTATGAGGCCGCAATCTTTATTCTACATTCATAGAACTATGATATTTTAATTATCTATTCCATGCATTCATAGTGTATAAGAATTACATTTTAGTTTGTCACCGAGGCTGATAATTGAAATTTTCCCCAAAAGAGTTTAAGGGGAGATACGTATGATGGTGTCGTGTTTTAGGGATGGGTTGGTGAACCTGATGCAGCAATGCACACAAACAATATAGGTTGTGCTTTTGGTACTTTGGTTTGCCAACTCCATCTCTGAAACAAATTATGAGGCCCTAGATTTATTCTCATATGGAACTACATATATGATCCTTGAATTATTTCTAATCTTTTAATGATTGGTATGATGCATATGTATATGAATGGTTTTGATCATAAGTATTTTTAACATGTACCTGAAGATCAATTGTTTGGTTTTTTATTTATAATTACAATATTTAGGCTTGTTTTTGTATCTGACTATGTATATCCCTGAATATTTTTTTTACGATTACATTTCAATTTCTTATTGTGGCCAATGATTCAAATTTGTCCCAAAAGAGAGGCAGACACATTGGTGTCAGATTTTTTCAGGGATAAGTTAGTGAACCCGGGGCGATGTACAAGAACAATATAGGTTGTGCAATTGTTACTTGGTTCACTCACGCCGTCCCTGAAGAAACTTTTGAGGCCATAATCATTATTCTATATACACTCTGATGCAATTATTTGTCGTTGTGTTGAGATGAAATGATATATCAACCGATCAAACTATTCTGAGATGTTTTATCTTTGATATCCACGTATATATTGTCTTACATGCACATGTTGTCAATTCTTGATTTGTAATACAATTCAATCATATGTATGAGTTCTAAATTATGTTCTTAAAAATCAACAGGATGATGATGAAGAAGTGGACGATAGCAAGGAATCTAGGGACAATAAGAGCCGCTACGTGCTGAGGCGGTTACGGTGTGGGCTAATCTGTTTCCACCGTAGGGGGAGACTATTTTGCCCATTCTGTGGTAGAGCAATCGACGTGGACCTCGACGGCATGATCCAGCACGCTGTGGGCGTTTCCAGAGGCGGAGGAAGAAGCCATAGGCCGATTACCTTGCCGTGGCACGCATCCTTCGGCAAATTCCTTCGGGAGTACGTCAGGACTGGCCTGTATCCCATCTACTAGGCTGTTGCTGCCTCCTGCTGATATGCCCCTGCCTTGCTAGGTGTCTCCGTGTCCCGGCCTCCTGCTGCCGCCCCTGCTTTTATTTTGTTTTAGTTAATTATTACATGTGTGTGGCATGTAAGACAATATATCTGTGGTGTCTCTGGTGAACCTTCTATATTAATCTACTTCTTTATATGGAGTGCCTTAAAATTTCTAGTGTTCAATTATATTACTGATCATGCTCATGCACACTACAAAATATTTCTTGTGCTCGATTATATTACAAATGTCAAGGAGTACATCAACAAGTTAAATTGGTTGAATTTTTATATTGAAGTAACTAAATGATCTCACATCAGCGGTGGATGTTGGCAGAAGCCGAAGACCTTGGAGTGGCACGTAGTCTTCAGCAAATTCCTTGCAAGTGCAACAACGGGTTGCCGCCGCCTAGCTCCGAATTCGCTTACAGGTCCAACATGACAGAACTTGAGCTACCACAGATACCTCGGCAGAGGTGGTAGAATTGGTGCTGGTGCAACCACGGCGATGGCGGGCTTGGATTCTAGAGGAGGAAAACAGAACCGAGCATGGTCGACACGGTGACAGATCTCACCGGGAACCAATTATCGTCCCCGTATCATGACATGGGTGCGTCCATGGTGAGGGCAAGCTCCGACTTGGGATGGGGAGGAGAGTGGGGCCGAGCAGGTTCGTCACGTCCCAGCTCTACGCCATGGCCGCGACCACAGATTGCCACTCCGAGGAAGAAGAAGAAGACGCGTAATGGATGTAGACGCCAACGCTGCAAGCCTACAGGGAGGAGAGCTGGGCCGAGCAGGTTCGTCCACGTCCCAGCTCCGCACCATGGCTGCGACGCCCCACAGATTGCCGCTCTAGGGAAGAAGAAGACGCATAATGGATGCAAGCGCCAACACTGCAAGCCTAATTGACACGTAAGCGACGGGAGTGACATAATGGCGAGAACTGATAGGGAGGCCCCACTTGACGACTGTTAGCCTGATTTTTTGTATTGAAACGTAAAGTTTAATTCATGCCGAAAAAGACCCTCTGAGTATTTGGCACACCAACTGTAGTCATCCCGGCTGATTTCAGGGAACTTGGGTACCGCGTTGCCTAGGCGCCCCAACTTTCGGGCCGCAAAATGATATTCTCCTAGTTACTTCCCTATCTCCCCTAAGCCTAACCCAGCCCCAGACCAGCTCCCCCCTACACCGCTGGCACAGTGGAGTGCCGTCGGTTTGTGGTCATCGCTGGCCGACCACAACCAGCTCGCACCAGACAGTCCCGCGCCCATCCAGGATGTCCACTAGCCTCGCCGCACCCTACCGTCACTCCCTGTCCAGGCCATAGCCCCAGTCGAGCCGTGGACCACACTAGCACCGCCGCACACCGCCTCTCTGCACAGTGTCCAGAGCACGCCAGTGCGCCGTGCCTGACCAGCCCCGCCAGCTCGCGCCTTACCCTCACTGCACACGTGTAGCCTCTTCATGATCACGCCACCCCGAGAGACACACCTGTTCACCGCCGCGCGACCCGCAGTTGCCGCACGCCGCCGCAAGCGCCTCTGCCTCCGCTTAGAGCGCCGCGCGCGCCAGACCAAACAAGCCACCCAACGCTACGCCTTTAAGTCCGTGAGAACCGCTAGGGAGCACCGCACCGTCCTACGCCCTCGCCCATGCCATTAGCTGCATGTAGCGACGCCACCGTTGAGCTCACCGCCGCACCGCTCGGTCCCCTTGCTGAGCTATAAAAGGAGGCCACCCCTACCTCCATTCTTCACACCATTCGACTCCCCACTCCTCACTGACCTTCCCCACCTCTTGCCGGAGCAAGGTGAGCACCACCGCGCCGGAATTTCACCGGAGCCCGCCGCTGTTGGAGGAGAAGGGCACCGTCGATTCTGACCACCTTTAGCCCTGTCGTGATCGTGCGTCGCCTCGCCGTCATCTACCAAGTTGTTTGCCCCTGTCGCCGAGCCAGCTAGAGCCTAGGTGAACCCCGAGAGACACCCACCACTGCGTTAGGTTTAGCTCGTCGCCGGAGCTGTTTGTCATTGACGACGACCCTCAGTCTTTGGATTAGAATTAGATTGTAGCGCCCAAATTGAAAGATACCGTTTCACGTAGAGTGAGTCACTGACCAGTGGACCCTCTCTGTCAGCCGCGCACTGCGCTGTGCTGTGTAGTTGGGCCGGCTCGTTTAGCTTTCCCGCTCATGCCTGGAAATTCAAATAATATTTTTCCTTTTTAGTTTAAACTAGCTTCTGTCCCTAGATTCAAAAATCAATTCATAGAGTTTCACTTAACCAAATTGCATGATTCAAATTATGTTAGAAAGGTAATTATAAGATCTATCCAAGCCCATTGGATTTAAATCATTTGGAGTTAGAGATAATCTATAGTAAAAATAACAAGACAGAGACTTTTGCAACTTTAAACATTTTTCAAAAATCAACCATAATAGCTTTTGAGTTGATTCCAACTCTCAAAAATCACATTGGATAATATCTATCTGAATATATAAAAATATTTAGGTTTGCATGCAGTGACTTTGGACTAGTACCAAAAGAATGCTATTAGGGCATTTCTAGTCACTTTAAATCTATTAAATAATATTCTTAAAACTTTATATAATGTGACCAACCCTTGTAAATCACATTACCATGTATTATGATATGTGGTGATGGCATGTGTCAACATGATCCCATATTTTAATTAGAGAATATTAAATCTTAATTAATTTCAATGAGTAGAAATTACTTTTCTCAAATAAACTAAATAAAACTAGTCATTATTGCATGTGATGATTGTGATGATGCTAGATCATCAAGTGTGAGCCTCAGTGTGCTAAATAAACTAGTTAAGTATTGTTTGGTGATTGTGTACCCCGTATTCATTTATAGACGATAGTATTGACCAAGGATACGAGGAGGAGGAGTTCTACCCCGAAGAAGACGAAGAAAACTTCAATCACTACACTAATCAAGGCAAGCTAGAACTAAGCAAGTTAAAACTTACCCCCTTGATAACTTAAGCAAATGCATTAGGCATTCTTTGGTTATACATTTTGATTTATACCCATCTCAAGTTTTACTTGCACGCTTTACTTTTACCTTGCCAAAGTTTCTTTACTTTTAATAATGCTTTGTGAGTTTTGGGAAATTAGTATAGATAGCATAAAGAGTATAAAACTAGGCCTATACTAGATGTCATTCTATGGCATGAGACTGAATACTAGCACCCTCATTAGTGAACACTCTTAACTTAGTGGCTAGTGCTAAGCATCAAACTTGATCACTTTAGATGGGAATACTTGGTGAAAATGCTTATGAAAACCTTGGAATGATGAGTCATTCTATTGAAATGTTTTGACACGTGTTGAGAAACACAAATGGATTTGATGGTGAAAATGTTGAGGCAGGAGCCTCAGCCCTTTATAAAAACTGATGGTTGGGTTTGGATGAGATACCATTCCAATTTTATCGTACAACCATAATACCTCCTAAATTGGGTAAGGCTTAGCCGGAAGTTTATATGCATTAGTATGGCTTCCCTCGTGGAAGAGGTTTGAGTTGAGGCTACCTCTTGATGATGTCCACATATGTAGTGCCCAGGATGGCAGATGGCCATGGCTAGGAGGCCAAGCTCATAGGAGAGGTGCTTATACTAGAGTGTGTAAAGGAAAGGTTATGATTGATTATCCGCATACTAAGTGTGATGATTTAGGGTTACCCCTGATAGATGTATCGAATTTTGTGGTGAAAGTGTACCGCCTCTATAGAGTGTCAAACTATTCGAATAGCCGCGTCCGCGGTCATGGATAGTTGGAGTGGCCATACTGTTCCGTCGTCAGATGTTTCCAAAATGACTTGTGAAGTGAACTATGATTTTGACTTTACCACAACAGGGTTGTGAATATGAAAACTAGGTTCCCACTTAAAGTGATTTAGAACTTTTACTTAGTTTTCTTTACTTCTGAACTCAGTTTAGATAAATATGGCTTTTTGCAAATAAACTTAGAGCTTAGGATTCCTACTAGAACTACCTTACATGTTAGTGATAGTTTGCGAGTACTTAAAGAGTACTCATGGCTTTGTCCCTGGCTATTCCCGTGGCCAGACTATGAGGACTATCAGGAAGATGGATAGCAGGACGGCTACGACAACTAGGATCGTCTCCCATCGTCAGCATTGCCTGTGACACTGAAGATGGAGCCCACTTCTACGCTTATTATTCCGCTGCTTGTTTGTATTAAGACTGGATCATGAGATCATTTATTTGTGTAAGACCTTAGTATGGTTTGTAATGCATGATGTACTGTGATATCCAATCTGTTATGTCTCGCAAAAATGGTAATCCTGGGATTGTGATGTATGGCATAACAGGCATCTGGGATTAAAAATCCGGGTGTTGACAGTTCTCCTTGATTCCCCAAGTTAGTATGTAAGGAATCACAACAACTTTATAGTCACAGTAAGTGATATCATCCCTCCATCTACCAACAAGTAATCCCCTTCATCGAGTGCCCATAGGAGGCAAATATTGAGGAGGTGCGCAACTCCCAATATCAAGATGAAGAAAATTAACACATACACATAATAATGTATAATATAATAATCTCTACTTCATCTCAGTTGTATGCTAGGGTTTTTCCATCTCCCCAAGAACTAGAGATCTACTCAGACATGGAGGAAATCAACATCATAGAAATGGTAATGGAAACAATCATAGAGGAATAGTACTTGTATAAATCCACAACGAGTATAGGAATTACAACAAGATCTAGACAAGATGTAGATGGGATGGATGGAGATGGTGGTGATATAGTGGTGGATGATGAAGATCAATGCCTTAGCCTCTCGGATCTGCACCGGGTGAAGATGGATCCCTTGTGGATGAGTTCCCCCTCCAGATGCCTTCTGGAGGTGAGGTTTCTGCGATTTCTGTGTGTTCTGTATGTCGTCCCCTCGAACCAACTACACGGGGTGAAACTATTTGACGAGGCGGAGGCAGCGCCAGCTATACGGTCGGAGCTATATGGCGGGAAAATTGCTCCGCCCTTATAGTTGGTCGTTGTGCCCTCTGTCTCCCTCGTTCGCTTCTGGTTTTCTTCTAGTATTATTAATATTTCCCAAATAAGAGATTTATGTTGTTTTTTACTCCTTTTCTCCACAGTACAACTACTTCAAGAATTGTATCCATTGGATCCATCATCTGTCCTGATCCTGGTGAAAACAGACATAAAATGTGTGCCTCAAAATACCAAGATCCTACATCTACAATGCAAAATAATAATATAAAACATGATGCAAATATGCACTCATCAGCGACTCCAGTCTCCTTGACAAATCGACAGCCGTCGGAAGATGACGATGCTGTTTGACTACAAAAACACCTAGAACCACTTCACAAAAGCAGATGTTGGGAAGAAAAGACGAACTCGCAAGAGTATCAAATCATACCCGTCAAAATTGTCGATTCGAAGGAGTCCTCAGATGCCTCCTTTGGTACCTTCAACTTCTTCCGCAAAGGAGGATCCATGGCGTGCACAGGCATGGCAGGAATCGGCTCCTCTACTACAGTGGGAGGACCCTCCGGCGTCATCGGCGAAGAGGCATCCGAGTCCTCGCTTTGGGAGCGCTTGCGAGTCCCATGCCCACTAGACTTGGGGGCTTACTGCTCCTCCCCAACATGGATGGTGGAGCCCGAGTCATCCTCCTCTTCCGCTTCACGCAGAATTATTCCCTCAGGCTGAGGAGGTAGCACGGCGGTCACTTTCTAGTCCTGAAACCAGCACCAAGCATCAGTATAAAAGACACCCATCGAGCAATCGAAAAATAAGAAGAACTTTTAAAACAAATCCACCTCAGGCGGAGGATGGCTTGCACAGAAGGGAGCCACGACTGAGTCACCCGGGAGATCCTCCTTGGAGGTGTACTTGGTCAGTAGTCGAAACCTCATGTCTACTTCACTGAAGAGATGCCCTCTCACGAGATGTGAGTCACATCACCAGCACTAGTCCAGCAGAACATTGGGTGCACCCTAGCCTGCAGCGGCTGCACTTGACGGTGCATCCAAGTGCAAATAAGGTCTACGCCTCCTACTTCCTTGCCTACGATGTGTTCGAGGTCGCAGACACGCTGGTAAAGAGTTTTTATTTCCTTGGTTTCTCCGGGCATCACAGTATTCTTCCACGACCTCCTCCTCTTGCAAGCTACCACCGGATCAAAGGGCGCGAGTCCGTAGTGTTCTTCGTCAACCTTCTGGTCGCGAATGTAGAACCACTTCTCCCTCCATCCTTGGATAGACACATTGAGGTTGATGGCAAAATAGGTGACATTGGAGTCAACGTGGATCCCACAGCCTCCTATATCGTAGACTACTGATCCCGAGCCTGATTGGCATTTGAGCTTGAAAAGTTTTTTGAAGAGGCAAAAGTGTGGCTCGATTCTGAGCCAGCACTCGTAGAGGGTAACGAAGCAAGCAATGTGAAGGATAGAGTTTGGGGTCAGCTAGTGCAGCTGGAGTCCGTAGAAACAAAGCAACCCCCTCACAAATTTGTGAAGGGGGAGAGACAGACCGCGAATAATGAACGCGAGGAACATCACCTCATCGTCGGGGTGATGTCTGCGCACTTCTATTCTTGTAGGCAGTTGTTGGGCCTCCAAGTGCAGAGGTTTGTAGAACAGCAGCAAGTTTTCTCTTAAGTGGATCACCCAAGGTTTATCGAACTCAGGGAGGAAGTGGTCAAAGGTATTCCCTCTCAAGCAACCCTGCAATCAAGATACAAGAAGTCTCTTGTGTCCCCAACACACCCAATACACTTGTCAGGTGTATAGGTGCACTAGTTCGGCGAAGAGATAGTGAAATACAAGTGGTATGGATATAAGATAATGGTGCTAGAAAATAATTTGATGGCGTGGAAAAGACTAAAGGCAAACTGAAATAAAGATGGAAGCAAGCAAACATGTAACAGATCTAGTAGCAAACGGTGTATCAATGCTAAGAACAAGGCCTAGGGATCATACTTTCACTAGTGAACACTCTCATATAAATATATTCCTCTTTATGATACTACTCTTAACTACTCTCCGGTTGGACACTCTAATCGATGGTACAGCTATAACAGCACTCCTCAAAGTCCATCTTTCCCATCTAGAAAACCCCACACTGTAACCTTGAGTACTAGATGAGTCCAACAAACACCACAATTTCATAAAGACATCCAACTCCAAATATAACTCATAACTAGTATTTGTAATCTCTAGCCTAAGTGCCACCATGCTGAGCACGCTCTCACTTTCACACACATGGGGAGAGCAGAGATTCATTAAAGCACTTGAGTAGCAAGGTAGATCTACTTGATTACAAAGCTCATGATCACAATATGATCATGCATAGAGAGAGAGATGAACACATAGCTACCGGTAGAACCCTTAGCCTCGAGAGAGAACTACTCCCTCCTCATCATGGGAATCAGCAATGGTGATGGAGATGGTGGTGGAGATCGATGGAGATGGCTCTGGGGGCACTTCCTCGTCCCGGCAGGGTGCCGGAACAGAGACTTTCTGTCCCCCGAATCTCCCCTTCGGTGGCGGCGGCGCTGCGGAACTTTTCATGGCTGGAGGCTTGACTATCTAGGGTTTTTGCATCGGGAGGCAACTTATAGGCGAATAGGCAAGGTCGATGGGCAGCCAGGGGGCCCACACCACCTGGTGGCACGGCCAGGGCTAGCCCGTGCCACCCCATGGTGTGGCCAGGTCCTGGCCCTCCTCCGTCTCGTATTCTGGCTCCGTGAGTCTTCCGGTAAAATAGGAACTTTGGCTTTTGTCCCGTCCAATTCCGAGAATATTCTTTTTCTGACTTTCTGGAACAAAAAACAGTAGAAAACAGGCAACTGGCACTATGGCATCTTGTTAATAGGTTAGTCCAAGAAAGTGTATAAAAAGTACTCCAAAGTTGGAACAAAACATAAGAAAGTAGATAAAACCAAGCATGGAACATCAAAAATTATAGATACATTTGCAATGTATCACGGGGATTCGGCAGTCATCTTCCATGGCAGGGAGCGCACCATCTTGGCATTGGGCGAAGAGCTATGTGGCCTTGATGGTGGATGGCCGCCATGACCCATTCGTGACGCTTGTTCCTAGGCCCTTCTTCTTCCCAGTCGCGGCGGCAGCACTGGTGCCCGTGGTGACGGCGCTTTTCTTCTTGGCCACAATAGTGGCGGCCACAGATCCAGCGGCGGAGGTTCCCATCTTATTCCCATCTGGCGCTTGCGATGGGAGTGCAGAAAGTAACTAGGAAAAGTGCGAAGACCGTCTAGTGCCACAAAGAGGATGCAAGCAATGGAACAGCAAGGAGCGAAATGGAGGCAGTGCACGAGGAAGAAGATGAAGATGTGGGGAAATTATCGCACAGCAAAATCTCTACTTACCCTACTCGTAGATGACATCCAATGGCCAACAGACATTACCTAGACACGTGGCACAAATCAATGTCGATGCGTGGAAGTGAAAACCACGAACTGCCACTCCACTCCCCCCATTACGCATGAGAATCAAGGAGACACAATTAAAACAAAGTTTACACATGCCTGGTCAAATCCAAGTCAGAAAATGGGACCCACTTTTCGTCACGTCCCGTCAAAACCGCTCACACGGGCAACTGAGTTCATCCCATCATCATCACTGACGTCATAAAACTCAAGCAGGAACATATTTTGACTACTCGAGTCTTCGACTCGACCAATCACTCGTGGGCTACTCCTAACAGGAGCGTTGGCGCACCCGATTAATTATACAAACCTCCAAGTATTATGACAAACGTCTATTCTCTCGAAACCCTTGACTTGAATCAACGATTCGACTATGGATTCAGGGTTACTCCCATAGGGAGCGCTGAAAGCACTTTCAACTGAAACAAGCAAAAGACGACAGCAGTCACAAAATATTTATAGTCCCCACTCGAGTCTACGACTCAAATAGGCACTCAGGGGCTACTCCCATAGGGAGCGCTGGCCGCACACCCTATGATTTTTTCTTATACATAAACTGTGTGTTAACTGCGTCCACACTTGAAAGCTTTGGTGACTCCGCCTCATATTTTCCCTACAAAGATATTACGTCTCCTGGACCACGCGAATCATCTCCGCGATGACAAAATTTGGATGCCACGTTTGCAGCGTGAAGATAAGACATGAAGAAGGCCTAGCAACGCACCTGCTGCGCTCTACCAGACATAATCCATGCCTACAGGTACGATGAAATAAGCCTTGACGGATACGTCGAGTGCTCACACTTATACACTAGGATTCGACTCTATAAGACCTCCATGGCCTGAGTCGAATTACGCCAGCACTTTTCCGAATTTGAGTCCAGGGACTCAAATTTGAGTAGATTGCATTGTTTTGCCCTAAGGCAGTTAACTGATCCCGATACATCGGGTGATTCAGGCACATATATCAACAATCCCTATGAAACAAACTAGAGCACTCGAAAAGACACACTCAACTGTGCACTCGAAGGCTTCATAAGTCTCCACTCGAATATGCGATTCAACCGGACACTCGGGGGCTACTGACATGGTCATACCTTACAGATACTCGAGTTTGGCATACACGGTCTAGTCTAGCAGAAGCCATGATGTTACTAGGGCCCAATCAAAGATTCAGATGACCAAAGGAGACTATGTCTGCTTGTAGCACACAAGATAGAAAGTTTAAAGGGAAAACCCTAACTTGTAACCGACTCGACCTGCTATCCCGAGACCTAGCCTATCTATATAAAGGCTAAGAGGGGTGGCGAGGAGGATAATCACAACCCTAGTTTCCACACCATCGCTAGATTGCATCTGCGCACCCCTGTAACTTTCGACTCCTTCGATAATTCCAAGAGCAGACAAGCAGGAGTAGGGTCCCCTACGAGGCTTGTTTGCTAGCCGATCGATGCCTCCAGCACTTCCTGCTTCCTTTAACCTAAGTCCATCTGCGATAGGCATTGATGAGTTAACCCCTCGTCACCATCAGAACAAGAGAGATCTCGATCCTTCTATCTACTATTTTAGTTTTGCGTGAAAATTACCCAGATTTTCTTATGCATGAATACAATGCACGAACCTATGTCCTCTCTATTTCTAGGTACTAGTCATGGGATTTTACACAGGCCCACTTGTCATGGTCCTGGGCTAGTCGAATCATCCTTATGGGCATACCCTGTGATAACCCAGAAATTTAGACGGGTAATTAATAATATCTGATTTTATTGGGAAATTTAGCAAATCTCTAGTGTTTAATTTGGATGTTAGTTTTTCCATGCCATAAAAGTTTAGAGGATTAATCCTATATAACTAAGAAGATCACCCCCCCCCCACCCACCCCCACTAACCTATTTCTCTTGACATGCAGCCTATCCACCTCACCATATTGCCATGGCGGCAAAAACCATCCCACTTCGCCAGCTTGTCCCCCATGTCAGCCTTCCGGTCCGTTCCTGCATGTTCTGGTTGGCCCCTAGTCAGATGAAGCCCTCAAGCAACATATTATTTGGCCCATCTGCAGTAAAATCATCCAGCCCAACACTATTTATCTTCTCCGCCGAGCAGAATCTGCATCGTCCGACAATTTCCTTCTCTCGCCATCAATTTCCATGGCACTATGGCAGCCCTCTTGCTTCCTCTCCCTGCGATCCCATGAGAAACGGACGCACATACGAGAGATCATGTTGGATTCCCTCTATGTCGTCTTCTCTCATACCCCTCTCAACTCTTCCTATAAATTTTCGATGCTCGACCGAGATTTCCTGCCCAGCACGTCGCCAAATATCCTCTTACCCAAGACCCCAAATATGGTTGGCCAGTATCATGGCTGAGTTCTGGTACGCCAGTTCTCTACATCACTTGTGCGTTCCGATACGTAGTCCTGGCGTCGGCACTGCCACCAACTTATCATGCCATCCATCTCGCGGTGACGGCGTGCTTCATGGTGTGCTAGCTCTGGAAGTGCATGCCAGCCCCGGTCTTTCTGGAGCAGGACGCGGGTGAATCAGTTGTGCTAGCTCTGAAGCGATCCGAGACGTACGGGCAGCAGAGTTTTGGAGGATAACGCATGACTCCGTCCTGGTCAGGGCTTGTTTGGTACTAGAGTTTTTATGGGTACTAGAGCAAGACTAGCAGCGGCCTTATTCCTCCGGCCCTTAAAACGCGAGTAAGGACGCTTGTACTGCGTTTTTACACGTTGAAAATCATCGGCGGAGATTAGCACCCTTCTTCACAGCCTATAAAACCAAATATTTTGTTTTACAGGTGTGATAAGGGCGCTGATCGACGACACATGTTTCTTGGCCCGTAAAAAGAGGTGGATCGGAGGTGTCGACAATAGTACCGTTGAACATCTCCATGAACAAACCATGCGTATGGGTGGGGTGCTAAAATTGGAGAAATTGGCATAAATTATGCGTGGTGAGACGAAGGGACTCGGGGAAAAATTGGCATACCTTTCGGGCAACGGGTCAAACGGTTGCGTGGTGGGGGAGACAGCGAGAGGTGGAGACGGAGTGACGGCAGGGGAAACAGCGGGAGGCGGAGATGGAGTGGACGGCAGGAGGCCGCTGCGGCAGGCCAGCCGCTTCTTACTCACCCGCTCCCTCTTAGGCTTCGATGCCGGCGGAGGGTCGGGAGCCGGCGCAGATGCTTTCTGGATGAGGTGCGTACCCGCCCTCTTCCTCTTCTTCACGCTAGTGGTCGCGGCCATCTTGGCGACATCCGCGGAGGTTGGAAGACCTCCGGCAGCCTCGGGAGAAACGGTGAGCGACGGAGAGGGTGCCCTAGGCTGCGGCGTGCCGCCAGCGGACAGCGGGATCGATCCGTGGTCCATGCCGTCAGTATTCGGCCGTGGCGGCGCAGGAGATGGCGGGGGTGCGGAGATCGGCGGCGGCGGCGGGCGGACGGGAAGGGGAACGAGCTGAAATCTTTCGCGTGCAAAGAAACGGTGGAGCGCGTGGTGCGTTCAGGTCGCTCTCTCCAACCCTGGTTTGTGCGGGTGGAGATCGGGTTTACGAGTCGGCTCTTACTTTTGTTTTAAGGATCGTGTGATTTGAGAGTACTGATCGCCATCGATTTCTCGGCGAAAACCTTAAAACGGCGGTTATTTTGAGGGTTTGCCCCATTTAAGGGTGATGTTAGACTTGTTCTTAGTGGGGATAATCTCCTAGAGTATTGGGTGAAACTTCTACCTTCATCCAATCCCCATAAAACCCCACCCACAATCCACGGAGTTTGGGTAGAGTATTAGGATTAATAAAAATACACTAAAATTAGGGGAAAAGTGAGGATAAGCGAGAATTAAACTCGCTCAAAACTCTAATACCAAATATATTTTTAAAAGTATGTGGGAATTTAGGGTTGGGGATTATCCCCACTAATCCCCACAAAAACTCTACTACCAAATAAGACCTTATGGTCATTTTGGACATCTATCGAAAACTCTCCATCTTGGACAAGCTGCAGATACCGGTCAGCTGTTATTCCCTCCCTCAAAGGTTTCTACAAGCAGACGGGAAGTGCCTCTTGCTTTTTTGTTTCTTGCTATTCAATTTTAACATACAACTATAAGTTTTTCCGTTTCTCGCTTTTGATTTTTTTTATCTGCTCTGATCGGAACAGGTGGAGACCAAGATGTGAACTTTATATAAAGGAACAGGAATTTTTTACTTTGTATTTTCTAATCTTGGGTAAATAGTCTCTTTCTGACATATGATTGTTCTTCTCTTATTTATCTGATTGTGCAGGGAAAAAGGAATCAGGAGTTAAAATGCATCAAAGTTTTTGTAATGCCCAAACTGAAGATTTCTTTTTCTATGTAAATAAAGTGTACCCGTTTGGTGACACCCTACAATTTATATGCTACTGTATTATTCCTTTTGTTTGTACGACATGGGAGTGTATTTTCCTGATGTATACGTAATCCTGGATTATATGTCTCCGGACGTTTGTAATTTGTCAAACAAATGATTTTTTCTATGTGATTTTATTTCAATCCATGCTCAATTTCTTTTTTTTATCATGTAGTCCCGCCGGGTATTATCTAGTTAATAAAATAGCTAGAACCTGATTAGTCTTTGTGTGTGTGCACGTCAACTAGTACAAATGCATGAAAGTGCAAATGCATGTCGATGGTCCATACTAGCGTACTAGGTGACCCGATGCGCCTCCGGCGCCGGCGCCAGCGCCAAGGCCGAAAGAGAGACATGTTTTGTAGCCACAGATTTAATCATCTAAAATAGATCAGTACTATATTTACGCAACAGAGGTTTATAGACCAAACTTAATGGCAGCACGGCTATAGCAAAGTACATTAGACTGAATCTCTAATAAATGTTACCAGGTACACAGCCTTTTTTTGGACAAGAGGTTACCAATTATCCAAAACAACAAAATTAACAGATAAATGTAGAAACAACAACAGATTGTATGTTTTCTACTACTTGGACCCACACGGTCCTATGTTTCATACGCAATAAAAGTTTTCTATGCATTTTCTGTGAATCTCTCAAGCTTTAGAACAGTTTTCTGCCATCTTATTACTCCTTCGATTCAAGTCATCTTATTACTCCTTTGATTCAAGTCTTGCGACTATTTTATAGGCTGTCTGCTCAACAACTCCCCGGATGTATTATTGTCCCACAAAACGTGGGTGCTGCATACACAAATATAACCGAAGGAATACTTCTCGTTAGTCATCCGTGTCAAACAAGCAGGATGTAAATAAATATCAAACACAGGAGGCAAGCATGACCTAAATAAGTACATCAAGCATGTAATTAACCTCAAACGCAAAAGGTAAGAAGGAGAGAGAACTAAAGAACATAAACTATTGTTCATGATAAGTCACATACACACCATATGAACAAAATAACGAACAAAGTATAGCTCCTTGTAAAATCAGAGTTCGCCAAACATGGTATAAGAATAGTCAGCATGTTTGTCTTATATAATCAATGCCCATTAAACACATTTAATAATCTAATTTCACGTATAGTAAGTTGCATCAACAGCGTAGTGCGTGGAGGAGCAGAGATCGCATGGACAACTGTAGAATTGTATAGAATAATAACTGATGATAATATTGTTGCAATTACAAGAGGTATATATGAGGGTCTAGGTGCAACGGCCTAGCCCTATAACAAACCGATTAGGACTCTTAAACCTAACAAGAGTTGTATTCTAACATCCCGCAGTATCAACGGTAGGCTCGACGGCGTTGAGACTGAAAAGAATGTCTTGAAACGGAATAGTCGCCAGGCCTTTAGTAAAGATATCAATGAACTGAGCTGAAGTAGGCACATGTAGAACACGAACTTGACCGAGAGCCACCTTCTCTCGAACAAAATGAATGTCAATCTCTATATGTTTGGTACGACGGTGTTGAATCGGATTCCCTAACATGTAAACAGCTGAAATATTATCACAGTAAACAATAGTAGCTTGCTCAATAGGGCGATGCAGCTCCGACAGCAACTGGCGCAACCAAACCGTATCAGCAACCACATGAGCCACAGCGCAGAACGCGGCGATTCTACCGGCGTCGGTATGTGCCGGCGTCGTAATCACCTTTGGATCGTGCTTTGAGATTTGCGCGTACAGTTTCCGGACTTTTGCTGTTAGTTGGTTCCGTCGAGGCTCTTCGTTATCACAAAGACGCGCTCGCATATCCTCTCGCCCGTACACGCACGAGCACAGATGAAAAACAGCTATGAATGCGGATAAAAACGGCTGTGGGATGGATGCGGATATAGGCTATGAGCATAAATGCATGAATATGCGATGAAGGTCGTGCGGCATTGGGGAGCACGGCATACCCGTGGCACTGGCACAAGAGCTCGGCCAGCTCGCTGCACGCTGTCGGGTAGTCCCATGGCTGCGACAGCCGGCCGCTATCCCCATCTCGGCTGAACAGTGATGGCCACTGGCCCCCGGCTCACGCGTAGCTGGGCTATGCCCGTTTTGCGTGTCCCATAAGATTGCTCTCCTTTCATCGGAGGACACCTGATGCGAGCCAATCTCCAATAGTTCTTCCAACGGCAAGAAGAGTCTAGCTGGATCCGGCCAGCAGCGGAGCATATCGACAACGAAGGGTGGCCGCCATTGATATCTGTACCATACGACACCGATTCAGTGTCCGTGCTGCCATCCACAGTGATGCATGCGGCCCTTCACTCCTTCATGCCAACTACGCAATCCAGTTTCTACTTGGCACCTCCATCGATGTAGATCATGTACGACGACCTCTCCGCTGAGAAAATATTGGTCTGGCTAAGTTTGCGATGCAAGATGGCAAAGGGATACCGAGTCACAACTGAGTCACCAGTGTACTGTATTCCTATTTTTCTTTTTACGGAGAAAGCAGAGACGCGAGGCGCAATAGGGATAATAACCGTTAGATGACTAAAAGAATGGTTGGTCGCACGGATCGTCGCACCGAGGAGGTGCAGGCAAGCCGCGTTCCTTCTGTGGGACCTTTCCCTCAATTCTAGATCGTACAGCTACTAGTAGTTTTTTCATCGCGTGAGTAAATAAAAACGAAATGAGTCCATATGTCCTCTCGATTCACGCCCCCAATCTCCATGGCAGAAACCTCCCGCCGTCCCCTTCTACTTCCTTGTCGGAGGTTGCATTTGATGAAAAATATAGGTTGTGCTTGTGGGGCGGCATTACGGGCCACGATGGAGACCGAACATAGACCTGGAGGCCTCGGACCGACGGCCGTGGTGACGAAACTGGAGGGCAGAGCCGCGAACCCGGCCATTCCTCCGCCACAGAGGCCTCTTCGAGGACTCGAGATGCAGATGCTAAAGGAGATATGCCCTAGAGGCAAATAATAAATAGGTTTTTATTGTCATATCTCAATTAGTTTATAATAGTTTCATATTATGTTATAACTGTGCCAAGTAGAAACATTGGTACAGGTGTGGTATGAAACAACCAAGTCCCTAGTAGCCTCTATTTATACTACTTCGTTGGTCATGAAGATGATCTGGGTTTCAAGATCATGGGCATTTATGCCGACTGAACAACGAGATCATATCATTGGAGAATGATGTGATTGGAGATTCCTCGAAGGATTGCAACACGATCAAGTCATCTAGTTCATTGTTGCAACAGCTATACCTAGACTCCTTCTCCTTAGACCGTGAGCTCATATTACTCACTGTTTCCCTAGGCTGCTTAGACTGCATCAACCGTCATCTGGTAATACGGTGGCCATAAAGGTGTATGTTGGGTATTCCGAAAGAACAGTAGATGACATGTGACTGCAAGACCGGGATTTATTCACCCACATGACGGGTAAAGATACATATGGCCGACTTGGTGAGATTATATCTATAAATGTTGCAACATGTGACTAGGTCACGGGGATGTAATATCATGGTAACAAGAAAACATAACTTGTTGTAAACGAGATTGAACAAAGGTATGAGATACCAATGATCGGATCTTGGACAAGTTGTATCGAGAAACAAAAGGAAGAGGATGCTACATATAGACGGTTCAAACGACATTGTCATCAGGAATGCATAGGGGTCACATGGACATCCCTGGTCCCTCTGTTGATCATTGATACAGATCATGTCTAGAGCATTCCCGAGCCGTGAGAGGATACACTTAAGGGTACGATAAGAGCGATCATTCGTAAGACGGAATTATAGTAGAGAAAGAGAGAAAGCCGGAATCGTTCTGCGGAGAGATCTGAAGTTGTTCGGAGAAAGAATAAAGAAAAAATCCAGAAAAGTGTTTTCGGATAAATGGGAATTTAAATATATATATTTATTATATGTTAATTATGAATTAATAATTATAAATAATATTTAGATTAAGATTTATAAAGTCAACTTTTATATTAGGCCAAATCCCAGAGGGAAAAAGCCTAGAATAAAAGCTGCAGAAAAATAAAAGAGAAAAAGAAAACAAACAGCCCACGTGGGCGGCAGATAATAGCCGCCGCACGGGGCGGCATGTAACTGGGCCACGCTCGCCAGCAGGCGGTGGATAATACACGCCACACGGGGGCGGGCCACTGCTGTCGGCCGCCTCGCGGGCTCGAGCTGGGCCGCCAGCCCACCCGGGCGGGGTCACCTGGCCGCCGCTGCGAGCTGGACGGGGTGCTGGGCCGCCGGGGGGGCAAGCCGGCCCACCCGGGGCTTCCCCTTGCCAGGCCGCCGCCTCGCGGGAGAGCTGGGCGCGGGGTGGGCCGCGCCTAGGCCCACCCGGCCAGCCCCTGCTGCTCCCCTTTTTCTTTTTGTTGTTTATTTTATGTTTGCCTATTGGGCCGAGTAGAAACAGCCTATTTGGCAGTCCGAATTTCTGCTGACTTTTTTCTTTAGTATTAGTCCCACATGGCTTAGCCTTTGAGAAAGGTACATCCCCTTAGCCTATATAAAGGGGTGCCCATGGATGGGATTAAATACACCAAATACACAACTTGAGAAGTCCGGTTGACTTTCTCCCTCCCTCTCTCTATACCTTGTGACCATGGCCCCAAGTCTGGGCTGTGCGATCGAGGCACACCTACAGTACGCCGTTACACTGCAGGGATTCCTGGCCGGATATCAACTTCCGCACTTCCGGCGGGATTGGGGAGCCGGAGGTCTCATCGTGCACCGGATGTGTACGAAGACACGAGGCGCAACATTTGGGGCGCTTAAATATCGTGAGCCGGAGCTATTGCACGATGAAGATGATGAAGAACAATAAGGAGCAAGGGGTGACCTGCGAGGAGCTTTATGACCTTCAGGTCGGCCACGAGTACGACTACATCAACCACGTTCCCCGCGAAATGTTAAGTGCGTACGGTCTACAAGGGTATGTATTCTCTACGCATCGGCCGTTACCGCATTATTACATAGATAGATCCTAGGATAAGTTTCTGGGGTTCTGTCGTAGGAAACTTTTTGTTTTCTGCGCTGATCCCCTATAGTGGTATCAGAGCCGATCTATGCGTAGGAGTGTTGTACGGCCAGTACCCACAAGTTTTATGCGGGCATTGATCCCTTAGTTGTTAGCCTCTAACGTGTACTTGTATATATCGCGATATTGTTTGATGAAGCGGCCCGGACCGACCTTACGCGTATTCGTACGCGAGACTGGTTCCACGCTCAACATACGGCTTGTACCGTATAAGTGGATGTGAGACCAGGCACATGGCTTAATAGGATTGATAGAATACTCATATCAACAAGTTGCAACTTCTTTTCCAGAAGCTCGTTCGAAAAGAACTCTAAGGTTAAGCGTGCTTGGCCTAGAGCAATTCTAGGATGGGTAACCGACCGGGAAGTGGGTACCGGGTGCGCACGAGTGAGAACAAAGTGCGCAGAAAAGACTAGTGTTGGTATGTGGGGTCAGTCTAGATATCCTATTAAGCTGCCAGGAGTGACACCCCCCGGGCCTAGGAGTGGACGGGGTGTTACAAATTGGTATCAGAGCCGACCCTTGCGATTACACGGGTGTGTGCGGGTTAGTGCCGGGACATGTGGAGCATGGCGCGTGTGGCCCAGAGTGGACATGGCATGGCACATGTGCCGGTACTGGACGCACAGACGCGTGCCAAGAGGGAACGTTCCTGTGGTGTGCTTGATCGATAAGGGAATCGATCTTCTAAAGGGTGGGTGTATGTGAGACCAGACACATGGCTTAATAGGATTGATAAAATACTCATACCAACAAGTTGCAACTTCTTTTCCGGAAGCTCATTCGAAAAGAACTCTAAGGTTAAGCGTGCTTGGCCTAGAGCAATTCTAGGATAGGTGACCGACCGGGAAGTAGGTACCGGGTGCACACGAGTGAGGACAAAGTGCGCAGAAAAGACTAGTGTTGGTCTGTGGGGCCAGTCTAGATATCCTATTAAGCTACCAGGAGTGACATCCCTCGGGCCCAGGAGTGGACGGGGTGTTACAGTGGCTAGCGGGTGTCTGTCTCTCATTCAATAGTTGATATGGCATTTACAACAGAGGGCCCCGAAAGGGGTGTAGTAGAGACAACTGTCGGATCCATGTTGTGGTTGGAAAGTTCGTAGTTTAGAAACGGTTCTAGTGCGAAAGCCCTATCAGCCACGTAAAACTTGCAATAGATAAAGTAGAGGCATCTAACTTTATTTTGCAGGGGGGCATGTGATTATGATATGGCAATGGTCATTGCGAAGGTAAAGTAGTTTACTTTTCTGTTACTAAGTAGTATAGTAATAGTCATCGTTCCGATGAACGACCTGGTGGAGGCGTCGTGGACTTGGCGTCAAACCAAGGGCACGATGGAGATCATGCCGGAGCACTCGATGGAGATCAAGGCGCAATAAGAAAGACCATATCATATCACATTATACATATGATGTTGATACTGGTTTTTACATCTTATTGTGTGCTAGTATTTAGATACTCAACGGTAGCAAATAAGATAATCCCTATTTAATTCCAATATTTCGTGTTCCCCTTGTGTGTGCACCACCAAGAAAGTTCTTCGGTATGAGGCGATTCAGGTTTACAGGCCTGGGTGTCAAACATATCTACGTTCGCATACAGTGGGTGTAAGCCATGTTGCACGGCGAATACACATAAGTTAGATTTGGCGAGCCTAGCATGCTAGAGAAGCGTGGCCTCGGAACACAAGAGATCGAAAGATCGAGCATGAGTCACATGGATGATGTGATTGACATTAGTGAATGTCTACCTTTGATAATGCACTGATGGCCGTGACGATCGGGGGAGGTGTAGAGGATAGGGATCATGCGATCACTAAAATCGTCTAGGGGATGACCATTTTAGTGGAGACCAATTATAAATTGATATCTTATTATGAACTTAGTCTAGATGTCTGTTTGCAAATATCTTAGTAGACCTTAGCCTATCCCATTGAGGTCCTTTGTTACCATGGGAATATATTGCTTAATTTGGTACTTAGCAAAAGGGTCCAACTTCATAGATTAATACCCACGCCTGAGGGATATCCTCGTAAAAGGTGATCTTCTCTTCTTGATACAATAACCATTAGGAGATAATTTGATGACTCCAGAATGTTTGCAAAAACACTCAGCGATCTTGCATTAGAGTTAAGAACTCTTAGAAGGGCTTGAATGCAAAATGGAGATCAAGGATAAAAAGGTATATGTAAGATATACAAATTATAAATGTGGTTCTTGCAAAACTCATTGCAGTTTGCAAAGTATTTGATACTTGTCCTGTTTTGTAAAAACAAGATGATCTGCTTGAGAATTGCTGTTTTGAGGCAACGTGACTTGATGACGGCAAGCAAAACAGTTGATGGCCGACATCACCTCTTCCCTCAAAGTTTATCATTTGGATTAGTGGACTTGAATATAAATTTGTAATCCATGTCTGTGTGTCTTGCTTTTGGCGAGACGATTATTCATATGAACAAGTTACAAGCCAGTTTGTACTTTTCTTATGAACAGTACTGTTATGGTCACATTACGATTATAAATAAGTTATTCACATCACTATGTTAATGATAATAGTTTAAACATTTTTAAAGGATTAGAATGCTAAAAGATATCCAAAGTTTAATAATAAAATGACACTATAGTTTAAGTCATTTTGGTTATTGCATGTTCTTTATGAAAGATCGGGGTCCTAGATGCTTAATCTAAAGACTTTGCAAAACCATGCCTCTTGGGCATGACTAAAACTCCGCATTCTGATAAAACGGTGATATGCGAAGAAATGTTGAATCTTATACATAGTGATGTATCACATTTTTAACAAGTAGTGGAAATCATTAGTCAATTGTGGACTTAAGTGAATAAGTGTATTTACTTAATGAAACATGAAGTTTGAAATGATTTGAATTGTTCAAATGAGTTCATGACTTAAGGAGGATATTGAAATTAACAAGATTACGAAGTATTTTTGATTTGATCGACATGACTAAAGTATTCAAGTTAAGTTTAGCATAAAGGGAACTTGTCAAAGATGTTTCACAAATTATGATAATTGGACGAATTCAAACTATGTTGAAATGTCTAAACATCATAATCAATATGTATTAGATACATATGGTGTAATATTATCTCTTATCGGGGTTGTAGTTCTCGTTTAGAGTTAAATATCGAAATAAGTAAACACTCATTTGAAATGGAAAGGAACATCCAAAGATTCGTGGAAACAACACCATAAGCGTTATGGCACGTTTGAGTTTTTGGAGATTTCGACAAGTCGAAGTCGTGGCGAATAAACAAGTCTTTGTAGAGCATTCTTAGGAAGCTATGAATGTATCTTCCACAAAGGGGCAAACTTGATGTTGTCCTAAGTCAACGTGTCTTGATGAAGATACAGATGGAAGAAAGTAAAAGATCAAAACAAGGTATTTGACCTTACCTCCGATTTGTTGAGTGGCGCAGCGGAATTTGTTTCATGAAACCAAACTCTACAAATAGAGGAGAAACTGTTGATAATGATCATAAAGTTTCAGGAGACACTTTTACTAAAGAAAGTAGGATTCAACCACATATTCTACAAGTTTGTGGAATTATATTGTTGATTCACTTGTAATGTTTTGAACAAGACATACCTACGAAATACAAAGAAGTGTGATGGACCTAAGTACGAGAAATCAATGGTCATTGAAATCTCGTTAGCGGAATTCTCGATTTCATGATGATCAAAGAATTTTGGATGGTCCAAGATTATCGAGAGGACCTAGATTTGAGTGGGAGAAAATCAGCTTGGCGAATTCATAATATGTAACTGACATATTTTGAGTGGGAGCTAAGTGAAATCCCTGGATCTCAAACATGAATGTCATATTTGAGTGGGAGCGTGAAATCATTCTAGGATATGTGAACGACATATGTGAATGATGTGATTGGTGTTAATAGTATTTAAGTTAAGGATGAGTTGAAGTTATTAAACAATAAGATCTATCGAGATAGATTGGTGAGTTTAATAAACATTGAATGTCGAATGCTTCCTAGACTTGATTCTGAAAGATGTTCAAAATGTCCTAAGCAAGATTCTGAAGAAGTTCAGAATGGAACAAGGTAAGAAATAAGTTCTTACTATATGAAGCATTGAGTTAGTATTGCAACTATGGTTGAAAGAAAGAGATGCGTTGCATCTCCTATGCCTCAGTCATAGGTTCTTCCATATAACCATGTTGTATAGTCGACGTAATGTGACCCGAGGTTCTGGTTGGTAAGACAAAGTCTTAACTATAATAACATGTCTTTAAGTGATTCCTGAGTTGATCACTGGACCAGAATTAAGTTTGTACTTAAGTGGAAAGAAGCAATGTAAGTGGCATAGATGCATTTCATGTACTAGGATCTACATAGATATAGAAGTATAAAGGCTACATCTGATGTGATGTATAATGTTATGGTGGGGCTAGTTCGCTTTTAACGTAGAATGATGTGTCCTAGGGCCTAGTGCCCATGAAAAATCCCTCGAGGTTGATCTAACGTCATTGTAAGCTCCTGGAATCCGGCCTCGTTCTGCTGCCATGACTATAGTATATACACAAAGGATAGCAAAGTGTGTTTCGAAGTTTAGATAACAATGGTGTAAACGACCATCATCATAAACACTAGAAACAAAAGTCTCACTTTGTTGCCATACAAATGCTTTGACCCATTATACGATACTGGAGTGAATGTCAAAATTAGGAAGACATTAATGATTTGCAAAAGACATAATGATCTGGTAAAACAGAACATGGACATGACGTTTCTCATGTGCATGCATGATCTGTAAACGCATATGGTATATGGTTTATACGAGTAAAATGCGAGCTGGATTATTTGTACTCTAGTACAAGTGGGAGACTGAAGGAGATATGCCCTAGAGGCAAATAATAAATAGGTTTTTATTATCATATCTCAATTAGTTTATAATAGTTTCATACTGTGCTATAACTGTGCCAAGTAGAAACATTGGTACATGTGTGGTATGAAACAACCAAGTCCCTAGTAGCCTCTATTTATACTAGTTCGTTGGTCATGAAGATGATCTGGGTTTCAAGATCATGGGCATTTATACCGACTGAACAACGAGATCATATCATTGGAGAATGATGTGATTGGACATTCCTTGAAGGATTGCAACACGATCAAGTCATCTAGTTCATTGTTGCAACAGCTATACCTAGACTCCTCCTTAGACCGTGAGCTCATATTACTCACTGTTTCCCTAGGCTGGTTAGACTGCATCAACCGTCATCTGGTAATACAGTGGCCATAAAGGTGTACGTTGGGTATTCCGAAGGAACATTAGATGACATGTGACTGCAAGACCGGGATTTTTTCACCCACATGACGGGTAAAGATACATACGACTGACTTGGTGAGATTATATCTATAAATGTTGCAACATGTGACTAGGTCACGGGGATGTAATATCACGGTAACAAGAAAACATAACTTGTTGTGAACGAGATTGAACAAAGGTATGGGATACCAAAGATCGGATCTTGGACAAGTTGTACCGAGAAACAAAAGGAAGAGGATGCTACATATAGACGGTTCAAACGGCATTGTCATCAGGAATGCATAGGGGTCACATGGACATCCCTGGTTCCTCTGTTGATCATTGATACAGATCATGTCTAGAGCATTCCCGAGCGGTGAGACGATACACTTAAGGGTACGATGAGAGCAATCATTCGTAAGACGGAATCATAGTAGAGAAAGAGAGAAAGCCGGAATCGTTCCGCGGAGAGATCCGAAGTTGTTCGGAGAAAGAATAAAGGAAAAATCCGAAAAAGTGTTTTCAGATAAATAGGAATTTAAATATATATATTTATTATATGTTAATTATGAATTAATATATTATAAATAATATTTAGATTAAAATTTATAAAGTCAACTTTTATATTAGGCCAAATCCCAGAGGGAAAAGGCTAGAATAAAAGTTGCAAAAAAATAAAAGGGAAAAAAACCCACGCAGGCGGCAGATAATAGCCGTCGCACTGGGCGGGCCACTGCTGCCATCCACGGTGATGCCTGCGGCCCTTCACTCCTTCAAGCCAACTACGCAATTCAGTTTCTACTTGGCACCGCCATCGATGTAGATCATGTATGACGACCTCTCCGGTGAGAAAATATTGGTCTAGCTGAGTTTGTGATGCAAGATGGCAAAGGGATACAGAGTCACAACTGAGTCACCACTGTACCGTATTCCTATTTTTCTTTTGACAGAGAAAGCAGAGACGTGAGGCACAACAAGGATAATAACCGTTAGATGACTAAAAGAATGGTTGGTCGCACGAATCGTTGCACCGAGGGGGCGCAGGCAAGCCGCGTCCCAGGGACGCGGCTTGCCTGCGGCACCAGTATGTGACGATCCGTGCGACCTTTCCCTCGATTCTGGATTGTACGGCTACTAGTAGTTTTTTCATCCCGCGAGTAAATAAAAACGAAAAGAGTCCCGTATTTCATTCTTCTTCCCGTACATGTTCTATATGTCCTCTCGATTCTAAGCGCCCCCTAATCTCCATGGCAGAAACCTCCCGCCGTCCTGATGTACTTCCTCGTCGGAGGTTGCATCTGATGAAAAATATAGGTTGTGCTTGTGGGGCGGCATTACGGGCCACGATGGAGACCGAACACGGACCTGGAGGCCTCGGACCAACGGCCGTGGCGACGAAACTGGAGGGCGGAGCCGCGAACCCGGCCATTCCTCCGCCATAGAGGCCTCTTCGGGGACTCGAGATGCAGATGCCACGTGAGGTGGAGCTAGTGGCCGCTCGCCGTTGGCCGAGCAAAGCACGTCCGAGTGCGTGCTCCCGCGGAGCTAAGTAAAATTCAGGCGGCGGAGGCGATTAGAAACATCCCGACGATGAAGATCGTGCGGCATTGGGGAGGACGACGTACCCGTGGCACTGGCACAAGAGCTCGGCTAGCTCGCTGCACGCTGTCGGGTAGTCCCATGGCCGCGACAGCCGGCCGCTATCACCATCTCGGCTGAACAGTAATGGCCACTGGACACCGGCTCGCGCATAGCTGGGCTATGCCCGTTTTGCGTGTCCCATAAGATTGCTCTCCTTTCATCGGAGGACACCTGATGCGAGCCAATCTCCAATAGTTCTTCCAATGGCAAGAAGAGTCTAGCTGCCGGCCAGCAGCGGAGCATATCGACGACGAAGGGTGGCCGCCATTGATATATGTGCCGTACGACACCGATTCGGTGTCTGCGCTGCCATCCATAGTGATGCATGCGGCCCTTCACTCCTTCATGCCAACTACGCAATCCAGTTTCTACTTGGCACCGCCATCGATGTAGATCATGTACGACGACCTCTCCGGTGAAAAAATATTGGTCTGGCTGAGTTTGCGTTGCAAGATGGCAAAGGGATACGGAGTCACAACTGAGTCACCAGTGTACTGTATTCCTATTTTTCTTTTGACAGAGAAAGCAGACACGTGAGGCGCAACAGGGATAATAACCGTTAGATGACTAAAAGAATGGTTGGTCGCACGGATCATCGCACCAAGGTGGCGCAGGCAAGTCGGTGCGATTATCCGTGCGACCTTTCCCTCGATTCTGGATCGTACGGCTACTAGTAGTTTTTTCATCCCGCGAGTAAATAAAAACGAAAAGAGTCCCATATTTCATTCTTTTTCCCGTACATGTTCCGTATGTCCTCTCGATTCTAAGCGCCCCCAATCTCCATGGCAGAAACCTCACGCCGTCCCCATCTACTTCCTCGTCGAAGGTTGCATCTGATGAAAAATATAGGTTGTGCTTGTGGGGCGGCATTACGGGCCACGATGGACACCGAACACGGTCCTAGAGGCGTTGGACCGACGGCCGTGGCGACGAAACTGGAGGGCGGAACTGCGAACCCGACCATTCCTCTGCCGCAGAGGCCTCTTTGGGGACTCAAGATGCAGATTCCGTGTGAGGTGGAGCTAGTGGCCGCTCGCCGTTGGCCGAGAAAAGCACGTCTGAGTGCATGATCCCGTAGAGCTAAGTAAAATTCAGGCGGCGGAGGCGATTAGAAACGTCCTGGCGATGAAGGTCGTGCGGCATTGGGGAGGACGGCATACCCGTGGCACTGGCACAAGAGCTCGGCCAGCTCGCTGCATGCTGTCGGGTAGTCCCATGGCCGCGACAGCCGGCCGCTATCCCCATCTCGGCTGAACAGTGATGGCCACCGGCTCGCGCGTAGTTAGGCTATGCCCGTTTTGCGTGTCCCATAAGATTGCTCTCCTTTCATCGAAGGACACCTGATGCGAGCCAATCTCCAATAGTTCTTCCAATGGCAAGAAGAGTCTAGCTTGATCCGGCCAGCAGCGGAGCATATTGACGACGAAGGGTGGCCGCCATTGATATCTGTACCGTACGACACCGATTCAGTGTCCGCGTTGCCATCCACGGTGATGCCTGCGGCCCTTCACTCCTTCATGCCAACTACGCAATCCAGTTTCTACTTGGCACCGTCATCGATGTAGATCATGTACGACGACCTCTCCGATGAGAAAATATTGGTCTGGCTGAGTTTGCGATGCAAGATGGCAAAGGGATACGGAGTCACAACTGAGTCACCACTGTACTGTATTTCTATTTTACTTTTGACGGAGAAAGCAGAGACGCGAGGCGCAACAGGGATAATAACGGTTAGATGACTAAAAGAATGGTTAGTCGCACGGATCGTCGCACCGAGGGGGCGCAGGCAAGCCGCGTCCCGAGCCCAGCGCCCTTGATCCCCTTTCCACCGCCATTGTCGCCGGGCAGCTGAGGCGAGTCCTCATGCCTCTGAACTCCGCCCAGCAGATGCTCCTCCTCTTCTTCCATCGATCAAGTGTCGTGGACCCTTCTATCTGCAGCCAAACCGCCAGGGCCACGACCACGAGAGCAGAGCGGAGGATTAGCTTTTCCCCATCGAATCGTTCTCGTCGTCCTCCACGTGAATTCCAGTCGAATCTCCGCCAGATAATGAATCGATCCGCCTATGCACAGATTTCTTTTCTTGAATATTTTTTCCTGAGGAATCAATTTGGGCGGATCTGGACTATAGTTTGCCGAGCTTGATGATGTTTGGTCGTTTCCTTGATTCGATCCTGCTTGTTCCGGCTAATCCATTTAGTACACATGTCTAATGGTTTCGATGGATTGGGAATATCCAAAGGGTGGGGAATCGCTGATTTCCTGGGAAGCTTGCTTATTCCTTGCGGTACCGAATTATTGGAAATAGTCATCGACCTACATATTGGCGTACTAAAATTTTGTTGACCCATAAAGCTTCACGTTGATATGCAATGCTGCCTAGGAGAAAGACAGAAAGTATATAATTCTATTAGTTTTATACTCCTACATATATTCTACTACTTAGTCTTTTTTATGGGTGATATACCATCAGTTTTTAACCATTTCTTATTTTTGTGAAATTATATAAGGTTTTTCTACGCAGATAAATTTTAAGATTGTTTTAACAATTATATGACAGAAAATGATGTCCAAATAGTGTGTGCACATACACAAGAGCTCAACCACAACTTTCTCAGGTTTTATTAATTCATGTCGAATAGTTTTCTAAAAGCTCGAGTTATCGATTGTACTTTCCTTTTTAGCACAAAAACACAATATGGCAAAGTTTTCAAAAAATGTTATATCAGGAAAATATATCATTTCGGTTAATCCATCTTCTTAAGCTATACAAATGCAGGGTGACACAGAGAACTCTTCTAGGTGTTATGTTTGGTCTTGTATCAGTTGTCATATGGTATGTTCATTGGTTGGTTGTTGCGCTTCTCTGCTCTTTTTCAATTCAAAGCCTAATAGTTTGTCCGCATTATAGTGCTTCTCAAAAATTTGTTGGAAGTGAAGGATCGGAGAAGGTTGATGTCCAAAAACTGTTTTTCTTTCTCGGACTTTTCATGTTGCCCGTTGTACTATAGTTTTGGAACACAATGTATTAAATCTAGCTTTTCGCATCACCTAATTTTATTTTCAGGTCATTTTGATTCGGTTATATGATACCTATATTTATTTCTTAACCATAATATTTTCTACATGCTCAGATATAGTAGACTCAAAAGCATAATTTGGTCTCGTCGTCGTGCCTTCCTACCAAATTTCATCATGACACTGTATTAGGGCTAAAAAATCATATTCATGGAAACTCCTTGTATTCAGGGTAAAACAATTATTTTGTTCACGATTGAAATTAAACTGTTAAATAGTTAGATTTTTAGGTAAACTTTTTTGTTACCCAAATGTAATAGTTCAAAAAAAATCATATTCATGGCAATGTCGTTTATTACTGGCTACGGAAGTGATATAGTTGACTTTCTACCGGCGCCAATACATGTCGACATCTATTTGACGTTGCTTTAGGATGCGAGCACTGTTCTCAGGTATGTTGGCCGGTATTGATTATCATTTAGATAAATGGGGGAGCTTAAGAGAATAACCTCTTCTCCTTCATAGATACAACTTGTCTCTTCACAAACGCAATTTCTCACATCCGCCATGGCTTCCAGAAGTTCGTCACTCCTCCCTCCACCTTCCCATCTTCTGTCACCCGAGATCGGCCAACAAATCAACCGATGTTCTGAAACTGTTGAACGAGTTGGTCTGAAATTGCATCATGAAAATTTTAATCACAAAACCTTATGAAACAGTTGAAATTGTTGAATAGAGTTGGTCTTGTGGTTCCGGTTCTTCTTATGTGGTAGTTTCAATTGTTTCAAACATGTATTAGTGGTTGAAACAATTGAACCAACACTTAAGAAGAACCGGAACCACAAGAGCAAGTTTCATTTAATTGAAACCAACATTTAAGAAGAACCGAAACCACAAGAGCAAGTTTCATTTAATTGAAACCACAAAATCATGGTTGAAAAATTGAAACCACCAGTTGAAACATCTCAAACCAATAAAACATATTTGAAACTTTTCAAACCACTAATACATGTTTGAAACAATTTAAACCACCACATAAGAACCGGAACCCCAAGACCAAATTTCATTTAACTGAAACCAGAAAATCATGTTTGAAACAATTGAAACAACCACTTCAAGCATTTTAAACCACTAAAACATGTTTAAAACATTTCAGGGCACTAATACATGTTCGAAACAATTGAAACCACCACATAGGAAGAACCGAAACCATAAGACTAAGTTTCATTTAATTGAACAACAAAACCATGTTTGAAACAATTGAAACCACCACTTCAAACATTTGAAACTACTAAAACATAACATTTGAAACCAGTAATACATTTTTGGAACAATTGAAACCATCACATAAGAAAACCGGAACCCCAACACCAAGTTTCAATTGTTTAAAACATGCCGGTGTGGTTTCAATTTAATGAAACATGGTCTTGTGGTTGCATTTGTTCTTCGGTGTTGGTTTCAATTTTTTCAAGCATGTTTACTTGATCCACCCGTTTCATACATGTTTGGTGTTATTTCTATTGTTTCATTTGGGTTTGATGTGATTTCAGTTGTATCATAAAGGTTTGGTGGTTCCACCTGATTCAAAACCAAAATCATGGTTTCATAAAGCTTTTGGTGTGTTTCAGTTCGTCCATAATGGATCGATGTGGTTTCAATTGGCTCATAAACATTTCAATATAGTTTGAAAATGGGTGGTATTGTTACACTTGCTATGAGATGTTTCCAAACAGTCTGAAAAATGGGTGGAGCATGTTTCATTTATTTCCAATTTACCATATAAAAATTTGATTTGGTTTCAATTGTTTTATAAAGGTTTCGTGGTTCCACCTGTTTCATAAATGCTTAATATGGTTTCAATTGTTTCGTAAATGTTTGGTGGTTCTACCTGCTTCAGAAAGGATTGATGTAGTTTCAATTATTTCATGATGGTTAGGTGTGGTTTCAATTGTTTCATATATGCTTGATGTGCTTTCAGTTATTTAATAAAGGTTTGGTGGTTTCGCTAGTTTCATAAAGGCTTGATGTTGTTTTAATTATTTCATAAAAGGTTTGATGGGGTTCAATTATTTCAAAAAGGTCTAATGTTATTTCAATTGTTTCGTAAAGATTTGATGTAGTTTCAATTATTTTATAAATGCATGATGTAGTTTTGATTGTTTAACAAAGGTTTGGATTGGTTCGAAAGACATATACAAGCTATGTTGCCACTTGCCACCATATGCTAACACATCCTTCATAGTGGTTTCACAAAATCTCCACGCATATTTCAAAATTGTTTTAGAAAAAGTTCCATCAATGCCTCGAGCGTTTTATAGAGGTTTAACAAAAAGATCGTTGGTTTGAACATACTTCAATTAAGTTCCACCGAGGCTCCTCTTATTTCACATTATTTTAAAGAGGTATTGATAAATTATCATTTTTTACACGAACGCAAATTAGATCCACTAAAATCCTGTTAGTTCTAAGTATAAGTAGCTATATCGTAATTACTTTTGCTCCTCTTCTTCCAGTTTTACAAATTTAATTTATGATTAACTATGTACTGATTTTTGTTTGAATCTTGTCCTGGAAATGAACCAAACGCAATGTTCCGAGAAGGTTCCCCGGCCGAGATGGGCGGCAGTTGGCAAGGTTTGTTCGCCGCGCAAGTTGGTGATTGGAGCGCTAGAAAGAGCGATGCATAGGGCCTGGGGGCTGCATGGTTCAGCTCAGTTCAAGGATATTGGTGATAATATGTTCGTGGTTCGATTTTCCTCTGAGGGAGATTGAAGGCACGCTATGAAAAGAGGCCCGTGGCAGTTCGACTTCAGTGTGCTCCTGTTAAAGGAGTTTGATGGTCGGGTCAGGCTGTCCGAGATGGTGTTCAACGAGATGGAGATTTGGATTCATGTGCTTGATCTGCCGATGGACATGATGAACAAGGCGTATGGGGAGTTGATTGGGGGGTGGGTTGGCAGATTCATTTGTATTGACGTTGACGAGGAAGGGATGGCTTGGGGAGAGGATTTGAGAATTAGGGTTGCTGTCAAAGTTGATCAACCGCTTCCACGTGGTGTTAACCTGAAGGATTTTGAGGATGAAGAGGGGGAAACTAAAGAGGAAAAGAAGAAGAAAAGCACGTGGTTTGACATCACCTATGAGAAGGTACCGCATTTTTGTTTCGACTGCGGGCGGCTTGTTCACCCTGCCGATGGTTGTCCTGCATCGATTAACGGAGAGGTTTTGGAGAATAAGCAATGGGGGAGTGGCTGCGTGCTGCCCCAAGCAGGAGCATGAAGCCACCGTCGCCGGGACGCCCATCCATATCGGCTAATAGCTTTAGCAGCCGATCCTCCGGGGGAGAGAACAGATTCAGTGGTGGAGTCTCTATTCGCGATATCCCTCCACGAAGAGTTGCTGCAAGAGATGCCTCCCTTTCTGGTTCGTCTCGCAGTGGCGCTGATGTACCTAGAAAGGAGAGACGTGAGGTGTTGAGTCCTGAGAAGCACCACGGGGTGCAAGAGCGGGTGCAAAAAGGCAAGGCGAAGCTCGAGGGTGTTATCCTGAGGAAGAACAAACAAGGTACTGGTACCTATACGAGGAGGCCACGCAGGGAGCAGTCTTCGGCACGTGATCGTAGGCTGGGCCACCGGGCCAGAACAACAGAAAGAGGGGGTCTAAGCAGATGTGGCTCCCTGTGAATGTTCAAGTGGTTGGCGAGTTGGAGACGGAGGCTGTGGGGAAGAAACAACGTATCGGGTCCATGTTCGACAGAATTGAGGACCTAAAATATATCTCGGTGGACCCTGCTGACCAGGGCCGCCTAGATCAATGAATATCCTCAGCCTCAACTGTCGTGGTTTGGGGTTGGACCCGGCAGTAGGCGAACTGCGAGACCTGGCACGGTCTTACAATCCAGCGGTGGTTTTTTTGTGTGAGACAAAGATGAAAGCCCGGGCGATGGATAAGATTAAATGGAGTCTGGGGTTTCGGAATGGTGTGGCGGTGGACTGTGTTGGGAGAAATGGTGGTTTAGCGCTATGGTGGAGTGATGGCGTTGACATGTCCGTCCGGCCGTGGTGTCAACATTACATTGATGCTGAAATCTGCTTTGAGGGCATGACGTGGAGGTTCACTGGCTTCTACGGTGAGCCACGTACGGAACTGCGGCACATGTCATGGGAGAAGGTCAGATACCTACGGGCGCAAGATGATTTACCTTGGCTCTGTGCTGGGGACTTCAACGAGGTGCTGGCTAGAGAGGAGCAGAGGGGTGGGAACTCGAGGAATGAAGCAAACATGGTAGCGTTCCGTGAATGTTTATTAGACTGTGGGATGAACGATCTAGGATTTAAAGGGTATCCATTCACATGGGATAATAGGCGCGATGGGGAGGATAATATCCAGGTACGCCTGGACAGAGGAACGGCGACGGCGTCTTTCCTTGATTTGCTTCCGGGCACTCATGTTGAGCATATTCCAACTGAAGAATCTGACCATGCGGCGCTGCTTATCCGGGTGATTGACAACAGTGTCAGTCTGTCCACGAGATCGCCTAGGAGCTTCTCCTTTGAGGAGATGTGGACGACACATGCAGAGTATGAGGAGATGATTAAAGTTGCATGGGAGAAGGATGGGCTGGTGGCCCCTGGCATTGGTGGCTTTTGGAGAAAGCTACATGAAATGACAAGTGTTATGCAACGTTGGAGCTTTGAGGTTTTTGGTTCCGTTCGTGCTGAAATTAAATCCCTTCGGGGCAAGCTGGAGGCGGCATGGGCCGCGGCACTTTGTTCGGGTTCCTCACTGGAGGTTTGCGACATTGAGCATAAGATGCATGAGATTTTTTAGCGCGAGGAGATAATGTATAAACAACGATCGTGACAGGAATGGCTTAAAGCCGGGGATTGCAACACCCGGTTTTTTCAGAATCGTGCGTCTCACCGGAGACGGAAAAATATGGTTCGTGGTTTGCGTCGCGAGGATGGCTCTTTGTGTACGACTAATGAGGAAATGAGTGATCGGGCACTGGCCTTTTATCATTCATTGTACACCACTAAAGGTTCGGTCCATTCCGACCGCATCCTCCCTTTAATTGAGCCCTTGGTTACTGTATCTATGAATGAACAACTCACTGGAGTTTTTTCTGATTCTGAAATTGAATTCGCCCTATTTCAAATGGGACCAACCAATGCTCCCGGGATAGATGGTCTTCCGGCTCTTTTTTATCAAAGACACTGGTCTTTCCTTAAATCTTTTGTTTGCAGGGCTGTGAGAGACTTCCTGGAGGGAAAGGATTGTCCTGAGGATTTCAATGACACAATTCTAGTCCTTATCCCAAAGGTGAATATGCCTGAGTTGCTCACTCAATTCCGACCAATCAGTTCTGCAACGTCCTATATAAGATTGCTTCCAAGGTTCTTGCAAATAGGCTGAAGTTGATCCTCCCAATTATGATCTCGGAGGAACAGAGCGCATTTGTCCCAGGACGGCTCATTACGGACAATGTTCTGATCGCTTATGAATGTGTGCATGCTATTCGGAAAAGAAAGAGGAAGAAGCCCCTTTGCACGGTCAAGCTTGACATGATGAAGTCCTACGACAGGGTTGAGTGGTCCTTTCTCGAGCAAATGATGTTAAGGATGGGGTTTTGTCAGAGATGGGTGGATATGGTTATGCGTGGAGTCCGTTCTGCGAGATTCTCGGTCAAGCTCAATGGTCAGATTTCAGATCGATTCCTTCCTACCAGGGGACTGCGGCAAGGGGACCCCATCTCCCCTTACCTCTTTCTATTTTGTGTGGAAGGTTTCTCGGCGCTGCTTCGTCAAGCTCAAGTTCAAAGAGAGATTGGTGGTGTCTCATTTGGGTCGGCTGGACCTACCATCACGCACCTCCTATTTGCCAATGACAGCGTCGTGTTTTTGGAGGCTAGTCAAGAGAGCTTGGCAGCGCTTCGCAGAATCTTGCAGGACTATGAGGTTGCCTCAGGCCAACGGGTTAATTTGCAGAAGTCGTCTGTGTTTTTTGGCAAGGGCTGCTCGGAGGGGACTCGTCAGCAGCTTATGGAGATCATTGCTGTGGGATGTGAGGCGCTCTCAGAGAAGTATCTCGGCCTTCCAATGGTGGTGGGCCGGTCCAAGGATGGGGCATTTAAATATCTCCCGAAGCGTTCTTGGGGAAAAGTTCAAGGGTGGAAGGGGCAGGGTCTTTCAATGGAGGGGAAGGAGACCCTTGTTAAGTCTGTGCTACAGGCTGTCCCGACATACCCAATGGGGTGCTTCAGGCTGTCCAATAGAATGTGCTACAATCTTCAGTCAATCGCTTCTTGCTTCTGGTGGGGAGCTAAGGACGGCCAGCGCAAAGTGCATTGGATTAGCTAGGATAGGATGTGTGTGCCTAAGAGGAGGGGGCATGGGTTTCAGAAGTTACACGGATTTTAACCAGGCTCTGCTAGCGAAACAGGCGTGGAGAGTTCACACAAACCCGGACTCTCTTTGGTCTCGCGTTCTCCGTGCAAGATATTTCAAGGAGAGGGATTTTTTACGGCAAATTGTCCTAAGGCTGCCTCGTTTACTTGGAGAAGTATTTTGCATGGTAGAGAGCTTCTCAAGGAGGGCTTGATTTGGAGAGTGGGTGACGGGGAGAAGATTGATGTCTGGAACCACAATTGGATTCCACGAGCAAGTCTTAAACGCCCACTGGGGCATAGACCGAATAAAACTGTGAGCAAAGTTAAAGAGCTTCTTCTCCCAAATGGTCAGGGATGGAACGTGTCAAAGTTACATGAGCTTTTTTATGAGGGTGACGTTGAAGACATCCTGAAGATACCCGTAGGTTGTGCTGGCACCGGAGACTACTCTGCATGGAACTACAACAAGAACGGGTTATTCACTGTCAAGTCGGCGTACCATCTGAGGAAGCAAGTGAAACAAAATCTGCAGGGGCGTGTGGGTTCGTCATCTTCTTGTGATGAGCATAAAGGTTGGCTTTGCCTATGGGCAGCGAACGTCCCGGGGAAAGCTAAAATACATGTCTGGAGGCTCATTAAAAATGGGTTGGCTGTTGGTGATGAGCTGCAGCGGAGAATATCAAGTTGGGTGTGCTCTGTGTGGTGTGCAACCGACCGGAGTCACTGTTGCACCGCTTCTGGCGATGCCCCCACTCCATAAAATTCTAGGAGGTGCTAAGGGAGCTCACTGGAGCGCAGCTGCAGGCACCTCCGAATGACATCTGCTCTCGCCCTGACCTGCATGGCTGGCTACTTGATTGGTTAGGTAGATTGAATGATAAGGAAGTGGCATTGGCGATCATGGTCGTGTACCAAATTTGGCTAGCCAGGAATGAAGCCCGTGAAGAGACTCAGGTCGTCGATCCTTGTGGACTCGCTCGGAGGGTCGTTCACCTTGTCGACGAATGGGCGTTAAACCCCCTGTAGCACCAAAAGACCCAAGCCCGGAGGAGCACTGGCAAGCTCCGGAGGAGGGATGGCATAAGGCTAATGCGGATGGCTCTTTCTTTCCGTCCTCGGGTCAAGGAGGTTGTGGTGTGATTTTGCGGAATCACCATGGCGGGTTTGTGGCAGCGGCCAGCCATTTTTTGCCCTCCATCGCCGACCCGGAAGGTGCGGAGTTGTTCGCTTGCAAGCATGCTCTCGATCTGGCTAAGGACAAGGGTATTGCGAAGATTTGTCTGGAGACGGACTGTTTGGGTGTTGTGTCGAAGCTGAAGGGCAAGGAGCTGGATCGATCGGTTTATGGACCGGTTGTGGAGGAGATCAAGCAAATGTTGAAGGCCTTCGGTGATCATTCGATCATGCATGTGCGTCGTTCTGGTAATAAAGTGGCGCACTTTCTAGCGAAATTAGGCTGTGGAAATAATGTTTGTAACACCTGGTTAGAGTACCCACCAGAGACTATTGTGAACTTGTTGGCACCTGAGTGTGTGATATGAATGCAGCCATTTAATCTCAAAAAAAAAACATCAATAAGAATTTCAGATAAAAATAACCCCAACCTAACACATTAAGATCAAAATAACCCCAAATGCTATACAAGAACTTGCATTTGCACAAAAGGAATAATCACATGTGTGTAACCTTGGCCAGATTTTGAGAACCGGTCAGTTCTAGTGGATTCTCCGGCACATGGTTGTAGTAATTCATCACAAGGATCTATGCCCAGGCACCCAAAATTCAAGATTCAGCATTCAGCGACACTACAATCATCTGTTGGAGATAGAGTGCGGTCCAACTTTCAGGAGAAATACAAATTCACACAAAAGATCATCAGCTCATAACTTACAATGGTTCCCCTGGCTAGCTATTAACTTATGGAAAACGCTAGACGTCCCCCGGACGATGGGGCTTCCCATCGTCCTCCTCCCCCGCACGCCACGTGTCCCTTCAAATCCCGCTTTTGCTGCAAAACGCGCCATTTTTGCTACATATGTTCCCGCTTTTGCTTTCGAAGCAAAAAACGGTCCGTTTTAGAAATAGAACGTCTCGCCGGAGACCTCGCCGAAAACAATGCAGCAAAAAAATTGTACTAATGTAGCAAAACCGATTTCGCCGGAAACATCATCGGAAAAAACTCGTCGTTGACTCTTGCCGGAGACCTTGTAGCAAAAGTTGACACTGTTATAGCAAAACCACAATATGGTTGTAGCAAAAAAGTTCTTCTAATATAGCAAAAAACCTACTTCGCCGGAGACATTGCCAGAAAAACTCTCGCCGGAGACATTGTAGCAAACACGTTGCGCAAATTAGCAAAACCACAAAACGATGGTAGCAAACAAAATGTGCTAATGTAGCAAAAATCGACTTCGCCGGAGACTTTTACCGGGAGACCTCGCCGAAAAACATTGTAGCAAACGTTCCGGGGCAAGGAGCACGGACCACCTGAGGTCCATGGAGCCGGCCATGGTTGTGAGGCCCGGAGGAAGCAGGGTGCTGCACACCGGCGTGTGTGGGTGGGATCCTATGGAAGTGTGGTGGCGGCGAAGTCCAGCACGGCGACGGATTCTGACGCGGGGTCGAAGGAATGGGAGCCAGGCCAGGTGAGAGGGGCGTCGTCCAGGAGGTCTCCCCGCCGGCGACGCAGCACAGGAGGACGCAGCCTCGGGCCTGGGGATTGCATCGAAGAGATAAGATAGAAAGGGAAGAATAAAGGGACACGTGTGGGTGGGTCTATGTGCCACATGTCGCGAGTGCGAACAGGACGATGTGATCGTCGGGGTGATTACCATCATTTCCCTTAACTTATTCAGGTTTGCTCCCGCATTATCGGTGGTGTTCAAGCTCTACGGTATTGCCAGGACTAGCTGTTAATTTATTCAGGTTTGTACCAGTTAGGCTTTTCTTCTGAATTTTCTTCCAAAAAAAGCATGTTCGGGCATAAGGTTGAGCATTGCATGATAGAATGTTGGATCTGTTTTTCCTAACAAGAGAATGCGATGAGACTGGTATTTGCAGAAATTTTGCCAAAACAAATCTACAAATAACATCAATTCATGCTCAGATCTAAGGGGAAGTCATTGTGGCCTCATGGAACCAGGACCACAACATCTCCGAACAAAGACGACCAGATTTATTGTCGTGAGCCTGTACTTATTCTTGAACATCCAAATCTGTTCGTGCGATTCCTGATTATCCCTACATTTTAGAAGAAACGATCAAAAAAATTCATGGTGAACATCATGTACATGTTTTTCTGAAATCAAGAACATGTATTGAGAAATAGATCTCTCAATCAAATCGATTTCAGAAAAAAAAACAGCAGAGTGAAAATAAAATCGAAAGATCTGAAGACGAGGCGGCGTTAGCGAGGCAGGGCTGGACGACCAGTAGCGTGCAGAGGAGGACCCGTCGGTGCTGCTCTCCTACTCGATGGAGGGCATGAGCGTGCCCGCGCTCCGGCCGTCCCGCGCGCCGCCCGCTGGCCGCGCGCTGGAGCTCGCCGCCCGCGCTCGCGCCGTCCGCTGGCCACGCTCCGGACGCCGACGCGCCGGCTGCCGCTCGCGCTCGCGGGGCACCACAGCGCCGCTGTGCTCCGGCCGCTCGCGCACCGTCAGCCACCACGCTTGCCCAGGAGATCACCAGCGACCCGACATGCTCAAGATCTGATGAGCGAGAGGAGAAAACTCGGGAAAGGAAACGAGAGAGATGTCACGCGTGGCGTCAGTGGAGAGATATTTTCCAGGGGCGTGGGGTCCACCAGGGGTGCGCGGTTGACAGAGCAAACGGAGCCAGAAAACGGCTGCCCGAATCGCCATGATTGTGTGGTGTCGGCTACGTAGAAAGAAGTTTTTTCCACAGGGCGATACTAACCTGCATTTTTTGAGGACTAAGAAACCAAATTGTTACCAAGAAAAACACAAAATTTCGATGTGGACCGTCGAGTATCGGGGCAACCAGCCCAGTCTACATCAGGGTAAGCTGTCAACGAGGTATGAGAGGATTTGTTTATATGAAGACCTAAATCTAATGTGCCTTTGAGATACCAAAGAATATGTTTGACATGGTTGAAGTGAGGAACACGAGGATCATGCATGTAAAGGCAAGCTTGTTGGACAGAAAAATAAATTTCAGGACGAGTAAGAGTAAGATATTGAAGGGCGCCGGTAAGACTACGATAAAGAGAAGGATCAGAAAAGGGATCACCATCAGCAGAAAGTTTTGAACCTGTATCAGCAGGAGTATGAGACGGTTGACAATCAAACATACCAGCACGAGAAAGAAGATCTAGGGTGTATTGACATTGAGATAAAAAAAAGACCAGATGAGTCATGGATGACAACAATACCTAAGAAGTGATGAAGAAGACCTAGATCGGACATAGAAAATTCGTTGTGAAGAAGAGAGCTAATATGATCTAAAAAGTGTTGTGAGGAAGCTATGAGAATAATATCATCAACATAGAGAAGTAGATAAGCGGTGTCGGTATTATGATGAAAGGTGAAGAGAGAAGTGTCAGAACGAGAAGGAGTAAAGCCAATTGTTTGAGCATAAGTAGAAAAACGTTGAAACCAAGACCGTGGTGCTTGTTTTAGACCATAGAGAGATTTTTGAAGAAGACAAACATGATTAGAATAAGAGGAATTTTCGAAGCCAAAAGGTTGTTGACAATAAACTGTTTCTTGAAGAGAGCTATGGAGAAAAGTGTTTTTGACATCGAGTTGATGGATGGGACAAAAAGAAGAAACGACGATGCTAAGAATAATACGAATAATGCCGGGTTTGACAACTGGAGAGAAAGTCTCATCATAACCGATGTCGTGTTGCTGAGAGTAACCGTGGCATACCCATCGAGATTTATAACGTGCAAGACTTCTATCGGAATTAAATTTGTGTCGAAAAACCCATTTGTCGGAAACTATATTAGTGTTTGATGGACGAGGAACTAATTGCCATGTATTATTTTGAATGAGAGCATCATATTCATCTTTCATGGCTGCGGCCCAATTAGGATCTAGGAGAGCTGATTTGTAAGACTTGGGAATAGAGGAAGAAGACAGAGATGCAGAGTAGGAGTTAGGAAAACAAAGACAGTCGAAGACACGAACGTCAGAGTAGTTTGGGTGAGAAAGAAATAAAGAGCAGTAGGGTGTGGTTTGAGGATTAACTTTAGATGAATGTTAACTAGATATGTGGCCATGTGGAGAGCTTCAGCTCAGAAATTAGGAGGCATAGAAGATTGAATAAGAAGGGTGTGAGTGATGTCATTAAGAGTGCGAAGAGAACGCTCGGCCTTGCCGTTTTGAGGGGAGGTATAGGGACAGGAAAAACACAGAAGAATTCCATATTGGATAAAGAATTTTCGGTTTTTTAAAGTTGTCAAATTCACGACCATTATCACATTGAATAAATCTTATAGGAAGGAAAAAGTGGACAAAGACATAGCGCTGAAATTAAGAAAAATATTGTGAACATCGGATTTGTTTTGTAAGGGAAAGGTCCAAACATAGTGTGTAAAATCATCAAGAATAACAAGATAATACTTAAAACCAGAATCACTTTCTATTAGTGACGTCCATAGATCACAATGAAGTAACTTAAAAGGAAAAGTACTAGAAGATAGAGGGGAGCTAAAGGGGAGACGAACATGTTTGTCTAATTGACACGACTGACAAATAGAAGAATTATGAGAATCTCTATTACAAGGTATTGAAAATTCACAAAGAATAGTAGATAACACATTATTATTGGGATGGCCGAGACGTTGGTGTCATAGATCAACAGAGGCCACCATAGACGATGGAGGGGCAGCGGCCAGAACACCATGGAGGGAATACAAATCACCGGAACTATTGAACCGAGCGATTTCGGCCTTGGTCCGGTAATCCTTCACAGACAAACCAAAAGGGTCAAATTCAACAGAAACGTGATTGTCATTAGTGAATTGGCAAACACAAATTAGATTTTTAATTAGTGTAGGAGTTACAAGAACATCACAAAGAAGCAAATGTTTGATTGGGGATTGGATTTGGGCTTGACTGGCACAATAAATAGGAATAAATGATCTGTCACCGAGAGTAATAGATAGAAAAAGCAACAGTGTGCAAGAAGACATCAAATTACTTGATGCAGACATATGACTAGAAGCACTAGAATCAAAAATCCAATCCGTACCTGAGTTCCCTTGTGTAGCAAAGTTGTTCATGGTTTGTAGAAAAGTAGCTTGGTCCCATCTCGGAGTCTAAGTAGAGGTCGGTGTAGACATGGGAGCTGGCGGGTGTGGCGGCGTCGGTAGTAGGGCCGGTATCGGCGTATAGATAGAGCCACCATGATTGTAATGTGACATATTGTACTGCGGCATGTAGGGTGAGGTTGTAGCGCCATATGAAGCATAAGGAGCAATGATGTAGATCGTTGGCGCCTAGGCGGGGGCGGCATGGTACGTGGCCGTCGGCTATCGCGGTGTGAGGACGGGAGCACCGGTGTGAGGGCGAGCATCGGGCTTCCAGCCACCAGAGTAGGCAGGCGGGGCACCATAGGGCATCGGGGCAGACCAGGGCATATGCCACGCCTGGACTAGCCTGGTCCACGGATCAGGAGAAGGATGCTAGTTGGGGGCGGCGGTGATGCGGTCGGTGGTGTAGACGGTGGAGCTGGAGCCAAGGGCGGAGGAGGAGCAGGCGCCGTACGAAACTGTGGCGGTTTAGGATTTTTACCCCTGTAGTTGGGACTTGGACGCCAACCCGATGGTTGAGGAGGAGCCATTGGAGGAGGTGGCAGTGGTAGGGGTGGTGTAGGCGGTCGAGGAGCAGCAGTGAAGACCTGAGGACAGAAGTCCTTTTTGGTTTGGGCACGATCGGCCCATTCCAGCATCGAGCAAACCTCGGCGAAGGAGGGGCGCAGACGCATCATAGGGATGAAGGAGGCTTGTTTCTCGAACCGCTCGTTGAGGCCGACGAGAAGGACGTTGATGAGCTGCCGATTGTCGATCAGATCACCGAGTTCGCGGAGTTCATCCACGATCTCCTTAAGGCATTCGCAGTAGACGCTGGCGGGTGCATCACTTTGCACCGTGTTCCGAAGCTCGGTGTGGAGATTTTTGGCATGAGCGTCGATGTTGTCCTGGAAGAGCTGACGAAGGGCTGCCCATAGATCGGCAGCGGAGGCACCATCACGGTGTATGAGATTGAAGATTTCTATGGAGACTCGCATGTAGATCCATTGAATAATGGCGAGATCATCCTTGACCCATTGCGGATCATGAGGTTGAGGGCGAGCGTCGTCGGCGACGTGAGAGCGGAGGTTGCATCGCCCGAGGTGGACGTCGAAGAAGTGACGCCAATGGTAGTAGTTGTGAGCAGCGAGGTCTAGGGTTACAAGTATGTATGGGCTAATATCGGATATGGTATGGGTGAAGGAGATTGAAGGGGCTATTGGTGGAGGTAGAGATAGAGGTGGAGGGTGAAATTGATCGTATTGGCACCTAGAGGGGGGTGAATAGGTGCTACTCCAAATTTTAATACTTTTTCAATTTTAGGCTTAGTGCAAAGGGTAAATACTCTAGATAAACTATTAGGTGGAATTTTCCTATATGCAAACCTATCTACTAGCGAGTAAAGAGCGAGTGGAAGAGAAACGTGTAAACCGTAGTGAAGCACGCGGAGACACACGATTTGTTTGACCGCAGTTCCTTCCTTGTTAAAGGAAGTACGTCTGCGTTGGAGGGGTGGGCGATACTATGACCACCACGCCACAATAGGCCTCACCCCGTTCTCTGATGGATCCCGCCACCAAAGGCCTGATCCACCTTTCCACTATAGGTACCCTTCGAGGTGGATACCGACGCCTTTACACAACTAGCGGGGCAACAACTCCACAATCAACTTGGAGGCTCCCGAAATGACAACAAGCTGCCACAAGAATAAAGTTATCAAATACATCGAACAAGATCTAGGTATTGACAAGAATACTAGATCAGGGATTTCTCCAAGTGAATAGAGAGGAGTTGATGCGCTTGATTCGTGATGATGATGGTGATCCTCTCCTCCTTCAATTCCCCCAAAGATCAAAGCCTTCGGGTGGTTGAAGTGGGAGATCGAGAATGAGAGCTCTTACACAATGTCTGGTCAATTTCGAATGAATCAAGGAGTCAGAACGTTGGGGAAGAGGGGGTATTTATACCCCCTCCAAAACCAGCCGTTGGACACTTTGGGGGCCGGATTATCCGGTCCAAGTGAGGGACGGATTATCCGGCCTGGGGAAAACTCCGCCCCAGACTCACAATATCCGGCAGATAATCCGCCCCCCTATCAGCGCGTCGCGCCAAGCTTGCCCTTGATCAACTTCTGGGGGCCGGATTATCCGGTCCTATGTGAAGGCCGGATTATCTGGCCCGGGGAGGAAAAACCACCCTAGTTCGGATTTTCCGGGAGAAAAACCGACCGGATACCGAGCGACGCGCCTTGGCTCCCTTTGCTCAAAAACTGGTGGCAGGATTATCCGTCCCATGCGACAGCCGGATTATTCGGCCTAGGGAGGAAAAACCACCCCAGTTCGGATTTTCCGGGAGAAAATCCAACCGGATACCGAGCAATGCGCCATGGCTCCCTTTGCTCAATGAGGTAGCCCGGATTATCCGCCCCTTGGTGGGGCGGATAATCCGGCCCCCCTCAAAGCTTCCTGCACACTTAGCATACATGAATAATCTCCACAGTATTGTTATCTAACACACAAAACATAGGAAAACATGAAATGTTCTGTCAATCTCCCCCTTTTTGGTGTTAGATGACAATACCAGGATTTGCAGGAAAAAGTCACAAGACAAACAGCAATAACCATGGAAGAGACTCCCCCTCAATGTGTGCATATTAGAATTTTGCATTGGAATACAAATGCACACAAATAGGTGAATCTATTCCATAGACATATGAGCAACATAATCATACCACTGAGGTAGAGGGACGGCATCCTTGACATAGCCTCAATTATTACTGAGATAACCAATATAAGCGCCTTCCTTGATAAAGATTTCCAGCATAATAGGATATGAATAGATGGATCCATGAGCATAATCCATGAGATGAAATCCATAAGCATAATCCAGACAACCACTGACATAGAGTCTCAAACAAACCACAAACCACAAATTTAAAGTTCAACGCTAAATGGGCATAAGCAAGAAAACGACAAATAGAAAAATGCAAGTGCTTATGCCCAACCCATGCAAATCCACGAATATCCTAATAGAACTACTTCTCCCCCTTTGGCATCGAGACACCAAAAAGGAAGAAGAGCGATGCTAGGGCCCCACGGGATCACTCGTAGTCCTCATCCTCGTCCTTGTCTTCGTCTTCATTCTTATTCTCATCCTCATCTTCAAGCTCCTCGGTGTCACCATCCTCATCCTCATCATCAGCAGCAGCCGCAGAGGGGAACAAGTGACGCTCCAGCTCTCCATAGTTCAACCCGGAGGAAGAGTTCAACCAATTATGGTGTGGGAGGTGTAGGAGCCAGAGGGTCACCCGAAGCACCGGACACATGGTGGAGAATGAGCTGCTGGGAGTGAGCCAACTCATGGCGCTCCTTGTACGCCTCATACTGACCCTTGCGCGTGTTCACTCCCATGCAAAGTATGTTACGCTGAAACCAGTTCAGCTGCTTGATCTCACGGCAACGGGAGGCACTGGGGGCCTACGAGCATCCCACATGAGGCCCTCGGGAGCAGAGGAGGGGTGAGAGGTCTTCCGAACCTTGGTGTAGATCTTCTTGGCCTTATGCACCGAATCAATGTGGAACTCCTCAAAAGGAAGCAGGTGCCTTATGAGCATCATAATGTAGGGTGCATAGGGGACGGACAGATGGTTGAACATAGCATCAGTCAATTCATGGTAAATGAAGTCCATGACATCCAACCTATACTGCACCGACTCGTCCTCGCACGAGGCAACCTCATGAGAAAATTGAAGTAGTTGAACAAGGTGACCACGGATGCTGTCATTGTTGCCCCCACTTGGAGTGATGGAGTCACGGAAGAGACCCACTAAGGCAACATAGATGGGAGCAAGGCCAGCCAGAGTGCCCACGGTGCCATTGTCCACAGTGCAAGGAGAGAGAGTTGCATCTTTGTTGGGCTTCAGCTGGGTGATGATGCGGTGGCCACTGGCTCTATCCCTGTTGCGGAAAGAGTATCCAAGAACATCAGAAAACACGTGAAAATCAGCAGTCATAGGCCTGTCATGAGTCATCCACTTCATAGTGCGACGCTCATCCCCACAAATAACCAAAGTGGAGAAGAACTGCTTCACCACCTCAGAGTCAAAAGAGCACTAGAGAGACATGAGATGGTGCAGCCCCATCCTCTCATCCACAAACATCGCATCCACAAGGTGGGCCTTCTCCAAAGCCTCAGCAAGGACCAGTGGGTGCATAGGCCTAATGTTCAGCTTGGCATACACATCTTCAAAGATACCTTTTTGTTCCGCACACCAAAAAAGAGTATCCCCTAGCTCATCATCACGGGGCAACTCAGTAAACAAGTCACGGTGACGGATGGAGGAATAGGTGACTGCATCCAAAGTCCTGTAGTTGATCTTGGGCTCCTTGCCCTTCCTCTTGGACACCCCCTTCCTAGTTCTCTTTGCTTGTTCAGCCATGCGCTTCTCTTCGTTCTTACTTCTCCTCAACTCAACTCCGTCCACTAAGTTACCCTGTCCGTCGTCTCAAAAGTATTTAGCGCGAGGGCGGCGCTTGTAGGTCTTGGGAACACTGGAACCACCTGTGAGGAGAGTAAGGGCGATAGCAAGGGGATAAGCATACACACAAGTCCAGGAGAGAGCATGGAAAAAGTAGTCAAAAAGTTCATAGGAAATATCTACTCAATGCATACTCCATAGTGAAACTGAACCAGAATTGAATCTGTCAGGCCGGATTATCCGGCCTGGCCAGGGGCGGATAATTCGGCCCTGGCAGAAAATTTCTATTCCACCTAGATTGAATGCAAAAAAAAGTAGATCGGGCCTAGAAACTGCAAGACTATGATTTCTATGCAAAAACACATCCTTCTAGACAGCGTTCCACCCAACAAGTAACACATCTAGCCAAAGATGGAGAGAGAGGGAGTTACCCTCACTCATTGGAGGAATAACGCGGAGGAGAAGGTACCCGGAGGCACGGAGAAAAAGATCCGAGGAGGCCCAGAAAATCCGGTGGCCGAAGAGGCTCCAGGGAGGGTGGGGGATGGCAGACGGTGGCTGAGGAGGAGGAGAGGGTTGGGGGAGAAGTGCTGCTCGTTTTGAGCTCTCCCCCGATCCCTGCCCTTTAAGACGAAATCAGCCAGGGATGGATTATCCGGCCAACACTTGGGCCGGATTATCCGGCCTCAAATCTGGAATTCTGTTAAACACAGAATCAGGCCCACGCGTCCCCAAACAACACCCCCAGAAGGTGTACAAGGGACTTGTGTGCAAGAATAGATGGCTTAGGGGTAGGGAAAGGCTTAGGATTAAGATAACCAAACTTAGATGGTACTAGACACTCAAAATTGCAAGATCCAACTCAAATAAAAGCCAAGATTGAGTGTGATTCCCATAAGAACATGAGAGAGCAAAAACAACCCAAAAGATCCAATTATCCTCAAGGGAGAGGGCGGTGGCCGAAGCCACCTTGTTGGAGTGTATGGTGTGACACCGCGAAGATATATCTTGGGTTCACGATCAATACTCATCAATAAGCTCACATATCACAAAATGATATTAAGAGAAATGATTTATCTTGCTTTTGGCATTATGGGGGGAGGGTTAGCCCAATGAGTTAGGACCACACTCCCCCTATATCCATGCCCACACCTAGACCAAAGTAGGATTGAGATGTACAAGTGAGTGCATGGGAAATCAAGACAAGCTCCTGGAATCAATGATATTTAGCTCATTCCTCAAGTAGCAGAATCTTGCTTCATCAAGTGGCTTTGTAAAAATATCCGCAAGTTGGTTCTTCGTGCTCACAAAGGATAGATCAATATCGCCTCGAGCAACATGATCTCGAATAAAATGATTCCGAATCTCAATATGCTTCGTCCTTGTGTGCTGAACTGGATTGTACGCAATTTTGATTGCACTTTCATTATCACATAAAAGAGGCACTTTGTCACAATTGACACTGTATTCCTTTAAAGTTTGCCTCATCCACAATAATTGAGTGCAAGCGCTGGCAGCAGCAACATATTCAGCTTCAGCGGTGGAGAGAGATATACAATTCTGCTTTTTAGATGACCAACACACAAGAGATCTTCCCAAGAATTGACAAGCTCCAGAAGTGGATTTCCAATCATCCTTATCACTAGCCCAATCTGAGTCAGTGTAACCACATAAAGAGAAATTGGAGCCCTTGGGATACTAGAGACCAAAGTTAGGGGAATGAACCAAATATCGAAAGATCCTCATGACCGCCACTAAGTGGCTTTCTTTAGGAGCTGCTTGATACCTTGCACACACTCCCACACTCAACACGATATCAGGTCTAGATGTGCAGAGGTAAAGAAGAGAGCCGATCATGGACCGGTATACCTTTTGGTCCACATCTTTACCATGTGTGTTAAGTTCAAGATGACATTTTGTTTGCATCGGAGTGGTGACACCATTTAGATCCATCATCTTGAATCTCTTGAGCATGTCTTGGATGTACTTTGCTTGATTAATAAAAGTTCCTTCTCTAAGTTGCTTGATCTCGAATCCAGGAAAGAACCGTAATTCCCCCATCATAGACATCTCAAACCTGTCAGTCATAAGCTTTAAAAATTCATCATTAAAAGCTTTATTAGTAGAACCAAAGATGATATCGTCTACATAAAGTTGGCATACAAAGAGCTCCCCCTTAACCTTCTTAGTAAAAAGAGTGGGATCGATTTGCCCAACTTCGAAGCCACGATCTAACAGAATCTCTTTAAGGTGCTCATACCATGCACGTGGGGCTTGTTTAAGGCCATAGAGTGCCTTATCGAGTTTGTAGACATGGTTCAGAAAGTTAGGATCCTCAAAACCCGGGGGTTGCTTTACATATACCAACTCATGTAGAGGACCATTAAGGAAGGCACTCTTGACGTCCATTTGCTGCAACTTAAAATTGTTATGGGCAACATAAGCAAGAAGGATACGGATGGACTCAAGGCAAGCTACTGGAGCATAGGTCTCACCGAAGTCAATGCCCTCAACTTGGGAGTAACCTTGTGCCACAAGTCTTGCCTTGTTCCTCACAACAATGCCATTCTCATCTTGCTTGTTTTTAAATATCCACTTGCTGCCGATAACATTGCGGCAATCTTTGGGTTTCTCCACGAGTTTCCAGACTTTGTTGCGCTCGAAATTATTCAATTCTTCATGCATAGCAATAACCCAGTCTGGATCTTCAAGAGCTTCAAAGACCTTCTTAGGTTCCACCATTGAGATATGAGCTTGATGCTCACCAAAGCTGGCCAATTCTCTTCTTGTAGAAACCCTTCGTCGAAGATCACCAACAACCTTGTCGAGGGTGTGACCCCTTAACTCAAGGTTTCGATCAGCTCGAGCCTTGCGACAAAGTTCATTAAGTTGGTTGTCTCTTGGAGGAGTAGTTTCATCACTTGAATCTTCAATGGAATCATTTACTCGACCTTGATTAGAAACTGGGATAACAGCAGTAGGTGGTGGTGAAGCGTGCCCTTGAGGTGAGTCAGTAGACGTAACAGGAGGCTACTGAACCGGTGAGACAGGACCGGATAATCCGGCCGATGGAGAGGTCGGATAATCCGGCCTGGGAGTACTTGTAGCAGCTTCATCAGGATGCCTGGGGTTTGCTTGAACTAGCGAGGGGCCGGATAATCCGGGTCCTGCCAGAAAATCCGTCCTAGAGCATGCATTGATATCTTCACCACCAGGAGCAATATGGTCAGCTGGAGCGGGGTGGCCGGATAATCCAGTGTCCACCGGATAATCCGGCCTAGAGTTTTCTGGAACAAATTGACCTTCGGCAGTGATGGAGATGGTGCAGAATTTGCTCCCGTGGTAGGAACATGTTGGGCATGTGTAGATGAGGGCTCTTCATGGGAAGAGCATTGTCCTTCCCGATCCACCACAAGGGGTTCCTCAATGGGGCGGAAAAATCCCACGCCCATTCTTCTTATGGCATCTTGGGGTATTTCAACATCTGCATCACAAACACCAACTTGCTCCGCACGGGAACCGTCATTTTCCTTGAACACCACACTACAAGATTCTACAACAGTTCTAGAGAGCTTATTGTAGACTCTATAAGTGTGGGATTCGGCACCATAACCAACAAAAATACCTTCTAGAGCCTTAGATTGAAACTTAGATAAACGAATTCCCTTGATAAGAAAGAAACACTTTCAACCGAATACCCGAAAGTATGAGATGTTTGGCTTGTTACCGGTAAGTATTTCATACGGAGTCTTGTCCAAGATCTTGCGGAGGTATAATCGGTTGGATGAGTGACAAGCAGTAGAGATTGCTTCAGCCCAGAAGTTATATGGAGATTTAAATTCGGCTAACATTGATCTTGCCATATCCATTAGAGTTCGATACTTCCTCTCGGCTACACCATTTTGTTTAGGGGTGTACGCAGCGGAATATTGATGTCTTATCCCTTCTTCACTTAGGAACTCATTTAAGGTGTAGTTCTTAAACTCAGAGCCGTTATCACTTCTTATAGCCAGAATGGGGACGTGTGTTGACGTTGAACCTCGTTGGCCAAGTCGATGACAGTTTGTTGAGTTTCACTCTTCAACTTGAAGAAATAAACCCAAGTGTATCTTGAGTAATCATCAACTATCACTAGACAATACTTCTTCCCACCGAGGCTTGCATGAGATGGAGGTCCAAAGAGGTCCACATGAAGGAGCTCTAAGATCCTTTTTGACGAGATAATAGTTTTCCTTCGATGAGGAGAGTCATGCATTTTTCCTTCAACACACGCCCTACAAACACGATCTTTGGCAAAGGAGACATTTTCTTTTAGTCCAAGGATGTGGCCACCCTTGTGGAGACTTTGCAAAGTTCTCATATTGACGTGGGCTAGTCGGCGATGCCATAGCCAACCCGTGTCAGCCTTTCCAAAAATACACATCGGGCCTGTAGTGGTTTTCCCCGAAAAGTCCACCACATACAGGTCATTTTCGACATATCCCACGAAAGCGACTTTTAGAGACTTGCTCCACAAGAGTACCACCAAATCAACATCAATATAAACTGCAAATCCCATCTTACCAAGGGCGCAAACTGAAAGTAAGTTGTACCCGAGGGTCTCAACAAGCATGACGTCCACGAGAGAGATATCGTGAGCCACCACAACTTTGCCGAGACCCAATACCTCAGATTTTGACTTGTCACCATAGGAGACGGTTAAGTGATCAAGGTTTGGCCGCATCTCCGTGATGGTCTCCTTGCTTCCAGTCATATGACTCGTGCAACCGCTATCGAGTACCCATTTAGAACCACCAGAAGCATAGCCCTGCAAGAAAATTACTTCTTGGTTTTAGGTACCCATTTTTAAATGGGTCCTCTCATGTTAGTGACAAGGGTCTTGGGAACCCAAATAGACCAAGGAATGTAACAATCATAAGGGCCTACATAACTAGCATAGACATCACCATAATAATCGCAATATAATTCAAAGTTAGGATTTTTGACCCCTGCAAAACCATCATAATTAGTCTTGTCATTGGTAATGTTGCTAGTCTTTGGTTGAGCAGTCTTGCTCTTCTTCTTCTTCTTCTTGTTTTTCTTGCTCTTTGTCTTGGGAATGAAACCAAGACCTTCTTTACTATTGTTTGTCCTTTTCTTGCTCAGTATCTCATCAATAACTTCTTTACCTTTGTGTTGAGAACCGCTTGCAAGGTCTTCTTTTCCATAGGATGAAGTGGAGGTACTTGGCACATCATACCGTTTCAATTGAGTTTGGAGCTGGTCATGAGACTCATTTAAAGTAGAATGATCACTCTTCAGTGCCTTGTGAGCACTTTCAAGATTATCAAACTTCTCCAAAATTCTAGCATGAACAACCCCAAAGTCAATCTTTTCTTTCTTTAGTTTCTTTACCTTGGCAAGAGCATGGTCACGTCCTTTGATGAGCTGAGCCACATCTTCTTCCTGTGACTCCTCAATGGATTCGAGTCTCTCTTCCAAAGATACTCAAGCTTCCTCTTCCTCTTCCTCTTCCAAGGCATTCTTCAAAGAAGCTATCTCCAAGGCATCTTCTCTATCAATTCAGCCCTTTTCTTCAAGAAGATCTTTGGCTTGAGCAAGTTGGCTCATAAGAGCATCAAAATGGAGTTTGTGCTCACCTTGCAGGTTAGTGAAAAAAGTATCCAAAGCAATAAATTCTTATTTCATTTTAAGACTGTCATGATCATCCATATCCAAAATTATGTTAGTCTTAGAAAATGAAGAGCTAGAAGTTGATACCTCGGACCCTCTTGCCATTAGGCAAGTAGCATTGTTGTTGATGACGTTCTCGTTTGGCGAGTCGAAGAGAGATGAAGGAGTCGATGTGGTGGCTATAGCACCCACCTCGCGAGAACTATCATCATCCTCTTCATCTTCACTTGCAGAGGAGTATTCTTCTTGTGCTACTAAGACGATCTTAGGTTGCTTCTTGAAGGGGCCATTCTTCTTAATAAATGGCTTCTTCTTAGGTGCTTTAGATTTCTCTTTAAGGATGAGCCTGCCACCATTGTCTTCTCTATTTTGATACGGACACTCGGCTACAAAGTGCATTCTATCTCCACAGTTGTAGCAAGTTCTCAATCTTGGGCCACTTTCTCTTCTTCCATTTGACCTGTTCTTGCGTTCAAGTTCCGACTTGGCTTTGGGAGGGTCCTTCCAAAAGTTCCTTGCATAAAACGCCATGTACTCACCATGAGCATGTTTGACTTCATCGGGGCAGTCCATGGAGGCCCCCTCAAATGCTCTTTCATCCTCCTCTTGCTCAACAACATTGGCTTTGAGAGCAACATTGACACCCTTTTACATTCCAATGGCCCGAGCACGAGCATCTTCGGCATTCTTTGCTGCCACTTTGAATGACGCCATCCTTACATGACCTCATTGGATGTCATTTGATGGTAGTTATGTCTACCTTGCACGCTCTTCAAGTCCGTTGGCTCGAAAGGCATTAAGGCACTCACATATTTCCTTTTTATCCATGCATCATCAATGTGAGTGGTCCCATGCTTTCTAAATGTTGTTGCGATGCCCTTGAGTCTTCTATACATGTCTTCATGATTTTCACCATCCAACATGTAGAATCCCTCAGCTTCATTACTAAGGGCATCATACATGTTCCTTCTCATGCTTTCATTCCCAACAAAGAGATCCGTAAGAGCATCCCAAGCTTCTTTAGCTATGTTGAGATGTTCAATGTGTGGCATGTCCTTGGGACCCACACCAAGCTGTATCATGTGGAGAGCAGTGGCATTCAATTGGCTGTCCACAACTTCTCTTCTTGTTAGGTTGGTTTGATCTCCAATATGAAGACCCTCTTCAATAATCCTCTAAAGTTCAATAGAGGAGCTGTAAACATGAGATTTCATTAAGAATTGCCATTGATTGAAAGAGGATGTAGTGAGCTTGGGTGGATCACCCCTATTGTTTATATGCGGAGGAGGGATAGGTGGGTTGGGGGAATATACGTGGCGAATCTCACTATATTCCTCCTTACCACTTCCCTTCTTGGAGGTGGAACCATTAAGTTTTTCACCTTCCAAATCATCATCCTTGGATCCGGTGTTACCCTTTTCCTTAGATGATGGTGTGGCAGCCTCAGAGGAGGATGGAGATGGGGCCATGGATGATGTGAGGTGAGCAATCATTTGATTCATCTCCTCCATCTTGGCCTCAAAGGATTTCAACAAGGTTGTTTCCAACGTCTTGAGATCATCCATTGTGACCTTATCCACAGCCTCATTCCCATCATCCTTGGTACCCATACTACTCTTAGGCGGTTAAGCCCGAATTAAGAGTCGGTCCTCTGATACCAATTGAAATGGATCGTATGGGCACTAATACGTCCATTTTGCATCACTATTCTATGTCTTAATTCACTATTATTCATTGATATATTTCGTACTGAGAGTTGATACTTATGTTATTTCATCTGTTTTTGCATGGTTGATGACTTTTGGAGCATGGACCGCTGCAGTCAGGATTCTGATGGAAAAGGTGTTGTTTGGAGGCAAAATTCGTGAAGATCAGAAAATTCGGGAAAATATACGGAAAATCCTATTTTTCCAGAAGACTAAGGATGCCAAAAGACGGAGAGGAGATGGGCCACAGGAGGCCCACACCACCTCCCGGCGTGGGCAGCCCTAGGCCGCGCCAGCAGGTGGTGTGGCCACCCTGGCTCACTCCAGCCTCTCCCCTCTGGCGTATATCATCCTCCCGAAACCCTAAGACTCGGGGAGCGACCAAAGAAAGATTTCGCCGCCTCTGTGGGGCGGAAAACACCGAGAGAGAAAGATCTCTCCGGCAGACAGATTTCTGCCGGGGGAATTCCTTCCCGGAGAGGGAGATCGTCGCCATCAATACCATCATCAAGCTGGACTTCATCGGGATCATCATCATCATCATCACCACCATCATCATCATCAGCACCCTCATCACCATCTCCATATTGCTGTAACAATTGGGTTGAATCTTGCATAGTTCATAGGGGAAACTTTCCCGGTGTTGATTACTCTTTGTAGTTGATGCTATTGAGTAAATCGTTGAATTATTGTTCATGTTCAGATTGTTATACATCATTATTCCATCTCTGATCATGATCCATATGATGTCTTGTGAGTAGTTCATTTTGTTCTTGAGGACATGGGAGAAGTCATGTTGTTAGTAGTGGAGTTGTGTTGAGAAAGATTCAATAGTTTGATATTTAAGTTTTGGTGTACTTATTCTAGTGGTGTCATGTGAACGTCGACTACATGACACTTCACCTATATGGGCCTAGGAGAATGCATTGTGTATTTGGCTACTAATCGTAGGGGTTGCCGGAGTGACAGAAACCTAAACCCCTGTTAGGAAACCATTGCACAAGGGACGTAAGGGTCTTAGAGTTTAAAGTTGTGGTTAGGTTTCTACCTTAATTACTTTCTTGTACTTACAGATGTTTGCAAGGGGTATAATCACAAGTATGTATTAGTCCTGGATGGGTCGGTACATTAGCACAGGTTCACCCACACAACACTTAGCAAGCTAAAGAAGATTAATCAACTATATGAAGCGAAAGCACTTGACAGTCTTCCCATGTGTCCTCGAGAACGTTTGGTCATCTTAAGTAATACAACCGGCTTGTCCTTTGCTGCATAAAGGATTGGGCCACTTGCTGCATTTATTCCTACTGTCTTTTATTTACTCGTACTTTGTTTACTTGCTTTATCAAAAACCCCTAAAAATCCGTTTGCTAAGTATTTGCAGAGAATCCTAATCCATACCACTAGCCAGCACCTTCTGCTCCTCGTTGGGTTCGACACTCTTACTTATCGAAAATACTGCGATACACCCCCTATACTTGTGGGTCATCAAGACTATTTTCTGGCGCTGTTGTCGGGGAGTGAAGCGCTATTGGAGAGTGGAACTGGTAAAGGAAACTTCTATTGTGAGTATTGTTTACTTCTACTAGTTGCTTTATTTTCATTATGGATAATTCGCTGAGTTTCTTATTTGGTAATGCTACTACCACTGCTAAGGTAGTAGATAAGCCACCACCTGCTGAGAATGATGTTTTCAAAATACCTACAAGAATTATTGATCGTGTTATGGATAACTACTATGTTGGGGATGGAATTGTCCATCCCGGTGATCATTTACTCTTTATACACAAATTATGCGGGTTGTTCAAGTGTGCAGGTATTACTACAGATCAAGTTAAGAAGAAGTTATTCTCATTATCACTGAAAGGAAGAGCTGAGGAATGGTATAAGCTGCTGAATAAAGGTCAAGCTCTAGAATGGGAGGAAATAGCGCCTCTCTTTTATTCAAAGTTTTATCCTCCTAGTGAGATTCATAAATATCGGAATCAAATATACAACTTTTGGCCTCTTGAAGGAGAGAGTACAGCTCAAGCTTGGGAGAGATTGAAGTTACTAATGCTCAAATGTCCCATTCATGAGCTTCCCAACAATATTATTATCAATAACTTTTATGCAAGACTCTCTCTACATGACAAGGATTTATTGGACGCTTCTTGTGCTGGATCATTCACTCGTATGGAAGAAGAAGCTAAATGGGATCTTCTGGGCCGTATTCAAGACAATGCTGAAGCTTGGGAGAATGACAAAGGTAGAAAGTAAGGTATAAATTATGATTATGAATGCATTGAATCTTTTATGGGAACTGATGACTTTCAAAATATTAAAAAAGCTTATGGTCTAGATTCTCAAGCTATTGCTTCTTATTTTAAGGCTTTTGCTTCCTACATTGAAGTGCCTAAAAAGAAGTGGAATAAGTATCATGAACCTTATAAAGATATTGCTGAGAGTGTTCCTGCAAGAAATACTGAATTTTATACAGCTAATCATGTTTTACCTGAACCTTACATTGAGAAAATGCCTTTCCCAGTTAAGATTAAGGAACATTCTATGATAGCTAGTATGGTTAATGAAAGTATAATCAAAGCTGTTGAACCTGATAAACAAATGGTTGATGAACCTATAATAGCAAATGTGAAAGACTTTGTTACTCATTATGAAAAAGAGGGACACACTATCCTTTGTAAGGATACCTCTAATATTGTTTCACAAAGTAGTGTTATGAGAGCTAGTATTCCTGTGTTTTCTGTTAGAATAAGTGATCATTGCTATGATGGCCCTTGTGATGGCTATATTGTTAAGTTTATGCATGATACTGAAAGTTATTATGAGAGAGGGAAAAGTGTTCTTATGCATCTCAATAATATCAAGTTTCCTCGTTTTATGCTGAAAGTTTTTATGTTGCACTTCTTTTGCCTTCCTATGCAAGTAGCCTCTGGTTTTAACAACTTTTTTGTTTACAAAATTCCCTTGCATAGGAAGTGGGTTAGACTTAAATGTGTGTATTTTTGCTTCTTAGTGCTCTCTTTCACCTCAATTCATATTCCTGAGTGAGCATCTTCAAAATTATCATGCCCATCTTAATGGCTATAAAGAAAGAGCTTTATGGGAGACAACCCAATTTGTTTTTGCTTTCAGTTTGTTTTTGTTTCTTTGAGTCTTGTAAGTTATAACTTTGGTAATAACTGCTCCTTATCCGTTTTGTTTGGTTTTTGTGTCAAGATCAACCTCTAATGAGAGAGAAGTAATATTTGGGGAAGTTGTTGTCCCGAAACAGATTTTTGTGCTTCACCATAAAACTTCGTGAGAGATCTCCGGATGTCGGATTGAGCTGTAATTGTTTGTGCTTCTGCCCCAGGTTGTTATTTAACTTTCGTTAGTTTTGCACTTTTTGATTTGAGCAACAAAAGATTTTCGAAAAAATCGATCTTTACCTGCTGGTCTGTTTTGACAGATTTTGCCACTCTTGCATTTGCTTCTTTATTCGATTTCCTTTTTGAATTCTTTTTAGGTCTTCAGAAGGAGTTGCTATTGTAGCTTATGTTTGATGGTGTTCAGTTGAAGTTGGACTCAAAAGGTTTTATCACTTCACTTATACTAATGTTGCTAATGAGAACTGTGTGAAGTTTTGTGTGAAAGAAATTTCCAGGAAGTGGAGATAATGGTGTATCGAGAAAGAGAAAGGTTTTATGACTCAAGTAATAAGTGTATAAGATGAAGATATTGATGTTATTCAAGTGGTGACTCTGGAAAAATCTACTAGATACCAAATTCAGAGACCTGCAGAGTCCGTTTTCAAATAGGTAACAGTTCTGGTAAGAAAAGTTCCACGAAAATACTATCCAACTATATTTTTGCAGTTTTTAGTCAATAAGGAAAGCTACGAAGCGAAAAAGGGACGGAAACAGAGCCAGGGTGGCTCACACCACCCTGTGGCGCGGGCCCACCCCTGGCCGCGCCACCAGGTGGTGAGTCCACCCCGGACTCCGCCTCCGACTTATTTTCTCCCAGTACCTTCCTTTTGATATGAAACTTCGTAATATATGACCCCCCGGATCCCCCGAGGATCGTATATCGTATTTTTGTCGCGTTTTTGTTTCGATCTGTTTCTGCCAAGACATACTCTTTGAAAGTTTAGAAGCACAATGGTGTCCGCCAAGGATAAAGGAAAGGAACCTATGGAGGAGGACCTCTAAGACCCCGGCCAAGAGGAGGAGATCAAGAGTGAAGGTGAAGAGGAGGCAAAGCACACCGGAACTACCATTGCAAGCATTGGAGTGGTGGAAAACTCTTCCAAGACTATGCCAATTGGAGGGAAGCCTCCTTATCACCATTCAGATCCATGGCCACTTCCTCCGCACGCTAAGAATCCTTTCCATACCCTTATCCATGAGCATCAATACCAAAATATGCCCAAGGAGAAATTACCCTCCAATTGGGATTTGCCTCATTCTACCATGTAGGAAAAGAAGACTTCAAGGAGGTAGAGTGGGGAAAGAATCGCAAGAGCTGGGATTCTCAACCCGACATGATCATGAGCCGCATTGATCAAAACTCACAGCTTATTCGTACTCTCACCTTCGAGATTGAGGACTTGGGGAAACTGATCAAAGAACTCATCGAGAGGATACCACCACCACCAAAGGAGTAATTCGTCATCAGGTTTGGCATCCCCTTGGTTTGTTCCAAGCTTGGGGGAGTGCCGCGGTATCACATCACTATCTTCTATCTTTTTACCTTATTAGTATAGTCATATCATGAATAGAGGAGTTATTATGTAGTATGGTTTGCATTATGGAAGTGTCCCCTCTCTCGTTAGATATGTATCCCTTGGTGTGAGTTTTCGTTATGGAATATTAATGATAAGTTCTATCATTTACTCTTTTGCATAGCTTATATTAGTTTTCAATTCGTGGTTATATGATTGATCTTGTTGTTAGTATTGGTAGCACTTTGGGATCATTGAGTTAATTTAGTTGGTTTTGGCAAACCTGGATCGGTCAGTAGCACACTATTTTTGAGAGTTGAATGAAAAAGATAAAAGTACTCTAAAGAAAAATAATCTCATCATCTTTCTTTCTTGATTTGCTCATAAGTCTAGTATTCCCTAGTTAAGATTGTTTGTGCTTCCAAGGAAGATTGCATGTTTGTTTTTATCACTTGTATGTTTGTTTGTTTCCTTCAACTCTTATACTTGCTACCCAGCCTTGCTAGCCAAAAACCTGTACTGAGAGGATATTCTTCTCGTGCATCCACTCCTTTAAACCAAAACCCATGCCATTTATGTCCACCAACCTACCTAGTAGCATTATTGCTATTCCAAGTAAATTATTGTTTTGTCTACGTCCCAAATTAAACTTGTTACGTGAAAATTAGTGATTAAAGCTCTCACGAACTTGATGTCACACTTTACTTTCTTGCATTTAATAAACTTGAACCATTGTGCTCACCTATGTTGCGTATATGCTTGCGCTTTGTAAGTTGTGAATTAGCAGAACCATGCTATCATGGGGAACGCTTTTAACATTGCACTAGTACTTTGTACCAAGTTGATATCATGTTCTTTTGTCTATGGATGTCGTCGGTGTGAAATAAAATGGGAGCTTGTAAGTCCATGGAGTTATGCATATGTGTTAGAGAAACACATGGGCCGCTGGTCTAATCCATGCTGACATGGTGGAAACCTGCAGCGTAACCATAACGAGTATCTATGAAGCATTCTTCTTATAAAAAAGGAGATAGAGATTGAGAAAAAGAGAAAAGAAAAAAAGGGAGAGATATTATGAAAATAGGAAAGAGAGAAAAAAGCACCATATTCCCATGGTAAATAAGAACATTGTTGAGATGCTTGTTGTCTGCTTGCCTTGTCATTTTGATATGGGGATTCTTCCGTATCATCGGGCAAGGGGTACCCAGTTGGCAGTTCTCTATGATACACATATGCTTACGATGACAAGAACTTACCGGTGACTAAACTTGAGTAGCATGAGGAGCGGCCCTAATATTCAAGGGACATGAGATTCTGAACTTACAACTTGTCAATGCATATCCTCATATTTGATCACTTTAACCTTAATCACCTAAAGATGCCTATGATAGGTGCAATGAGAGCTGAAAGCTAGTAAGTATCATAATTTTTGGGAGATCTTTATGAGACTTGCAATCCCTGCTTCCCTCTTTGAAGGGCCTTTCTTTTACTTTGTAGATTGAGTCAGTAAACCTACTCCCTTCTATCTCAGCAAGTATTTTGAGTTGTTTTGTTTCATTCATTCATATGATGATTTATTCAATCGTGTCTTATGTTCCTTGTTTTGCACATTGCTCTTATCTTGATGTTTACTACTTTGAAAGCTATCATTGAAAACCAGCTATTTGTGAACTCCAGCAAATTATCAACTATTCTTCGACCAAGAGCTAAGTTTTCCATTACCAATTATGATTTACTTTATGTATCTTTATTGTGATTCTTTTACTTATTACAAGTTGAGTTATATAATAGTAAGTTGTCTTCTATTATGATCTATGTATTTGATGAATGTGATGCTTCTTGTCCGTATTCTTTTATCGACTCTTCACTCCATAAACCTGAGGTCATGTTTATTGAGCTTAGTTTCGCTTGGGGACAAGCGAAGTCTAAGCTTGGGGGGAGTTGATACATCCATTTTGCATCACTATTCTATGTCTTAATTCACTATTATTCATTGATATATTTCATATTGAGAGGTGATACTTATGTTATTTCATCTGTTTTTGCATGGTTGATGACTTTTAGAGCATGGACCGCTGCAGTCAGGATTCTGATGGAAAAGGTGCTGTTTGGAGGCAAATTCGCGAAGATCGGAAATTTCGGGAAAATATACGGAAAATCCTATTTTTCCAGAAGACTAAGGATGAAAGAAGACGGAGTGGAGATGGGCCACAGGAGGGCCACACCACCCCCTGGCATGGGCAGCCCTAGGCCGCGCCAGCAGGTGGTGTGGCCACCCTGGCCCACTCCAGCCTCTCCCCTCTAGCATATATCATCCTCCCGAAACCCTAAGACTCGGGGAGCGACCATAGAAAGATTCCACTACCTCTGCGGGGCGGAAAATACCGAGAGAGAAAGATCTCTCCGGCAGACATATTTCTGCCGAGGGAACTCCTTTTCGGAGAGGGGAGATCGTCGCCATGAACACCATCATCAAGCTGGACTTCATCAGGACCATCATCATCATCACCACCATCATCATCAGCAGCACCCTCATCATCATCTCCATATTGCTGTAACAATTGGGTTGAATCTTGCATAGTTCATAGGGGAAACTTTCCCGGTGTTGATTACTCTTTGTAGTTGATGCTATTGAGTGAACCGTTGAATTATTGTTTATGTTCAGATTGTTATACATCATTATTCCATCTCTGATCATGATCCATATGATGTCTTGTGAGTAGTTCGTTTTGTTCTTGAGGACATGGGAGAAGTCATGTTGTTAGTAGTGGAGTTGTGTTGAGAAAGATTCAATAGTTTGATATTTAAGTTGTGGTGTACTTCTTCTAGTGGTGTCATGTGAACGTCGACTACATGACACTTCACCTATATGGGCCTAGGGGAATGCATTGTGTATTTGGCTACTAATCGTAGGGGTTGCCGGAGTGACAGAAACCTGAACCCCCGTTAGGAAACCATTGCAGAAGGGACGTAAGGGTCTTAGAGTTTAAAGTTGTGGTTAGGTTTCTACCTTAATCACTTTCTTGTACTTATGGATGTCTGCAAGGGGTATAATCACAAGTATGTATTAGTCCTAGATGGGTCGGTACATTAGCACAGGTTCACCCACATAGCACTTATCAAGCTAAAGAAGATTAATCAACTATATGAAGCGAAAGCACTTGACAGTCTTCCCATGTGTCCTCGAGAACGTTTGGTCATCTTAAGTAATACAACCGGCTTGTCCTTTGCTGCATAAAGGGTTGGGCCACTTGCTGCATTTATTCCTACTGTCTTTTATTTAATCGTACTTTGTTTACTTGTTTTATCAAAAACCCCTAAAAATCCGTTTGCTAAGTATTTGCAGAGAATTCCTGATCCATACCACTAGCCAGCACCTTCTGCTCCTCGTTGGGTTCGACACTCTTACTTATCGAAAATACTGCGATACACCCCTATACTTGTGGGTCATCAGGCACCTAGAGGGGGGGGGGTGAATAGGTGCTACTCCAAATTTTAATACTTTTTCAATTTTAGGCTTAGTACAAAGGGTAAATTCTCTAGATAAATTATTAGGTGGAATTTCCCTATATGCAAACCTATCTACTAGCGAGTAAAGAGAGAGTGGAAGAGGAAAGGGTAAACCGTAGTGAAGCACGTGGTGACACACGATTTGTTTGACCGCAGTTCCTGGAGGGGTGGGCGATACTATGACCACCACGCCACAATAGGCCTCACCCTGTTCTCCGATGGATCCCGCCACCAAAGGCCTGATCCACCTTTCCACTATAGGTACCCTTCGAGGCGGATACCGGTGCCTTTACACAACTAGCGGGGCAACAACTCCACAATCAACTTGGAGGCTCCCGAAATGACAACAAGCTGCCACAAGAATAAAGTTATCAAATACAACAAACAAGATCTAGGTATTGACAAGAATACTAGATCAAGGATTTCTCCAAGTGAATGGAGAGGAGTTGATGCGCTTGATTCGTGATGATGATGGTGATCCTCTCCTCCTTCAATTCCCCCAAAGATCAAAGCCTTCGAGTGGTTGAAGTGGGAGATCGAGAATGGGAGCTCTTGCACAATGTCTGGTCAATTTCGAATGAATCAAGGAGTCGGAACGTTGGGGAATAGGGGGTATTTATACCCCCCTCCGAAACCAGCCGTTGGACACTTTGGGGGCCGGATTATCCGGCCCAAGTGAGGGCCGGATTATCCGGCCTAGGGAAAACTCCACCCCAGACTCGAAATATCCGGCAGATAATCCGCCCCCCTATCAGAGCATCGCGTCGAGCTTGCCCTTGGTCAACTTCTGGGGGCCGGATTATCCGGTCCTATGTGAAGGCCGGATTATCCGGCCTGGGGAGGAAAAACCGCCCCAGTTCGGATTTTCCGGGAGAAAAACCGACCGGATACCGAGCGACACGCCTTGGCTCCCTTTGCTCAAAAACTGGTGGCCGGATTATCCGGCCCATGCGACAGCCGGATTATCCGGCCTAGGGAGGAAAAATGTCCCAGTTCAGATTTTCCGGTAGAAAATCCGACCGGATACCGAGCAACGCGCCTTGGCTCCCTTTGCTCAATGAGATATGCCGGATTATCCGACCCTTGGTGGGGCGGATAATCCGGCCCCCTCAAAGCTTCATGCACACTTAGCGCACATGAATAATCTCCACAATATTGTTATCTAACACACAAAACATAGGAAAACATGAAATCTTCTTTCAGAGGGGGCCGTGGCCGCGACAAACTTGGTGGCGACCATGGCGGCGCGCCGCTCGAAGTAGCCGGGCGGCGGCGGTGGCGGATGAGCCATACCCTATGATCGGAAGTCTTATACCATGTAGAATTGTATAGAATAATAATCGATGACAATATTGTGGCAATTACAAGTGGTATATATGAGGGTCTAGGTGCAACGGTATAGCTCTATAACAAACCGACTAGGACTCTTAAAGCTAACAAAAGTTGTATTCTAACAACAACGACGGCTTGTGCTTTCTCAGAGTCAACAACGTAGTGCATTGAATGAAGAGGAGTTCCTCTTCACTTTCCTTGTTACTCTCACAAACATCATGAAAGAAACAACTGAACAGACGCGTTGGAAAAGCATTCACATTAAGGAATAAAATAAGAGTGGAACCAAATAAATACATTTTTGAGCGACACTCTAATTAATTGAGTCCCTTGTTTGTCTAAGAAATGTAAACTAAATTGAAGAGCCGATGTTCAAAAGCTAGAATTTCCATGTTGTCTCTACTTGAGAGGTGTTCCTCCAATTGGCGCAAGTAGCAGACTTATCCAGAAAAGAGCATGGCCGCCGCAACTGGTTCTCCCACCCCTTCTACAGTTCTACCTGAGGTCCTTTATCTGATGGTCATGCGCTCCCAAGATGATTTCCTATGGTTGTACCGTGGAGGCATCACCACCGTACTATCAGGGCATGGTTTGTGCGGTGATGCTTGTAGAGAAGGATCTCAGGCCAGCCTTAGGCTGCTGCTAAGGATCCCGGTCGGATATTACCCCACCACCTACTTTTCCCTTAGGCTAGGCACGTATTGTATTGTCCGTTTTATGTCAACCCTCTGAACCTAAGGGGGTTCTTTGGCAAGGCTCCCTATGATTGGAAAAACTAAATGAACGATACATATTAGGGATATTAAAACTGAGTCGAAAAGGATTCTCACGTCGTCAGATGGTTTATCCTGGTTGTTGCTTGACCGTGTGATGTCTATCAAGCCTCCGGACCGGATGTCGCTGGGCAGCTACTCTATGGAACAAATCGCAGCCCTCTAGTTAATGGGGCCCAAAACCTCACGGAAGGCGCATCTATTCGAGCCACTAGGCATCGTTTCGGTGCTGGAAAAAAGATGGGAAGCTATGTATCGAGCGAAGTGGCAATCGAGATTGAACTCCTCCCATCTCGATCTCGGCTCTCGGACTAGGACGGAGCCTTCTTGCGCCGGCCTGCTGCTATTGGCACCGCACATACAGAGAAAAAGAGGGAGGGAGGGAGGGAGAGGAGAAGAGAGTGAGAGAGAGATGCAGCGCCCCTCTCTGACATCTTTTTCTTGAACTGATGCAATGGTGTGCGGTTGAGGTTGGTTCGTTCTTCCTATTTCCTCACCAGGTTAATCTGTGCATTCTTCTTGTCATGTAGATCGGCTGCGCTACGATTTCTTGATATCTTACTCTTACCTGCCATAGTGCTTCGTCATTCAGGTACGTCCGTATGTGATGTTCTTTTGTTCCTTCATTTCCCTTATTTGTCTTGCACTTCAGCTGTTTGATGATATGCCGGCCACAATACCTAACTTCTCAGATTAGAACAAGCCATGAGCTAGCAAATTGTATAGTTCACTTCCTTCGCAAATCGCAACATAGATTAGTCCGTTCTTCTGGTTTGAATACCAAGCTGTAGTTCTGTAGTTCTGTACCGTCTTTCAGCACCAATTTAACAGGGAGCTTCTTTTGCACCACTGTTTTTTCTTAATCGGTTTCTACCATCGACCCTTCCATAAATACGTACTCCCTCCGTTTCAAAATATAAGATGTTTTAGCTTTGTAAAGAGTGTATCTAGACTATTTTTACTATGTAAATCTAGATGAACCTACACACTAAAAGAGGTCTAGATACACTCCTTTCAGAAAGCTAAAACATCTTATATTTTGAAACGGAGGGAGTAATTGTATACTTTAGTGCATGGTGATAGTGCCAGTGTCTATAGTGTTGGTGTAATTTCTGGACGAAATATTGGGAATGAACCAGCGTTTAGTTGTCAAAAACAATTCAGACATTAAACTCAACATGGAGCTGGTCTCTAATGTTTTCCTGGTTGATTCTAAGGCTTTTTTAACCCATGTCGCAGATGTCTGAAGCGAGGTAATTAGCTGCTCTGACGTGCATCTGTTTATTCAAGACCTCCAACGCCAAGAGCTATGCCTGAATGTGCCAGTGTGGGTGGGTGTCACCTCATCTGATCATGAGTGCACCAACGTCCAAGCATTTATCGATGTCAATCCTATTGCTTCTGTAATAAGGTGAAAACATACAACTACAATCTTAGTGCCCTAAGGTTAGTGCAATGGCATATCAATTTTTGATTAATCTTTTTACCTTCGAAATCTGCATTGCTATAGAATATTAGGGATTCATCAAGCATCTCCAGTGTGTTGGAATTAAGTAACTGGTGTTACAATTCTTTCTATTGTGCTCTTGTTGATTTTAGTAATATTATTATAATGGTCCATGGTTTTATTACAAGTAAGGAAATGAAATCGACAAAGGGCTCCTGTATTTGGTAACTACTGGTCAATGTCGGCATCAACAATCCCATCTCTCTCTTCTATTGCATGGTATCCGTTTCTCCTCATCGCCATGGTACTTGAGAACTGTTGTTGGCGAGTTTATGGATTACGCCTCCACTGCATCCTCCTCCCTTAAACACCTGGCGTCTACTCATCTTCCCCCTTCTTGCACTGATTGATTCCTGTAATCACCCTTTCCAGGTTCCATTTTTCATATAATTATGTCTTGCTTAAATGAGCTTAATGAGCATGTACTCTTGGATGTGGCTTACAAAGTGCATTTCTCTTGGATGTGTCATCAAAGGATTGCCTTAATTTTCCTACTTTACCATCTTAGACAGCCAACTAAAATTTTGGGTTTGCCTTGTGTCTGGCTGCAAGACGAAGTCATTGGTTAAGAGGATTTTGTTTCCAACACCAAGGTGCTACTGAAATCAATCTTGAGATTAATATTTAGGGAAAACACGGTAATGAAAAATATGGATATTTGGAAACATGAGGTGACTAATTACCATTCATATATTATTGTGTTTACAATACTACATCATATGCTAGCATATACGTAGCGAGTATATGCTAGCTTAACAATTTACGATCTGTTAGTCATTATTGAGTGTTTTCCTTCATCTGTTGCAGGTTAAAAAAAATAAGCTACACTTTTTAGATTCCCGCCCATTATATCACTTTATCAAGACCGCATATTTCTCATATCTTATTTTGGCAGTCAGCTATTAATAAATTTGCATCCTCAACATCATGTTACACCAAGCAGATTTCTCATATCTTATCAAGGTCCTGTTTGAACTTTCCAATAATAAAAATCCTCTTTGAACTGACCAATATGTAGAATTAGAATTATTCTATTGCACAAATAGATGGGCGCGGCAACGTGCGCCATCATGATCTAGTGATAAATAAAGGTAGGATCAATGCATCAAGGAAGCGCCGCAGCTGTTCCATGGATTTTTTTCATTCACTCAAAAATATTAAGGAGACCCTTGTTCTCACAAGAATTCACATAATTATGAAGAGAGAGAAATACTAATATCAAAATATGGTATATATTTACTATATTAGAAAATAAATAGAACTATCACTAACCATGATTTGTCAATTTCGTTAATCCAATCATCTCCGACACCTCAATAGGCCTCAAGATTTAATCGGATCACGAGGAACTACCTGCAGCATACATATTGCCATCCTGAAGCACACCCTTGCATAATTTGGCTGATCCAGCATTAATATGTTCATACATGTGGTCCCCTGTAGAAATAAATATATGCGTGAGACAATCACTCGCACACACTCAAGATTTTGTATTCAGACATAATGTTCTTTTTATATACGAGATGCTCTAGTACCTTCATCCAGGAAATACCTTCCTCTGAAGCCAGAAACGATCTGAGGCCTACTGGTTTGATATTAAATGATTAAAATACTACACCAGAAAACCGTTAGAGATCAAATAAAATACAGATGCCCTCGGACCAGATCAACCCAAACCAATCCAACTGAACCTAGAGATCCTCGAAGTAGATCAGCCAAAAGCTTGGCCTCAAAGCAGATTGGCCATTCCTACAAACTAAAGTTTAAAATAAGGAAAAGAAAGCAGACATGTAAAGGTATGTAAAAGCAAATCTTGAAAAGAAGAGCTAAGATCCGAGCATGGATCTAAAGCTACTTATGCATGTCACACTTGTAACTGAAGATGATTTGATTTAAGAACTTTCATACTTGTGTCATATAGGAAAATCTTCACCTGACATGGTTAATATACCAATAATCTTCAGCTGAAGCAAACGTGACGTCCAGGGCAGTCGCCAGTTTAGCACACAAAAGCACAAGTCAACAGTCAGGCGAGCGACCAGTACGAGGAGATATGACTGTGATGGAGGTGTCACTGTTCTAGAACTGTACAACACACAAGGTTGATAAGAGGCATGGTGATTTCGTCAACATCAATCTTAGAAGGGCACTCGGCCTGTAACCAGCTTCACAGCAGCTTACCACCTTTAAATGGCGACATGTGTAATCTTGGTTATGAAAAATGAACAAGCAACATATTATTCGCTTTGTATTGATCAGGGGAACAGAAACTGAGCATGGAACATACATCACAGATAACTCTTGCAGCAGGAATAAAGTGAAATCCTTGATTTCCTAATGGCATGAGGGTCTATAAATAAGAAGACATCTAACTGGTTAACCCAGCATTTCATTAAGTTAAACGTGATTCTGCACAAACTAATCTGTGCGCAGGCTCTAGGAATTTCAATTGATTTAAGAAAGTGTGTGCATGGTCTACGAATTTCTTGCAGCTTCTGAAAACCTTTTGTTACCAATCTGTACCCACAGTAATTATTTGGACTCTATTTTCAAACCACACTCCCTATAGTGCTGGAAGAACAGCAACAGGATTAGGGCATATGCAAGCACCTCTATCCATGGACAACTCGATGGCACCACAGGAAAAATCAACTCCATTAACTTGCATAAAACACTGGTATTTATCCACGGCTGATAGATTTACCATGTACTCCATGACCAAAGCCGTATTCCGATAATGAGACCACTGAGCTTGTTTGACATAGTCCTTAAAAAAATTGTCGATTCACCTAGTTGATGAATGATATTTAGATGCTTCAAGCATATAAAAATAATATTTGATATTGTGCTTTCAAATAATGTCGTGCACAACCCATGAGTGCATAACTTTCATATACACCAAAATATTTTTGTAACTAATCAAATGACTAATCTACAATGACTGGAAACTGAATCACGTTAATTCTTGGTCCTCAAATAACTAATCATATATGGGCAAGACCAGAATATTTTTGTCTATTTCTCTACTGGCTTAGATCTCATATTTGATGGTTATGTAAAATGTGGCAACAGAGAAAGATACCTCAAATAACAGTACATCATCCGCTTCATCAGCTGACAGCTATCGCCTAGAATGTACATCATAACAATTTTTGATTGAGGTAATAAAAATTGATGGAAGAACGCATGATCATTCCAGACCAATAATTACATTGTTTGTGTTGCACATGCAGTGAACCCACCACAAATATGGGTTACAAAATTGCGGAGCAAATCCAGCCCAAATTAGTTACACATGTAATGCATCAACGTTTTGGAGAGGGTATGAGAGATAAACCAGAGTGAAACATATCTACAACGTGTGAGTAAAGATAATGAGTTACTTGCCTGCTGAGTAGATGCAGATGCAACCGACGACAAAATCAATCGGCGTCGAGAAGGTGAATAGCTGCGCCAACAGTCCGTCCATAATTGTTTGGCTCAGCAGCATCGGCAACGGCGACGGTCGTCCGTTTTCCTACAAAAGAAGTTGTCAGTATAGCGCTAGCGCCCCCTCCATTGAAGAACATCACCAGATAAACTCATCTGCTAGACAAAAAACGGATGTCGGCCTGATCACTGGTCAGACCTTGGGAGGTGACGCGATTAAAGCTTCTGGAGAGGAACAGATTACAGACGTCAAGAGAGGATGGGATGGAGCCTACCCAGTCTTTTAGATTGATTCCATCCTGGTGAACTCACACGGCTAGGTGGAGGAAGAGGAAGAGCAGTCGTAGGTTCAGGAAAGTTACACATGGAGCATTGGTCCGGATTTATAGAACCTGAGAAAGCAATAATTGAAGAAAAAGGTTCAAATGAACTTTCTCACAACAAACAACACATATCCAAGTTTTGATTCTAAAAACAATATACCTAAACGAATGACCAAAGCCAAGAAGCTAGAGGCATGAAAAAAGGAAATATATCAAAAGTGATACCGAGAAATAAATCACTCGTAGAAGCAAAATTAAATCTCAAAATCCTCACAGCCTCATGAGTTTCATTTCCTGGTGGGGGTTGGATAGAAGTATTAGTACACCCGCCGCAACCCCAAGTACATTGATACTTTACTCCTAGACATAAATTGAGCAACGAGCTGACATTTGTTATACTCCCTCCGTCCCAAAATAAGTGACTTGAGTTTGTCTAGATTTGAATGTACCTATATATTAAAACGTGTCTAGATACATCCGAATCTAGACAAACCCACGTCACTTATTTTGGGACGGAGGGAGTACTTGACAATGCTACAGATAGCACATTCCTGGATATGAGCTACTATAGTACAGTTATCTACTGCTGGCGTGAAAATATGTAACTTTTTTGTATCTTCTCCCGAAGTAAATACGGTTCAATAAAATAATCTCCTAACATTATATTCAGTCAAGCCTTTAAGCAAGGTAATTATACACAAATTGATCAGATCTGTTCTAGGCTATCGGGAACAAGAGATTAATGGATCCCCAGTTCAGAATATATGTGCAGTTGTTCAGTTAGTCACATACTTTAAGTAAGAAACGGATTCAGGTGTCCTTGTGGCATGTATATCTAGAAACTATAGCACCACACATGTTTAACTGCAGGAACATAAAAGACCGTATAGCCATCTACCTTATCAGGCTACCAAATTGCAGAACTAAGGCTCCCTTGCTGTGTAGTTTAAACCTGAAACCTTTACTAAAGTTCTATCTATTTCTAACTAAGAAAACATTGTAATAACCCTAATTCAGAGAATAGTGTGTCTGGGCATGCACATTTGTATGATGACCTGAGAAGAGCATGAACCAGGTCCTTGGATGCCCAATGAAAACAAAACTTGGACATACAGTTGCCCTCCCAAATCAAGATTTGTTCACTTTCTCTCACCCATATATACATCAGAAACACACATATCAGCAGGTTATCAATCTTATTTAGAGAAACTTTTTCTCTTGCTAGCCAGAACAGAGTTCAACATAAATAAATCTACCATATTACCTGCAACCAATTCAAACAAGCACTACACAAGCAACAAAAAGTTGAAGATTTACCTCAGTCACTCGAGAGAAATAGCCAAACACCAAACTCCTAATCATATAAACTATTGTCCGTGCTGCCACCATGGACATGACCGTTTTGCTTTCCCTCGATATCCACCGTCCAGTTGCCGCTTACGCCGTCTAATGCTTGATGGGCATGCACATTTGTATGACGACCTGAGAAGAGCATGAACCAGGTCCTTGGATGCCCAATGAAAACAGAACTTGGACATACAGTTGCCCTCCCAAATTTAAATTGTTCACTTTCTCTCACCCATATATACATCAGAAACACACATATCAGCAGGTTACCAATCTTATTTAGAGAAACTTTTTCTCTTGCTAGCCAGAACAAAGTTCAACATAAATAAATCTACCATATTTCCTGCAAGCAATTCAAACAAAGCACTACACAAGCAATAAAAAGTTGAAGATTTACCTCAGTCACTCGAGAGAAATAGCCAAACACCAAACTCCTTTTTTTTGGAAATGGACGCTTTATTACTTATCAATAAGTTTACACCCGGCCTCTGCATATCTAGGATGCACACAGCCGATCAACCACAGAGCAGAAGACAAAAGTAAAAGTATGAAGATTACAAATAATTGTAAAAAAACGAAGTCCTCCAAGCGCACTACTGTAGCTCTATCCGTAAGTCACGCTGCCACCCATGTCGGGAAAAAATATCCCTCGCAGTGTCCTCCAACCGTGTACAACCCTCCACAAATAAGTCGCGGAGATCCATGCGTTGGAGAGTAGTCTATGGTCGGAGGATCGCCATGGCCCGGTGTATAACCTGCAGAGGGGAAGACAGAATGTTATTAAAAATCTTGTCATTTCTACATAGCCAAAGCGACCATATAATGGCAAGCGCTCCCAGCCTAAATAGAGTCCCATATTTATCCTCAGTCCCGTTCAGCCAGTTACCAAATACATTGACTACCGAACATGGAGGAGATAAACCAGAGGCTACTTGGATGATTGACCATATAGCACGAGCAAATTTACAATGCAAGAATAAATGACGTATTGTCTCATTATGGTGACAAAACACACATTATGTACTTCCATGCCAATTCCTCCTAACAAGATTATCTTTTGTGAGAATAACCCTTTACGAAGATACTAAGCAAAGATCTTCGTTTTCAGGGGTATTTTCATTCTCCAAATTTTACTATTATCATCGACTGGGATATCAGGTTGGATCAAAGCTCTATACGTTGAATGAACGGAAAATTTATCACTCTGTAGTAAGTTCCATTTGAATTCATCCATACCCTCGGACAAGTGTACCCTGTATAATCTTACTAAAAGATTGTTCCAGAACACCAGTCTAGGGCCTATGAGACTTCTTCTGAAAGACACATTAGGAGATTGGATTCCATTACCATGGAAATTGTATCCCCTTTATGTCTAACAATCGAGTATAGAGCTGGATATTGTGCATGAAGAGTGTTTTGGCCAAGCCATTTATCTTCCCAGAACCTTATCTGTGAGCCATTCTTAATATTGAAAGTACCAAAACGGGAAAAATGCTTTTTGGACGCCATTAGTCCAACCCAAAAGTGTGAATCACCCGGTTTCCAAACCATTTGTGACACAGCTTTTGAGCCAACATACTTTCTCCATAGAATAGTTTGCCAGACTCCTTATGTAAGGAGTTTGAAAAGCCATTTACTCAAAAGCGCAGTATTTTTGACTTGCAAATCATGTATGCCAAGTCCACCATATTCTTTGGGTCGGCAAACCACATTCTATCTGGCCAGTCGATATTTATTTTTCTCACTATCCCCCTGTCAAAAGAATCTTGAGCGGTAATAATCCGCTTTTGTCAAGACACCTTTTGGTATTTGAAAAAACGAGATCATATACAGTACCATGTTGGTAAGTACCGAGTTTATGAGTACAAGTCTTTCACCAAGGGATAGCAATTTACCTTTCCAACTATTAAGACGCTTTTGAAGTCTTTCATCAACGAGTTTCCATTCAGCAATCGTGAGACGCCGATAGTGAATCGGTATTCCCAGATAATTGATTGGAAATTGCCCCTGGCCACAGTCAAATAGATCAGCATATAGGTGGGCATCGTTGTTAGCATCGCCAAAACAGTACAAGTCACTCTTATGGAAGTTAATTTTCAATCCGGATAGTTGCTCGAATGCTGATAATATTAATTTTAGATCCTTGGCTTTCTCCAGATCGTGTTCCATAAATAGGATTGTATCGTCAGCGTATTGAAGAATATATAGACCTCCATCAACCATATGTGGTACAAATCCTTCAATTTGACCACCAGTCTTAGCTCTCTTAATAAGGATAGCCAACATATCAGCCACTATATTAAATAGTATGGCTATAATGGATCCCCTTGTCGTAGCCCTTTTTTGTTCTGAAAGTATTTGCTAGTGTCATCATTAACATTTATAGCAACACTTCCTCCCGACACAAAGGACTGTATAAGAGCACACCACTCCTCCGAAAAACCTTTCATACGGAGTGTTTGCTGAAGGAAAGACCAATTAACTTTATCATAGGCCTTCTCAAAGTCAATCTTGAATAATACACCATTTAATTTTTTTGAGTGTAGTTCATGGACCGTTTCATGCAATATTACAACACCATCTAGGATGTTTCTCCCTTGCATGAAAGCAGTTTGAGAAGGGCGAACAACATGATCAGCTACTAAATTCAGTCTAATCGTAGCAACTTTTGTAAAAAAATTAAAACTAACGTTAAGAAGGCAGATAGGACGATACTATTATATACGTTCTGCATTATTAACCTTAGGTAGTAAAATTATGTTGCCAAAATTAAGCCGAAAGAGGTCCAGCTGACCAACTTCCAAAAACTCAAACAAATGCATCAAGTCCACCTTCATAACTTCCCAGAACTTTTGGTAAAATTCCGCTGGGAAACCATCAGGCTCTAGCGCTTTGTTATGTTCTATTTGGAAAACAACTTTCTTGACCTCCTCCTCAGTATAAGGGGTAGTCATAAAGTTGTTTTCCTCATCAGAAACCTGAGGAATGTCCTCAGTCTGAGACTCATCCAAAGAACAAGAGTTTTCTAGCGGTGCCCTAAATAGGGATTTATAGTAGCTTGTAATATAAGATTTTAGATGCTCCTGACCTTCAATCGTATCTTCATCCTGAATTAAAGAGTGAATAAGTTTCTTCTTATGCTTACCATTGGTAACAACATGGAAGTATGTTATATTCGCATCTCCTTCCAGGATGAATTTAGCTTTAGATCGTTGGTACCATTTGAGTTCTTCCTCCCGCAGAAGTCTGGCAATTTCCGCATTCGATTGGTTTTTAATCTCAATCTCATGTGCATACAAAAGCCTAACTTCGGTTGAAGCCTCTAAATCATTAATAATAGCTGAAAGGCGTATCTTTTCCTTTTTAAGGATTTCAACAGTATGTCTGGCCCAACCACGGAGGAATTTGCATAAGGCACGCATTTTGTTGTTCCATCGTTGTATAGGTGTTTGACCACTAACTGTTTTTTCCCAAATAGCCTTCACCAAGTCATGAAAACCATCGTGATCAATCCATCCAAGTTCAAACTTGAAGCTATTCTTGGATTTCATGCTGGTGTTCCGACAGATAACAATAAAGGAGCATGATCCGACAAAGCCTCAATATGTCCTAGAGCACGAACAGTTATTATAGGAAAATTATCTTCCCATTCGGTATCCATAAGCACTCTCTCAAGTTTTTCATATGTAGGCTCTGGAAGACTATTAGCCCAAGTGAACTGTCTTCCTAACATCGTAACCTCTCTTAAGTCTAAGCTGTCAATAACAGCGTTAAACATGAAAGGCCAATGTTCATCAAAACATCCCCAGCTTTTCTCATGAGGGAATCTAAGCAAATTAAAATCCCCACCTATAAGTATAGGATAGGGATTATTCTTAGCTAGATTGACCAACTCACGTAAAAAGTCAGCCTTATAAACATCCTGGGCAGCCCGTAGACAGCGACTAGAGACCATACGAAATCATCAGCCTTATTACAGATATGGAGTTTAATAAAAAATCTCTAACCGAACTGGCTAAGACTTCCATAGTCTCATCTCTGACGCCTAACAGGATTCCCCCGGATCGCCCTCGTGGCGGATGTGATAGCCACGTAAATTCAACTCCACCAGAAAGGCGATTGAGTTGAGCTTGTGAGAAATCACATCTACCAGTCTCAGAAATACCCAAAAATCCAACTTGTGATCTCTCACACAATCAGCAAAGAACAAATGTTTAGCCAAGTCACGAAGACCTCTTCTATTTGAGAATATTTCGTTCATTGAGAAACAATTGGAGATTTGGATACGCGTGACCTCTTGCGAGATTTTTGGCTCTTTGATTTCCGACCGGAAGTTGTAAGCTCATACGATGAACCCAGCCCAGTAAGCCCACTTCTGATACTTCACCAACTAAGTGTGAAAGGAGTTGACCATCTACTGTGGCATGCAACTCCTCCTCCTCAATCGATGAAGAATCAGGAACAACGGAGATTTTAGGAGTAACCGTTAAATGGTCAACCTCCATATGTCTCAAAACAGAACTAGAAATATTAATATCATTTACAGATCTACCCAAGCTTACACCAACATTTCCTAGCTTAGCCATAATAGAAGCATTGGAGAAAGCAAGAAATGATTTAGAAGAGTGTAAAGTACCTTGTGAATCAAGATTCTTCTCCGCCTTCCTTCGCATGGCCTTGGCCATAGAATCCTCGTCTGTCGTGGAAGCCCCAAGTCCATCAACTCAATGCCGAGAACTCCTGCGGGATGGAGTCCCAAGCGAATGTTGTACTCCGTCAATAGAGAGCAAACCCAACCCTTCCTGGGTTAGGTCGCCCACCCCCTGCGTCGGTCCAGCCCCAGGACAAGGTTGCCCCTTCCTGGCCGCCTTAAGCTGTGAAGGAGAAACCCTAGGCGAGCTCAACACAGGTCCCGGACCCCACAACGGGGAGTCCAAAGGAAGATCCTCCAGAAGCTCCTTTCCACGCTGCATAGTTGGGTTAGCATTAAACGGAGTGACCGCAACCACATGCACAGGAGTCCGAGCCGAAGAAGGAGAAGCAACAATTGGTGTCAACGACACCGAATTGTCCAATTGAGCACTCTGTCTGGTAGACTGCTGCACCGTCCCCCTTGACTAAGCATGGTCGAAGAAGAGCCCAACCCACCAACCTGAGAACCACTAACTGAATTAGATGTGTCCATAGCATCATTAGAGGGCTTCTCAATAGCGTCATCATCAGGATCATCATGCCTCTTCCTCCACAAGAAAGGTACAAACTCAAGCTCTAATACATAACCCACGGGCTCCAAACGGAAGCGAAGCTGAAAGGCCTTGAGCTTAACCACAGTATCAGACACCAGGTAATGGCCCAACAAATCCTGTAGCTTAAAAAATAGTGGTATCAGTCATAGCTACGAGAATCCGAACGACACCACACCTCTGCAAACTGAACAAGTCCACGTCCAAAGTAGTCCCCATGAGGCCACCAACAGCCCACAAGCCCCAGAAAGTATGCAAATAATGAGGCACCCCCTCAACATGAAGCCAGATCTGCTTAAGCTCAAACTTGTGAGGCACCTCTTGTGTCTGGTAAACAGAAAACGATAGCTGAGATGTGTTCTGGGTCACCGACACCTGAATCCCATCAACTCTATCAAGATCCTCCATAGACGGGAAGCTGACAAGAAAGGAGGAATCACCATAAGGCAAAGCTTCCCATTTCCACTGACTATGAATAGGACACCTCCTAGCAATCTGTCGCTGAATCACATCTACAGAAACCATCTGTCCAGAGACACTCACAAGAGCAATGGGAGACTGAGACATCTCCATGTGATCTCTAACCACCGAATCAGGCATCTGAGAAAACAGTGTCACCTCATTGCCAATACCAGCCATAATAGGGAAAGGTTTCAACTGCATAAGCACAGGACATCTCAGGGTGGGGTGAACAGAACTATCACAAATATAACAATAGTGAACCGCTTTACAGTCCTTAGTTGCGTGTGTATTAACCGCGCACTTCTAGCACCGAACATCCTTCTGGTTCTTCTTACCCCCAGAAACAGAAATCGGTGCACCAGAAACAACCTCCGAGGCGACTACAACCGACAAAGCATTATCAATGGTTCCCTGTACATCGTACTGGTAAGGCCCCTGCTTCCCCACTACCGGAAAGGAAGCACCCTCAGGCCCAGCAGGATACCCATACTTTCCAAATGTCTGATGCTGGTGAAGCTGCTGCTGGTACTGTGAAGGTTGTGAATTCATCTCCTGACCCAACTGAACCTGAGGCTACTTCATCTTTTTTTCCGCTTCGGCACAGCCGCAGCCACAATGCCAACACCCACAGTAAACAGTTGAACCATCGCATTACCCAAGGCAGCCATAGGCGTGGGTTGTGGCCCACGGTATGACGGTTGAAGCTATTGAAGACCGTACTACGGCGCCGGCCCCGAGTAAAAGGCAGCATAAGCGGGCAGAGACGGAGCCTACCCCACCATCCCATGGTGGCTCGGCCCTGTAGGAGGCATCCCCGGGGAGGGGGGGGGGGCGAGAAGGGCGGCGGCCCGTGGCCATAGGGGCCAGCCACCGGTACCTGTCCGGCAGGCGGAGGACGGACTCCAGACGCTGGTCCCTAGAAGGGCCCCGCGAGGTGAGCGGCGAAGCCTGGCGCAGTCCCAGCTTCCCTCGGCAGCGTCGGCGTAGCAGCACAAGAGGACGCTCCCTGCGGCGGCGCAGAGGCATGGGGAGGCTGTGCAAGGAGAGGTGCGGCCCCAGGTGGCGGCGCAGGATTGCAGGGATTCAACACGGCTATCGTAGCAGTACCGAGAAGCGCTTGAGCGAAAGAACGATGGCAAGGCGGTGGCGATCTAGGCGTGATTGAAGGAGTCCAAGACGAGGTTGTACGCAACAAACTGGTAATACCTAGCCTCCGCGCGATCGCACGCCAGGTACCACCCGTATCGAAAACCGCCTCGGTGTCCCCACCACAGTCCACGTCAGCCGCCATCTCACCGTCTCCTCCATCGAGCCGCGGGGAAACCGGATCATGACGAACCGCACGACCAAGACCGTCCGGCAAGAACGCACCAAGCACCGATCGTGTCGATGCCCTGCACGGCGGTAACAACCCTTTCCAGGGTCTAACAGTAGGTCCCTGGCAGAGGAGAAACCCCACTGGCGTCTCCACCGAACCTCTCCGACCCACCGGCGGAGACGAAGACCGACAAGGCGGTGATGAACTCTGCGGCGGCAAAGAAGGAGACCCCTTCTCCCAGAACCGGGAGGCTAGCGTAAGATAGCCAATATCCTCCTAGAACGCTTGACGCAGCTCGTCGTCCCATCTTCTCCGTCGTCGGTCGTCCGTGGTCCAACCCAGCTCGCCGGAGTCTTCTTCAAGGTCAGCGAGCACCTCACGCGTCGCTAGGGCATCGCTGCCATCCGAACTAGAGTCCGAGCCTAGGCATTGAAACCTAGAGCCCGACCCAACCACCGGTGACCCCAGAGCGCCGGGCACAAGAGTGAGCCGCCTCCCGTGACCCATCCCCACCAACTCCGTCCTTGGAGTGCCGCTGCTCGCCGGCAGAGGCGCCGGCGGCCCTGCTCCTGCTCGACCGGCGCAGACACCAGCGAACCCTAGGTTAGGCAGCCCGCACTCGAACTCCCAGCTTATGGATCAGATTAGGAAAAAAGGTGCATTGCTTGCCTGGGATCCAAACACCAAACTCCTAATCATATAAACTATTTTCCTCGCTGCCACCATGGACATGACCGTTTTTCTTTCCCTCGATATCCACCGTCCAGTTGCCGCTTATGCCTTCTAATGCTTGAGCAACACCAAGGGGGTGGAGGTGTGCCGGGGAGAGGAGGCGGGGGTTGCACAATACCGCTGGATTAGCGCATCCATAACATGCATTCATGATTCTTAAAAAAGACACCATGTAAAGCACCTAGGCCCGATAGAATTTCTTTGGTAGGGTGAACCGCAGAACAAAATAAAAGATAATGGTCAGTAAGACTATGGAGTCATAATTATTTGGTTGGTAAGAAAATTTTCCAAGAGAAGTTGGGTTCCCCATGATTGCAGCACACATATGAAAATCTTGCCACCGAATTAACATAAGAGGCCACAAAACAAACTAAAGGATAACTATATATGTGGCTCTTAATCTCAAAAAGTAGAGGGGAAAAACAATCCTAAAATCCTGGAGACACATGTGAACCAAGCCTACAAGAGCGAAAACAACACCTAGGGTTAGCCTTGCCGATGGATTGAATCAACAAGACCACTATCACTGCTTGAATACACCATTAGTAATGAGCCTGCATCCATGCCGACATTCAGTTGAGGACCCCAATCGCCCACAAAACAACATCACGAGCACAAACCATCTCCAGTAGCAGCAAGCATCCTGGACATCAATAGCATAAAATTAAAAACTACGAGGAGCGGAAGATTCTGACCTTGACATCGCGTCGAGTCCCATGCGCAAATTCTCCCTCGAGTGCTTGTCCAACCACTGGCGCCTCCCTACGGGGTCGAGAGCTTGGGAGGAGGGGATCGAAGTGTGGAGGAGGGGCACGGGGCTCAAGGACGGAAAGGGATTGGTCAAGGGCATGGGGTGAGATTGCGTGGGGGTGTCCACCCATCTGCCGGCCGCATCAAGGACGCTAGTGTGGGGGTCGCCCACTTCCTCATCCACCGTGGGAGGCCTCTTGTAACAAGGAGATGAGAGGAGAGAAGGATTCATTGGGTTGGGGTAGCAGCTGGGTGTCGGGAGAAAGGAAAGGGAGGAGGTGGCGTGGGAGCCTTGTAGCGGGCGAGGCCTCGTCGAGTAGCGCCTCCGCATCGGGAGGATTGCCATAGGGAGCAGATGGACTAGAGGAGGAGGAGAGGAGGACCGACACAAGGAGATGATGTAGCATAGGAAGGGTTGCAGCAAGTGTACCTAGCGGCAAGGTTTAGCGCGGTGGCGGCCGAGATGACACTGGGAAGGGCACAGATGGAGGAAGGCGACGGGGAAGGGGAGGAAAAGGGGTAAGGTTAGAAAGAGAAGAAGGCGACGCGGATATTTTTCTCTCGCTGAGATCTAGGTTCTCACCGGATGCACCAAAATAAGTGACACAAAGACAGTTATCTTGCAGTCTCGCATGTGTGGCCCCACTCAGGGATAGGCCCAGACGTCATGGATGTTTGTATCACTCCTAGAAGTGAACAAGCAGAAGGGAAGATCCAACGGCTGTAATCAATCGTGAAGGTTAAAACGCCCACGTTTGACTGCATCGAATGGCTGACGAGCGTGCGCATCAGGGGATCACTGGGAGGCCGGGTAGGCTACACCCAGTTATAGGAGTAATGTGTATGTGCATAGCCTTTGACTCATGCATGTAGCAACGTGAGATATTTTGCATAAAAGACTAACGTGGAATGATAGGAGAGGATATTGGCTATCATAGCATTTCTCTCTTGCGTGGTTTTGCTGCATGTTAGCCAGGTCGATGGTTAGTTAACTTTGCTCATCTAGAGGGATGTCGGCAACAATTCTTTAGTCAGCGGCAGAGCGGCAAAGCGCGTCACTACAGGAATGGACCACTACACCGACGGCAATTACCCGTCGGCATAGGCCACATAGCCGTCGGTGCAGGTATACGTCCAACGGCAGCCGTCAGCGTTGGGCCATCGGCGTCCCACGGCGTCGGCGCAGGTACAAAACCCGTCGGTGTAGGTTTTGCTGTCGACGTAGGCGTTGCCGACGGGCATATTTAGCTGTCGGCGTAGGCCAACCGTCGGCAAAGCCCGCGTGGGTCCCGCTTCGCGCCCGTGATGGCCGTTAACGGATGAAGCGCTACGCCAACGGCTAAGCCGTCGGCCCAGCTCTGCACGTGGCAGGACCTGGTGGTGGGCTGGCCTGCAGTTACGTCGATGGCTAAGCCGTCGGCCCAGCACTACACGTGGCAGCACGTGGTGCTGGGTAGGCCCGTAGCTACGTCGACGTCTGAGCCGTCGGCCCAGCGCTGCACGTGGTAGGACCTAGTGGTGGGCGGCCTGCAGCTACGCCGACGGCACGTACAACCCACGCCATTGGACCAAATGATCATAGCTACGCCGACGGCTATGCCGTCGGCATAGGGCCGTACATGAATTTTTTTATATTTGTTTTTCTTCTTCCCTGCATACCAAAATCACAATATATATAGTGCATTTATAGCATACATACACAGTACATATATATAGTGCATACACAATACATATATTATATATCATCCAAAAGTGCCCGACATCAAGCGCATACACAATACATGTATATGTATCATCATCATACATATAGAGTTCCCGCCATGGAACCCTAAACCCATCTCTAATGGCGTGAAGAGCTCGACAACCCGAGATCTCCTCGCGTGAGCATCGTACGTCTAGGTGGCTGCTGCTCACCAACGGAAGGAGGGCTCAGCGTAGCACGAGGAGAAGCACCCGGAGAAGCACCAGGAGAATGGTCACCGATATGCAGCGGTGTGATCTCGCGCGACGAATCCGGCGTTGGAGAAGCATGACCAAATGGTTGGTTCCTGGAACACCCTGTTCCCTATATGTTTGAGCAAGAGTTAGCAATCTGAGAGACATGTTAGCCTAGATAGTAGTAGGTAACAAGTGGACAGGCAAAAGATCTTACCGGGGTCCCTACATAGTAGGTCACAACAAATTCTTCCTTCGATGGCATCACTGGCAATAGCCCTGGCCTAGGTACTGGTTCTGGAAACCCTGCCGAATCCCGCTCTCTAGTGGCCATAAACCCGGTGAACGTCTGCAAGATGGTTTAGATGTCAGGCATTGGAGAAATAAAGGTTCAAACTAGCACTCTATGGGGAGTGGGACTTACCGCGTTCATGGTTTCTTGGTACACCTGGTATGCATCATTCCTCTGGTGCCACTCCCGAACAACCACCTTATATTCCACATGATGTGCATCGTAGGCCGCGTCCAACTCAGGCTACAATTTCAAAAATAGTGAATATCGTCAACTTAGCCATTCATGAACGAATGTCGAAAATAGGATGAAAATGCGAAAAACTTACATCGATGGATCAACGCGACCGATGAGGAGGCTAGATAGAGGGACCGTCGGTGGGGAGGGTAGCCTTGACACACGTGAGGTTCGTGGTAGGCCTAAAACCTTGTCGGACTCCTCGTTAATGGGGTCATCCACTTTCAGATGAAAAGCCTGGACCGTCGAGCAATATTTGCTCAAGTCATCTTCGATGCAGCCGAAGTACGAGGGGAGCGAGGGTTGAAGCTCATTTAGATCGACCCTCTTCTGGTGCATCGTCTGCCATGTTTGAATGTCGGAAACAGGCTGCTCCAGATCAGCCTCCTGCATCGCCAAAGAAATGTTATGCGTATGAAGAAAGAACATGAGGCGAAATAAATGCAGGTTGTTCCATGTATATATTTACCAGCTTTTCCTTGAAGCGATCATGGTTGCGGTTTCCTGCACTGTGTGTTCCCTCGCTCCCGCGGTTGGCCTTGTTCCGCTCGCTCATGACCTTGAACTCAGTGTCTTCTCCGAGCCACCTCATAGTTAATGCCTCCCATGCGTCTTCTTTCTCATCGGCCAATTGGGCATAACCTGTAAAAACAATACTCACTTGGAAAACGCATAATGCAATTGCAACTTGGCAGCAACATAGAATCTCATTGATGATTTACTTACCGACATGTAATTGGCCAACATCATCTTAGGCGGGTTCTTGATATTGACTTCCTTCATGGTCCTCTCGCCTTTCTCAACATTGAAGTGATTAATGGCCCGTATGCTTCTCATTGTACCACTATTGCTGTATCAACTTCTGGCAAGCCCCCAGCAAAGTCCTATCTGCCTTGGCCTCATCCTCCGAAAGCACCCTGTAATGGGTCTTCAATCATTCATAAAAAAATTGTGAGTCATTAGTTAGCACGGTAGGGTCATCAACTATGAATGAAACTCTAGAGCACCCTTACCCAAAACTTGCTGATCACAGCGTCAGAAGCTTTCCCGAATGGCGGGCACTCGGCGGCCTCATAGTCGGCCCAACATAGGTCTAGCTTCCTCTCGCCACCGGGGACCACAGTGTACATGCCCGGCCAAAAGTTCCTAATCAGCGCTTGATACGTTGCTAACGTATCCATAATTTTTGATGTTCCATGCTTGGTTTTATCTACTCTCTTATGTTTTGTCCACACTTTGGAGTATTTCTATACACTTTCTTGGACTAACTTATTAACAAGATGCCACAGTGCTAGTTGCCTGTTTTCTTCTGTTTTTGGTTCCAGAAAAATCAGAAAATGAATATTCTCGGAATTGGACTGGACAAAAGCCAAACTTGATATTTTACCGGAAGACTCACGGAGCCAGAAGACGAGACGGAGAGGGGCCACAGGGTGGCCACACCCCCTTGGCGTGGGCAACCCTAGGCCGCGCCAGGGCATGGTGTGGGCCTCTGGCCACCCACCGACCTTGCCTCTTCGCCTATAAGAAGCCTCCTGATGCATAAACCCTAAATCGACTAGCCTCCAGCCACGAAAAGTTCCACAGCGCCGCCACCACCGAAGGTTAGATTCGAGGGACAGAAGGTCTCTGTTCTGGCACCCTGTCGGGACGGGGAAGTGCCCCCGGAGCCATCTCTATCGATCTCCACCACCATCTCCATCGCCGTTGCTGATTCCCATGATAAGGAGGGAGTAGTTCTCTCTCGAGGCTAAGGGTTCTACCGGTAGCTATGTGTTCATCTCTCTCTCTCTATGCATGATCTTATTGAGATCATGAGCTTGTAATCTATAGATCTACCTTGCTACTCAAGTGCTTTAATAGATCTCTGCTCTCCCCATGTGTGTGAAGTTGACAGTGTGCACTACAAATACTTGTTATGAGTTATATTTGGAGTTGGATGTCTTTATGAAATTGTGGTGTTTGTTGGACCCATCTAGTACTCAAGGTGATAGTGTGGGGTTATCTAGATGGGAAAGATGAACTTTGAGGTGTGCTGTTATAGCCCTACCAACGATTAGAGTGTCCAACTGGAGAGTAGTTCAGCGTAGTATCACACATAAGAATATATTTATATGAGAGTGTTCACTAGCGAAAGTATGATCCCTAGGCCTTGTTTCTAAACATTGAAACACCGTTTGCAACTAGATCTGTTACATGTGTTGTGGTGGTGTCACGGCAGATGCCATGGATAGGCTAAAGGCGGGGACTAAATGCACTAGGGGAATCCATGGAGGGATAGTGTGGTGATTCCACACACAGTTGCTTTGTATTTGATTCACTTCCACAGTTTACAAGTGCTCCTTGAGCTGTATTGGGGAGAGGAGGAAGAAGAACTCTCTTACTCTCACCACTAGCTAGCCCTCAAGAACACACTAGTAAACAATAACCCTCTAGAGATCAACCAAGTAAAAACCAACTCTTTCTACAGAGGCCCTAGCCCTCCTTATATATGAGTGGCTAGGTCTCCAATTAGGGCATACGTGGAGGCATATTCCTTGGAATATGCCTCCTCCCAAAATAGTAAGCTGACCGGGTCACTTTTGCCTAGCGTCATCCATGTAGAGGCTACGTGAGCCTCTACGACGCCTGCGTCATCCGACATTGGCATCGTCACCTTTGTTGGCCACGCCTCGGTGGTCCTGGCCTCTGTCCGCTTCGCTCATGCTCTGCGTACAGTGGTCACCCTTTGACCAACAAGATACCTTCCTTCTCTTACAAGCTTGATATAACCCGGATCATACCTAGTTGATCCGGCCACACCTGTACCTGCATATAAGTTAGATACACTTACCGACGTACGGCATAAGTCGGTTGAGGTTCGGTTAGGTGGACATCCCCTGGTCCTAGTTACTCCGTGATTCGGCCTGCCTTGAGGTGACTCGGCCAACACTTGCTTTGACCTTGCCGTACCTCGGCTAACTCGGCCTTTATACCCCGTCGTAACCCTACCCGGGGGTATCCCCCAACATTAGTCCCCGAAGCTGGTGCGGTTTTAGCTGCCTTAGTCGCTAAGGCCACAACAGGTTCAATTTTACCGAGCCTCTTGCTCCTTTTCCGAGTTACCTCATAGTCCGGATTCCATGGGTTTGTTTTCCCTTGGCACATTCCAAGTTTTTACGCGCTGGCCGGGTCATCCCATACTTATCCGAGTTATTCTTCCTTCTCTTGTACGCTTTCCCACGTGGAGGCTAATCATTACTTTGCCTCATTTTAAGGGCCTGCAATAGTAACCGCCGCAATTATTGTCAGAATTTACTGTAGCACACGTCACATCGTGCCTGCCTCCTCGTTAACTGTATCATAACGTCACAGTGTGGGATCCGCTGCACCCTGTGGCCCTTCCTATGGCTCGTCGCTGATTGGTCAATCTGGGTCATACACGGCCACACTGTGTGGCCCGTCCGCACAGTGCGATCCCACTACCCCTCAAGGGCGTGGTTAAATAGGGGAGGGGCGCGCCCCTTGGGTCTTTTCCCCACTCTCGTGCCCCTCTGCCACTTCTTCTTCCTCTTCCCCTCCAGCGACAGCGCCGCCGCCACCGCATCTGCGCCGCTGTGCCGCCGTCGCACATCTTCCACGCGCACCAGGGTCGCCGCCACCTCCACGCATCTCCTCCGCCACGGGTCCTCGCCAGTCCAGGCCACTGCCTCCCACCGCTGCTAGCGCCAGTGAAGATAGTGACCTTGAGATGATAGAGGAGGAGCTCGCCGTCGCGGAGCAGGAAATGGAGGAGGACGCGGCGAACGCCGACCGCGGCGTGTGGGCTGGATCTTGGGTTTGCCAGGATGATCTGGACTGGCTGTATCGCACCAGACGCATCCCGGAGGGCGTCACCGCGCGCCTCACCGCCGCCGAGCTTGCCCCCTCACCCAATCCGGGTGAGTATGTGGTATTCCTATCTCACTTCCAACGGGGGTTCGGTCTTCCTGTTAGTGATTTTTCCACGACTGGCTCAACACGTATGAGCTTCAGCCGCACCATCTTCCGGCTAACGCCATCACCTCTCTCTCCGCCTTCGCTTCCACCATTGAGGGCTACGCCGGACTGTGGCCCACGAAGGAGCTCTGGATCCGGTTCTTTGGCCTCCGCCGGAACGTGATTCCGAACATAGAGCTTAATCCGGAGGACAAGCAGCTCACTCAATTTGGCGCAGCCTCCATTTCTCCTAGGAAACAGTCAATCTTCCCCCGAGTCACGGGGCTTGACTCTTGCAAGGGATAGGCCCGGACCTTCTTTTATGTCCGGAATAGCACATCCGAGGATCTAATCCGGCTATGCCCCTACGCTCTGGGTCCTCCTAATCCGGATCTGTGGGACAAGGTCCCAAGAAGCCCACTGTCCTGGCGAACCAAGTCAACAAAAGGTTCCAGGATTTGAAGGATCTGGGATTGCGCAATGAGGATGCAATGATCACATTTGTTTGCAACCGGATCTCCCCCGTCTAGAAACGCACGCATAAACTTTGTCACATGAGCTGGGGTCGTGACCCCAACCGGACCTCCTCATTCGAGTTGAGCAACACCGAAATCTTCCGCCGGGTCAATGCCCTCTTCACCACCCACAAGGACTTCTCTTCTGAGTGGACGTGGGGGGGTCGAACATTTCTGCCGAGATAGGCTTCCCCCTGTGATAAGTCTCGTGCCCCAAACCTTTTCCGAATTAAATCATATGACGTTTTTTTTGTAGGTTTAATCTTGTTGCCTTTTCTTTCCCTTAGATGTTTCTTCAACAAACCATTGAGGATGGCACCAAGCCTTCTCTCAAATGGGCGGCTGATCGAGATACCTTGGACGAGGAGGAACCGGATCAGGAGATGTTCCTGTCGATGGCTGACGCGACCAAGCGACACACCGGTAAACTCTCTTCCATTAGAGATTGGCCCGAGGATGAAGATGATTCAGACGTTGGGGTGATGGACGCATTTGACACTGTCCTCCTTTATTATGCTTTTTCGGCATCAGCTAACCCCAGTGGGCAGATCCATGAAGATCCTCCCCTTGCCACGGGTGAGCCTGTCCCGGTCGCACCGAAGAAGAGGGGAGCCGCATCTGCTTCTTCCTCCAGATCTTCTCAGCGAGCTAAAAGGCGAAAGAAGTCCGGGGACAAAACTGCCACCAAGTCCACGACCAAGGTCGTGGCCCGGAGAGCTCGCAAGCCCAAGGAGCCCTTGACTTCGGATGAGTAAGTCAGTTCTCCCTTTGCCATTCATTTGTTCTTCCTTTGTTATAGTTTCTCATCATTCATGATTTGATTCGGCAGGGCCACGGTGGAGGTCCCCTAGAGTGGATCTAGTATTTCTTCACCGCTCTGACATAGCCCTTCTCCCCCTCGTGGAGACGATTCACGCCCGTTGAGCCCCATTCAGGAGGGTTCAGCGGCTGCTCCGGGTTCCAGCCCACCTCGTCAGGAGGAGGGCAACCTCGGAGCGGGGGAAACTGGCTCTGCCGAGGCAGCGGCAACCACCACTTCGGCTTCGCCGCAACCAGCTTTATCCGAGATACCCACATCACCTCCGCCAAAACAAAAATCAGTACCAGCATCAGCTCTAGCAAAGGCACCAGCAATAGCGCCATGCCCCTCCGCCTCGTCCGAGTCTTCCAAGACTCGGCGAGAAGGCACTGGCAGCACCAAGGCAAGCACCAAGGTAGCACCCAAGGGCAAATCTGCCGCAGCAACTTCCACCTCACAGTAGCAACCTAAAGGCAAAAAGGCTCCTGACGCCGCCGGGGCAGCGTCACTCGAGGATGGACAGCGCACACTTGCGTCCATGCTCACGAAAAAGACTCCACCACCGAAGGACGCCACTGCCAAGCCAACTGATGCGCAACTCGTTTTGCACACCAGCCCCGCCATTGCCCAGGTTGAGAGGAGGGAAGCTCACGCTAAGGGTCTAGTTACACCCCACATGCTCAATGAACACCACTGCCAAGGCAATTAACCTTGCAGGTCGGATGATGGAGGTATGTTACTTCGCCTTTTCCTTAGCATTTAGTAGATGTTAGTGATATAGCCATTAGTCCCCGAGCCTCCGGGGGAGTAATTTGTTACTCGGCCGGATACTCCTTAGAGAACTAACGTAGCTCCTTAATAACTTCAAATATGCACACACCTAGAGCCGGGTTAAGTTTCACTTGGCCCGGATCTTGTACACTTCGAATATGCACACACCTAGAGCCGGGTTAAGTTCCACTTGGCCCGGATTTTTGTACACTTCGAATATGCACACACCTAGAGCCGGGTTAAGTTCCACTTGGCCCGGATTTTTCTACACTTCGGATATACACACACCTAGAGCCGGGTTAAGTTCCACTTGGGCCAGATTTTTGTACACTTCGAATATGCACACACCTAGAGTCGGGTTAAGTTCCACTTGGCCCGGATTTTTGTACACTTCGAATATGCACACACCTAGAGCCGGGTTAAGTTCCACTTGGCCCGGATTTTTGTACACTTCGAATATGCACACACCTAGAGCCGGGTTAAGTTCCACTTGGCCTAGATTTTTGTACACTTCGAATATGCACACACCTAGAGCCGGGTTAAGTTCCACTTGGCCCGGATTTTTGTACACTTCGAATATGCACACACCTAGAGCCGGGTTAAGTTCCACTTGGCCCAGATTTTTGTACACTTCGAATATGCACAAGACTAAGCTGTCCTTTTTTACTCTTTTCAGGTGACCACCAATCGCCAGAGCGCTGAGTTTCAGTGTCTTCTGGATACTCACAAAATTCTGCACGCGAAACATACTGCGCTTCTCGCCAAGCACGATAAGAGGGGTAAGTTTTCTCCTTGGCAATTTTCTATTTCTCTTCGTCTTTTTCCGCCGAACTAACCCATCATTCGGATTTTGCAGATGGAGTGGAGGCTGAGAATATCCTCATGAGGAAAAACTTGGACCAGATAGAGGGTAAGTTAATCTTGCTCAAACTTGTTATGCTCTCTATCTCCTTTTCTCCTTGGCTCGGCAAATATTCATACCTCGGCTTTGCCGAGTCAACAAACTATTTCAGCCTCTCTTGAAGATAGTGTGCCCGTGCCTGACATGATGCTGCATTTTCTCGAACAAGTAGGGCAGCACCAAGCTGAACTCAAGAAGAAGGACGACGAGCTTTCCCTCCTCCGGACCAAAGACAAAGAAATTGCCAAGCTTAAGGCAGATATGAAGAAACTCAAGGCGCAGCACAAGTCCAAGCTGGAGAAAGCAGGCCAAGACTTTACTGAAGAACGAGAGCGCCTCAATCTCCAGATCGCCAAGGACCAAGAACTTCGTAAGGAGGCCGACGTCAAGCTTGAGTCGGCGAATGCTGAACTTGGGAAACTCCAGAAATGGCATGATGACTATACCAAGGAGCTGACCCGGATCCATAGCCACATTTCTCGTAAGTTCTTTTCCTTCAGCCGGCATGAATTTCTCCCGGTTGCTTCACTTGTCCTTTCCTTACTTGCTTCACTTGTCTTGTTTTCAGACAAATTTCCGGAGGGTAATGCCATTGCAACCACTGCTGTTGCCAAGTTCCGCCAGCAGAGGGGTACCCCAATGGCTCCTGACGCTAGAGAAATTCCTTATGACATTGAGGACCTGCTGGTTAGCTTATCTTCTCGCGTCGAAATTGTGAAGAATTATGCAAGGACATTCTTGATGTGGCCATCCGGATCTTCAATGCCTTTTATCCTGATGAAGGTACTCCGGAAGGGACCGCAACTCTCGTTGCCAAGTTAATGGACTGCGAGACCTAGCTTGACCTTTGGAGGGAATCTGCTGGACGCACCGGAGCTGAAACCATTCTCCACTATGTTCTCACGTGGTATGAGAAAATCGACCTCAACCTCCTTGCGCGCATGCGAACCGGATCCAGGTGGTCCAACGACCCGGAGTGGATAGCTCGGCGCAAGGCTTGCGCCCATAGCCTTATTGAATATGCCCCCATTCATCAATGGAACGAGGGACCAAGCTTCCTTGGCGCCACAGATGAAGAAAATGCCGAAGATAATTCGGGTGATGACGAAGAGGACAATGCCTCGGACGTCGAGGAAAGTGAAGATGATGCTGAAGCCGAAGCTGGAGCTGCACCTGCTGGCGACGAATTACCTCCCCCTGCTGCTCCTTGAGCGAAAACATTTTAAAGTTTATCAGATCCCCGGTATGCCGGGTGGAATTGTATTAAGCACATGAGTTATATTTTGCTACTAAGTTCGTATGCCGGATTAACTTGGGCGTAGTCCCCGAATTTCATTTTCTTGTTTCTCCAATTTCTTGGCTCGGCTCGTGTCCACCTTGGTTCGGTTTTATGACTTACGAGTCCGAGCTTCAAAAATTGACTTAACAATACTTGGAAACTTTAGGATTAGCTCAAAATAATTCAGCAAAGTAAATATAAGGTAAACACAAGGTTAGTCCGAATAACAAACGTCGGCTCGATTAAGTTTCTTTCCTTAGTCGTTTTTTATGTGCTACGCAATTCTAAACTTGTTCTCTTGCTTGCCATGAAGCCAAATCTTGTTGGACAGTAGCAAGTCAAAGAGTTGGGTTTTTGGTGCTCACACACTGCTAATCTGGCTTAGGCAGAAGCAACTTACGCCAGCCGACATATAAATGATAAATACAGAAGATAACAAATATTATTAAGGCAGTCCCCGAGTTACTGCTCGAGGTGCCAACATTTCATTGATAAGCTCATTGCCGGCATACATACCGACATATGAGAGACTCGGATACATACACTTCTCTGCTAAGTGTAGAAAGGACGAAGTAGAGCTACATTCCATGGATTCTTAGATTCCTCGCTGGACCTGTCCGCCTTGTTCTTCTCCTGCGGTTTTGCATCTATAAGATAGTATGAGTCATTGTGTAATGCTTTGCTCACAATGAATGGCCCTTCCCATGGGGGGATAACTTATGCATGCCAACAGTACGTTGTACCAACCGGAGTACCAGATCTCCTTCCTGGAAAATTCGGGGGTTTACTTTCCGGCTATGATAGCGTCGGAGATTTTGCAGATATATGGCGGATCTGGACAATGCTAATTCTCTTGCTTCTTCCAGCAGATCAACATCATTTTGCCGAGCTTCTTGCACTTCGGCTTATGTGTATTGGGTGACCCTAAGCGAGTCATGCTCTATGTCGGCTGGTAATACAGCTTCTGCCCCATATACCAGAAAAAATGGCGTATAGCCTGTTGATCGATTTGGAGTTGTTCTTAAACTCCATAGTACCGCTGGTAGTTCTTCTATCCAGCACCACGCTGATCTTTGCAGCGGCTCAATGAGCCGGGGTTTTATCCTGGATAATACCAATCCGTTGGATCTTTCCACTTGTCCGTTCGATGCGGGGTGAGCTACCGAGGCTACGTCTAGCCGGATCTTTTTATCTCGGCAAAAACGTGCAAATGCTCCTTCAGCAAAATTTGTGCCATTATCTGTTATGATACTGTGAGGATAACCGTATCTCAAGATAATATCTTTGAGGAATGTTACGGCCGTAACTCCATCACATTTTCTTATTGGCTTCACCTCAATCCATTTTGTAAAATTTTCAACCATGACCAAGATGTGGGTCATGTTCCCTCTTGCTGGTTTGAAGGGGCCAACCATATCCAAACACCATACGGTAAACGGCCATGTAATTGGTATGGTCTTGAGCTCCGACATTGGCATATGTGTCTTGGTAGCATACCTCTGACAACCATTGCATTTTCTTACCAGATCTTCTGCTTGTTCCAAGGCACTTGGCCAGTAAAACCCATGACGGAAAGCTTTTGCCACCAAGGCCCTAGACGAGGTGTGATGCCCACACTCCCCTTGATGTATATCTCGGAGGATGTCCAGTCCTTCCTCCGGGTCAACACATCGCTGGAGGACATTAGTCACACTCCTTTTGTATAGCTCGGAATTGATGATTGTGTATGCTTTTGCTCTCCTCTGAGTTTGCCTGGAAAGCACCTCCTCAGCGGGTAAGGTTCCATCTTTCAGGAATTGAATATGGGCAGTGCCCAAGCTAGTATAGCTCGTACAGGGAACACATCCTCATCAATTTCCGTTTGATCTACCAACATAACTTCAACCAGATCACGTTGTGCAGTCCCCGGGTTTGCCGAGGCAGTCCCTGGTTTTCACGAACCACTTCCCACATCAATGTCCATGGGCACAGCCTCCGATTCCGGATTTGCCGGGATATAAATTGACCCGGATTCTGGGGATGGCCTGATAGATGGTTTTCTGAGGTGTTCTAATGCTACACCCGGTGGAATTGCTTGTCGGGTTGATCCGAGCTTCGACAATACGTTGGCAGCCTCATTTTCCACCCGGGGTATATGGTGAAATTCACATCCCTAAAAGTAACCAGATATCTTTTGCACATGGAATCTGTATAATGCCATGTTTGCATCCAAAGCATCCCATTGTCCAGAGACCTACTGGACTACGAGATCCGAGTCACCGAAGCACTGGATCCGACGTATTCCAATTTCTTTTGCCACTTTGAGCCCATGCACAAGTGCCTCATATTCTGCAACATTGTTTGATGCAGTGAAGTGGATCTGCAGCACGTATTTCAGCTGATCTTTCTTGGGAGAGGTTAGCACCACTCCGACGCCTAACCCGGTTTTTTTTTGACCCGTCAAAATGAATTTTCCAGTAGTTCGGATCTGGCAATGGTGGCTCATATTGTACTTCGGCCCAATCCACGAAAAAGTCAACTACCGCCTGAGACTTGATCGCTTCTCTTCTGTCATATTATGACGCATAAGGAGCTAACTCAATTGCCCATTTTGCAATCCTGCCACTTGCATCCTTGTTACTCATTATCTCGGATATGGGGGCTTCACATAGTACTTTGATGGGGCGCTCCTCAGAATAGTGCTTCAACTTCTTAGCTGCCATGTACACACCATATGCCACTTTCTGATAGTGCGGATAATTTTGCTTCGATGCGGATAATACCTCGCTTAGGTAATACACTAGCCTTTGCACTGACTTACCTTCTTCGTCGCGCTCTACCACAATTACTGCACTTACAACTCGGTTGGTTGCGGCTATATAGAGCAACATTGGCTACTTTGATAGTGGAGAGGCTAACACTGGTGCAGTGGCTAACATTTTATTTAATTGGATAAAGGCTTCATTGGCCTGCGGCGTCCAAATTAACTTGTCCGACTTTTTCATGAGTTGATAGAGAGGCAGTGCCTTTTCTCCCAACCGACATACAAACCGACTTAAGGATGCCAGGCAACCCGTGAACTTCTGGACATCGTTAAGGCACTTCGGCAGTTCCATTCGCTCTATGGCCCGGATTTTAGTTGGATTAACTTTGATACCTCGGCCGGAGACAAGAAATCCGAGTAATTTTCCAGCCGAGACACCGAAGGTGCATTTCTCCGGGTTAAGCTTCATTTGGAACCTCCTCAGGTTCGCGAATGTCTACCTAATATCGTCAAGGAACGTTTTGCTTTCCTTGGTCTTTATCACAACATCATCCACATACACCTGCACATTTTGACCAATTTGGTCGTGTAAACATTTCCGCATACATCTTTGGTAAGTTGCACCTGCATTACGTAAACCAAAAGGCATGGTGCGATAGCAATAAGCCCCATACGGGGTGATAAACGTGGTCTTTATTTGATCACTTAGGTTCAGAGGTATCTGGTGGAAACCAGAATATGCATCAATGAACGATAACAACTCACACCCAGCAGTAGAATCTATGACTTGGTCTATCCTTGGCAGTGGAAATGGATCTTTTGGACACGCCTTATTCAGGTTCGTGTAATTGATATACATACGCCAAACCACTGCCACGTTCGCATCGTCTTTCTTCTTCTCCAGCAGCACCTGATTAGACAGCCAATCCGGGTAAAGCACTTCCATGATAAATCCAGCAGCCAACAATCGAGCTATCTCATCTCCTATGACCTTTTTCCTGTCTTCAGCGAAGCGGCGGAGAGGTTCCTTCACCGGCTTTGCTCCGGGTCTCACATTCAAAGAGTGCTCGGCCAACTCCCTCGGAACACCTTGCAAGTCCTGTGTGGACCAAGCAAAAATATCCCGATTCTCACGGAGGAAGTTGACGAGCTCGCTTTCCTATTTGTCATTTAACCCAGCACCAATTGTTACGGTGCGGTCTGGGAACATATCATCAACAGGCACTTTCTTGGTATCTTTTGTCGCTTGGAATGAGACACTACCATGCGGATTACTCAGCGCCGACATATATTGCTGCGCGGACTGAGCCAATGCCGCCACCTCCTAGATTTTTCTCTTCTCTTGGGCGATCACGAGTGACTCGGCCAGGTTAGATCCAGCAGATGCACACTCAATGGAACGTTGGAAATCCCCAGCTATGGTAATTACACCATTTGGCCCGGGCAACTTCATCTACAAGTAACTGATGTGACAACTTGCCATGAACTTGTTCAGGGTTGGCCTGCCGAGCAACGCGTGATAAGCACTCTCCAAATTTACAACCTCGAACTCCAAATTCTCAGTCCGGCAGTTATCTCTTGAAAGGGTAATTGCCCCTATGTGTGGTTTTGGTGATTAAGGACAATCCCTATGGACTAATGTTTTCATTGAGTTTTATATGAAGGAATATTCCATAGGTCATGCTTGTAGTCCATATGTTGGATTCAAGTATAGTTGCCATGAAGATAAAGATATACCTTGAGTTTTGGCATCTAGATCATCAAATTGAAGAGAAGAATATGATATGTTCAAGATCTTGAGAGTGTGATCTCAATAGAAAAATTCAAGATAGGGCTCTAAGTCGGTTTCATGATAGCCTCATTAGTTGAGCTATGGTTGATTAAGATTTAGAGCATGTAATCAAATGAAGAGTTCCTTATGTACCTCAAGATATTGAGATGGAGCATGAGAAGACACTTGGTTGACCAATGCAAAGAGTGAAGAGTGATTTCAAGTTGGTCAACACATGAAGCATAAAGAATGTACCACATGGATCTTGTGGTGTGATCTCAATAGCCCATGAGAGGATGGCATCAAGTGGTGATCGCCATCAAGGTTGAGAAGGGCAAGTTCAAGATAAGCATCTCGAGAAGTTCATTTTCTTGAAGCTTGCCGTCCATATTGGTGATAATGGACATGTGAAGACGTGTCTTAATGATGATATCCCATAGTGGTGTATGGGGGAGCAAATTATGAGTCTTCACGAAGCAACAATGATCAAGTGATGCATTCCGTCTTGGATGGATCTTGAAGCGTTGTCATCAAGATGAAGAGGGATGCGCAAGGCAAAGGTATGGTCTTGCTAGGTTTTCCTTTTACCGGTCTCAAGGTGGTTGTTGGGAGACCGGGTTATAGGATAGATAGCCGCACTATCAAGAGGGGTTTTCGGTTGGGTAACTTGATCACATCGTCATAGGGAGCTCAATCCTTTGCATACTTTGCATATTACTATTTTGTTGCTTCTTGGTATTTTCTCTATGTGAGGTTCTTGAGCTTGTTGCTAGCTCTTCAACAAGCCCAAGTTCATCGAAAACGGGATTCGTATGCATCTTATATGGCGTTTTCGAGTTTGAAGGTTTTACCGGTTCTTCTTATAGGGAGGATCCATGCCTTTCCTCATTTCATTCTACCTTCCTCTGTTGGACTATGATGTTTTCATGCACCATATTGTAGAGCTTGTTGTCCTCGTCAAAACAAGCCCAAGATCATCGAAATCGGAGTCCGGATGCAAAAGTTATTGTGTTTTTCGTGAAGTCAGTTTCATCCCGGTTGTGGATCCGGTCCAACCGAGCCCCACACCGGACGGTCCGGTTCCAGCTCCGGTTGACCAGATCTCAGACCGGGTTTTCCGGTTTTCACGACCGAGTCTATTCCGGGTTGGCATACTAAAGTATTTCGGTTTGTAGTCCGGTCCACCGGCCTGGGAACCGAGTTGTCCGGTTCTGGGGCCGGTCCAACCGGACTTCAAACCGGGTTCGCGCTGTTTCCTCCCAACGGCCATATTTGCTTTCCCCTATAAAAGGGGGTTCTTCCCCCAACGTTTTTGGTGGTTCTTGACCACGAAATTGACATCCATTGTTGACCCTCTTGAGCTTGCCTCCTCCCACTTCCCTCCTATGATTCTTGCATCCTTTTGAGGGCTTTGGAAGAGGAGATCTAGATCTACAATCCCCACCAATCAATTCCTCCTCTAAGTGAGGGGAACCCATTGGATCTAGATCTTGGAGTCATTGGTTGACTTCCACCATTGTTCTTCCTCTCTAATTCCTCCCTAGCACTTGTTGCTTTGGTGGGATTTGAGAGTGAGGGATTTGAATGCCCTTGGTATTCTTGCTTTGCATTCTTGCATAAGTGTTGAGCTCTCCACTACGATTTGTTCGAGTGAGAGACCGTGAGCTTGTTACTCTTGGAGGGTGACCTCCTAGTTGGCTTGGTGGTTGGTATCGCGGTGTCCTCTTCATGGAAGATTGTGAAGAGGCCCGGGCTTCTCCTTCGTGGAGCTTGTGAAGTGGTTGTGGAGCTTGCCATCTCCGGAGTGGAGGAAAAGCTAGCCATAAGGAAAGGGCCTATTCCTTCATGGGATAGACTCAAAGAAGAAGGTGAGCCTTCGTGGCGTTGGGAAATCCTTCATGGAATCCCACACCTCTCCAACGTGACGTACCTTACTTGTAAGGGAACACAGGAATACATCTTCGTCTCCGCGTGCCTCGGTTATCTCTATACCCGAGCTTACTTTCCTTGTGATAGCCATCGAGCTTGAAGTACTTATATCTTGCTTATCACTTGTGGTATATTTATCTTGTGCTATCTTGCTTAGCTTATCTTGTTGTTGGTGCACTTAGTTGAGCCTAGTGTATTTAGGTTTTTGTGCTTGTAAAATAAACGTTAGTTTAATTCCGCATTCTATCAAGCCAAAACCGTAATAGTTTTGAAATTGCCTATTCACCCCCCTCTAGGCGACATCTCTATCCTTTCAATTGGTATCAGAGCAAGGTTTCTCCTTGTTTAGGCTTCACCGCCTAGAGTGTAAAGATGTCGGCTAGTAGTATAGTGCACAATGACACAATTATCTTTGATGGCACAAATTATATTTTGTGTAGAAATTGCTTGCTTTGTAATCTTCGGACCTTGTGTCCAAATATTGAGCGTTTTCTAGATGTAGGTTTTTCTCCTCCGATGGATCCTCAAAATCTATCTTTAGAGGATGAGAAAAATTTACATCTCGAAGCTCAAGTATCTAATGAGCTTACTTTCTCCTTGAGCCCCATAGTTAATTTGTTCTTGACAAATGTAAAGCGCAAGTCATCTCATGAGATGTGGACCAAGCTTAAAGAAATATTTGGTGGATCCATTTCTCATAGGGTCGGTGGTATCTCCGAGGAGCTCTCTTATCCTTCACATCATGAAGAGCTCCAAGTGGCTTCCACCTCCGGCCGTGATGAGATTTCAATTCCCTCCACTTCACCTACATGTGACAAGTCACAAGGTAATGGCATGGTGAGTGGGTAAATCATATGTAATGATGGTAGTGGTTCTCTTCACACCAATGATTCATGTTCTATAAATGCTAATGGTGTAGAGAGTTTGGACTTAAGCACTTCTTGCAACGATAATTTTATATCCCCTTGTGTTGCTAGTCCTTGCATATTGTCTAGAAATTATTTGAGTACTAGTGTAGATGAAATGCTTGATTTGTCTTGTTCCAATAAACAAAATGCTTCTATTTCCTCTAGTTGTGTATCTAACAATGTAGAGGAAATCAAACACCCTATGGAGCAAGACACGATCATGAATGAAGATTCAAGAATATCCTCATCTTCATCCTCCCGTGCTCACATGTGCCTTATGGCAAGAGGATCAAAGGTATCTCCTACTTTGGATCCCAACATCTCTTCTCTAGATAATAGCAATGATAATAATGATAGTTATGATGACCTTGATGAGGATACTAGAGCTCTTGTGCTTGAGCTGACCTTTTTGTGTACCTCTCTTCGTGGTAATAGTAAGGTCGTTGCTTGTATCAAACACGTTATGGACACCATAACTAAACAAACGGAAACCATAGTGGAGTTGGATTTCCAACTTGATGATGGGAGTCGGAGATTCAATCTCCTTAAGCAAGAGATTGCCGAGGAGAAGCACACTAATTGTCTCCCCATAAAAAATTGAATCTTATGAGCTTGAAAAGGAAAAATCTATTAATGATGCTAGTGCTACTAACTCTACTTCTTGTGAAGCATCTACCCTAAAGGAGAATGTTGAGCTAAGGGCTCAACTTGAGTTGCTAACTAGCAATTATGGGAAACTGGAAGAAAGTCATGAAAAACTCTTGGCCTCTCATGATGATCTTCTAATCTCCTATGATGGGCTAAAATTAGCTCATGAGGCAAGTATCACTAAGGTAACATCTTGTGAGCCTCTTTTGGATATTAGCACAACTTCTACTCAAAATGCTATTTTGCCATGTGCTAGTCCTAGTGATCCTTCTAGTCATACTAGTGATAAACCTTGTGTTGGATTACTTGCTTTGCCGTGTTGCTCTAACAATGAAGCTTCTACTTCCTCTAGTACCTCTATTTCTACTAACCATGTAGAGGAAATCAAAGAGCTCAAGGCCCAAGTCACTTCTTTGAAGAAAGACTTGGAAAAGAGTCATGAAGTCAAATCCACACTCGATAATATTTTGAGTGTGCAAAAATACCCCAATGATAAAAGAGGACTTGGATTCAACTCCAATAACAAGAACAAGTCCAAGAGCAACAAGAAGTAGATCCAAGACCAAGTCAAGGATTTGGCCAAGATTATTTGCTTCAAGTGCAAGGTTTAAGGACATCATGTAAGATCTTGTCCATTGAAGAAAAAACACTTGAGTGAGAAGAAACAAGGGAAGCGGCCACAAGTTCAAGTTCAAGCCCAATCTCAACCTCAAGTTGAATCTAGGCCACTTCCCAAGAAGAATCAAGATAAGGCTCCCCAAGCCAAGAAATTAATGAAGAAGAGAAAGGGGAGCACTTGTTGCTACATATGTCGTGAGAAGGGGCACTTGGCCTCTTCATGTTCAAATGGTACCTTATCTAACCCTATCATTGTTGATGATTATTATTCTCTTGGGAAGGATAAGGATGGCAATGTGTTTGCCAAGTTTGTTGGAACTCAAAGTGGTGTCAAGAAACGAACCATTTGGGTTGCCAAGCCTATTGTGACTAACCTCCTAGGACCCAACTTGGTTGGGGACCAACAAGCTCAAACTTGATCAATAGGTGTATGTGGAGGGCATTGGAGGGTTGGCTAACTCATGAAGAATTAAGGGATCTTCATATATTATATTTTATAAAGCCAAGTTATAAGGATTATCATCTCCCTACCATATACCCAATGTGCCTCTTTGTGGTAACTCAAACTCAACTCTTTTATATTGAAAGTTACTTGCCCCCTTACTTGTTTTGGTTTTGTACCAAGTATGTGTTTGTATTTGTTGTGCCTCATGCTTGCTTATTTTGTGTATTCAAGTATGTCTATGTGTTTGGCACATCATTTACTTGTGTGTTTTGCTTTGAGCCTCTAATGCATCTTGTTTATATCTTATTTGGCTCTTTTCGAGTGGTTAATGGAAGATCCCATTTTGGGGGAGTGATATGCCTCGTGCATCTCTCATACCTTAAAATGTGTGTACATGAGTACTACCACTTAGTATTGATGTTGCAAGATTATCTAGTCACTATGTGGTGTGTCATACTCATGAGAAATTCAAATTCTAAATGTCCATTAATTATTTCTAGTTGAGGTTGTTTTTCCTCTTATTAAGAAAAATTGGATACCACATTATGGGGGAGTAATATGCTTCCTTTGCATATCACAATCCTAGGAAATGTGAACATGAGGTGGTGCCACTTAGAGTTGATACTGTTGATTATCTTGTATCTAGGTGGCATGTTAGCTCAAACAAGGTCCTATTTTCTTGTTAGAAGCTTTTATTGGTCGTCTTTTCGGTCTTTGCTTGAGTAAGACATTCTTGGTGTGGCCTTCCTCAAATGCTTATCTCTATCGAGAGAAGAAAGAAATCTAAGTTTGATAACATCTCTGCCAAACTCGGTTCTCAGGTCAGTTGAACCGGTTCCCAGACCGGACGGTCCGGTACCAGTCCCGGTCAACCGAACCCAAACCAGGATTCTTGGTTTCATATACCGAGTCTATCCGGGCCCACTCACTATGAGCATCCCGGTTTGGATTCCGGTTGGCCGGGTTGTACACCGGGCGGTCCGGCACCAGTTCCGGTCAACCGAACCCAAACCGGGATTCTCGGTTTCATATACCGGGTCTATCCGGGCTCACTCACTGAGAGCATCCCGGCTCGGAATCCGGTTGACCGGGCTGTACACCGGGTGGTCCGGTGTGGGATCCGGTCCAACCGAACTTAAAACCGAGTTTCACAGAAAATGCTACAAAACGGCTAGATTTCTCCCTTGAGTTTATATACCTCTTCTTCTAGCTTATCTTTACAAAAATTGTTGTGGCTCCCATTGTCTTCCTTGGCTTTTGGAACATCTCTTTGATGGTGTTTTTGATTATCATCAAATGTGATTTTAGTGGAAGACAAACCTTTTCTTCTCGGAACCTTGTGCCATTGTGAAAAGTGTTAAGGGTTTGGTTTATTTGTTGAAACCTTGCTCTCTTGGGAGTTTGTTATCTCATTCTTTCTTCTCTATGTTATTTGCTTGAATGAGATAAATATTTGAGCATTTATGTTTTTATCTCATCTTTTATGCTCAATCGTTTTTGCTTGGTTCATTTGTTGAACTTTGTTGACCAAATCTTGTGTTGATTTGATTCTTTGATATAGTTTGGACAACAAATGTGTTTTGTCACACCTTGTATGCCTTCTTGAATATTTTGGTATTTTGTCCAAATTATATCTTCGTTGGTTCTTGAAAGTATCGTGCATGCATGTTTACTAAATGTATATCTTATATCCTGTTTTGCTTTCTTTGATCCAATATATAGGGTATACTCCATCAAATCCTTAAACGGCTATGATGTGCATGAAATTCAAATTTCATCTCTAAATATGCACATATTTTTATGGAGTATGTCCTATGTGTTGTGGTTGGTCTAACCACTTTGGACCCAATAAGTTTGGGGACCAAGATGTACTTGAATGTTGTTTTAGGTACATTGGAGATGCAATGGATGCTTGTCTTATCTATAAGGAACGTGTTGTCACCACATGATAATTGGAGCCAAGCTAGGATGATCAAAGAATTCTTATCTACTACATCATACCATTGCTATCTCGGTAACAAGTATCTTATTCATGCGTACTATTCTTCCATCCAATCTCTCGTAGGTTGCATCTTGGCATGAATTTATTTGTTTGTAAATGTTGCGGTTCTTGCAAGGATCGTTGAAAGACTTGTCTATCCTTATTGCTTATGTGAGTAATTTGAGATTATGCATATAATGGGGAATATATAAAATCATGCTCATGATTCACCAATCCCAAATATGCCTTCTAGCAATTTATTGCATATCAATTCCTCAATGTACTCTCATGTGCAATATTGTTGAAATTGCATTGAATCCTTCCTTTTGATACTTGTTGCCTTTCTCAAAATATCCCAACTAGCATTAGTTCCCTTAGTGTTAGATGTGATGTTCTTGAGGTTTTTGTTTTTCTTTGGTGAAGTTCTTTGATATACCATGAGAGAAAATAGAGCCATGGGCTATATATGCACTTAAGAAAAATATCATTTTTTTTCAACCTCTTATGTGTGGATGTTTCCTTGTGGATTATTCTCGTGTTTTCCCACTTAGAAACTTATATACACAAGAGTGTTAATATCTCGCCTTGATATCCTTGCCTTCTGCCAACCATCTCACTTATCCGCTTAGTTTTTCATGGTTTTGGAAAGGTCTTGATTTATGAGTGCTTGGTTTACTTTTATTGCATCTTCGTGCACTCATATCTCATATTTGGTTTCTTTTGGACTTAAGCTTATCTTAACAAGTGTATTGATTTATATCTATACTCCTTGTATCTTGGTTGTGTTCTAAATGATATAAAGGGAGTGAGGATTCCATGTTTGTGCATATTGTATTCAAATAAAACAACTCTTTTATGCACAAACCTTGGGGAGCTTCCTTATTTCATTTATATCACTATTTGTCCATTTGAATATTTGGATCTTTTGATTGCTTGCTTCATCCGTTGAAAGTTCTTCACCTTGTTATCCTTTTAGCAATATTTGATCCTCAATGTAGTTGATTTCCTCCAAGTATTCATCATTGGATATGTGCATATGATTTCACTCATATTATGAGAAATGCACACCTTGGGAGGAACTTGAACTATATTGGCCTTCTAACTTTGTCATCCATTTTGGCACTTGTTGTCAATGGGGGAGAAGTTTAGAGGGTTTTAAGGGAAATGGTTTTCTACTTAAGGTTGGTTTGTTCTTAAGTGTTTGCCTTTCATGCATTACATATTTATTGTGTATTGCATGGTTGAATATATATAGTGGAAACTCTCCCAAATGTTATGCTTGACAATGTATGCAATGAAATTCGAGTTCATCACACGTGCATATATTGTGGGGGACTTTTCTCTACATATGTTGGTTCTACTCACATCTCTTGCATTAGTTGTAGCTTGTGTGAGTAGAAGCAGTTTTGATATGGGCTAGTATCTTTGTGTTACTTAACCATATCAAATACAACCTCTTGTATTCAACTTATTCTCGGATAAGTTGCGTACTTGTTTCTAATATTCATTATATAAACCCTCTTGTTGTGATTATCATCAATTACCAAAATGGGGGAGATTGAAAGGGTAATTGCCTCTATGTGTGGTTTTGGTGATTAATGACAATCCCTATGGACTAATGTTTTCATTGAGTTTTATATGAAGGAATATTCCATAGGTCATGCTTGTAGTCCATATGTTGGATTCAAGTATGGTTGCCATGAAGATAAAGATATACCTTCAGTTTTGGCATCTAGATCATCAAATTGAAGAGAAGAATATGATATGTTCAAGATCTTGAGAGTGTGATCTCAATAGAATAATTCAAGATAGGGCTCTAAGTCGGTGTCATGATAGCCTCATTAGTTGAGCTATGGTTGATTAAGATTTAGAGCATGTAATCAAATGAAGAGTTCCTTATGTACCTCAAGATATTGAGATGGAGCATGAGAAGACACTTGGTTGACCAATGCAAAGAGTGAAGAGTGATTTCAAGTTGGTCAACACATGAAGCATAAAGAATGTACCACATGGATCTTGTGGTGTGATCTCAATAGCCCATGAGAGGATGGCATCAAGTGGTGATCGCCATCAAGGTTGAGAAGGGCAAGTTCAAGATAAGCATCTCGAGAAGTTCATTTTCTTGAAGCTTGCCGTCCATATTGGTGATAATGGACATGTGAAGACGTGTCTTAATGATGATATCCCATAGTGGTGTATGGGGGAGCAAATTATGAGTCTTCACGAAGCAACAATGATCAAGTGATGCATTCCGTCTTGGATGGATCTTGAAGCGTTGTCATCAAGATGAAGAGGGATGCGCAAGGCAAAGGTATGGTCTTGCTAGGTTTTCCTTTTACCGGTCTCAAGGTGGTTGTTGGGAGACCGGGTTATAGGATAGATAGCCGCACTATCAAGAGGGGTTTTCGGTTGGGTAACTTGATCACATCGTCATAGGGAGCTCAATCCTTTGCATACTTTGCATATTACTATTTTGTTGCTTCTTGGTATTTTCTCTATGTGAGGTTCTTGAGCTTGTTGCTAGCTCTTCAACAAGCCCAAGTTCATCGAAAACGGGATTCGTATGCATCTTATATGGCGTTTTCGAGTTTGAAGGTTTTACCGGTTCTTCTTATAGGGAGGATCCATGCCTTTCCTCATTTCATTCTACCTTCCTCTGTTGGACTATGATGTTTTCATGCACCATATTGTAGAGCTTGTTGTCCTCGTCAAAACAAGCCCAAGATCATCGAAATCGGAGTCCGGATGCAAAAGTTATTGTGTTTTTCGTGAAGTCAGTTTCATCCCGGTTGTGGATCCGGTCCAACCGAGCCCCACACCGGACGGTCCGGTTCCAGCTCCGGTTGACCGGATCTCAGACCGGGTTTTCCGGTTTTCGCGACCGAGTCTATTCCGGGTTGGCATACTAAAGTATTTCGGTTTGTAGTCCGGTCCACCGGCCTGGGAACCGAGTTGTCCGGTTCTAGGGCCGGTCCAACCGGACTTCAAACCGGGTTCGCGCTGTTTCCTCCCAACGGCCATATTTGCTTTCCCCTATAAAAGGGGGTTCTTCCCCCAACGTTTTTGGTGGTTCTTGACCACGAAATTGACCTCCATTGTTGACCCTCTTGAGCTTGCCTCCTCCCACTTCCCTCCTATGATTCTTGCATCCTTTTGAGGGCTTTGGAAGAGGAGATCTAGATCTACAATCCCCACCAATCAATTCCTCCTCTAAGTGAGGGGAACCCATTGGATCTAGATCTTGGAGTCATTGGTTGACTTCCACCATTGTTCTTCCTCTCTAATTCCTCCCTAGCACTTGTTGCTTTGGTGGGATTTGAGAGTGAGGGATTTGAATGCCCTTGGTGTTCTTGCTTTGCATTCTTGCATAAGTGTTGAGCTCTCCACTATGATTTGTTTGAGTGAGAGACCGTGAGCTTGTTGCTCTTGGAGGGTGACCTCCTAGTTGGCTTGGTGGTTGGTATCGCGGTGTCCTCTTCATGGAAGATTGTGAAGAGGCCCGGGCTTGTCCTTCGTGGAGCTTGTGAAGTGGTTGTGGAGCTTGCCATCTCCGGAGTGGAGGAAAAGCTAGCCATAAGGAAAGGGCCTATTCCTTTGTGGGATAGACTCAGAGAAGAAGGTGAGCCTCCGTGGCGTTGGGAAATCCTTCGTGGAATCCCACACCTCTCCAACGTGACGTACCTTACTTGTAAGGGAACACAGGAATACATCTTCGTCTCCGCGTGCCTCGGTTATCTCTATACCCGAGCTTACTTTCCTTGTGATAGCCATCGAGCTTGAAGTACTTATATCTTGCATATCACTTGTGGTATATTTATCTTGTGCTATCTTGCTTAGCTTATCTTGTTGTTGGTGCACTTAGTTGAGCCTAGTGTATTTAGGTTTTTGTGCTTGTAAAATAAACGTTTGTTTAATTCCGCATTCTATCAAGCCAAACCGTAATAGTTTTGTAATTGCCTATTCACCCCCCCTCTAGGCGACATCTCTATCCTTTCATCTCTTGTGCCGAACAATACGTCAACCCGGACCTTGCCTATGGGCTCACAAGAAATGCCTGGCACAATGCCATGGAAAGTTGTCCTTGTATCTTGGAGCATGTTCTCCGAGATACCCAACTTGCGCATCGTGTCCACATACATGATGTTGATGCTACTTCCATTGTCAATTAGCACCTTTGAGAACCTCACATTGATGTTTGGCCCAATGAATGTTGGGTCCCACACTAGCGCATATGAACCAGGACTAGGCATAAGCTTCGGGTGATCTTTGAAGCTCCAGGTAATCTCCTGATCCGACCAAGGCATGTAACTCGTCACGGCCGGCATTACTTTATTGACCTCCATATGTCGGCGCTGCAAGCTCTTTCTGTCTGTCTCTTCCATGGTGAACACACAGTAACTCTGATGATGCTCTCTGTACTCATTCCTCCCGTCGTTTCCGGGGTACCTATGATCCAGTTGATGTTGATCTTCCACTTGATGCACTGCATCCCTTCTCTCATGGTTGTCATACCTCAGCGGAGGGGGAGGCAACATTAATTGTTGCGTGTTCGCTCCAGAGAGCAATTGCTGCCGGGGTAACTCCTGTCGAGGTTGATCATTCTGAGGTGCCTGAGCATTCCCCGAACCACTTTGTTCTATCTTTCGCATCCATTCACATTGCCTCGTTGTGTGACCTGCTGGGTTACTCGGATTTGGCGTGTGAAATTTACACGGCTGATCCAGCATTGCCTCATAAGTGTACCTTGGATGGTCCTTCTTTTCCTGCCACTGTTTCTTCTGCTCTGGCGTCCAAGGTTTCTTGCCATCATTTCTTGGAGTCTACTGCTGTCCTCCAGTTTTCTGACACTGGTTGCTTCCTGCACCAGGTTGACCTTGATTAACAGCTGCAACCTGTTGCGAACTATACCAGTAATCCGGTCTGTCATCTCTTCTTTTACCTCGGTAATCATTTCTCCAGGATGATCCGGCCCCATCTCGCTGGTAGTACTCTTCACTTGACTCGTTTGACATGAGCCTAGGCTGCGTCGGATCACCCAAGGCATACGAATCAGCAATCCAGATCGTTTCTGCCAATGTGGTTGGCATATCCCTCTGCAACCTTTGCCATAGCATGTTTGCATATCTGCACCCCTGAGCAAACCAAGCTATAGCCTGTGACTCAATTACCCCCTCACAGGAATTTTGCACTGTGCACCAACGGGTTAAGAACTCCCAGTCAGTCTCGTTCGGTCTCTGCTTGCACATTGCTAGCGTCTGTGGCCTGTTGGGCCTCTGATACGTACTTGAGAAATTGCTAACAAACATTTACTCAAAATCGATCCAACAGTTAATGCTTCTGGGCGGCAAATTGTTTAGCCATACCCTCGCTGGCCCCTCCAACATCTAGGGTACATATCTCACTTCCCATCTCAAGTTGCCTGTAGCAATTTTTACAGCAGTTGCATAGTTAATCCACCAATCTTCCGGCTTAGTGCTGTCGTCATACGTCTTTGTGCCTCTGGGTAACTAGAAGTTAGGTACCGGAGGTTCCTTCATGATCCGGGGCCCAAAACATGCTGGACCCGGAGGACCTTGACACTCAATTTGCTCCGACCTATATAGCCGATCCAGTTTTAATCTGGCATCATCAGGCATCAAGTTCCTGCCTCCCAATCTTGACCCTATCACGTGATAGTCCGGTCTAGGATACCCAGCATTTACCATCTCCGAATCACCATCATTGTATCTATCTTGCTCCTGCGGAGCTGCTCTCTGTTGCATACCTTGGCCGGCACTGCGCTCTTGCCGTGGTATATTCCGCTGCTGCGGTTGCGATGCACCTGCCGAATTACGCTGTCCGGCATTGCTGTTTACAGCATTCCCTTGATCGGCATTGCCTTGGTCGCGGTTACCTCGGCCAGCTTCACCTCGGCTCACACTTCTTCAATCCTCATTTCTCTGTACTTCTTTTCCTTTCCCTGCCCTTGCCGGGTCATATGGAACTATCTGCTTATTCCTCCTGGCCGAGGTTACTACCTCTTTTCTCCTAGGACCTCCATGAGGAGACGATGCAGCTCCAGCGGATTTCTCTGGGTTACCCACCGCCGAATGAACGATCTTGGAGGCCCCAGCTCTCTCCAGGTTAGCCCTGAGCAACTCTTCATTTTGCCTGTTCACGATCCAAACCAACTCATTGACCCTATATTGCTGTCTCTGACGGGCTTCACCCGTCAGTCCTTCTAACTCGGATGCAGTTGCATCTACTGCTCTGAGTTTCTTTGCCGGGGTACTATACTTCGGCAGCCCCACGGACATACAGTTTTCTGATTCCTCAATCCTAGTATCACCCTCTTTGTTCATTTCACTCATGAGGTTTCTCCCCTTCACTTTTACAGCATCTACTTTGTTTGCCTTTGCGTACTCACGCAGTGTCATGTTCAACGACTACTGAGCTGCAACTATCTTTCTCGCACCCTCTAGTATTTTTTGCCTAGTCTCCTCTAGCTCGGCCTATGCCTGAGCCGGATCTACTCCTGCCGCTACTGGGTTTGCCAGGCTATCCATCGCCTGCTGCAGCACATTTTCTGGCCTCTCTAGAGGAGGTCATCCACTTTTCCTTGGTGCCTTAGGCGTTACCTCCGGATCTGGTGCTGGATCCTTGCTTGCGCCAGCGCCAGGTGCGGTCATCATCACCTCAGCGTGGTCCGGAGAGCGAGTGACACGCGCCCCGCAAGCCGTGCTAAGGGGTGGCTCGCCTCCCTCGACGACGTGTCGCGGGTGAATGCACGACACATCGATAGCAACGTAGATCTTGTGTGCACCGAGCTTGACGAAGAGGCCGTTGCGTGGAAGAGGACGCTTGCCGAAGCAGCCATCGTTGTCGCTGATGAAATCTAACGCTCCAAAGCGTTGAACGAGCCCAGAGACGATGCGTTCGCTGGTGCCGATGAAGTTTCCCGTCTGGATCTTCACCCCTGCTAGCGCTGCTTGCCCCACGGTGGGCGCCAACTTTCGTGGTGGTGTCATGGCAGATGCCATGGATAGGATAAAGGTGGGGACTAAATGCACTAGGGGAATCCATGGAGGGATAGTGTGGTGATTCCACACACAGTTGCTTTGTATTTGATTCACTTCCACAGTTTACAAGTGCTCCTTGAGCTGTATTGGGGAGAGGAGGAAGAAGAACTCTCTTACTCTCACCACTAGCTAGCCCTCAAGAACACACTAGTAAACAATAACCCTCTAGAGATCAACCAAGTAAAAACCAACCCTTTCTACAGAGGCCCTAGCCCTCCTTATATAGGGGTGGCTAGGTCTCCAATTAGGGCATACGTGGAGGCATATTCCTTGGAATATGCCTCCTCCCAAAATAGTAAGCTGACCGGGTCACTTTTGCCTAGCGTCATCCATGTAGAGGCTACGTGAGCCTCTGCGGCGCCTGCGTCATCCGACATTGGCATCTTCACCTTTGTCGGCCATGCCTCGGTGGTCCTGGCCTCTGTCCGCTTCGCTCATGCTCTGCGTACAGTGGTCACCCTTTGAACAACGAGATACCTTCCTTCTCTTACAAGCTTGATATAACCCGGATCATACCTAGTTGATCCGGCCACACCTGTACCTGCATATAAGTTAGATACATCTTACTGACATACGGCATAAGTCGGTTGAGGTCCAGTTAGGTGGACATCCCCTGGTCCGGGTTACTCCGTGATTCGGCCTGCCTTGAGGTGACTCGGCCAGCACTTGCTTTGACCTTGCCGTACCTCGGCTAACTCGGCCTTTATACCCCGTCGTAACCCTACCCGGGGGTATCCCCACAACAACATGTTTGCTTGCTTCCATCTTTATTTAAGTTTGCCTTTAGTCTCTTCCACGCCATCAAGCTATTTTCTGGCACCGTTACCACTTATAGTTATCCATACCACTTGTATTTCACTATCTGTTTGCCGAACTAGTGCACCTATACACCTGACAAGTGTATTAGGTGTGTTGGGGACACAATAAACTTCTTGTATCCTTATTGCAGGGTTGCTTGAGAGGGATACCTTTGACCACTTCCTCCCTGAGTTCGATAAACCTTGGGTGATCCATTTAAGGGAAAACTTGCTGATGTTCTACAAACCTCTGCACTTGGAGGCCCAACAACTGTCTATAAGGATAGAAGTGCGTAGACATCAGCGCTCGAACCAAGCTGTTAGGCATACGCCACCGAGCCTATTTGTCTGTGGTACCAAAGTTCGTAGGCCAGCGCATGGCGGTACCTAAGTTGCATGAAATTGCTGCGTTTTGAAATGTTGGGCCGCCAACTACTGAGAGGGGCCATTTCAAGGCAACTCATATCACCCTTGCTAAATTCAAACATCCTGTTAAACTGCCCGATGAAGTAGACGGTCGGGACCCTCATGTCGGTTATCTATCCGTGACGCGAGTGCCAACGCGGCAACCTCTTAGGCAAATCGAGTAGCTAAGTGGATTGGATGCGTTGACCAATTTCACAAATCCATTCCCACCTTTCCCCTAGCACCGGCGGCGTCAGAATCCACCCTCCAGGCATGACGATCCCTTCGGACATTTGACTTCCGGCGCCAAGTTGCTGCGCCCAGTCGCTGATCCCGAGCTCCAATGGTGCATGCTGTAGCCGCCGTTGCGAGTCTCTAGCCCGCCTCCGCCGCCGACGAGCCGAGCAGCTCGGAGGATGGCAGATCCTACTATCAAGGAAGAAGAAGTTATGTCTACAAGCAGGTGAGCTACCCTTCTCTTTGCTATTCGCACTAATTATAACTGCTAACTGGCTACTGAACCTCAAATTATTTGTTAGCCCAATGCCGACAAACATATTTTGTCCATAGTTTTCTGTCAAGTGGGATCTCCGCGGACCCCCTTACCTGGTTATGGTAGTCCTCTTCAGGTACGACTCTAAGGGGAAGTGGTATGGACACCATTGTATCACGATGGAAGAAGCGCCTGCGTAGACCTGCACTATATCTTGTATGGTTGTCGCTCTGCGTAATCATGATGAATTATGGCCAAAGCAGACTGCAAAGTTCAGCTTCATGGATGAACGTGGCATCATGGTTCCTCTAACGTGTGACAGTCAGCTAATTGGGTCGATAAAAAGGTATGCTTCGGCTTGCATGTTTGAGATGAATTGTGATGTACTAGATGTGGAAGCTGCTGCAACTGGGAGTCGCCCTTCTATTCTTGGATAGGGTGGTTGCTCGAACCCAATTAGCTCCTGGTAAGCAAAGGTCTCTTGGGGTTCGCATGTTTGTGTTGAATTGTAATTTTTGTTTTATTTACTCTATAGATATTGGGCAGTTATGCAACAGTCTTGTTTCTTTGACAGGAAGCACCGCAAGGTTAGAAACATGACTGCTGGGTCAGTCATTTTGCTGCTTGAAGAAATTAAAAACGAGTGGAAATATGATGCTGGACAGGATTCTGGTGCCCATTGTCCCGGCGATGCAAAGTACGTGGAGCTAAGAAAATTGGCACCGAGGAAGAGGAAGAATGCAGGAAATGAAGAAGCCAGTGGACGTGAAGGCTCGGCACCCAGGCTGCGGAAGAAGGCTGCTGGCAATGAAGATGCATAGTAATGTGTTGAACTTGAACCTATATATGTAATTCTGTTAAATTCTGGAGCTCTGTGTGTGGCACGTTGCTGGGCGAAACGATCTACCCATGTTCTTTGAGTAAAATGTACCGCGACTTAGGGTTTGGAAACGCCCGAGTTAGTAGTTGAATCCGAAATTGTGATTGTTCCACTGCTATCTAAAAACACGCAACACCGGTTTCACGATTGCTGAGGGGTAGGAGGTCTCCAAATACGACTGAATGTAAGTGGTACAGAAATAAATTATTTAAGCTGCCACACTCCATGAAGCAGCAACTTATTTCAGATGCTGCACAACGACGTGGCAACATAAACAGCAATGGCAACCGATAATGCCCAGATGAGGAGGAAATCGATACCACTTTCTGGCCTAATCTTGAGCCCGTCTATCTCACCGCCTCTCTGCTCCTGCATCCCTGCATCTCGCGAAGCTCCCGGAGACCTAGTACAAGGTGTACGTGCTTCCACTTTATAAATTGTGGTTTTTCCATTTGCATGTGGCACAATCCACGTAGATTATGTTTAAACAAACCACCAATGTCAGAATACACTAGTAGAAAAGGGGTCTTTGGTCCACGGTCATGTTCCCAATCTGAGATAGAGATTTAAATCGAGGCAGAAATTGATCTAAATCACAAATTTTTCCACAATTTAATCGAGACAGAGATCTAAATCGAGGCATTTCATTAATTCAACCACAAATTCTTCTAAACAAAGGTGCGATTTCACATCCTACATTAATTCAACCACTAGTCAAGAATTTCACTTCCGCTGCCACTATCCTCCAAGCCGCTGGCTTCCTCGTCGTCATCGGACGGAACCTCCACGATTTCCGCATTGTTCGCGAGACGGAGCACCTCTTCGCAGCGAGCGGCGGCGATGACGGTGTACTTGGTCCGTCCAGGGACGGACCAGAACCTCTCCCACCCTTCTCGGTTGCGGAGATCCCGGTGCACCACGCGCCCATCAACGATGTGGTTTCCAATCTTGGCCTTCCGCTCCTTCTTGAATAGCGCCGGCCAGTATGGGCTGGCCGCTGCGTACCGGGGCAGCGCCCTCTTCCACGCGGGCATCTGGCGGCGGCACGCCGCGATTTCACTCTCCATCTCGGCTCGGCCAAGGAGCGGAGCCACCAACACGCCTGCATAGCTGATGCGCCATCCGTGGGGCACCGTCGTGGCCGGCGGCGCGAGGATGTCGAAGTGCGCGAACATCACCGCCTCGTAGAAGTTCAGCGCGGGCATCTCCATGGTGGCGCAGTGGAGATTGGAGAGGGAGCGAGGGGATGGACGACGAAGTGATGGCGCGGTGGAGATTGGAGAGGACGAGGGGATGGACGACGAAGCGACGCGCTGTAGCGCCTCCTATTTGTACACGAGGACGACGAAGTGACGGGCGGAATATCCAAGGGACATTGGTCAGACAAAAGGAAGTAATGCAGGGTTAAGAGTGATTAACGGGCGACCAATTTTTTCCCTCCCAAGACTCCAGGGCCAATAATTCAGACCGCTAGGTCAACAAGTACAACTATTACAACTTAAAAAGGCACGGAGCTTAAGCTAAATAGAACTAGTTATCACACATGTCCTTGATCTTCCTAATCTTAGCCCGATGCGCATCTTCCTACGAGAGCAAGGATCGAATTGTCTACTCCTTCCTTTTAGCATCTTCCTTGCATAACTTCAATTGTTTCTCTATATTTTCCTCATGCACTTGTCAATACTCGTAGTTGTGAACTGCAGGACTTTGGCCTGGTGAAGATCATTCCTTGCTTGAGTCAGTTCTTGCTCTGCTTTAGCCTTCAGGGCCAACGCCACGTCCCTCTCCTTCTCGACTTTGCTAACCTTGTCTTGCACCCTCCTGAGATCTCGGTTAAGCTTGGTCATGTCAACTGGGTCCCATAGCTTCATCTCAACATTGTCAAGAAGTGAACTGACTACGGATTCTTTCAACTCAACAGTCATATCCCATAGTTTGTCCAGCGTTTTCTGCATCGATTTGGGCCACTCTGGATCTACCCATTTGACAACACCGCAACTTCTGGCTTGCATAATTGCATGATGTACTTGACACTATAGAAACCTCCTACCTGTGTTTCGTCCTTCGAACGCTACAAATTTAGCGGGCACATATCCATGTTTACATAGTAGAGGACTGTCTTCATCCGCTAAACCGTGATAGTCGGAGTCATACATCATCTGGTTGTCCTAACACATCATACGCGCATGAGTAAACAGATTAGATCTAGCTCAAAAAATAGATAACATGCCATAGATGATAGAGATACAGATGAGACGACAAATCACCGTCCCTGTCGTCACGACGTGTTTCCTTGCCGTCTCCCCTTGAACCCATGGCGAGAGGGGAGGGGGTGGCTGCCGGAGAGGGGATTGGGATGGAGGCGCCGTCGGCTTGCGGCTACGGCAAGATGGGAGTGAAGTGGGGAAAGTGGCTTCGAGGGGAAGGAAGAGAAGTACGGGGAGGAAGAGAAGTAATGGGGACGTGACACTGGGATATGGCCCACTGAACTCGTGAGTCGTGACACTCGCAGCAGGTGAGCGCCCGGTGTTGCCAGTTTGTCTAGTGCAAGCATGGCCAATCATGCCGCAGAACAGCCTACTCGCGGATCTCTCTCACGAAGACCATCCCAATCGTCCACACGCCCCGATCGAATGGTATGTAACAATCGTCAAGCAGGACAACTGTGTTAGGGCGTGCCTTCTAGAAGACTCGGTCTAACGGCCACCCATTGGGGGGCTAAGGTTAGGGCTCTCCTAAGGTTAATTAGGATCCATATGTGGTTTGTGAAAAGAGCAGACATGCAATGACACTTATGGATCCATATGTGGTTTGTGAAAAGAACACACATGCAATCACACTGGGTGGATCCATATGTCATTTGTGAAAAGAACACACATGCAATGCCATTGGTTGATCCATATGTGGTTTGTGAAAAGAACACACATGCAACGATTCTAACTGTGGTTAATGAAAATAGCAAACATGCAATGACACTGGTGGATCCATGTGTGGTTCATGAGAAGAACACACAACCTTATGTGGTTTTTGAGAGGAACAGACATGTAGTGACTCTAGCTGTGGTTCATGAGTAGAACACACACGCAATTACACGGGTGTATCCTTATGTGGTTTGTGAGAAGAACACACATGCAATGACTCTAGATGTGGTTCATAAGAGGAACACACATCCAATGACACTGGTGGATCCATGTGTAGTTTGTGAAAGGAACACACATGCAATGACAATGGCCGTGGTTCATGAGAAGAACACAGATGCAATGACACTGGTGGATCCATGTGTGGTTTATGAGAGGAACATACATGCAATGACACTGGGTGTGGTTCATGAAAATAACAGACATGCAATGACACCGGTGAATCCATGTGTGGTTTGTGAGAAGAACAGACATGCAATCACACTTGGTGGATCCATGTGTGGTTCATGAGAGGACCACACATGCAATGACACTGGTCTGTATCCATGTGTGGTTCATGAGAAGAACACACATCCAATGACACTAGGTGTGGTTCATGAGAAGAACAAACATGCAATCACACTAGGTGGATACATGTTTGGTTTGTTTAGAGGAACAATCATGCAATGACACTGGGTGTGGTTCATGAAAAGAACAAACATGCAATGACACTGGTGGATCCATATGTGGTTTGTGGAAAGCACAGACATGCAATGACTCTAGCTATGGTTCATGAAAAGAACAGACATGCAATGACACTGGGTGGATCCATGTGTGGTTTGTTTAGAAGATCAGACATGCAATGACACTGGTGGATCCTTATGTGGTTTGTGAGAAGAACAGACATGCAATGACACTGGCTGTGGTTCATGAGAAGAACACACATGCAATGACACTGGCGGATCCATGTGTGGTTTGTGAAAAGAACAGACATGCAATCACACTAGGTGGATCCATGTGTGGTTTGTGGAAAGAACAGACATGCAATGACTCTAGCTATGGTTCATGAAAAGAACACACATGCAATGACACTGGTGGATCCATGTGTGGTTTGTGAAAAGAACAGACATGCAATCACACTAGGTGGATCCATGTGTGGTTTGTTTAGAAGAACACACATGCAATGACTCTAGCTGTGGTTCATGAAAAGAACACACATGCAATGACACTGGTGGATCCTTATGTGGTTCATGAAAAGAACAGACATGCAATGACACTGGTGGATCCTTATGTGGTTTGTGAAAAGAAAAGACATGCAATGACACTGGTGGATCCATGTGTGGTTCATGAAAAGAACATACATACAATGACACTGGTGGATCCTTATGTGGTTTGTTTAGAGGAACACACATGAAGTGACACTGGGTGTGGTTCATGAAAATATTAGACATGCAATGTCACTGGTGGATCCATGTGTGGTCCATGAGAAGAAAGACATGCAATGACACAGGTGGATCCATGTGTGGTTTGTGAAAAGAACTGACATGCAATGACTCTAGGTGGATCCATGTGTGGTTAATTTGTTTAGAGGACCAGACATGCAATGACACTGGGTGTGGTTCAGGAAAAGAACAGACATGCAATCACACTGGTGGATCCTTATGTGGTTTGTTTAGAAGAACATTCATGCAATGACTCTAGTTGTGGTTCATGAAAAGAACACACATGCAAAGACACTGAGGGATCCTTATGTGGTTTGTTTAGAAGAACAAACATGCAATGACTCTAGTTGTGGTTCATGAAAAGAACACACATGCAATGACACTGGTGGATCCATGTGTGGTTCATGAAAAGAACAGACATGCAATGACACTAGTGGATCCTTATGTGGTTTGTTTACAAGAACACACATGCAATGACTCTAGCTGTGGTTCATGAAAATAACACACATGAAATGACATTGGTGGATCCTTATGTGGTTTGTGAAAAGAACAAACATGCAATCACACTAGGTGGATCCATGTGTGGTTTGTTTGCAAGAACACACATCCAATGACTCTAGCTGTGGGTCATGAAAACAACACACATGCAATGAGACTGGTAGATCCATGTGTGGTCCATGAAAAGAAGAGACATGCAATGACACTGGTGGATCCTTATGTGGTTTTTTTAGAGGAACAGACATGCAATGACACTGGGTGTGGTTCATGAAAATAACAGACATGTAATGACACTGGGTGTGGTTCATGAAAAGAACACACATGCAATGACACTGGTGGATCCTTATGTGGTTTGTTTAGAAGAACACACATGCAATGACTCTAGCTGTGGTTCATGAAAAGAACACACATGCAATGACACTTGGAGATCCTTATGTGGTTTGTTTAGAAGAACATACATGCAATGACACTGGTGGATTCTTATGTGGTTTGTGAGAAGAACAGACATGCAATGACATTGGTTGTGGTTCATGAGAAGAACACACATGCAATGACACTGCTGGATTCATGTGTGGTTTGTGAAAAGAACACACATGCAATCACACTAGGTGGATCCATGTGTGGTTTGTGGAAAGAACAGACATGCAATGACTCTAGTTGTGGTTCATGAAAAGAACACACATGCAATGACCCTGGTGGATCCATGTGTGGTTTGTGAAAATAACAGACATGCAATAACACTAGGTGGATCCATGTGTGGTTTGTCTAGAAGAACATACATACAATGACTCTAGCTGCGGTTCATGAAAAGAACACACATGCAATGACATTGGTGGATCCATGTGTGGTTCATGAAAAGAACTGACATGCAATACCACTGGTGGATCCTTATGTGGTTTGTTGAGAGGAACAGACATGCAATGATGGGTGTGGTTCATGAAAAGAATAGACATGCAATGACACTGGTGGATCCTTATGTGGTTTGTTTAGAAGAACACACATGAAATGACTCTAGCTATGGTTCATGAAAAGAACACACATGCATTGACACTAGGGGATCCTAATGTGGTTTGTTTAGAAGAACATACATGCAATGACACTGGTGGATCCTTATGTGGTTTGTGAGAAGAACAAACATGCAATGACACTGGCTGTGGTTCATGAGAAGAACACACATGCAATGACACTGGTGGATCCATGTGTGGTTTGTGAAAAGAACAGACATGCAGTCACACTAGGTGGATCCATGTGCGGTTTGTGGAAAGAATAGTCATGCAATGACTCTAGTTGTGGTTCATGAAAAGAACACACATGCAATGACACTGGTGGATCCATGTGTGGTTTGTGAAAATAACACACATGCAATCACACTAGGTGGATCCATGTGTGGTTTGTTTAGAAGAACACACATGCAATGACTCTAGCTATGGTTCATAAAAAGAACACACATGCAATGACACTGGTGGATCCATGTGTGGTTCATGAAAAGAACAGACATGCAATGACACTAGTGGATCCTTATGTGGTTTGTTTACAAGAACACACATGCAATGACTCTAGCTGTGGTTCATGAAAAGAACACACATGAAATGACATTGGTGGATCCTTATGTGGTTTGTGAAAAGAACAAACATGCAATCACACTAGGTGGATCCATGTGTGGTTTGTTTGCAAGAACACACATCCAATGACTCTAGCTGTGGGTCATGAAAACAACACACATGCAATGAGACTGGTAGATCCATGTGTGGTCCATGAAAAGAAGAGACATGCAATGACACTGGTGGATCCTTATGTGGTTTGTTTAGAGGAACAGACATGCAATGACACTGGGTGTGGTTCATGAAAATAACAGACATGTAATGACACTGGGTGTGGTTCATGAAAAGAACACACATGCAATGACACTGGTGGATCCTTATGTGGTTTGTTTAGAAGAACACACATGCAATGACTCTAGCTGTGGTTCATGAAAAGAACACACATGCAATGACACTTGGAGATCCTTATGTGGTTTGTTTAGAAGAACATACATGCAATGACACTGGTGGATTCTTATGTGGTTTGTGAGAAGAACAGACATGCAATGACATTGGTTGTGGTTCATGAGAAGAACACACATGCAATGACACTGCTGGATTCATGTGTGGTTTGTGAAAAGAACACACATGCAATCACACTAGGTGGATCCATGTGTGGTTTGTGGAAAGAACAGACATGCAATGACTCTAGTTGTGGTTCATGAAAAGAACACACATGCAATGACCCTGGTGGATCCATGTGTGGTTTGTGAAAATAACAGACATGCAATAACACTAGGTGGATCCATGTGTGGTTTGTCTAGAAGAACATACATACAATGACTCTAGCTGTGGTTCATGAAAAGAACACACATGCAATGACATTGGTGGATCCATGTGTGGTTCATGAAAAGAACTGACATGCAATACCACTGGTGGATCCTTATGTGGTTTGTTGAGAGGAACAGACATGCAATGATGGGTGTGGTTCATGAAAAGAATAGACATGCAATGACACTGGTGGATCCTTATGTGGTTTGTTTAGAAGAACACACATGAAATGACTCTAGCTATGGTTCATGAAAAGAACACACATGCATTGACACTAGGGGATCCTAATGTGGTTTGTTTAGAAGAACATACATGCAATGACACTGGTGGATCCTTATGTGGTTTGTGAGAAGAACAAACATGCAATGACACTGGCTGTGGTTCATGAGAAGAACACACATGCAATGACACTGGTGGATCCATGTGTGGTTTGTGAAAAGAACAGACATGCAGTCACACTAGGTGGATCCATGTGCGGTTTGTGGAAAGAATAGTCATGCAATGACTCTAGTTGTGGTTCATGAAAAGAACACACATGCAATGACACTGGTGGATCCATGTGTGGTTTGTGAAAATAACACACATGCAATCACACTAGGTGGATCCATGTGTGGTTTGTTTAGAAGAACACACATGCAATGACTCTAGTTGTGGTTCATGAAAAGAACACACATGCAATGACACTGGTGGATCCATGTGTGGTTCATGAAAAGAACAAACATGCAATGACATTGATGGATCCTTATGTGGTTTGTTTAGAGGAACAGGCATGCAATGACACTGGGTATGGTTCATGAAAAGAATTGACATGCAATGACACTGGTGGATCCATGTGTGGTTCATGAGAAGAACACACATCAAAATGACACAGGTGGATCCTTATGTGGTTCATGAAAAGAACAAACATGCAATGACACTGGTGGATCCATGTGTGGTTTGTGAAAAGAATAGACATGCAATGACACTGGTGGATCCATGTGTGGTTCATGAAAAGAACAAACATGCAATGACACTGGTGGATCCTTATGTGGTTTGTTTACAGGAACACACATGCAATGACAGTGGGTCTGGTTCATGAAAAGAACATACATGCAATGACATTGGGGATCCATGTGTGGTTCATGAGAAGAATAGACATGCAATGACACTCGTGGATCCATGTGTGGTTTGTGAAAAGAACTGACATGCAATGACTCTAGGTGGATCCATATGTGGTTTGTTTAGAGGAACAGACATGCAATGACACTGGGAGTGGTTCATGAAAAGAACAGACATGCAATGACACTGGTGGATCCTTGTGTGGTTTGTTTAGAATAACACACATGCAATGACTCTAGCTATATTTCATTAAAAGAACACACATGCAATGACACCAGGGGATCCTTATGTGGTTTGTTTGAAAGAACAAACATGCAATGACACTGGTGGATCCTTATGTGGTTTGTGAGAAGAACATACATGCAATGACACTGGCTGTGGTTCATGAGAAGAACACACATGCAATGACACTGGTGGATCCATGTGTGCTTTGTGAAAAGAACAGACATGCAATCACACTAGGTGGATGTAACATCCCAAAACTTAATCCAAAGTTAATCAAGATCAAATCTACCCAATTTAGGGTTAACAAAAACTTTTCCATTTAAAATAATTAAGCATTCATATGTGTGTGCATTTAAAATTAGGAGTTGTTTTGAATTGCCATGTTTGAGTGATCCATTGGTTGTAAAATGATTCTAAGGTGAATTAAACATCATCTAGATCATTCCCAAACAAATCCCAAAGAAAAAGAAATCAAAAAGAATAAAATAAAGAAATGGTCATTTGTGCCATTTTAACTAACTAGGACACTTTGGGTGTTCCTAGGAATCAAATGCCAACAGAGACATTTGTGGTTCTTTGCACCCCTTGCTAGTACAAGTAGTGATGTGCCAAGGCACACTTTGTGATCTTCCAAAAACATTCAAACTCTAATTTTAAATGACATTTGAAAATTGAATCTAGTGTATGTATCAAGATCACACTAATTCAAAAACCACTCAAATGAACTCCATTTTAAAATCCCAAGAAAACCTAGATGCTCAAGCATAAGTTACACCACTCCACCAAAAATCTTTCAAAAATTCAAAACTTTCTCTCATGCGGCCATTTGATCGAACAGGTGGCAGGCAGAGAAATTTTTGCCTAACTATTACTGTTTTGGAGATAATCTTGTCGAGCAAATTGTTGTGCATTGATCACCCTGGTCTCTCCCAGGACCAACCATACCAAAACCACACCTACCCCTAGCCCCTGGCGCCAGTGCCATGCCGCCCCGATGCCATGATCGTCGGCTAAGCGTGCACCAGCCACAGGCGACCACTAGACCCTCTCCGCCGCTCCAGGAAGCAAGGCACCATCTCACCGCCGCCCACAGTCCACCCCACGGACGTAGATAGCCATTGGACCACCCCACAACCTCGCTGCCCTTTCTCTCTGCGTGCAGCCAGAGCGCGCCAGAGCGCAATCGCCGCCAGCATGCCACCGACCCTGCCTCGACACCAAATCGCGCACGCAGCTCTGCCTTGAACCCAGTAACCCGCCAGACACGATCGTGCACCGCCGCACGACCCACAGTCGCCATGATCACCATCGAGCACCACCGCTGTCTCCTAGAGCGCGTGAAGCCCCCGACCGTTAGGCACCGCCCCTAGCCGCGCCATTGCGTTGTAGGAGACCGCCAGCAGACGGCCCACCGTCTGACTACCTCGCCCACGCCGGTAGCCCCCTGTTTCACCGTCACGGACGAGCTCCGCCCACACCCGTCGGTCCACTCATCGAGCCTATATAAGGAGGCCTCCCCCACACCATCTCTTCACACCATTCCACTCCCCTCTCTCTACTGACCATTTCCCCTCTCTCGCTGGAGCCGCTCGAGCAGCACATCGCTAGAATTCCGCTGGAGGTAGCCACTGCAGAGGAGGAGACGTGGTCGTTGATTTCGTCCACCTCAGCCCCTGCCGCGACTTCGCCTGAGCTCGCCGTCATCCACCAGTTTGTTTTCCCGCCTCGCCGCACTAGCTGGAGCCCTGGTACTTCCTCAGTAGACCCCCACCGGCCATTTAGGGTTCGGTCTCGCCACCGACGAGTCCATCGTCGACGGCGACCGTGGACCGTCGATCTGTGTTCTAATCGTGTGGCCCAGATCGTCCCGTATCGCTTCAGGTTATATGTGCCACTAACAGGTGGACCCCCTGGCTAGTCACCCTCTGCGCCGATGAGCATTACTGGGCCGGCCCATTTAGTTTCCCGCGCTGACCCAGTTAATTCAAATTAGGTTTTTCTATTTAGACTTAAAATCAATTATGTCCCTTAGTTCAAAAATCAATTCGAAGATTTGTACCAATCCAAATGGAGTGATTCCAATTTTATTGGAAAGGTCATGAAAATATCTATCCAAGCCCGTTCGATTTAAATCGTTTAGAGTTAGAGATCTCTACTAGTAAAAATAACAAGACGGAAGTTTTTGCACATTCAAACATTTTTCTAAAATCAACCATAATAGATATTGAGTTAATTCCAACTCTCAAAAATCACATTTAACCATACCTATATTAATATATAATAATATTAAGGTTTGCATGCAGTGACTTTGGACTACTACCAAAATAATGCTATATAGGCATTTCTAGTCACTTTAAATCATTAATTATTCAACTTAAACTTATTAAAATGTGATCCAACATTTAAATCACATTCCCATATGTTAGAATATGTGGTGATGACATGTGTCCACATGATCCTATATTTTAATTGGAGAATATTAAATCTTAGTTAATTTCAGTGAGTAGAAATTACTTTTCTCAAATAAAAGGAATGAAACTAGTTAATTAAACCTTGTGATGATAATACCTTAGTGTGCTAAGTAGACTAGTTAATCTTTGTTTGGTGATTGTGTATCCCGTATGTATTTATAGATGATAGTACCGACCAAGCTTTCGAGGAGGAGGAGTTCTACCAAGAGGAGGAGGGAGAAAACTTCAACCACTTCACTACACAAGGCAAGCCTAGCACTTCAAGTAAACTGAGCAAGCTAACACTTGCAAGTATTATACCAGCAAGCCATCATTAGCAATGCAAGCTAGACCTTGCAAACTAGATATCCTAAGCAAATGCATTAGGCATGCTTTGGTTATACCACTTTGACCATTACCTACCCCAAGTTTTATTCACAAGCTTTAACTTATTTACTTTACCAAAGTCCTTTACTTGTTTAAAGGTAGCATAAAACATATAAAACTTGACCTATCTAGATAACCTTAGATGTCATTCTATGGAATGAGATTGAGATTAGCATCCCATATTAGTGAACACTCTTAACTTAGTAGTTTAGAGCTAAACCAAAACTTGATTCACTTTAGATGGGATTACTTGGTGAAAATGACTTGTGAAAACCTTGGAATGATGAGTCATTCTATTGAGATGTTTTGACATGTGTTGAGAAACACAAATGGTTTATGATGATGAAAATATTGAGGCATGAGCCTTAGCCCTTTTATAAAACTGATGGTTGGGTTCGGATGTGATACCATTCCAATTTTACCATACAACCACAATACCTAAATTGGGTAAGGTTTAGCCAGAAGTTTATATGCATTAGTATTAGTTCCCTCGCGGGAGAGGTTTGAGCTGAGGCTACCTCTCAATGTTGTCCACCTATGCAGTGCCCAAGATGACAGATGGTCATGATTGGGAGGCCATGCTCATAGGAGAGGTGCTTATACTAGGGTGTGTAAAGGAAAGGTTATGTTTGATTATCTGCATACTAAGTATGATGATTCAGGGTTATCCTTGACAAATGTATCGAATGTTGTGGTGAAAGTGTACCACCTCTGCAGAGTGTCAAACTATTCGAATAGCCGCGTCTGCGGTTATGGAAAGTTGGAGTGGCCATACTGTTCTGTTGTCAGATGTTTTCAAAACAACTTATGAAATGAATTGTGACATGACTTAACCACAACAGAGTTGTGACTATGACAATTAAGTTCCCACTTAGGTGATTGCAACTATCTTTTATCTTTCTTTGTTTCTGAACTCAGCTTAGGTTTCAAACTTAACTTTACAAATACTTAGAGTTAGCATTTCCCACTAGAACTACCTTACTTGTTAGTGAGAGTTTGCGAGTACTTAAAGAGTACTCATGGCTTTTGTCCCTGGCTATTCCTATGGCCAGACTATGAAGGAGACTACCAAGATGAAGGACAGCAGGACGGCTATGATAACTAGGACTATCTTCCATCATTAGCATTGTTTGTGCCCTTGAAGATGGACCCCACCTCTACGCTTATTATATTATTCCGCTGCTTGTTGTATTAAGACTGGATCATGAGATCCTTTATTCATGTAAGACCTTATTGGTGCGATCTAACCTATTATGGGGAATCGGTCCTGCACTTTTCCTATCATACCTTTTTCGTGTATATGAAATAGTGGACTTGACTATTATGGTTTGTAATGGATGATGTACTATGCTATCCAATCTGTTATGTCTCGCAAAAATGGTAATCCTGGGATTGTGATGTATGGCATAACAGGCATCTGGGATTAAAAATCCTGGTGTTGACAAGTTGGTATCAGAGCCATCTTGACCATAGGAGACCCTAATTAGAATGTACATCCGAACAAAAACTTAGTTTCAAAACCAAAGTGAGTATTTATGAAAACTGTTTCCTCTCTTACCCTTGGGAATTCTTTCTCTCAAAAAAATTCATGTTCCTCCAATTCTTACATTACTACATAAAATTTGACACACTTGATCACTTCACTCACTTTCTCATCCTTAATTTTTATAGATGGATACTCAGTTCAGCAAGTTCTACCAGTTGGGCAACGGAGGCCATCTGATTTTCGAGAGGGATCTTGATGCACTATCAGAGTACTTCGGACGCCCGCATCCGGAGTTTCTTGGAGCTCAACTTCCTGGACCCCCAGGAGGAGACTTAGAATGGCTAGTCACCGCTGATTTTCGAGGCAAGATAGAAGCACCAATGTCCGGAAGAATCCAGTTCTCTGTGAGAAAGAACAAATGGCTAGATGGATTAGCCAGGGCAATGCATGAAATGCTCGCATGTCTATGTGCCATGAGTGTCAGCCAAATCCAAGGAACCTGCTTTGCTCACTATGCAAGGCGTGACTTCATGGCAATGCCAATGGAGATGCCAAGTCACCCGGAGTTGAAGCGTCAAGTGGAGAACCTTGACTTCCTGCTGTACGACCGACAGAAGGAGTTGGACAATGCTCGATAGTTCGCCAACCACAACCTTGCCATTGCCGCCCAGAAGGCCTAGCCTTTCTCACTGCTCATCAAGGATCGTAAGTCTCTTCGCCGCCAGCATGCAAAGAAGGATCACACCATCGACCGTCTTCGCAAGAAGGTGGCCGACCTCGAGAACACCATCAAGGAGCAAGAAGCTCAGCTTGCAGCTGAGGAAGAAGAAGAGGAAGGTGAAGACATCCAGGGAGATATGGACTCTTACCTCAGCAATGATGATGACTTTCTAGAGGAGGATGCTGTGGACTTCTACACCGATGATGATGACTCCGACTTCATCGATGATGAGTAGATGCACTAGAGCACTATCGTAGATTAAGGAGTATCGGTCCCATTGTATCGTAGCTTGCAGAATGGTTCTTAAAACCATCTATTTTCCTTTGATGTTGTGGTGTGTGTGTGTGTGTGTGTTTGTATCGTGTGCTTTGCTTGAATGAATGAGAAGAAGTTAGTTGCAAAACATGAGTCAAACTCAAAGTTTTAACTTTGAAATCAAAACCTTGAACCTTAGAACTTTCCCTCTTACCCCTTTATCTATCTCAATCTTCAGATGACTCGTGGAAACCCCAGAGGGAGCAGCTCATCGCAGGACCCAATGTTGCAGATTATGCAGATGCTAGTTGCAGACCATGAAGCAAGCAGGGTAGAGCGCCAAGCCAACCTAGCAACTCTGCAGCAGATAGCTCAAATGGCCCAAAACAACCAAGGGCATGGAAATCAGGATCATCAAGGATCCAAGCTGAAAAACTTCCAGAATACCAATCCCCCAATCTTTAGCACTTCGGAGAACCCACTAGATGCTAATGACTGGTTATAGACAATGGAGAACAATTTAGAAGTAGCCAGAGTTGATGACAACGAGAAAGTTCTTTTTGCCACCCACTATTTGGCAGGAGATGCAAGAGCATGGTGGAATAGTACCTGCACGATGAACCATGGTCAAGTGATGACATGGGAAGCCTTCAAAATCAAGTTCAGTCGCACCCACGTGCCACAGGGTCTAGTCACTAGAATGAGGGATGAATTCAGAGAGCTGAAGCAGGGCAGAATGACTGTAGTGGAGTACCGTGACAGATTCTTATCCCTCGCCAGGTATGCACCTGATGAGATCAACACGGAGGCCAAGAAGAAGGAGAGATTCCTGAACGGACTGTATGATGAGATGCAGACTGTCCTCGTCAACATCCATTTCGAGGATCTCGAAGAGCTAGTCGACTCTGCCATTCAGATTGAAGGGAAGATCAACCAAGCCAACGACAACCACAAGCGTCGTATGATGCACCAAGCTAGATCCAATAGTCACCCGAAGTACCGTCCCAACCCGTCTGCCGGATATGCACTAAGGAACAACCGACCCCCAATGTCTCGCCCAAGCTACCCCAACCGTAGCGGAGGCAATGTGAAGTCCGAGGAAACAACAACCACCCCGGCAACACCAGCAATTTCAACCGTGCACCTCCCAAGAGCAACAACAACAACAACGCTGCACCCAGAACTTGAAGCAATGCTATGCCCGTGGCAGCGAAAGACAAGTCTCAGATCACTTGTTTCGAGTGTGGAGTGAAGGTTCAATATTCCAATGAGTGTCCCAAGAAGACTGCCGCCACTGCCAATGTGAATGCCCCAGCCTAACAACAGCGTCTTGTTCAACCAGGAAGAAGATTCTCCCTAGGGAACCCTCACAACCGTAACGTCCGTCTCTTCCGCATGAACGCCGAAGAAGCCCAAGAAGCGCCAGATGTAGTGTTGGGTATGTTTTCTGTCAACTCAGTTTTAGTAAGAGTGTTGTTTGATTCTGGAGCATCGCACTCATTTGGCACCGAAGAATTTGCATGCACTAGTAAGATTCACCCAACCAACTTGAAGCATGTCATGATAGTTCAAATTCCAGGTTCAACTACAAAATCTAGAAAAAATTGCAAAGATGTGCCTATCAGAATACATGGGATAGATTTTTATGCTAATCTAATAGTACTTGGAACCAAAGGATTGGAAGTAGTACTAGGTATGGATTGGATGTCAAAGCATAAAGGACTGATAGACTGTGCTAAGAAAGCCATCACCATGACCAGTAGCTCTAGAGTAATAGTAGAGCATGTATCTGAAACCTAACCTCGTCAATTCAAGTGCAACAAAAGTCTAGCCCTACCCACCATAGACAAAGTCAGAGTAGTCTGTGAATACCCCCATGTATTCCCTGATGAATTTCCCGGTATGCCCCTGGATAGGGATATTGAGTTCATTATCGAACTAATCCCCGGAACGGGACCAATAGCCTAGAGACCCTATAGCATGAACCCCTCAGAGTTAGTAGAACTGAAGAAGCAACTGGATGCTATGTTAGACACATGCTTGATTCAACCAAGTGCATCTCCATGGAGATCGCCAGTGTTATTCGTCGACAAGAAAGATGGAGGCAACCGTTTGTGCACCGTTTACAGAAAGCTGAGTGACGTCACCATCAAAAATAAGTACCCACTGCCAAAGACAGAGGATCTATTTGATCAGTTGACTGGTGCCCAAGTATTCTCAAAGGTTGATCTTAGGACTGGTTATCACCAACTTAAGATTCGTGCTACGGATATTCCGAAGACCGCCTTTACCACTCGTTATGGTTTATACGAGTATATGGTCATGTCTTTTGGATTAACCAATTCCCCTGCTTATTTCATGAATCTCATGAATAAGATCTTTTTGAATTTCCTAGATAAGTTTGTCGTTGTGTTTATCGATGATATCCTTATCTACTCCAAGTCAGAAGAAGAGCATAAGCAACATCTAAGAATCATCCTTGAAACCCCTAGAGAGTATCGGTTGTATGCCAAGTTCATGAAATGTGTGTTTTGGCTGAAAGAAGTAGGATTCCTAGGACATATTGTGTCTGCCAGAGGAGTTTCTGTTGATCCCGCCAAAATTAAAGATGTCGAAGAATGGGAAGCCCCAACAACTCAAACCCAAGTCCGTGCATTTGTCAGATTAGCGGGATACTACCGCAAGTTCGTAGAAGGATTTTCGAGCATCGCCAGACCCATGACCCAATTGTTGAAGAAGGACAAGAAGTTTGAATGGACTGACAAATGTGAAGCCAGTTTCCAAGAGCTCAAGAAGAGATTGATTTCAGCCCCAATATTGATCATGCCAGATATCAAGAAGCCATTTGATGTGTATTGTGATGCATCCAAGATTCTTCTCGGATGTGTATTGATGCAAGAAGGAAAAGTCATCGCGTATCTATCTCGGCAACTGAAGCAGCATGAGCAGAACTATCCGACCAATGACCTTGAATTAGCAGCCGTAGTTTTGGCATTGAAGACATGGCATCATTATCTTATGGGAAATCGCGGTGAGATTTACTCAGATCACAAGAGCTTGAAGTATATTTTCACTCAGAAGGAGCTGAATATGAGGCAAAGGAGATGGATAGAGTTAATCAAGGATTATGACCTAGACATTAACTATCACCCTGGCAAAGCCAATGTGGTAGCAAATGCTCTTAGCAGATTGCCGTGTAGGCTAAACACCATGATCAAGGAGAAGCAACCCAGTTTGTATGAGGAGTTGGAGCAGTTTAGAACCGAGCTTGTTAGCAAAGGATTTTTAGCTTGCATTGAACTTCAACCCACTTTGATCAACCAAATCAAGGAAGCCCAAAAGTGAAATGAAAGTATCGACGGAATCAAACATCGTATTGGTACATGAAAGGTACCTGGATTCACCGAAGACGAAGAAGGAGTTTTGTGGTACAAAGGACGTATCTGTGTGCCAGCAGATTCGGAACTGAAGCAAGTTATCATGCAGGAAGCTCATGATACTCTTTATTCTATCCACCTCGGAGGAACTAAGATGTATCAAGATTTGAAGGAGAAATTTTGGTGGCACAAGATGAAGAGAGAAATCAGAAGCTACATAGCCAAGTGTGATATCTGTCAGAGAGTCAAAGCAGAACACCAGAGACCTGCAGGACTATTGCAACCATTGCAGATTCTGGAATAGAAATGGGATTCCGTCGGAATGGACTTTATCACCGGATTGCCTACTTCTAGTAGGGGAAATGACTCAATCTAGGTCATCATTGATAGACTATCTAAGGTAGCTCACTTTATACCTATCAAGACTACCTACCAGAGTTCGAAACTAGCAGAGTTGTACATTGCTAGAATTTGTCTGCTTGGAACCCCCAAGACCATAGTATCAGATCGAGGAACCCAATTTACCTTGAGATTTTGGCAGAAAGTCCAAGAAGGATTGGGAACCAAGTTGAATTTCAGCACCGCTTATCACCCGCAAACTGATGGTCAGGCTGAAAGAGTCAACCAAATCCTAGAGAATATGTTGAGAGCTTGTGTGTTAGAGTATGGATCAAAATGGGAAGATTGCCTGCCTTTCGCGGAATTCTCATACAACAACAGTTATCAAGCCAGTTTGCAAATGGCCCCATTTGACTTCCTATACGGAAGAAAGTGTCGTACCCCTTTGAATTGGTCGCAAGTAGGAGAGAGTCAGATTTTTGGACCCGACATTCTCCGAGAAGCCAAAGAGAAGGTTCACAAAGTCCGTAAGCACCTCAAGACCGCCCAATCCAGACAGAAGAGTTATGCTGACAAGAGAAGGAGAGACCTGACTTTCAATGTCGGAGATTTCGTGTATCTCAAGGTTTCACCATTGAAGGGAACGCAACGCTTTAGTCTGAAAGGAAAGTTAGCCCTCAGATATATCGGACCCTTCAAGATTCTGAATCACCGAGGAGAACTATCGTATCAACTCGAACCGCTAGAAGAGATGTCAGCCATCCACAATGTGTTCCATATCTCGTTACTTCGCAAATGCCTAGAAGTGCCGGAGAAGACCGAAGTTTTCAAGAACATCGATCACCGAGCTGTTGAGATCAACAAGGATCTGACGTATCGTGAAGTTCCCATCCGTATCTTGGAGGAAACTTACAGAACCACCAGGACCAGGAGTATCAAATTTCTCAAGATTCAATGGAGCAACCATACTGAAGAAGAAGCCACTTGGGAGCGGGAAGATTACATTAGGATAGAGTTTCCAGATCTCTTTAGTTCCTAGTTTTCTTTCTTAAATCTAGGGACGAGATTTTTTTAAGGGGGGAAGGTTTGTAACATCCCAAAAGTTAATCCAAAGTTAATCAAGATCAAATCTACCCAATTTAGGGTTAACAAAAACTTTTCCATTTAAAATAATTAAGCATTCATATGTGTGTGCATTTAAAATTAGGAGTTGTTTTGAATTGCCATGTTTGAGTGATCCATTGGTTGTAAAATGATTCTAAGGTGAATTAAACATCATCTAGATCATTCCCAAACAAATCCCAAAGAAAAAGAAATCAAAAAGAATAAAATAAAGAAATGGTCATTTGTGCCATTTTAACTAACTAGGACACTTTGGGTGTTCCTAGGAATCAAATGCCAACAGAGACATTTGTGGTTCTTTGCACCCCTTGCTAGTACAAGTAGTGATGTGCCAAGGCACACTTTGTGATCTTCCAAAAACATTCAAACTCTAATTTTAAATGACATTTGAAAATTGAATCTAGTGTATGTATCAAGATCACACTAATTCAAAAACCACTCAAATGAACTCCATTTTAAAATCCCAAGCAAACCTAGATGCTCAATCATAAGTTACACCACTCCACAAAAAATCTTTCAAAAATTCAAAACTTTCTCTCATGCGGCCATTTGATCGAACAGGTGGCATGCAGAGAAATTTTGGCCTAACTATTACTGTTTTGGAGATAATCTTGTCGAGCAAATTGTTGTGCATTGATCACCCTGGTCTCCCCTTGGCCCAACCAAACCAAAACCACACCTACCCCTAGCCCCTGGCGCCAGTGCCATGCCGCCCCGACGCCATGATCACTGGCTAAGCATGCACCAGCCACAGGCGACCACTAGGCCCTCTCCGCGACTCCAGGAAGCAAGGCACCACTTCACCGCCGCCAACGGTCCACCCAACAGCCACAGATAGCCATTGGACCACCCCACAGCCTCGCCGCCCTTTCTCTTTGCGTGCAGCCAGAGCGCGCCAGAGCGCGATCGCCGCCAACACGTCACCGACCGCGCCTCGACACCAAATCACGCACGCAGTTCCGCCTTGAACCCCGCAACCCGCTAGACACGGCCGTGCACCGCAGCGTCACCCACAGCTGCCATGATCACCATCGAGCACCGTCGCTGTCTCCTAGAGCGTGTGAAGCCCCCGACCGTTAGGCACCGCCCCTAGCCACACCATTGCACCGTAGCTGACCGCCAGCAGACTTCCCACCGTCCACCTACCTCGCCCACGCTGGTAGCCCCTGTTTCGCCGTCACTGACAAGCTCTGCCCACACCCGTCGGTCCACTCATCGAGCCTATATAAGGAGGCCTCCCCCGCACCATCTCTTCACACCATTCCACTCCCCTCTCTCCACTAACCATTTACCCTCTCTCGCCGGAGCCGCTCGAGCAGCACATTGTCAGAATTCCGCCGGAGCTAGCCATTGCAGAGAAGGAGACATGGTCGTCGATTTCGTCCACCTTAGCCCATGTCGCGACTTCGCCTGAGCTCGTCGTCGTCCACCAGTTCGTTTGCTCGCCTCACCGCACTAGCTGGAGCCCTGGTACGTCCTCAGTAGACCCCCACCGGCCGTTTAGGGTTTGGTCTCGCCGGCGATGAGTCTGTCGTCGACGACGACCGTGGACCCCCCTGGTCAGTCACCCTCTGTGCCGCTGAGCGTTAATAGGCCTTCCCATTTAGTTTTCCGCGCGGACCTAGTTAATTCAAATTAGGTTTTTCTATTTAGACTTAAAATCAATGATGTCCCTTAGTTCAAAAATCAATTCAAAGAGGTGTACAAATCCAAATGGAGTGATTCCAATTTTATTGTAAAGGTAATGAAAATCTCTATCCAAGCCCATTGGATTTAAATCATTTAGAGTTAGAGATCTCTCCTAGTAAAAATAACAAGACAGAAGTGTTTGCACATTCAAACATTTTTCTAAAATCAACCATAATAGATTTTGAGTTAATTCCAACTCTCAAAAATCACATTTAACCATACCTATCTAAATATGTAATAATATTAAGGTTTGCATGCAGTGACTTTGGACTAGTACCAAAATAATGCTATATAGGCATTTCTAGTCACTTTAAAACATTAATTATTCAACTTAAACTTATTAAAATGTGATCCAACATTTAAATCACATTCCCATATGTTAGAATATGTGGTGATGACATGTGTCCACATGATCCCATATTTTAATTGGAGAATATTAAACCTTAGTTAATTTCAATGAGTAGAAATTACTTTTCTCAAATAAAAGGAATGAAACTAGTTAACTAAACCCTGTGATGCTTGTGATGATAATAGATCATCAAATGTGCCTTAGTGTGCTAAGTAGAATAGTTAATCTTTGTTTGGTGATTGTGTATCCCGTATGTATTTATAGACGATAGTACCGACCAAGCTTTCGAGGAGGAGGAGTTCTACCAAGAGGAGGAGGAAGAAAACTTCAACCACTTCACTACACAAGGCAAGTCTAGCACTTCAAGTAAACTGAGCAAGCTAACACTTGCAAGTATTATACTAGCAAGCCATCATTAGCAATGCAAGATAGACCTTTCAAACTAGATAACCTAAGCAAATGCATTAGGCATGCTTTGGTTATACCACTTTAACCATTACCTACCCTAAGTTTTATTCACAAGTTTACCTTCTTTACTTTACCAAAGTCCTTTACTTGTTTAAAGGTAGCATAAAAAGTATAAAACTTGACCTATCTAGATAACCTTAGATGTCATTCTATGGCATGAGATTGAGATTAGCATCCCATATTAGTGAACACTCTTAACTTAGTAGTTTAGAGCTAAACCAAAACTTGATTCACTTTAGATGGGATTACTTGGTGAAAATGACTTGTGAAAACCTTGGAATGATGAGTCATTCTCTTGAGATGTTTTGACATGTGTTGAGAAGAACAAATGGTTTATGATGATGAAAATGTTGAGGCATGAGCCTTAGCCCTTTTACAAAACTGATGGTTAGGTTTGGATGCGATACCATTCCAATTTTACCGTACAACCACAATTCCTGAATTGGGTAAGGCTTAGACAGAAGTTTATATGCATTAGTATTAGTTCCCTCGCGAGAGAGGTTTGAGCTGAGGCTACCTCTTAATGTTGTCCACCTATGCAGTGCCCAAGATGACAGATGGTCATGGTTGGGAGGCCATGCTCATAGGAGAGGTGCTTATACTAGGGTGTGTAAAGGAAAGGTTACATTTGATTATATGCATACAAAGTATGATGATTCAGGGTTATCCCTAACAGATGTATCGAATCTTGTGGTGAAAGTGTACCACCTCTGCAGATTGTCAAACTATTCGAATAGCCGTGTCTGCAGTTATGGACAGTTGGAGTGGCCATACTGTTCCGTTGTCAGATGTTTACAAAACAACTTATGAAATGAATTGTGACATGACTTGACCACAACAAAGTTGTGACTATGACAATTAAGTTCCCACTTAGGTGATTTCAACTATCTTTTATCTTTCTTTGTTTCTGAACTCAGCTTAGGTTTCAAACTTAACTTTACAAATACTTAGAGTTAGCATTTCCCACTAGAACTACCTTACTTGTTAGTGAGAGTTTGCGAGTACTTAAAGAGTACTCATGGCTTTTGTCCCTGGCTATTCCTATGGCCAGACTATGAAGGAGACTACCAAGATGAAGGACAGCAGGACGGCTATGATAACTAGGACTATCTTCCATCGTCAGCATTGCCTGTGCCCCTGAAGATGGACCCCACCGCTACGCTTATTATATTATTCCGATGCTTGTTGTATTAAGAATGGATCATGAGATCCTTTATTCGTGTAAGACCTTATTGGTGCGATCTAACCTATTATGGGGAATCGGTCCTGCACTTGTCCTATCATACCTTTTTCGTGTATATGAAATCGTGGACTTGACTATTATGGTTTGTAATGGATGATGTACTATGATATCCAATCTGTTATGTCTCGCAAAAAAGGTAATCCTGGGATAGCGATGTATAGCATTACAGGCATCTAGGATTAAAAATCCTGGTGTTGACAAGTGGATCCACGTGTGGTTTCTGGAAGAACAGACATGCAATGACTCTAGATGTGGCTCATGAAAAGAACACACATGCAATGACACTTGTGGATCCATGAGAACAGACATGCAATCACACTTGGTGGATCCATGTGTGGTTTGTTTAGAAGAACACACATGCAATGATTCTAGCTGTGGTTCATTAAAAGAACACACATGCAGTGACACTGGTGGATCCATGTGTGGTTCATGAAAAGAACAGACATGCAATGCCACTGGTGGATCCTTATGTGGTTTTTTTAGAAGAACAGACATGCAATGACACTGGATTGTTTCATGAAAAGAACAGACATGCAATGACACGGGTGGATCCTTATGTGGTTTGTTTAGAAGAACACACATGCAATGACTCTAGCTGTGGTTCATGAAAAGAACACACATGCCATGACACTGGGGATCCTTATGTGGTTTGTTTAGAAGAACATACATGCAATGACACTGGTGGATCCTTATGTGGTTTGTGAGAAGAACATACATGCAATGACACTGGTTGTGGTTCATGATAAGAACACACATGCAATGACACTAGTGGATCCATGTGTGGTTTGTGAAAAGAACAGACATGCAATCACACTAGGTGGATCCATGTGTGGTTTGTTTAGAAGAACACACATGCAATGACTCTAGCTGTGGTTCATGAAAAGATCACACATGCAATGACACTGGTGGATCCATGTGTGGTTCATGAAAAGAACAGACATACAATGACACTGGTGGATCCTTATGTGGTATGTTTAGAGGAACAGACATGCAATGACACTGGGTGTGGTTCATGAAAAGAATAGACATGCAATGACACTAGTGGATCCATGTGTGGTTCATGAGAAGAACACACATGCAATGACACTGGTGGATCCTTATGTGGTTCAAGAAAAGAACATACATGCAATGACACTGGTGGATCCTTATGTGGTTTGTGAAAAGAACATACATGCAATGACACTTGTGGATCCTTATGTGGTTCATGAGGAAAACAGACATGCAATCACACTAGGTGGATCCATGTGTGGTTTGTGGAAAGAACAAACATGTAATGACTCTAGCTGTCGTTCATGAAAATAACACACATCCAATGACACTGGTGGATCCATGTGTGGTTTGTGAAAAGAACACACGGGCAATCACACTAGGTGGATCCATGTGTGGTTTGTTTAGAAGAACACACATGCAATGACTCTAGTTGTGGTTCATGAAAAGAACACACATGCAATGACACTGCTGGATCCATGTGCGGTTCATGAAAAGAACAGACATGCAATGACACTGGTGGATCCTTATGTGGTTTGTTTAGAGGAACATACATACAATAACACTGGGTGTGCTTCATGAAAAGAACACACATGCAATGACACTAGTGGATCCTTATGTGGTTTGTTTAGAAGAACACACATGCAATGACTCTAGCTGTGGTTCATGAAAAGAACACACATGCAATTACAATGGTGGATCCATGTGTGGTTTGTGAAAAGAACTGACATGCAATGACTCTACGTGGATCCATCTGTGGTTTGTATAGAGGAACAGACATGCAATGACACTAGGTGTGGTTCATGAAAAGTACAGACATGCAATGACACTAGTGGATCCTTATGTGGTTTGTTTAGAAGAACACACATGCAATGACTCTAGTTGTGGTTCATGAAAAGAACACACATGCAATGACACTGGGGATCCTTATGTGGTTTGTTTAGAAGAACAAACATGCAATGATACTGGTGGATCCTTATGTGGTTTGTGAGAAGAATAGACATGCAATGACACTATCTATGGTTCATGAGAAGAGCACACATGCAATGACACTAGTGGATCCATGTGTGGTTTGTGAAAAGAACACACATGCAATCACACTAGGTGGCTCCATGTGTGGTTTGTGGAAAGAATAGACATACAATGACTCTAGTTGTGGTTCATGAAAATAACACACATGCAATGACACTGGTGGATCCATGTGTGGTTTGTGAAAAGAACAGAGATGCAATCACACTAGGTGGACCCATGTGTGGTTTGTTTATAAGGATACACATGCAATGACTCTAGCTGTGGTTCATGAGAAGAACAGACATGCAATGACACTAGTGGATCCATGTGTGGTTCATGAAAAGAATAGACATGCAATGACACTGGTCGATCCTTATGTGGTTTGTTTAGAGGAACAGACATGCAATGACACTGGGTGTGGTTCATGAAAAGAACACACATGCAATGACACTGGTGGATCCTTATGTGGTTTGTTTAGAAGAACCCTCATTCAATGACACTGGTGGATCCTTATGTGGTTCATGAAAAGAACAGACATACAATGACACTGGTGGATCCTTATGTGGTATGTTTAGAGGAACAGACATGCAATGACACTGGGTGTGGTTCATGAAAAGAATAGACATGCAATGACACTAGTGGATCCATGTGTGGTTCATGAGAAGAACACACATGCAATGACACTGGTGGATCCTTATGTGGTTCAAGAAAAGAACATACATGCAATGACACTGGTGGATCCTTATGTGGTTTGTGAAAAGAACATACATGCAATGACACTTGTGGATCCTTATGTGGTTCATGAGGAAAACAGACATGCAATCACACTAGGTGGATCCATGTGTGGTTTGTGGAAAGAACAAACATGTAATGACTCTAGCTGTCGTTCATGAAAATAACACACATCCAATGACACTGGTGGATCCATGTGTGGTTTGTGAAAAGAACACACGGGCAATCACACTAGGTGGATCCATGTGTGGTTTGTTTAGAAGAACACACATGCAATGACTCTAGTTGTGGTTCATGAAAAGAACACACATGCAATGACACTGCTGGATCCATGTGTGGTTCATGAAAAGAACAGACATGCAATGACACTGGTGGATCCTTATGTGGTTTGTTTAGAGGAACATACATACAATAACACTGGGTGTGCTTCATGAAAAGAACACACATGCAATGACACTAGTGGATCCTTATGTGGTTTGTTTAGAAGAACACACATGCAATGACTCTAGCTGTGGTTCATGAAAAGAACACACATGCAATTACAATGGTGGATCCATGTGTGGTTTGTGAAAAGAACTGACATGCAATGACTCTACGTGGATCCATCTGTGGTTTGTATAGAGGAACAGACATGCAATGACACTAGGTGTGGTTCATGAAAAGTACAGACATGCAATGACACTAGTGGATCCTTATGTGGTTTGTTTAGAAGAACACACATGCAATGACTCTAGTTGTGGTTCATGAAAAGAACACACATGCAATGACACTGGGGATCCTTATGTGGTTTGTTTAGAAGAACAAACATGCAATGATACTGGTGGATCCTTATGTGGTTTGTGAGAAGAATAGACATGCAATGACACTATCTATGGTTCATGAGAAGAGCACACATGCAATGACACTAGTGGATCCATGTGTGGTTTGTGAAAAGAACACACATGCAATCACACTAGGTGGCTCCATGTGTGGTTTGTGGAAAGAATAGACATACAATGACTCTAGTTGTGGTTCATGAAAATAACACACATGCAATGACACTGGTGGATCCATGTGTGGTTTGTGAAAAGAACAGAGATGCAATCACACTAGGTGGACCCATGTGTGGTTTGTTTATAAGGATACACATGCAATGACTCTAGCTGTGGTTCATGAGAAGAACAGACATGCAATGACACTAGTGGATCCATGTGTGGTTCATGAAAAGAATAGACATGCAATGACACTGGTCGATCCTTATGTGGTTTGTTTAGAGGAACAGACATGCAATGACACTGGGTGTGGTTCATGAAAAGAACACACATGCAATGACACTGGTGGATCCTTATGTGGTTTGTTTAGAAGAACCCTCATTCAATGACACTGGTGGATCCTTATGTGGTTCATGAAAAGAACAGACATGCAATGACACTGGTGGATCCTTACGTGGTTTGTGAAAAGAACAGACATGCAATGACACTGGTGGATCCTTATGTGGTTCATGAGAAGAACAAACATGCAATGACACTGGTGGATCCATATGTGGTTTGTTTAGAAGAACACACATGCAATGACTCTAGCTATCATTCATGAAAAGAACACACATGAAATGACACTGGTGTATCCATGTGTGGTTTGTCAAAAGAACAGACATGCAATCACACTAGGTGGATCCATGTGTGGTTTGTTTAGAAGAACACACATGCAATGACTCTAGCTGTGGTTCATGAAAATAACACACATGCAATGACACTGGTGGATCCATGTGTGGTTCATGCAAAGAACATACATGCAATGACACTGGTGGATCCTTATGTGGTTTGTTTAGAGGAACAGACATGCAATGACACTGGGTGTGGTTCATGAAAAGAACAGACATGCAATGACACTTGTGGATCCATGTGTGGTTCATGAGAAGAACACACATCCAATGACACTGGTGGGTCATTATGTGGTTTGTTTAGTATAACACATGCAATGACTCTAGCTGTGGTTCATGAAAAAACACACATGCATTGACACTAGTGTATCCATGTGTGGTTCATGAGAAGAACACACATGCAATGACACTGGGTGTGGTTCATGAGAAGAACACACATGCAATGACACTGGTGGATCCTTATGTGGTTTGTTTATAAGAACACACATGCAATGACTCTAGATGTGGTTCATGAAAAGAACACACATGCAATGACACTGGTGGATCCATGTGTGGTTTGTGAAAAGAACTGACATGCAATGACTCTAGGTGGATCCATGTGTGGTTTGTTTAGAGGAACATACATGCAATGACACTGGGTATGGTTCATGAAAAGAACACACATGCAATGACATTGGTGGATCCTTATGTGGTTTGTTTAGAAGAACACACATGCAATGACTCTAGCTGTGGTTCATGAAAAGAACACACATGCAACGACACTGGGAGATCCTTATGTGGTCTATTTAGAAGAACATACATGCAATGACACTGGTGGATCCTTATGTGGTTTGAGAGAAGAATAGACATGCAATGACACTAGTTGTGGTTCATTAGAAGAACACACATGCAATGACACTGGTGGATCCATGTGTGGTTTGTGATAAGAACAGACATGCAATCACACTAGGTGGATCCATGTGTGGTTTGTGGAAAGAATAGACATGCAATGACTCTAGCTGTGGTTCATGAAAAGAACACACATGCAATGACACTGGTGGATCCATGTGTGGTTTGTGAAAAGAACAGAGATGCAATAACTCTATCTATGGTTCATGAAAAGAACAGACATGCAATGACACTTGGTGGATCCATGTGTGGTTCCTGAGAAGAACCCACATCCAATGACACTGGTGGATCCTTATGTGTTTTGTGAGAAGAATAGACATGCAATGACACTAGTTGTGGTTCATGAGAAGAACAGACATGCAATGACACTGGTGGATCCATATGTGGTTTGTGGAAGTAATAGACATGCAATGACTCTAACTGTGGTTAATGAAAATAGCAGACAGGAAATCACACTGGTGGATCCATGTGTGGTTTATGAGAAGAAGACACATCCAATGAACTCTAGTGGATCTATCTTGGCATAATTTGATGTATGCCACGATGTATTTCATTGTACAAGACACTTTCCATTTTATACTACTCAGTTTTACCCTTGGTTTTATGTGGTACTACTTAGTTTTGCCCCCCCCCCTCTCTATCTTTCGTAGAAGCCCAAACATGTGCTCACCCTGCCTGCTACTCCCTGATTGGTTGTCACAGTTGTCACGCGGATCGTGCGCATGAACCATTGATTCTGTGCGATCCAACGATGATCGTTGCACATGTCGTGCCCTTCAAAGTACAGCGTGAGACAGCATGGACATCTCCCTTAGCGAGACTTCTACAGGAAGGAACACGATGCCGTCCATGGAAAAAGTCGTCGAGCGGTCATGTCAAGTTTAATCAAGTCTGAAAATCCTACTACTGCTACTACAACACATGCACAGGGCAACGGGGTCATCGAGTGCACGGTTGTCGATGGGACATTGCAATTTATTGCCACTTGATTTTAATAAGACATATCCCATTTTTACGCAGCGCTCTCAATCTCACTTCCTACTGGGCCCTACCGCTAGTAACTTCCATGAGTCAAGGGCCCTCCCTCGAGTAGATCTAACATTGCTAGAAATTGGTTCCACGCCACTTGCATGAAGTGGAATCGAGGTATGCCATGAGCGTGTTTTCAATGCAGCTCTAAAGTGGAGATCGTGGCTATTTCAAAAAAAGGGAACCCAAAAAAAGGGTGGAGATCATGGTAGACCCCCCCCCCCGCCCACCACACGTGTCCACTCGAGGACTATGAACAGTCCGGTGTTTATAACCCCCCTCGACCTTCTTCTTCCATGAGCTCGTGTCATTTTCCCCAGTATGTCTAGTCCCAAGACCCCAATCTACACCTACCGCGCGCGCCGAAGCTCCCTCGCTTGCACTACCTCCTTCCCTTGGTGCGCCATGAAGCGTACGCATGGAGACGAGCCGAAGGTGAAGCCAGTTGAAGGCACAACAGCAGATGGCTCGGTCGTCGCCAAGCAGGTGGAGGTGTCTTCTCCAGGCATGAACGCCGCTCGTCATTGCGTCGTCGAGGGTGCGAGCTCATCCGTCCAGCTAGTAGTTAGTAGCCGTCGCCGCCGAGCAGCAGGTGGCCAACAACGTCGTGGTGCAGCGGCAGATCTGGATGGGGGGCAGGCGGCAGGCGGAGGCAATCCGATGCTCTACATCAATGACCCCATCACCGTAGAAGAAATCTTAGACGCAATCGTGTAGTATGACGAGTTCGAGGAGGAGGTCCCTGATGAGGAGTCTGAGGTACTACATTGCTAGCTTCTCTAGTCGCAGCCACAGTTTTCACTGTTCATACATAGGATTTGCTCAATTGTGTACATATTCTTTTGCTCTTGAAGTAGGGTAGTATATATATGGTTCGATCGGTCGATTGATGCATCTGCCATCTAGTCACAAAACCCCAATCTGCTCATCTGCCATCTAGTTGAGTTTGCTAGTTGAGTGTTGATTTCGATACACAACAAGCTTATAACATTACATTTCTATTCCTTACTTAGCCCAATGATTCAATTTTGCCCCAAAATAGTGCAAGGGCATCTGATGGTGTCGTTTTCTTAGGGATGGTTAGTGAACCTCAGGCAGTAATGCACATAAACAATATAGGTTGTGCTGTTGATATTTTGGTTCTCCGACTCCATCGCTGAAGAAAATGAGGCCCTAATTTTTTTCTCATATGGAACCTATATATAATCTTTGTATTGTTTCTGATCTATGAATGCGTTGTATGATGCATATGTATATCCCTGAATATTGTTTTGTACGATTACATTTCAATTTCTTATTGTGGCTAATGATTCAAATTTGTCCCAAAAGAGAGGTAGACACATTGGTGTCAGATTTTTTCAAGGATGAGTTAGTGAACCTGGGTGATGTATAACAACATTATAGGTTGTGCAATTGTTACTTGGTTCACCTACTCCATCCCTGAAAAAACTTATGAGGCCCCCAGATTTATCCTACATTCACTCTGATGCAATTATTTGTGACTGTGTTGAGATGAAATGATATATGAACCGATCAAACTATTGCTGAGATGCTTTATTTTTGATATCACGAATATATTGTCTTACATATACATGTTGTCAATTCTTGAGTTGTAATACAATTCAATCATATGTATGAGTTTTAAGTTATGTTCTTAAAAATCAACAGGAGGATGATGATGAAGTGGACGATAGCAAGGTATCCAGGGACAACAAGAGCCGCCACGTGCTGAGGTGGTTACGGTGTGTGCTAATCCATTTCCACTGTAGGGGGAGACTGTTTTTCCCATTCTATGGCAGAGCAATCAACGTGGACCTCAACAACATGATCCAGCACGTGGAGGGCGTTGGCAGAGGCGGAGGCAGGAGCCATAGGCTAATTACCTTGGCGCGGCATGCAGCCTATGGCAAATTCCTCCGAGAGTATGTCAGGACTGGCCTGTATCCCATTGACTAGGTTGTCGCTGCCTCCTGCTGATAAACCCCTACCCTGCTAGGCGTCTCCGTGTCCCAGCCTCCTGCTGCCGACCTGCTTTTATTTTGTTTTAGTTAATTATTACCTGTGTGTGGCATGTAAGACAATATATCCGTGGTGTCTCTGGAGAACCTTCTATATTAATCTACTCCTTTATATGGAGTGCCTTAAAATTTCTAGTGTTCAATTATATTACTAATCATGCTCATGCACACTACAAAATATTTCTAGTGCTCGATTATATTATAATTGTCAAGGAATACATCAACAAGTTAAATTGGTCGAAATTTTGTATTGAAGTAACTAAAATGATCTCACATCGGCGGTGGACGTTGGCAGAAGCGAAGGCATCAGCCGAAGACCTTGGAGCGGCACACAGTCTTCAGCAAATTCCTTGCAGGTTCAACAACGGGTTGCCGCCGCCTAGCTCCGAATTCGCTTACAGGTCCAACATGACAGAACTTGAGCTACCACAGAGACCTCAGCAGAGGTGGCAGAATTGGTGCAGGTGCAACCACGGCGACGGTGAGCTCAGATTCTAGAGGAGGAAAACAGACCGAGCATGGTCGACACGGTGATTGATCTCACCAGGAACCAATTCTCGTCCCCGCGCCATGCCGTGGGTGCGTCCATGGTGAGGGCGAGCTCCGACTCAGGATGGGGAGGAGAGCGGGGCCGAGCAGGTTCGTCATGTCCCAGCTCTGCGCCATGGCCGCGACCACAGATTTCCGCTCCAGGGAAGAAGAAGACGCGTAATGGATGCAGGCGCCAATGCTGCAAGCCTACAGGGAGGAGAGCTGGGCTGAGCAGGTTCGTCCACGTCCCAGCTCCGCGCCATGGCTGCGATGCCCCACAGATTGCCGCTCCGAGGAAGAAGAAGAAGACGCGTAATGGATGCAGGTGCCAACGCTGCAAGCCTAATTGACACCTAAGCAACGGGAGCGACATAACGGCGAGAACTGATAGGGGGGCCCAACTTGACGGCCGTTCGCATGATTTTTTGTATTGAAACATAAAGTTGAATTCATGCCGAAAAAGACCCTCTGAGTATTTGGCACACCAACTATAGTCATCCCGGCTGATTTCAGGGAACTTGGGTACCGTATTGCCTGGGCGCCCCAACTTTCGGGCCGCAAAATGATATTCTCTACGCCGCCCCTAGGATATGTCCAATTACTGCAAAATAATTAAACATTAGTACATGCCAAATTGTTATGACCAAAAATAAAATTACATGTTCAAAATTAGTATAGCCACTTACTCAATGCCGTTAGGCTTTATGAGGGTTTTCTCCTCCTCGGTTCTAGGTTCATTTTCTGCTTCCGGGACACTCGCTTCCCCACGAATCGGCAACACCTTCTTTGCCATCTCCCTATCTGTCTCCTCCTCCCTAGACTCTGCCTCTGCCTCCCCCTCCCCCTTCCACCGTAGTAGACTCTAACCGAGTGAACTAGGAAGCCATGGTGTCAGAAGCGGAGGGTATGTCACACAGAAGAGCTACACGCCGCGGGGGAGGTGACTCTGTATCCTCTGCACCTCGTCCACCCCCTGCACCTCGTCCTCGTCCTCCCTGCGGGATAGGTGCATCTTCCAAACCGACGGCTCCCAGGTCCCGGTTACGCGTCGTGGGACGAGGTGCTATGTCACTTATCCTAACCTTCTCTTGGTGCATCGAGTTAAGCAAGGAGGTCGATGATTCCTTGCCTTGGCTCATATTGGTTAATCACCTGCATTGAGAGAGAGTAAAAAATTAATCATAAAGACATAATAAAATGTAGACAATAAACATAAACATGTAATGAAATTAAAATATTACTAAGCATGTTGAAAAATTAAGAAGCATGTTGAAAAATAAATACTAAGCATAAAGATAAGGCAAAGAATAATACTAAGCATAAAGACATAACAAACCCTGACCTCGAATCATCACTCTCATAATTAAGTATTGGGTTCTCATTTTCGCTATCACTATCACGTGAGTAGTAACTTGGAGGCTCATTGCACGGTGGAGGCTCATCATCATTGCCATTTTCCTCATGTAACTTGGTCAGCATCTCTATGTCCTTTAAATTCACCACTACCTCACCACGAGTTTGTGCATCGTTCTCGAGGTCCTCAAAAACACCCATTTGTAAGTCAAAGTTCCCCAAGTCCTCTTCCTCTTGATAGAAAATTCCCTCATATGATACAGGGTCAATGTTGTTGTAATCATCGTCGGAGGGCATGGGTAGCTTACCATGTAGCGATACCTAGAACACGACTTCCCAGCCCTTGAGTTCCTCTTTCTAGCATGGGTAGGGAAAATAATAAACTTTCTAGGCTTGGTGGGTAACAACAAAGACATCGGCTCCGCTATAGGTAGTTGAAGGCCTAACTTCAACTAACCCGATAGAAGGGGTACTTCTTTGTCCACCATGTGGGTCAAACCAGTGGCATTTGAACACAACGAGCTTCAGTTCTAGGTTCGAAAGATTGAACATAAACTCGTATACGTTCTGTAACCTTCCATAGTAATCAACGTTATCGGCTCCTCTGGTGAAGACCCTAGTATTTACAGTTTTTGGATTAGGCCGATTATTCTGATGAAACTCCTGAAAGGACATTTATTGTCATAATCACTTTTGGTGTTCGTTAACAACAAGTAGAGCATTTTACAGGATGCTATTGTCTATAGGTTGATATAATGCAAAGTGAAAAGGACCCTTGGCCTACGGAACTCTCCCTCCAATATCTACGTATTCTTGGGAGTTCCAGACTGGAGTCTCCGGTGTGGTCTAGAATCTCCCCAAGAATCTCCAGAGGGGACTCTAGTTTTCTGCTTGGGTCAGCCAGATAGGTGGTCCGGAGCCAGGTCCAGAGTCTCCGGTCCATGCCCCAGACCGGAGTCTTCGGTGTGGTTGGACCAAAGTCTCCGGTCCACTTGGCTCATAGAAGGGTTGGGTGTTGACTCGTGTATTAACGAGCTCCTTGGGGAACCCCAAGAGGAAGGTATGATGAGCACAGCAGTAAGTTTCCCTCAGTTATGAAACCAAGGTTATCAATCCAGTAGGAGCAAGGAAACACCACAAAGGTGTAGCTAGCTGAACTTTGGCAGGGCGCACTACCGGTGCCAGCAGCAACGTGGAGACCTGCACAACACAACCACAGAACTGCGTCCCCAACTTGCGATGAGGTTGTCAATCTCACCGGTTTTGCTGAAAACAAAGGATTAAACATATCGAGTGGGAGAAAGTAATAGTTTGCAGAAAGTAAACACAAAGTAGTAAACAGTTGATTGTAGATTGATAGTAAAAGAAAGGACCAGGGTCCATAGTTCACTAGAGGTGGCTCTCCTTAAGATAGATAACATGTTGGGTGAACAAATTACAGCGAGGCAATTGACAAACATCGAGAAAGCATACAAGCATATACTAATCATCTTGACTCCTTTGAGATTCGATTGGGCATTACAACATTATACATAGACCGCCATCCAACTGCATCTATGACTAATAATCCACCTTCAGGTTATCATCCGAACCCCCTCTAGTATTAAGTTGCAAGCAACAGATAATTGCATTACGAATTGCGTGTAAAGTAAACAATACGATTGTTCTGTGAATAAAGGATTATTGTTTTCTCCCTAGTAGCAACAACACATCTAGTACCTTAGAGATTTCTGTCACTTCCCCAGATTACCAGAGGCATGAACCACTAGCGAGCATAAATACTAACTCTTGGAGTTGCTAGCATCTACTTGGCCAAGATAGCTACTAACAACGGAAAGCATGCAAGATCACAAATAACAAAGACATGATAGAATCAATTATCAATCTGAAATAGCATCTCAATATCCATCGGATCCCCACAAACACAACATGTAGAATTACAAATAGATGATCTTGATCATGAACGGAGCTCACGAGATCTAGACATGATAACACAAAGGAGGAGAACCATCCATCTAGCTACTACATGGACCCATAGTCCAGAGATGAACTACTCACGCATCACACCGCAGGCTTGCATGATGATGAAGAAGGCCTCCAGGGTGAATTCCCCTCTCCGGCAGGGTGCCGAGAAGAGCTTCAGATCCCTCTAGATCTAGGGATGGAGATGACGGCGGCTACAGACTCTTTCGTGGATGTTTGATCGGGTACTTAGGGTTTCCATATCAGAGGCAACTTATAGGCGGAAGGAGACGCCGAGGGGGTGCCTGGGGTGGCCAGACCACCCCCTGGCGCAGGCCACCCTGTCTGTGCGGCTAGGTGGTGTGGCCGGGCCCCAGCCCCTCTCCGTCTCGTATTCTGGCTCCAGGTGTCCCTCGGTGAAAAACTGACTTTGGCTTTTGTCCCGTCCAATTCCGAGAATATTCATTTTCTGACTTTCCTGGAACCAAAAATAGCAGAAAACAGGCAACTAGCACTGTGGCTCTTGTTAATAGGTTAGTCCAAGAAATCATATGAAAAGCACTCCAAAATGTGGACAAAACACAAGATAGTAGATAAAACCAAGCATGGAACATCAAAAATTATGGATATGTTTGCAACGTATCACTGGGTCAGTCTGTTTGATGGTCTAAAGGCTGGTCCGGTGATGGGCTGGATTCTCCGGTGTAGACCGGAGTCTCCGGTGTTCAGGCCGAAGTCTCTAGTCTGACTTTTCTCCAATGGTCAGAAAATGGTTCAGTGGAGTGAAGGGCTATAAATAGAGGACCTTATCCCCTTCCTTCAGCTGCTCGTTCCACTGAAGAACACCATCCCCATTTGATCCACCAAATCAACAAGATCTCTTCATCCAACCATCCAAAGTCATTGATCTTTGGAGAATCAAAGGAGGAGGCCTTGATCTACAGATTCACCAAGAGATATCTTCATTTCCGCCTCATTCACTTGAGGGCCCCCATTCTCTAGTGTTTCTTTGGAGTGATGAAGGGAGTGATGATGGACTTTCAATGAGCCACCTCGAGGATGTCAAGGTTGCTCATGGTGAATAGATGGCCTTCTATGCAAGAAACTTTTGGAAAGATCCCGCCAAGGCCAAGATGGAAATGCAACGAAGAAGCAACCCCAATGGGAGAAGAGATAATGGGTCCAAGTTGAGAACTTGCTTCAATTGTGGTGACCGCTATCACTTTGTTGCTGCTTGTCCCTATGAGAAAAGAGAAGATCATGGGGGTAAACTTGTGTTGAAGAAGACCTCCAAAGATCCTTACAAGAAACCCTTCATCAAAAGGAATTCAACCAACAAGAAGTCGGGTGAAATTGTCTTGATCACACATGCAGAATTATCCTCCAATGACGATGATGATGAAGATGAAGAAGAGGAAACATCAAGTGGTGTGGTGGCTCTTGCCACTACTTCTACCCCTACATTCTCACTCTTCAACTCTCCAAATGAGAATATCTCCAACAAGAATGTCACTTGCCTTATGGCAAGAGGAATGGAGGTATTATCATCATAACACTCCACCTCTTTAATTAATGATGAATTTGATAATGAGTTATCTCTTGAGGTCAAAAAGGAATTAGTTGCTTTTGATGTGTTTATGAACAACTTGCAAGGGGAACACAAGAAACATGTTGTGGACCTCTTAAATCAACTTGCACACACACAAGAACTTCTAGATGAGAGATGTAAATTAGGAAGAAAGCACATGATTGAGGTAGAAGCTCTAAGTAATGCTCTAGAAGAAGAACAAGGAACTAGAATGTCTCTTGAAACTAAAATTGAAGGGCTTGATGAAGTAAATGATCTCATCATTAATAAACTCATCAAGGAACGTGACCATGCTATTGCTAAATATAAAAGGGCTAAAAAGACAAGATTGAGTTTGGTGTTGTTCATGAAAAACTTGCCAATGACTTTAGGATGCTTGACAAGCCTCACAAGGCCTTGGAGAATGAACTCTTGTTGCTCACAAAGTCTCGTGAAAATCCTCAAACTCAATTGACCGATATTTCTTCACCTAGTACTTTCATTCCCTCTAGTTGTACAAGTATACTTGAAGAAAATGCTAGGTTGAAGGGGGAGCTAGCTAAGGCCACCTTTCCCAAAGGAAACAAGTCAATTGATGACCTCTTGAGTAAACAAAGGTCAATTAGTGAGAAAGGGGGAATTGGCTTTGTCTCTAAAGGCAAGAAGAAGAAGAAGAAGAAGAAGAAGAAGAAGAAGAACAAGAACAAGAACAAGAACAAGAAAAAGAAGGCCAATCCCACACAATAAAAGGACAAGGTCATTATGGATAGTAAGCCTACAAATGGTACTATGTCTCATGATGATTTTGCGGGAAGTGCTAACCCTCACTATGTTTTAATGCATGATTATTATGGTTATGTGTATGCACAATATGTTGGCCCATTTGATGGTTATATTGCTTAGTCTATTTGGGTTCCCAAGACCCATGTTGCTAACAAAAGAGGACCCATTGAAAAATGGGTACCTAATAACTAGTTCGATCTTTTGTAGACCTATGCTTCCAGAGGGTTAAAATGGGTGCTTGATAGTGGATGCACAAGTCATATGACCGGAAGCACATCTAGTGTCAAGTAGTTGAGACCAAATATTGATCAAATATCTGTGACATATGTCGACAAGTCAAAGTATAAGGTAATGGGTTTCGACAAAGTTGTGATTGCACACGATATCACTCTCGTGGACGTCATGCTTGTTGGGACCCTTGGCTATAATTTACTTTCAGTCCGTGCTCTTGGAAAGATGGGTTTTGCCGTCTTTATTGATAATGATATTGTGATCCTCTTGTGGAGCAAGTCTCTAAAGATCGCTTTCATTGGGTACGTCGAAAATGACTTGTATGTGGTGGACTTCGTGAGGAAAACCACTACAAGTACGATGTGCTTATTCAGAAAGGCTGATGTGGGTTGGCTATGGCATCGCCGTCTAGCCCATGTCAACATGAGAACTTTGCAAAGCCTCCACAAGGATGGTCATATTGTTGGACTAAAATAAAATGTTTGCTTTGCCAAAGATCGTGTTTGCAGGGCATTTTTTGAAGGAAAGATGCATGATTCTCCCCACAAGCCTAAGAACTACATCAAGTCCAAGTGGATCTTGGATCTCCTTAATGTGGATCTCTTTGGTCCTCCATCTCATGCAAGCCTTGATGGGAAGAAATATTGTTTGGTGATTTTTGATGACTACTCAAGATACACTTGGGTATATTTATTCAAGCTAAAAAGTGAGACCCAAGAAAACTTCATTGACTTCATCAACATGGCTCAACTTCAACCCATTGTCCCAGTATTGACAATAAGAAGTGACAACGGTACCGAGTTCAAGAACTACAAATTGAATGGATTTCTTAGTGATGAGGGAATAAAACATCAATATTCCGCTTCATATATCCCTCAACAAAATGGTGTAGCTGAGAGGAAGAACCGGACTCTTATTGGTATGGCAAGGACCATGTTGGCGGAGTTTAAATCTCCATACAATTTTTGGGCTGAAGCAATCTCCATCGCATGCCATGAATCAAACCATCTCTATCTCCAAAAAGAATTGATCAAGACTCCATATTACATTCTTACCGGTAACAAGCCCAACGTTTCATACTCCCGGGTGCTCGGTTGTAAGTGCTTCTATCGCATTAAGGGTATTCGTTTATCCAAATTTGATTCCAAAGCATTAGAAGGTATTTTTGTTGGTTATGGTCTCGAATCCCACACTTATAGATCTATGACAAGCTCACTAGAACTGTCATAGAATCTTGTAGTGTGGTGTTTGAAGAATATGATGGTCCCCAAGCGGGGCGTGTTGATGTCTGTGATGTAGATGATGAAATGCCTCAGGAAGCCATAGGAAGAATGGGTGCGGGTTTCATCCGCCCTGTTGAGGAACCCCTTATGGCGGATCGAGAAGAACTATGCTCTACTCAAGTGGAGCCCTCATCTTCACAACATCAACAAGCTCCTATCGAGGAGGACAATGACCCATGCCAAATACAAGCTATGGACCCTAAACCTGTTGATCAAGAAGATACCTCTAGCCAGGAGGTGCTTGAGTCTCCATTTGCCAGAATGTCCAGTGGTGCTAAGTCTATTACACAAGGAAGATCTATAGAAACTGCCATAAGGGAAGCTCAATGCCTATCTAGAAGTATGCTTGATCAAGACCAAGGTCAATCTTTGCCTCTTGTAGAATAGAATAATTCCAATGATGACCAGGGTCAAGTTAATGGTCAAGACGAGGACCAAAATGATGAAGTGATCCCCAAAAGGAACAACAAGGAGATCGAAACTCGTCGCCAAGCTAGAATGGATAGAATATTGGAATTGAGAGACCACACTCTTGAGAATGTGGTAGGAGATCTAAGAAGAGGGATATCCACTCGAGCTCAACTAAAGAACTTTGGTGAGCACCAAGCACACATTTCCATGGTGGACCCAAAGAAAGTATGGGAAGCTCTTGAAGATTCGGATTGGTTAGATGCCATGCACAAAGAGCTCAACAACTTTGAGAGAAACAAAGTGTGGAAGTTAGTTGAAAAGCCAAAAGATTGCCGCAATGTTATAGGCACCAAATGGATATTCAAGAACAAGCAAGATGAGCATGGAATTGTGGTGAGGAACAAGGCAAGATTGGTTGCACAAGGGTTCTCTCAAACTGAAGGCATTGATTATGGAGAGACATATGCACCCGTGGCTCGCCTTGAGTCCATCCGTCTCCTTCTTGCTTATGCGGCACATCATAAATTTAAATTACAACAAATGGATGTAGAAAGTGCATTTCTTAATGGTCCGTTGCATGAGTTGGTATACGTAAAGAAACCCCCAGGGTTTGAGGATCCCAACTTTCCAAACCACGACTACAAACTTGATAAGGCGCTCTATGGGCTCAAACAAGCTCCACGCACATGGTATGAGCATCTTAGAGAGTTGTTGTTAGATCGTGGGTTTGAGGTTGGGAAAATTGATCCCACTCTTGTTACTAAGAAAGTCAATGAGGAGCTTTTTGTATGCCAAATTAATGTAGATGATATTATCTTTGGCTCATCTAACAAAGCTTTTAATGATGAATTCTCTAAGCTTATGTGTGACGGGTTCATGATATCTATGATGGGAGAATTGAGGGTATTTCTTGGTTTTGAGATCAAGCAAGTAAGAGGAGGAACATTCTTCCACCAAGCCAAGTATACTCAAGATATGCTCAAAAGGTTCAACATGAAAGATCTCAATGGAGCACCCACTCCCATGGCCACAAAGACTCATCTTGAACTAAACCCAAATGGTAAAGATGTGGATGAAAAGATATACCGGTCCATGATTGGCTCTTTGCTTTACCTTTGCGCATCTAGACCCGATATTGTGTTGAGTGTAGGAGTGTGTGCAAGATATCAAGCGGCTCCTAAAGAAAGCCATTTGATGGCGGTCAAGAGAATCTTTCGATATTTGGTTCATACCCCAAACTATGGTATTTGGTATCCTAGGGGCTCAACTTTCTCTCTTTGTGGATACATGGATTCGGATTGGGCCGGTGACAAGGATGATAGGAAATCAACCTCCAGGGCTTGCCAATTCCTTGGGAGGTCCTTGGTGTGTTGGTCTTCTAAGAAGCAAAATTGTATATCTCTCTCCACCACCGAAGCCGAGTATGTGGCAGTTGCTAGTGCTTGTACTCAATTGCTATGGATGAGGCAAACTTTAAAGGAATACGATGTCCATTGTGACAAAGTGCCTCTTCTATGTGAAAATGGAAGTGCTATTAAGATTGCCTATAACCCAGTGGATCATACAAGGATACATATTGAGATTGGTCATCACTTCATTAGAGATCATGTTGCTCGAGGTGATATTGAGCTATCCTATGTGTCAACCAAACACCAGCTTGCCGACATTTTCACGAAGCCACTTGATGAAGCAAGGTTTTGTTATTTGAGGAATGAACTAAATATCATAGATTCTAGGAGCTTGACTTGATCACCTTGCATACTCACCTATGGCTTGACCCTTATGTGGTTTAGGTGCAGGCATGGAAATAGGGGGAGTGCGGTCCTAATATATTGGACTATCCCTCCCCCCATAATGCCAAAATTAAGTAATTCAATTCTCTTAATATCATTTTGTGATATGTGAGCTTCATTGATGAGTAGTGACTGATACGTTGCAAACGTATCTATAATTTTTGATGTTCCATACTTGTTTTATATCTACTTTCTTATGTTTTTTCCACACTTTGGATTATTTTTACACACTTTCTTGGACTAACCTATTAGTAAGATGCCACAGTGCCAGCTGCCTGTTTTCTGCTATTTTTGGTTCCAGGAAAGTCAGAAAATGAATATTCTCGGAATTGGACGGGACAAAAGCCAAAGTCAATATTTCACCGAGGGGGACACGGAGCCAGAATACGAGACGGAGAGGGGCCAGGGGCCGCCCACACCACCTGGCCGTGTGATCAGGCCTGGCCCGCGCCAGGGGGTGGTGTGTCCGCCTAGGGCACCCCCTCGGCCTCCCATTTCGCCTATAAGATGCCTCTGATATAGAAACCCTAAGTACCCGATCAAAATTCCACGAAAGAGTCTGTAGCCATCGTCATCTCCATCTCTAGATCGGGAGGGATTTGAAGCTCTTCCCGGCACCCTGTCGGAGAGGAGAGATCAACCTGGAAGCCTTCTTCATCACCATGCAAGCCTCCGGTGTGATGCATGAATAGTTCATCCCTGGACTATGGGTCCATGTAGTAGCTAGATGGTTGGTTCTTCCCCTTTGTGCTACCATGTCTAGATCTTGTGAGCTCCATTCATGATCAAGATCATCTATTTGTAATCATACATGTTGTGTTTGTGGGGATTCGATGGATATTGAGATGCTATTTCAGATTGATTATTGATTCTATCATGTCTTTGTTATTTGTGATCTTGCATGCTCTCCATTGTTAGTAGATATCTTGGCCAAGTAGATGTTAGCAACTCCAAGAGGGAGTATTTATGCTTGATAGTGGGTTCATGCCTCTAGTAATCTGGGGAAGTGACAGAAATCTCTAAGGTACTAGATGTGTTGTTGCTACTAGGGAGAAAACAACAATCTTTTGTTCACAGAACAATCGTATTGTTTACTTTACATGCAATGCTTAATGCAATTATCTATTGCTTGCAACTTAATACTGGAGGGGGTTCAGATGATAACCTGAAGGTGGATTATTAGTCATAGATGCAGTTGGATTACGGTCTATGTATAATGTTGTAATTCCCAATCAAATCTCATAGGAGTCAAGATGATTAGTATATGCATGTATGCTTTCTCGATGTTTGTCAATTGCCCCGCTGTAATTTGTTCACCCAACATGTCATCTATCTTAAGGAGAATCGCCACTAGTGAACTATGGACCCCGGTCCTTTCTTTTACTATCAATCTACAACTATTTACTGTTTTCTGTTTACTTTCTGCAAGCTATTACTACCTTCCATACAATACGTTTAATCCTTTATTTTTAGCAAAACCGGTGAGATTGACAACCTCACTGTAAGTTGGGGACAAAGTTCTGTGGTTGTGTTGTGTAGGATTCTAAGTTGGAAACAACACATTGGAGGTGTTTCCTTGCTCCTACTGGTTCGGTAACCTTGGTTTCACAACTGAGGGAAAATTTGCTATTGTGCTCATCATTCCTTCCTCTTGGGGTTCCCAACGAGCTCATCGTATCTTGAGCCAACAAGAATTTTTCTAGGGCCGTTACCGTGGATTGAAGGAACAAGAATCCACATCAACCACGCGCCAACAGTGACTATGAACCCAAGGATAATTCTCGCGGTGTCATGCCACAAACTCTTACATGGTGGCCTCGGCCACCACCCTCTTCTCATTGAAGAGTTAGTTCTTAGTTCGTGTTTATTTGGAGCGTTAATGAACATTTGAATGGATTTCTATGGCTTCCTTGTTTCTTTACAGTAGGTCATCTTAACCCAAGCCTATTCATTGTCCTATAAACCACTCTCTCTCTTATATGTCCCCATACACAAAACCTGGAGTTTTTGGTCGAGGAGGATCGGAGTCTCCGGTGTGCTCACACCGGAGTCTTCGGTGTAGGCCGGAGTCTTCAGTGTAGACCGGAGTATCCGATCCAGGCGGTTTTCGGGCAACTGAAAGGGAGGACAGGGTGAATTAAAATAGGCAGTTTCATTCATCCATCCCGTCCTCCCCTCTCAACCCCGTCGCCTCCTCCTCCAAAACTCCTCCCCGGAGGTCAAGAAGCCCCCAGGATCCGCCGTGCCGCTAGCCAGCCTCCTCCCCTCTACCATTGGGTGATTCCCAATGGTGAAATCGATCCCATGGATAGATCTGGTACCTCTCCTCCTCTTTCTCTCCTAGGGTTCATCCCTTGATTTGTTTTGGAGGATTGGTACTGTTTTTGCCCACGGGAATCTCTTGTATGCGTGCACACTAGTACATTAGTATTGTTGTCTTGCGCGATCTGTTGGATTCAACCCCTACTGGAGCCTCCCTATTCTTCCCCCGAGCCTCTCGACCGGAGACTTCGGTCCTCATGACCGGAGACTCCGGTCTAAACCCGGTCTGAACCGGAGACTCCGGTGTGGACCGTGGAGGCTCTGGTGTGGGATGGATCAAATAGATATCATAATGCATCAGGGGTCTTGTGCTGCCTCCTTGGGACATATATACTTACCTCCATGCTATCTCCCTCAATGCTATTCACAGGTTCTGGCTCTCGTCGTCCTCCTCGCACCAAGGCCAAGTTAAAGAGGGTGGATCCTTGCTATGATGAGTCCGAGGGTCAGTATATTGTGCCCCCGTCCAACTGGAGGCAGCAGGCCCGTGATGCAGTCTACATGAGGAGGGAGCAGGACATGGTTGAGGAAGAGAACCGTGCCAAAAGGGCAAAGTACGACAATCTTCAGTCCTTGGGTCACATGTCAAAGAAGGAGTACCGTGAACTGCGCAAAACTAATTTCTATGCCTTGCCTCGCACCAGCAAGGACCCATGCTATTGGAGGAAGGAGCAAGTTGTCTTCAGGAAAGACATTTACAGCATGCTCAAGAGGACACATGTGTGCCCCCAGAAGTACATGAGTGTTGAGCAGATGAGGAAGAACCCCTACTTCTCTGATGCACTGTGGATTAGTGAGAAGTTAGGGTTGTTCAACTTGATGGAGATCTGTGAAGACTACAACATCACCCTCGTGCAGCAGTTTTACGCCATAGTTGTGTTTGGGACTGACCAAGCCAGGACTATGACCTAGATGACTGGAAATCATTGCTATTATGCAACTTTCTACAACTTTGCGGAGGCCATATTTGAGACCTTCCAGGGCGTGTCCACTCATGTTAGGGTGCGCATGCACTCAGCAGCTCTTGAGGTGAACAAGAACAAGCTTGCCCATTTGTACGGCAGCGAGGGTGTTGTGGGCGGGTCCAAGGGACTCAAGCCTCTCTACAATCTGATGTTGAGGATATTCTGCCAAACCATCTCCCCTAATGTTGGAAATGATGATGCCATCAGATGTGGTTTGGTCAACTTACTAATATCATACCCACAGGATTTACATGGCTGGCCCCGAGGCAGATGCAGATCCTATTGATGTTATGGATTACATATTTGAGGAGATGTACCATGCCATACTGTACAAGAAAGCTCCTCCATATGCACCACTTGTCATGGGACTCATCAACACCCAGGATCATGGTTCTCCACTTGGCATGGCTCCCAATCTTACCGAGCACACTCTTGTATCGCTGCAGAAGAAGGGACACATGGGGCCTCCTCCTAGACGCTCCTATGCCAATGAGGAGGAGGAGATCTCTAAGACCGAGAGGGCCCCTTCTCCTACTAGGGCTCGGAGGAAGAGTGCCTCCAATGCACCCCTGCCTCCCATGACACGTGACTATGTACATGAGAAGGTCAAGAAGGCCTCATTCTGGGAGAGGATCCTTTGTTGCATGAATGTGGACATCCGCAAGCAACAGCATGCCTCCTACAAGAGCAACCGTCGCATAGAGAAGCTCCACAAGGAGATTAAGGCTCAGGGTGCAGCAGATGATGGGGAAGGAGATAATGAGTACACTGATGAGCATGGTGCTCAACCATCCACTGAGTCAGATTACACTCTTTCTTTTGGGGCATGGAATGCCCAACATGATAGTTTGGTGGATTGGAAGACCTTTTCTAATGTCACTTCTGGATATGGGTACCAGGGTACCTCCTCGTCTCACCCTCACGACAAAGGACCTGCAGCTCTAGATGGTGATGAGGACTATGATGAGGGTGATGAGGATCACGATATGGATGAGGAGGACGAGGATGATGACGACAAGGACTACTGATTCGTTGGGGCCCTAGCTTAGGTATTTTCCCTTTTTGGTGTTTTGATGCCAAAGGGGGATAAGACATTGTCATCGGGATTTGCATGGGCTTGGATTTGATTCTTATTTGCTATCTTGACTTTCGTACTTATTTGCCATATGTTCTTGCGAGATACTATTTGCTATTTGTGTGTGACTCTGTGGGTGCTCCGACATTATTGTAACTCGTGTGAGACTTATGTGTTTTATCTATGTACTACCTACCATGGATGCTTTACATGTTTATCTTAGTGCACATAGTCATGGGAGCATTATTATACACTGTCATAAGTCATTGCAAATTATTTCCATGCAAAATCACTTGTTTTCATCAAACACCAAAAAGGGGGAGACTAAAAGGACATTTATCGTCATAATCACTTTTGGTGTTCGTTAACAATAAGTAAAGCATTTTACAGTATGCTATTGTCTACAGGTTGATATAATGCAAAGTGAAAAGTACCCTTGGCCTACGGAACTCTCCCTCCAATATCTACGTATTCCTGGGAGTTCCAGACCGGAGTCTCCGGTCTTGCTAGACCGGAGTCTCCCCAGGAATCTCCGGAGGGGACTCCAGTTTTCTGCCTGGGTCAGCCAGATAGGTGGTCCGGAGCCAGGTCTGGAGTCTCCGGTCCATGCCCTAGACCAGAGTCTCTGGTGTGGTTGGACCGGAGTCTCCGGTCCACTTGGCTCACAAAAGGGCTGGGTCAATCTTTTTGATGGTCCGGAGATGGGCCAAAATCTCCGGTGTTCAGGCCAAGTCTCCGGTCTGACTTTTCTCCAATGGTCAGAAAACGGTTCAGTGGAGTGAAGGGCTATAAATAGAGGACCTTATCCCCTTCCTCCAGCTGCTCGTTCCACTGAAGAACACCATCCCATTTTGAGCCACCAAATCAACAAGATCTCTTCATCCAACCATCCAAAGTCATTGATCTTTGGAGAATCGAAGGAGGAGGCCTTGATCTACAGCTTCACCAAGAGATATCTTCATTTCCCCCTCATTCACTTGAGGGCCCCCATGGTCTAGTGTTTCATTGGAAACCCTAGCTTTTGATTTGGTTCTTACAATCTTGTCTTTGATTGTTTGTCAGCTTGCTTATATTTGGGAGCCTCCAATTAAGTTGTGGATGTGTGCCCCGAACTCGTTGTAAAGGTGCTGGCTTCCACCTAGAAGGTTGCCGTATAGTGGAAGAGGTGAATCGAACCCTTTGGGGTGAGGTTCATCGGAGAACAAGGGAGGTCACTCGTGGCGTTGGTGGTTTGAAACCACCCCCTCTCCAAACATAGACGTACTTCCCCTCAAAAGGAAGGAACTACGACATACAAATCCTTGTGTCTCTGTGTGCTCCACTTTGGTTACTTCTATCCTTTACCGCACTTTACTTATCTAGTTCTTGCTTAGTACTTGTGCTAGGTTGACATATAGGTAAATTCACGATAGTTGCATAATGTAGAGAATTTACCTTTTGTGTCAAACCCAAAATTGAAAAAGAGTAAAATTTGAAGTAGCACCTATTCACCCCCTCTAGGTGCCCATACGATCCTTTCAACTCCATATGGAAGCGATACCCATTCACATCATACTTCTCATACATCATGACTTTACGGTTACAACCCTGGGAAACACATATCAACTCATTCATCATCTCAGCATTGGGATTAGCTCCCTACAAGTTCATTTCAAATTGTTTTGTGCATTAGTTACGTGTAATAAGAGAGACAAGTCACGGATTGCAAGGTAGGAGGGACAGGTTAGAAATTAATTTTTCCCTGAACCAACTTGTGAATTTTTTTTCCAGGGGCACCCTCTTTCAGAAGAGTGTCTATCTCCACGACATCGGGATCCGTCGTTCCTGACCACTGTTCATCCATGAATTGGCTATAAAGAGAAAATACGTATTAGCCCGAACCCGAGTTCCTAGCTAGTTGCAAAGTATTTTGTTCACCATTTTATCTGATGAAACCGACCACTTCGTTCATGTTCATAAGCACATAGAGCATTATGCAATCCTTCTCTTCCTTCTGCAAGGTTTACCTTTTGGAGGCACCGGCCTTGCCACCAGGACATTGGAACAGGAGGAGCTTGGGTCATGCTTGGGCACGTCGACATTGTACCGAGAGACCGGGTTATGCATAGTGGGAACATCATCCGCATAGTACGTTGTCACGGCATCAGCCATCTCCCAGAGGATAGTTGCCTCAGCTATGCATGCTTCAATCTCAGCATTGTTTCCACACTTGTTTCGAATATACTTAAACTCTCTCTCAATACAAAACTGCCAACGATACTGCACTGGTCCACCCAAGAGTTCCTCGTTCGTGAGATGCACAATGAGATGTAACATCGGAGTAAAGAAGCCTGGCGGAAAGATCATCTCTAACTTGCATAGCAACTCCGACACTAGATCATGCAGCTTCTCGATCACCAGGGGACATATCTGCTTAGCATAGAGCATGCGGAAGAAATGTCTCAACTCCGCAAGCACTCGCCAAACATGCTCGGGGAGATACATTGAAACCATCACCGGCATCAGCCGCTCAATCCATATATGATAGTCATGACTCTTGAGCATGTGGACTTTTCCTGTTAAAAGATTGACTTCCTTACTCATATTCAAACAATAACCATCAGGGAACATCACAACGTATTTGAGCCACTTGAATGACTCCTTCTTTTGGAGACCATCAAGGCAGAAGTTGGCATGCGTCTTGAACCAATTCTTTTGATTGTGGGAGTTTCCTCCTGGACGTCTAGCACACCTCTCTAAGTGTATCGCATGCGCCATAGACGGTCACATCTGGGATCTAGGTTTTCCATCCTGGAGCTATCAACAACACTTGTGCATGTATGTTAGGGCCACAAGTGTGTTCTCGTGCCATCCCGATGCTCGAACGGTCCTTTTTTGGCGAAACCCTAATCCGAGGGCCCCGCAAGTCTACCCCCATAGCATTCTCCATACGAGGGTTGACTAATGTACTTTCCTGGTGGGTTAGGTTTGCTTAGGTCATAGCTACATGGAAAACCAAGGCTAGGCCCAAGGTTCCACCGGTTTCACTCCGTTTGACCCGCAGCGGGAGTTTCCTCCTGCACATCCAGCACACCTCTCTAAGTGTTGTCGCATGCGCCATAGACGGTCACACTCGCGAGCTAGGTTTTCCATCCTGGAGCTATCCACCACACTTGTGCATGTATGCTAGGGCCACACGCGTGTTCTCGTGGCATCCTGGCGCTCGGACGGTCCTTTTTTGACGAAACCCTAATCTGAGGGCCCTGAGGGTCTACCCTCGTTGCATTCTCCATACGAGGGATTTCCGATGTTATTTTATGGTGGTATAGGTTTTCTTAGGTCATAAATACATGGAAAACCAAGGCTAGGCCTAAGGCTCCACCGGTTTCACTACATTTGAACCACAACAGGAGTTTCCTCCTCCACGTCCAGCACACCTCTCTAAGTGTTATCGCATGTGCCGTAGATGGTCACACACCCTAGCTAGGTTTTCCATCTAGGAGCAATCCAACACACTTGTGCATGTATGCTAGGGCCACACGTGTGTTCTCTTGCCATCTCGGTGCTCGGACGATCCTTTTTCGACGAAACCCTAATCCGAGGGCCTCGAGGGTCTACCCCGTAGCATTCTCCGTATGAGGGCTTGACAATGTTCTTTTATGGTGGGTTAGGTTTTCTTAGGTCATAAATACATGGAAACCCAAGGCTCCACCGGTTTCACTCCGTTTGAACCGTAGCGGGAGTTACCTCCTACACGTCCAACACACCTCTCTAAGTGTTACCGCATGCGCCGTAGACGGTCACACCCGGGAGGTAGGTTTTCCATCTAGGAGCTATCAACCACACTTGTTCATGTATGCTAGGGCCACACGCGTGTTCTCGTGCCATCCCGGCGCTCGGATGGTCCTTTTTCGGCGAAACCCTAATCCGAAAACCCTGAGGGTCTACCCCCATAGCATTCTCCGTACGAGGGCTTGTCAATGTTCTTTTATGGTGGCTTAGGTTTGCTTAGATCATAACTACATGGAAAACCCAGGCTAGGCCCAAGGCTCCACCGGTTTCACTCTGTTTGACCCGCAGCGGGAGTTTCCTCCTGCACGTCCAACACACCTCTCTAAGTGTTATCGCATGCGCCATAGACGGTCACACCCGGGAGCTAGGTTTTCCATACTGGAGCTATCAACCACGCTTTTGCATGTATTCTAGGGCCACACGCGTGTTATCGTGGCATCTCGGTGCTCGGACGGTCCTTTTTCAGTGAAACCCTAATCCGAGGACCCCGAGGGTCTACCCCCGTAGCATTCTTCATACGAGGGTTGACTAATGTTCTTTCTTGGTGGTTTAGGTTTGCTTAGGTCATAGCTACATGGAAAACAAAGGCTAGACCCAAGTTTTCACTAGTTTCACTATGTTTGACCCGCAGCGGGAAGTTTCCTCCTACACGTCTAGCACACTTCTCTAAGTGTTATCGCATGCACCGTAGACGGTCACACCCCCTAGCTAGGTTTTCCATCCCAGAGCTATCAACCACACTTTTTCATGTATGCTAGGGCCACACGCGTGTTCTCGTGCCATCCCGGTGCTCGGACGGTCCTTTTTCGGTGAAACCCTAATCCGAGGGCCCCGCAAGTCTACCCTCGTAGCATTCTCGGTACAAGGGTTGACTAACATACTTTCCTGGTGGGTTAGGTTTTCATAGGTCATAGCTACATGGAAAACCAAGGCTAGGCCCAAGGTTCCACCAGTTTTACTCTGTTTGACCCACATCGGGAGTTTCCTCCTTCACGTCCAGCACACCTCTCTAAGTGTTATCGCATGCACCGTAGACGGTCACACCCCCCTATCTAGGTTTTCCATCTAGGAGCAATCCACCACATTTGTGCATGTATTCTAGGGCCACACGCATGTTCTCGTGCCATCCAGATGCTTGGATGGTCCTTTTCCGACGAAACCCTAATCCGAGGGCCCCGAGGGTCTACCCCCATAGCATTCTCCGTACGAGGGCTTGCCAATGTTCTTTTATGGTGGGTTAGGTTTGCTTAGGTCATAACTATATGGAAAACGACCTCTAGGCCCAAGTCTCTAGAGATTTCTGTCACTTCCCCAGATTACTAGAGGCATGAACCCACTATCGAGCATAAATACTCACTCTTGGAGTTGCTAGCATCTACTTGGCCAAGATAGCTACTAACAACGGAAAGCATGCAAGATCACAATAACATAGACATCATAGAATCAATAATCAATCTGTAATAGCATCTCAATATCCATCGGATCCCCGCAAACACAACATATAAGATTACAAATAGATGATCTTGATCATGAACGGAGCTCACAAGATCTAAACATGGTAGCACAAAGGAGGAGAACCAACCATCTAGCTAGTACATGGACCCGTAGTCCAGGGATGAACTACTCACGCATCACACCGGAGGCAGGCATGGTGATGAAGAAGGCCTCTAGGGTGATCTCTCCCCTCCGGCAGGATGGCGGGAAGAGCTTCAGATCCCTCCCGATCTAGGGATGGAGATGGCGTCCACTACAGACTCTTTCGTGGAATTTTCATCGGGTACTTAGGGTTTTCGTGCCGGGAGGATTTTATAGGCGAAGGGGCAAGGTCGGTGGAGGCTCGAGGGGCCCACACCAGGTGGCGGCACGCCTAGGGCTGTTCGCGCCACCCTAGGGTGTGGCCGCCTCGTGGCCCCCTTCCACTGCCCTTTGGACTCCGTGTTGCTTCAGGTAAAATATTGACTTTGGCTTTTGTCTAGTCCAATTTCGAGAATATTTCCTTACTAGCTTTTCGGAAACCAAAAATAGCAGAAAACAGGCAACTGGCACTGTGGCATCTTGTTAATAGGTTAGTTCTAGAAAATGTGTAAAAATACTCCAAAGTGTGGACAAAACATAAGAAAGTAGACATAAAACAAGCATGGAACATCAAAAATTATAGATACGTTTACAACGTATCAACATCCCCAAGCTTAACTCATGCTCGTCCTCGAGTAGGTAAGTGATAAAAAAGAATAATTTTTTAGGTGACATGCACCATCATAATCTTGATCAAAGTATTTGTAAAACATTGATAGATGGGATCATAGTACTCTAACATAGACATGAATGATATAGTTCTAACAATAAGTCATAGCAACTATGTTGTAACATGAAAAGATACAAACAAAAGATTCATGAATAACAATGCTTTGAAAGCCATGTGTTTGTTTCACATATAGAAAACATAATGAGAATGGTATTTAGCTTGTCCCTCATAGTGTAGCAAAACATAAATGCATAGGACACCTTCAAAGTTCGTAAGGGTGACTAGATACAAATAGTTTAAGAACAAGCAATATCAAAGTTATGAATCAATCAACAAGTTTTGGGACAATGCACATTAAACTAAGAATGGCCACTATGCTCTCTCAATAGGTGCATAAAGATAGAAGATGGAGAATCAACATAAAAGTAAAAGAAAGGCCCTTCACAAAATGAAGCAGGGATTCAAGTCTCATAAAGAGCTTCCAAAAATTATGGTACTTATTAGCTTTCAGCTCTAATTGCCCCTATCATAAGCATCTTTAGGTGGTTAAGGTTAAAGTGAACAAATATGAGGATATGCTTGACAAGTTATAAGCTGAAAATCTCATGCCCCTTACTTACGAGTACCGTTCCTCATGCTACTCAAGTTTAGTCATAGGTAAGTTCTTGTCATTGTAAGTACATGTGTATCATAGAGAACTGCCAACGGGGTACCCCTTGCCCGATGATATGGAAGATTCCCCATCAAAATGACAAGGCAAGCAGACAATGAGCATCTCAGCAATCCTTTTATTTCCTATTTGCATAGGCCTTTTTTTCTTTTTTTCTTATTTTCTTTCCTATTTGCATAGGGTTTTTTATAGGGGATGCTTCATAGATTGCTCACTATGGTTACGCTGCAGGTTTCCACCATGATTAGGCATGGCTTAGACCAGCCGCCCAGGCGTTTCTCTAACACATATACGAACTCCATTAGCCTTACAAGCTCCCCTTTCATTTCACACCATCGGGATCCATAAGCAAAAGAACATGATATCAACTAAATAAAGTGCAATGTTGAAAGCGTTCCCCATGATAACAAGGTTCTGCTAATTCACAACTTACAAAACGCAAGCATATATGCAACATAGATGGGCACAATGGTTCAAGTTTATTGAGTGCAAGAAAAGTAAAGTGTGCCATCAAGTTCGTGAGAGCTTTAATCACAAATTTTCACATAACAAGTTTAATTCGGAAGGTAGATAAAAACATGAATATACTTGGAATAGAAAATGCTAATAGGTAGGTATGGTGAACTCTTTGGAATAACTTGGTTTTATTTGGAGTTGGATGCATGAGTGGAACTCATACTTGGTATGGAGGCTAGCAAAAGACTGGGAGCGACCAACTAAGAGAGCAATAATGGCCATAATCATGCAAAGCGACAAAACATTATTAATTAAAGCATAAAGTGATATTACAAGTTGAAAACTAAATGAGCATAGAGGCTATGGTGACTTGGTGTAGTCTTAACATGGTGTGACCATGCGCCAAGTCAACCCAAATAAAGCATCAAAGGAGAATACCACAATATTATGCTTTTATATGCTAAAACAACATATGATTCTTTCAAGGCACATTAAGAAATCTCAAGTGTTTGTAACAAGTCATGCTACAGCAATAATCACTAAGCATAAAGTCAAGACAATATCAAGCATGACATGATAAAGTCTAAGTCACAGTCAAAAACAAGCTCCTTTTATACCACTTATAAGCATGCACTTTCCTACTCTTTTCCAATCCAAATCAACCTATCTGAAACTATGTATGAATGCAGGGTCCAACCAACTTATTCAAGCAAACCAAGCAAATGAAAACTAAAAACAAAAATGAAGACGCTCCAAGAAAAACACAATTGTGCATGAAACAATAAAAATGAAGTGTTTGGAATAAAAGCTGAGATTTTTATTGATAAAGAAGGGGATGCCTTGGGCATCCCCAAGATTTGACGCTTGTACTTCTTGAATAATTCTTGGGGCGATATGGGTGGCATCCCCAAGCTTGAGCTTCTGTCCATACTTCATCTTATCACATTACTCTTCCCTACACTTTAAAATTTCCTTCATACAAAACTTTACACAATCTTCATTAGCAACATTAGTGTACTTAAGATAATAAGTCTTTAGGTTCACTTTCAACACAAGTTAACTTACATTAAAACACAAGATACTGTAGCACTTCCTTCTAAAAGTTCAGGTGATCAAAGAGAACTCAAAGAGAAAGAGATAAAGAGGCAAATGCAAATAATGGCAGAAATCTGTCAAAACAGACCAGCAGGTAACATCCAATTTCGAAGACCTTCTGTTGCTCAAATCGAAAATTGTTGAACTAACTAAATTTGGATAACAACCTGGGGCAGAAGCACAAAAAATTACAGCTCAAACCGATGTACGGAGATTTTTCACGAATTTTTACAGCAAAGTATAAAAATCTATTTCGAGACAGCAACTTTCCCAATCATTATTTCCCTCTCATTAGAGGTTACTCTTGGCACAAAAACCACACAAAAAGGATAAGGAGAGGTTATTACTGAAGCAATAAATTCCAAGACTCAACAAAAGATTCCTAAAGAAATTTGGGTTATCTCCCAATAAGTGCTTTTCTTTAACGCCATTGAGCTAGGCATAAGAAGCAAGAATCAAGTATTCTCAAATGAAGAAGCATTAAGAGCAATACCAGAAATATCTTCAACAAGGCAAGGTATCTCATCCAAATAAGTCCTAGAGGATCCTCTCTCACTACTCTTGAGTTCACTATTTTCATTAAACGGGTTTTTGGGAATAATCCAATCGAAATTCTTTTTTAAGGCTTCCTGCATTCCTACAAGTTTAAAAGGTATCAGTATTTTAATTTCCTCTCCATTTTTAGGTTTGATTTTATCCATCTTTTCTGATGTACCAATAGCATCTACACATGAGACTAGCATATTAAAATGATCAAAGACTTTTCTAGCTTCCTTAACAACATCATAGAATTCTTTAAGCAAAGTTTCCAGAATAAAATCTCTCTTTTCAGTGTCCTCAATATCTTTAAGTTTAAGAAACATTAATTGCATTATGGGGTTAAGGTTAACAAACCTAGCTTCTAACATGTGAACTAAAGAAGCTGCAGCAATTTCATAATTTGGAGCAAGTTCTGCTAGGGATCTATCCTCAATATCCTCATGCTTGCTAACATGATTAAAGAATTCTTCAATGGTCTTTCAGGGTGAACTTAGGGGTCAACATGGTAAGCTAAGAACGAGGTAACAACTATAGAAAGAACTTTTTGTGTTTTTGATAAAGGAAGCAAACCATTACAACTATTTTTTTGTGTTTTTGATAAAAGAAACAAGCAAATAAAGCAGAAATAAACTAAGCAAAACAAAAAAATAAAGTAAAGAGATTGGTTATGAGGGACTCCCCTTGTTAAGATGTCCTTGACTCCCCGGCAACGGCGCCATAAAAAAGGCTTGATGGCTCAAAATATATCGAGCTCGTTGGGGAACCCCAAGAGGAAGGTAAGATGAGCACAACAGCAAGTTTTCCCTCAGTTACGAAACCTAGGTTATTGAATCAGTAGGAGCAAGGAAACACCTCCAAGGTGTTGTTTCCAACTTGGAATCCTGCACAACACAACCATAGAACTTTGCCTCCAACTTACAGTGAGATGTCAATCCAACTGGTTTTGCTGAAAACAAAGGATTAAACATATTGTGTGGAAGATAGTAATTGTTTGCAGAAAGTAAATGATGACCCACAAGTATAGGGGGTCTACCGCAGTATTTTCGATAATTAAGAGTGTCGAACCCAACAAGGAGCAGAAGGTGTTGACGCGTGGCTTGGAGCAGGAATTCTCTGTAAATACTTAGCAAACGGATTTTTAGGGGTTTTTGATAATGCAGATAAATAAAGTACGAGTAAATAAAAGACAATAATAATAAATGCAGCAAGTGGCCCAATCCTTTCTTTATCAAAGGACAAGACGGTTGTATTACTTAAGATGACCAAACGTTCTCGAGGACACACGGGAATATCGTCAAGTGCTTTTGCTTCATATAGTTGATTAATCTTCTTTAGTTTGACAAGTGTTGTGTGGGTGAACCTGTGCTAATGTACCGACCTTCCTAAGGCTAATACATACTTGTTATTATACCCCTTGCAAGCATACGCAAGTACAAGAAAGTAATTAAGATAGGAACCTAACCACAGCTTTAAACTCTAAGACTCTAACGTCCCTTGTGCAAAGGTTTCCTAATGGGGGTTTAGGTTTCTGTCACTCCGGCAACCCCTACGAGTAGTAGCCAAATACACAATGCATTCCCCTAGGCCCATATAGGTGAACTGTCATGTAGTCGACATTCACATGACACCACTAGAAGAAATACACCACAAATTAAATATCAAACTATTGAATCTTTCTCAACACAACTCCACTACTAACAACATGACTTCTCCCATGTCCTCAAGAACTAAACAAACTACTCACAAGACATCATATGGATCAAGATCAGAGATGATATAATCATAAGCAACAATCTGAACATAACAATAATTCAACGGTTCCACTCAATAGCATCAACTACAAGGAGTAATCAATACCGGGAAAGTTTCCCCTAAGAACTATGCAAGATTCAACCCAATTGTTACAGCGGTATGGAGTGGTGATGATGGTGGTGATGGAGATGACGGTGTTGATGATGATGATGATGATCCCGATGAAGTCTATCTTGATGGTGGTGTTGATGGCGATGATCTCCCCTCTCTGGGAAGGAATTCCCCCAGCAGAATTCTGTCTGCCGGAGAGATCTTTCTCTCTCTGTAGTTTTCTGCCCCATAGAGGAGACAGAATCTTTCGGTGGTCGCTCCCCATGTGTTAGGGTTTCGAGGGGATAATATACGCCAAAGGGGAGAGCTAGGAGTGGGTCAGGGTGGCCACACCACCTGTTGGCGTGGCCAATGGTGGCCCGCGCCGGGGGTGGTGTGGGCCCCCTGTGGCCCATCTCCACTCCCCCTTCTGGCATCCTTCATCTTCTGGAAAAATAGAATTTTCCGTGTATTTTCTAGATTTTCGGATCTTCGAGAATTTCGCCTCCAAACAGCACATTTTCCATCAGAATCTTGACTGTAGCGGTCCATGCTCCAAAAGTCATCAACCATGCAAAAACATATGAAATAACATAAGTATCATCTCTTAATATGAAATATATCAATGAATAACAGTAAATTATGATATAGAATAGTGATGCAAAATGGACGTATCAACTCCCCCAAGCTTAGACTTTGCTTGTCCCCAAGAGAAAATTGAGCTCAATAAACATGAGCTCAGGTTTATGGAGTGAAGAGTCGATAAAAGAATACGGACAAGAAGCATCACATTTGTCAATACACAAATCATAATAGAAGACAACTCACTATTATATAACTTAACTTGCAATAAGTAAAGGAAACACAATAAAGATACATAAAGTAAATCATAATTGGTAATGGCAAACCTTGCTCTTGGTCAAGAATAGTTGACAATTTGCAGGAGTTCACACATAATTGGTTTACAATGATAGCTTTCAAAGTAGTAAACACTAAGATAAGAGCAATGTGCAAAGCAAGGAACATAAGAAACATGATTGAATAAATCATCATATGAATGAATGAAACACAACAAGTCAAAATACTCGCTTGAGATAGAAGGGAATAGGTTTACTGACTCAACTAAAAAGTAAAAGATAGGCCCTTCGCAGAGGGAAGCAGCGATTTCAAGTTTCATAAAGAGCTTCCAAAAATTATGATACTTATTAGCTTTTAGCTCTCATTGCCCCTACCATAGGCATCTTTAGGTGATTAAGGTTAAAGTGATCAAATATGAGGATATGCTTGACAAGTTGTAAGTTGAAAATCTCATGTCCATTGAATACGAGGTCCGCTCCTTGTGCTACTCAAGTTTAGTTACCGGTAAGTTCTTGTCATAGTAAGTATATGTGTATCATAGAGAACCTCCAACGGGGTACCCCTTGACCGGTGATACAGAAGAATCCCCATATAAAAATGACAAGGCAAGCAGACAACGAGCATCTCAACAATCTTCTTATTTACCATGGGAAATGGTGCTTTTTTCTCTCTTTCCTCTTTTCTCGTCTCTTTTTTCCTTTTTCTCTTTTTCTCAATCTCTATCTATTTTTTCATAAGAAGAATGCTTCATAGATTGCTCATTATGGTTACGCTGCAGGTTTCCACCATGATTAGGCATGGATTATACCAGCGGCCCAAGCATAACTCCATGGACTTACAAGCTCCCCTTTCATTTCACACGAACGACATCCATAACCAAAAGAGCATGATATCAACTAAATAAAGTGCAATGTTGAAAGCGTTCCCCATGACAGCATGGTTCTACTAATTCACAACTTACAAAGCGCAAGCATATACACAACATAGATGGGCACAATGGTTCAAGTTTATTAAGTGCAAGAAAGTAAAGTATGCCATCAAGTTCGTGAGAGCTTTAATTACTAATTTTAACATAACAAGTTTAATTCAGAAGGTAGATAAAAACATGAATTTACTTGGAATAGCAATAGTGCTAATAGGTAGGTATGGTGGACACAAATGGCATATGTTTTGGTTTAAGGATTGGATGCATGAGAAGCATTCCCTCTCAGTACAGGTTTTTGGCTAGCAAGGCTGGGTAGCGAGCATAAGAGTTGAAGGAAACAAACAAACATACAAGTGATAAAAACAAACATGCAATCTTCCTTGGAAGCACAAAAGATCTTAACTAGAGAATACTAATCTTATGAGCAAATCAAGAAAGATGATGAAATTATATTTCTTTAAGAGTACTTTTTATGTTTTTCATTCAATTCTCATTATAGTGTTGCTACTGACCGAGCCCGGTTTGCCAAAACCAACTAAATTAACTCAATGATCCCAAAGTGATACCAATACTAACAACAAGATCAATCATATAATAGAAAATGAAAACTAATATAAGATATGCAAAAGAGTAAATGATAGAACTTCTCATTAATATTCCATAACGGCAACTCACACCAAGGGATACATAGATATCTAACGAGAGGGGGACACTTCCATAATGCAAACCATCCTACATGATAACTTCTCTATTCATGATATGACTATACTAAAAAGGTAAAAAGATAGAAGATAGTGATATGATACCGCGACTCCCCCAAGCTTGGATCAAACCAAGGGGATGCCAAAACCTAATGACGAATTACTCCTTCGGTGGTGGTCGTGTTCTCTCGATCGAAATGAGATAATATTCCAGGATATTGCGAAACTTGTTATTCTCTTCTTGCAGTATATCCACCTTTATCCTCAGGACTCGGTACTTGTCGCAGAACTCATCAGTTACTCGTAGAGCTTCCACTGCTGCAGGGCAGGAATTGAGATCTAGAGTTGGAGGTATCAGCCCCTTCATGCCTGCTGTCATGTCCTTTACTTCCTCCCCGATGTTTCGATCGATGTCTTCGCACCTAGTTGCGATCCTTTCTTGTTTCACTCGTCCCACGAGAGTCTCCTGCTCAAGATTGTGATGGATCTCGCGACGGTGTCGTGGCTCGTAATCCTTTGAAGATGAACCCATGACCGACATCTGAACAAAACAGATCGAAACAAAAAACAATGAGAACACGATATACAAACCTTGGGGGGATCCGGGGGATTATATATTATGAATTTTTACAACAAAAGGAAGGTATTGGGAGAAAACGGGTCGGAGACGGAGTCCGGGGTGGCCACACCACCTGCTGGCATGGCCAAGGGGCCCGCGCCAGGGGGTAGTGTGAGCCACCCTGTGTAACTACCTCGGTGAATTACGCTCTTAGTTACATGCCTGGATGAGCGAAAGTGGTTAAAATAGTATGGTGGGGCCCAGGGCCACTCACGGTAGACCTTTCGGCTGTCCTAACCACTTTCAGAACATCAGGACAAGAACGAGCGGCGTAATCGGCAGGCGAAGGGATCAACTACATACACAAGTGAGTACGTATGCAAGCCACATACAACAGTTCTCAGAGCCACTCCATCTAAAAGAAATAGAAATATTGCAACGCCATACGGCAAGATTCAAATATCCTAGATAGAGATAATATTTTAGGATAGCTCCTCATACATCAAACATCAGAGTATCAGGCGGAAGCGGAAAACAAGATCCGAGTACGGATAAGAAGCAAATCGGAATAAGATGCCACATAAATAAACACATCCCGCCCACAGATCTCACGGATCCCCGTTCCCGGAATCTCTACACCGAGTGATCGTTGCCAACATCATCTGTCTCCTCCACCCAGTATCCATCTTGCGGGTACACCTGTTCATCTGAATCAAACAATTTATCGTGTGAGACCCTAGGGGTACTTAGCAAGTCTTTATGCCACTAAAGGGGACACAACCTGGGGTGACACAATTGCAGCAAAAGATAATAACTAACAAGTCTATAGATACTCGCTAACCATCCGCCTAACCAATGATAGGTGGATGTCCGTGAAATAAGAACAACCGTTATAACAGTATAATTAACAGATCCATCCTCCTCCTCGCTTACCAACGAGGAAGCGGACGAACAACCCCCATCCGTTGGCAGTTTTATTAACCATTCCATGAGTATTGCTCTATTTACTAATCAGGTACTTAGTCAGATTAAAGCGACACTTTAGTTATACTTGTCTATGATCGAGAAACTGTGCTCCAAGTCATCCATAACCGCGGACACGGCTTTCAGAAAGATTTACCCTGCAGGGGTGCACGAATAGCAACACACACTCGATCAACCACGGAAAAACCAACTCAAAACCCAACGAGGCATTCACAACAAAGCGATCACAGGATTCAGAAATATTTTAGGGGGCCACCCCATTAAGCTACCCGCAACGAAGCTAGCTGACTCCGAGACGGACTCAAGGTTTGTGTGGACGGCGGTAAACGACTGGGAACCCGAAAATATGACTGGGCTTGTCGATACAGCGAAAACGTGTCACGATCCAAAACAGTACAGGTGCTCCACGCACAATCTTAAATAAAACAGTAACATGGCATAAGTACAGGATGATAATAAAGCCCCAAACTAATTGTGGCCCCAAGAAATAGAAAGGAATCAAGCTCTGGCTCAGGGGGGGTCCATAAGGCCTCCCAGATGTGGATAGTGCGAATAGTCCAGGAACAGGAATCAAGTACTCGGGGTCCTACGGGACACAAGTGAGCATGAAAAACCAAATAGCAGATATTGCTCACCGGTGCCTCTTTCATTAGTTATCCTATTACTACTCAGGTTATGTTGTTTAGGTACCTCGTTATTCATCAGACACTCACATACCCTACACATGCTTTTCTACGACTCGCATGGCTCAAACAACTCCTGTAGTAATGGCTCATGGGATGGAGGATCAAGCTTCGGTGGGGTTTAAAAGTAAAGGCTATGCAGTACTTGGGATTCAATTTAATGCAATCGCGACTCAATGATGCAAGAATAATATAGAGGTAATAGGTACTATATGTATGCAAGCATGTGGTACTGCTTGCCTGGCAGCTCAGTTGAAGCGAGAGATGGATCTGGGTAGTACTCCTGTGGTTCCTGATAATTCTCCTGCTGGGCGTCTATTCGAAGAAGAACCAAACAAACAAGGGCCAACATAAATAAGGTGCACAAGCATATGAATTAAAATGCAACAAGCGAACAAGCATGCCATGATGAATGATGCTCAATTTACATGGCATTAAAGTAGCATGGCAAGGGTGAGGTGTGGTACAAGAATAAAGCATTTTATTAATTATTTAACCAAGTTTTATTGCCATAAACAGTTCTGATTTTTAAATATGGCATGATGCATGCTTCAATTCAGAACAAGGAATGCATAGGTAGAACGGGCTCGTCGCGCTGATCGATTTAGACATATTATTTGTCAAATTTGGAGTTGTAGAATTAAAGTTATTAATTTATTAAGAAAAGGGCATTTTATTGTAATTTTAATCATCTCAAAAATTTAAAGTGCTCAAATAATATTTTGAATGGCATATTTGAATTCCTCACATTTTTCTGATTCAAAAAACATATATCATTTGTAATATTTGAATTTATAATATTAAAGTTATTTAAAAACAGATTTGAATTTGAATTTAAACATTTCCTGAAAAGATTAAAACAAACAGTTAAACAGAAAACCTTTTTATACTCAGTCAGACCCAGCTCCAGTCGCTGACGGGTGGGCCGCTGCTGACTGGGCGAGATCCGCACGCAAAACTTTTTACACCGCCGGTTTACCCAGCCACTGAGACTGCCAGGTGGGACCAGCGGCTAGGGGTCCACGTGCCAGTGGCTGAACCCGCAAAGGATGACAGGTGGGGACGTGCTGGAGCGCGGGTTGAGGGCTACGAAACCCGGGGTGCCTTTTTGTTAAATGACCACAGCGACTGGCAGGTGGGCTCGCGAGGAGCGCGGGTTGAGGGTTAAAAAGTTTAGAGGGGAAAATTGCAAAGCGCGCAGCGGCACTGTGGATCTTCTCCACGCTCTGACGCGGCTGGTGGCGGTAAGTCGAGGCGCGGGGGATCGAACCGAGGACCTAGGGCTCGCACGCGGAGGCGGCAGCCACTATGGCAGGTGGGGTTTGCTGACAGGACGGGGAAGCGCGGCTAGAAGAGCGGTACGCGACGCGGAGGCGTGCAGATGCTCGCGAACGCCGGCGCGCAAAGAGCGTTCGACTAAACGATCGGCATGACCAGGGCACAGTGGTGACGGCGAGGATGTCTGGGAGTGACGGAAGCTCATCGAGGGTTGGTCGGAGGGGTCGGATCGAGGCGGGGAGCTGTTGATCGGCGAGGTTGCAGACGAACGGCGGCGCTAGGGTTTCGGTGGTCGCGTCGGTGTGCAGCGTGTTCTGGCCTTCTCCTCCTCGCTGGCGTGTACGGGACGACGCAGCGGAGCCTCCTCGGCCTCCTCGACCACCTCCACGTCGCGCTCGCCTGTTGGAGCGAGGAACGGCGGTGGTGCTGACGGTGGCCGGCGAGAGGGAAGATGGTGGCAGGGAAAAGAGGGGGGTCGGAGCAGCGGCTCGGGGTAGATCTAGGAGAGGCAGAGGGGTTGCGAGAGAGCTAGGTAGTAGAGAGAGAGAGAGGAGGGTGCCGTGGGGAATCAGTATAGAGGAGAAATAAAAAGGTGGCTCGGGTGCCACCTTTCCTCCTTGTCCTTCTCGAGCATGGGCTCCGCGTGGGAGGCCAGGGCAGGCACGGTAAGCTGCCAGGTGGGGACGGCGTGGCTGTGGGGCTGGCTCGGTGTGGGGTCTGCTGAGCATGGAGAGAGGGAGAGAAAAGAGAGAGGGAGGCTCGGGTTTTAGCTAGGGCATGCTTCGGCTAGGCTAGGGTTAGAGTGCGGCTGGTGGGGCCTGCTGGCAGGAAGAGGGAGGTGAGAGAGAAGCTAGGTAGATGGGGCTCGGCATGGAGAGGGTTTTGTAGTTAGGGTTTACTAGGTATGGTGAATAGGTTAGAGAGGAAAGTGGAGAGGGTGTTTAGGTTAGGGGAGGGTGTGGTGGTTAGGGTTTACTCATGCCCCAAGCAAGATCAAGCATGAAAGGGAGGAGGAGTAGGGTTTGATGGAGATATGGAGATGTGAGATGGAGGTAGTGTGAAAGGATTAAAAGATGCATGATCATGCATGGCACTACACATGTGAGAGAGGCTTGATGGGCACATGGCAAGGATAACCCAAACAAGGTGGAAAGGTTGAGAGAGAAGAGAGAGCTCAAAAGAGATAAACCACCCAAAAATCCAAGTAAAATCCCAAAGAATGGAATGGGGTGGTGCTTGCATGGCCCATGCATGTGTAATAAATGCCATGTGTTAATTTTGTGAAAACAATACTAATACAACATGGCATTATATACATGCATCCCCAAAATATGGAGTAGAGCCAAACTGAAGATAATAGAATTTGATCCATCCCACCCACATGAGCTAGAATAAATATCAAAGGAAAATTACAAGCTCATGGGTAATTAGGATGGTGGAATTATAAGGTGATGACAAAGAAAGGTGGTGGAGTGGAATAAAAGATATGCCTCCAACTCAATTTAGGCACCAAGCATTTATCAAGAATCAAATACAATTAACAAGAGACAAATACAATTAATAATGCATTTGAGAGAAGAACCAAATGGAAAAGGTTTTATATGATGCTCAAATGCAAGGTGGCATGATGACATGAGCATGATATAGTTATGATGCAAAAATTATATATAGGAAGTAGCCATTATATTACTAAACCAAGTAGCATTACAATTGTTAGAAAATTGGGATGCTACACCCTGGCTCCATTTCCATCCCTCTTTCGCTTCGTTGCTTTCCTTGTTAGATAAAAACTGCAAAAATATAACTAGAAAGATTTTTCGTGGAACTTTTCTTACCAGAATTGTTACCTATTCAAAAATGGACTCTGCAGGTCTCTGAACTTGGTCTTTGATAAATTTTTCGGAGTTATCACTTGAATAACACCAATATCTTCATCTTCATACACATACTGCTCGAGTCATGAAACCTTTCACTTTCTTATTACACCATTTTCTCCACTAACCTGGAAATTTCTTTCACACAATTCTCATTAGCAACATTAGTATAAGCGAGGTAATAAACCTTTTAAGTTCAATTTCAAATAAAATCCATCAAAACATAAGCTACTGTAGCAACTCCTTCCAAAAACCCAAAACGAATTCAAAAAGAAAATTGATTTAAGAGGCTAATGCAAGAGTGGCAAAAATCTGTCAAAATAGACCAACAGGTAAAGATCAATTTTTTAGAAAATATTATGTTGCTCAAATCAAAAAGTGCAAAACTAACTAAAGTTAAATAACAACCTGGGGCGTAAGCACAAACATTTACAGCTCAATCCGACATACAGAGATCACTCACGAATTTTTACGGTGAAGCACAAAAATTTGTTTCGGGACAGCAACTTCCCCAAATCTTACTTCTCTCTCATTAGAGGTTGATCTTGACATAAAAACCAAAATAAAAAGGATAATGAGAGGTTATTGCCGAAACAATAACTTCCAAGACTCAAATAAACAAAAATTGAAAGCAAAAGAAATATATTGGGTTGTCTCCCAAAAAGCTCTTTCTTTATAGCCATTAAGATGGGCATAATAATTTCAATGATGTTCACATAAGAATATGAAATGAAGTAAAAGAGAGCATCGAGAAGCAAAAATACACATGTTTAAGTCTAACTCACTTCCTATGCAAGGGAATTTTGTAAGTAAACAAATTGTTGAAACCAACGACTGCTAGCATAGGAAGGTAAAACAAGTGCAACATAAAGACTTTCAGCATAAAGCGAGGAAACTTGGTATTATTGAGACGCATAAGAACCGTCTTCCCTCTCTCATGATAACTTTCAGTACCATGCATAAATTTAACGATATAACTATCACAAGAACCATTGTAGCAATGATCACTTATCCTAACAGAAAACACAGGGACACTAGCTCTCATAACACTACTTTGTAAAACAATATTAGGGATATCTTTACAAAGGATAGTGTGTCTCTCTTCTACATATTTAGTGACAAAGACTTTCACATTTGCTATTATAGGTTCATCATCCATTTGTTTATCAGGTTCAACATCTTTATTTGTACTTTCATTAACCATACTAGCTATCATAGAATGTTCCTTTACTTTAACTGGGAAAGGTATTTTCTCAATGTAAGGTTCAAATAAAACATGATTAGCAGTATAAACTTTAGTATTTCTTGCAGGAACACACTTAGCAGTATCTTTATAAGGTTCATGATACTTATTCCACTTCTTTTTAGGCACTTCAATATAGGAAGCAAAAGCCTTAAAATAAGTTGCAATAGCTTGAGAGTCTAAACCATAAGCATTTTTAATATTTTGAAAATCATCAGTTCCCATAAAAGACTCAGTGCACTCATAATCATAATTTATACCTGACTTTCATCATTTACCATTCTCCCATGCTTCAGCATTGTCTTGAATACGGTGTAGAAGATCCCATTTAGCTTCTTCTTCCATGCGTGTAAATGATCCAGCACAAGAGGCATCCAATAAATCCTTATCATGAAGAGAAAGCCTTGCATAAAAGTTATTGATAATAATATTGTTGGGGAGCTCATGAATAGGACATTTGAGCATTAGTAACTTCAATCTCCCCCAAGCTTGAGCTGTACTCTCTCCATCAAGAGGCCAAAATTTGTATATTTGATTCCAATCATTATGAATCTCGCTAGGAGAATAAAACTTTGAATAAAAGAGAGGTACTACTTCCTCCCATTCAAAAGCTTGACCATTCTTTAGCAGCTTATACCATTCCTCGGCTCTTCCTTTCAGTGATAATAAGAATAACTTCTTCTTGACTTGATCTGTTGTAATACCTGCACACTTGAACAACCCGCATAATTCGTGTGTAAAGAGCAAATTATCACCGAGATGGACAGCTCCATCTCCAACATAATAGCTATCCATAACATGATCAATAATTCTTGTAGGTATTTTAAAAGTATCATTCTCAGCGGGTGGTGGTTCATCTACTACCTTAGCAGTGGTAGTAGCATTACGAAATAAGAAACTCAGTGAATTATCCATATTGAAATAAAGTAACTAACAGAAGTAAACAATACTCATAGTAGAAGTTTCCTTTACTAGTTGCACTCTCCAATAACACTTCACTCCCTGGCAATGGCGCCAGAAAAAAGTCTTGATGACCCACAAGTATAGGGGGTGTATCGCAGTATTTTTGATAAGTAAGAGTGTCAAACCCAACGAGGAGCAGAAGGTGTTGACGAGTGGCTTGGAGCAGGAATTCTCTGTAAATACTTAGCAAACGGATTTTTAGGAGTTATTGATAATCTAGATAGATAAAGTACGAGTAAATAAAAGACAATAATAATAAATGCAGCAAGTGGCCCAATCCTTTCTTTAGCAAAGGATAAGCAGGTTGTATTATTTAAGATGACCAAATGTTCTCGAGGACATAGGGGAATATCGTCAAGTGCTTTCACTTCATATAGTTGATTAATCTTCTTTAGTTTGACAAGTGTTGTGTGGGTGAACCTGTGCTAATGTACCAACCTTCCTAGGACTAATACATACTTGTGATTATACCCCTTGCAAGTATCCGCAAGTAAAAGAAAGTAATTAAGATAGAAACCTAACCACAACTTTAAACTCTAAGACCCTGACGTCCCTTGTGCAAAGATTTCCTAACGGGGGTTTAGGTTTCTGTCACTCCGGCAACCCCTACGATTAGTAGCCAAATACATAATGCATTCCCCTAGGCCCATATAGGTGAAGTGTCATGTACCAAAAAGTCTTGATCACTGTCAACACCCGGATTTTTAATCCCAGATGCCTGTTATGCCATACCTCGCAATCCCAGGATTACCATTTTTACGAGACATAACAGATTCGATATCACAGTACATCATCCATTACAAACCATACATAAGGTCTTACACAAATAAGGATCTCATGACCCAGTCTTAATACAACAAGGAGCAGAATAAAAGATAAGCGTAGCAGTGGGGTCCATCTTCAGGGGCACAGGCAATGCTGACGAAGGCAGATAGTCCTAGTTATCATAGTCGTCCTATTGGCCATCATCTTGGTAGTCTCCTTCATAGTCTGGCCATGAGAATAGCCAGGGACAAAAGCCATGAGTACTCTTTAAGTACTCGCAAACTACCACTAACAAGTATTATAGTTCTAAAGTAAAGTGCTAACTCTAAGTTTAACTATAAGGTTAAATTTGAAACCTAAGCTGAGTTCAGAAGCAAAGAAAGATAAAATAAAGTGCTAGAATCACTTAAGTTGGGAAGCTAGTGTCATAGTCACAACCCTGTTGTGGTCAAGTCAAGATTCATCATTTCATAAGTTATTTTGAAAACATTTGACAACGAAACAGTATGGCCATTCCAACTGTCCATAACCGCGGACGCGACTATTCGAATAGTTTGACACACTACAGAGGTGGTACACTTTCACCACACAATTCGATACATCTGTTAGGGATAACCCTGGATCATCATACTTAGTATGCAGATAATCAAACATAACATTTCCTTTACACACCCTAGTATAAGCACATCTCCTATGAGCATGGCCTCCCAACCATGACCATCTGTCATCTTGGGCACTGCATAGGTGGACAACATTGAGAGCTAGCCTCAGATCAAACCTCTCCCGCGAGGGAACTAATACTAATGCATATAAACTTCCGGCTAAGCCTTACCCAATTCAGGTATTGTGGTTGTACGGTAAATTTGGAATGGTATCGCATCTGAATCCAAGCATTAGTTTTGTAAAAGGGTTAAGGCTCATGCCTCAACATTTTCACCATCCTAAACCATTTGTGTTTCTCAACACATGTCAAAACATCTCAATAGAATGACTCATCATTCCAAGGTTTTCATAATTCATTTTCACCAAGTATTCCCATCTAAAGTGACTCAAGTTTTTATCTACTCTAAACTACTAAGTTAAGAGTGTTAGCTAAGGTGGAAAGATGGAGTCAATCTCATGCCATAGAATGACATCAAAAGTTATCTATATAGGTCAAGTTTTATACTCTTTATGCTACCTTCAAAACAAGTAAAGGACTTTGGTAAAATAAAGGAAGTAAAGCTTGGAAAATAATACTTGGGGTATGTAATGGTCAAAGTGGTAGAGCCAAAGCATGCCTAAAGCATCTACTTAGATTATCTAACTTGCAAGGGTTAGCTTGCATTGCTAATGGTGGCTTGCCTTGTGCAGTGCAGTGGTTGAAGTTTTCTTCCTCCTCTTGATAGAACTCCTCCTCCTCGAAAGCTTGGTCGGTACTATCGTCTATAAATACACACGGAGTACACAATCACCAAACAATACTTAACTAGTCTAATTAGCCCTATAAGGCACACATTTGATGATCTATTATCATCACAAGCATCACAAGATTTTATTAACTAGTTTCATTCTTTTTATTTAAGAAAAGTAATTTCTACTCATTGAAAAATTAACTAAGATTTAATATTCACCACTTAAAATATGGGATCCTATGGACACATGTCATCTCCACATATTCTAACATGTGGGAATGTGATTTAAGGGTTGGATCATATTTACTTAAGTTTAAGTTTATTATTTAATGATTTAAAGTGACTAGAAATGCCTATATAGCATTATTTTGGTACTAGTCCAAAGTCACTACATGTAAACCTTAATATTATTACATATTCAGATAGGTATGGTGAAATGTGATTTTTGAGAGTTGGAATCAACTCAAAAGCTATCATGGTTGATTTTATAAAAATGTTGCAAGGTGCAAATACTTCTGTTTTGTTATTTTTACTAGGAGAGATCTCTAACTCTAATTGAGTTAAATCCAACGGGCATGGGTAGATCTTTTCAGTAGCTTTCTAACACAATTGGAATCACTCCATTTGGATTTGTAAATCTCTCTGAATTGATTTTCAAACTAAGGGAGAGAACTAGGTTTAAACTAAATAGAAAAATCTAAGTTTGAATTAAATGGGTCGCGCGGGAAAGAAAACGGGCTGGCCCAGTGGCGTTCCGCGGCACAGAGGACAACTGACAAGGGGGGGTCCACCGTTCAGCAGCTCTTTACACGTGAAGCGGTACGGGGAGATGTGGGTCGTTAGATTAGAACTAGGATCTACGGCTGGGGCTCGTCGTCAATGACGGACAGGTCGCCGGCGAGGTCTAACCCTAGCGGCTCGGTGGGGGTGTTCAGGGGGCATACCAGGGCTCCAGCGACGATGGTGAGGCGGGCAAACAAATGTGCTGTCGACGGCGGGCTCAGTGGTGGTCGCGGCAGCTCCTAGGGTGGACGAAATCGACGGCGCCTTCTCCTCCTCTGCAGTGGGCTCCTCCGGCGGAATTCTGGCGAACCAGTGCTCGAGATGCTCTGGCTAGAGGTGGGGAAGGACCAGTGACGAGAGGGGAGTGGAATGGTGTGAGTGGTTTGTGCTGGGGTAGCCTCTATTTATAGCTCGACGAGGCGACCAAAAGGCATGGGCGGGCAACTCCGGCGAGGGTTGCACAGTGTGCTAGCGGCGTGGCTAGAGGTAGGGGCGGTGGCCTGTCTCCTTACGGTGCTCTATGGCTTAAATGCATGGCTAGGGGCGGTGGAAAACGGTCGAAACAAATCTACAGTGAGCTAATACTAGGTGTGAATCCTGCCTGCCAAGTGTTTGTGAAAATGGCCAAAAGAAATCAAATTTGGAATTTTTGGATGAATTTTAGTGGGTTTGCTATACACATAATTAAGCTTCTGTGGTTGCTTGGGTTTTGAAATTGGAGCTCATTTGAGTGGTTTTTGAAATAGGGTGATCTTGAGACATACACTAGATTCAATTTTCAAATGCCATTTAAATTTAGTGTTTGAAAGTTTTTGGCAGATCACAAAGTGGGCCTTGGTACATCATTATATGTACTAGCAAGGGGTGCAAAGATCCACATTTGTATCTATTAGGAATTGAGTCCTAGGAATAGCCAAAGTAGGCATGCTGATTAAAATGGCACAAATGACCATTCTCTTCTTTTATTCATTTTGATTTGTTTTTCTTTGGGATTTGTTTGGGAATGATCTAGATGATGTTTATTTCACCTAAGAATCATTTTACAAGCAATGGATCACTTAATCATGGAAATTCGAAACAACTCCTATTTAAATGCACACATATATGAATGCTTTAATAATTTCAATTGGAAAAGTTTTTGTTAACCCTAATTTTGATGATTTGGATCTTAATAACCTTGGATTAAAGTTTTGGGATGTTACAAACCTTCCTCCCTTAAACAAAATCTCGTCCCGAGATTTACAAAAGAAAACTTAGGAACTAAAGAGATCTAGGAACTCTGTCCTAATGTAAGCTTCTCGCTCCCAAGTGGCTTCGTCTTCGGTATGGTTGCTCCATTGAATCTGGAGAAACTTGATACTCCTGGTCCTGGGGGTTCTGTAAGCTTCTTCCAAGATACGGATGGGCACTTCACGATACGTCAGGTCATTGTTGATCTCAACAGCTCGGTGATCGATGTTCTTGAAAACTTCCGTCTTCTCTGGCACTTCCAGGCATTTGCGAAGTAACGAGATATGAAACACATTGTGGATGGCTGACATCTCTTCAGGTAGTTCCAGTTGATACGATACTTCTCCTCGATGATTCAGAATCTCGAATGGTCTGATATATCTGGGGGCTAACTTTCCTTTCAGACTAAAGCGTTGGGTTCCCTTCAATGGCGAAACCTTGAGATATACAAAATCTCCGACATTGAAACTCGGGTCTCTCCTCTTTTTGTCAGCATAACTCTTTTGTCTGGATTGGGCGGTCTTGAGGTGCTCACGGACTTTGTGAACCTTCTCTTCGGCTTCTTGGAGAATTTCGGGTCCAAAGATCTGACTTTCTCCTACTTGTGACCAATTCAAAGGGGTGCGACACTTTCTTCCGTATAGGAACTCAAATGGTGCCATTTGCAAACTAGCTTGATAACTGTTGTTATATGAGAATTCTGCGAAAGGCAGGTAGTCTTCCCATTTTGATCCATACTCTAACACACAAGCTCTCAACATATCTTCTAGGATCTGGTTGACTCTCTCAGTCTGTCCATCAGTTTGCGGGTGATAAGCAGTGCTGAAATTCAATTTGGTTCCCAATCCTTCCTGAACTTTCTGCCAAAATCTCGAGGTAAACTGGGTTCCTCGATTGGATACTATGGTCTTGGGGGTTCCATGTAGACTAACAATCCTAGCAATATATCGTTCTGCTAGCTTCGACCTCTGGTAGGTTGTCTTGACTGGGATAAAGTGGGCTACCTTGGATAGTCTATCAACTATGACCCAGATTGAGTCATTTCCCTTACTAGAAGTAGGCAAACTGGTGATAAAGTCCATTCCGACGGAATCCCATTTCCATTCCGGAATCTGCAATGGTTGCAACAGTCCTGCGGGTCTCTGATGCTCTGCTTTGACTCTTTGACAGATGTCACACTTGGCGATGTAGCTTCCGATTTCTCTCTTCATCTTGTGCCACCAAAATTGCTCTTTCAAATCTTGATACATCTTTGTTCCTCCGTGATGGATAGAATAAAGAGTATCATGAGCTTCCTGCATGATAACCTGCTTTAGCTCCGAATTTGCTGGCACACAGATACGTCCTTTGTACCACATAACTCTTTCTTCGTCTTCAGTGAATCCAGGTACTTCTCCTGTACCAATACGATGTTTGATTCCGTCGATACTTTCATTCCCCTTTTGGGCTTCCTTGATTTGGCTAATCAAAGTGGGTTGAAGTTCAATGCTAGCTAAGAATCCTTTGCTAACCAGCTCAGTTCTAAACTGCTCCAACTCCTCATACAAACTTGGCTGCTTCTCCTTGATCATGGTGTTTAGCCTGCAAGGCAATCTGCTAAGAGCATCCGCTACCACATTGGCTTTATCGGGGTGATAGTGAATGTCAAGATCATAATCCTTGATTAACTCTATCCATCTCCTTTTCCTCATATTCAGCTCCTTCTGAGTGAAAATATACTTCAAGCTCTTGTGATCTGAGTAAATCTCACAGCGATTACCCATCAGATAATGACGACATGTCTTCAATGCCAAAACTACGGCTGCTAGCTCAAGATCATGGGTCGGATAGTTCTGCTCATGCTGCTTCAGTTGTCGAGATAGATAGGCGGTGACTTTGCCTTCTTGCATCAACACACATCCGAGACCAATCTTGGATGCATCACAATATACATCAAACGGCTTCTTGAAGTCCGGCATGATCAATATTGGGGCTGATATCAATCTCTTCTTCAGCTCTTGAAAACTGGCTTCACATTTGTCAGTCCATTCAAACTTCTTGTCCTTCTTTAGCAATTGGGTCATGGGTCTAGCGATGCTCGAGAATCCTTCTACGAACTTGTGGTAATATCCCGCTAATCCGAGAAATGCACGGACTTGGGTCTGAGTGGTTGGGGCTTCCCATTCTTCGACATCTTTGATCTTGGTGGGATCAACAGAGACTCCTCCTGCAGACACAATATGTCCTAGGAATCCTACTTCTTTCAGCCAAAACTCACACTTGCTGAACTTGGCATATAACCGATGCTCTCTCAGGGTTTCTAAGATGATTCTCAGATGTTTCTCATGCTCTTCTTCTGACTTGGAGTAGATAAGGATGTCGTCGATAAACACAACTACAAACTTATCTAGGAAATTCATAAAGATCTTGTTCATGAGATTCATGAAATAAGCAGGGGCATTGGTTAATCCAAAAGACATAACCGTATACTCGTATAAACCATAACGAGTAGTAAAGGCGGTCTTTGGAATATCCATTGCACGAATCTTAAGTTGGTGATAACCAGTCCTAAGATCAATCTTTGAGAATACTTGAGCTCCAGTCAACTGATCAAATAGATCCTCTATCTTTGGCAAGGGGTACTTGTTCTTGATGGTGACATCATTCAGTTTCCTCTAATCTGTGCATAGACGGTTTCCTCCATCTTTCTTGTCAACGAATAACACCGGTGATCTCCATGGCGATGCGCTTGGTTGAATCAAGCCTGTTGCTAACATGACATCCAACTGCTTCTTCAGTTCCACTAACTCTGAGGGGTTCATGCTGTAGGGTCTCTGGGCTATGGGTCCGGTTCCGGGGATTAGATCGATAATGAACTCAATATCCCTATCCGGGGGCATACCTGGAAATTCATCTGGGAATACGTCAGGGTATTCATAGACTACTTTGACTTGGTCTAAGGTGGGAAGGGCTAGACTCTTGTTGCACTTGAATTGACGAGGTAAGGTTTCGGATATATGCTCTACTGTGACTTCAGAGCTACTAGTCATGGTGATGACTTTCTTAGCACAGTCTATCATTCCTTTATGCCTTGACATCCAGTCCATACCTAGTACTACTTCTAATCCTTTGGTTCTGAGTACTATTAGGTTGGCATAAAAATCTATCCCATGTATTCTGATAGGCACAGCCTTGCAAATTTTTCTAGCTTTTGTAGTTGACCCGGGGATTTGAACTATCATGACATGCTTCAAGTTGATTGGGTGAATCTTACTAGTGCATGTAAATTCTTCGGTGACAAATGAATGTGAAGCTCCCGAATCAAACAATACCCTTGCTAAAACTGAGTTGACAGAAAACATACCCAGCACTACATCTGGCGCTTCTTGGGCTTCTTCGGCGTTCATGTGGAAGAGACGGCCGTTGCGGTTTTGAGGGTTCCCTGGGGAAAATCTTCTCCCTGGTTGAACACGACGCTACTGTGGAGCTGGGCCATTCACATTGGCAGTGGCGGCAGTCTTCTTGGGACACTCATTGGAATAGTGACCCTTCACTCCACACTCGAAACAAGTGATCTGGGACTTGTCTTTTTTTGCGACAGGCACAACATTGCTGCCAGTTCTAGGTGCAGTGTTGTTGTTGTTGTTCTTGGGAGGTGCACGGTTGAAGTTGTTGGCTTTGCCGGAGTTGTGATTTTTTACTCCGGACTTCACATTGCCTCCGCTATGGTTGGGGTAGCTTGGGTGAGACATTGGGGGTCGGTTGTTCCTTGGTGCATATCCTGGTGAGGGATTGGGACGGTACTTCTGGTGACTGCTGGATCCAGATTGCTGCATCATATGACGTTTGCGGTTGTTGTTTTCCTGATTAATCTTCCCCTCCATCTGAATGGCAGAGTCGACTAGCTCTTCGAGATCCTCGAAGCGGATGTTGACGAGGACAGTCTGCATCTCATCGTGCAGTCCGTTCAAGAATCTCTCCTTCTTCTTGACTTTTGTGTTGATCTCATCGGGGGCGTACCTTGCAAGCGACAGGAATCTGTCACGGTATTCCACCACAGTCATTCTTCCTTGCTTCAAGTCGCGGAACTCATCCCTTAGTCGGGTGACTAGGCCTTGCGGCACATGGGTGCGGCTGAATTTGGTTTTGAAGGCTTCCCATGTCATCACTTGACCATGGTTCATATTACGGATACTATTCCACCAAGCTCTTGCATCTCCCACCAGGTAGTGGGTGGCGAAGAGAACTTTCTCGTTGTCATCAACTCCTCCAACTTCTAAGTTGTTTTCCATTGTCTACAACCAGTCATCAGCATCTAGTGAGTTTTCAGCCTGGTTAAAGATTGGGGGATTGGTATTCTGAAAGTTTTTGAGTTTGGATCCATGGTGATCCTGGTTTCCATGCCCTTGGTTGTTTTGGGCTATCTGAGCTATCTGTTGCAATGTCGCTAAGTTGGCTTGGCGCTCTGCCCTGCTTGCTTCACGGTCTGCAACTAACATCTGCATAATCTGCAACATTGGGTCTTGCGACGAGTTTCTCCCTCCTTGGTTTCCATGAGTCATCTGAAGATCGAGGTAGATAAAGGGGTAAGAGGGAAAGTTCTAAGGTTCATGGTTTTGGTTTCAAAGCTAAAACTTTGAGTTTGACTCTGGTTTTGCAACTAACTCCATTTCATTCACTCAAACAAGCACACGATACAAACACACACCACAACAATAAAGGAAAACAGATGGTTTGAAGAACCATTCTGCAAGCTACGATATAGTGAGACCGATACATATCATGCTACGACAGTGCTCTAGTGCATCTACTCATCGTCGATGAAGTCGGAGTCCTCATCGTCAGTGTAGAAGTCCACGGCATCCTCCTCTAGAAAGTCATCATCATTGCTGAGGTAAGAATCCATGTCTCCCTGGATGTCTTCACCCTCCTCTTATTTCTTCTTTGCTGCAAGCTGAGCTTCTTGCTCCTTGACAGTCTTCTCGAGGTCAGCCACCTTCTTACGAAGACGGGCGATGGTGCGATCCTTCTTCTCGTGCTGGAGGCGAAGAGACTGACGATCCTTGACTAGTAGTGAGAAAGTCTGGGCCTTCTGGGCTGCAATGGCACGGTTGTGGTTGGCAAATTCCCTAGCATTGTCCAATTCCTTCTGACGATCGTACAGTAGGAAGTCAAGGTTCTCCACTTGGCGCTTCAGTTCTGGATGATTTGGCATCTCCATCGGCATTCACATGAAGTCACGTCTTGCATAATGAGCAAAACCGGTTCCTTGGATCTGGTTGACACTGAGGGCACATAGACGTGCGAGAGCTTCATGCATTGCCCTGGCTAATCCATCTAGCCAGTTGTTCTCCCTCATGGAGAACTGGATTCTCCCGGACGTTGGTGCTTCTATGCTTCCTCTAAGGTCAGCGGTGACTAGCCACTATACATCTCCTCCTGGGGGTCTTGGAAGTTGAGCTCCAAGAAACTCCGGATGTGGGCGTCCCAGTAACTCTAACAGTGAATCTAGATCCCTCTAGAAGATCAGCTGACCTCCGTTTCCCAACTGGTAGAACTTGCTGAACTGAGTCTCCATCTACAAGAATTAAGGATGAGGAAATTAGTGAAGTGATCAAGTGTGTCAAATTTTAAGTAGTAATGTAAGAATTTTGAGGAACATGAATTTTTGAGAAAGAATGAATTCCCAAGGATAAGAGAGGAAATAGTTTTTTCATAAATACTCACTTTGGTTTTGAAACTAAGTTTTTGTTTGGACGTCCATTCTAACTAGGGTCTCCTATGGTCAGGATGGCTCTGATACCAACTTGTCAACACTCGGATTTTTAATCCCAGATGCATGTTATGCCATACCTCGCAATCCCAGGATTACCATTTTTGCGAGACATAACAGATTGGATATCACAGTACATCATCTATTACAAACCATACATAAGTTCTTACACAAATAAGGATCTCATGACCTAGTCTTAATACAACAAGGAGCGGAATAAAAGATAAGCGTAGCGGTGGGGTCCATCTTCAGGAGAACAGGCAATGCTGACGAAGGCAGATAGTCCTAGTTATCATAGCCGTCCTGCTGGCCATCATCTTGGTAGTCTCCTTCATAGTCTGGCCATGAGAATAGTCAGGGACAAAAGCCATGAGTACTCTTTAAGTACTCGCAAACTACCACTAACAAGTAGTATAGTTTTAAAGTAAAGTGCTAACTCTAAGTTTAACTATAAGGTTAAATTTGAAACCTAAGCTGAGTTCAGAAGTAAAGAAAGATAAAATAAAGTGCTAGAATCACTTAAGTTGGGAAGCTAGTGTCATAGTCACAACCCTGTTGTGGTCAAGTCAAGATTCATCATTTCATAAGTTATTTTGAAAACATCTGACAACGAAACAGTATGGCCGTTCCAACTGTCCATAACCGCGGATGCGGCTATTCGATAGTTTGACACTCTGCAGAGGTGGTACACTTTCACCACACAATTCGATACATCTATCAGGGATAACCCTGAATCATCATACTTAGTATGCAGATAGTCAAACATAACCTTTCCTTTACACACCCTAGTATAAGCACCTCTCCTATGAGCATGGCCTCCCAACCATGACCATCTACTTAGATTATCTAACTTGCAAGGGTTAGCTTGCATTGCTAATGGTGGCTTGCCTTGTGCAGTGCAGTGGTTGAAGTTTTCTTCCTCCTCTTGATAGAACTCCTCCTCCTCGAAAGCTTGGTCGGTACTATCGTCTATAAATACACACGGAGTACACAATCACCAAACAATACTTAACTAGTCTAATTAGCCCTATAAGGCACACATTTGATGATCTATTATCATCACAAGCATCACAAGATTTTATTAACTAGTTTCATTCTTTTTATTTAAGAAAAGTAATTTCTACTCATTGAAAAATTAACTAAGATTTAATATTCACCACTTAAAATATGGGATCCTATGGACACATGTCATCTCCACATATTCTAACATGTGGGAATGTGATTTAAGGGTTGGATCATATTTACTTAAGTTTAAGTTTATTATTTAATGATTTAAAGTGACTAGAAATGCCTATATAGCATTATTTTGGTACTAGTCCAAAGTCACTACATGTAAACCTTAATATTATTACATATTCAGATAGGTATGGTGAAATGTGATTTTTGAGAGTTGGAATCAACTCAAAAGCTATCATGGTTGATTTTATAAAAATGTTGCAAGGTGCAAATACTTCTGTTTTGTTATTTTTACTAGGAGAGATCTCTAACTCTAATTGAGTTAAATCCAACGGGCATGGGTAGATCTTTTCAGTAGCTTTCTAACACAATTGGAATCACTCCATTTGGATTTGTAAATCTCTCTGAATTGATTTTCAAACTAAGGGAGAGAACTAGGTTTAAACTAAATAGAAAAATCTAAGTTTGAATTAAATGGGTCGCGCGGGAAAGAAAACGGGCCGGCCCACTAGCGTTCCGCGGCACAGAGGACAACTGACAAGGGGGGTCCACCGTTCAGTGGCTCTTTACACGTGAAGCGGTACGGGGAGATGTGGGTTGTTAGATTAGAACTAGGATCTACGGCTGGGGCTCGTCGTCAATGACGGACAGGTCGCCGGCGAGGTCTAACCCTAGCGGCTCGGTGGGGGTGTTCAGGGGGCATACCAGGGCTCCAGCGACGATGGTGAGGCGGGCAAACAAATGTGCTGTCGACGGCGGGCTCAGTGGTGGTCGCGGCAGCTCCTAGGGTGGACGAAATCGACGGCGCCTTCTCCTCCTCTATAGAGGGACCCTCCGGCAAAATTCCGGTGAACCAGTGCTCGAGCTGCTCCGTCTAGAGGTGGGGAAGGACTAGTGAGGAGAGGGGAGTCGAATGGTGTGAGTGGTTTGTGCTGGGGTGGCCTCTATTTATAGCTCGACGAGGCGACCGAAAGGGATGGGCGGGCAACTCCGGCGAGAGCTGCGCAGCGTGATAGCGGCGTGGCTTGAGGTAGGGGCGGTGGCCTGCCTCCTGGCGGTGCTCTACGGCTTAAATGCGTGGCTAGGGGCGGTGGCAAACGGTCGGGCGGTGCTCACGCTCTGAGCGGGAGAGGCGGCATTCGACACGGCGTGCGGTGGCTGCGAGTCAAACGGCGGCGAACGGGCATGTCTGGGCGGTTCCTGGGGTGGTGGCAAACCGGTGAGCACGGGCTGCGGTCGAGGCGCGGCGTGTGCACGCTTGTCGGGCGTGGCGCTCTGGCGCGTGCTCGGCATGGTGCAGACGCTCTGGGCGCGGTGCTCTGCGGGTAGTCCACGGCTCGACTCTGCTCGAGGAGGTCAAATGGATGGCAAAACCCTGTAGAAAATAGTGAGCTAATACTAGGTGTGAATCCTGCCTGCCAAGTGTTTGTGAAAATGGCCGAAAGAAATCAAATTTGAAATTTTTGGATGAATTTTTGTGGGTTTGCTATACACATACTTAAACTTCTGTGGTTGCTTGGGTTTTGAAATTGGAGCTCATTTGAGTGGTTTTTGAAATAGGGTGATCTTGAGACATACACTAGATTCAATTTTCAAATGCCATTTAAATTTAGTGTTTGAAAGTTTTTGACAGATCACAAAGTGGGCCTTGGTACATCACTATATGTACTAGCAAGGGATGCAAAGATCCACATTTGTCTCTGTTAAGAATTGAGTCCTAGGAATAGCCAAAGTAGGCATGCTGATTAAAATGGCACAAGTGACCATTCTCTTCTTTTATTCATTTTGATTTGTTTTTCTTTGGGATTTGTTTGGGAATGATCTAGATGATGTTTATTTCACCTAAGAATCATTTTACAAGCAATGGATCACTTAATCATGACAATTCAAAACAACTCCTATTTAAATGCACACATATATGAATGCTTTAATAATTTCAATTGGAGAAGTTTTTGTTAACCCTAATTTTGATGATTTGGATCTTAATAACCTTGAATTAAAGTTTTAGGATGTTACAATCACAAATAGCATAGACATGATAGAATCAATAATCAATCTGAAATAGCATCTCAATATCCATCGGATCCCCACAAACACAACATGTAAGATTACAAATAGATGATCTTGATCATGAATGGAGCTCACAAGATCTAAACACGGTAGCACAAAGGAGGAGAACCAACCATCTAGCTACTACATGGACCCGTAGTCCAGGGATGAAATACGCACGCATCACATCAGAGGCAGGCATGGTGATGAAGAAGGACTTCAGGGTGATCTCTCCCCTCCGGAAGGGTGCCGGGAAGAGCTTCAGATCCCTCCCGATCTAGGGATGGAGATGGCAGCAGCTATAGACTCTTTTATGGAATTTTGATCGGGTACTTAGGGTTTTCGTCCCGGGAGGATTTTATAGGCCAAGGGACAAGGTCGGTGGAGGCTCAAGGGGCCCACACCAGGTGGCGGCGCACCTAAGGCTGGCCGCGCCACCCTAGGGTGTGGCCGCCTCGTGGCCCCCCTTCGGCTGCCCTCCGGACTCCGTATTGCTTCAGGTAAAATATTGACTTTAGCTTTTGTCCGGTCCAATTCCAAGAATATTTCCTTACTAGCTTTTCTGAAATCAAAAATAGCAGAAAACATGCAACTCACACTGTAGCATCTTGTTAATAGGTTAGTTTCAGAAAATGTGTACAAATATTACAAAGTATGGACAAAACATAAGAAAGTAGATATAGAACAAGCATGTAATATCAAAAATTATAGATACGTTTACAACGTATCAAGGGTCTACCCCCGTACCATTCTTCGTATGAGGGCTTGCCAATGTTCTTTTATGGTGGGTTAGGTTTGCTTAGGTCATAACTACGTGGAAAACCAAGGCTAGGCCCAAGACTCCACCGGTTTCACTCCATTTGAACCGCAGCGGGAGTTTCCTCCTGCACGTCCAGCACACCTCTCTAAGTGTTATCGTATACGCCGTAGACGGTCACACCCAGGAGCTATCCACCTAGGATACATGTGAAAGTCCCATAATAGATGCAAGACATAGCTCCCCGGTGTGACCTTTTTCACATTTAGGCAATAACACTTAGCATATTCTTGAAATTCTAGGTGGAAAAGTCCCACTGCGGGTATACTAGGGGTTAGAATGTCCCACACGGTCCCAATCTTGGTTTTTCTTGTATATATGGCATAAACATACCTTAACAAACCAAAAAAGTACATTGGTGGAACCTCGTGCAGAGAGAGCTAGGGGGTAGTCCTTCCCGGGGCCCGCATACGGGTGTTTTTGGTGATTTTCACCATAGTTTGAAACGGTTAAGAAAATATGTAATATTTGAGTTTACATAGATAGATCTTATTTTTCTGCAAATTTTGATATATTATATATATTTTTCTAAATTAAAATGATTTATTTATGATTTTTGCAGGTTTATTATGGCATGAAATAAAAAGGACTATGCAGACGGTGATGCCGTCGGCGTAGGTCCGACGCTGTCGCTGCGCCATGACGGCCGGCCGGCTAGGCCCACGCTAGGCCCAACTACACTGACGGTTGTGCTACGCCGACGGTAGCCGTCGGCCCACATAATCCTAGGCCGACGGCCATATTACGCCGACGGCTTTTCTGGGCCTACGCCGACTGCCTGGTTGCTGGCCCGCCCATGCCCTGTCGCTACGCCACGGCCCCGACATTTGGCCGTCAGCGTAGCGTTTGGCCGTAGGCGCTTTGAGCATTTCCTATAGTTCGTGGAGACTTAGATATTTTAGCTACCGACGATCACCAACTATAAATAGGTGACCTCTACCTCAAGATCAAACCACAACGTCCAATCAGTGTGAGACCGCTGAGAGAGAATACAACATTTTCTAGGATACACCCTGGAAGGTGTACCAAACATATAGAAGGAGTTGCCGACGGCAGTTACAACACCGCGACGCGGCGGGTCACGTCTACCAACAGAGGGGGTGGTAGATCCCCAACACCTAAGCCTACTCTCCCTCTAACACTACGTCACCGTCTCTAGAAAGCCAAACACTTCGGACCGGAACAACCTAGCTAAGCGCCACTGCTAGAAGTCATTCCGGATCCTCGCCTTAATGGTGGCCACCGCTGGTCGTACGCCGTTGAAAACCACGTCATTTCGGTGCCTCCAGATGCTCCAGAAGACCAGGATGATCGCCGTCCAGAGGTCTCGTTGTTCCGCCTTCAAACATGTTCTCGTTGTCCACCAGAGAAGCAGGTTTGTGCCCGCAGCGGGCATCCACTGAGGTTTGTTCCACCATCTTAAAGCCCAGTCCCAGACCTCCCGGGCCACCACACATCCAATCAGAATGTGTTGGATGCTCTCAGGCTCCTGATCGCAGAGAGGACACCTGGGCGGCCGTGGGAGGCCACGTCGCTCTAAGCGATCCGTCGTCCAACACCGGTCCCTCGAGGCCAAACACGCGAAGAACTTACAACCATGCGGCGCACGCGAACGCCAAATCTGCGTGGCGGCCGGAGCTCGGGTGGTGCCCGCAAAGAAGGCGCCATAAGCTGACTTGGCGGAGTACCTCCCATCATGTGACCATCTCCAGGTCAGCACATCCTCGCGCTATGGGTCGAGCCTAATCCCAGATAGCGCATGCCATAGCAGGAAAAATTTGGGAAGCGCCGCTTCCCCCAGGTCTGGGCCACAGTCCCTCAGCCACGTCCCGTCCAGCCCCTCGCGGACTGAACGTGCCCTCACCTTGCTCGGGGGGATCACCGCAAGGAGGTTTGGGGCGATCTCCGCGACCCTGCGGCCATGTATCCACCGATCCTGCCAGAACTTAGCTCTCTCCCTGTTGCCCAGAGTGTAACAAGTGGCAGCGTGGAAGAGCTCCATCGACTGCCGCGGCAACGCCAGGTCGAGCTCTGCCCAGGGCCTATCGGGATCTACCCTTTGCAGCCACGCCCATCGGCACCTCAGCGCAAAGTTCAACAAGCGTAGGTTGGGAATGCCTAGCCCGCCAAATTCCTTTGGCGAACATACCTTCTCCCACGCGACCAGGCAGTGGCCGCCCTTTGCCTCCCTTCTGCCCTTCCACAGGAAAGCCCGGACGATCTTGCGGAATGCCACGAGCGTCTGGGGAGGAACGTCCAGTGACATGAGAGCATGGACCGGGATGGCCGAGAGCGTGGTCTTCACTAGGGTGGTACGCCCGCCCCTGTTCATGAGACGCGCACACCACGGTTGTAGTCTGTTAGCCGCGTTATCCACCACAAATTGCAGTTGCGCCTCGGTAGGCTTGCGAAGGCCCAGAGGGAGGCCCAAGTACTTGCAAGGGAAGTCACCGATCTCGCAACCCAAGATGTCACGGGCGAGCTCCACCTGCTCAGGAGAGCACCGTATCGGGTGCACCAAACATTTCGGCAGATTGGTGCGGAGGCCAGATGCCCCCCCAAAGTCTGCCACAATCGCCGTACAGGTATGAAGCTCCAGGGGTGTGGGGCGCACGAAGGTAATGACATCATCCGCGTACATGGAGGTGCGGTGGCGTAGCCCGCTCGCCGCCAGTTCCGAGAGGAGGCCCTCGGTCGCCGCCCTCTCGAAGAGCCTATGTAGCACATCCATCACCGTGTCAAACAGGAGTGGGGAAAGAGGATCCCCTTGCCTCAGCCCCCTCTGGTTGAAAATCACCATTCCAAGGTAGCCGTTCATCAGGACCCGTGTCGAAGCCGAGCTCAGCAAACCACAGATCATGGTGATCCATCTCTCCCCAAAACCCAGCTTGGCCAGGACCTCGAGCAGGAAGGTCCAATCCACGGTGTCGAAAGCTTTGGTGATGTCTAACTTGAGCATGATTGTTGAGAGAGAACACAACTTAAGAGAGTGAGAGATAGATATCTAGCTAGAGAATATGAGTGAGAGATCAGGTTGCATGCATGTGTACATGTTTGGAGGCGATGGAAAATATTGTACTGTTGGGGGAACCGGTGCCGCTGAAATGCAGAGGATAGGATAGCCGAGATTCTATTGGATTTTCTTATGGAGGCGATGTCAATTTATAGGAGAGGCGTTAGCAAAGTTGCGAGGGAGTGAGTTGTTGGTGTCCATATCCATGCATGTGTATACATGTTTTGGAAAAGATGGAAATACCTGGGGCAGGAGATGCTATTGATCCATCGTAGAAGAGAGCCGGAGCCATGCATAAATGTTTGATTGGTTTTTATAGTGTCTCTGGATTTATTGTATGCTGCCGTGGATTGTATTTGCTGGCTTCCAATTGGAGTAAAATTGATCTTCATATTTGTTTTAAGGCAAGAGTTTCATACCTCCCTCATATATGTTGTAGAATATATTTTGCTGCTAATTATTTGATAGTATGTGATATATTCATGGGCTAATACGCTGGTACCGGTACATGGTGATGGGTCCGGTGGAGCCACCGATACGAGCCTAGCGGGGTCGGGAAAGCTTGCTGACATGGAAAAACTAACATCCAAATTAAACACTAGAGATTAGTTAAATTGCCCAATAAAAAGCCTAATACTATTAATCAACCGTCTAAATTTCCGGGTTATCACACCTACTCTGCCCACACTATGACAGTGATCATACTTACGGTTTGGTGGATCTAGTAGCACCAGAAAACTTTCATTTTCGATATCGTGCAACCTTATAGCATTTGTGTGCTCAACACAATCAAGGCGGGCCCATGTAACTTATTTTATAAATTAGGACGACGATAACACCATGACTTGCTGCATTTCTCTGAATCTAGGTATTATTAGTAGCGCCTAGTTGTTTTAACAAATGTAGCCTCTCTAGACTCGTATTAAACTTTTATCGATGAGTCGAACCGTAAAGCATTGGATTTTCTTTAAAAATATTTTTTTTTTACAAGCGCTCTTATTATTTTCTTTTATCTGACAAGTGCTCTTACACTGACAAGTGACAAACCATGCGAGGCTTCTTGTTTTAAAAATCGTGATAAGAAAACATCCAAATACATTTAGATGTCTAGTATCTACTTATAAATGTTTATGAATTTATGTTTTAATATATATGCACTTACACAAAAATGAACACCCAAAACTACATTTGTCATGCCAACTTAGAACCATATTTTGTGATTTTTTGTATAACCCAGAATATAACATATTATTGAAATAAAGTTATACGTTCAAAGAAATCATCTTCATATATCTGTAAAATTATTATACTCCCGCCGTCCAGAAATAACTGACTTTGGTTCAAGGCTGTATCTAAACACATTTTAGTGTACATATAAATTTAAATCTAGACAAACTCAATTCAGTTATTTATGGACGGAGGAAGTATTTCAAACTAACTTTGCAATAGCATTTTTATTGTTTCAAAATTAAGGCTAAATATAGCCGGGTTCTTTCATTTGTTGCCGAGGCACATCCGACACGTTTGTCCCACCAAAGTCCAAGCGCCTCTCACCGACGCGTAGGCCCAACGCTAACCAAATACCCAAATCCGTACCGAGTTCGAGTTGAATTCGGTGGCGCGCCTTTTCTACCCTAAACTTGACCGCTACTCTCTCTCTCTCAATCCCCCGCTCTTTCTTCCCGCTCCTCCCAATCCCAACCCCGCGATCGATTCCGGCGTTCTCGTCTCGTGCGCCCAGATCTCGCCGCGCTACTCCGGCGATGGGTGGTACGGTCCATCCCCACTCGCTGTCCTCGCGCGGATCGGCCGGCGCCGTCCTCCTTGGAGTCCGTGCATGCGCCTCCTCCAGCATCCGCATCAACCCCGCCTGCGTAGTGAAGCCCGCCGCCGCCGTCGCCAAGAAACCGAAGAGGCCGGGATCGTTCCACGACGGGAATCTGCCGGCGAAGCGCGCACGCGGTGCTTGCGGTTGCGGCGAGGTCCACCCCGATGCCGCCACCAAGATCAAGACACGCCCGCTTCCCAGTCCCAGCAGCGACGAGCATCGATGCCCTCAGGGTTCGCACGCGAAGGGCGTCCAAGGCGTGACCAAGAACCAGCCCAGCTCCTCGCCAGTTCCTCTTCCTGAGGTCGCGGCGGCGCCACCGAAGCCCCCGGCCTGCAGCATGCGCGAGCTCCACGAGAAGGCCCGTCTTGCCAAGGCTCGATCTGCTGCCCCTGCCGCCGAGGCCAAGGCCGCCTGCCGCCGGCGCGAGATCGAGCTGCTGAGGGCCGAGGCTCGCAGGAAGATGGAGCAGGTGGTGCGCACGGTGGAGTTCAACGACCCTTTTATTGATTGCCAGGACGCGTTCAAGTGAAGCTTCAGATTCATCTCGCGGCAGCGGAAAGAACAGAGAGGATCGATCTCGTCCAAGAACTCTCATCTTGACAGATGGTGCCCACGCTGGAGTTCAGCTACCATTTCATTGGTCCCAGTGACGTACTCAAGTGAAGATTGGGATTCATCTCGCGGCAAAGGAAGAGGATCCAGAAGAGAGCTTAATTTAGGCTTGGATTAGTAACTCTGAGCAGAGAGCAGACATATGTGTCTTATGTTAGTGTAGATAGGTTACATTAGTATTGAATTGCTTGCAATTTTTTTGTTAATGCAAGAGCAATTCCCCCTGTCATTAAGTCAAGAAATATATATAGTAATAATATATATACGCAGTTTGAACCTCTTTTTCTCTTTCTTCTGAGGTGTCTTATGTGAGTACAAGTTTTCATACAAGTTCTTAACAGTGATGTTCATAAGTTTCAAGTCTTTTTGCTACTGAAATGGCAAAACTCTTTTTCTATATATCTTTTCCCTTGGGGTATCACTTTAGAGTATATGAGAAATGACTTCAGAATTAGATAAATATAAGTTAAAGTATATATACGTGGGGTATAACTTAAGAGTATATGGGAAATGACTTCAGAATTAATGCACGTTTGAACCTGTTGGATCAACCTAACTGGCAAAAGTGTATATTAGTGCACAAAAAAACAGGCAAAAGAAGTAGACAGAAGAAATTTTTGGGGACAGTTTTTCCGTACAGATCCGTTTACCAACTTTTTTTACATGAGTTGAGTTCTTTCGTGTCAACAATCTAATTAAATTATCTAAAAAAACTCAAAAAGTTAAGTAAGTTCACTATACCGTCTACCCCTCCGTCCGCAAATAAGTGTACTTCTAGTCTTGTCCTAAGTCAAACATATTAAAGTTTGACTAACTTTTTAGAAAAACGTACCAATATTTATGACACTAAATTGACACCTTTAGATTTATTTTTAAATTTACTTTCATAATATTTAAATTTGATATAATATATGTTCCTATATTTTGCTATAAAGTTGATCAAATTTGATTATATTTGACTTAGGCAAAAGCTAGAAGTACATTTATTTGCGGACAGAAAGAGAGTGTGCACATTTGAGTACATCAAGCAAATCAAACAAACGATACAGTAAGTCTGGCAACGATACTTGGTCGATATCAACTTGCCATGCCACAGAGGATCTGAGTATTATCTCATCAGACAAATTATTCTGATGATAAATATGTACTAGTACATGATGTCCGTTATCCACTTTCAAGTCTCAAGGGCCCTCTGAAATTAATACGAACCTCAACAGATTACAAGACAATGTTACATCACTTAAGGAACCAAAATACAACTACAGGAAAGCCTTCCATAACAATCCAAGTAATAGTTGATCTCACTTAAATCATAGGAGCATCGAATTCCAAGGAGCAGCCTTTTTGCGCATTTCGTTTGATAGGTGTCCAAGGAACAGAATCAGTTGTTGCCTTCAGATGGTTGTGCATAGGAGAATGCAGCCTGTGGAGGAGCCGCCGGGGCTGGAGTGCCAGAAGCCGGGCCTGCATTTGGTGGTTGATACATTGGTGGAGGACCAGGAGGTGCTGCGCTGTTGTTGGACATGGGGGCACCTGGGGCTCCAGAGGTTGGAGGCGGTAGTGTCGGAGGCCTTGGGAGAGGTGCCATCTGCATAGGCATGGAACCAGGAGGCCCCCCTGGTTGCGGCATCTGCTGCATGGTTGGGACACCAGGATAACCTGATGAACATTTGCAGAAAAGCAGTCAGATAAAAGTGATCTTTATTTTATTTGAGTGTGCCAATGCCTCAATGGATCAGATGCTAAAGTGTTTCACTGCAAATAGAAATTCAATACTTCTAAAGAACAGCAACGTCAGCTTAATGAGCATTTCCCTGTAAGTGTCCTCCATAGGAAATTGACAACATCAGTGTTTCTGCCTTTGACTGGTAAGTGGCAACACGTCTTATGGAGCATTGCATATAATGGTACTAAAGAATTAATATATCTCGACCACCTACTAGATGTACAGCTAACGTTGACCATTTAGCTGAGCCAAATACCACTAAACCACAGAGCTAACGTACATTGCTCAAAAAATTCACAGATGCCATTTGGAACATTTAGAAGCTAACAAAAATACTCCCACGGCTAAAATCCAAATAATGATATATGACAACTTATAACTCCTCTCTAAATAACTTAAATTAACTCAAAGCATTTGAACTCATTTTTCCAAAATTATTCTTTAACTTTGTACTGTTGTGACATCATTTTTTTTAATCAGCTCATAAAAATTGGGATGTTACATGATATGTCACCTTCCAAAATTATCCTCAATTCATAAGTTTCATAGTCATGATCCACATCACATGGTAAAATTGTACGTACATCATAATAAACAGAGGCATACATTTTACACAGCTTGTCAGTTGTCACATGTAGTTTTACCTATGACTGACTTAAACATTTGGCTTGAGGAAGTACTTAGACATTGTCATCAATTGGTAGTGTGAACCATGTAAACTAGAAACCTGGTTGCAAATCACCCATAACAACCATATACATAACAGAAAGATATGTTACAACTGGATGCAACATAATACTCTAGGACCGGTAAATAAGCATTAATCTGCAAGCCCTTGTTGAATCTATTTATTATAACAGTCATCAAATAAATAGTGGATTGTTTTCTTCATCAGTAACTCTGCCAAGGGCTACATTCATACTAATCCTCAATAGGATGGTTTCATTTTCTATGGGAAGTTTTTCGACCGTCCTAAAAGAAGGAAAAATATCTTATTGCCCTATAGTCATAAAGGAGACTGTAACCTCAATAGTCAATACTACATAATTTTGGCAGTGCGCCCTCCCCAACCCCTTTTCCTGAGCACAACATGTTATTCCTTCTAGGAACAGCCTTTAGTTACCCCTTACAAGAACAAACATCTTTGAGCACTTCATGTAGCACAAAGTTCCAAGACATGCATGGTATGTTTTTACAGTAACTTAACAGCAGAGCATGTCCAATATAATAGAAGTAATAAGTTGATATAGTCAATAAGCCCAAGACAGGATGCAAAATACAATAACTTGTTGGTGTCAAAATAATTTATGTACAATCTAGTGAGTAATCTAGATATAAATACCAGAATATTCTAAGATAAGCTTAAGACACTAACAAATTCTCAAATTTAGATATACACTGCCAAAAATCACTTATTTGGCAATAGAAAAAAAGGAATATTTGAATCAGGTATCTATTTTCAGGATACTTTCAGAAAAATTTCTGAACAAGTTTGTCTTTTTTTGTTTGCGTGCAGAAAGTAAGTATCCATTTTTATACGAGTGACAGTTAAAGGTCAGTTAAAGTTGCAGCTTAAACTGATCATTTCTGTCTCAGTATGGCCAAAGCTATGACAAAGCCTAAACATATGTTGTACGACTATGGAAGTTATGAACTGTAAATTTAAACAAAATATATGATAAGAGATACACAAAGAAAGCTGAAAAAGTACTGAAGTTACCTTGACCACCAGGAGGGGGTAAAATAGGAGGCCTAACTCCTGCAAACGGTCCACCAAGTTGTTGCGGATAACCATGTGGCATCATAGGTGTCGGCAGAATCGGAAGACGGGGACGGGGCATATTTCCAGGAAATTGCATCATATGTTGGTTGAAATGACCACCGACTTGGAAAGCTGCAGCTTGTCCAAGATGTTCTTTGATCTTTTGATCAATCAAACTTTGAGTTTGCTGCTCCTCAAATTGCTGATAGTAGGTTCGAACATTTGCCTACAACAAGTTCACATGAAAAAATGTTGCAGATACAAGAATAAACTAGAACTATGAAGATAAAAAAAATGAATACCTTATGTTTGTATCCAGCATTGTGTTGCTTCCGGACAGATGGCTGCACAATTTTGAGAAGTACTTAACTCAAAGATATATATAAAAAAACAAATCGTAGCAAAGAGAAAATAGTTTGAACCACTACTGGATTCAATAGTTTATGAAAGAAATGTGTACATGTCAGTGTATGGCATTTTAGTGTCTCATAAACAACAAATTTGACACAACGGAAATTTACGAAACCAATGATGGCTTGTATTTTGTGAACATCTCATTGCACTCAAATGCGACAAGGTTGAGTTACTATAAAAAAATGCATACACACACAGTTGTAACCTTCACATATAGTAGTGCACATTGTTTGAAGTTTATGCATCGATAGATGACCAGCTATTGCACAATTTATGTTCCAGTTATAAAAACAGGGTAGACAAGTCTCTCTCCTTCCATCTTAAGTGAACATAAATTATCTCAATAGCTACATATGTAAAAAAATTACCCTATGATTACAAGTGGGACATATTTATCTTGAGGAATATACATGAATATAACATGACATCCTGCAAGGAGATACAAAGTGTAGATGTTCTGGGAAGCTAATATTTATGATAGGTATCACGTTGACTAGTGCCAACTAGGCTAAGATCAGATCGCATATAGTCACATGGAACCTAAAATCAGTTAAACAGCCATCTATTCATGTTTACTGTGGACCACTATCAATGTTGGATAGAAGAAAACACTAACCGAGTCATGGGTCAGGTATGTGTCGCAGTAATCACAGTAATACCTGAAAGAGAAGAACAAGGGGATGTCAACTGAAGCAAGAATATAAACAACAGAGTAAACTATAGAGTAACATATTGACGAAAAGATCACCAGAGCATGACAGGAAGAACTAAAGCATAGATGCACCAAGCAAGCAGGACAAGACCTCTGCTCGATTCTCTACTGTAAGACCCAAATCCCTACCATAACACGAATGTACCTACCTAACTAGGCAAGCAACCAAAGAGCTAATCGCAAAATCGCACTGCCATCTTCTCCAATTGTGGAGCAAGGGGGCTCGCCCGCCCCGACCCCAAAACGTAGCAATTGGCGCATCCTCTAGCTTCCCCCGTTCCTCGTTCAATACAAAACCCCCCTCCTACCGACTCCAACAGGCGCTCCCGCACAAGAAATTTACACGAGCAACCATCCGGCGCCTAAGCTAGGGTTTCAGATCAGCAGCCCGCGCCTTCCTACGGCCCCAGCCCCCCACACGAGCTACCGCCCGCTGCACTTGCACAAAAGGAGGAAAGCACTCACCGAGGCATCGCGGCGGCCGGTGAAGAGTCGACGGCGGCGACGAGAGGAAGAGAATCTTGTCTCGGTCGGAGAGGACGACGAATAGGCGTCTCGATTTGTTTGCGCCCTTAAACCCTCGCGTATAATAATCCTGCTCGAAATTTCCAGTGCCCGGGTTGGGCTCCAGCCCACGGCCCAAATCCGGCTCCTCTTACATCCTGGAGGGCCCACGTGCCAGTGACTGCGTGCGCGTAACCCGTCCTCCTCCCCCCCACTCCTCTGTCCCGTTCCTCGCCCGCCGCACAGTAGGCCGCCGGCGGCCGGAGATGGCGCGCCTCCTCGCCGTACGGGGCATCTCCTCGTCCCCGCACCTCGCGTGGAGGGTAAAGCAGACAGGTGACGCCCGTATTTATGTCCCCCTATATTTCCTCCTTTCGGTTTGCTCTCTCCAATTGAAAATGTGCTGAGCGTGGTCTCTCTGGATGCATGTACAGTATAAGTTTTAGTGGTGTCTAATTAGTTGATATGATATTATTACCTGTTACAGGGTCAGATCAGCTCTAGTTACATAGAAAATGAGATTTACGGATCAAATAGGGAACTTGCCTTGTTCTGAACTTCTGAGTTCTGATGTAGCCATTTGTATCAGTAACATTAGCGAGGTAGCATAAATTATTTCCCTGCAAAATGTGTTCACAAATGTTTTACTGTGACAATACGAATTTGATCTGAGTTTAGTCCCTGTGTGAGTTGCATTCCATAGTTTTCAATTTTGGTGGAGCGGGCCATCCGTCATGCTGTCTTGAATGACATGTTTATGCTAATGCCTTTTTTTATTTTTGTCTGAAAATCTTGGCTTGCTGGCAAGCAGAAAATGAGATTGTTCAGATGTTCCGGCCCCCAGTTCCTCGGGGCGAGGAGGCAGTAGCAACCCTTGAGCGAAGGTACACGCGCTCCGTGCGAGTCATGGATGAGAGGTTCATCAGAATCCTCAAGATATTCAAGTGGGGCCCTGACGCTGAGAAGGCACTGGAAGTGCTCATGATGAAAGTTGATCACTGGTTGGTACGAGAGGTTATGAAAACCGATATCGGGGTTAATGTGAAGATGCAATTTTTCAGATGGGCAGCAAAGAAGAGGAATTACGAGCACGACACATCCACTTACATGGCACTGATACGCTGTTTAGAGGCAGTGGAGCAGTATGGTGAGATGTGGAAAATGATCCTGGAAATGGTACGGAATCCTGTATGTGTTGTCACCCCGGTGGAGCTGTCAGACATCATCCGGATGCTGGGTTATGCCAAGATGATCGGTAAGGCAGTTGCAATCTTCTACCAAATCAAGGCACGGAAGTGCCAACCAACTTCTCAGGCCTACAATAGCATGATAATCATGTTAATGCATGAGGGGCAATATGAGAAAGTGCATGAGCTTTACAATGAGATGAGCAACGAGGGGCACTGCTTCCCAGACACCGTGACTTACAGTGCACTCGTTTCTGCTTTCTGCAAACTTGGTCGCCGGGATTCAGCGATTCGGTTGTTGGACGAGATGAAGGACAATGGAATGCAGCCAACTGCCAAGATATATACCATGTTAATAGCTTTGTTCTTTAAATCCAACAATGTTCATGGAGCATTGGGTTTGTTTGAAGAGATGAGGCATCAGTACTGCCAACCGGATGTATTCACTTACACTGAGTTAATCAGAGGACTTGGTAAAGCTGGTAGATTTGATGAAGCATATAACTTCTTCCATGAAATGCGACGAGAAGGCTGCAGGCCAGACACAGTTGTTGTGAATAATATGATAAATTTCTTGGGCAAGGCTGGTCGTTTGGATGATGCTATCAAGTTATTTGAGGAGATGGGAACATTGCGGTGTATTCCTAGCGTGGTCACGTACAACACTATAATAAAAGCACTTTTTGAATCTAAATCTCGTCTTTCTGAGATTTCATCATGGTTTGAGAGAATGAAGGCAAGTGGAATCTCCCCTAGTCCATTCACCTACTCGATTTTGATTGATGGATTCTGCAAAACCAACAGAACGGAGAAGGCTATGATGCTACTGGAGGAGATGGACGAAAAGGGCTTCCCTCCATGTCCAGCGGCATATTGCAGCCTGATCGATGCTCTTGGAAGAGCTAAACGGTATGATCTTGCACATGAGCTATTTCAGGAACTAAAAGAAAATTGTGGCTCCTCCAGTGCTCGAGTGTATGCAGTGATGATAAAACACTTAGGGAAGGCTGGACGGCTTGATGATGCTGTAGATCTTTTTGATGAGATGAACAAACTTGGATGCACTCCTAATGTTTATGCTTACAACGCTCTCATGGCTGGGTTAGCAAGAGCAGGCATGCTTGATGAAGCTCTTACTACAATGAGAAGAATGCAAGAGCATGGGTGTATTCCTGATATAAATTCATATAATATTATCCTGAATGGATTGTCAAAAACAGGAGGTCCTCATCGTGCAATGGAGATGCTTTCTAACATGAAGCAGTCTGCAATAAAACCAGATGCAGTGTCATACAATACTGTTCTTGGTTCATTGAGTCATGCAGGCATGTTTCAGGAGGCAGCTAAATTGATGAAAGAGATGAATGTGTTGGGATTTGAGTACGATCTTATTACATATTCATCTATACTCGAGGCAATTGGAAAGGTTGATCAAGAATGAACTCAAAAAGTCCACGTAAGAACAGGATAGATAGCTTTCTTAGTGCCCTATGTAAAACATCTTGATCCAAGATTTGCTATGTTGAAACTTTTCTCCTAATGTTTTGTGCAGCATTGCATCTGTCTGGTAGCAAAAGCTATGCCCCCTTTTGTGCTGCTCAAGTGAAATGTCACATGGTGAAATCATGAAAGACAGCAGGGGAGTCAAACGTAGAAGGTGTGTATTTCACCATTCTGTTAACAAGATGTCAAAATCCCCCTATGTCCCATCATCTTTTCTTTCTTCCTAAATATATTCATTGTGTGAACGGTTCAGAAATACTTTTGTCCTTTAGGGTGCAAGGGCACGGGAAAATGTTACCTGGAAATCTTAGAATGTATGTTGATAGTTGTTTCTACAGCAATAACCAGTGGAGTGTCCATTTTACACAATCCTCAAGTTATGGTACGTGATTTTGTTTGGGTAACTCAAATATTTCCAAGCAGTGTACTACCTCCGTCCCAAACCTTAAGCCTTTTTTTTTTTCAAAAGTCAAACTATGTAAAGTTTGACCAAATTTTTAGAAAGAAATATTAATAAAATTCATACCGTTTGATACATTATGAAACATATTTTCACATGGTATCTATATAATATCATAGTTCTTGATAGTTTTTTCTAAGTAGCTTGACTTTTCAAAAAAAAAATATAAGCCTTAAGCTTGGTAGTATTACTCAAGTTACGGTATGTGTCCATTTTACACATTCCTCAAGTTACTGAATTCTCAGTCGATTAAAAACTAGCAGAAGTCATGAAATGCAACAGATTAAGTTTGAAAACACAACAGAAAGTTGCAGAATATTCCTTTTTAGTAACAGGATAATCTTGTTTCTTCTCTTTTCGGTCAAACCAATCCCACAGCGTCTTCATCATGCATTAACTAATTTATCAACCACTCGTGGTTGAGCAATCAATTTTTGGTCCATTTCAACTAGTAGTATGAGGGATGGCATGGTCATGTGCAGTAATGAAGAAGATAAGGGACGAAACTTCTTCTCAAGAGACACGTATGGTCCTGTGAAATAATGAAGAGGATCGAGGGACGAAACTTCTTCTGGCCAGCTGTAGGCGTAGATTGTTCTATAAAATGGTGGCGCTTGGCCCTTTGATTCATTCATTCCAGCAGCAACAATGTCAGCGCTGAGAGGTCCGAGTGTGGCGGCCATCTTGGCCGTCGTCCTGGCAGCAGCGGCGCTGGCCACAGCCCAGCAGTGCGGCTCGCAGGCTGGTGGTGCAAAGTGCGCCAACTGCCTCTGCTGCAGCCAATTCGGGTACTGCGGCAGCACCTCCGACTACTGCGGCGCCGGTTGCCAGAGCCAGTGCACCGGCTGTGGTCAGACTGGCGGTGGCGTGGGGTCCACCATTTCCAGGGACCTCTTCGAGCGGTTCCTCCTCCACCGCAACGACGCGGCGTGTCTTGCCCGTGGGTTCTACACGTACGACGCCTTTCTGGCTGCCGCTGGCGCGTTCCCGGCCTTCGGCACCACTGGGAGCATGGAGACGCGGAAGCGGGAGGTGGCGGCTTTCTTCGGCCAGACCTCCCACGAGACCACCGGCGGGTGGGCCACCGCCCCCGACGGCCCCTTCTCATGGGGCTACTGCTTCAAGCAGGAGCAGGGCTCGCCGCCGAGCTACTGTGAACCGCGGCAGGACTGGCCGTGCACTCCTGGCAAGAAGTACTATGGCCGCGGCCCCATCCAACTGTCCTAGTAAGCAAGCACAAAACTATGTAGAGTGCTCCCTTGGTTGTGTCTGTTGGCTTGGATTTTAAAGCATGCATGTGTCTCTTGTTTCCAGCAACTACAACTACGGGCCGGCAGGGCGCGCCATCGGGGTGGACCTGCTGAACAACCCGGACCTGGTGGCGACGGACGCGACGGTGTCGTTCAAGACGGCGATCTGGTTCTGGATGACGACGCAGTCTAACAAGCCGTCGTGCCATGACGTGATCACGGGGCAGTGGAGGCCGACGGCCAGGGACACCGCGGCCGGACGTGTGCCCGGCTATGGCGTGATCACCAACGTCATCAACGGCGGGCTGGAGTGCGGCATCGGGCAGGACGCCCGGGTGGCCGACCGGATCGGGTTCTACAAGCGCTACTGCGACATCCTGGGCGTCGGCTACGGGGACAACCTCGACTGCAACAACCAGAAGTCGTTCAACGTCGGGCTCTCGACCTCGGCTGGGTTCGCGGCGCAGTGAGACCGCGTCACCGTGAGTCCTGGATCGATCTATGCGTGCGTGGATGTGACCACGGATAAATAAATCAAAATAAATAATCTCGAGAATTGCTGTATGGGTAAATAAATGGATTAAAGATTGGCATGCTTTCTAAGATCAGAGGAGGAAAATAATGAAGGTGTGGGGCGGGGAAGATGAATAGTCTTCCTTTTTTTTCGAAATTTCACCGATCTATTAATAATCATCAACGGCAGTATATAAAGAGTTCTAAATGTAATAGAAATTACAAATAGATCACCGGATCACCTAGCGGTGACTACGAACACTGGCACGAGCCGAAGACGCGCCGCCGTGGCAAAGCTTGTCGTAGGTTTATCGAACCTTGGAAAGAATTTGATTGATCTAAGGGCATGTACAATACTTGGAAAGGCATGTCTTTCCTTAGCTCTCCACGTCATCTAGAGAAGACAATATGTATAAATTGTAAAATGCATTATCTCATATTGTCATCTCTAGCAATTAATAAGAATTTGCTATTTTTAATAAGAAACTGATTTGCTAAGGTAAAGCATATGGTACAATAGAGAAAATAGTCTTCTCTTATTTCTAAGAGATCATTCCTTAACTAAGATAAGATAGTCTTTCCTTTCTTATTTCTCTCTCTTCTAACTAAGCAAAAAATCTAATGTGATAAGCATAAGAGAAGACTGACGTCACCGTATTGTACACGTCCTAAGATTATGTTGAACAAGATCTTAGGAACTCATAATATCTTTGTTTACCGGACCTTTTATGTTTAATGTTTGTATCGATGGATAGAGATACACAAGGCTAAGGATTCACTTGCAGTTGTGCACACATATGGAATAGAGAAAATAATAATAATCCCGTTCATGGGTTGTGATCTATATGAGATAAATATTGTGGATGGTACGTCTGGAACTATGTCACATCTACTGTAGCCTTTTGTCTAACCACTACACCACCGCCGCGCGGGTTTATGCGGTTATTAAGTAAAATGGACCAAAGGATTATGATCTATGACGTTGCAGTTACTCTCAATAGATATGTAAACAACTACTATACTCCCCTTGTTGTCACTAGGTTTCGCGAGTAGAAGCCGATTACCATTCATCTCACCTCAATATCTGGATTGATCCACGAGGTCTTGGTACCTGACAAGTACTTGGATCCAGGTAAGAGACAAGAATACAAAGGATAAATCTAATATCAAAACCACAACACGATACTCCATGTTAGAGGATGCACATAACGCTGCTAGGCTATGTCTTAGCCTGCAGCCCGTGAGGACTACTCACTCATGATTAGATCAACTATCACAAACTTTGTAAAGAAATTCTTAAGACAAATAACAAATAGTCTTACAATATTGTCGCGATGAGATCAAGACTACAAGTTGATGACTATGGCTATGGCTATGGTAGGGAAACAATGATGGAGAGGAGGGATGACTATGGTGGCAGCTCTGCGGTGGATCTCCTCTCTTTAGATATGAATGGCTTCAGATGTGTTCTTCTGTGGCGATGTGTTAGGATTTCTTACGGCTATGATCTGAATTATATATATGTGTCTTTATAAAAATTGCTCCGTTTGGATGGGCTCTGTCTGTACTAGTGCTCGTTAAAGTTTCTGGACGCCTCCTTCGTGATCTCTTTGACTTGGAAACTAGCAACTCGTGATTTCTCATTAATTAGTCTAGATTTCGCCATAAAAGTGTCCACTTCTGCAAGGAGAAATATATAAAAAATAATTTCACATCTATGCAATAATTAGTCGTTAGTGGCAATGCTAGAGATATATTTCATAAATTTCTTAACTACTATGAGGTTTAAACGCAGAGAAAAATAGTTGTATTTTACAGCCATAAATTTTCCCAAGTTTAAACCTTGATCGTCCTCGAGCAAGAAAACAAAATCATAAGAAACTCAACATTTAAACTGAAATAAAGAGAAAGCAAGTTCACTTACAATCATTAGTCGCATGCACCCGCCATTTTTTCAATATGAAAGCTTAGCATAGAAAGAGTATTGGCAAGAATATTGTACATGCTTTGTTAAGTCAAGACGATCGAAATAAAGATTTTATCAACATGGACAACTAGATGAATAAATAGTTATTCCAATTCCTTTAGTTAACTCTCATCTTGTCAAGAAACATCAGAAGATTCATATTAACAATTAACAATGAGAGATCATGTCAAAAGAAGCATAGCATTAGAGTATATCATTGTAGAACACCAACATCAATAAATCAGGGTTATCAAACACTTCTTTTCCATTCTTTGTCTTTCTAAAACATAAGTTCTTTAGTAACGAGACCATTGTAAAACTTAGTGAGTTTAATCAGACTGCGTAGGCTAGGCTGGATGCCTCGTGACCACCACCAATCATCTTTTTCATCAATAACGATTTGTCTTAACGAGTCAGAGGAGTATTCCAACTTTTGCTTGCAACAAACATCCTATAAGGGTTCGCGCCTGAAAACAATATTTTTTCCTACGCCAAGAACCCTAATGCCAGGACCTATCTATGAGTAATGCAGTAACGGGAGGGGCTTTTCACGAACTTACCCTTGAAGACCGAAAAGCGTTGTCAACGCTCGGGAGAGCGTGGTTAATGTAGCCGATCCGACGCCGACCTCAGGGTCATGTTGAAGTCATGCGGCTCCGAAGACTCCTAGTGCCCCAAGTGTTGCACCTCTGAGGGAGTTACACACGTCCGGTGCCTGACGATGACTCCCGCTCCTCCGATCCAGCAGTAGTTGCGGAAGTAGACCTTCTGGATCTGAATCCCGCAGTGCGACGGAGCTCTGCGGTTAAAAAGTCTCCTGCTTGCGTGATCCATACTTGGGACCACGGTCACAGAAGAGAGAGGGAATATCAACTGGAGATCTCCCCAAAAGAGAGAGAACCTTTATTTATTATTGGTGTATTTATTTTGTCAAAATACCTCACAATATATAGGGGAAACCCCCCTCCCACATAGCTAATTAGCTTAGCCATGTGGGACTAAACAAAGGAGAGGGAGGAGGAGGGATGGCCGCCGCAGTCCAGGGCCCAAGTGGGCCCCACGTGGGGTCCCTTAGCCTAGTCGGCCACCCTCCTCTCTCTCTCTTCCCCTTTGATATTTCCCTCATCGGACTTTTCCCTATGGAATTTGGCCTAATTAGGTATTTGACCTTTTAATTTATTTTTATTTTATTAAATAATTATAAATAAATGATTAAATCAATATTTAACATGTACTTACAAATTATTCAATCCATATGGCTATGGAACCCCTTCCACCCCACTCTGGACATCCTCCGGACTTACCGAAACTATTCTGGTTTTCTCTCTTTCTATTCTTCGGTGATTCTGTCGATACCAAAATGATCTCCGAATATCATCAAGCCCTTAAGCATGATACCCCACGGTTCAGGAATACTCTAGACATGGTCGAGAACCCTCTCGTACCAATGATCATCAGCGGGACCTGAATGCCCATGATGACCCCTATGCATTCCACAAATCGTTCATTGTTGAACCATGAGCGTCGTGTCGTATTCCTTTTGTCTTTTCGATACTTGCACTTTCCGAGATCTGATCAATGGCATCACCATGTCGTGTCCAATCTCGTTACCGACAAATTCTACTTAACTCGTTCCGAAAAGAGATATCCCCGTGACCTAGTCACATGTTGCGCGGCTGTTTGGATATAACTTCTCTGAGTGGGCCCTTGAGTATCTTTTCGTCACGCGGATGGACAAATCCCGCTCTAGACACATAATCCCTATACATACACCTTCGAATACCAGAACACACCTATCATGATCAATGCTCACGCAAGTGATGTTTGATGCTATCTAAATATTCTCGGGTGATAGTGGTTGATATGGCCTCATGGTCCAAGAAATAGGACACTAGGTCTTTTCTAATCATTGTAACTTGAACTTCATGACATGATCGGGTCACGATGCTTAGATTATTGTAATGAGGTGACTCCATTATCAACTAGTATACATGTCATATGATCAGGAAACCTTGACCATCCGTTGACCAATGGACCAGTGACTGGAGTTTCACTGGGAACTACTGGTTGTTTGTATATCACACGTGTGTTGGTGTTTCCTATCAATACAATTACAGCATGATATAAAATTTAATCATAAACTTTATGAAATATGATAATAATCCATATTATTATTTGTCTCTAGGGCATATTTCCAATAGTCTCCCACTTGCACTAGAGTACAAATAAACTAGCTGCATTTGTTTACTAATCATCAGCACCATATAATTCGACACTTCTGATCATGCATGCTCATGGAAGATTTTGAGTCTAGGGTCTGGACTTTGCATCCCCTTATATCCTTTGCAACTTGCTAATGTCACCTTGATTGACATTAACACTTTATCATGTTATGATAACTTCTTTGTGTATGTATAGTACTTACAACAACAGAGTGAGGTCGGTTTTCAGGAGCTAGCAGTGACGTTAGATTAGTCAATGTGAACTTTCTCATGGGCATTGTGCCCTAGGACACATTCTGTGCGAAAAGACGAACTCGTCCCGCCACAACATTATACAACACTATAGATAGTATCATTATACTTTCACTTTAAGTGTAGTTATCGAAACACTAGTCACTATGTGCATATTTCGATGTTTTGTCACCACGCTTCCTATTTGACTTCAGTCGGTATTACTGATGCAGAGATTTCTAATCTTTTAAGGTTAACATATGTCCTTGTATAACCATTTATGCTTTAAGGTATGTCATCATTCATGGATCTGGAATACATGTCTAGAGTTCTCATCAGATACTGTGAACAAACTTAGCTCAATGTTCAGTGATTCATGTTTAGTCACTTCCAAACTTTTCTTCTTGGATCTTATTATGTTGAGTTCTCATCATGGTTTCTAAGACGGAACCTATGTTTGGACATAGTGGTTGACGATCATCATTTTCTTTCTTTCAACCATTGATGTTGTACTCAATGTCTTTCCTAATTCGAATGACCAAGGACCACTCCTTAATCAATTCCTATTCCAAAACTACTTTAGAATTTCTGTTAGGAATACATTCCAACATAATATTGTAATATACTTTCTTCTCAACTTTACCCTTTATAAACCATTATTTATCAGTGCTTGTGCTCTTATTCTCAATGTGTCGTATACATATAAGAATTAAGCTCCCACTCAAATATGTTCCCTACATATTCAAGTTCGAGAATTACATTGCTCCCACTCAAAAATATGTCATTCAAATATTATTTTAGGAATACTTTATAGCTCCCACTCAATTTTATGCAAATTGCATATCTTCTCAATATTTTGAATGACTTCAAAATCGCTTGATCAATTATCAAATTGAGAGTTTCCTTTGATACACTAGTATTTTACTAGTATTAAATCCTCTAGACTTCAGCACTTCTGAATCAAATTCTTTTGAATTTGCCCAATACACTATTCATGACAAATCATGCTTTTTCTTTCACCTTTGTCATCATGACCTTGCAGTCTTTTGGAAACATCAAGTAACCCCTTTACTTGATAAGATTTAGTAACATTTTACTTTCTAATCTTAAGTGAATTTTACTTCTAGGATTTCTCGTAACTTTAGTCCACCATCACTTTCCTTTGTAGTTTGTAGGTATGTCATATTCTGATAACATGACAAGTGATTCATAAATGTCTCCACACAAGATGTGGGGTACATTTTGGAATCCTACTTCATGTAGTAAAAACACCAGTGGGGAAAACACAATGATCATTATCATTGATCCTTTCCTTTATGAAGCGACATGTTCTAGAACACGTTCCGTTATGTTTCCTAACACTCTGATGTAGGGTCATAAACCTTCATCACGTTTTTACTTCCATTCACACAATATTCTTTAGAACATAATTTCTTGAGAACACACCAAAATTTTAGCAATACTAATTTTGCCTATCTTTTGGTTCTAGCCATGGACTTCGTATTCAAAGATCTCAATGAACACTCTACAAGGATTTGGTCGCTGTTGTTTTGATGATATCGAATAACTCCAAAACTCGCACGACAATCCATACAAGATATAGGGCCGATCTCACGGATTTTTAGATGGTTCACTTCATAATCTAAATGAGTGTTTGCTATTTTCTACTAATGGTCTTTACATATACACTACCATGATTTATTCGGTGCCACCTATTCACCCACTTGATATCAAATATTACATTGTGATGATTTGCACTCAAACGTATCAAATGTGTTGCATTTCACAATATCTTATGCCAATCTTATAACGTAGAATTTCATTATTATTGATCAAATCGCAGTAATTAGATTCACTTTTATTTCAATACCCGTTGACTCTGAAAATCTTTGATCATATCAAATGGTTCCATGCTTATGTTTCATTTGGTAAACTCCTTTACAAAATTCAACAATTACAAATGATAGTCACCACTTTGTTGAAATACGGTACGTCCAATATATATTTCCTTTCAACAATTGATCAAACATTTTGTATTCATACAATACACGGTGTTTCAGTTATCCTACCGAACTTGGGCATGATTCATATGTGACAAGAGATAAAATGACTTTCACATATTTACCAACATAACTTTGAATTTTAGACGATGGTTTCATTCGAAATGAATATATCATTAAGTTGGGTATTTTCAAGGCATTTCAATATTTTACAAATGTTCATGCATTATTAATTAGTTTCACAACGCGAATAATTCACACATAATCAAACAACACATGAACACAAATAGAAATCATTCATAAAAGTAGAACAATTGTTTGTTACAAACTCATATGAATAACTGTCTCACGAAGTGTGAGACACACTAAAGAAGTTTATAATCCATCCATTATAATAATCATGCATAACGATAAACTAAATGATAAATGTCAAGGGAGTGTGTCGTCGACCATCATCATTATGCTCGCCATGAACATACAACGTCACCTCCTCTCTAGCAAGTAGCTCTCATGCAGAAGGACCTATTTTCACAAAACAGAATAAGTATTAGATACTTCAATACTGCAAAAAAGTGTTTACAATATTATAACATTTATAAAATTGTATATCATATATACCTTCATCATCGATGACCTCTCCGACAATGGGTACAACCTTTACGTTCTTGAAACGTAATATGAACTCATAGAAATCCAATGTTTTCGTATCACCGTTCATGATGCAAGTCCGGCCATATCCTTCATAGCTGGGAGGCAGCGACCAAAGCAAGACGCCTATCGCAAATGACTCGGTCATCCAGTAGTTCACGAAGTAAACCAGTCTCATGTGTGCATCATGTATGCACTCCAAGTGACTCTTCACACAAGTGTGTTCCTCTATCTGTATGGAAAGGAAATCTCCAAGCAGCTCATGCTTCCACATGCGCACATGGCTCACGAACTCTGCTCTCAGCTAATCCACCATCGCATATGCATCAAGATCACCCATGAGAGGATGTAGTTCTTTCACCATCCCATAGTGCATTATCACTTGAATGTAAGTAGACATCTCTTGACGATAATGGCGGTCTACTCGCTCTCGTGGGGTCTCATAGTCATCTGGCTCGTGTTGGAAATATGCCCTAGAGACAAAATAGTAATAAGGATTATTATCATATTTCATAAAGTTTATGATTAAGTTTTATATCATGTTATAACTGTATTGAAAGGAAACATCAATACACGTGTGATATATAAATAACCATGAGTTCTCGGTGAAGCTCTAGTCACTGGTTCATTGGTCAAGAGATGATCAAGGTTTCCTGATCATGTGGCATTTATGCTAGTTGGAAATGGAGTCACCTCATTATGAGAATGAGATGATGAACTGTACCCAACCTAAGCATCATGACCCGATCATGTCACGAAGTTCAAGTTATGATGATTAGAATAGACCTAGTGTACTATTTCGTAGACCGTGAGACCATATCAATCACTGTCACGTGAGGGTACTTTGATAGCATCAAACGTCACTCGGTGAAACGGTGATCATAAAGGTGTGTTCAGGTATTCGGAGGAACAGTTGAGGCAATATGTGTCAAGAGCGGGATTTGTCCATCCGTGTGATGGAAAGATACTCGAGGGCCCACTCGGAGAAGTTATATCCAATAGCTGGGTATCGTGTGATTTAATCACGGTGACATCACTTGTCAGAATGAGTCAAGTAGAATTTGTCAGTAACCAGATTGAACACGACATGGTGATGTCATTGATCAGATCTCGGACAATGCAAGTATCGAGCGAGAAAAGTAATAAGACACGACGTTCATGGTTCAAACGACAAAAGATTTCGTGGAATGCACAGGGGTCATATGGCCATCCAGGTCCCTCTGTTGATCATTGGTGCGGGAGGGTCCCGACCATGTCTGGAGTGTTCCCGAACCATGGGGTATCACGCTTAAGGGCTTGATGATACTCAGAGAGTGTTTTTAGGATCGGTAGAATCACCGAAGAAAAGAGAAGAGAGAAAACCGGAAGGATTTCGATAAGTCCGGAGGATGTTCGGAATGAGAGGGAATGAGTTCCACATCAATGGGGATTGAATAATATGTAAGTGAATATTGAATATTAATTTAATCATTCAATTATATTTATTCAATAAAAGAAAAATAAAATTAAAAAGGGTCCAATACCTAATTGGGCCAAATCCAGAGGGAAAAGGGCCCATGAGGGAAAGACCGAAGGGAGGAAGGAGGAGGGGATGGCGGGCTGGGCCAAGGCACCCCGCGTGGGGCCCAATTGGTCATAGGTCGCCGCCGGCTATTCCCCCTCTCCCATTCCCTTGTTTAGTCCCACATGTCTGTCACACCCTCGTCTCCGAGGATGGACATCCAGTCGCCAGGCTGAGCTGGCAAGTGAGCTGGAGGTCGGGTGGCCTGTGAGCTGGCATTAGAAGTGAGTTCGGTTGTAAGTCTGAACCTTGTGGTTATAAAGGGAGATATCGTTGTAACGGACATTATCTGAAGAAATATGAAATAACTCCGAAGCTCGCATCCCCTTTCTCTATGTCCCCCACCTCGCGTGCTTTCCCATCCCAAATTCCTATTCTGTATCAATCTGAAAATTCATGATCGTCCCTCCACTCCCCATCGGGACATCACAATCTGGTATCAGAGCCAGTTCCGCTCCGCTCGTGCTCCACAATCTCGAGATCGAGCCCGTAAAATTCCACCGAGAAAGGTGCAGTGTTGCTTTTGTGAAATAGCGTGAAATCCTAATCGGGGTTGGGTTCGATTTAGAGGAGAGCCGCGGCGACGCCCGCCAGACCGAGACAACCATCGACCCAGACTAACTTCGTGTTAGATCGGATGGAGGGGCTGGCAAAATCGATCGAGGAGTTGTCGAAGAAGGTGGGCGCCATGGCCGTCGATCTGAAGACGGTGACGAGCGACATACAAGGGTTCCGCCATCAGCTTGAGGATTTTGGCCAGGAACTGGATGTCGTCAAGCGCACTCTCGTCACCAACGACAAGCAAATGGCGCCGCCGCGCGCCGAGCCGCGAGTGGAGTTTCCGCAGGCGCACAAGGATCGTCACCTCCACTATGCCGCGCCTCGTCAACCACGACCCACCGCTGATGAACCTACCGGCAGGGGCGGGGGGCTACGTCACCGTGCCTTCATCACCAAAGGACGCGGAGGATACGACACGAACGGGCGACTACATCGTTCGGCCGCGTCGCCATGATTTTCCGCGGTTCGCAGGTGACAAACCACTACTCTGGATTGACCTTTGTCTCACCTATTTTGGCATGTATCGAGTGCCGGAACATCACTGGGTGAGCTTTGCGTCTCTGCATCTGGATGGACATGTTGCCTTGTGGTTCCAGGCTTTTAAGCGCACACATCGCTTGATCGCATGGGATGCCTTGACACAGGCTCTTGTTCAGGAATTTGGTCAGGATGAGTATGATGGTCAGATGACTAAACTGTTACAGCTGAAGCAGACAGGAACTGTTGCTGAATACAGATTAGCTTTCGAAGAGTGCATGTACCACCTCATCTCTTTAGATGAAACTCTCGGCAATCGCTGGTTTGTGACATAGTTTGTGTTCGGTCTACGTGAGGACATTCATTTACCAGTTCGATTGCAAGGTCCTGCTAGCATTGCTAGAGCTGCTTCCTTAGCTCGGATTCAGGAAGAAGAGACACAACATCATCATCCTCGTTCTCGTCCGCCTGCACCCACAAAGCATCCTACTATTCCACAACTACCAGCAACAACAACAACACGCCCTGATTGGCCACGCAAGCAAGGCAATGATGATTTCAACCGTGAGCGTTAGTTGCGAGATTTTCCGCGTGCCAATGGCCTTTGTTTCAAATGTGGTGACAAATACTCCAAGGACCATCAGTGTAAATGATCTGGGCAGTTACTGATGATTGAGGTCGGCGATTTTGGGGAAGTTCTTTCTGATGATGCAGTGCAAGCGTTGGAACTGCTAGATGAAACAGCAACCCCAGTAGCATGTTGTCAGTTGTCTATTGATGCTTTGGCAGGCACAAAAGGTGAGGAAACTATCAGACTCAGAGCTTTAGTTGGCAACCAATTCATGTTGTTACTCATTGACTCGGGCAGTACACATACTTTTGTCACCAAAGCATTTGCAGAACAGGCCGGCTGTGTCATCTCTCCTGCTCCAGCTCTGCCTGTGAAAGTGGTAAATGGGGAAATGATGGTTTCCCAAGAACAAGTTAAGGGTCTCACTTGGTGGACACAGGGGCACACCTTTGTTACAGATATGCGCATCCTGGATATAGGTGCTTATGATGCCATTTTGGGAGTTAACTGGCTAAAATAGTTTGGCAAAATGACCAACGATTGGATCGACAAGAATATCTCCTTTCAGTATATGGGCAAGCCAATTACACTTCAAGGGGTGCGCAGTCGCCCAACCGCAGAACTAGCAGAACTGTCAGTCGAACAACTACAAAAATGGGTGCAAGGAAATGAGATATGGGCAATGGATGTGGTGGACTCGTTCCAGGTTCCTACCGATACAAGTACAGAACAAATTTCACCAGATGTACAAGATTTATTGGTTGAATTCGAGGATGTGTTCAAGGAACCCAAACAATTGCCACCTCAACGCACATTTGATCACGCGATTACACTGGAGGAAGGTGCGTCACCGGTGAATTCTCGGCCCTATCGTTACTCTCCACTTCAAAAGGACGAGATCAAGCGTCAAGTCCAGGAGATGCTCGAATCGGGAATTATTCAGGCTAGTATGAGTCCTTTCGCCTCGCCAGTCCTACTCGTCAAGAAGAAGGACGGCTCGTGGCGATTCTGTGTGGATTATCGTCGCCTCAACATGCTGACAATTAAGAACAAGTTTCCTTTACCCATAGTGGACGAGCTATTGGATGAATTGGCGGGTACGCGGTTCTTCTCTAAACTCGATTTCCGAGCAGGTTACCACCAGATCAGAGTGTGCCCTAAGGATGAGCCAAAGACGGCATTCAAGACTCATCACGGCCACTTCCAGTTTCGCGTGATGCCATTTGGCTTGACGAACGCACCCGCCACACTCCGGTGTGTTATGAACTCAGTCTCCGCACCTTATTTGCGCAAGTTTGTCATTGTTTTCTTGGATGATATACTTGTGTATAGTAGGTCTTGCCAGATCACTTGGACCACTTACGCCTGGTTCTACAGAAACTCAGATATGCTCAGTTATATGCTAAGTTGAGCACATGCAGTTTTGGCCAGCATAGTATTCAGTATTTGGGGCATATTATCTCTGATGTGGGTGTTTCTACTGATCCAGATAAGACTACTGCAATGGAGAATTGGCCATTACCGACCACACCAACTGAATTGAGGGGATTCCTTGGCCCGACAGGCTATTATCGAAAATTTGTAGAAAATTATGGCCTGATCACCAAACCTTTGACCCAACTATTGACTAAGAAGGGTTTTTCTTGGACTGATGAGGCCACTATAGCTTTTCAGCACTTGAAGACAGCTATGTTGTCAACACCCATGTTAGCATTACCCAATTTTCAATTACCCTTCACAGTGGAGACATATGCGTGTGACACAGGGGTTGGGGCAGTCCTAATGCAACAAGGACATCCAATTGCATATATGAGCAAAGCTTTGGGTATTATGAATCAGAAGCTTTCTATATATGAGAAGGAGTTCTTGGCAGTGCATAAATGGAGACAATATCTGCAAAGAGGTCCCTTCACTATACTAACTGATCATAAGAGTCTCAGTAACTTGAATGATCAACTACTCACGAATGAGTTACAGAGAAAGGGTATGTCTAAACTGGTGGGTTTATAGTTTTCCATCAAGTACAAGAAAGGTGCAGATAATGGTGCAGTTGACTCCCTCTCTAGAGTTGGCCATCTCCTAGATGTCCAAGTTTCTGCTTCTTCTCCTAAACCTGATTGGCTACAGGAAGTGGTCAACTCCTACACCACAGATGCTCAAGCAACAACTCTTTTCCAGGAACTGACAATACAATCTCCCAATGAGAGAGGCTATTCTCTGGAACAAGGGGTAATTAAATATAAGGGTAGATTATTCATTGGCGACAATTCTGCCTTACAAACAAAGTTGATTGCTTCCTTACATGATAGTGCAATTGGGGGTCACTCTGGAGTGCAGGCATGTTACCAATGCATTAAACAGTTGTACTACTGGCCTGGTTTGAAAGGGGATGTGGAAAATTATGTGAAGCAATGTGTTGTCTATCAGATGGCTAAACATTCTCACCAGAAACCTGCAGGCTTGCTGCAACCCTTGCCTCCTCCCAAGTTGCCATGGCATGACGTGACCATGGATTTTATTGAGGGCCTGCCATTATCTGAAGGGGCAAATTCGATTCTGGTGGTAGTTGATCGTTTAACCAAGTATGCTCATTTTCTTCCTTTAAAACACCCATTCATGGCTGTTTTAGTATCCAAAATGTTCATTGATTCAGTTGTCAAACTGCATGGGGTGCCTGTCACTATTATTTCTGATCGAGACAAAGTCTTCACAAGTCATTTTTGGCGAGAAGTGTTTCGCGCCATGGGAACTAAACTACACTACAGTACTGCGTATCATCCATAGACAGATGGGCAGAGTGAGTGGGTAAATCAGTGCTTGGAGCAGTATTTGCGTTGCGCCGTGCAGGACAATCCAAAACACTGGAAACTCTGGATCAGTTTGGCTGAATTCTGGTACAACTCAAGTTTCCACTCTTCTCTGGGTTGTTCTCCATTCAAAGCATTGTAGAAGACAGAGCCAAATTTTGGTGGCATGCCAAATTTGACAGTGTCGGAATATTTTGTTGCTTGGGAGGCTACTCTAGATTATCAGGCCCAGACCGAGTTGTTGCGTGCTCAACTTTTGCGAGCACAACTCCGACAGAAGCACTATGCTGATCGCAACAGAACAGAGCACCAGTTTTAGGTGGGTGAACATGTACTGCTCAAACTGCAACCATATGCTCAGCAATCAGTGGTCAATCGACCGTACCAAAAATTGTCCTAAAAGTATTTTGGTCCTTACACTATTCTAGAGAAGATTGGCGAAGTGGCTTATCAACTCATGCTACCAGCTACTGCTCAGACTCATCCGGTTTTCCATGTGTCTCAACTGAAACCGTTCCAAGCTAGTTACGTGCCAGTTTTCAGTGAATTGCCAGTGGCACCGGATTTATAGATATCGGCTCCTACTCCTGTGGAGATCGTTGAGCGTTGGATGGTCCGCAAAGGTAACTCGGATATCCCTCTCCTCGTTCGCTGGGCACACATGCCAGAAAACTGCACCACCTGGGAGGATTACTATGTGTTGAAGACTCGCTATCCTGATGCGTCGCTGTGGGAGGCAGACGTTTCTTGAGGAGGGGAAACTGTCACACCCTCGTCTCCGAGGATGGACATCCAGTCGCTAGGCTGAGCTGGCGAGTGAGCTAGAGGTCGGGTGGCCTGTGAGCTGGCATTAGAAGTGAGTCTGGTTGTAAGTCTGAACCCTCTAGTTATAAAGGGAGATATCGCTATAACAAACATTAGCTGAAGAAATATGAAATAACTCTGAAGCTCTCATCCCCTTTCTCTATGTCCCCCACCTCACGTGCTTTCCCATCCCAAATTCCTATTATGTATCAATCTGAAAATTCGTGATCGTCCCTCCACTCGCCATCGGGACATCACAATGTCTAAGCTAGTTGGTTGTGGGGGGGTCCCTATATAAAGAGAGGTATTTTGGCAAATTAAATACAACAATAATCAAAAAAAGGTTCCCTCTATTTTGGGGAGACCTCTCTTTCTCTCTCTCTCTCTCTCTCTCTCTCTCTCTCTCTCTCTCTCTCTCTCTCGTGACCATGGTCCCAAGTCCGGATCGCGCGAACAGGAGACTTCTTCACCGTGGAGCGCCGTCGCGCTGCGTGATTCAGATCCAGGAGCTCTACTTCCGCAACTGATGCTGGATCGGGGAAGCGGGAGTCATCGCCAGGCACCGGATGTGTGTAACTCTCTGCGAGGTGCAACACTTGGGGCACTAGGAGTCGTTGGAGCCGCAGGAGCTGCCGGGACATAAACACGATCTTGAGATCAGCTTCGGTTCATCTACATCAACCATGCTCTCCTAAGTGTTGACAACGCTTTTCGGTGTTCAAGGGTAAGTTCGCGAAAAGCCCCTCCCGTTACTGCATTACTAATAGATAGGTCTTGGCAACTGGCGTTCTGGGTGTAGGGTAAAATTTATTGTTTTCTTATGTGAATCCTTACAGTGGTATCAGAGCTAGGTCTATGCGTAATATTGCTAGTACGGGTAGAACACACAAGATGTAGCATGTGGGCGTTGATATTTTAGTTGTTACCCTCCCACGTGTACTTGTGTATACCACAACAATGCTTGATGAAGCTGCCCCCAACTGACTTTAAACGTTCAGTCACGAGACTGGTCCACGCTTGACATACGACTTGTACCGTATAAAGTGGCTTTGGGGGGTGTATGTCTCTCTCGCATTAGTTGGTATGCCATTTGCAACGGAGGGCCCCAAAAGGGTGTAGTATAGACGACTAATTGATCAGCATTGTGGTGAAAGTTTGTAGGTAAGAACGGTTCTTGTGTGAAAGCCCAAACAACCACGTAAAACATGCAAAGATAAAGTAGAGGCGTCTAACTTTGTTTTGCAGGGGGCATTGTGATGAGATATGGTTGTGGCAAAGGTAAAGTACTTACTTTATGTTGCTAAGTAGTAGTGGACGGTCACTGGAAGTGACAGACTACCATGCCAGAAGGCACCGGTACCCTGGCGCCGGAATCCAGAGGCGCGGGATGGAGATCATAGCGAGAAGGACCATATCACATCACTCTTACATTCAATGTTTATTGTTTGTGTATATTATTGTGTGCTAGTATTAGATACTCGATGGCAGCCTAATAAGATGACCCCTAATTAAAATACCAATGGAAGTGTTTTCCCTTAGTGTGCACCACCAATAAAGTTCTTTGGTATGAGGCAGGCCGTGACAATCGGGTGTTAGACATATCTACGCTCGCATACAGCGGGTGTAAGTCATGTTGCACAGCGAATACACTAAGGTTGAGTCTGAGAGCCTAGCATATGTAGACATGGCCTTGGAACACGGATGGTCGAAAGATCGAGCATGAGTCACATGAATGATGTGATCAACGTTTAGGTGTCCACCTTTGCAACTATATCGCCGGCCGTGACTATCGGGGGCGGTGTAGTGAATAGGGATCGTGTAATCACTAGAACCCTTTTGGGGATAGGAGACGTTAGTGGAGTTATTATCTTAACTCATATAATATAAACTTAGTCTAAATTCCTTTTGCAATTATAAATATATAAAATGGTTCTCCCCAATGTTACCTTCCCTGTTGTCGATTGGTTAGAAGGAGAAAAGCTCAAACTAGACGGATCAAACTTTTCTATGTGGGTTGCACATCTCCATGTTCTCCTTGGCGATAATGACGTGGTCGACTATATACTCGATGAGATGAATTTGGAGCAGACCAGTATCTATGATACCCTAGAGCAGCGGGAAGACCGCTATTATCATTCTGAGATGTCCACCTTCATATCAGTGACAATGTGCTTTAGAATGGTTGCTGAGTTGTGGCCAATCATGGGTAACCTTGACCCTCGTATGGTTATTGAACATGTTAGATCATATTTCGTGGAACAAGTGCGCATATGGGAGCATGAGCTCATGGGAGATTTCCTTTCCATAAAGATGGAGGAGAACTCTTCACTTGACGACCACTTGGAGCGCATGCATGATGCGTACATGAGGCTTTCATACTTCCTGGATAACTTGTTGACAAGATCTTTTGCAAATGGCGTTGTGCTGCAGTCGCTAACACCAAGCTACCAAGCACATGCCAGGACTTGTATCATGAGAGGCGATGCGGAAACACATGATTTCCAAGAGTTCATATCACATTTCAACAATGTGAAGGTTGAACCCATTGCCAGAGAGGTCATCGATGATAAAGGTATATATTTGATATACAGTTTTATAAATGTTGTAATATTGCAAACAAATATTGCAGTGTGAAATTATTTGATACTTGTTCTATTTTAGTGAAAATAGGTCCTTCTGCATGAGAGCTGCTTGCTGGAGAGGAGGTGATGTTGTGTGTTCATGGCGAGCATGATGATGGTGGCCAACGACACTCTCTCTCACCATTTATCACTTAGTTTATTGATTTTGGATGATTATTGTAATCGATAGATTGTGAACTTATTTAGTGTGTCTCACACTTCGTGAGACTGTTATTCATATAAGCTTGTAACAAACAATTCTTCCACTTTTATGAATGATTTATATTTGTCTTCATATCTTGTTCGATTATGTGTAAGTTATCCTGGTTATGGAACTAATTGATAATACATGAACATTTGTAAAATATTGAAAAATGCCCTTAAAATACCCAACTTAAGATATATTCATTTTGAATGAAACCATTGTTTAAATTTAAAGTTATATTGATAATATGTGAAAGACACTTGTTTTCTTGTCATGTATGAATCATGCCAAGTTTGGCAAGATAACTTAAACACCGTGCATTGCATGAATACAAGATGTTTGATGAATTGTTGAAAGAGAATACATATTTGATGTATTGTATTTCAACAAAATGGTAATTATCGTTATATGATTGTTTGAATTCTGCAAAGGGTTTACTAAAGGAAACATGAGCATGAAACTATTTGATATGATCAAAGTATTTCATCATCCAAGGGTATTAAAGATAAAAGAGAATCTAATGACTACGATTTGATCACTAGTAATGAAATTCAACATTATAAGATTGGCATACAGAATTGTGAAATGAAATGTGTTTGAAACATCAAAATGCAAAGCATCACAATGTGATATTTGATATCAAGTGCGTGAATAGATGGCACCGAATAAATTGTTGTAGTATAGATGTAAAGACCATTAGTTAGAAGTAATTAACACTCAATTAGAATATAAAGTGAACCATCTTAATTCGTGAAATCGGCGCCATATCTTGTATGGATCGTCATGAAAGTTTTGGAGTTATTCGATATAACCAAAACAATAGCGAATAAGTCCTTGTAGAATATTCATTGGAAACTTTGAATATGAAATCCATGGCTAGAACCAAAATCAAGGCAAAACTAGTGTTGCTTAAATTTTTGTGCTTTTTCGAGAGAGTTTATGTTCTCGAATATGAAGCTTATGGAAGATAGTGAAAAATATGACGAGGATTCAAAACCCTACATTAGAGTGTTGAGAAGCTCAACGGAAATAATTCCTGAATGATTCTCTTCATAAAGGAAAGAATCAATGATAATGATCATTGTGTCTTCCCCACTTGTGTTTTCACTACATATAGTAGGATTCAAAATGTACTCCACATCTTGTATGGAGATATTTGTGAATTACTTGTCATATTAACGGAAAATGGCATACCTACGAACTACGAAGGAAATAATGGTGAACTAAAATTATGAGAAATCCTAGAGGCAAAATTCACTTTAAGATTAGAAAGCAATTCATTGCTGAATCTTACCAAAAGTAGTTACTTCAATTTTCCAAAATGACTTCAGAGTCATGAAGGAAAAGGTGAATGGCAAAGGCACTATTTGTGTTGAATAAAGTATTGGACAAATTCAAAAGAATTTGATTTAGAAGTGCTGAAAGTCTAGTGGATTTGATACTAGTAAAGTACTAGTGTCTCGTAATAAAACTCTAAGTTTGATGATTGATCAAAAGATTTTGAAGTTGTTCAAAATAGTGAGTGGATATGCAATTTGCATAAAATTGAGTGGGAGCTATGAAAGTCTTCCTAAAACAATATGTGAATGACATATTTTTTAGTGGGAGCAATATAAGTCTTAGACTCGAATATTTAGGAACATATTTTGAGTAGGAGCAATGGATGACTCATACTCAAATATGTCGGGAACACATTTTCAGTGGGAGCAATATAAGTCTCGGACTCAAATATGTTGGGAACATATTTTGAGTGGGATCTTAAAGAATGATTCTTGAGTGTGTACGACACATTAAGAATAAAAGCACAAGTACCGATAAATAAAATTTTATAGGGATTAGAAGTTGATAATAAGTATATTATGATATCATATAGTATTCCTAAAAAGGATTCTAAAAGAGTTCTGGAACAAGAGTTAATTAAGGATTGGTCCTTGATCACTCGAATTAGGAATAACATTAAGTTTAACATTGATGGTTGAAAGAAAGAAAAGGATGATCTTCATCCACTATGTTGAGACATAGGTTCTATCCTGGAAACCATGATGACAACTTGACATAATATATGATCCAAGAAGGAACATTTGAAAAGTGATTAAGCACGAATCATAGAATATTGAGCTAAGTTTGTCTGCAGTGTCTAATAGAGAACTGTAGACATGATTCCAAATCCATGAAGGATGACATATCTTAAAGCATAAAGGGTTATGTTATAAGGGAACGTGTCAACCTTGGAAGATTAGAAACTCCTGTATCGATAATACTGACTAAAGTCAAGTAGGAAGTGAGGTGATAAAACATCAAAAGTTGCACATATGCACTAGTGTTTCTGTGATTACATTTGTAATAATAGATAAGGGTACCATCTAAAGTGATGCATACTGTTATGGCGGGACTAGTTCATATTTACGCAAAAGGTGTGTCCCATGGCATAGTGCCCATGAGAAAGCTCGAAGTGGTAGATCTAAAGTCACTGTAGGCTCCTGGAAATCGACCTCATTTTGCTGCCATAACTACGATGCATACACAAAGATGTTATCATGTGATGATAAAGTATTAATGTTAATCAAGGTGACATTAGTAAGTTGCAAAGGATTTGGGACTGTAAAGTACAAACCCAAGACTCAACCTCTTCCATGAGAAAGCATGTTCAAAGGTGTCAGGATATATGGTGCCAATGATTAAGAACAAATGCAGCTAGTTTATTTGTACTCTAGTGCAAGTGGGAGATTGATAGAAATATGCCCTAGAGACAAATAGTAATAAGGATTATTATCATCTTTCATAAAGTTTATGATTAAGTTTTATATCATGCTATAACTGTATTGAAAAGAAATGTCAATACATGTGTGATATATAAACAACTAGGAGTTCCCGGTGAAGCTCTAGTCACTAGTTCATTGGTCAACAGATGATCAAGGTTTCCGTATCATGTGGCATTTATGCCAGTTGAAAATGGAGTCACCTCATTATGAGAATGAGATGATGAACTATACCGAACCTAAGCATCATGACCCGATCATGTCACGAAGTTCAAGTTACTATGATTAGAATAGACCTAATGTACTATTTCTTAGACCGTGGGGCCATATCAATCACTGTCACCCGAGGGTATTTTGATAGCATCAAACATCACTCGGTGAAATGGTGATCATAAAGGTGTGTTCGGGTATTTAGAGGAACAATTGAGGCAATATGCGTCAAGAGCAGGATTTGTCCATCCGCATGACGGAAAGATACTCGATGGCCCACTTAGAGAAATTATATCCAATAGCTGCGCAACGTGTGATTTGATCACGGGGATATCACTTGTCAGAACGAGTCAAGTAGATTTTTTAGGTAACCATATTGGACACGGCATGGTCATGTCATTGATCATATCTCAGACAATGCAAGTATCGATAAACAAAAGGAATAAGACACGACATTCATGGTTCAAACAATGAAAGATTTCATGGAATGCATAGAGGTCACATGGACATCCAAGTCCCTCTGTTGATCATTGGTGCGGGAGGGTCCCGACCATGTCTGGAGTGTTCTCGAACCGTGGGGTATCATGCTTAAGGGCTTGATGATGCTCAGAGGGTGTTTTTAGGATCGGTAGAATCACCGAAGAAAAGATAAGAGAGAAAACCGGAAGGGTTTCAGGAAGTCCAAAGGATGTCCGGAATGAGAGGGAATGAGTTCCGCATCAATGGGGATTGAATAATATGTAAGTGAATGTTGAATATTAATTTAATCATTCAATTGCATTTATTCAATAAAAGAAAAAATAATTAAAAGGGTCAAATACATAATTGGGCCAAATCCGGGGGGAAAAGGGCCCATGAGGGAAAGACCGAAAGGAGGAAGGAGGAGGGTATGGCTGGCTGGGCTGAGGCACCCCACGTGGGGCCCACTTGGGCCCAGGCCGGCGATGGCTATGCCCCCTCTCCCCTCTACCTTGTTTAGTCCCACATGGCTGAGCTAGTTGGCTATGGGTTTTCCCCTATATAAAGAGAGGTTTTTGGCAAATTAAATACAACAATAATTAATAAAAGGTTCCCTCTATTTTGGGGAGACCTCCAATTGATTCTCTCTCTCTCTCCCGTGACTGTGGTCCGAAGTACGGATCGCGCGAATAGGAGACTTCTTCAACCTGGAGCGCCGTCACACTACGGGATTCGGATCCAGGTGCTCTACTTCCGCAACTGCTACTGGATCGGGGAGTGGGAGCCATCGCCAGACACAGGATGTGTGTAACTCTCTGCGAGGTGCAACACTTGGGGCACTAGGAGTCATTGGAGCCGCAGGAGCTGCCGGGACTTCAACACGACCTTGAGGTCGGTTTCGGTTCATCTACATCAACCACGCTCTCCCGAGCGTTGACAACGCTTTTTGATATTCAAGGATAAGTTCGCGAAAAGCCCCTCCCGTTACGACATTACTAATAGATAGGTCTTGGCAACTAGGGTTCTGGGCATAGGGTAAAATTTATTGTTTTCATACCCGAACCCCTACAGCTCGGTTAAGTCCATCGTGAGGTGTATGTAATCTACCACATTGTTCTTAGTAAGGATATCATTCAAATGCACAAGCCACTCAAGGAAGTTGGATCCATCAAGTCTAAGCTTTTAAGTAACTACCCACTCAGCAACATCAAAGTAAGCTTCAGAGCGAGCCATTTCTATATTTACAATTGCAAAAGGAATTTAGACTAAGTTTATAATTATGTGAGTTAAAACAAGAAATCCACCAAAAACTCCTATCCCAAAAGGGTTTTAGTGATTACACAATCCCCATTCACAACACCGCCCCCGATCATCACAGTCGGCGATATAGTTGCAAAGGTGGATGCTGAAACATCAATCACATCATTCATGCAACTCGTGCTCGATCTTTCGACCATCCATGTTCCGGCATGCCTCATAACGGAGAACTTTATTGGTGGTTCACACTAAGGGAGAATACTTTCATTGGTATTTTTTTAGGGATCATCTTATTAGGCTACCACTGAGTATCTTAATACTAGAACACAATAAAATGCACAAACAAAAAACATTGAATGTAAATGCGATGCAATATGGTCCTTCACCCTGTGATCTCCATCCAGCGTCTCTAGATCCGGTGCTAGGTTTCCGGTGCCATGGGCACCAGAGTACCGGCGCCCCGGTGTTGTAGTCCATCATTACCATAACCGTTACTACTACTTAGCAACAGAAAATAAACTACTTTACCTTGACTACTACTATATCACATCACAACGCCCTTGCAAAACAAAGTTAGATGCCTCTACTTTATCTTTGCATGTTTTACATGGCTGTTTAGGGATTTCGCACAAGAACCATTTCTTACTTACAAACTTCAGCCACAATGTGGATAAAATAGTTTTCTATACTACACCCCTTTCGGGGCCCTCCTTTGCAAATGGCATACCAACTAATGCGTGAGAGACAGACACCCCCAAAGCCACTTTATACGATACAAGCCGTATGTCAAGTGTGGACCAGTCTCACGGATGAACGCGTAAATTCGGTTGGGGCCGCTTCATCAAGCATTATTGCAGTATACACAACTACACGTGGGAGGGTAACAACTAAAGATCAACGCCCACATGCTACAACTCATGTGTTCTACCTATACTCGCAATACTACGCATAGATCTAGCCCTGATACCACTATAGGGGGTCGCACATGAAAACAACAAAAATTCGTACACCAAGAACCCTAATGCTAGGACCTATCTATTAGTAATGAAGTAATGGGAGGATCTTTTCACGAACTCACCCTTGAAGACCGAAAAGCATTGTCAATGCTCGGGAGAGCATGGTTGATGTAGTTGCTCCGACGCTGACCTCGAGGTCGTGTTGAAGTCCTGTGGCTCCGACGACTCCTAGTGCCCCAAGTGTTGCATCTCCGAGGGAGTTACACACGTTCGGTGCCTGACGATGACTCCCGCTCCTCTGATCCAGCAGCAGTTGCGGAAGTAGACCTTCTAGATCCGAATCCCGCAGCGCGACGATTTTCTGTGGTGAAGAAGTCTCATGCTTACATGATCCAAACTTGGGACCACGATCATGGGAGAGATAGATAATATCAATTAGAGGTCTCCCCAAAAGAGAGGGAACCTTTATTGATTATTAGTGTATTTATTTTGTCAAAATACCTCACAGTATATAGAGGAAAACCCCCACATAAGTAATTAGCTTAGCCATGTGGGACTAAACAAAGGAGAGGGCAGGAGGGGGGCTAGACGCCGCTAGCCAGGGCCCAAGTGGGCCCCACGTGGGGTCCCTTGGCCCAGCCGGCCACCCCTCTCTCTCTTTCCCTTTGGTCTTTCCCTCATGGGCCTTTTCCCTATGGAATTTGGCCAAATTAGGTATTTGACCTTTTAATTCATTTTTATTTTATTAAATAATTAAAATTATTAAATCAATATTTAACATTTACTTACAAATTATTCAATCCCTATGGCTATGGAACCCCTTCCACCCCACTCCGGACATCCTCCGGACTTACCAAAACTATTCCGTTCTTCGGTGATTCTGTCAATACCAAAATGATCTCCGAGCATCATCAATCCCTTAAGCGTGATACCCCACAGTTCCGGAATACTCCAGACATGGTCTAGACCCCTCTCGTACCAATGATCATCAGTGGGACCTGGATGCCCATGATGACCCCTGTGCATTCCACAAATCTTTTGTCGCTGAACCATGAACGTCGTGTTGTATTCCTTTTGTGTCTTCGATACTTGCATTGTCAAAGATTTATTCAATGACATCACCATGTAGTGTCCAATATCGTTACCAACAAATGCTACTTAAATCATTGTGACAAGAGATATCCCCGTGACCTAGTCACATGCTGCATAGCTATTTGGATATAACTTCTCCAAGTGGGCCTTTGAGTATCTTTCTGTCACGCGGATGGACAAATCCCCTCTTAGCACATAATGCCTCTACATGCCCCTCTGAATACCTGAACACACCTATCATGATCACCGCTCATGCAAGTGACGTTTGATGCTATCTAAGTATTCTCGGGTGAGAGTGATTGATATGGTCCCACGGTCCAAGAAATAGGACACTAGGTCTTTTCTAATCATCGCAACTTGAACTTCGTGACATGATCGGGTCACGATGATTAGATTGGGTATAGCTCAGCATATCATTCTCGTAATGAGGTGACTCTATTATCAACTAGTATAAATGTCATATGATCAGGAAACCTTGACCATTTGTTGACCATGAACCAGTGACTAGAGTTTCACTGGGAACTACTGGTTGTTTGTATATCACACGTGTATTGGTGTTTCCTGTCAATACAGTTACAACATGATATAAAACTTAATCATAAACTTTATGAAATATGATAATAATCCATATTATTATTTGTCTCCAGAGCATATTTCCAACACATCCATGAGTATAACAAGACTCTTACCCATTATAGAATTGCTGCTACGAATGTTTAATCAACTCATCACTGACATCCTAGAGTTTCCTCTATACGGATCGTTCGTATGCCAACGGAATTGACAGCATAGCATGGAGTACGAGAGTGTTGAAGAAATGCATAAAGCTATATCATACTTTAATAAACCAGTCAATTTTTGTCATGCATCTCGATTAGTTGTAAACATTCATTCCTTCAAACAAAATATTTTTAAAAGTGTCATCTAGTCCATCATTATATCTATGGGATTGAGTATCTTGAAGGCTAAACTCTTAAGACAATTAAACATCACCCAAGTCATTCTTTAGAGATTTTCTCTTGCTCTATTTATTTGGAAAAATTATTTTCAAGGCAAGATTCGATTAACTATAAGAACTGGAGTAGAATCTTACTTATCCAACTATTCATGCAAATAAAAGATTTACTCTAACTATCAACACTTAGTCTCACTAGCATAACATCTCAACAATACTACTAACTAGCAAAGGCATTTCAAACTTCAAAAGTGGGAGTTATAAGACATACCTCTCATTCGTGACTTCACATTTCTCTTCCATATGATGCGTTCCTTCAAAACTCGAAGCAAAACACTCTCTTGCAAATATTAAAGCAATGGAGGAAAATAGATCCACTTTCAAGAGTAAAGATAAAAGAAAAATAGTTTTGTGTTTTTGAGAACTAGGATACAGAGAATAAAAATTAGCGACAAAGCTCGGCTTCAAACTAAAAGCAAACGACAAACGAAAAGAAAAAAAGCAAAGTGTTGGAACAAGTTCAACACGAGTGTTTGAAAACTCACATGGAGCTATAGTAAAAAACTCATTATTACATAAATAAATGCCATTTGCAAATCTTAGGGAGACTTCTCAAGCTTAGGCTTTTGCAAGCCCTCTTGTGGTTCATTGTGGCGGTGGATTGTAGGTCCCAAAGTTCCATTGGCTGCTCCAATGAATGAAATGGAATGACAAGTTTTGAGTAGTGTTGTGGAGGTTGATGGCGAGGGTGTTCATGTTGTCGATGGTGCCTCCGAGCGTGTTCATGTCGCCATACATGGTGTAGATGTTGTGTTACTTCTATACTTGTTCGGGTCTTTCTTCTTCTTGTTCTCTTCATCATCTTATGTCACCTCCGCTTGGAGTTTGGTTTTGTTCAACATGCACATTATAATATGGATGTCCATCCTTGATAGAGAATAATAGTGAGGTACGGGAGTGGGATATAGGCGCCTAGCTCCAGGTATGTGAACAAAATAATAGTTACATGTTCTCTTAACCATACCACAAGCATTAAGAGTATGAAAACCAAGACATCACTCACCTACCAACAATTGTAGATTACCTAAGTCGATTTGAGTGGCATTAGCGAGAACGGTTATGACTCCTCCCTAGATAATTGATCCACGACATTTAAAGCTTGATGACTCAAGTAGAAAAACAAGATGGTGTCCAAGTTTGGCGTCAAGTTAAAATTGGGAATAACATCTTTGGCGATTACAATCATGTCCTTCTCATTGACTCTAGTAAACTCACCACATGACCGCAGGGTGTTACCAATAACATAATACAAATATCAAACTGTGGGACAGTCAATGTGACCCCCTTTCTTAATAGGTCGACAAGTACTCATCATATAAAAATATTGAGTGTAAGTGGAGTTTAATAAAAAGGTTGCACACAAGTGTTGTTGTTGATGAACCCGAAACAGGTGCACCACTAGGTGACGGTCAAGTTGTAGTTGCAGTTCATGAGGCGGAAGTTGGTCACATTAGTTCCTTCACAATGCTTGTATGAGTGGTAGTTTACCCCCACAGTGTGCTCCAGTGTGCTCAAGAACTCAAGAGTCAACCGACGGTAGGAACGTCCTAAAAGAAAATGGAAGCAGTCCAACTCTATTACATAATAAATTGAAATTATTAGTCAAATCTAGTTGATTAAGCATCGTAAGGCATGCCCACTTGGTGGACTTGACTTCACAGTCCTCAAGCCTCCTAAACCTTTCCCTTTGGGACTCCTCGGTGAACCAGATGCCCATGGATACATCAATATGAGGGTAAGCAGTGCGGGAGGTGCCCGTGGTGGCTTGCACACGTGTTCGGCTACTCGTGTTCATCATCTAAAAATAAAAACAATACAAATTAAAAAATTATCCACTAAGAATAGTCAATTAATGTTCCTCTATACTTTATACAAAAGAATCTCCTCTAAATATCGATACAAAACATACTCATCAACAGAAATGGTTCATAATTGATCCAAGTCTAAGATTGATAATGAAAAAAGATAGAACATGGATTTTCAAAAAGTAAATGGGGGATCCGAGGAGAAACGTACCAAAGATCGTTGGTTTGCGAGAAATCGAATAAAAATAAGGTGAATATCCCTTGAGAGGTTTGAGAGTTTGGAGGAACAAGGCATAGAAAAAAAGAGGGATTTAGATTAGTTACCTTTCCCCCGACGACTGATATCGTCGATTTACAGGTGGTACACGCCACATTCTAGGGTTTTACCATGGCTGTGCTCACGGTACCGAGGCTTCCTTACCATCGGACTCGTTAAACTTGAGCCTTTGATGATTATTTTAACTTCATTGGACCATGTACAAGGTATCGGTGCACCATACGAATGATTCATTTCCATACCAATGCTCGTTAAAGGTACAGTATGTGTCTTAGTGTTCTTTGATTAGGCCCGCAAAGTGGTATGGGCATGTGGTATAGACGGGATGTCCGTACTAGCTCTCGTTAACACTTCAGATTACCTTTTAAAACTTCTTTTTCTTCAAAAAAAATCTCATAACCTGAAATGTTAGTGAGGTTTCCAAAAAACGACTGTAAATATTCAGAAATATATCGGTAATTTAATTATGCATATAATCATGGGTAAATTGGAGCAAGTTTTACCTCTCCTCCTCGGATCTTTGAATACTCTTTATTTACTAGAACAAAAACAAACAAAACAAAGTAAAGTACTTCTAAAATTGATTTCACATGGGTTGTCTCCCATGAAGCGGTTATGGTTTTAGTCATTTAGCTCAACCTCGATGGTGATCACTTGAGCTTTGCAAGTGGAAGTCCTACTCCAAAATATTTGGCATTCAGCGAATTTCTTGGCATTCTTACGAGGGGTGACCTCGGCATTGTCCATAGTCATGGACTTGGCTTTCGGAGAAAAGGAGAGCGCTGGTGATTTTGTCGGGTTATCAAACAAACAAGGAAGGCGGTTTACCTAGGTCCAGGCCCTCATATAGGAAACCCTGCTCCTGATTTCCCGATCTTTATTGATGAGGAGTACAGAATCACCGAGTTACCAAATGCGATCTAGCTTATAACGGATTGCTATGATAGTAAAATGGTACCCTCCCCGTCGGCTACTCCTAGCCCTTATATGAGGAGCTGGGCCTCAGAGTCATCTATGGGTTGGATTACATGTGGCATCCCGCTAATCACTACTTGAAAATCGCGGTGTTTTTGTGCATTGCATCATCATGACCGCATGCTCATGTCATCATGCCACATTGCATTTGAGCATCGTCATAATCATGCATGGCTTTTGTCTAAAACTATTTTCGAAACGCCTAGTTTTGTTTTCTAAATATTCCCTTCTTTATTCAAATTAAAACCCGGGTCTCCGGAATATTTTGGTTTGTCTAAATACGGTTTGCAAAAGGTTTTAATTAAATAAATATTTTCCAATTATTTTTAGGAGGCAGCCGCCAGGCCCGAAAGCTCGGCCGGCCACCTCCAAATAAAATCCTATTTCTACCCAATCCTATCCTACCCATCCTCCCTCCACCTCACCCTGACCAATCCCCTCCCTCCACCTCACACATCCACCTCACCCTGTCCAATTCTAGGCCGCCACCTCATCACCCCACACACACAACACACACACCACACCAGCCACCCAGCCAGCTGGGCCTGCTCCACCCCGCCACCTGCCGGCAAAAACCACCCATCGCCAGCCCACACACGCACACGCACGCTGTCCCGCGCATGTCTCCCTGCCCGCACCCAGTCCCTGCCACACGGGCCCCGCCCCACCTGGGCGCACGTCCCAACGCCCCACCGGCCGCCTCCACCCCGCGCGCCCAACCCCTGCCACCACCCCACCCACCTGGTCGGTCGCCTGCACGTTCCCCCATCCACCACTCGCACGCCACGCGGCCCTACCCACGACCCGCTCTCTGTCTCACCAACCACGCGTCCGCTGCGACTCCCCACCAACCCCTATCGCACCGCGCCTCCTCTCTTGCCGCATGGCGCCGTCGCCTCCCCTTGCTCTGTCGCCACCATCCCCTCCTCGTCGCTGCATCGAGCCCAGGCACCGCTCCCCTGGCCTCGCCCCAGTGGCCGGCGAGCCTCCCTATCAACGCGGTTCTGCCGAGCACTGTCGATCCGCCCGCAGCAAGATCCTCTCCGCCGGCCTACCCCTCTCCGGAGCCTCGCCTCCACCGCGTCGTCCCCGGCCGCCGTCGCTTCCCCTTCGGTAGCGCGCCGCCACCGCCTGCAGGTCCCTCCTGCTCGGCCGCGACCCTGCCTCCCCGAGCTCTCGTGTCGGCGAGCTTCATCCCGTGCCTCCCTGCGAGCCACCGAGCCCGCCGTCGTCGGCTTCCCATCTGTTCCGTGCCTCCCTCCTCCTCCTCTGCATCCCGCGGGCGAGCCTCCGCCGCCGTGCCACCGTCCCCATGGCGCCGGACCCCTCTCCGGCCGCCCTCGCTCGCCCCGCCACTGGAGTTCCACGCCCCGCCTACCGTCGTCGAGTCCTTGCAGTGCGTCCCCTTCGACCTCGTCCGCCGCTCGCCCCAGATGCCGCTCGGGCCTCTTCCTCCGCGTATCGCAGGTCGCCACCGCGGCCCGGTCGACCCCGCCTCCTCCCTCTCCGGCTGTTGTACGTCGTTGTCCTCTGCCCGTCCCGCCTCAGACCTCTGCTCGACCGCGCCCCATCATCGCGTTCTGCCTTCGCCACGTGCTTCATCTGCTGCGGAACCGGCGCGAGAAGACCCGTCCTTGTAGCTCCACATTTTTTTGTTTTGTTTTGTTGTTGTGCTGTTCACCGTGACAAGTTTGTCCGAAGCTGTAGCACCTGAGTGGTTGGCGTCCCACGCTCGAGCCCTGTCATCCGAAACCGATGATCCGAAGACCGATCCCGCCGACACCAAGAGCTGCCACGACCTCCACCGGCAAGTCAAGATCGACCGCCAACAAGACCGACCCCAAACCAAGATCGACCACATGGCGGCACTAGACGAACCCTCGACAAGACCTCCGTTCGGGACTCCAAGTACTCCTTGTGGATCCGAGGACAAACAATCGAAGACCGCGTTGATGTTGGACCAAGATCGCCATTGTCAAGGAAACTGGTACACCAAGACCTTCGTACATGGATGCTCACCGACAAGACCGGCTCAATGCCGATGGGTTCGAGGGATGTACACGGTGCCACTAGAAGACCGCCAAGATCGCCATCGACTAACGACGTCAACCCCGAGGACCGATCCATCGGAACGCCAAGACCTCCTTCTGAATCCGAGTTCTTCGTATCATGCGACAAGATCTACTCCGTTGTCCGAGAACGCTTCCGCCGAGACCGTTCCCTGTCGGACCCTGTCGAACCCCGAACCCCCGGAACCCAAGATCTTCCAAACCCAGATGTGTGACCCCTTTTCCCGAGCCCCTATTTTATAAATGCTATATATAAAACTATTGCATATAAATTGTTCATACATGCATACATGTCTGTGGTTTGGGGCATTATAGTTGATTCACCTAAATTAAATATAGAGTCTATATGCGGGCTATTCTAGTCTTATTCCGGACTCCATTTAAATTGGCGTAGCGAATCGATGCCATGTTTTGCCCTATTAATACTCCATAAATTGGCGTAGAGAACTCGTAGTATCTTTGTTTACTGGACCTTTCACCTTTACTTCTTTGTTTTTATCAATGTATGGAGATAGGACAAGGCTAAGGATTCAGCTACAACTATGCACACATATAGAATAGAGAAAATGATAATGATCTCGTTCATGAGTTATGGTCTACATTAGATAAAATTTATGGGTGGTACATCCGTAACTACTATAATATTTAATATTTGCCAGCCACATCTACTATAGACTTTTTTCCAACCACTAAACCATCGTTGCACGGGGTTACACGGTTAGTAAGTAAAACATACCAAAGCCTTATTGAAAGGGAAATGGACGTCGCCTAGAGGGGGGGTGAATAGGCGTTTTAAAATAATTACGATTTAGGCTCTAATAAATGCGGAATAAAACTTAACGTTTAATTTATCAAGCCAAAACCTATATCCACTAGTTTCACTAAGTGCACAAACAACCTATGCTAAGCAAGATAAACAACAAGGTGATAGCAAGATATAGTACTTCAAGCATGAAGGCTATCACAATGTAAATTGCATAGGTAAAGGGGTTCGGTTGAGAGATAACCGATGGACGCGGAGACGATGATTTGTTTCCCGAAGTTCACTTCCAAAGAAGCTACGTCTCTGTTGGAGAGGTGCGGGGGCGCAATGAACTTCGAATGCCACAAATGGCTCACCTCGAGGTGTGGTGGCTCGATGCTCACCCAACGCCACACAAGGCCTCACCAAGGATGCGAAGTCACGCAACTCACCGACGCCACAAAAGGCTCACCCTATTCTCCCGTGAGCTCGCCACAAAGGTCTACTCACGTTCCACTATGGGACACTTGAGGGTGGTCACCGAACCCTTACAAGGCTTGGGGCAATCTCCACAACTCAATTGGAGGGCTCCCAAGAAACGCCACAAAGGCTCCACAATGCCACAAAAGTCCTACAATATTAGGGAACCTCCACAACTCAATTGGAGCCCCAAGAACAATGCCACAAAGGCTACAAAGCCACAAAAGGCAACAAGACCACAAAAGGTCAACAATCCAACCACACAACCGTCTAGGGTTCCAAGAACCCAAGAGAAACAAGCCCAAGGGCTTGAACTCGCCGAATCTCCGAGGAGAACTCAAACCTATGCACCAAATGCAAAAGGCAAGTCCTTCTCTCTCAAATTCCACCAAAGCTACAAAAGCTATTGGGGGAATAAGGGAGGAAGAACACAAGAGGAGAACACAAAACTCTCCAAGATCTAGATCCCAAGGATTCCTTCACAAAGAATGGATTTTGCTTGGTGGGGCTTGTAGATCTAGATCTCCTCTCTCAAATCCCTCAAAAAGATGCAAGAATCATAGGAGGGGAAAGGGGAGAGGGCAAGCTCTTCAAAGATCAACAATGGAGGAGAGAGAGAGAGCAAGAACCAAGAAAGATCTAGTATAGGCCGAAGGGGAAAGGGGAGATCCTTTTAAAGGGCTCCCCGATCTGCCCGTTACACACAGTTTCGCGCACGGCCGGTAGTACCGGTGGGTGGCCGGTACTACCGGTGGCACTCAGCCAACGGTCCAAAAACAAGGTTCAACCGAACACAAAAATGAGGCCGGCCGGTACTACCGGTGGGTCACCGGGACTACCGCCTGGGTCGGTACAACCGCCCAAGATTCCGACTGAAGTTCCGTCAAATAGCGCAGACCAGGCAGAGAGCATACTGAACCAAAAATGGGTTCACCGGAAGTTGGGTCGGTATTAACACCGTTACTACCGGCGGCATATCTGTCCGAGCGGTACTTCCGGCGTCTGGCCGGTACTTCCGGTCAGAGAAACTTCAGAACCAGAAATGCCACAACTTTTGCATCCGAACTCCAAACGAGATGAATCCAATTTTGTTGGAAATATTGGATATCACCAAGGGAGAAAATACCATGAATATATATGTGAGATACCTCCCAAGGTGTGGAGCCGGAAAACCCGCAAGATCAAAAACGCAATGAGATATGCATGGGAAATCCGTTTTTCATGAACTAGAGCATGCAATGAAGATAACCACAAGCTCTATATCCTCACATGGACAAGAACCAAACAACAATCAAGAAAGATGATGCTATGTATGCAAAGGTTTGAGCTCTCTCCGAAAGATACGAACGAGTCACCCACTCGAGAGCCCCTCTTGATAGTACGGCTATCTATCCTAAACCCGGTCTCCCAACACTACACGAGACCGGTAAAATAGAAACCCTATCAAGATCATACCTTTGCCTTGAGCATCCCACTTGAGCTTGATGTAGACGATCTTGTCACCTTCAAGATGGAACACCTTTCTTGATTGCACTTGCTTGATGAAGTCTTGAGAAATGCTCCCCCACATTCCATGGGGAAGCAACTTCTTCGAACTTGTCTTCATCATTCCATGAATGCCGAGGATGGCAAGCTTCAAGCATGAGATCTTCTAGAGATGACGCATCTTGATCTTGCACTTCAATTCTTGATGATGTCTTGAAGATATCCATGAGGAACTCCTTCTTCTTCTTCTTCTTCTAGACATACTTGGTCTTCTTCTTCTACTACTACTTGATTCCAATAGGCACAAAGCCCTTGGACAATGCTTCTTCTTCTTCATCCTTGAAACCAACACATGGTCCAATCGATGCAAATGGACAAACCTACAAGTGAAACTCAATTTGCACATTAGTCCACAGGGATTGTCATTAATTACCAAAACAACACATGGGGGCATACATGCCCTTTCACTTATGATCTATGATGTTTAGTTACTCCTAAATGGATTTCTAAACAACTAATGTGCTTCCCTTATTGTCACTGGGTTTCATGAGTAGAAGGCGATTACCATTCATCTCACCTCAATACATGGATCAATCCTCGTGGTCTTGGGTACCTGACAAGTTCTTGGATTGAGGTAAGAGAAAAGAATACAAATGATAAATCCAATAGCAAAATCATAACACAACACTCCATGTTAGAGGATGCACATACCACGACTAGGCTACGCCTTAGCGAGCATCCCCCAAGAACTACTCACTCATGATTAGATCAACAAGCATAAACATCGTAAAGAAATTCTTAAGACAAATAACAAATAGTCTTACAATGTCGCCAATCATGATTAGAACAAGGTTACAAGTAGATGACTATGGCTATGATGGGGAAATGGTGATGGAGAGGAGGGATGACTATGGTGGTAACTCTATGGTGGATCTCATCTCCTCGGATGCGAATGTCTTTAGATGTGTTCTTCTGCAGCGATGTGTTAGGGTTTCTGGTGGCTATGATCTGAATCAGATATAGGTGTCTTCATGAAAGTTGCTCGGTTTGACTATGATGAGGACATCCCTACTGATTCGCTATCTCCAACTCCTAATGAAGTTGTCGATGTTGCTGCCAAGACCAAGTCCAATGAGATCAGGATTGGACCCATTACTAGAGTTCGTTCCAAGCTACTTGAACATCAGGTGAATTCACTCCTAAATGAATTTGATGTTTTTATTGATGAGAATTTTATACTGTCTAAGTCTTTGCACTTGTGTATGATTAGGTTCTTTGAGGAAGTAATCATGGTGCAAGGAGGAGAAGGGCTGATGCAAGAGAAGCCCAACGTGATGATCATCCAAGGATGCGCAAGGGAGGAGCGGGAGGCAGGTGCACGGAGCAAGGAGAAGATCACCAAGAAGAAGGACGCAAAGTTTTCTGAATAAATCGAAATGTCCAACGTAAACCACCTGGACAGTCCGGCCTACCCGAGAAGCACGAGGTGGCAGCCATTCTGAAGGCTAAATCGGAAGCCACCCGGATCTTGGCCGGAAACTCTGGAGTTTCTGCGAGGACAGGAATGTCTGACCACCGACCAAATGGTATGAGTCGGCCTGTATCAGTTTGAGTCGAACACGTCCCTGGTTTGGTTTTTGTATGTCCCAGCTGCCCTTATAAGCCCTGGGATGCCCCCATAGCTAGGTTTAGACCATGTTTAAAGTAAAACCTAGATTCATTGAGTTGTTACTTGCATCCAGTTGAACCCTTACACCAATTCGTATTGATCTGGTGTATTTGCTACTATGAATCAAGTGTGATTAGTTGATCTATTGGGATTTAGCCAATTGCAAGTTTCGTGTAATCTGCTATTCCATTGGGAATTAGAAGATTGCAAACTGCTTCATGGTCGACGGCTATGTGTGCAAGTGTGTGAAGTTGCGAATATCTACAAGGGTTCAAAGCTGTTGCATTGGCATCCGGGATCGGTCGAGAGGTTCGTGAGCGGCATACAAGTTATCTCCACCCACTATCATCATACAACCACATCGTTTACTGAGAAGATCGGACCACGCCATATCAGACTAGGCGAAGACGGTGGTAACATGGTATGGACGCACCGTACAGATGGGCTCCATCCTTACCGTGGTCGTCAAAGCTTCTAGATGCCTCCTTCGTGGCCTCTTTGACTTGGGGGAAATTAGCGACTCATGATTTCTCATTAATTAGCCCATATTTCACCATAAAATGTCTATTCAATAAAGAGAAAAATTAAAGAAAAGATTTACACATCTATGCAATAATTAGTAATTAGCGACAAAGATAGAGAGATATTTGATCAATTACTTGACTAATCTTAGGTTTAAACACATATAAAAATGGTTATATTTCACAGCCATCGACCTCCCGACTCAATGTGGGCTCGTTATGAAGGGCGACCTCATCGGCGCCGGCCGCTTGGAGGACAGGGGCTCCGTGCCGCGCTAGGATTCCCATCACCGCCCGTATCATATAGGAGATCTCTCCATTATCGCAGAACCCTAGCTGCTCCATTCCTCCTCTCCCTCGCTCTTTTGTCGATGCTCGACACCCTAGCTACGGCCGCGGCTTCACCCCACTCCAGACCACCCTATGTAATAGAAGCCATGAAGGTCTGCCTCCTCACCCTCTACATCTCTATCGATGCATGATTACGGGGAAGCCTCAAGTCGTCGGAATCACATTGTCTTCCCCATGGCTGACCATAGCTCACCATCATCGATTCTCTGCTGACCGACCTCCTCCGGCTACCCCGACACCTCCTCCAAGATCACTGTGATCTCCTGGTTCCTCCCGTGCTCTTGCCTTTCTCCCTCGCTTCCTCTAGCTCGTTGTTGTTGTGCACCACCAACCCCACCATTGACATGGTCGCCAACATCCCACCAGTGACTTTAACTAGCAGTGTTGCCTAAAAATGGTTCCCCATGAACCACTACGTCGAACACACCCCTCCTCGCATCCCCGCATGCCCTCCTCCGTCGTATTCTTGCTCGATCAGAGATCAGTCAATCATGCTGACGTCATGACCACATCATAATTCATTTTATTAATTCTGACAAATATTTTTTGAAATTAATAAGACTGTGGGCCCCACAACTGACGCTAACGGTGCCAAACGGTTATTTCCTCCATCCATCTACCCGTGCCACAGTCAGCCTCCTGGGTGGGCACCACTGTCAGAAATGGTGTGAGTTTCAGTTAAATTCGAGTTAGTGCGTATTCCAAAAAACTTGCACCGGAGTGGTCACATTTTATCGCGCTGTTGTAAAGTGGTGTTTTTTTTTGGAATTTATGTGGCAAACTGGTAGTTTTATGCTAAGAACTCCTTGTTACCACCCTGACAGATGACAAAGGCTTTGCACCGTGTGTAGCAAGACTGTCCGCTACATTATTACTTGCCCTTCTATAGAAACTTTGAAACACAAAAATACAGAGACACAGGCACCTAGGAGCCAAATCGAATTTCTGCACAGAGAGATTCTAAGAGCATCTCCACTTGGGGGCCCTAAAGCCCCCCTAAAGGGCTATAGGGGTGCCAACGCTCAAATCGCGTCCAGCCCTGCCTCCCAAACTTATTTTCGTGTCGTCGTGGCTCGTTTAGTTATTCGGCACCCCAAGCCGAACCCAATCTAAGGGGGGAAGGGGCAAGTGGGGGCGTCGGATGGAGCTGAAAACAACGTGGGCCAGCCCTGGCAGTGAGGTAGGCACATCCTTCCTTCCCTTTCCAACCCTTCTCACCCAGGTTTTCCGCTCTTTCCCGCTATAAACCAGGGTGGATGCCATTGCAATCCACAGATCCACACCTCTTTTTCTCACCATGGACAACCCACACTGGGCCTTTCTCACCCTCGAGGAGACAAAGGCACTGGGCGCCTCTAGCTACCCATGTCCACCGGGCTACCGGTTGCCCCCCGACTGGGCGCTGAGCGCCGGAGGGGTGCCCGTCCCTCCTGTGCCTCACGGTTCTGCCAGCCGGGCGGCCATCACGAGCCACTACTACCACAAGCTTACACCGGAGCAGTGTATGGATCCCAATTGGTGCACCGACAACACCGCGACCTGGACCACCTTCTTCACCAATCGGCGGGAAAGAGAGCTCGCCAGGTACAAGGGTGACAACCCTCCTCCGATCAACCACAACGAAGTCGGCTGACGACTGTGGTGGTCGAACCGGACACTCGCCAGCGTGATGCGCCACATCGCTGAAGGAGATCACCCTCGCCTGTCCGCATTTTTCAGCCTCCGTGGAGCCCCAACAGAGGCGCAGCAGCGCCCGTGTCGCCAGTCGGGGCACCCCACCTCTAGGTGGCCAGCCTCCAAGGTCGGAGTGGTAGGTGCCACCGGAGTACGCTATGGCGGCCCGCCAGCTTGGGCGCACTTGCGACCCGGAGGAGTTCCCAGCCAGCGCGCGGCCATGCACGCCTCTTTGGCACGTCAGGCTGTTGCATCAACTGCGGCCACCGGTCTATGCTGATTGATGGCCTACACTACCTGCAGAAGGACTCAGGTTCTAGCCGTCTGCGCCAAGCGATAACGACGACGATGACACCGAGAACCCTGAAGCCGTGTACTACATGCCTAGGCAGGATTATGACTAATTTAGTTTTTCATGTAATTAATAAATCGTTGAATAAAAAATTTCATACTGTTTTACGGGAGTATGACTGGGAGTCGCTCGTAAACCAATCTGGCGCCCCATACAGGCCAAAATCAGGCCACGCTGGATGCCGTATCCGTATCGGAGGACGAGTGGGGACGAGTGGAGATGTTGTAATCCTTAAAGAGCTCTAAGCTCTCTTGTTTTGCAGCTCTGTCCTTGACCGTTTTGCGTGGGTCAGAGGCGGTTTGTTGAACCGTTTTGTGTTTGCTGGGCTTTGTCGGTTTTCTGCTTATGTGTATGCGAACCGCGTGTCGCTGAGGTGAGGCATTGGGGGTGGGGTATGTGCACTACGTGGAGCGGTTCTGTGGGCGGCGGGACCTCACCGCCAGATCCCCCTCCCGGCGCCATCCTCTAGCTCACCGTCGGATTCCCTGTCGCCGGCGCCACAGAGGACGACCAGCGAATCACCGGAGCTCAAGAGTTTTTCTGATCCTTTATCCCTTCCACTCCCCATCTCCCTTCTCCACCGTGAGCTGGTGCACGACGACCCATCGCCGGCCGTGCCACCGGAGACGATGAGGTTCTCAACATTGGGATCTCGTCGATGATGCGCCGTTCTGGACGGGCCTCCTCAGTCCTCAATGACCTGGCAGAGTTCGTGTGTAGTGGCTTTGCTGGGCAGCGGCCAGCGCTCAGCGGCGCTCGCGGAGGCGCATGTGGATTTGGTCGCGCTGACCGACCTCAGGGAGGAGTTGCTACCGACGACGTGGTGGGCGTGGAGGCTGGAAGGTGAGCAGGGAGAGGAAAGGACAGGACGCCCGTGTCGCCCACGGGTCCAGCGGTGACCACCGTCTACGTGCGTCGGTCAGGATGTACATCGCATGTCCGCTTCTCTCCTCTACCTCTCATGCCCCTCTCCCGCCTCATCTCCTCCCTCTCTGTATCAATGAGCGCAGCGATGGACACATGGAAGGATCTCGACCTTCGTTGCACGTCCTCGACTCCATGGCTACCTCTGGCCTGCGGCGATCACTGGCTACACTACCATTTTTGGGTGGTACAAGGAGCGACGGGGATCCATGGTGAGCACCACGGTAGCGTGCCGTTCCGTGCTAGTAGACAGAGCAGCAGTAGCATGGCCTAGAGAGGACCAATTGCAAGTCGATACCCACACTCAAGCCTTTTTCTCCTTTTCTGATTCCTTTCTATGTTAATTTCTTGTGATGTGTTAGTGTTCATGTACAAATATCCCTGCAGCAAATATGGAGGTCCTTTTGTTTAGAGATGAGATAACCAAAATTCATAGCAAAACATACCCCTGCAATAACTGCCATTAGTCATCTCTATGAAGGACTTTTTGCTTGCGAGATGAGATTACCAAAGATACTATGCCTTTTCTTTTTTTACACACGAATTCTGAATCTGACGCAAGTATTGATAGTTATGTATATAAGTACACTAATTTTTGGTATTTGCGAAGTTGGAACATCCGTTGGAAAGATTAATTCAAGAGGACAATATCTCATTGTTTTTCAGTTAATTTCCTTCTCAAAGAACTGCGTATATGCAAGTTCATTATTGCAAATGAAGATCAGAGGGATCATTTGAGTCAACACACCTGGCTTTGAGGACCTCAAATGGTTCTGGGTATATATGGCTTAATTAGTTCCATGCAAATATTAACCTTAAATGTTTTACGGTGCAGAAATTTCTCGCAGATATTTATCATACAGATACATGTGCATCGACAATCTTGAGACCAATAGAGGATTGCCAATATGAACCACCAGACTGATCTACATGTTATGACATCCATTTCGTTGGAGAATTTTACTGCCAAACAGTATGTGACATGTAAGTAGTTCTTAGTAGGCAGGCTTTCAACACCTGTGATAGCATACCCTTCTTATATATCTTTTCGTAATAGTGGAATTCTAGAGAGACTTTTGCATAAAGATCAAACTTAAATTTGAGAAAATAATATATGTTCAGAGGTCACTAAATATGCTCTTTACTGTCATTTTCAGTTATTTTAAATTTTTATTTCTCTCTGACATTACAAGCTCTATTCAGAAATTATCTGATGTTCTTAGTCAGTAGTATTTACATTTGAATGCAAGAAGGATACCTCACCGACGTCTATGGCAATGGTTGACAGGTGGTTCCATTTCTGGTGGGTTGCTATGCCCAAGGCGTGGAGACACTGAATAGGTGGTCGTCGAGTCACGGCGACCGTGACATGGGGCTACAGGACGCGGTGGTGCAGCTGCTGCTGCCATGCAAATATTGTGCATGAAGGTTAGCAGAACATTCTTCTAATTTGCCTCCTTTCTATGAATTGGTTGATGTTTGTAGGGTTCAGATAACAGTTCTACAACATTGCAAATTATTCGGTCAGAAGCAGGACATTTGAAGAACTTGCATAAATTGTTTTCATCATCATGTCTTACCTTGAGTGTATCTAATTTGGAGGTTCAGATAGTGAGTACTTGGCACTACAGATTGCACTTTCTGATGGTTGGACTAGATTAAGTATCTTGGAATATCTGCCTGCACTATAGGAATGGAATATACTTTTATGTCTCGGTATTTGAGATTCTAACACAAGCAACAATGAACTCATGTCCTTTCGTTTTTTCAAGATTGATGTTTTCCTATCTTACAAGTCTTCATTTGTGATAAACCATGTAATATTTTTCATCTTCCAGATTCACAGGAGACCTACAATATTTTCACTAATGAGAATGACTGTTGGGGATATGCTATATGGGTATCCTCATAGCATGTCACCAATCTGCCTAACCCGGGTGGACAATAGTTGGTAGCGAGGCCTATGGCCTGCTGGGCGGCCCAGTTAGACAGATCCAGAAGGGAGGCCCATGCCTGATAAAGGAAGGCTACGCAGGAGTCACCAACATACTTGGAGCCTTGAAGTACAAGACACGGAAGACTAGTTCGTATTAGTGTAGGACTCTTTACCTTGTCCGACAAAGACCTTTCCCTGTAAACTCTAGGTCTTGGCGCCTTTATGAGCCAGCCTGCGGGAGCCTTTAGGGTAGAAGACAACCTAGATTGCTACGTATAACGTGCACCACCTCGCACAACAAACCTATCTCTGTAACTCAGCGTATTGCCATTATAGTGATTTATAGCAGGAGTAGAGTTCTGCCACCGTTGTGGGACTTAAACCTAGGTAAGTTGTGTTACCTCGTACCCGCCAACTCCCCGCCTTCTAAACACGCACTGTGAGGAACCCTCCATGGCGTACTCATCGGCAATACCATGACAGTTGGCGCCCACCGTGGGGCAAGAGGCGCTTCGAGCTCTACACCGGGCGAGGTCCAATCTCTTCACAGGAATCGGCGAAACCGTAGCCATCAGACGCGTTCTCTTCTCCGGCAACGTCCCGATCATCCCTCCAGATGAGTTCTGGGTGCCAGCGAAGACGAACCCTACACTTTGTTCCGTCATCCCCTTCGGAGATATCCACATCTTCATCGGCGAAACTGACTCGGGTCCTAGCTCCTAGGAAGTCGGAAACTCATCAAGCCCCGCACGGACCGCCTATGAGCAGGACACGTTCACGGAAGGATCTGGGCCATACCTCTCCTTGGAGTATGGTGGCTCAGACCAGGAAATTTCAAGGCCCACCCAAACCACCCATGTGTAGGATATAAAGGTGGAAGGACCCCACATATCCGCTTGGCTTCCCCGAGCGTTAGAGATGCGCATGGCACACTTTGTCGGCGTCGTCACCATCTTCGATCTGGCCAGATGCGTTCAAAGGGATGGAAAACCTCCCCGTGAATACCTCGCCAGATGGATGAGGGTGAGGGAAACCCTAGAGGGCGACCTCGCCAATGAGCTCGTATACCACTTCGTGGAAGGGCTCACACTCGGAACACTCCTCCAGCATACCCTCCGAACGCAGCAAGCCGCAGGTCCTCTCACCCTTGGTGAGATGGTCGCCATCGTCAATGAATACGTGGACGCCAATGAAGAAGCCATGATGGTGATCGCTGCTTGTTGGCTCAAAATGTATCGAGCTCGTTGGGGAACCCCAAGAGGAAGGTATGATGAGCACAGCAGCAAGTTTTCCCTCAGTTATGAAACCAAGGTTATCGAACCAGTAGGAGCAAGGAAACACCTCCAAGGTGTTGTTTCCAACTTAGAATCCTGCACAACACAACCACAGAACTTTGCCCCCAACTTATAGTGAGGTTGTCAATCTCACCGATTTTGCTGAAAACAAAGGATTAAACGTATTGTGTGGAAGATAGTAATTGCTTGCAGAAAGTAAACATAAAACAGTAAATAGATTGTAGATTGATGGTAAAAGAATGGACCGGGGTCCATAGTTCACTAGAGGTGATTCTCCTTAAGATAGATGACATGTTGGGTGAAGAAATTACAGCGGGGCAATTGACAGACACCGAGAAAGAATACATGCATATACTAATCATCTTGACTCCTACGAGATTTGATTGGGCATTACAACATTATACATAGACCGTAATCCAACTGCATCTATGACTAATAATCCACCTTCAGGTTATCATCCGAACCCCCTCCAGTATTAAGTTGCAAGCAACAGATAATTGCATTAAGCAAAGTGTGTAAAGTAAACAATACGACTGTTCTATGAAAAAAGGATTGTTGTTTTCTCCCTAGTAGCAACAACACATCTAGTACCTTAGAGATTTCTGTCACTTCCCCAGATTCCTAGAGGCATGAACCCACTATCGAGCATAAATACTCCCTCTTGGAGTTGCTAGCATCTACTCGGCCAAGATAGCTACTAACAACGGAAAGCATGCAAGATCACAAATAACATAGACATGATAGAATCAATAATCAATCTGAAATAGCATCTCAATATCCATCGGATCCCCGCAAACACAACATGTAGGATTACAAATAGATGATCTTGATCACGAACGGATCTCACAAGATCTAAACATGGTAGCACAAAGGAGGAGAACCAACCATCTAGCTACTACATGGACCCGTAGTCCAGGGATGAACTACTCACGCATCACATCGGAGGCAGGCATGGTGATGAAGAAGGCCTCCAGGGTGATCTCTCCCCTCCGGCAGGGTGCCGGGAAGAGCTTCAGATCCCTCCCGATCTAGGGATGGAGATGGCGGCGGCTACAGACTCTTTCGTGGAATTTTGATCGGGTCCTTAGGGTTTTCATACCGGAGGCAATATATAGGCGAAGGGGCAAGGTCGATGGAGGTTCGAGGGGCCCACACCACCCCTGGCATGGCCTGGGCTGACCCGTGCCACTAGGTGGTGTGGCCACCTTGTGGCCCTTCTCCGTCTCGTCTTCTGGCTCTGTGAGTCTTTCGGTAAAATATTGACTTTGGTTTGTCCGGTCCAATTCTGAGAATATTTCTTTTTAAGCTTTTCTGAAACCAAAAACAGCAGAAAACAGGCAACTGACACTTTGACATCTTGTTAATAGGTTAGTTTCAGAAAATGTGTAAAAATACTCTAAAGTGTGGACAAAACATAAGAAAGTAGATATAAAACAAGCATGGAACATCAAGAATTATAGATATGTTTGCAACGTATCAACATCCCCAAGCTTAACTCTTGCTCGTCCTCGAGTAGGTAAGTGATAAAAAAAGAATAATTTTTGAGCTGACATGCACCATCATAATCTTGATCAAGGTATTTGTAAAACATTGATAGCTGGGATCATAGTACTTTAACATAGCATGAAAGATATAGTTCTAACAATAAGACATAGCAACTATGTTATAACATGAAAATGTGCAAACAAAAGATTCATGAATAATAATGCTTTGAAAGACGTTTGTTTGTTTCACATATAGAAAACATAATGAGAATGGTATTCAGCTTGTCCCTCATAGTGTAGCAAAATATAAATGCATGGGATACCTTCAAAGTTCATAAGGGTGACTAGATACAAATAGTTTAAAAACAAGCAATATCAGAGTTATGAATCAATCAACAAGTCTTGGGACAATGCACATTAAACTAAGAATGGCCACTATGCTCCCTTAATAGGTGCATAAAGATAGAAGATGGAGACTCAACATAAAAGTAAAAAAAGAGGACCTTCATAGAAGGAAGCAGTGATTCAAGTCTCATAAAGAGCTTCCAAAAATTATGGTACTTAGCTTTCAGCTCTCATTGCCCCTATCATAAGCATCTTTAGGTGATTAAGGCTAAAGTGAACAAAAATGAGGATATGCTTGATAAGTTATAAGCTGAAAATCTCATGTCCCTTACTTACGAGTACCGTTCCTCATGCTACTCAAGTTTAGTCACAGGTAAGTTTTTGTCATTGTAAGTATATGTGTATCATAGAGAACCGTCAATGGGGTACCCCTTGCTCGATGATACGGAAGAATCCCCATATCAAAATGACAAGGCAAGCAGACAATGAGCATCTCAGCATCCTTTTATTTTCTATTTGCATAGGTATCTTTTTTTCTTTCTCTTTTTTTCTTTCCTATTTGCATAGGATTTTTTTATAGAGGATGTTTCATAGATTTCTCACTATGGTTAGGCTGCATGTTTCCACCATGATTAGGTATGGCTTAGACTAGCCGCCCATGCGTTTCTCTAACACATATATGAACTCCATGAGCCTTACAAGCTCTCCTTTCATTTCACACCGCCGGGATCCATAAGCAAAAGAACATGATATCAACTAAATAATGTGCAATGTTGAAAGCGTTCCCCATGATAACATGGTTCTGCTAATTCACAACTTACAAAACGCAAGCATATACGCAACATAGATGGGCACAATGGTTGAAGTTTATTAAGTGCAAGAAAAGTAAAGTGTGCCTTCAAGTTCGTGAGAGCTTTAATCACTAATTTTCACATAACAAGTTTAATTCGCAAGTTTAATTCGGAAGGTAGATAAAAACATGAATATACTTAGAATAGAAAATGCTACTCTTTGGAATAACTTGGTTTTATTTGGAGTTGGATGCATGAGTGGAACTCATACTTGGCATGGGGGCTAGCAAAAGACTAGGAGCGACCAACTAAGAGAGTAATAATGGCCATAATCATGCAAAGCGACAAAACATTATTAATTAAAGCATAAAGTGATATTACAAGTCGAAAACTAAATGATCATAGAGGCTATAGTGACTTGGTATAGTCTTAGCATGGTGTGAGCATGCGCCAAGTCAACCCAAATAAAGCATCAAAGGAGAATACCACAATATTATGCTTTTATATGCTAAAACAACGCATGATTCTTTTAAGACACATTAAGCAATATCAATTGTTTGTAAAAATTCATGCTACAGCAATAATCACTAAGCATAAAGCCAAAACAATATCAAGCATGGCATGATAAAGTCTAAGTCACATTCAAAAACAAGCTCCTTTTATACCACTTAAGCATGAACTTTCATACTCTTTTCCAATCCAAATTAACTCATTTGAAACTATGTATGAATGCGGGTGTCTAACCAATTTATTAAAGCAATACTAAAAACTAAGCAAACGAAAACTAAAAATAAAAACGAAGACGCTTCAAGAACAACACAATTGCGCATGAAACAATAAAAATGAAGTGTTTGGAAGAAACCTGAAACTTTTATTGATGAAGAAGAGGATGCCTTGGGCATCCCCAAGCTTTGATGCTTGTACTTCTTGAATATTTTTAGGGTGACACGGGTGGCATCCCCAATCTTGAGCTTTTGTCCATACTTCATCTTATCACATTACTCTTCCCTACACTTTAAAATTTCCTTCATACAAAACTTCACACAATCTTCATTAGCAACATTAGTGCACTCAAGATAATAAGTCTTTTGGTTCAGTTCTAACACAAGTAAAACTTCCATTAAAACACAATCTACTGTAGCACTTCCTTTAAAAAGTTCAAATGATCAAATAGAACTCAAAGAGAAAGAGATTAAGAGGCAATTGCAAATAAGGGCAGAAATCTGTCAAAACAGACCAGCAGGTAAAAACTAATTTTTTCAAAGACCTTATGTTGCTCAAATCTAAAAGTATTGAACTAACGAAAGTTAGATAACAACCCGGGGCAGAAGCACAAAACATTACAGCTCAAACCGACATACAGAGATTTTTTACGAATTTTTACAGCGAAGCACAAAAATCTGTTTCGGGACAGCAACTTTACCAAATCTTATTTCTCTCTCATTAGAGGTTACTCTTGGCACAAAAACCACACAAAAATGATAAGGAGAGGTTATTACTGAAGCAATAACTTCCAAGACTCAACAAAATACTCCTAACGAAATTTGGGTTATCTCCCAATAAGTGCTTTTCTTTAACGCCTTTGAGCTAGGCATAAGAAACAAGAACTCTCAAATGAAGAAGCATTAAAACCAAATTTCTTGCCCTTACCTCTCTTACTTTTATTATTATCATTGGGGAATGTATGATTGTTTGATGGAGAAGCAAAATGCATGATGTCCTTTTCCACATCTATTATTGCTCCAAGGAGTTTAAGTAGGGATCTTCCAAGTGTAATTTGTCCTTTTCTTACACATTCAATAACAAGATAATCAGTAGACACCACTTTCCCTAGAATCTTTACAAACACTCCTTCAACTATTCCAATGGGTAATATTGCGGCACTATTAGCAAGAGATATTTCTTCTCCCCCTTCAGAAAGTCCCCAAAGGTTCAAAGATTCATAGATATCTTTAGGCATAAGACATAATGACGGAATTCAGACATGATATCACAACGAGCATAAAAAGTTTCTTTATTTATAACAAATTTTACTGTAGGAAGCCATTTTGAAGATTCATAATTTATTGGAACATATTCATGATGCTCTCTAAGCATGTTATAGCATTATTTTAAACTAGCTGTGTGGGTCTCAAGAGTGTTGAATCTAGCCATAATGTTTATAATGGAAGAATCAGATTTGCTAGGCAAGTCATATGTTGCAACCAACTTTTTTATGGCATTAAAAGCTTTACCCTCATTGCATTGGAGGAAATCTCCAACTACAGCATCCAAAGCATATCTATAGCAAAGGGTAGTTCCAAAGTAAAAACGGCTAAGAAACAAGATTAGAGTCATTTTAGTTCAGTTTTTGCATGTACATCAGAGATTCTAGACCAAGCTTCTTTGAAACTCTCTTCAATTCCTTGTTTGAAAGTAAAAATCATTTCCTCAGGTGACATAGTGATTGGAGCAATGCTAGACATAATAGCAACTTAAGATAAAAACTAAAAGAAATTGTGTTTTTGATATAAAGAAGCAAACTAGTATAACTAATTTATTTTGTGTTTTTTATAAAGAAACAAGCAAACAAAGCAGAAATAAACTAAGCAAAAAAACAAAGTAAAGAGATTGGTTATGAGGGACTCCCCTTGTGAAGATGTCCTTGACTCCCCGGCAACGGCGCCAGAAAAATTTGCTTGTTGGCTCAAAATGTATCGAGCTCGTTGGAGAACCCCAAGAGGAAGGTATGATGAGCACATCAGCAAGTTTTCCCTCAGTTATGAAACCAAGGTTATTGAACCGGTAGGAGCAAGGAAACACCTCCAAGGTGTTGTTTCCAACTTGGAATCCTGCACAACACAACCACAGAACTTTGCCCCCAACTTACAGTGAGGTTGTCAATCTCACCGGTTTTGCTGAAAACAAAGGATTAAACGTATTGTGTGCAAGATAGTAATTGCTTGCAGAAAGTAAACAGAAAACAGTAAATAGATTGTACATTGATGGTAAAAGAATGGATCGGGGTCAATAGTTCACTAGAGGTGATTCTCCTTAAGATAGATGACATGTTGGGTGAAGAAATTACAACGGGGCAATTGACAGACACCGAGAAAGCATACATGCATATACTAATCATCTTGACTCCTACGAGATTTGATTGGGCATTACAACATTATACATAGACCGTAATCCAACTGCATCTATGACTAATAATCCACCTTCAGGTTATCATCCGAACCCCCTCCAGTATTAAGTTGCAAGCAACAGATAATTGCATTAAGCAAAGTGTGTAAGGTAAACAATACAATTGTTCTATTAACAAAGTATTGTTGTTTTCTCCCTAGTAGCAACATCACATCTAGTACCTGAGAGATTTCTGTCACTTCCCCAGATTCCTAGAGGCATGAACCCACTATCGAGCATAAATACTCCCTCTTGGAGTTGCTAGAATCTACTCGGCCAAGATAGCTACTAACAACGGAGAGCATGCAAGATCACAAATAACATAGACATGATAGAATCAATAATCGATCTAAAATAGCATCTCAATATCCATCGGATCCCCGCAAACACAACATGTAGGATTACAAATAGATGATCTTGATCATGAATGGAGCTCACAATATCTAAACATGGTAGCACAAAGGAGGAGAACTAACCATCTAGCTACTACATGGGCCCGTAGTCCAGGGATGAACTACTCACGCATCACACCGGAGGCAGTCATGGTGATGAAGAAGACCTCCAGGGTGATCTCTCCCCTCCAGCAGGGTGCCGGGAAGAGCTTCAGGTCCCTCCCGATCTAGGGATGGAGATGGCGGTGGCTACACTCTTTTGTGGAATTTTGATCTGGTCCTTAGGGTTTTCGTCCCGGAGGCAATATATAGGCGAAGGGGCAAGGTCGATGGAGGCTCAAGGGGCCCACACCACCCCCTGGCGCGACCTGGGATGGCCCGCGCCACTAGGTGGTGTGGCCACCTCGTGGCCCTTCTCCGTCTCGTCTTCTGGCTTAGTGAGTCTTCCGGTAAAATATTGACTTTGGCTTTTGTCCGGTCCAATTCCGAGAATATTTCGTTTCCAGCTTTTCTGAAACTAAAAACAGCAGAAAATAGGCAACTGGCACTCTGGCATATTGTTGATAGGTTAGTTCCAGAAAATGTGTAAAATACTCCAAAGTGTGGACAAAACATAAGAAATTAGATATAAAACAAGCATGAAACATCAAAAATTATAGATACGTTTGCAACGTATCAATCACCGTCGTAGCCGGGGGAGGAAACAACAACAACGGCCTGCCTCCATCACCCTCCACATCCGTCATCGTCAACATCGAAGCCAATTCCGACTCCGTCCTTGACGCATTATACGCCACCATCAATATGGATGGCGGTGGCTCGGACGCTAACTCGGAGGAATACGACGCTGTTATGAGGGAGATCGAGTAGGAGATCGAGAAGGAGGAGCGCACCGAGAAGGCCAACACTTCCCATCAGGTGCTAGTCGCCATTGGGAGCGTGATGGAAGAAGACGGACATGAACCAGGACATGAGAGAGCTCCGCCCACGCCAGCGGTTACTAGAGCAGCAACAGCCAAGAAAGCCGCGGAGCCTCCGGCTCCGGCCAAGGCCTTGCCTCCTCCGGTAATCCACCCACAACCGGTGCAGGAACCCACAACGGCCCCCAATACTTCCCGACAATCAAATCAGCCGCCAATGCCACCATCAACGTCAGCAGCTGGCAACCCATTGGTTACTCCCGCTGACAAAGCAATCTATGGCACACTTCTCGTTGAGTCAATCACCATCGCCCATATCCGGAGTGTTACAGAGCTTGATGAGAAACATGCGGCAATCTTGGCGGAGGCCAAGTGCATCGCGGAGCAGGGCGCTAAGTTGGATGAAGACATGGCTAAGGCGCAGCAATCCATAAAGGCGGCAAGAGCTATGGAGGATGACAAGAAATTGCTGTTAAAGCAAAAGGCAAAGGAAGTGCCAGCTCACGTCGTCGAAGGTTGGGGTATGACGTATCTAAGCCGACAAAAGCCACCCCTTACATCGATTCAGAGGGGAGGCAAGTCATGCCAACTCCCGGCCTCAACATTGCCGTCGCCAAGACCCTCCTGGAATAGGACAGGTTGGTGTACGATCTCGTTGCTAAGGCATGCAAGTAATAGGAGAAGGCCGCTTCGCAGAGGCTCGAGTCCAATCCGGAGCTTTGCCAATCAACCCTGAACAGCCACAGAAGGCCCAAATATCCCCGTGACGAGGGATCGCATACAGGCTCTACAGAGCAAAGACGGAGGGAGGCATGCAACAGGACTGACGCCATCCCCATATTCTCCAATCACGGAGAAAAGGCTCGTCCCCGCCGGTCGCCACCTCCACCACCATCTCGGTGTCACGAGGAACCAGAGCCGCGCCACTGTACAAGCATGCCACCAACAAGGCGTCCCCAGGATGACATTGTTATACACGACCAGGGTGAGCAACCCCGGCATGGCGGAGAGTGCAGCAACATTGAAGGACATAGGAGCAGGTCCCACAAGGAGCCGCCGCGTCTGACAAGTAACCGTGATAGGCGTGAGGAATCGCAGGAGGGACACAACAAGAGAGCTAACCCACCGCCACCGTCGCCACCTAACAACCATCATGGAGGAGGGCACGGTGGATCTCATAGATCGCGCCACAACTCCCCTCCCCATGACAAAAAAGGGAAGCAACCAGAGCCGTATGATGCACGTACACGGCTGGACAAGATCCAAGAAGCTCAGGAGCTCCCATACCTTGGGCCACGTTGTTTTGGACAAGTGATACGGGCCACAACTTACCCCAAGGGCCTCCGGATAGACAAGACCATCAAACCCTACAACAACACTGCCAGTCCAACGACATGGTTGCAGGACTACACCCAAGCGATTCACATCGCAGGGGGAAACCCCAACGTCACCGTCAAGTACCTCCCACTCATGCTGACCGGCACTGCCCGACAATGGATCAATGACTTGCCAGAGAAATCAATATGCAATTGGTTGGACATGCACGAAGCGTTCACCAAGAATTTCGAGGGTTCACCAAGAATTTCGAGGGTACGTACAAACGTCCCTGCACTGTCGGAGACCTGCAGTAGTGTGTGCAAGAAAAGGATGAAACCTCTCGTGCCTACCTCTCTTGCTGGCTGGATATGAAAAATTCCTGCGCAGGGGGTGCACGGACAGACTGCTATGGCCGCCTTCATCAATGGTCTGGAAAAGGGAACTTTGCTCCAACATACATTAAAGCGCAAGCAAGACAACAATGAGCTCAACCTCAATGCAATGATCACCATGGCTAGCGAGTTTGCCGCTGTTGATGACGACGCGCGTGGATTGTTGCCGGCAATAGCAATCCCTACCCAGGCCAGGAAGAACAACAATAACAAGTGGAAAAATCCGCCCGAAGAAAAGCAAGTAGCCGACATGGTCGCCGCAACATTCACTGGCAGAGGCGGAGGCGGACAGCGTCGACATGGTCGGGGGGCTAGCAGTGGCCAGCAGAGGAGCGATACAACACCCTCAGCGCCCCGCGTTCCCCAAACGTACGAAGATTACGGTGATATGGTGTGTTTCGTCCACCTTGACGCAAATGGCAAGGCCACCCACACCAACCGCCAATGCAAATTTGTCAACGATCTCAAGGAAGACCATGAGTCGGCTACAGGCAAAGATGAAAGAACAGACCCCGCGGAAAGGGCAAAGGGAAGAAGAAGGAGGAAGAGCCCAAGGAATCAAGCGATATGGATGAAGATGTGGACCCAAAATCTTCCGACAAGGGAGAGGTTAAAGGGAAAAATCCCTTTGAAAAGAAGGCTCCATGTTACCATACCTTCCTTGGCACCCCCACCGCCCGAGCCCAGAAAACCTCTCTAAGGATACTGATGGCTACCCTCCCTCCGGTTCCCCAGTACATCAGGTCGTCAAAATTTCCAATTACTTGGGATATGAAGGATCACCCATAGCTTATCCCAATAGAGAACCAGTATGTCATGGTCATCAACCCTCTGATTGACGGCACAGAGTTCACCAAGTGCCTCGTGGATAGTGGAAGCAGCATCAACATCATGTACCTGGATACACTGCACAAAATGAACTTGACGGAGACCCAGCTAAGTAAGAGCAATGCCGTGTTCCATGGGGTTGTCCCCGGCCGACAAGAAAATTCCCTGGGCTGCATCACCCTTCCGGTCGCTTTTGGCGATGTTAACAATTACCGCCAAGAACGCATGACCTTCGAAGTGGTGCCTTTCAAGAGCGTGTACCACGTCATCTTTGGATGCGACATCTTCCACTCCTTCCTCGTAAGGCCATGCTTTTTCTACAACAAGCTCAAGATTTCCGAACCAAATGGTGTCTTCGCCGTTGACGGAAGCTTCACCAAGGCACGGGAGTGCGAGCTCAGTGAGGCCGCCTTCGCCAAAGTAGTCCTCTACGGTGAGGAGTTCAAGGAGATCTAGAACCAAGTCGATGCCTCAGAGATGACGGCTTCGAAGAAGCAAATCACTTCCGCTGAACCCGCATTCAAGGTCGTCATCAAGACCAAATCCAGTGGAGATTGTTGAAGGAGATTCCTCCAAGACCGCCACCATTGGCACGGACCTGGATTCCTCCGTGAGAATAGGGACATCTTCGCCTGGCAACTTGTCGACATGAAAGGTGTACCTAGGGAACTTGCCGAGCACAGCTTGAATATTGATCCCAATGCCAAACTGGTGAAACAACCTCTACGACGCTTTGGTGATGAAAGACAAAGGGCTATAGGCAAAGAAATAGCTAGGTTACTTAAGGCTGGCTTTATCCGAGAAGTTATTCACACCCGATGGGTGGCAAATCCTATACTTGTCCCCAAAAAGGGAACCGTTTGCTTTGCCTCGCATTGACCAAGTCATTGACTCGAAGACTGGCTCGGAACTTCTGTGTTTTCTTGATGCTTACTCAGGATACCACCAAATACGGATGCAAAACTCAGACCAATTGGCCACTTCGTTTACCACACCTTACGACACATATTGCTACGTCACGATGCCCTTTGGGTTGAAAAACGCTGGTGCTACTTATCAGCGGACAATGCAACGTTGCCTACACGACCAAATAGGTCGCAACATACACACTTACGTGGATGACATCGCCGTAATGTCAAAGAAATCAAATGATCTTATCGCTGACTTGCAGGAAACCTTCGATAACCTCCGAAAATACAACATGATGCTGAACCCCAAGAAGTGCGTCTTTGGGGTACCCTCTAGCAAACTGTTGGGCTTCATCGTTTCGCATTGCGGAATCGAAGTAAACCTGAGGAAAATCAAACCATCCTCGACATCAAACATCCGACATGCCTAAAGGACATACAAAGGCTCATAGGCTGCATTACAACAGTAAGCCGGTTCATCAGCCGACTTGGGGAGAAGGCTATGCCACTCTACAAGTTGCTCAAGAAAGCAGACAAATTTACATGGACGGACGAGGCTGACGCAGCACTTCAGGAGTTGAAGAGAATAATCTCCTCGCCAATACTTGCCGCACCGATGTTAAGGAAGCCTATGTTAGTTTACATGGCGGCAACCAACCGGGTAATCAGCATCGTCATCGTGGTGGAGCGCAAGGAACCAACGCACGAGTATGGAGTTCAATGGCCCGTTTACTATGTAAGCGAGGTCTTGACAGAATCCAAACAGTGTTACCCACACTACTAGAAGATAGCTTATGGAGTTTTCCTTGCTTCACACAAGCTAAGGCATTATTTCCAGGAGCACCTTATCACAGTAGTGAGCAAAGCTCCACTGTCCGACATCATCAATAATAGCGATGCTACATGGAGAGTGGCAAAGTGGGGCATTGAACTTGCCACCTTTGAAATCACCTACAAGAGATGTGACGCTATTAAATCACAAGCATTGGCGAATTTTCTCGCAGATTGGACAGAACTGCCAGAAGACACTCTTGTTCCAGAGCCAGAATATTGGGTCATGCACTTTGACGGATCAAAGCTACTCAATGGCTCGGGGGCTGGCGTATTATTAGAATAACCAACATGAGAGAAATTGTAGTACGTCCTGCAGATCCACTTCAACGCTACCAACAACATGGCAGAGTATGAGGCCCTCATTCACGGACTTCGCGTAGCCAAGGATATTGGCATCAAGCGCATAGTTTGCTGTGGAGATTCTGACTTGGTTGCCCAGCAAGTAGCTGGCACCTGGAACGCACGGAACCCTATGATGGCGGCATATCGAGACGAAGTAGACGAAATAGCCAAGTGCTTCGACGGCTACGAAGTCAAGTACGTCAAAAGGGAGGAGAATGAGGCGGCAGATCTGCTGTCAAAACTTCGATCAGCTCGTCGACTAATTCCGCCAGGCGTTTTCCTGGAACATTTACGGACCCCATCCATGAAGGGAGCGGACCCCGACAACCCGGATAGAGTAGATTCATTTGTTAATACAGTAACAATGACCTCTCTAGCTTGGACGAAACCGTTCATGGACTACCTATAAGACGGAACTTTGCCCGCCGACGAAGTCGAAAGCCAGCAAATAGTACAAAGAGCAAAAGGCTACATCATCATTGACGGACAACTTTACAAAAGAAGTACCACATGAGTTTTCCTTCGATGCGTCTCCTAGCAGCAAGGTATTGAAATCCTTAGAGAAATACATCTCGGAGATTGCGGGCACCATGCCGCTCCCCGATCGTTGGTGGCTAAGGCCTTCCGACAAGGATTCTACTGGTTAACTGCCAAGGCGGACACTGACAAGTTGGTACAGACATGTCTTGGGTGTCATTTCTATGCAAGACAACCAAATGTCCCAGCTGAAGAATTGCGAACAATACCAATAACTTGGCCGTTTGTAGTCTGGGGGATGGACATGGTGGGACCTTTGCAGACAGCACCCTGTGGATTCACACATTTTCTAGTAGCAGTGGACAAATTCACAAAATGGATTGAAGCTAAACCCATTAGAAAGCTTGATGGGGCAACATCCCTCAAATTTGTCTGGGATCTAGTGGTGAGATTTGGTTTCCCACACAACATCATCACCGACAATGGCAGAAATCTATCTCTCGGAGAAGTCGAGGAGTACTATCATGAAAAAGGCATCCACCTTGACCTAGCATCTGTGGCACATCCATAGTCAAACAGGAAAGTTGAAAGGGCCAATGGACTAATTCTGCACGGAATCAAGCCATGCTTAGAGGCACCGCTACATAGAGCAGCTGGAGCCTGGGCGGAGGAATTACCATCTGTCTTGTGGAGTTTACGAACAACACCCAACAGATCCACCGCCTTGACTCCTTTCTTCATGGTTTATGGAGCAGAAGCAATCCTCCCATCCGACATCCTCCATGATGCACCCAGAGTTTCCGCCTAGATGACACTGAAGAATCCAGATGCCTATCTGTGGACCTACTTGAAGAGGAGCACATGCTGGCATGCCAGAGATCCGCCATCTACCAGTAGAAGCTGCGTGGCTACCATAGTCACCGCGTAAGGCATCACTCGTTTAAAGAAGGGGATCTGGTGCTTAGACTCAAGTAGGAGAAATCACACAAACTATCCCCGCCTTGGTAAGGACCATTCGTCATAAGCAAAGCATTGCTAAATGGTTCCTATTACCTCGTCGATATTCACGAGTTGAAAGATAGGCCAAAAAATCGCAAGCGCAAGCAACGTGACTCCGATGATGATTACCCGGAGACAGATCGTCCATGGAACATAGCACAGCTATGTCCCTTTTACACTTAGCACATTTATATTATGTAATAAGTTTCTTATATGATCAATGAAATAAAGCATTTGGTTCAATCATATTCTCTGAGTCTTCTACTTCCTTTAGTTGTTCATTTTTGGATCATATAAACCCTTTATGCGCAAGTTTGCATTTGCACTTGTGAAAATTCCGCCTACGGGCGTTAGCTTAAGTTTTCTGGTCTACACGTTTTCTGAAGTTTTTATGTGGATTCCGGAGTAGTGACTTCTCGGCACTCAAAGCCGGCGATTTTGCTCTTAGGTTCTTGACGGTGCTATTAAGCATCATCACCTGAGGGCATAGTTCTGTGTTGCGAGTCTTCCATCTCACAAAAGGTCAAGCATACGAACCAGAATAATGGATAAGCTAGAATTTGCTTAAAAAATATACACATACTGGAAATAGATAAGTAGCAGGAAAACTTGAGTACAAGATTTTCCGTCTTAGCAAAACATAAGTTTTTTCCGCATAAACATTGCAGAGAAACATTTAATACAAACATTGTTTTTCATGGCTCTGCTGCAGGGGCTTCGTGGTGGCATCATCAGGAGAGCCAGGACGGGAGAGCTCATCAAACTCGGAGGGAGATGGGATAGACTCGAACGAGGCCATGTATTCATCAAGGATCTCGGCAGGCACAAAGACATCAACGTTGACCATCCTGGCAACCCTGGTGTTGAAGCCGGCAAGGGAATTCCAAATAGCATCGCTATCAATTTCCCTCCCTTCCTCATCCAGTTTGGGAAAGCCGGAGGTCACCAGGTCGATGTCGGCATTGTCATAGTGCGCCTTGATCAAAGACAGAGACATCCTAGCACCAGCCCGGACGCAAGAGGCCTTCCAGTCCTTGGCCTTCTCAGGAGCTCAGCGCAGGATCTCCGCGTACTTGGCTGCTGAGTCTGCGCCCTTGATGTTAATCCCTAGAGGCTGGGCTATCTCCTTGGCTTGAGCAATGGCGGTGCTGACGAAGTTGCCGGCAAGAATCATGCGTTCCTTGAGGTCTGGAGCACCTTCACCCAGGTTGGCTAAGCCAATAGGGGCTGTGGTTTGCAAAAGAAACAAGGACCATGAGCACAACAAAATCAAATGATTATCCAAGATACAGAAATGACCAAGACAGAGAAAGGTTACCGAAGATGCTCATCTCTGCTTGTGTGCATGACTCCGCAAATGCATCCCGCTCCTTCTGGACTGTCTTGTACACCTCAAGGTTCCTAGCATTCTGCTCTTTGGTAGCTTGGTTCTGTTCCTTGAGTTGTGCAATCTTGTCCTTCAGGCGTTACATCTCAGAGTCGGTAGATTCTTGTAGCACCTTCATCGCTGCCTCATGGCCCTTGACGGCCTCGGCCATGTCCTTCTTCAAAATTTTGTTCTCATCATCGAGCTCCTGAATGTGCTTGGATTGCTCGATGATGCTCTTGGCCTTGGCAATGGCTTCTGTAAGATAGAAATCAGGAAGTACTATGAGAAGACGACATAATTAAGTCCATGAGGAAAGCAAGGAGCTGTTACAAGAAACATACTCTGGCTATTTTTGATCTGTTGCTTCAGGAAGGTTGTTTTACCTTGTTCAAGGTCTAGCTCCTTCCGCAATGCAGCAAACCTCTCATTGGCCGTGATCCTCCGCCTATTCTCATTCTGCAAACAAACAAGCATGTTTAGTTTCTCTAGAGAATCTAGTCGGAACTATATGGTTTCAAATACACGCTCGGGGGATACAACACAAGTTTTTAAATCAACAAGTATGCTACTCTTAGAGCATCTAGACGGAATTTTATTAAGCTTCCACCTAGACGCTCGGGGGCTACACTATCAAGTTCTACTCTTAAAAGTTCTTTGGAGCACTCAGGCTAATAACCTTTGTTTATCCGCCTAAGAGCTCGGGGGCTATAGAGGGATATACTACGCAAAGTAAATGAAGTGTAGTTCAAAAGACTTACGATGGAAATAAGCTTAAGATTGTTGGCCAGATGAGCATAGGAATCATGGAAAGTCCGAGCGTTGTTATAAATTGCAACCGCCTATGCTATGAGATCATCTAGGCACAACGTCGGAGGAATCGCGACCAAAGGAGTTGTTGAAGCTGGAGGCATGGAGGATGCCATAGCCACCTGTTGCATCTTCAAAACAGTTGATGGCGCAGAGGCTCCCGCCTTAGTCGTTGCTTCCGCCTCTGCCTCTTCCACCACTTGCTTCCATTTCTCGGTGGAATCCTTAGCCCGAGCTTCATCCACTTTGGAGGAGATGCTCTCCTGCGTCGCATGGCCACTGGGAGCAATGTATGCCTCGACAGAGCCTGAGATATCAAGGTTTTGATTGACATCTGTCTCCATGGCGAATATCTCAAGGATGACGGGAGACGAAGGCCCAGCGGGGCCAGCAGAAGGCTTGGCGGAAGGAGTGGGGGGAGCAGTAGCGGGAGAGGGCTTGGTGGCCACGTCCCTGGTGAGCATGTCACGGATATGTTTTGACCCTCCAGCATCTTTGGAGGATCGCTTCAAACTAACACCGGCTTTCCTCCTGAAACGTACGAAGTATAAGTACAAGAGTTAAAAAAAGGTATAAGATGAAAAGCATAAGTCGGAGAATGAAAGCACTTACTCCACGGCAGGAGCCTTGGTGAGGGGAATGCTGGTGGACTTCTTCTTCTTCTCCAACTTAAGGTGGTAATGGATCGTTTGGAGACTCCACTCTCCAATTTCTTCTTCTTGGCCTCGGCAGCAGCATTAGAGGTGGAGCTCTTCCGCTTTCGCGCTGCCAGAGCTGGTTGATCCTTGGGGGCGTCATCGTCGGACACCACCTGGATATCCTTCAGCTTAGGATCATAGACCTGGGAGGCCATTTGATCCGTGGCCAAGGTCATCAGCTGGGATACAAAGGAATGTTAGACTGACAACTTCAAGTCGGAAAAACCTTAAGAGTATATAATGAGCAACAAAGGAAACAAAAGCTACCTCTAGGCACTTGCCGCAATCAAACATATCGTAGGTGAGCTTGAAGCCGCGCTTCCTGTATTTCATCCTGACGATATCTTTAAGCTAGAGTTTGATGGAGTCAGTAGAAAAGTTATCCCGCGAAATTTGCATGGGATCCCTCCTGTCTTGAGTGTATTTACACATCAACTCGGCGTGGACCCAGAAGGGAGGCCCATGCCGGATAAAGGAAGGCTACGCAGGAGTCACCGACATACTCGGAGCCTTGGAGTACAAGACGCGGAAGACTAGTTCGTATTAGTGTAGGACTCTTTACCTTGTTCGGCAAGGACCTTTTCCTGTAAACCCTAGGTCTTGGCGCCGTTATAAGCCGGCCTACGGGGGCCTTTAGGGCAGAAGACAACCTAGATTGCTACGTACAACGTGCAACACCTCGTACAGCGAACCTATCTCTGTAACTCAGCGTATTGCCATTATAGTGATTTATAGCAGGAGTAGAGTTCCGCCACCGTTGTGGGACTTGAACCTGGGTAAGCTGTGTTACCTCGTACTCGCCAACTCCCCGCCTTACCCATGTCTCTAAACACACACTGAGAGGACCCCTCCATGGCGTACTCGTCGGTAATACCACGACAATAACACTTGGGTCTTGGAAAACTACAGATTCTACCGCCTCTAAGCAAAACATTCTTCTAATTTGCCTCCTTTTTGTAAATTGGTTGATGTTGGTAGGGTTCAGCTAACAGTTCTGCAACATTGCAAATTATTCGGTCAGAAGCAGGACATTTGAAGAACTTGCATAAATTGTTTTCATCATCATGTCTTACCTTGAGTGTGTCTAATTTGGAGGTTCGGATGGTGAGTACTTGCCACTGCAGATTGTACTTTCTAATGGCAGGACTCGATTAAGTATCTTGGAATATCTGCCTGCACTATAGGAAATGGCATGTACTTTTCTGTCTCAGTATTTGGGATTCTAAGACAAGCAACAATGAACTCATGTCCTGTCGTTTTCTGAAGATTGATGTTTTCCTATCTTATAGTTTTTCATTTGTGATAAACCATGCAATATTTTCCATCTTCCAGATTCACAGAAGGCCTGCAGTATTTTCACTGATGAGAACGACACTTGGGTCTTGGAAAACTGCAGGTTCTACCGCCTCTAAGGTATAGACAAAGTACACACTGGACACTATATCATCCCTTTAAGTTCTCGTTTTTTATGCAACCAACTTCAAACACTATTTTTTCTAACTTTTACTTGTGGATAGGCTTCATACAAGAGACCTGATGTAGCGTACGATTTTTTTTGAAAGATTATAGATGTGTATTGTGGAACAAACTCAAAAAATGAGACATGACATCATTCTTTCTTTCAATGTCGGTTTGCCAGGACATACTAGAAATATCGTTTTCAGATTTGACAGCTACAGATTCAGTTCATAAAAATATCCGTACTATGTTGGCTGCTACTTTTAATATGGAAATTATGGTAGCAGCTACATGGAGTGTCTGGTGCCACGGTAGGCTATTCGTCTATGGTTTACCTTCAAAAGAAAAATGCATGTGGTGAACCATATCGAGAGCGGGAGCCATTTTGCATTGAAACTCGGTATCAGCAGAGTCAAGATTCCCTTGGATGTGCAAGGCGAGCCGGGCGTCACTATTGAGTTCATCAGCGACCTTATGCTGACGGAGTACACAGCCGTCGAACATGCGACTGATCGTGTCATCGACTACCTCCGTAACTCCAAAAGCATATGGATAGATGATGCGAACCACAAGCCGCGTCCTTGACTACCTCCGCAACTCCAAGAACATATGGATAGATGATGCGAACCACAAGCAGCTGATGGAGAAGGAGCATAGGCTGTTCACCGCTGAGTCCTTCCAGAGGCTTCACCAAGAGGCAGCAGAAGACGCCATCACTGGAACGGCCTCAGCACACCAAGCCTTTGCTGCTCTGCTGCAAGGGCACACGGTGCTGCGGCAAGACCACGACGATCTTCTCGGACAACACATCGTCCTCAAGCATAGGTGCGACGCATCGGAGTAGCAACAGAGCAACCACGCCAATACGCTTTGGCAGCTGGCTCTACTGCAACAAAGCCACGCCAACCTCGAGCAGAAGCATGGCGCCCTCTCCCATCAACACGGCACCCTAGCGCAGCAGGCAGCACAACACCTCACTGGCGCAGCACAACACCGCCCTGGCGCAGGAGAACTGCACCCTGCTGCAGGAGAACGCCGGCCTAAAGCACCAGACCGGCGCGCTGAAGAAGGAGAACAACAGCCTCAACCAGGGGAACGGAGCGCTGATGCACGAGATCGCCGGCCTAAAGCAGCGGAACGGGGCGCTACTGCAGGAGAATACCGGCCTGAAACAGCAGTGCACTACGCTTGGGCAAGACCTGGAGAACACTAGGCACCAGCATCAGCTCCTCCTCCAAGCACACAGACCACTACAATAGAGCCACAACGGGCTCCAGCAAAGCCACGCTTCACTCAAGCAAGAACATGCCGCTGGCATATGCCGTTTCGGCATCCTGCGGGGCTGATACGACGATGCCATCAACCGAGCACACCGCATGGGCCTGAACTCGCCAGGTCTGTTGCCCATAAACCTGACGAACGTGGTGCACCATAATGGCACCACGACCAAGATACCAGTCTATGCCGGAAGCTGGCCGCCGGGACCATGCAAGGAGAAGCTTGTGCTGGCGCTGGTCAGGCTCTATGGTCACTCGAGGACAACCGACTAGGCCCTGCTCCAGTAGGTACGTATACAACCTCTCTTGCACCACCTTCATCTGTGTATACTTTCATAATCACTTGATCTAAACATTTCTTCACAGGAGTGATGGGCACCGAGCGGGGAAGGACAAATCACGACGAGCGCGCCAGTCAAAGGTCGACAACCAGGCAGACCCACAATCTCGAAATGTGCCGTCAAATTTTGGCAACACCCATCTCCCGTGACGCTCGGCAAGCAAGTCAGCAGTTTCTTGTAATATTTTGCACACAACAGTAGTGAACTAGGAATGTATGTTGTGTCTTCTGTCCACATGTAAAGTCCTAACAAGAATAAAGGGCTGAAAGATCCACTGTGAATCACGTCTCGCATTAATCTATTGTACAGGTCGTGTAACCTAAACCATAGATCAAGAACATGTAGCCAAACAGCCATGTACCCAACATGTTAGCGGAACGAATGAATCTGCACATGATCAAAGTCTGAAGGAAAGACAAAGTTGTCTGTTGCACTCGGTGTACCCCCCTAAACTTAAGTTTGCGGTTTTATTTTGCCTGGTCAAAACCTATATCCAGGCTATGTATATATCCGTATAGGTGTACTCGGTCGAACTGGATATACTCCACGTTCTTACTGGCTGATCCCACCTCCCGTTATCGCGATCCACGTCTTTGCATGTCATGTTTTAGATTTTGTTGTTGTTGCTATATACCTCCCGATTTCCGCCGTCCACAGGCACGTGAGTATACGTGTACGGTGAGTATATGTCTAAGAGGACCATACGGCTTCATGTGGACTCATACGGTCTTAGAAACTAATCGGTATCGAGTTTTTGGTGTCCAAGTTTAAAAAAGAGGGGAGACACCGAAGCAAAAGTGATTAACAAATACACAACCCACTAAAGAGTTCATATCACCCTAACTACTCCTTCCGTTTCAAAATATAAGGTGTTTTAACTTTGTAGAAAACTAAGGGAGTACAAAGCATAACATGGTCAAGTTAGCCAGAACAATTCACTTTTTTCTTCTAAAGATAGTTAGAACAATTAACTTACTGCAACGAAGTAATAGGAAAAATACAAACACAGTACTTACTCACCGAGAGAAAAAGATAAAGACTACTTCTACATAACAATCGAGTTCTTAAAAAAACACGAGCATACACAAAGAACCAACGGTAAGTGAAAGCTAGAGAGGAGAAAAAAGGAATAGAGTGGCAAACATAGCTCTAAAAAAAATCACCAGAATAACAGGCAGAGAATAATTACACCAGAATAATGCACAGAGGAAAACGACCACAATTCCTGTCTACACATAGTAAAAATGTCCCGATCATAGACGAAGCGCCGACTGGCTATGCATAGACTAGAATCTCGCTCTATACATAAAAAGGCTGAACCGATACAAACTAATGAGGAAATTAACTTAGAAAGCAAATCAAAGATAAATAAGGGAAAACAAGAAGCGACAAACTTGCCATCGGAACCTAAGAGAGACCAAATACACCGGGCTTCACGACGACGCCCCCAAAAGAGTAACGAGTCTACGTGCCGCCATCATCGAGACCAAAAGGTCAAAGATTTTCACCCAGAGCTCAAGCGTGGAAATGGTAAATACAACGACGCCCTTAAGAGGGTTACGACCCCTGTGAGGTCACCGCCGTTGGCGTCATAGCGAGCTTTCGCTTGTAAAAACCATCAAAACCACACACGATATGTCAGACCATCCAAAGATCCCAAACCCGTCCTTCACCACAAGACCTAGGAGCTGTCCTTACGGAAGCGTCGTCAGCACCAACATACCCCGACGCCTGCTCCTCGCCACCTTCATGGCTAAGACAACATGCCATCACCACTGCCACATTGCTAACCATGGCGAGCGGTGATGGAGCAGGCCATTGAGAGCGGCGAGCTCGGCGAGAGGTGCGCTGGCGCGGCCTTGACGGTGTGGTGGCCTTGCAGGCAGACGTCCCTAGATGGCACAAAGCGCTGAGATACCACGCATAGCCTCGAATCATGAATTCGCCTTGCTTTATAAATAAAGCCACAACGGCCGAACCGATACAAACGAATGATGGAATCCTATTACAAAGCATATCAAAGACAAACAAGGGAAAACAAGAAGCACAAAACTTGCCACCGGAACCTAAGAGAGATAGAATACACCTGGGCTCCGCAACAACGCCCCCAAGGGAGGTAACGACTATAAGCGCTACCGTCATCGAAACCAAAAGGTCAAAGGTTTTCACCCGGAGCTCAAGCGTGGAAACGGTAACCACAACGATGCCCTGAAGAGAGTTATGGCCCCCTGTAGAGGCCGCCACCATTGACGCCGTAGTGAGCTTTCGCCCGTAAAAACCATCGAAACCACACGCGGTATGTCAGACCATCCAAAGACACCTAACCTGGCCTTCACCACAAGACCTAGGAGCTGTCCTTGCTGAAGCACCCTCAGCACCTAAGTACCCCGATGACCGCTCCTTGCCACCCTCATGGCTAAGAGAGCAAGCCATCACCACCGCCACATTGCTTACGATAGTAAGTGGCAAGCTCGGCGAGGGGCGCGGCAACACAGACCTGGTGGTGTGGTGGCCTCGCAAGCTGGCGTCCCTAGACGGTGAAAAGCGCCGATCAACCACGCATAGCCTAAAATCACAATTTCGCTTTGCTCTATAAATAAATCCACAACAACCAAGCCGATACAAACTAATGAGGGAATCCACTTACAAAGCAAACCAAAAATAAACAACAAAAGATAAGAAGTGCCAAACTTACCACCGAAACCTAAGAGAGACCGGATACACCCGAGCTCCACAATGACACCCCAAGAGGGTAACGACTCTAAGTGCCGCCATCATCAAGACCAAAAGGTCAAAGGTTTGCACCAGAAGCTCAAGCGTGGAAAAGGTAACCACAATGATGCCCTCAAGAGGATTACGACCCCCGTAAGGGTCGCCACCATTGGAGCCGTAGCGACCTTTGGCCCATGAAAACCATCTAAACCCCGCACGATATGTCGGACCAACCAAAGACCCCGAACCCAACCTTCACCACAAAACCTAGGAGTTGTCCTTCCGAAGCGCCGTTAGCACCAAAGCACCCCGACACCCCCTTCTCGCCACCCTCATGGCTAAGAGAGCAGGCAATCATCGTTGCCACATCGCTAACCATGGCGAGCAGTGATGTCGCCAACCATGGCGAGCGGCGAGCTCGCCGAGGGGCGCACCGACACAACCTTGGCAGTGTGGTGGCCTTGCAAGCAGGCATCCATGGATAGTGCAAAGCGTTGGCCGACCATGCATAGCCTCGAATCACGATTTCACCTCACTATATAAATAAAGCCACAATGGCTGAACCGATACAAACTAATGAGGAAATTCTCTTACAAAGCAAATCAAAGATAAACAAGAAGCGCCAAACTTTCCACCAAAACCTCACAGAGATCGAATGCACCTGGGCTCCACAAAGACGTCCCCAAGAGGGTAACGACTCTAAGTGCCGCCTTCAGCGACGCCCTCAAGAGGGTTACGACCCCCGTAGGGGTCGCCGCCATTGGCGTCGTAGCGAGATTTTCTCCCCGCCGTTGGGGTCACCCGGGCTCCACAACTTTCCACTGTTGTAGGGGTCGAAACTACACACGGAATGTCGGACCATCTAAATACCCCGAACCCAGCCTTCACCACAAAATCATGGAGATGTCCTTGCCGAAGAGCCGTCAAAACATACGTACCTCGACACCCCCTCCCCGCCACTCTCATGGCTAAGAGAGAAAGCCATCATCGTTGCCACATCGCTAACCATGGCGAGCAGCGAGCTCAGCGAGGGGCGCGCTACGCGGCCTTAGCGGTGTGGTGACCTTGCAAGAAAATGTCCCTGGACGGTGGCGTTGACACCCTATGGACCGACAACGGCGACGGTGATTCCATATGGACTGACATCACCCTTCGGTGTCGACAAGCAGAAGGGGGAGGCAGGTGGAGACTGGTCAAGGGCTAGGGTCAAGGTTTCCTCCCCGACACCCATGGAAGCAACGCGGCAGGGAGAGCGGTTCTAAAATAGGAAATTTCTGTAAGAAAAAAGGAACAATAAATATTAGTTAACATGTACCAAGCACCTAAAATAGGTAAAAATATTTATTTTTTTGTCAACACATCACTCATACGACGTGTCCAAAAAGCACAAAAGGCACCCTACGATTCCGTATAGGATCCGTGAATTGGAAGTACAATTATAACTCTATGTCTATGTAGCTTTTCTTACAAAGGACTATGAATATCTTAATTTGGATAGCGTGCTTTCGGCATCCAACCAGAAAAATAGCAACAATGCAGTGAACACACATAACCGTAAAATACACAACAAACGAACACGCACCAACACGTTGGGCAAAACTACAAAACAGAAGACGCACCACGCTACACCAACCCAGCTTACATAAACTACAGTGCACAGATTCCATCACTCCCCGCCGCTAAGCGCCAACCCAAGATTCGCCGCATCAATCCTCTCCTCAACAATCTCACCCAGTAGCTGGACACCCTTGAGTAAATGCTGAAGCGTGCTCACCGTAGCAGCAGCAGGCTCTCCAGAGGCAGCCACGCACAACTCCATACAAAAACGTGAACCTTCCTGCAAAGCATCTATCGCAGCACCCCACCCCTTCTCCAGTAAGCGAGCCCTCCGAGCAAACGCCCTCCGCTTGACGATTGCGACATTCCTAAAATCACGGTGCACGGCACTGTGACGACGCGCCCGGTTCACTCCGATCTTGTTCGCGTTGTCTACTCGGACCCGTGCCTAAACCTCAGGGATCGAAGCAGACGATCAACAACATTTCCCCTCTTCTGCGGCGTCCACATCCAGCAGAGTACACCCAACCCCACGCACCCTCACAGTACAACCACCATGACAATGCTGAGAAAACATCGCCTCTACGGTCGTTTGGTACCCGGTCAAAAGCCACTACGTAAAATACGTGGGCACAAAACCACCAATTAGAGTAAATGATTCGTCCAACATCGAACGACGAGAAAGGCGAGCAAGAACGATGTTGACTACACAGCACAGACCACAGTAAAATCAAGTTAGCACCAGGAACGATAACGACGAGCTAAAAATAACCAAACATCAAGAACTGATACATATCATCATGCACACAGAGCACGTCCATACCACCACACAACAGTAGCAACGTTTGATACTAGCCTATGCAAACTGCAGTCAACCCATAAAAGCAACCAACAATCTATCCACATAGCTCACGCAACAGACTTTTATAGTACGCAAAGACCCAACAAAAACAGACGCCACCCATCAACTCAGCAGCCACACAGGCGACGCGTATCACCCAACCGACTATTTCTCCAAAACCGACACAAAACACACACTTGTGACCAAAATCTCTCTGCTATATCATTACAAGACACAAACCAACCAGAACAGAAATGACAACAACCCAGAAGAAAAAAATGTGTTCACGAACAAAAAAGAAATTATTACAATCGACATAAAACCTAACAGCAAATTGTCGGAAGAAGGCGTAGCGCAAGAGCGCATGGCCCATCTAGTATCCTTGAAAATGGCTCCATTTAGTGTAAGATCCATGCAGTGGAATGGCTCGCCAATGCTTGGGCCTCAATCTGGATACTTGATATGCCAAGCAGTTGTCCTTCATGCTACATGTTTCAGCTTCGGCCTGCAAGGCGTCATGCACAAACTGCGTTTACCCAGCACCCGACAGAACAGCGTCGCGTGTGTTGTCTCTGAACACAAAAATCCCAGCCACCTGAAGCAGAACTGGCATCAATCTATACTATATTCAATTTTAGTACATCTCCTTCAGGCGGACTCCGGTGCGCATTCAGTGTTTTGTTTTTCAACTAAACTTTTTGACAAAGAAATCTTCGTGCTCTAGGATCCGTCGGAGCACTTCTCTCCGATATTGATCATGCTCTCCCCAATATTTACTTTGTGTCTTGAGTTCCAAAGTTCCAACTCAAGTCCATCTTAGAGCATCTTCACTCGCCGCTCCCCTCCCCCCAAAAGGCTCCCTAAGGGGGATAAATGGCGTCGGTGCACAAAAACTCGCCCGGTCAACCCTCAAAACTGAAATGGCACCAACGGGGGCCAACCAGTCATCCGGTGCCCCATGCCCAACCCAACCCAAGGGAGCCTATCGTGGGCGCTGGATGAACCTGAAAGAGCTGGCGGGCTAGCCCTGTCGGCGGGACACCAAAATTTTTCCTCCAATAGCTAAACTTCCCTCCCTTTTCCCTCCACAAATCCAATCCCCCCTTGCCCCACTCCCGCCATTTCCCCCGTTCCTCCCCACCAGACGAGATCCAACGCGTGCTACCGCCACCATGCCGCCGAAGAAGTACCAACCTCCCCGCGGTTGGCACCGAAGAAGGGGAAGGCCGACAAGGAGCCGCTGGAGGGGATGACCAACATGGAGTGGGTTTTCGACATCCAGCGGCGACTGGTGGAGAACGCCAGCCGCCGGCTAAGGGAGAAGAACTCGAGGCTGAACAGGGCAGCGGAGGTGCATGCACCTGCTCGGGTGGCACAAAGGGCCGCGTCCATGGCGGGGATGGCGGCGTCATCTTACAGCCTTGTCATGCACATCCACGGTAGCCAAAGCAGCGTCATGATGCAGCAGTCAGAGCGCCCCCGGTCTGTTCGACGGAACGCACAACAGCGACTCCATCATGACCGACATCATCAACAACGACTCCACTCATGCCTTCACGCAAGAATAAGTTGATGCCTATGCTGACAAAGAGGATGAAGGCGGTGAATCTTGGGAAGACGAGGCCTACGCCTACGCGGAGGCCGAGGATGAGGTGGTGGAGGTGCCGGTGTCCATCGTGGCCGACCCGAAAGGGAAGAAGAATGCGGTGGTCGTGGAGAAAAAGAATAAAGCAGGCGGCGGCCGTGGAAAAAAAAAGAAAGTAGGCGGCGGCAACGGACCCAAGTGGAGCTCGAGGAGGACGAGTGCCTCGTCGAAACTTGGAAGACGATCAACATAGACCCCTTTATCGGCGCGAACCAAAACTCGAATTGCTATTTGAATAGGATGAAGGCGGCGTACGATGAGCGACGGCTTTGGATCCCTGCTTCAAGAACTTGGGCCATGATCGTGGCGACCCATTTGATTTCCGTTGGCTCGCATGTTTATTTTGATCGCTAGACTTGTATCGCGCCGATTTATATCGTCGAGACTACGATGACCGGGTGGTGACAAAAATATGTTTGATTAATTTCCAGCGACTTCAATGTTTGAATTTGTCAAATTTTGGGGACAATGTTTGGCGGCGGTGGCTGAGAGCCGATGACCCCCCCATACGAGTTATTTGCGCCGGCGTCCCCACCTAAGGCCAACCGCCAGACGCAGAGGACAATTCAAAATTCTGGTGAGGCGGAATCAAGACGGAATCAAGAGATAGATTAAAAGGTGAAGATAGAACAAACCGTGTGGCGTAGCTTAGCGAAGCGGGGAGGATCGATGCTTAGTCTTTTTTTTTAGTAGAAGGACCGATGCTTAGTCAAGTCGTCGGGTCGGGCGTGCCTGGAAAATTGCTGGTGGATGGTCTCTTCCAAGGCCGGGCCCTCAAATTTTGTGGGCCTGTGCAAAACTTTAAATTAGGCCCATCTCACCACAAAAATTAACCGATGAAAATAATATAATCTATCGCTTGAGGAGGGGGGGGGGAACGAGACATGGGTAACAAAATTTATTTTTGTATAATAAATTTCCTCTTGCATCGACATAGCATTATAATGTGCAGTGTTGAAAATTGTACTCGTATTAGACTGCCCAACCCATTGAATTGGGGTTTTTTCTATCTACTCTTGGACCATAACAAATCTGATCTAAAACAATGGATTTGCTGTTAACATCTTTGTTCTTTACTATGTAGGTATAGTCCTAAATATAAGATATTTTAGCTTTGTGAAATGAATGTATCTAGATATGTTTTAGTGTATAGGTTCATTCCGAACCTCTACGGACCTATACACTAAAAGACGTCTAGATACATTCGATTCACAAAACTAAAACACCTTATATTTCTGAACGGGAGGGAGTAAAAACTTGCGCCGGTAAGTAATTTAAAACCAAAAAATTATATATACATAATAATAGTAGGCGTGAAACAAAGAGACGAGAAAAACAACAAAGCTGAATATATCTTGTTGTTGATCTGACATCTGTCCGCACGCGACATCTGACCAAATTTAAAATGAAGAGATGAATACTAACCGTGTTGTGAGAATGAGAGGACGGGAGGTTGTGCTTGGAAATATTGCCAGCTGCCGAAGCCATTGATCAGATCGATCTGTTGAAGGTGGGCAGCCGAACGATCGCCCCTGACTCTTAGTCGATGGGTCGTCGTGGTCCGTTCGGGAAATCAGGAGGCATGAATGTACATCGGGTAGGCGCCATGCGGCCCAGTAGAGTTGGCTGGTTTTCTTGTTTGCAATTCTCAGCGGCCAGAGGATGAACTGCCACACGGTATATGGTACATAGATATATTAGAAATTTTTGGACCCCTGAAATTTCTAGGCCCTGTGCAGCAGCACGGACGGCACTCCCGCCGGCCCGGGCCTGGTCTCTTCAATTGAAAAACATGTCGGATGCTCCCAAGTGTGAATAAGAAAAAAGCTACAGTTCTGGACATCACATCACATGCATATTGAACATATACTTTGCTTGGGATCCCTTTGCTTGCTCCATTCCGCCGGACAGATTCTCAAAAAAAAAAAAAGGACCCATACCCGGGGCTCAAATCCTCAAGTCAATGGCAGCAAACTCCCCATTATAAACACCGCCATCTCCTCCAAGATCTGAAATCAAGACAAAATCCCCCGGAGGCAACAATGTGCGGCTGCGACGAGGATTGCTGCGGCTGCGTCTCTTACAGGACCCGGGAGAACCTCAAGTACGGCTGCATCTGCTTCGGCGTCGTCGCTGTCGTCGTCCTCGTCGCCGTCCTCCTGGCCGCCTACGCCTTCCTCCGCCACATCACCATCACCGTCGAGGACGCCTCCCTCACCAGGTTCGCGCTGCTGACCACCCCCACCACGGCGCTCGCCTACAACCTCTCCCTTACGCTGAGCGTCCGCAACCCGAACTGGGCGATGACCATCAAGAACACCGAGCCTTTTGAAGCCGCTTACAAGTTCGACGGCCAGCAGTTCGACCGCGTGCAGGTCGCCGACAAGGGCGACAAGCACCCCGCCGGGAAGACCATCGTGTACCGCCTCAAGACGGGCTCCGATAGCGACTACGTGTCGCTCGGCAACGCCGGCGTGGCGGAGTACAAGAAGGAGAGCCAGGCCGGGGTGTTCGAGATTGAGGTGGCGCTCACCCGCAAAGTAAGCTACACGGCGCGCTACACCAAATGCAAGATCGAGGCCACATGCCCGCTCAAGCTGCAGATCGAGCGGCCTGGGACGACCACGGTGGTGTTCGAGAAGGTGAAATGCAAGCTTGCCAAGGCGGAGAAGAACTGTTAGAACTGAATTGGTTTCCGAGGCACTGTGGTTTTTCTTTTTCTTTTCGCGGCGAGTTACTGTGTTTGTTGACGGTTGATTTGTGTCGATCTGAAATGTGTGTGGGTGTGTGTGGAATTCTCCTCATTCTTTGATGGAAGATGTAATTACATTTGATGCTATCTTGCTATTTCGAATTTGAAGATTGATTCTGTACAAAGGCTTTCGACACCGTGGACTTTCCTTTTGGAAGTCCTGAGGAGGATCGGTTTCGGTGAGCGCCTCCTGTCGTGCATTTGCGCCCTACTCTCCACGGCCACCACTCGGGTCCTGTTAAACCGATGCCCAGGTGCAAAGGTGGTCAACATGCGTGGACTTTGGCAAGGGGATCCCCTCTCCCCGCAGCTGTTTATCCTGGTTATGGAGCTCTTTCACCCGATGATTGTGATGGTAGAAAATCAGGGCCTCCTCACCAGGCTCGCAGCCACAGGACTCCAACATCGGACCTCTATCTATGCGGATGACGTGGTCACCTTCCTGCGACCATCGGAATTGGACTTCCGGGTGATCTCCGGGATCATTGAGGACTTTGGCGCGCCATCAGGCTTAAGGACCAATTTCAACAAATGCTCGGCTAACCTGATCAGATGCTCCACGGTGGACAGGGACCTTGTCGCTCGGGAGCTGCCCTGCCCGATCCTGCCGTTCCCGCTTCGCTATCTGGGGCTACCGCTCTCCTTGAGGAAACCATCTGTCGTGTAGCTACAATACATAGTTGATTCGGTAGCCGCCAAGTTGCCATCGTGGAAAACATCCATGCTCAACAGAGGAGGGCGGCTTGAGCTTGTCAAGACAACGCTCTCGGCCACCCCTGTCTCCGCCATGATGTCCCTGGATATCCCCATTGAGATCATCATAGCCATCGACAAGATCATTCGTGAGTTCCTCTGGAAAGAGAGGAAAGACGTGCATGGCGGGCACTGCCTGGTGGCCTGGGACAGGGTTTGCATGCCCAATGAATTAGGTGGTCTCGACATCCCTAACTTGCAACTAATGAATGTCGCGCTCAGGGACAGATGGATGTGGTTGAAGCAAGTGGAGGTGGATAGGCCTTGGCACGGCCTCGACATTCGTGTTCCAGCCCTTGCGGAGCAGCTTTTCGATGCCACGACGACCTCTGTGCTCGGAGACGGTGCCACCACTCTCTTCTGGTCGGACAAGTGGCTGCCTGGTGGGAGGATCAGAGACTTTGCACCAAACCTTTTCGCGGTCGTCCCGGCTAATGCGATATTGACGCGCCGGGTGCATGAGGGCCTGGGTGGGGCTTGGCTGAACGACGTTCCCCTAACCTGAACGCGACTGCCATTAGAGAGCTCCTTGAAGTCGCCGACCGGCTAGAGGAGGTCACCCTGACAGAGGGGACGCAAGATATCTTCAAGTGGAGGTGGGACCCTACCGGCTGCTATTCTGCGAAGTCTTGTTACCAAGCCCTGTTTGCAGGCCGGACCTCGATGGCTGGGGCGTTACAGATTTGGCGCTCTCGGGCCCCCGCCAGTTGTAAGATCTCTCTTTGGCTGGCTGTGCGCAATAGATGCTGGACTGCCGATAGATTGCAACGTCGCGGTCTACAGCATCCGACGGCGTGCCCTTTCTGCGATCAGTGTGGAGAGTCCATCGACCATCTCCTCATGGGATGTGTCCTGGCACGTGAGGTGTGGAGCACCTGCCTTGGCTAGTGGTGCAGGGTCCAGTGGATGCCTGACCATGACACAAAGCTAGTCACCTGGCTTTAGGGCAGACGTGGCGGCAGGGGCCGCGAGCGCGATCTCTGGAAAGGTATCTCTTTGGTATGCTAGACGCTCTGGTGCCATAGGAACGACGTCGTCTTCGAGGGTGTCAACCCCTCCGCCGCATCGGTCATTCAGAAGATTTCCATGAAAGCCGAAATATGGAGAGTTGTGCACCTTTTTCGAGACTGTCTGAACAAAGTAGACATGTGGAGGTGCCGCGAGTAGTCATCTAGTGGGTGCGTACTGCCCCTGTAGCAGTGTGGGTTTGCGCTCGAGGAGTCTGTGCCTCGGCGCGTTGTAGATCTTCACCTCTTGTCCTCCTTCTATGAAAATGATACGTCTCCTAGGACATATCCTTAAAAAAAGAATTGATTCTGTTTTGTTGGCTCAAGAAATAAAGTTTGATGCTATCTTGTCGTGAGCGCACGCGACCTGTATTCCAGGGTGCATAGGTACTATCTGTGTGTTTCATAATATAAAACGTTTTACCAGGATGTTTGGTTAGGCTTATTTTTGGCTTATAGCTTTTGGCGTATAAGCCAAAAAACATTAAAATAGGTGATTTTGATTTTAGTTCCTGACTTATAACATCATATAACATCATACAGCTATGTTCTAAAACCTAAATGACAAAGGCAAAAACACCTATTTAAAATTTTTTTAGTTTATAAGCCAAAATCCAAAAGTCAGATTTAAGTCCAATCAAATAAACAATAAGACCATCTCCAACGCGTGTTGAGAAAACGCATCCGCTATGCCGCCGTAATCGATTTGCAGCGCTTCTTTTGCTCTTTTAGGGCGCGCGGTGCGCATCACTTCACCGGACACACGAAAATACAACACATTTTGTTAAGCGAAATGCATTCAACAAAGATAAAAAAAAAGTGGAAATATAGTTATTTGAAACGATAAACCTAGAACTACTAAACTAGAAACTAGTAAACTTAAACTCGAAATCGGATTCATCCTTTGTCAAGGATTCCACCCATATCGACGAGAGGGCGTCAAGCCGGCGTTCATCATTGTCATCGAGTGTCCACCTTGTCGACCCTTCTCGCCACCTGAGCTGTCTCGCGCTCCTCATTCCTTTGCACGTATAAGACGACCTCGATTGCGAAGTCCTCGGGGAAGAGGGCAACCCAATCCGCCCTTAGCCACTCATCTTTCTCGGCGTGGTAGAGGCGTCGGAGCAGCGTGCGATGGCGCCGCTGCTCCTCCTCGGTGATGAGTCGCAAAGGCGGCGCGAGTATCTCCGCCTGCTCGCGCGTCCGCGTGTCGTTGAAGTTCATGTCCCGACGCGGGTGGCCGAGGCACCACACCGCCGCGTCATACACGCGCGCCACCTCGTGCGCGGCCCCGAAGCTGCTGAGGACAATGCGATCATCGCTGCCGTGAATCTCAGCGTAGTAGGCGCCGTTGGGGCGCGCGTGCACCCCTCGGAAGCCGGAGGAGTTCCAGCAGTGTGGAACCATCTCGACGGCGGCGGAAGCGGGCGTTGGACGGACGGCGATGACGGAAGCGGGGTGTTGGACGGGCGGCAAGGCGGCAATTGATGGGGAAAAGCGCGAGAACATGGTGAAACTTCAACGGCGGTTGGTGTACGCGCATGCCCACTTTTTATCCCACGTGCTGGAGCGGTAAATTTAGCGCGTGCGATTGCCTCTTTTTGCTGCATGTGGCAAACAATTTCACGCGCTCTATTTTCACGCGTTGTTGGGGATATACTTTTCGGGTATACCCACTGTGACTCGCTAACCAGGGTGGCCCACTTTAGCGTTAGAGCTATGCTTCACGGGTGGCCCAGTCAGGGAGACAAGTTGGGAGCCCATCCGGCTACGGAAAGACCCAGAAGACTTACCGACTTAGCCATGTAGGAATACTTGTAGTTCAAGATGTACTATGTAACTAAGTCTATATCGTAGCCGGATGAGACTCTCCTGTAACCCTATGACTGGATGACTATATAAGCTATCCTAGGCATAGGACTTTAGGGCATCGACAATCACAACATCAACTCGCATAGGCAAAACCTCTCTTGTAATTTGTACTTCTGGCTCTGCCGTATTACTGGATTGCTAACAGGAGTAGAATCCGCCCACCACAGGTGGATTCGAACCTGGTACGTTTGTGTGCTCACCATCCCGAACGACCATACGTCTCACACCCCACATCTTCCGACGCCCCAAGGACCCTCTCATGGAGTACTTGTCTTCAATCCGACGATAGTTGGCACTCACCATGGGGCACGTGACTTTCGGAGTTACGTTTTGGGCGGCATCTGTGTGAATCGGAATCGGTGAGAATCGTTGTCGGTCGGGTTCTTTACGCCAGCAACGTCCCTCTCGTCCTTATCGACGAGACTTGGATTCCATCTAGGGAGCCCATAACCAGCTACACAATCATGTCTTTTGGCGAGATCGATGTTTACCTCAATTTCGCTGAAACTGTCCAACCCATCCCAGTAGTGATGATAGAGGCAGAGGAAACTTCTAGATCTACTTTGTCCGCAGAAGCGACAGAGTTTTAGATTTCAAAATCGCTAATCCCACCCAACCCACACCTGAAGTAGAGATCATGGAGAAGATCGGATCTGAAGAAGATCTCCCTCAGGAGGTCGAACCCTAGAATATCAAAATAACAACAACTTCGGATCCGGCTCTACCGATGATGGAGCATGACAATCGCTTTTGAGGAACACAGTAAGGCGGATGATGTCGTGCGGCAACACCAGTATGGATACAATCCTCAAGACCATCAAAAGTTTAGAGGAAGCTAACAAAGAAAGCTGCAATTACCTCAGAGCGCATGGATCACACTTCATCGGATACGTTGGCTCTGGATCCGGATCTACCGATGCTGGAGACGACAACGACTCGGTGCTGGACGCAATCAAAACAAACATCGACACACCGGCCTCCTAGAGGATTCCATGACATCGACAGAATTCCGGGCATTTGAAGCATAAATTGAAGAGGTGATCAACTCCAAGGTTGTGGAGGAAGGAGAAGGTCTGGATCTAAGCCCCTACAAAAATATGGATGAAATATACGACGAAAACTCTCCTGAACTGCAAGATGACATGGATGTCAGAGAGAATCCCGATGTCTAGATGTCCGAAAGTACTGATAGAAGCTTAACTCCAGGAATCGGACCAAAAGCCGTCTTTGCCATAGGAGCCGGTAAGGCCAACAAGGCAAAGAAGAAGAAGAAAAACAAGACTCCGGCTAAAGATCTTCTAGCTCAGGGGGAGGTCGCTAGAGAATACAAGGAGGATTCAGTTGGCGCTCTAATCCTCGAAGAACCAAAAAAGACTCTGGTGGATGGACACATGTGAAAAGGATACATATGCCGCCTAGAGGGGGGGTGAATAGGCGGTTTAAAACTTTTACGATATGGGCTTAACAAAGGCGGAATAAAACTAGCGTTTAATTTTTCAAGCACAAAACTTATATAAACTACGGTTCACCTATGTGCACCAACAACTTATGCTAAGCAATACAAGCAACTATGTGATAGCTAGATATAAGACTTCAAGCATGAAGGCTATCACAAAGTAAAGTGCATAAGTAATAGCTCGGATATAGAGATAACTGAGGCACACGGAGACGATGATTTATTACCGAGTTCCTCCCATAAAGGGAGTACGTCTCGTTGGAGGGGTGGGCGGAACTAGGACCACCACGCCACAAAAGGCCTCACCCTATTCTCCTATGAACCTCGCCACAAGAGGCCTGGTTCACTTCTTCACTATCGGTGCACTTGTCGGTGGCAATCCGTAACCTCTCACAAAGATTGGGGCACTTCTCCACAACTCAATTGGAGGCTCACAACAAACAAGCTCGGGAAAGCTCCACAACTTAATTGGAGGCCCCAAGTAATCCACAAACCTGCAAAACAACTAAACCGTCTAGGGTTCCAAGAACCCAAGAGTAAAAAGCTTCTCACCTTTCACCCAATCAAATTCTCACCGAGAACTCAAACCGATGCACTAAATGCAATGACAAGAACACAAGATGTGCTCAAGTCCTTCTCTCCCAAATTTCACTAAAGCTAGAAAAGCTATTGGGGAAATAAGAGAGGAAGAACACAAGAGGAAATCCACAAAAGAAACCCCAAGATCAAGATCCCAATATGTTCCCCTCACATAGAGGAGAGATGGATTGGTGGAGTTGTATATCTAGATCCCCCTTTCAAATCCCCCAAAAAGATTCAAGAAATATGGAAGGGATTGAGAGTATTTGCAAGCTCTAGAATGTCAAAACAATGGAGGAGAGAGAGAATGCAAGCCACCAGCCTAAGAAGGAAGAAGGGGTCTATTTATACCCCTCCCCAACAAAATATGACCATTTGGGACCTCCCAGGCCGGATAATCCGCCCCTCCCCCCGATATTCCGGGCCAAAATATGGCTAAGGACTTCGCGGCGCGACCCTCTATATAGGGGACATATATTTGGGCCGGATAATCCACCCTCGGAGGTCCGGATAATCCGCCCCTATTACAAAGAGCCACACCTCAAAGTCCTTAGCCGTTTCCCAAGAATTGGGTCGGATAATCTGCCCCATGGCCGGATAATCCGCCCCCCTGAAAACTGGCAGAAACAGCAAAAAACTGAAACAATCATAACTTTTGCATCCGGACTCCGTTTTTGATGATCTTGGGTCGTTTTAAAGAGGAAAATGATCTCTACAAGACCATCCAGAGAAACATCATAGTCCAGCAAGGTAGGATAGAACCAAATGACGAAAGGTTTGACCTCTCCCAAAAAGACGAACCGATAAAACCTCCAACATCGAAAATGCAATAGAGAATGCATATGAAATTCGTTTTTGATGAACTTGAGCTTGTCATGGAGATTAACACAAGCTCTAAATACTCACATGAGTAAGACCCAAATAAGAACCAAGAAAGATGATGCCAAGTATGCAAAGGTTTGAGCTCTCACCGAGGGATATGATCAAGTTACTCACTCGAGAGCCCCTCTTGATAGTACGATTATCTATCCTATAAACCGGTCTCCCCAACTAACACCACGAGACCGGTAAGAAAGAAACCCTATCAAGATCAAAAAATTGCCTTGTGTATATTCCACTTGATGTTGATGATGACGATCTTCTACACCTCAAGATGGAACACCTTTCTTGATTGCGCTAGCTTGGTGAAGACTTGGAATTTGCTCCCCCATACTCCACTATGGAAGAGCCTCTCTTTTAGGCATATGTTCATATATCCATGATCACCATAAGGATGGAAAGCTACACTTGAGATCATCTTATTATTCAAGACACACTTGCCATAGGCTCAACTTCTACTTGACCAATCTCCGGATCATTCCTTGAAACCTTGATCACCACTTGATCTTCTTCACTTTATTCTTCTTACAACCTTGAAGCCAACATATGGTTCAAGCATTGCCTATGGACAAATCCTACAAGTAAAACTCAATGCAAACATAAGTCCATAAAGATTTTCATTAATTACCAAAACCATACATGGGGCACACATGTTCTTTCAATCTCCCCCATTTTGGTAATGGATGACAATCCCTTTGAGAGGGTTTATATCTATATATTCAACATGCAAAGCAACAACAAAGATGCAAGAGCATGAGAGGAAAATGCATAAGAACAAACTCAAAGCATGAAACCAACTTACCTTAAACCCTTCAAAACTTCTCCCCCATTGGCATCAATTGCCAAAATGGGTGAAAAGCTCTAGACGGCCAATAGAATGATAATTCCTCAAAAATGTGTACACTTCTCATAGTGAGAGTGGAATAAAATGCATGTATCCAATGACGAATACTTAGGAGGAGTTTAAACAATATTGAGGATCAAAAGATTGCAAAAAAATTTAACAAGGTGAAGAAGCATCAACAAATGAAACAAGCAACCAAAAGATCCAAAGAACCACTTGACAAAAAGAGCATAAACTAAGGCATAAAACTTGCAATAAACAAATGGTTGAGCAACGAGTAAGAGACAACATAGTAGCAGGCTCAACCACAAGGATGTGTGAGAGGCATGTCAAAGCATAGTATAAGACTAATACAAGGATGATCATTGAGCATCAACATAGTCTTCAATGAATGATATTGCTTAGTATGACCATACAACACACAAGAATCAAAGAAGATATCAACAATAGAGAAGTAAAATATCTCATGTGTATAGGTTTCTAAGTGGACAATCTCACGAATATACTTATCCACAAATAAACATGTACACACAAAATAGATTAAAATATAGATCATGATATCCAAAACGAAGTCATCAATACACCAATAAGATCTTTGCTTTATAGCATGGCCAAATGGCTTAATTTTGTCTTATTGTATATTGATGGACTTCAACCACAAACATATCAAATATATCACAAATATCACTAAGGGAAAAAGAGATAGTTAGAATGTATTTAGAAAGGCAAAAAGTATCACAAAGAACAAATCAACTTTTCAAATTCATCAATATTGCATATGGGAGTACTTTGAGGAAAGAATTGGCAATATAATTGCTAGATTGACATATTTGGGATTAGTGAATCATGAGCATGATTTGTATAGTCCCAATTATATGCACTCATCTCAACTTCCTCACATATGCAATAGAGAGCATTCTTTAAGGCCAAATAAAGAACCACAACAACTACAAATACAAAAAAAATCATGCCAATATGCAACCTACCATAGGTTGGAAGACGATATGTGATACGTCCATTTTGCATCACTATTCTATGTCTTAATTCACTATTATTCATTGATATATTTCGTATTGAGAGGTGATACTTATGTTATTTCATCTATTTTTGCATGGTTGATGACTTTTGGAGCATGGACCGCTGCAGTCAGGATTCTGATGAAAAAGGTGCTGTTTGGAGGCAAAATTCGCGAAGATCAGAAAATCTAGGAAAATATACGGAAAATCCTATTTTTCCAGAAGACTAAGGATGCCAGAAGATGGAGTGGAGGTGCGCCACAGGGGGCCCACACCACCCCATGGCGCGGGCAGGCCTAGGCCGCGCCTGGAGGTGGTGTGGCCGCCCTGGCCTACTCCAGCCTCTCCCCTCTAGCGTATATCATCCTCTCGAAACCCTAAGACTCGGGGAGCAACCACAGAAAGATTCCGCCGCCTCTGTGGGGCGAAAAACATCGAGAGAGAAAGATCTCTCTGGCAGACAGATTTCTTCCGGGGGAATTCCTTCCCGGAGAGGGGAGATCGTCGCAATCAACACCACCATCAAGCTGGACTTCATCGGGATCATCATCATCATCATCATCACCATCAGCACCCTCATCACCATCTCCATATTTCTGTAACAATTGGTTGAATCTTGCTATAGTTCATAGGGGAAACTTTCCCGGTGTTGATTACTCTTTGTAGTTGATGCTATTGAGTGAACTATTGAATTATTGTTTATGTTTAGATTGTTATACATCATTATTCCATCTCTGATCATGATCCATATGATGTCTTGTGAGTAGTTCGTTTTGTTCTTGAGGACATGGGAGAAGTCTTTTTGTTAGTAGTAGAGTTGTGTTGAGAAAGATTCAATAGATTGTTATTTAAGTTGTGGTGTACTTCTTCTAGTGGTGTCATGTGAACGTCGACTACATGACACTTCACCTATAAGGGCCTAGGGGAATGCATTGTGTATTTGGCTACTAATCGTAGGGGTTGCTGGAGTGACAGAAACCTGAACCCCCGTTAGGAAACCATTGCACAAGGGACGTAAGGGTCTTAGAGTTTAAAGCTGTGGTTAGGTTTCTACCTTAATTACTTTCTTGTACTTACGGATGTTTGCAAGGGGTATAATCACAAGTATGTATTAGTCTTGGATGGGGCGGTACATTAGCACAGGTTCACCCACACAACACTTAGCAAGCTAAAGAAGATTAATCTACTATATGAAGCGAAAGCACTTGACAGTCTTCCAATGTGTCCTCGAGAACGTTTGGTCATATTAAGTAATACAACCGGCTTGTCCTTTGCTGCATAAAGGATTGGGCCACTTGCTGCATTTATTCCTACTGTCTTTTATTTACTTGTACTTTGTTTACTTGCTATATCAGAAACCCCTAAAAATCTGTTTGCTAAGTATTTGCAGAGAATTCCTGATCCATACCACTAGACAACACCTTCTGCTCCTCGTTGGGTTCGACACTCTTACTTATCGAAAATACTGCGATACAACCCCTACACTTGTGGGTCATCAAGACTATTTTCTGGCGCCGTTGCCGGGGAGTGAAGCGCTATTGGAGAGTGGAACTGGTAAAGGAAACTTCTAGTGTGAGTATTGTTTACTTCTGCTAGTTGCTTTATTTTCGTTATGGATAATTCGCTGAGTTTCTTATTTGGTAATGCTACTACCACTGCTAAGGTAGTAGATAATCCACCACCTGCTGAGAAAGATGTTTTCAAAATACCTACAAGAATTATTGATCGTGTTATGGATAACTACTATGTTGGGGATGGAACTGTCCATCCCGGTGATCATTTACTCTTTATACACAAATTATGCGGGTTGTTCAAGTGTGCAGGTATTACTACAGATCAAGTTAAGAAGAAGTTATTCTCATTGTCACTGAAAGGAAGAGCTGAGGAATGGTATAAGTTGCTGAAGAATGGTCAAGCTCTGGAATGGGAGGAAATAGTGCCTCTCTTTTATTCAAAGTTTTATTCTCCTAGTGAGATTCATAAAGATCGGAATCAAATATACAACTTTTGGCCTCTTGATGGAGAGAGTACAACTCAAGATTGGGGGAGATTGAAGTTACTAATGCTCAAATGTCCTATTCATGAGCTCCCCAATAATACTATTATCAACAACTTTTATGCAAGGCTTCCTCTACATGACAAGGATTTATTGGATGCTTCTTGTGCTGGATCATTCACTCGCATGGAAGAAGAAGTTAAATGGGATCTTCTAGACCGTATTCAAGACAATGCTGAAGCTTGGGAGAATGACAAAGGTAGAAAGTCAGGTATAAATTATGATTATGAATGCACTGAATCTTTTATGGGAACTGATGACTTTCAAAATATTAAAAATGCTTATGGTTTAGATTCTCAAGCTATTGCTTCTTATTTTAAGGCTTTTGCTTCCTACATTGAAGTGCCTAAAAAGAAGTGGAATAAGTATCATGAACCTTATAAAGATGTTGCTAAGAATGTTCCTGCAAGAAATACTGAAGTTTATACTGCTAATCATGTTTTACCTAAACCTTATATTGTGAAAATGCCTTTCCTAGTTAAGATAAAGGAACATTCTATGATAGCTAGTATGGTTAATGAAAGTACAAGTAAAGCTGTTGAACCTGATAAACAAATGGTTGATGAACCTATAATAGCAAATGTGAAAGACTTTGTCACTAAGTATGAGGAAGAGGGACACACTATCCTTTGTAAGGATACCTCTAATATTGTTTCACATAGTAGTGCTATGAGAGCTAGTATTCCTGTGTTTTCTGTTAGAATAAGTGATCATCGCTATGATGGTCCTTGTGATAGCTATATTGTTAAGTTTATGCATGATACTGAAAGTTATTATGAGAGAGGGAAAAGTGTTCTTATGCATCTCAATAATATCAAGTTTCCCCGTTTTATGCTGAAAGTTTTTATGTTGCACTTATTTTGCCTTCTTATGCAAGTTGCCTTTGGTTTCAATAACTTGTTTGTTTACGAAATCCCCTTGCATAGGAAGTGGGTTAGACTTAAATGTGTGTGTGTTTTTGCTTCTTAATGCTCTCTTTCACTTCAATCCATATCCCTATGAGAGCTTCTTCAAAATTATCATGCCCATCTTAATGGCTATAAAGAAAGAGCTTTATGGGAGACAACCCAATTTGTTTTTGCTTTTAGTTTGTTTTTGTTTCTTTGAGTCTTGGAAGTTATTACTTCAGTAATAACCGATCCTTATCCGTTTTGTTTGGTTTTTGTGTCAAGATCAACCTCTAATGAGAGAGAAGTAATATTTGGGGAAGTTGCTGTCCCGAAACAGATTTTTGTGCTTCACCGTAAAAATTTGTGAGAGACCTCTGTCTGTCGGATTGAGCTGTAATTGTTTGTGCTTCTGACCCAGGTTGTTATTTAACTTTCGTTAGTTTTGCACTTTTTGATTTGAGCAACAAGAGAGTTTCGAAAAAATTGATATTTACCTGCTGGTCTGTTTTGATAGATTTTGCCACTCTTGTATCTGCTTCTTTATTCGATTTCCTTTTTGAATTCTTTTTGGGTTTTTGGAAGGAGTTGCTAAAATAGCTTATGTTTTGATGGATTTCAGTTGAAGTTGGACTCAAAAGGTTTTATCACTTCACTTATACTAATGTTGCTAATGAGAACTGTGTGAAGTTTTGTGTGAAAGAAATTTCCAGGAAGTGGAGGTAATGGTGTAATAAGGAAGAGAAAGGTTTTATGACTAAAGTAATAAGTGTATGAAGATGAAGATATTGATGTTATTCAAGTGATGACTTCGGAAGAATCTACTAGATACCAAATTCAGAGACCTACAGAGTCCGTTTCCAACTAGGTAATAGTTCTGGTAAGAAAAGTTCCGCGAAAATACTATCCAACTATATTTCTGCAGTTTTCAGTTAATAAGGAAAGCTACGAAGCGAAAAAGGGACGGAAACGGAGCCAGGATGGCTCACACCACCCTGTGGCGCGGGCCCTCCCCTGGCCGCGCCACCAGGTGGTGAGTCCACCCTGGACTCCGCCTCCGACTCGTTTTCTCACAGTACCTTCCTTTTGATATGAAACGTCGTAATATATAACCCCCCGAATCCCTCGAGGTCCGTATATCGTGTTTTCGTCGTGTTTTCGTTTCGATCTGTTTCTGCCAGGACATACTCTTTGAAAGCTTAGAATCACAATGGTGTTCGCCAAGGCTAAAGGGAAGGAGCCTATGGAGGAAGACCTCCAAGACCCCAAGCAGGGGCTGGTACCTTTTGTTACTTGCCCTGCATCAACGGAAGCCCTACGAGTCACTAAGGAGTTCTGTGATAAGTACCGAGACTTGCAGAGGAAGGTGGACATGCTTCAATGGGAGAATAATAGGCTTCGCAAGATGCTGGAAGATTACCTCACGTCAACTAAGAAAATATTACCACCACCACCGAAGGAGTAATTCGTCATCAGGTTTGGCATCCCCTTGGTTTGTTCCAAGCTTGGGGGAGGCCAAAATATGGCTAAGGACTTCGCGGCGCGACCCTCTATATAGGGGACATATATTTGGGCCGGATAATCCACCCTCGGAGGTCCGGATAATCCGCCCCTATTACAAAGAGCCACACCTCAAAGTCCTTAGCCGTTTCCCAAGAATTGGGTCGGATAATCTGCCCCATGGCCGGATAATCCGCCCCCCTGAAAACTGGCAGAAACAGCAAAAAACTGAAACAATCATAACTTTTGCATCCGGACTCCGTTTTTGATGATCTTGGGTCGTTTTAAAGAGGAAAATGATCTCTACAAGACCATCCAGAGAAACATCATAGTCCAGCAAGGTAGGATAGAACCAAATGACGAAAGGTTTGACCTCTCCCAAAAAGACGAACCGATAAAACCTCCAACATCGAAAATGCAATAGAGAATGCATATGAAATTCGTTTTTGATGAACTTGAGCTTGTCATGGAGATTAACACAAGCTCTAAATACTCACATGAGTAAGACCCAAATAAGAACCAAGAAAGATGATGCCAAGTATGCAAAGGTTTGAGCTCTCACCGAGGGATATGATCAAGTTACTCACTCGAGAGCCCCTCTTGATAGTACGGTTATCTATCCTATAAACCGGTCTCCCCAACTAACACCACGAGACCGGTAAGAAAGAAACCCTATCAAGATCAAAAAATTGCCTTGTGTATATTCCACTTGATGTTGATGATGACGATCTTCTACACCTCAAGATGGAACACCTTTCTTGATTGCGCTAGCTTGGTGAAGACTTGGAATTTGCTCCCCCATACTCCACTATGGAAGAGCCTCTCTTTTAGGCATATGTTCATATATCCATGATCACCATAAGGATGGAAAGCTACACTTGAGATCATATTATTATTCAAGACACACTTGCCATAGGCTCAACTTCTACTTGACCAATCTCCGGATCATTCCTTGAAACCTTGATCACCACTTGATCTTCTTCACTTTATTCTTCTTACAACCTTGAAGCCAACATATGGTTCAAGCATTGCCTATGGACAAATCCTACAAGTAAAACTCAATGCAAACATAAGTCCATAAAGATTTTCATTAATTACCAAAACCATACATGGGGCACACATGTTCTTTCAATCTCCCCCATTTTGGTAATGGATGACAATCCCTTTGAGAGGGTTTATATCTATATATTCAACATGCAAAGCAACAACAAAGATGCAAGAGCATGAGAGGAAAATGCATAAGAACAAACTCAAAGCATGAAACCAACTTACCTTAAACCCTTCAAAACTTCTCCCCCATTGGCATCAATTGCCAAAATGGGTGAAAAGCTCTAGACGGCCAATAGATGCCAACGATGATTCAGAGAGACTGCTAAACGCCCTGGCCATATCACACTCGTCTATACAACCGAAGCAGCAGTAGGCCCAAAAACGCAAGAACACCTCAGAAAAATGTGCATCCCAACTCTTATCCTTCTTAAGAATAACAGAAAGAGATTTAGCAGCTAAAGAACGAACACCCTTAACTATATCGCGTTGGTTAACAAAGATTAAGACATATCGCATTGGTTTATAGAGTCGAATAGGTCATGTCGGTTTACACATAAGCCTATCAGTATGGAATGTACCAACAATTGATAACCAAAGGCAGATTGTGACAACAAGGTTGGATGCAACAGATAGACAAAGAATTACACACACATCCTATGGTACTACGGAAACCCCAAACACGTGAATACTAGTTTGAATTTTTAGAAGAGGATTGATAAACGTTGCACTTCCTAACCAGAAAAGGGTGGGTGGGTGGGTAAGAAGAAAAATGGAAGCAGCCCAACTCTCACGTTTAGTTTTTCCCTAGTATACATAGCTACCAAAAATATTTTCTAGACTGATAATGACCATCTTGGTTGAGTCCCCGAAGGGCGGAATGGCTCTGATACCAATTGTAATACCTCAGACCCTACGCTCTAAGCTCAAGCCTGGATGAACCCAAAAGTGGATATGATGTACTACCGTGGGGCCGCACAGCCATACACAGTAGGCCCACCTCGTGGAGCAGGGCACACTACTGGCCAACCATCCTGCCCACTTTCAAGAACATCGGGACAAGAGCGATCGTCTTAGTCGACATGTAATGTGATCAAAACATACACATATGAGTATGTATGTCAGCGACATATAATAGACATTAGAGCCACCCTATCTAAAAAAATTGAGACGGAAATATTCAATGCCATATGACAAGATCCAAATATCCTGATAGCGACAATAGTTTAGGATACATCCTCACACATCACACATTAGAGTATCAAGCAGAAGTAGAAAACAAGATCCGAGTACGGATAAGAAGCAAATTGGCATAAGATGCCCTGAAAATAAGCACATCCCGCCCATAGATCTCACCGATCTCCATCTCCGGAATCTCTACACCTGACAGTCGTTGCCACCATCATCAGTCTCTTCGATCCAGTAACCTTCTTGGGAGTATACATCTCCATCTGAACTAAATATTTATCTTGTGAGACCCTAGGGATACTCAGCAAGTCTTAATGCATCTAAAGGGAACAACATGGGGGTGACGCAATTGGAGCGAACGATAATAGCTAAATAGTTCTATAGAGACATGCTACACATCCGCCCAACCAGAGATGGACAAACGCTCGTTAATTAGAAGCATCAGTTATATAATTAACATAAATAAACATCGCTCGCCCTCCTTCTCGCTTACCGACGAGAAGGCAGAAAAACATCCCATCCTTTGGCAATTTTATTAACCATTCCATGAGTGTTGCACTATTTACTAGTCATGTCTTAGTCAAATTAAAGACGGTACTTTAGTTATGCTTGTCTATGATCGAGAAACTGTGCTCCAAGTCGTCCATAACCACGAACACGGCTTTTAGAAAGATTTACCCTCTAGGGGTGCACAAATAGTTACACACACATGATCAACCTTGGGAAGAACCAAATAAAGGCCTCATGACAATGCATTCATAGGATTCATAAATTATTTCAGGGGGCCACCCCACAAAGCTACCCGCAACGAAGTTGGTCGGCTTCGAGACGGACCCAGGGTTTGTGTCGACGTCTGTAAACAACTGGGAACTCGAAAGTGTGACTGGGCTTATCGATACAGCGGAAACGTGTCACAAGTCCTAAACAGTACAGATGCTCCTCGCGCAATCCTAAATAAAGCAGTAAAGAAAGGCATAAGTATAGGATAGTAATAACACCGGAAACTAGTTTGTGGCCCCAAGAAATAAAGTGTCAATCAAGCTCACGTGAAGGGGGATCCATAGAGTCTCCCATATGTGGATAGTGTGAATAGTCAAGGATCAAGAATCAAGTACTCGGGGTCCTATGGGACACAAGTGAGCATAGAAGAACTAAATAACTACAATTGCCCACCAGTGCCTCTTTTTTTAGTTATCCCATTACTACTAGTTTAAGTTGTTTAGGTACCTCGTTATCCAAAGACTCACACAAACCCTACACATGCAGTTCTACAACTCGCATGGCTCAAACAACTTCTGTAGTAATGGCTCATAAGACTGAGGATACAAGCTTCGCTGGGTTTAAAAGTAAAGGCTATGCAATACTTGGGATTCCAATTTAATGCAATCGTGACTCAATGATGCAAGAATAAGATAGAAGCATAGGTGCTATATGTATGCAAGCATGGTGAATTTCTTGCCTAGCAGTTCAGTTGTAGAATAGGAAGGATTCGGGTAATACTCTTGTGGCTCCTGATTTTCTCCTTACTCAGCATCTATCCGGATAAAAACCAAACACACAAGGGACAAAATAAATACATTACACACTCAGATAAATCATATGCAAAAAGCAAACAAGGTATTCCATGATGGAATGATGCACAGATGCATGGTATAACATAGCATGGCATGGGTGAGGTGTGGAAACAATAATAAAGCACTTTATTAATTTATTTAGGCATGTTTTACTCCCAAAAACAGTTCTAATTATTTAATATTTATATGATGCATGCTTCAATTCATATCATGGAATACATAATCAGAACGAGCTAGTCGTGCTGATCGATTTAGGCATATTATTTGTCAAATTCGGAGTTACGGATTTAAAGTTATGAATTTATTTAGAAAAGGTATTTATTAGCATTTAAATAATTTTGAAATTTTAAATTGCTCAAAAATTATTTTGGATGGCATATTTAAATTCCTGGCATTTTTTGTTTCAAAAACATATATTGCTTGTACTATTTGAATTTATGAATTTAAATTTATTATTTAATGCAAAAGTAATTAAAATGGGGTCAAAAGTCACATGTTTGACTAGTTAGAGTAAAATCTAGGAAAATTTAAAAATAGGGTTGAATTCATATTTAAACTTGAATCATATTTCATTTTGAAATTTTTGTCAAATTCAAATTATATAAAAAGATATGAATTTATTAAGATTAAACAATATTCTAATTTTTTTATTATTTCGAAAATACTCCGGAAACTTTTTGCACCGAGCGCTATGTAGCCACCGACGCTGATGGTGGGGCTAGAGGCGCCTGCGGGTCCATGATGGCTCAATGCACGGCGCCTAGAAAAATGCTTGATGGCGGTTTTGATGTAGAGCTCGTTGGGAACCCCAAGAGGAAGGTATGATGAGCACAACAGCAAGTTTCCCTCAGTTATGAAACCAAGGTTTAATCGAACCAGTAGGAGCAAGGAAACACCCCAAAGGTGTTACTAGCTGAGCTTTGGCAGGGCGCACTACCGGTGCTAGTAGCAACGTGGAGACCTGCACAACACAACCATAGAACTTTGTCCCCAACTTGCGATGAGGTTGTCAGTCTCACCGTTTTTTGTGGAAAACAAAGGATTAAACATATCGAATGGAAAGAAGTAAAAGTTTGCAGAAAGTAAACACAAAGCAGTAAACAGTTTATAGATTGTATGTAAAGAAAAGGACCGGGATCCATAGTTCACTAGAGGTGGCTCTCCTTAGATAGATAACATGCTGGGTGAATAAATTACAGCGGGGCAATTGACAAACATCGAGAAAGCAATACATGCATATACTAATCATCTTGACTCCTTTGAGACTTGATTGGGCATTACAACATAATACATAGACCGCCATCCAACTTCATCTATGACTAATAATCCACCTTCAGGTTATCATCCGAACCCCCTCCAGTATTAAGTTGCAAGCAACAGATTATTGCTTTACGAACTGCGTGTAAAGTAAACAATATGATTGTTCTAGGAACAAAGGATTGTTGTTTTCTCCCTAGTAGCAATAGCACATCTAGTACCTTAGAGATTTCTGTCACTTCCCCAGATTACCGGAGGCATGAACCCACTATCGAGCATAAATACTAACTCTTGGAGTTGCTAGCATCTACTTGGCCAAGATAGCTACTAACAACGGAAAGCATGCAAGGTCACAAATAACAAATACATGATAGAATCAATAATCAATCTGAAATAGCATCTCAATATCCATCGGATCCCCGCAAACACAACATGCAGAATTACAAATAGATGATCTTGATCATGAACGGAGCTCACAAGATCTAAACATGAAAGCACAAAGGAGGAGAACCAGCCATCTAGCTACTACATGGATCCGTAGTCCAAGGATGAACTACTCACGCATCACACCTGAGGCTTGCATGGTGATGAAGAAGGCCTCCAGGGTGAATTCCCCTCTCTGGTAGGGTGCCGGGAAGGGCTTTCGATCCCTCCCGATCTAGGGATGGAGATGACGACGGCTACAGACTCTTTCGTGGATTTTTGATTGGGTACTTGTGGTTTACGTCCCGAGGGCATCTTATAGTCAGAAGGGGAGGCCGAGGGGGTGCCTTGGCTAGCCACACCACCCCCTGGCGCGGGCCAGGCCTGGCTACGTGGCCAGGTGGTGTGGTGGCCCCCTGGCCCCTCTCTGTCTCGTATTCTGGCACTTGATGACTTCCGAAAAAATAGGCACTTTGGCTTTTGTCTCGTCCAATTCCGAGAATATTCATTTTCTGACTTTCTTGGAACCAAAAACAGCAGAAAACAGGCAGCTGGCACTGTGGCTCTTGTTAATAGGTTAGTCCAAGAAATCATATGAAAAGTACTCCAAAGTTGGAACAAAACACAAGAAAGTGGATAAAACCAAGCATGGAACATCAAAAATTATAGATACATTTGCAATGTATCAACATCCCCAAGCTTAACTCCTGCTCGTCCTCGAGTAGGTAAGTGATAAAAAGAAAGAATAATTTTTGAGGTGACATGCACCATCAAAGACTTGATCAAAGTATTTGTAAAACATTCAAAGCTGGGATCATAGTACTTCAATCATAACATGAAGGACAAAGTTCTAGGAATAAGCTAAGAAACTATGATGCAACATGAAAAGGCACAAACAACAGATTCATGAATAACAATGCTTTGCAAGACGTTTGTTTGTTTCACATAAAGAAAACATAGCATAATAGTATTCAGCTTGTCCCTCAATAGAGTAGCAAATATAAATGCATAGGACACCTTCAAAGTTCATAAGAGTGACTAGATACAGTAGTTTAAAACAAGCAATATCAAAGTATGCATCAATCAACTAGTCTTGGGACAATGCACATAGAACTAAGAATGGCCACTATGATCTCAAAGTAGGTGCATAAAGTTAGAAGGTGGAGACTCAATATAATGGTGGAAGAAAGGCCTTTGTAAAAGGAAGTAGGGATTCAAGTCTCATAAAGAGCTTCCAAAAATTATGGTACTTATAGCTTTCAGCTCTCATTGCCCCTATCATAAGCATCTTGAAGTGATTAAGGTTAAAGTGAACAAACTATGGTGTACATGCTTGACGAAGTATAAGTAAGAAATCTCATGTCCCTTGTATACGAGGGCCGCTCCTCATGCTACTCAAGTTTAGTCACCGGTAAGTTCTTGTCATTGTAAGTATATGTGTATCATAGAGAACCGCCAACGGGGTACCCCTTGCTTGATGATACGGAAGAATCCCCATACCAAAATGGCAAGGCAAGCAGACAACGAGCATCTCAACATTCTTCTTATTTACCATGGGAATATGGTGCTTTTTTCTCTCTTTCCTCTTTTCATAATCTCTTTTTGTTTTGTTTTGTGGTGTAGCGCCTCGACTACGATGACCACATGAGCGACATGGACATGGTTGGCATGTTCGTGTCAGGCAGCGCGGCTAGGTAGGGCAACATGGCGCGACACTAGGGCTAGGTGGTGTGGGGCAGTGAGGCAAGCACGACGAGGCGATCGAGTGGCGGCGAGGAGCTCGACAGCGGTAGCACGCAAGCAGGACATCAGCTAGCGGTGGTGCACGACAAGCGTTTGACGGAACGATCCGTCACTACAGGAAGCGATGCAACAAAGATGTCTAGGAGGATTAGGGGCTCACTGTAGGCGCGATGGCATGCTCAATCTAGAGCGAGGCAGCGGTGATCTATGATGAGGTGACGACCCGGTCTGTTAGGGTTTTGCTTTGGCCTCCTTCTCGTGCTGCATGTTCTTGGGCTTCTCCTACTTGATGCCGGTTACAGGTGGGGTACTGGGGTCCTGACAATCTTCCTCGACGCCCTGATGCTCCTCTCCTCCTTCTCCTCCTTGCTAGAAACAGAGGGTGGCTGAAACTAGAGGGCATGTGGCATGGAGGTGTCCATGGTCATTCTAGGAGGAAGGGAATAGGCAGAAGGTGAGATATCGAGCTGGGGAAGCCTAGGTCGCTGGTAGATAAGGATGGGGAACAACCAGAACATGGGGTGGTCGGTGGTTGTAAAAAGGTGGAGAGGGTAGCTCGGGTTTGGCTGCCTCTCTTGCTTTCTTTTTCTTGTCGAGAGAGGGAGGAGGGGACCCAGGTCGGGGTGGTATCAGGCTGGGGTGGTGTTAGGGTCTGGTCCAACCAGACCAAGGCGAAGAGGGGGACTTAGTTTGGCTAGGTCTTAGATTAGACTTGATGTTAGTTTAGGTTTAGAAGGGGTGGGTTTAGTTAGATAGCTACGTTATGTTTTTTTCTTAGCATGATTCTATTTATTTTTGCTTTAATCTCACCTAGCTCAAACAAGAACAAGCAACCTCTCAAATATACCAAGAAGGAGAGAGAAGTATGGTAGGTGGTAAGTTGGCTTGATTTGATCTTCATTGGGTTGAGTTCAAATTCAACAAGTGCCCAAAATCTCAAATAAAACCAAATAGAGAGGAGGTGGAAACAACCTTGCATGGGCCATGCATGTTGATTTTGTCCATTAGCGAGCCTTCATGAATGATTGTAACCATCCAAGAATTCGTGTGGAACTCTCTCTCCAATTCTCCTAGCTTATTCCAAATAATAGGCACATTTGCATATTATGGCAAAACTAGTGTATATAAGCCACTATGCATTCATATGGCCTTATTAAGTCAAGTGTACTCATAATCTCGAATAAAACTATGGAGTAAGATGGAAAGGAGTCTACAGTTACATAACATTCAAAAATGGCCATGTAGCTCCCATACTAAATATTGTGAAAACAATATTGGTCCAAGTATGGAGGCAATTAGATCAAAGGAAATGACCCATACACAATTATTGATGAGCTTGAGTTAAATACCAAAATAAGATACATATGCTCATATTTGAATGGGATGGTGGAAAAATAAGGTGGTAGCAAAGAAAGGTGGTGGAGTCAAGAAAAGATATGCCCCCAACTCAACTTGGGCATGAAGAAATTTATCAAGAAGCAAATACAATATATCAAGAGGCAACTACAAGTGATACAATATAAATGCATATGGGATAAGAACCAAATAGAGGGGTTTATATGATGCTCAAATGCAAGGTGGCATGGTGACATGAGCATGATATAATGATGATGCAAGAATACATGTAGGAAGTAGCATTTTATATATTAGGACATGTAGCATTACAAGGTTTACAATATTGGGGTGCTACAACTCCCCCCACTAAACAGGAATCTCGACATCGAGATTCTAGGAAGAAGAAGACTCAAAGAGGGTAGGATACTCAGAACGGAGGTTATCCTCGCACTCCCAAGCGGCTTTATCAACGGAATGGTGTGACCACTGCACCTTGCAGAACTTGATAGACTTGTTGCGAGTCTTTTGTTCTGCGACTTCAAGAATTTTGATGGGGTGTTCTTTATAGGAGAGATCTTCTTGGAGATTGATGAGATCGTGATCCATGGTCCTGCCGGGATCCTTGAAGCACTTATTGGGTTGAGAGATATGGAAGACATCATGAACCTTGAGTTTTTCAGGAAGCTCGAGTGCATAAGCCACTTCTCTTATTTTGCCACGGATTTTGAAAGGACTGATGTATCTAGGCGCAAGCTTGCCTTTGATACCAAAATGATGAGGCCCTCTCATGGGAGTGACACGAAGGAAAGCAGGATCACCAGGGACATACTCCATGTCCATGTGTTTCCTATCATAATTGCTTTTCTGCCAACTCTGAGCAATTTTAAAGTTCTCAAGAATGATAAGAACCTTCTCTTTTGCTTGAGTGACAATGTCAGGACCAAACAATTTTCTTTCACCTACCCCTGACCAACTAATTGGAGTTTGACACTTGTGACCATATAGAACCTCGAAGGGTGCCATCTTGAGACTCTTCTGGAAGCTATTGTTGTAGGAGAATTCATCATATGTGAGGCACTCTTCCCACTTCATGCCGAAAGAAATGATGCAAGCACGAAGCATATCTTCGAGAATCTCATTGATCCTTTCAACTTGCCCTTGATTGAGGATGGTAAGCTGTGCTGAAGTTTAGCTTTGTTCCTGATGGATATGAAATATAGCCATCCACATCCATATTTAAACTGGATATTATTCATATTTTTGATGAATATCTCTCTAAACCCTGCCACTAATGCCTAATAATCAAAGGGGTATGCAATCCTTTCTTTCTATTTTTCTGCATAGATAATGATGTTTTATTATGAGAATCACTATATTAAAGTCAAATATACGAGATTTTCAACAACTAGAAGAAACCAAGAGTCGTGGGTCGGAGGAAAACGCTTTAACGACCAACTATTTGACCGGAATAAAATTCCGGCCGTATAGTTCCGTGTTGGGGTTCTGCGTATGGAAAAAATAATTTTTACCCTACGTCCCTTGATGACCCACATGTATAGGGGGTGTATCACACTATTTTCGTGGGAAGTGAAACCCAATTTATTGATTCGACACAAGGGGAGCCAAAGAATATTTATAAGCCTTAACAACTGAGTTGTCAATTCAGCTGCACCTGGAAACAATCTTACTCACATCAGTTTATCAGTAGCAATAGTTTTGTAGTAGCAATAGCAAAGTAATAGTAGTAGTAAAAGTAAAGACAGTAGTAACAATTGCAGTAAACAGTAGGATTAAAGCGCGGTAGGCATAGGGATGGATGGATGGGCGTTGCATGGACAAGACAATTCATATAGCAATCAAGACATAGGGCATTTGCAGGTAAATAAGATAAATCATCCAAGTACTAAATAATCATAGGCATGTGTTCCATATATAGTCATGCGTGCTTGCAATGAGAACTTGCACAACATCTTTTGTCCGCCAGCCCATTTTCAGCGGGGCCTCAAGGGAACTACTGGCAATTAAGGTGCTCCTTTTAATAGAGCACCGGAGCAAAGAATTGACACTCCATGAACACATGTGATCCTCACATCAAAGCCATCCCCTCCGGTTATCCTGATTATTGTCACTTCGGGGCCTTTGGTTCTGGACAACAATACGTGTAAACAACTTGTAGGTAAGACCATAAACGATACTATCATAATGAATCAACAACATGTACAGATCTGAAATCATGGCACTCGGGCCCTAGTGACAAGCATTAAGCATAACAAGTTGCAACAAAGTCAAAAAGCACTAATAATAGATACTAGGCACCATGCCCTAACAATCTGATGCCAACCTAAAATGAAGGAATAGGGGGTAAAAGGAAGTATTGGCAAGGCTGTAACATTACATGCAGGTCCTAGCCTACGTTCGTTGGTGGTTGACTACCGGGAAAGGGCAGAATAGCAACAGTGAGGAAGCATACCACCCAAAGCAAGAGGTGAACAAATATTCAGAACCAATCCCTACCATCCCCATAGCCTACAACGGGGGATTACTCACTCATGGATGAGGGAATCATGGATGGTCGATGGAGAAGCGATGGTGACGATGATGGTGATGATCTCCTCCAATTCCCCATCCCGGCAGGGTGCCAGAACGGAGTTTCTAGTTCTGATTCGCGGAATCTGGTGGTGGCAGCGTAGCGGAACTCTTTCTGGAAAAAGGTCGAACCCCCCTTGGTTTTTAGGTCAAGAGGCAACTTATAGGCGAAGAGGGAGGTCGAGGGGGTGACCGAGGCGGCCACACCACCCCCAGGCGCGACCTGGCCTGGCCCACGCGGCCAGGTGGTGTGGGCCCCTCGTGGCCCTCCTCCGTCTCATCTTTTGGCTCCGTGAGTCTTCTGGTGAACTAGGATTTTTGGCATATTTTCCAGGATTTTTCCTGATAGTTGATTTTCTGCACTAAAACTAGACACCAAGGTAATTCTGCTGAAAACAGTGTCAGTCCATGTTAGTTGTATCCAAATCACACAATTTTAGAGGAAAATCAATAGCAAAAGTGTTCGGGAAAGTAGATACGTTTTGGACGTATCAACTCCCCCCATGCTTAGCTTATTGCTTGTCCTCAAGCAATTCAGTTGAAAACTGAGTGCGATAAAAGAAACTTTCACGAACACATTTGCTTCATAAGATGTATATATTCTCAGCATATGATCAACTACTTAGGCAATTCATAATAAAGAGTATGCAAATATTTTTACTTAATAGTCATTGCAAGCTATGAAGAGATTCCAACTTAAAAATAGTAAGTAGCATGAAGCATAAACATAAGCAACATTGCAATGCTCATAAAAAGGTATGATAGAATGGTATCTCGCTTGCCTTTGATTGTAGAGAATATAAATTCCAAGGCACCTCTGAAGTTCAAGCGAAGACTAGAAGTAAAGATATCAAAGATACAAGCATCAAAGTCATGACACAATTAACCAAATTTTGAGACAAGCACATTACACTAAGAATGACAACTATGCTCTTAAGAAAGTGCTCATAGAATAAGTGGTGACTCAACAAGGAAGTGAAAAGGTTTTGAACAGTTTGAAAGGCTTTCAAATGCTGAAAGTATGGTAGTTATTAGCTTTGAGCTCTCATTTCCCCTATCATAAGCATCTTTAAATGGTTAAGGTTAAAGTGACACAACTAAGAGGATATGCTTGATATGTTATAAGTCGAAATCTCATGCCCCTTTCTTACGAGTACTGAACCTCATGCTACTCAACTTCAGTCACAAGTAAGCTCTTGTCATTGTAAGTACATATGTATCATAGAGAACCGCCAATAGGATACCCCTTGCACATGATACAGGAGCTATCCCATAATCAAAATGACAAGGCAAGAAAACAATGAGCATCTCAGTGATCTTTTTATTTGCGATTTACATAGGTTTTTATTGAGGATGCTTCATAGAGTGCTCATTATGGTTATGTTGCAAGTTTCCACCATGATTAGGCATGGCTTAGGCTAGCGGCCCAGGCGTTTCTCTAACACACATACAAAATCCATGATCTTACAAGTTCCCCTTTTATTTCACACTGCCGGGATCCATAAGCAAAAGAATCATGATATCAACGGAATAGTAAGTGCAATGTTGAAAGCGTTCCCCATGATACATGGTTCTGCTAACTTCAACTCATAAAGCGCAAGCATATATGCAACAAATATGGACACAATGGTTCAAGATTATTAAGCGCAAGTAAGTAAAGTGTGCCATCAAGTTTGTGAGAGCTTTACTAACTAACTTTCTCATAACAATCAAACATTTTATTCGGAAGAAAACAAGGCATACTGAATATGCATGGACTAGCAAATGATGCTAATAGGTAGGTATGGTGGACACTTTTGGCAATATTGGTTTTGGGGAGTTGGAAACATGAGTAGAGCTCATACTCAGTGCAAGTGAAGGCTAGCAATAGTAAGGGAGCGACAAACAAGAGAGCAATAACTGTCATAATCATGCTTGCAACAAAATATGACTAATTATGGCATGAATGTGATTCAAGACCCCTGAGGCAAAATAATTCATCGAGGCTTAACTGATTATTGTTTCAGTCATATGCATGCGTGAGCATGTGCCAAGTCAATTCAAGTGAAACATTCAGAGGAGGATACCACAGTGTCATACCAATTTATGAATAGAACAATGCAAGCAAACATTGATATGACATGCTATTCACCATTAGCAAGCTGGAGCTAATCATAAGAAAGCAAGAACTATTAAGCATCCATAAATAACATACACCTTACATGAACAGACTAAGCATGCCCACAATGATGAGTATATGTGCAAAAATGAAAACAAATAGAGTTCGTTACCAACCTCTTACCACACCTCAAGTTGTCATTAATCTTCATTATTGCCCTTCACTTGTGTGGCTTGAATAAAATCATGAATCCCAACTCCACTGAGGATTGCTGAACCCTGCAACGAACTTCACAAAACCAAAGAAGAACAACAAATATTTTTGGGTTTTCGATTTTTAAAGGCAAGAACCAAAAGGAAGAACAGGCAAAGCAAAATCTTTTTGGGTTTTTCGAATAATCCAAACAAAGCAAAAAGGAAGAAGCAAACCAAGGCTAAAAAGATAAAGAAGCAAACAAAGAGAAAAAACAAAAATATTTTTGGTCCTTTTGTGTTTAAAGAAAGAACGAAAACTAAAAAGATAACGAAACATGGATATACAAAGTACCGACTAAACATGATATGTAGATGAGTGTGGTATCGGTGTACCTCCCCCCAAGCTTAGGCTTTTGGCCTAAGTGGGTATCAATCCTAGGCTGGCCAAGATGTAGTGCCTCCGTAGTACGGCGAGGAGGTGCCCTCGTCCTGGTACGAGCTCGAGGACGCCCCAACATAGTGCGCAGAATAGTCGTAAGAGGGCCCATCCCCCTGGTGCTGCCCATGGAAACCAAGCAAGCGGAGCTGCTTGTCCACCTCCTCCTTGGAAAGTGAGCATGGCATCCTGTAAATACTAAACAAAGTGGATTGTGGCAAAGGAATTTCCCTCTCGTCTCTGTCAGTAAACAACATCCAGTATACTAAACCCTCCATACTAGAGTCAGTAGTGACAAAGTGATGTGTTTTCATAGCAGCAAGATCAAGCCTTTGTGGTGTCAACACAATATCATTAGGATCAATAGAGAGTTCGAAAGCAGCAACCATGAATGAGGTAATAATGCCCCCATAAATATGTCCTCTAGCGACCAGGCGGCGAGCAATGAGAGAACCAAGATTATACTTGGTATCATTATTAAGTGCAGCAGCAAGGAAGGCTAAATGATAATTAGAAATATTACTACTGTTCTCCCTACCAAGAATGCTAGTGGCAAGATAATAAGCAAAATATCTAAGAGCTGGGAGTTGAATGTTCCTTATCTTCCCGCGCTAAGCTACACGGTCATCGTCATTTGTCACGCTTCGGTAGAGCTCCAGCAAATCAGCGGGTCGACCTTGGATCTTCTTCACTGTCCTATTCATGCCTATGCCTATAATGCTACAAAATCTTTCCAATGACATGGTAATAGGCAGATTATAAATTTTGAATGAAACATTTGACTAATAAGGGGTGTTAGTGAAAACGAAACTCTCAACGAAAGTTTTGGTGTGCACGGTATATTGCTCACTCTCATCCTGCATGTAAGTGGTCAAACCAACCCTCTGAATAAGAAGTAAGAAATCATCAAGGATCCCTACAACTTGCAAAAAGGTAAAACAAGGGAAGGTAGATGGGTGAGCATCTCCCTCATCTCCTTCATTTCCAAAGCGTGGTGCATTAAGATATTCATCATATGGCAGCCTAAACTGAGAGGCTGATCTTGAAGGCCTTGCCCTCCTGGGTGTGTCCCTCTCAAATATTTCTCCAAAAGTGTGGTTGTTCATCTTTGATATGCTGAAATTTAAACATCCATTATACAAGTGATTGCAAAGTGAATACATAATGAAGGGAACTACTCATAGGGACTTGTAAGAAGCCTAAACACACATCAAAACAATTTATCTAAGCATTGAACAAGCTCACAAGCTCACAAAACCTGTCACCTACAGTAGCACAATACTCAAGATATTAACCACTAAACACAATCTACCTAGACAAGCAGAGGAGTCACATACCAGAGAACTCCAAATTTCAGTAGCAAAGATGGGCTGAGCAAGGAGATCGAAAAATCATGGATAAGAACAGCAAGAACACGATTTTGAGCAATGAACTGATGTTTTCTCGGGAGAGAGAAGGAAGTGGCAAGTGAGAGAGTGAGTGGAGGGCCAGGGGTGGCCCACACCATGGCTAGGCGCGCCCCTGGGGTGGCCGCGCCACCAGGTGGTGTGCCCCTAAGTCACTCCAGGCACTTCTCTGCCCCTTTTTTCACGTAAAAATTTAATATGAATTTTTTGGAATTTTTCGAGACACTTTATTTTTTAGCAATTTTAAGGTATTGAAGAATGATTTTCTGACAGAAAGATGGCTTTGGGATGATGCAATAACAAAACAAAACTGAAACTTCAGAAGTTCTAAGACACTCTAAAAAGCAACCAACTAGCAATAGAAAAGTAAACTAAGTGAAAGCAAAAACTAAAATGGATAAAATAAAAGTAAGCAAAGATAATCATGGTGAAAACATTGTTTTGTTCATTAAAATCCCTTTGTTAACAAGGTTGATCAGGTCTTGTAACCAAAACAATTTTATATGAAACAAAACTTTGTATTCCACTAATGATTATATTACCTCAACCTTGATAGCAATGGTCCCAATCATAATAGTTTCATATTTTTCTCGTGGTATGGGACAATATATTTCTCCAACTTGGATGCCCTCAACATGTTCAATTGAATTTAAACCATAAGTCCTATCAATCTTCTTAGGGAAATAGATAGTATGCTCCTTGTCATTAGCATTAAAAGTCACCTTTCCTTGATTACAATTAATAACAGCTCCTGCAGTATTAAGAAAAGGTCTCCCAAGAATAATAGAATATTGTCATCTTCAGGCATTTCAAGCACAACAAAGTCAGTTAATATCAAGCAATTATGAGCCACTTGAACATGTACATCCTCACATATACCAACAGGAATAGTAGTAGATTTATCAGCCATTTGCAAAGATATATCAGTTGGTATTAATTTTTCCAATTGAAGTCTCTTATAGAGAGAAAAGGAATAACACTAACTCCTGCTCCTAAATCACACAAAGCAGTTCTAACGTAGCTATTTTTAATCGAACACGGAATAGTTGGAATCCCTGGGTCTCCAAGTTTCTTTGGAACCTTACCATTAAAGGAATAATTAGCAAGCAAAGTAGAAAATTCTTCATTAGGGATCTTCCTTTTATTAGAGAAAATATCCTTCATATACTTTGAATAAGGAGGAAATTTAATAGCATCAGTCAAAGGTATTTGCAGAAATAAAGGTTTCATCCACTCACAAAACTTATTATAGTGTTCGTCTTCCTTTGACTTGTGTTTCTTATCAGGGAAATGCATAGGTTTTTGGACCCAAGGCTCTCTTTTACTACCATGTTTCTTAGCAACAAAATCTTATTTAGTGTATTTAGTATTCTTAGTGTGTCTTTCAGGTTCTTCTTCAACTTTTTCTTTATTAGGAACATCATTTTCTTCATTACCACTTTCAGTTTCAGCATCAGACACGGATATATTATTAGGATCTTTAGCAGGTTCAGAAGACTCTACAATAGTTTTATGTTTCTTTTTCCTTTTCTTAGGAGAAGTACCACTATTTTCAATTTGTTGAGAATCTTGCTCAATTATTTTAGGATGCCCTTAGGATATAGAGGATCCTGGGTGGCAGCAGCACTTCTAGTTCTAATTTCATAAGGTGTTTTTCCTTAGAAGCATTAACTAGCAAATCTTTTTGTACCTTAATAAGCTGATCAATTTGAGTTTGAACCATTTGGAAATGTTTAACAAGCATTTTAACATCATTAGAGGTTCTTTCCACAATATCCTTCAACTCAACAATAGCTCTAGAGTTTTCTATTAGATGATCTTGCACCCTTTTATTAAAATTATCTTGCTTAACAATAAAACCATCAAATTCTTCCAAGCATTGATTAGGAGGTTTAGAGTAAGGAATATCACCTTCATCAAAATGTTGGAGAGAGTGTACCTCAATAGTGGATGAGTGGGAGATTGGCTTACATAATTCTTCTATAGGAGGTAGATTCTTCACATCTTCAGATTTAATACCCTTCTCCTTAAGACATTTCTTAGCTTCCTTCATCACTTCATCATTTAGTTCAATAACCCCCCTCTTCTTTGATGTTGGTGATGGCTCAGGCACAGTTAACTCAGGTGTAGCCATCTTAGGTGTAATTGGCTCAAGTGGAGTCTAGTCATCATAATTCTTGCTTATTTTAGCCATTAATTCCTCAACTTCCTTGGGAGTTCTATTCCTGAAAACACAATCAACACAACTATCCAGGTATGTCCTAGATTCTTCAGTTAGTCCATTATAATATATATTAAGAAGCTCATTTTTAGGTAATGACATCTAGCCTGTGCATGAATCAAAGCACAAAACCTTTCCCATGGTTCAGGCAATATCTCTTTTTCTCCCTGTTTAAAATCAAAAAGTTCCTGCAAAATGTCATGTCTAAAACTAGGAGGGAAATATTTTAGAAGGAAGGTACTAATCAAGCAATCAGGGCTATCAATAGATCCAGGAGGTAAATTATTAAACCAAGCCTTAGCATCTCCTTTCATTGAAAAAGGGAAATTTTTAGCAACAAAGTAGGTGCGCATCTTAATATCATCAGAAAATAGGCCGCTCATGGTAGAAAGATGAGTCATATGTGCTACAACACTTTCATTCTTAGTCCCACAAAAAGGTTCTTTCTCAACAATAGTTATGTAAGATAAATCAAGAGAGAAATCATAATCCTTATCTTTAATGTTTATGGGAGATGTAGCAAACTTATCATTAGGGGATAATTTGGGTTTTATAGTACGCATCTCAAGGAGACTCTTAATAGCACTTTTACCATGAGTATTTTGACATTCTTTAATAAATTCATCAATCATTTCTATATATCCATCTTCAATATCATAGCTCTCTATAGACTCAGGTGAACTAACATGTGTAGTAGTATCTTCATTAGGAGTTTCAGTATTTCCAGCTATAGTTCTAGCAATCGTAGCATCTAGGAAATGACCTAATGAACCACTTTTATCAAGCACAGTAGAAGCAGCATCATAAGCATCAGAAGTTTTAGATTCAGCAGTAGTAGCAGTATGTGTAGCATGTGTATGTGGTGGTGTAAGGAGCTTACTCATAACAGATGGTGAATCAAGAGCAATAGAGGTGTTCAGAACCGTACCTCTTCTTGTAGTGGATGGTAATATAGGAACTTTTCCATCACGAGACTTACCCATGATGAATGGAGGGCAGCGAACAATAGTGATTCCAAGTGAACTTGATAAATAGAGCTATGCTCCCCGACAACGGTGCCAGAAAATAGTCTTGATGACCCAAAAGTATAGGGGGTGTATCGCAGTATTTTCGAGGGAAGTGAAACCCAATTTATTGATTCAACACAAGGGGAGCCAAAGAATATTTATAAGTCTTAACAACTGAGTTGTCAATTCAGCTGCACCTGGAAACAATCTTTCTCACAATAGTTTATCAGTAGCAATAGTTTTGTAGTAGCAATAGCAAAGTAATAGCAGTAGTAAAAGTAAAGACAGTAGTAACAATTGTAGTAAACAGTAGGATTAAAGCGCGGTAGGCATAGGGATGGATGGACGGGCGTTGCATGGACAAGACAATTCATATAGCAATCAAGACATAGGGCTTTTGCAGATAAATAAGATAAATCATCTAAGTACTAAATAATCATAGGCATGTGTTCCATATATAGTCATACGTGCTCGCAATGAGAACTTGCACAACATCTTTTGTCCTGCCAGCCCGTTTGCAGTGGGGCCTCAAGGGAACTACTGGTAATTAAGGTGCTCCTTTTAATAGAGCACTGAAGCAAAGAATTAACACTCCATGAACACATGTGATCCTCACATCAAAGCCACCACCTCCGGTTATCCCGATTATTGTCACTTCGGGGCCTTTGGTTCCGGACAACAATATGTGTAAACAACTTGCAGGTAAGACCATAAACGATACTATCATAATGAATCAATAACATGTCCAGATCTGAAATCATGGCACTTGGGCCCTAGTGACAAGCATTAAGCATAACAAGTTGCAACAAATTCAAAAAGCACTAATAATAGATACTAGGCACCATGCCCTAACAATCTGATGCCATTACATGAACGATCTCAACCAATACCTACCTGAAGGAAATATGCCCTGAGAGGCAATAATAAAGTTGTTATTATGTATTACTTATATAAGATAGATGTTTATTTTACATGCTAGAATTGTATTGATCGGAAACATTAATACATGTGTGTTTAATAAACAAAAAGGGTTCCTAGTTATGCCTCTCTTATAGACTAGCTTGTTGATTAACAAGATGATCAAGGTTTCCTGATCATGGACATTGGATGTTGTTAATAACAAGGTCACACCATTGGTGGAATGATGTGATGAACATTCATTTGAAGTATAGCATTACGATCAAGTCATTATGTTTATATTGCTATAACATCATACGAAGTAATCTTTATCCTTAGACCATGAGATCATGTTAATTGCTAACACCGGAAGAGTATCTTGATAACATCAAACGTCACACCGTAACAGGGTGACTATAAAGATGGGTTCAGTACTACGAAGGTGTTATGTTGAGGCTCATGGTTCAAGAGTAGAATTTGTCAATCCCGATGACGGATAGATATACTCTAGGCCCTCTCGTTGATATCACATTGAGATAGCTTGCAAGCAAGTGATGTGATCACTAGAATGTTATATCACAGGAACGAGAAAAGAGTGCATGTCGGTAACGAGATCAAACTAGGTATGTAGATACCGATGATCAAATGTCGGACCTGTAATATATTGAGAGACAAATGGATTTAGTTACAAGCGTTAAAGGTTCTCACGATCACAGAAGTCATCGTTGAATGTGTAGGAGTCAGTACGGATCTCCAGGTCCCACTGCTGATTATTGATCGGAGAAGGGTCTCGATCATGTCTGCATTATTCGCGAACCGTAGGGTGGCACACTTAAGAGTTACCGAACCCCATTTTGGAGCACATATGTTTCATACGAAAGAATTGCAAAGCGCAGGAATTGTTTCAATAGAAACCGGAAATTGTTTCGGGTGAAATTGCAGAAAGTGGTTCTGCATGTGATATTGAAATATAGCAAGGAGCTATATGTGAATGTTTGTTAATTGAAGTAATTAACAAAATTCTGAATAAATTTAATAAAAAGAGTTTTATTAAATGAGAGAGCATTAAACTTGGAGAATTTTAATGCATTTAAAGTGGAGACTTTAAAATGGACTGTGAAGAGGCATTTTAATGTGGAGGGGTTACCACCACATGAATGGGGGAGGTGAGGGGTCACCCCCCATGTGCCGGCCATGGAGAGAGGGGGTACCCCCTCCTCCTATAAAATGCCACCCATTCCCTCCTTCATCCTCACACCTCCTTGTGAAGGATCTCTCTCCCCCTCTAGAATTATTCCCCCATGGTCTCGGATTAGTGAGATACATGTTCCCGGTGGCATTTCGTCTGGAAGGAGTTGCTTCTTCTGCTGGATCGCTGGAGCGAGGAGGTGGAGGTTGTCCGGTGGCTTGAACGTGTGTGCGAGTGCGGATGCGCTGCTGAGTTGCGGCGCTCAGACTTCCTCACGATCTTGAGATCGGCAAGTGTACGATTACATTAACCACGAGTTGCTACTCGTTAACAAAACTCGTTGTCTTCGAGGGTAAGTTCTCGTTGGATGTATGTCCACCCGTTGCTTTGTACCTAGTAGATATATTCTGGCGTATAGTTCACACCGTAGGAATTTTTTTGTTTTCTATGCTGCGGACCCAATAGTGTTATCAGAGCCTGATCTATGCGTAGGTGCTTTGCACGGGTAGTACACATATGTTTATATGTGGGTGATGATGATCATGTTATTGCATCTTCTATGTATTTTGGATATTGGTGGCATAGTGGGATGAAGCGGCCCGGACCAACCTTACATGTCATCGTACATGAGACCGGTTTCACGACTGACATGCAACTTGTTTTGCATAAGTGGCTGGCGGGTGTCTGTCTCTCCTACTATAGTCAATATCTGATTTGCAACGAGTTGCTAATAACTCGGTTATCCTTGTTGTGTTTCATGTTCGTAGGTGAGAACGGTTCTATCTCCGAAAGCCCTAAGCCACGTAAAACTTGCAATTGATAAATTCGAGGCGTCTAGTTTAGATCGTTGCTGGGCTAGTGTATTGATATGGTATTGTTGTAAGTAGATGTATGATAGATACTCTTACAACACATTCAACGTGTAAGTTCCATTGACCTTGGCCTTACACACAAAGGAATGATAGAGATCATACCACGATGCAAATGATAGAGATCAAATGCATGGACCATATCCTCTCACTTTACACATTAGATGTTAGCATCTTATACTGCTAGTTTGGTGCTTTTGGTAGCATTTTAAGATGATCCCTCATTTAGATATCAAGATAAAATGTGTTCTTCCTTGATTATGCACCGCTCTATGGATCGTGTTTGGAGACATCACGTGATGATCGGGTGTACTCGACTCTACGCTTTCATACAACGGGTGTAAGACAGTTTTACACACGCGAGTACTAAGGTTCTTACTTGGCGAGCCTAGCATGTACAGACATGGCCTCGGAACACGTACCGAAAGGTTAAGCATGAGTCATATGGTTGATATGATGCCCATATAGATGCTCGCCTTTGAAGCTACACCGACTCACATGATGATCGGACTTGGTGTAGTGGATTTGGTTCATGTAATCACCAAAAAGGCACGAGGGATGTCATTTTTGAGTGGGAGTTCATTAGTAATTTGGATTAGTTGAACTCAATCTATCATAAACTTAGTCTAAATAAACTTTACAAATTCCGTTGTAGATGGCACCACCTGCTTTTAATTTCAATGTGTTCATGGAGAAAGAGAAACTTGCTGCGAATGGTAGCAACTTCACCAACTGGGCTATGAATTTGAGGATTCTCCTCACTGCTGCACAAAAGAAATATGTGCTAGATGCGCCGTTACGACCCCCACCAGCTCCTGATGCCCCTGACAAGGAAAAGAATGTCTATGTGACTCATCAGGAGGACCACAACTTAGTTCATTTTGGCATACTGTATGGGTTAGAGCCAGAACTTCGAAAGCGTTTCAAAAATGGCAATGCCTTTGATACCATGGGAGAATTGAAAATGATTTTCGATACCCATGCTGCCGTAGAGAGTTATAATGCTACAGAAAAGTTCTTTAGCTGCATGATGGAGGAAAACAACTTCGTTAGTGAGCACGTACTCAAAATGTCTGGGTACGCCGATAAGCTTGTGTCCTTGGGAATAACGATTCCCATTGACTTAGGCATACATCGTGTTCTCCAATCTCTGCCACCTAGCTATAAGAGCTTCGTGATGAACTATAATATGCAGGGCATGAAGAAGACTCTTCCTGAGCTTCTGTGAATGCTTAAGACTGCAGAAGTGGAGATTAGGAAAGAACATCAAGTGTTGATGGTCAATAGAACCACTGGTTTCAAGAAGGACAAGAAAGGCAAGCACAAGGGAAAGAAGGGTGGGAAATCTGTTGCCGCGGCTGAAATGAAACCCCGAGCTAGCCCTAAGTCTGATACTAAGTGCTACTATTGCAAGGGGACTGGCCATTGGAAGCGCAGCTGCCCCAAGTATTTGGCGGACAAGAAGTCCGGCAAGGCAAACAAAGATATATGTGATATACATGTTATTGATGTGTACTTGACTAGTACTTGCAGTAGCACCTGAGTATTTGATACGGGATCGGTTGCTAATATATGTAACTCGATTCAGGGGCTGCGGAACAAGCGACAACTAGAAAGGGATGAGGTCACAATGCGGGTCGGCAATGGATCAAGAGTTGATGTGATCGCCGTCGGAATGCTGCCTCTCCATATGCCATCGGGATTAGTTATAAACCTAAATAATTTTTATTTGGTGCCTGCACTTAGCATGAACATTGTATCCGGATCATGTTTGATGCAAAGTGGTTATTCGTTTAAATCTGAAAACAATGGTTGTTCGATTTATATGGATAATATCTTTTATGGTCATGCACCTGTGTTGAATGGTTTATTTATGATGGATATCGATAGTAATATTACGCACATTCACAATGTTAATGCTAAAAAGATTAAACTTGATGATGATATATCTGCATATATGTGGCACTGCCGTCTAGGTCATATTGGCGTTAAACGCATGAAGAAACTCCATTCTGATGGACTTTTGGAATCACTTGATTTTGAATCATTTGATACATGTGAGCCATGCCTAATGGGCAAGATGACTAGAACGCCGTTTTCCGGTTCAATGGAACGGGCGACAGATTTATTGGAAATCATACATACTGATGTGTGTGGACCAATGAGTGTGTCGGCGCAAGGTGGATATCGTTATTTTGTTACTTTCACGGATGATTTGAGTAGATACGGGTATTTCTATTTGATGAAACACAAGTCTGAAACTTTTGAAAAGTTCAAGGAATTTCAGAATGAAGTGGAAAATCATCGTAATAGAAAGATCAAATTTCTACGGTCTGACCGTGGAGGAGAGTATGTAAGTTACGAGTTTAGCACGCACATGAAAGAGTGTGGAATAGTTTCACAACTCACGCCTGCCGGAACACCACAGCGTAATGGTGTGTCGGAACGTCATAATCGTACCTTATTGGATATGGTTCGATCTATGATGTCTCTGAGTGACTTGCCTCTGTCATTTTGGGGTTATGCACTAGAAACAGCTGCATTCACTTTAAATCGGGCACCATCTAAATCCGTTGAAACGACACCATATGAATTATGGTTTGGAAACAAACCTAAGCTGTCATTTCTTAAAGTTTGGGGATGCAGTGTTTATGTGAAGAAACTTCAACCGGATAAACTTGAACCCAAAGCGGAAAAATGTATCTTCATAGGATACCCTAAGGAAACGATTGGGTATACCTTCTATCACAGATCCGAGGGCAAGGTTTTTGTTGCCAAGAATGGATCCTTTCTTGAGAAGGAGTTTCTCGCGAAAGGTGTGAGTAGTCGGAAGGTAGAACTCGAAGAGGTTATTGAACCTTCTCTTCATGAAATGGCGAGTGGCGCAGCACCGGAAGTTGTTTCGGAGTTGACTTCACCTGATGAAGAGAGAGCTAATGATAATGATCATGAAACTCCGAAAGAGGACACTACCGGACCTCGCAGGTCAAGCAGGACACGTGCAGCTCCTGAACTGTACGGCAATCCTGTTGTGAATTTCATGGTTGATGAAATGGATGACCCTGCGACGTATGAAGAAGCGATGATGAGCCCGGATTCCAACAAATGGCTAGAAGCCATGAAATCCGAGATGGAATCCATGTACGAGAACCAAGTTTGGAACTTGGTGGACTTACCTCACGATCGAAAGGCCGTTGAGAATAAATGGATTTTTAAAAGAAAAACTGATGCTGATGGTAATGTGACCATCTATAAGGCTCGACTTGTCGCAAAGGGGTTCGACAAATTTAAGGAGTTGACTACGATGAGACATTCTCTCCCGTAGTGATGCTTAAGTCGGTTAGGATTATGTTAGCAATTGCTACATATTTCGATTATGAAATATGGCAGATGGATGTCAAAACTGCGTTCCTCAATGGTAATATTGAAGAAGAGTTGTATATGATACAACCTAAGGGTTTTGTCGATCCTAAGGATCCTAATAAGGTATGCAAACTTCAGCGATCCATCTATGGACTGAAGCAAGCATCCCGGAGTTGGAATCTCCGCTTTGATGAGGTGATCAAAGAGTTTGGATTTGTCCAAACTTATGGAGAGGCTTGTATTTACCAGAAAGTGAGTGGGAGCAATGTGGCATTTCTGATATTATATGTGGATGACATATTATTGATTGGAAATGATATAGATCTTTTAAACAGTGTTAAAAGTTATCTAAACAACAAATTTTCGATGAAAGACCTTGGTGAAGCATCATATATATTAGGCATTAAAATCTATAGAGATAGATCAAGGCGCCTAATTGGGCTATCGAAGAGTACATACCTTGAAAAGATATTAAAGAAGTTTAATATGGACGAAAGTAAGAAGGGGTTCTTACCTATGTTGCAAGGCAAGACATTGAGTAAGACTCAAAGTCCGGCTACAGTGGAAGAAAGAGAGATGATGGATAAGATCCCCTATGCCTCGGCCATAGGCTCTATTATGTATGCCATGCTATGTACAAAACCGGATGTGGCACATGCTATTGGTTTGTCTAGTAGGTACCAATCTGATCCAGGTTCGGAACAATGGATAGCGGTAAAGAACATCTTCAAGTACTTGAGAAGAACTAAGGATATGTTTCTTATATACGGAGGTGAAGAAGAGCTAGTCGCTAAGTGTTATGTCGATGCTAGCTTTGACACCGATCCGGATGACTCTAAGTCTCAATCCGGATACGTATTTCTCTTGAATGGAGAAGCAGTTAGTTGGAGGAGTTCCAAACAACCTGTGGTGGCTGGATCAACGACGGAGGCGGAATATGTTGCTGCTTCAGAAGCGGCGCAGGAAGCGGTTTGGATGAAAGAGTTCATTACGGAACTAGGTATGGTTACCAGTGTGTTGGACCCAATGGTGATCTATTGTGACAACAATGGAGCCATATCCAACGCAAAAGAACCGAGGTCTCGCAAGAATTCCAAGCACATTAAGCGCCGGTTTCACTCCATCCGCGAGCATGTCAAGGATGGAGATATAAAGATTTGTAAAGGACACACGGACCTAAATGTAGCAGATCCATTGACTAAAGTTCTCCCTAGGGCAAAACATGATCAACACCAGAACTCCATGGGTGTTAGATTTATCACTATGTGAACTAGATTATTGTCTCTAGTGCAAGTGGGAGACTGAAGGAAATATGCCCTGAGAGGCAATAATAAAGTTGTTATTATTTATTCCTTATATATGATAGATGTTTATTTTACATGCTAGAATTGTATTGATCGGAAACATCAATACATGTGTGTTTAATAAACAAAAAGGGTTCTTAGTTATGCCTCTCTTATAGACTAGCTTGTTGACTAATAAGATGATCAAGGTTTCCTGATCATGGACATTGGATGTTGTTAATAACAAGGTCACACCATTGGTGGAATGATGTGATGAACATTGTAACAACCTCAGACCCTACGCTCTAAGTTCAAGCCTGGATGAACCGGAAGTGGTTAAAATAGTACAGCGGGGGTCCAGGGGCCACCCACGTGTAGACCCGTCGGCCGTCCTAACCACTTCCACCACATCGGGACAAGAGCGAGCGGCGTAGGCAACAGGCGAAGAGATCAAATACATACACAAATGAGTATGTATGCAAGCTACCTTACAACAGTTCTCAGAGCCATTCCATCTAAAAGAAATAGAAATATTGCAACGCCATACGGCAAGATTCAAATATCCTAGATAGAGATAATAATGTAGGATAGCTCCTCATACACCAAACATCAGAGTATCAAGCGGAAGCGGGAAACAAGATCCGAGTATGGACAAGAAGCAAATCGACATAAGATGCCACATAAATAAGCACATCCCGCCCATAGATCTCGCGGATCCCCATCCCCGGAATCTCTACACCGAGTGATCGTTGCCAACCTCATCTGTCTCGTCCACCCAGTATCCATCTTGCGAATACACCTGTTCATCTGAATCAAACAATTTATCATGTGAGACCCTAGGGGTACTCAGCAAGTCTTTATGCCTCTAAAGGGGACATATACCTGGGGTGACGCAATTGTAGCAAAAGGTAATAACTAACCATCCTAGAGATACTCGCTAACCATCCTCCTAACCAAAGATAGAGGGATGTCCGTTAATTAGAAACAACAGTTATAACAGTATAAGTAACAGATCCATCCTCCTTCTCGCTTACTAACGAGAAAGCGGACGAACAACCCATCCGTTGGTAGTTTTATTAACCATTCCATGAGTATTGCACTATTTACTAGTCCAGTATTTAGTCAATTAAAAGCGGTACTTTAGTTATACTTGTCTATGATTGAGAAACTGTGCTCCAAGTCATCCATAACCGCGGACACAGCTTTCAGAAAGATTTACCCTGCAAGGGTGCACAAATAGCAACACACACACACGATCGACCTCGGAAAAACCAAATCAAAACCCAACGAGGCTTTCACGATAAAGCATTCACAGGATTCATAAAATATTTCAGGGGGCCATCCCACTAAGCTACCCGCAACGAAGTTGGCCGGCTCCGGAACGGACCCAGGGTTTGTGTGGACGGCGGTAAACGACTAGGAACCTGAAAGTGTGACTGGGCTTGTCGATACAGCAAAAACGTGTCACGATCCAAAACAGTACAGGTGCTCCACGCACAATCTTAAATAAAGCAGTAAACATGGCATAAGTACATGATAGTAATAAATCCCCAAACTACTTTGTGGCCCCAAGAAAAAAAGTGCGAATCAAGCCCATGCAAAGGGGGATTCATAGAGTCTCCCGTATGTGGGTAGTGCGAATAGTCAAGGAACAGGAATCAAGTACTCGGGGTCCTACGGGACACAAGTGAGCATGAAAAACCAAATAGCAGATATTGCTCACCGGTGCCGCTTTCATTAGTTGTCCCATTACTACTCAGGTTAAGGTGTTAGTTACCTCGTTATCCTTCAGACACTCACATACCCTACACATGCTGTTCTACGACTCGCATGGCTCAAACAACTCCTGTAGTAATGGCTCATGGGATGGAGGAACAAGCTCGGTGGGGTTTAAAAGTAAGGCTATGCAGTACTTGGGATTTAATTTAATGCAATCGCGACTCAATGATGCCAGAATAAGATAGAGGCAATAGGTACTATAGCTATGTAAGCATGTGGTAGTGCTTGCCTGGCAGCTCAGTGGAAGCGAGAGACGGATCTGGATAGTACTCCTGGGATTCCTGATATTTCCCCTGCTCGACGTCTATTCGAAAGAAGAACCAAACAAACAAGGGCCAATATAAATAAAGTCCACAAGCATATAAATAAAATGCGACAAGAAAACAAGCATGCCATGATGAATGATGCACAATTTACATGGCAATAAGTAGCATGGCATGGGTGAGGTGTGGGATACATGAATAAAGCATTTTATTAAGTTTTAGTCAAGTTTTATTGCAATAAACAGTTCTGATTTTTAATAATGACATGATGCATGCTTCAATTCAGAACATGGAATGCATAGTTAGAACGGGCTCGTCGCGCTGATCGATTTCGACATATTATTTGCCAAATTTGGAGTTATAGAATTAAAGTTATTAATTAATTAAGAAAATGCATTTTTAATGCAATTAAACAGTTTTCTAAAATTTAAAATAGTCAAACATTCTTTTGGATGGCATATTTGAAATCCTCACATTTTTCTGATTCAAAAACATATATCATTTGTATTATTTGGATTTATTAATAAAAATTTATTAATTTCTGGATAATATAACATATTAACCATTTTCAGGAATTATTTTTATTAAAAGAAAAAGGATCTGGAACTTTTGTCACCGGCTCAGATTTACCCACGGTGACCGACACGCGAGCCAGGGTCAGGAGCGGGGCCACCTACGTGCGCGCCCAGCACGGACGCGAGACGTGGGCGAGCCGAGGACGGCGGGAGGAGGCGAGAAAAAATACAGGGGCTTTTAGGCAAAACCTACCACGTTGGACTGCCGAAACTGAATCTGGGATCTGGGAATACAGTAGCTGCTCCCAACTTTGATTGAAGATGGCGAGAGATTGGCTGCAGAACTTGCAACGACGCAAAAAGCAAAGATGTAGAGGAAAAGTTGGTCTACAACTTTGGTGTTTGGAGCTTCACCAACGGAGGTCTGCAGTGCACGGGGCAAGGGGAAGAACAGAGGAGAAAACACGTGACAGAGGCTGACGAAACTGAATAAACGCGTCGCAAAACGAGCTAGCTGGTCTGATCTTCGGAAGACGGTGGCGAGCACAGCGCTGCGAATCTCACTACGCCGTAAAAACAAAACTTGTAGAGGAGATCAAGGGCTTCATCTCTTGTTCACGATTCATCGCCGGAGAAGGTCTGCAGCGGCCGGAAAACGGCGAGGAACAGAGGCGATCTAGCCTGGTTCAGACTGATGGGAAAAAGACCAATCCACCGAGAGAAACTGCGATCTTCAGTAGGCGATTCCCGGAGCTGTGGTCGACGGATTGTTGCGTGGTTTGATTCTATGCTAAGCTGGGACAACCCTCTACGCCTTCAAGTGCTCAGAGGCGCCGGAGACTGATGGCGGAGGCGGGAATCTTGCCCAGAACAGAGGGCGTGCGCGAGGCGTCCTGGACGGATGCTGCTGCCTGTCTGCGCGCGCGCTGCTGTTTCTGTCCGGTGAACGGGCGTGCACGTGCTGCAGTGTGGTGTGCGCGGCGAGGTGATGAACGACGTCGCTCCGGTGGTCGAACGAAAAGCAAGGCACATGGAGGTACAAGGGAGGGCAAGAGAAGAAGAGGGCTCACCGGTGTGCCCCTAGACGAGCGGAGCCTGCCAAGCCAGAAGAGGACGACGTCGAGAGGAAGGAGGCCCTGGCGATGTGATGGCGTCCACGTGCTGCAGTGCTCCATGCCTGATCCACCGCGCTCCCGGTGAGATGCGGCTCCGGTAGAGCGATGCCGAGCTCGGGATCCCAATCTGGGGAAGGGTGGATGGGGACGACACTTGTGCCAGCTGCTGTTGGGGCTTGCTTTAATAGGAGGGAGCGAGAGCACGCGCAAAGACGTGGCTTGGTCGATCACGTGTGGCTGCCAGGGAGAAGAAAAACAGGCCAGGTTGGGAGGGGTCGGACTAGAGAAGGGAGGTGCCGCCCGGTGCAGCTTGCGGTTCGGCACATGGAAGAGAGAGGCTCGGCTGGGAAAACTAGGGATCTAGGGTGGATGTTAGGCTAGGGTTTTAGACTAGGTTGAAACAATGAATTAGACTAGGTAATGTCATGTTTAGCTAGGGTTTAAAGAGGGAGAGGAAGAGAGAGATTAGCTAGCTAGTTTAAGTAAGCATGTAGGGTTTGGGTAGAGTAGATGGTTAGTGATAAGGTAGAGGTAGGATCTCCTCTTTATATTTGTTTGGTTTTGAATCAATTTTCCAAACCTTGTTTGAAACACATACACAAAAAAACCAACAAGGCCCCAAAACGAATTTTAGAAGAACCAAATGTTAAAAAGGGTCTAATATTTCATGTGGCTAGATTAGGTGGTTTTATATGGCATGTGCATGCAATAATGCACAATTACATGCATGTGAGACAAATGCATGCATGTGGTGGTGTAAGAAAAGAGAAAACAAAACAAGATTTGAGGTGAACAAAACAAGGATAATATTGGTGGATCCATACACTATACATGGATGGGCATGAGATATATACCAAGAACCAAATGTTAGGGCCCACATATACATGTATGGTGGTGTTAGAAGGGATTCCAAAGAGAGATGAAATTCACAAGTTAATAGGTGGAAAGGATTAAAGAGATATGCCCTCAACTCAACTTGGGCATGAAGCAATTTATCAAGAAGCAACTACAATTCATCAAGAGGCAAATACAAGTAATATGAATGCATATGAGAAGGGATTTCATATGATGCTCAAATGCAAGGCGGCATGATGACATGAGCATGATATAATGATGATGCAACAATTATATGTAGGAAGTAGCATTTTATTATTAGACTATGTAGCATTACAGATGTTAGACATATGGGATGCTACAACTCTCCCCCACTAAACAGGAATCTCGCCCTGAGATTCTAGGAAGAAGAAGACACGAAGAGGGTAGGATACTTGGCATGGAGCTCATCCTCGCGTTCCCAAGTGGCTTCATCAACGGAATGGTGCGACCACTGCACCTTGCAGAACTTGATGGACTTGTTGCGAGTCCTTCTTTCTGCGACTTCTAGGATTTTTGTGGGGTGTTCTTTATAAGATAGGTCTTCTTGGAGATTGATGAGCTCATGGTCCACGGTCCTGCCGGGATCCTTGAAGCACTTCTTGAGTTGAGAGATATGGAAAACATCATGGACCTTGAGTTTTTCAGGAAGCTCAAGAGCATAAGCAACTTCTCCTCTTCTTCCATGAACTTTGAAAGGACCGATGTATCTAGGAGCCAACTTTCCTTTGATACCAAACCGGTGCATGCCCCTCATGGGAGTGACACAAAGGTAAACGAGATCACCAGGGACATACTCCATGTCCGTGTGCTTTCTGTCATAGTTGCTCTTCTGGCGACTTTGAGCAACCTTCAGGTTTTCAAGAATGATGTGAACCTTCTCCTCCACTTGAGTTACAATGTCGAGGCCAAACAATGTTCTTTCACCTGCGCCCGACCAACCAATCGGAGTTCTGCATTTGCGGCCATAGAGAACCTCAAATGGTGCCATCTTTAGACTCTTCTGGAAGCTGTTGTTGTAAGAGAACTCAGCATAAGGAAGGCATTCTTCCCATTTCATGCCGAAAGAGATGACGCAAGCACGGAGCATATCTTCCAGAATCTGATTGATCCTTTCAACTTGTCCTTGCGACTGAGGGTGGTAAGTTGTGCTGAAGTTCAACTTTGTTCCCAAAGCATTTTGGAAACTTCCCCAGAACTTGGAAGTGAAGATGCTTCCACGGTCTGAGCTGATCTCAAGAGGAAGCCCATAGAGGGAGACAATTCTGTTGATATAGAGCTTAGCCAACTGAATTGCAGAAATTGTTTCCTTGACGGGAAAGAAGTGAGCCACTTTAGAAAGCTTGTCGATGACAACAAAGATTGCATTGTTGCCCTTCTGCGACCTTGGAAAACCAGTTATGAAGTCCATCTCTACTTTCTGCCATTTCCATTCCGGAGGCTTCAATGGTTGTAGAAGACCGGAAGGTTTCTGATGAACAACTTTAACTCTATGGCAGACATCACACTCGGAGACATACTTGGCACAATATCGTTTCAACCCAGGCCACCAATACTGTGTTTTCAAGTCCATGTACATCTTAGTGCTACCAGGGTGGATAGAAAGAACAGAATCATGCGCCTCCTTAAGAACTTGCTCTCTCAAACCCGGGTAGTTCGGAACAAACATCCGGTGCTTAAAGAATAGAGTGCCTTGGTCGTCAAGGTGGAAAGGTTCATACTTCGGAAGCTGAATCTTGGAGATGATGTTTTTAGTGTACGGATCACCAAGTTGAATGGAGCGAACTTTTTCTTCCAAGAGAGGTGTTGCCAGAAGGTTCAGAAGATACGCTTGATCCACAATTTCAAGGTTGAGCTGGCGGAATTCCTCGCACAAGAGAGGCTGTTGTTCTTCCACCATGAGGTTGTTGACATTCATCCGAAGTATAGCATTACGATCAAGTCATTATGTTTATATTCCTATAACATCATATGAAGTAATCTATATCCTTAGACCATGAGATCATATTAATTGCTAACACCGAAAGAGTATCTTGATAACATCAAACGTCACACCATAACAGGGTGACTATAAAGATGGGTTCAGTACTACGAAGGTGTTATGTTGAGGCTCATGGATCAAGAGTGGAAATTTTCAATCCCGATGACGGATAGATATACTCTAGGCCCTCTCGGTGATATCACATTGAGATAGCTTGCAAGCAAGTGATGTGATCACTAGAATGTTATATCACAGGAACGAGAAAAGAGTGCATGTCGGTAACGAGATCAAACTAGGTATGGAGATACCGATGATCGAATGTCGGACATGTAATATATCGAGAGACAAAGGGATTTAGTTACAAGCGTTAAAGGTTCTCATGATCACAGAAGTCATCGTTGAATGTGTAGGAGTCAGTACGGATCTCCAGGTCCCGCTGCTGATTATTGATCGGAGAAGGGTCTCGATCATGTCTACATTATTCGCGAACCGTAGGGTGGCACACTTAAGAGTTACCGGACACCATTTTGGAGCACATATGTTTCAGACGAAAGAATTGCAAAGCGCAGGAATTGTTTCAATAGAAACCGGAAATTGTTTCGGGTGAAATTGCAGAAAGTGGTTCTGCATGTGATATTGAAATATAGCAAGGGGCTATATGTGAATGTTTGTTAATTAAAGTAATTAACAAAATTCTGGATAAATTTAATAAAAAGAGTTTTATTAAATGAGAGAGCATTAAACTTGGAGAATTTTAATGCATTTAAAGTGGAGACTTTAAAAGGGAATGTGAAGAGGCATTTTAATGTGGAGGGGTTACCACCACATGAATGGGGGAGGTGAGGGGTCACCCCCATGCTCCGGCCATGGAGAGAGGGGGCACCCCCCCTCCTCCTATAAAAGGCCACCCATTCCCTCCTTCATTCTCACACATCCTTGTGAAGGATCTCTCTCCCCATCTAGAATTATTCCCCCATGGTCTCGGATTACCGAGATACATGTTCCCAGTGGCATTTCATCTGGAAGGAGTTGCTGCTTCCGCTGGATCGCTGGAGCGAGGAGGTGGAGGTTGTCCAGTGGCTTGAACGTGTGTGCGAGTGCGGATGCGCTACTGAGTTGCGGCGCTCGGACTTCCTCACGATCTTGAGATCGGCAAGTGTACGACTACATCAACCACGAGTTCCTACTCGTTAACAAAACTCGTTGTCTTCATGGGTAAGTTCTCATTGGATGTATGTCCACCCGTTGCTTTGTACCTAGTAGATAGATTCTGGCGTATAGTTCACACCGTAGGAAATTTTTTGTTTTCTATGCTGCGGACCCAACACTACCATCCCCATAGCCTACAACGGGGGATTACTCACTCATGGATGGGGGAATCATGGATGGTCAATGGAGAAGCGACGGTGACGATGATGGCGATGATCTCCTCCAATTCCCCATCCCGGCAGGGTGCTAGAACGGAGTTTCTGGTTCTGATTCGCGGAATCAGGTGGTGGCAGCGTAGCGGAACTCTTTCCGGAAAAACGTCGAACCCCCTTGGTTTTTAGGTCAAGAGGCAACTTATGGTGAAGAGGGAGGCTGAGGGGGTGACCGAGGCGGCCACACCACCCCCAGGCGCGGCCTGGCCTAGCCCACGCGGCCAGGTGGTGTGGGCCCCTTGTGGCCCTCCTCCGTCTCATCTTCTGGCTCCGTGAGTCTTCTGGTGAACTAGGATTTTTGGCATATTTTCCGGGATTTTTCCTGATAGTTGATTTTCTGCACAAAAACTAGACACCAAGGTAATTCTGCTGAAAACAGTGTCAGTCCGTGTTAGTTGTATCCAAATCACAGAAGTTTACAGGAAAATCAATAACAAAAGTGTTCGGGAAAGTAGATACGTTTTGGACGTATCACCCCTGAACCCCTGATGTTGCTAGGACCTATCTATTAGTAATGCAGTAGCGGGAGGGGCTTTTCGAGAACTTACCCTTGAAGACCGAAAAGTGTTATCAACGCTTAGGAGAGCGTGGTTAATGTAGACGAGCCGAAGCTGACCTCAAGGTCGTGATGAAGTCCTTGCGCTCCTGCGGCTCCAACGACTTGAGTGCCTCAAGTGTGACACCTCGCGGGGAGTTACACACGTCTGGTGCTTGACGATGACTCTCGCTTCCCCGATCCAACAGTAGTTGTGGAAGTAGAGCTCCTGGATCCGAATCCCACAGCGTGATGGCGCTCCGTGGTGAAGATGTCTCTCGTTCGTGCATTCCGAACTTGGGACCACGGTCACAAGAGAGAGAGAGAGAGAATATCAATTGGAGGTCTCCCCAAAAGTGAGGTAACCTTTTATTGAATATTGTGTGTATTTACCTGGCTAAATACCCCCACTATATATAGGGGAAGGGGAGGTACTAGCTCCCTCAAAGTCCTGGGGTGGGACTAAAGGAGAGGGAGAGGGGGGGGGGTGACGCTGGCCAGCCCTAGTGGGCCCCGCGCGGGGGGGCTTGGCCTAGCCGGCCACCCCCTTGCCCCTTCTCCCATCTCGCCTTTCCCTAATGGGCCCTCTTCCCTCCAGAATTGGCCCATTAAGCCTTTTGACCTTTAAATTGATTTTCTCTTTTATTAAATAATTATGAATAAATGATTAAATCAATATTTAACATTCATTCACATATTATTCAATCTCTGTGGTTATGGAACACCTTCCACCTCCACTCCGGACATCCTCCGGACTTACTGAAACCCTTCTGGTTTTCTCTCTTCTATACTTCGGTGATTCTACCGATCCTATAAACACTCTCTAAGCATCATCAAACCCTTAAGCGTGATACCCCACGGTTCGGGAACACTCCAGACATGGTCAGGACACTCCCGGACCAATGATCAATAGAGGGACCTGAATGGCCATGTGACCCCTTTGCATTCCATAAAGATCTTTCGTCATTTGAACTGGGACAGTCGTGTCTTATTCCCTTTGTCTCTTGATACTTGCATTGCCCGAGATCTGATCAATGACATCACCATGTCATGTTCAATCTCGTTACTGAACAATGCTACTTGACTCGTTTGACAAGTGATATCCCTGTGATCAAATCACACGCTGCGCAAGTCTTGGATATAACTTCTCCTAGTGGGCCGTTGAGTATCTTTCCATCACGTGGACAGACAAATCCCGCTCTTGGCATATATTGCCTCTACAGTTCCTACGAACACTTGAACACACATTTATTGTCACTATATTAGCAAGTGACGTTTGATGCTATCTAAGCATTCTTGGGACAGTCATTGATATAGCCTCACTTTCTAAGGAATAGTCTACGAGGATCCATTTCTAATCATCATAACTTGAACTTCGTGACATGATTGGGTCACGATGTTTAGGTTGGGTATTGGTTCATCATCTCATTCTCAGAATGAGTTGACTCCATTTCCAACTGGCATAAATGCCACATGATCAGGAAACTTGATCATCTATTGATCAATGAACCACTGACTAGAGTTGCACTGGGAACCCCTAGTTGTTTATATATCACACGTGTATTGATGTTTCCTCTCAATACAGTTATAGCTTGACATAAAACTTAATCATAAACTTTATGAAATATGATAATAATCCTTCTTATTATTTGTCTCTAGGGCATATTTCCAACATTCCGGCCGTATAGTTGCCATCGACGCCACTAGGTCAAACAGAACAACTTTCATGAAGGGACCCCTATATAAAGAGGCCTTGGTCAATGAGAAAAGAGAGCTTGCAGAAACCATCAGCCACCCCCAGATATCCATCCGACGAGCCGCCGGAGGAATAGACTTAGATCTAATCTCTCCACCACCATAGCCATATTCCACCACTTGTAATAGTAGATCTCTTATTCGATTGGCAACATTGTAAGACTATTGCTATCAATCTCATGATTTTTGCTACAATGTTTATGATCTTTGATCTCATCTCTATGTGTGAGTAATTCTCCTTGGGCTAAGGGCTTCAGCCTAGCCATGTAGCTTTTTGTGCATGTTATTTATCATAGATGGGATCATGTATTAGTTTGTATGACATGATGATTATTGTACCCTCTCTTGCCTCAATCTAAGGACTTGTCAGGTACCCAAGACCCCGAGGATTGAGCCAGATATAGGGAGTATGAGTAATGACTAATCTGAAGGTTGGGAACCCTAGTGACTGAAAGGGTAGTATGGCTGTATGTGAGGGATTTACTTGGGATCAACTGTGACTTCAGTATGCATATCATTAGTTCTCTTTCTTCTATGGATGAGACTAGTAGGTTATTGCTATAAGCGATTCCGGAGGTAATAGCAATTATGGATGCACTGCCTACATATAATTTATCTTGCTCTAACAATTACATGCATACTTTATTTTTATCTTTTATTCTCATTAGATGTTTTGCACAGCTATAGGTGAAACCGAATGCCCTAGGCCCTCTCTCCATCATCGACAACAACAAAAGGACGCAAACTCTTGGTCTAGTAAAACACAAAAGGAATTGTAGAACTCTCGAAGGTCCGTTAAAGTAACTTCACTACGCTTCTGCTTCCCAAGGATTCGATAAACCTAGGTCTACTAGGGAAAAAGAGCTATACTACATCCGTAATCCGGATCGAAGGTATCAACCCTTTTTCTGGCGCCATTGCTGGGGAAGCAATAGCTACCCTAGTGAGGTTAGTAGGAACCTTGCTAGATTTAATTCTTGTTTTTAATTTTGTTAGTTTGCTTTCCGTCTTTATTTGAAAAACCAAAAAATTAGTTAGTCTTTAAATTCTTGTTTTTATTATCATAAGTCTCTGTTTAAGAAAACCTAAAAACATAGGAAATATGGCTGAAAAGAAGCTTGGGGAATTTGCCACTCCTAATAATGATTATCTGCGTACTCCTATTACTCAGCCAACAATTGCTGCTGATGACTATGAAATTAAGCCCCATTATTTAAGTTTGATTCAACATAATCAATTTGGAGGCTCTGATGTTGAGGACACAGGTTTGCACTTGAATACTTTCACTAAAATATGTGATATGATGCGCATAAAAGATGTTGACCCTGATGCGGTCAAATTGCATTTATTTCCTTTCTCTCTTAGAGAGGGAGCAAAAGAATGGTTGCTAGCTTTTCCTAAAAATACTATTACATTATGGGTGGGATGTACTTCTTTATTTATGACTAAAATTTTCCCACATGTAAAGACTATGCAACTAAGATCTAATATTACTTGTTTTAGACAGGAAGAGCGTGAGCCACTAGCGCTTGCATCGGAGAGGATGAAAGAATGCTTAAGAAACTATCCCAGCCATGTGATGGAAGATTGGTTAATCCTCCATTTATTTTATAATGCTCTTAATCATGTGTTTAAGTCTATGCTTGATACTACAGCCGGAGGAACATTCATGGGTAAATATATTACCGAAGGAAAGCAGCTTCTAGATGAGAGCTGTGAGATTCAACACATTTTGGATGGTTTTTATTGATGGTTTTCTCCCGGATTTGATCATTTTATAGCTTTACCTAACGCTAATACTTCGGTACCAAAGAAAACTTGGTTTTTAATGTGTGTTTCAGGTTCTAAACATCAACAGAGGGTTTTAACTAGAGAAACACAATATGTAGGCGAAAAAGCAAGTCTCTCTTTGGAAGAAATCGAGGGAAGCGTATAGCGGCTTTAACAAGCAACTATACGGCAGAAATATTTTTCCGGCCGTATAGTTCCCGCCGCCTCTGTATTGTCAAAAGGGACAACTTCCGTGAAGGGACCAGGGATGAAAACACAACACAGCAGCCGCCACACCATCCAGAAGGGAGAAAGAAGATATCCGGAGAAGAAGGAGAAGACGTTCTTCATCTCGCTCCACGATCTTCGACCTCCTAGCCACTACACCCCCTTAGCCATTACTTTTACTTGAGAGAGAGAGAGAGATCTTCACCTTGCAAGACTAGGGTTTGAGATTGTTTCTTTCCATCTTGAATTGCGTTGGATTACTTTTCTATTCTTATTGTGGATCTACACGGTAATATCGAGAAGAACTCCCTTTATTTAATTATATTGATGATGCTTTCTTCTCTCATGTGTGAGTAAGTTCCTTGGGCGTGGGAGATGTAAGGGATTGGTGAGATGTGATATTCCTTGATATATTTCCCATTAGTTTGTGATTGATTTTAATTACTATATTATGTGTTGTTGACTATCTGTGGGATGCCTATGCTTGTTGTCCAATTAAGGGCCTAGACAACATGATACTTTGTTCTACATGGATAGGATCTTGTTCGCTAGAAGACCTGCGACCCCTGAGTGACACGGGGATATAATGGAAAACTAGTAGACTTGAGGATAATAAGGAACCACCGTGCTTATTGCATTAGTCCTATCCAAGGAGCTTAATCGCTAAGCGACCTAAAGGGTCTTAATCGTCTAGTGTCTGACCATGGTTTTAGTAACATACTAGTAGGATTATTGAAGTTGGGATGAAATCTACCCAGAGGAGTTCCGGCTAATTATGGGTCACTCGCCTACACATATACTTATAAGATTACAATTGTTATATTTATCACTAGTCCATCTAGCACAATCACTATCACCATGAACTGTATCTCACCGTGCCTTTTTCGTCATCTGCAGAAAACAACAAAGAACCAAATCGTTCTTTACTTTTATACTTTTTATTTCTGAAGTTTACATTTTAGTTTTATTTAAATACATCCAGTTAGTCCAAATCTCATTCTCATTTTTACACTTGTAGTCAATTCACTCGAACACATGTGACAACTTTGGGTGTGATAGAGACTTCACCATAAACACTTATCTTTGGGCTCCCTATGGGATCAATATCTATACTTTGAAACTAGCTACAAATGATGTGTGCACTTGCAGACATCAAGCTATTTTCTGGCGCTGTTGCCGGGGAGCTAAGAGCTAAGTGTTTGTCTCTTGACATTTCAGGTGTGGCTAGTACAAAAATGTTCTCCCTAGGAGACACAGGATCTACACGCTCTGGCAGGACCTATTTACCAGATTATATTGACCGCGTGCCTGCTCAGAGACGCGAGGAAATTATTGAAAAACTTTTAAGATCGAATAAATTTGAAGTTGAAAACTTGAGTGATATAATGGAAGTCATGTCTATTTACAGGATAACTCCCAAGAAACCTGAGAAAACTCCCAGAGAATACAGTGCTCCAAGTTCTGAATTTCTTAAGCAACTAATAGAATTTCTTAAGCAACTAACGGTGCTCTAAGTCTCTTAAAGGTAAGGCTTTAGACTGGTTACATTTTCTCCCTCGCTATTACATTAGATGTTGGGAAAACTGCATTGTCAAATTCATAAACAGGTTTAATCTATATCTATACCTAATAATAAAATGAAGAGTGTTTCTCTCTTCGTCCGTCTGTTTGCGCTTTGGTCTATTTTGGTTTACGTCTTCAAGAACTCATTTGGTCTATCCTAGGAGATCATGATCCTATCGGATAGGTTACCGGTCCAAACTTAAAACTTCAGTATCCCAAATCCCAAAGAGACCCGACTCGTCCTCTACTTTGCCTTTAAATATGGGAGCGACAGATTGCCTAGCATCAAAGTAACCAACCCAAGTTTATACGATCAAAATCGATAAAAACTATGGTGTCAACTACGGCAGACGAAGCAAAGTCGACGAGTTCCATATCAACCTGTAGTCCCTAGATCCCGATGTTGGAATTAACCACGACGTCCGACACCGGCAGAGTGTCCTATGCTCAGTCGTATACGGAAAGTATACGTACAAGGCTCTGGTGTTTCCAGTGGATAGGTTTTGTGTAGTATATACATGATGTATCCGAGTAGAATATGTATTGCCGAGTCCTACTCTAGCTAGGAGTGTCGAGTTCTACTCTAACTAGAGCTGGCCGCTGGCCGTGTATATATACACGTGTAACCTGCAACTTGTAGTACCACCGTGAGTTGTGAATCAATAAAAACAGCAGGTCCGACAAGGGCCTTTGGCTATCTAATATTTTCCGTGTGCGTGCGTGTGAGTAGTACTAGTTAGTCCATTGATCGTTCAAGGTTTGGCTAGCAGTACGTGTGCATCTCGGCAGATTGGTTATCGGGGACGCGCGTGTCGTCTCGTCGGAACTTCGTCGTCGGTGTCGCCGGAAAGTAGTCGGCAGCAGGGGCTGTGCTAACAATTGGTATCAGAGCCTCGTGAAGGATCTCCTAGTAATGGGAGGTCATAGGGACGATGGATATGGGCGAGTATTCCGGTGCGGCTAAAGGATTTGCCGCGCAGGTGATGACGCAGTACCCGCGGTACAACCACGACAACTACACGATGTGGGCGACCCAGATGGAGTGGGCGCTGGAGTCCAACGATCTATGGGAGGCTGTCGATCCCGGCGGCGACGAGTTCAAGAAGGGCGCGTCGAAGTACCACAAGGACCGGCAGGCACTCACGGCCATCGGCTCGGTGATGCCGGCGGACGTGATGCAGCACCTGATCTCGAAGAAATCTGCAAAGGAGGCGTGGGAGGCACTCAAGACGCTAAATCTTGGGCACGAGCGTGTCCGTGAGGCAACCCTACAAACCTTGCAGAAGAAGTACGAGAATCTGGAGATGGGAGGAGACAAGACGCTGGACGCGTTTGCCTCGAGGGTAGCCACTTTGGTCAATGGGATTCACGCGCTCGGCGAGAAGCTCGAAGAGATCTCAATCGTTCGGCGTTCCTTCGCGCGGCGCCTCCGCGTTACTTGTCCGTTGTGTCGGTGATCGAGCAGTGCGTTGATCTCAAGACTCTCACGATAGATGATCTGGTTGGACGACTAAGGGCTCATGACGAGCGGATGAAGATCACCTACGGTGATGCGTTACCGGAAGACCACGTGATGCTTACCCATGCCCAGTGGCAGACGGTGGTTGCCAAAGAAAAGGGCGATCAAGGATCCGGAAGCAGGAGTGATAAAGAAGCTTCTCGCCCAGAGAAAAAGTATATCGCAGGAGAGGACAAGGATGACGCTCCGCCGCGGAGAAAGTTTGACATTAAGAAAGTAAGATGCCATAACTGCGGCGAGCTAGGTCACTTCAAGAAGGATTGCAAGAAACCGCTGAAGGAGAGGGCTCTCATCGCCCAGGAAGGAGATGATGAACCGATGATGCTGATGCTCGAAGTAACTGAGCTAAAGGATGAGGAGGATCCTCCATCACCGGCTACGGAGATTGTGGCGCAAGTGGATCACGATCTACCGTGTGTGGATCACGAGGAACGGAGTGCCCCGTTACCATGTGAAGCCACGGTTGAGGCAAGTGAAGCCTCGGGACTAGTTCATGGTGATCTATGCGTTGGAATTTCACCCGTAACTCCGTCCGGCAATAAGTTCTTCATGCTTGTGGTGGATGATCATAGTAAATACATGTGGATTGTGTTACTGAAAAGTAAGGATCAAGCTCAACAAGCATTCAAGAAGATCAAGGAAGCCGAAGAGTTCAAGGTGGAGGCGAAGATAAGAGCCCTACACATTGATCAAGGGGGTGAGCTACATCAAACTGTGTTGACCATGGCACGGAGCATGATGAAGAGTAAAGGCTTGCCAGGAAAATTTTGGGGTGAGGCAGTCAATACAGCTGTGTATTTGCTGAACATGGAGCCAACTGAGAGTGGTGTTGGTATAACACCGTACGAAGCATGGTACGGATGGAAACCCTCGGTTGATCATCTTCGCACTTTTGGGTGCGTGGCACATGTCAAGACGGAGTCCGACCATAAATTGGCGGAGCAGAGGACTCCAATGATCATGACGGGCTATGAAAGCTCAAAGGAATACCGCTTGTACAATCCTTATACCAATAAGGTGGTTGTCAGGGGCGACGTAATCTTTGAGGAAGGCGAGTCATGGAATTGGGGATCCAACGAACCGGGATATCCAACTTTTCACCTCACGTGGGATCTTGAGTATGAAGAAAATATGGATCAACCAAGCTTATCCTTGTCAGCAAGTTCGGTCCCAGAAGGCGTTGAAGGCCTAGGAGGTGCTCCAGGCGTGGACACCAGGCTAGAAACACAAGGGATTCTCCTAGAAGAAAAAGAGTCTGAAGATAAGGCTAGTCCGTGGCCAGAAGACACGGAGCTAGAAGGGTGTGCATGTGCAATGATACCTGCACTTGTTGGCCCAGCAATTAGAGGAGGAGGGAGAGTTGAAGCGAGCCCAGCAAACAGGCCAGCAAGGCCAGAAGGCGACGGTCCAAGAGTGTGGACTGGTGGCCAGACAGATAGAGGAGACTCAACAATAGGGGGTGTAGATCCATCAAGAGGCTTTTCACGTGATATAGAGAAGGTAGAAGAAAACATGACAGAAAGAGATTCAAAAAGAAAAGACGAATCGCTACAGGTAGGCAACCTGTGCATCGCTACTTCGGACGAGCCAGAAGACGGCATTGGTCAGGAGCAGGTAGATGTCAGAATTGCTAGTCACGAGCTAGCTTTGCTAGTTAACCAACGTGAGCTAGCTCTTACATATTTGGTCTATTGCATCCAAGAGTACCGGCAAGCAGAAGATCAAATATGTGAGGCATCGATGAGAAAGTACTTCATCGAACCAAGTATAATGTCTGAAGGCGTGAATAAGGGCGCGGAAAAAAAGGACTGTCGGCGTGAAGCCATGGAGAAGCCGACAAAAACAAAGTCGGTGATATGGGTGCTGATGAAGGGGGCGCCGAAAGCAATGTCGTTGATGACGCCTGCGAGGAGCAGCTGGCGTATTTGGGACCCAGGTCGAAGTGAAGAGCACGTCGTGCTTAGGGGGTGATTGTTGGAATTAACCACGACGTCCGACACCGGCAGGGTGTCCTATGCTCAGTCGTATACGGAAAGTATACGTACAAGGATCTGGTGCTTCCGGTGGATAGGTTTCGTGTAGTATATACATGATGTATCCGAGTAGAATATGTATTGCCGAGTCCTACTCTAGCTAGGTGTGTCGAGTTCTACTCTAACTAGAGCTGGCCGCTGGCCGTGTATATATACACGTGTAACCTGCAACTTGTAGTACCACCGCGAGTTGTGAATCAATAAAAACAGCAGGTCCGACAAGGGCCTTTGGCTATCTAATATTTTCCGTGTGCGTGCGTGTGAGTAGTACTAGTTAATCCATTGATCATTCAAGGTTTGGCTAGCAGTACGTGTGCATCTCGGCAGATTGGTTATCGGGGACGTGCGTGTCGTCTCGTCTGAACTTCGTCGGCTAGTGTCGCCGGAAAGTAGTCGGCGGCAGGGGCTGAGCTAACACCCGATCCAATTCCCCTTCTCCCGCCTATCCAGTCGACGACCTCAGTTGCTCACACTCCCCTGAAGGCCCAGTCTCCTCAGATGCACACGGATCCGCGCGTCTAGAGTTGGCGCTGGCCATCTAAATGTTGCTTGATGGTGTGCAACGCAGGGTCTTGAGCTCCGGGAGGTGGAGCTACACAAAGAACATCCTATCTGTCTGGTGCCACGTGATAGGAGCGAGGTTGGGTGGCATGGAGCGGAGGTGAATGACGACATCGACGTCAGATTGTCAAAGGCACTTGGCCATCTAGATGAATTGGTTGGTGTGACCGTGCGCCAGCTTCGAGAACATGATAATGTGCATGCGCTTGCACTGTGCTTGCACCGTGGTGATCGATCGGTTGGTCGGCCGTTCTAGGAGCCTGACAAGGATACTACTACGCGTACGTGTGATTTATGCGGCAGGCAAGTGGAGTATTTGGCGGTAATGGTCATATCTAGAGGTGGGCGCCTTCTCCTGCTTCATCATGACACAAGCCACGACCCTAGCTACTCTTATCGCCTAATAATCAAACTGCATGAGCCTACCTATGTTAAAGATCAGGTTGATTTATGCAGCTGGTGTTCATGCTGGCAAACGGTGGCATAGTCGCCATCAGATTATGAGAGCATGCTCGCCAAATCCATCTGTCCATGTGGAACAATGGCAGATTGATCTCTATTCTTTTTTTATTGTCCTTCCTATTTTCCAGATTGATATTCTTGGTGTTCATTGCGGCGGTCATATCAAAGCGGCAGCAGAAATAGGAATACTCCCCAGGCCACAGACCAACATACCGTCAGATATATATACACCATTGGTTCAGAAAGGTGGAGTATTTGCTTTCATCGTCTCATATATTGTTGTGCCACAGCTAGCCGTGGGTGCCGACTGAATCAACTTACCTCGCAGTTGTCACGTTGACGGAAAAGTTTATGCACCAGCAAGCAGGACCCAACACGTAGCACGCAGACAACCTAGAGGTCGCTGGCGCATGTATCTTTCTTATTGACCAGCTGATTTGATGATTTATTTTGATTGATATATAGACTCCAAAGCACATTATGTAATCTTTCTTAGGTATTAATGTCTTTGGTTTATCTTTTCACCTTAAGCACTGTACATCCATGATAAGCTATATACTTACACTGTGATTTTACAGTTACAAACAAATATTTGAACACGAAATCTAGGGCTATACACATGTGCGGCCCCACTAGATGACGTCCAGCGTGGCCTCTACATCCCAGCGTGGTGCTTCCCAGTGCGGTGCCCCCATGGAAAGACGGACGACATAGCCTTAACCTCCCGAAGCGACTCCCCACGCCCCCACGACAGTTGTTTCCGCGTGACCTTACTCAACTAATAGTGATACCAATATCATAAATTTGCTCCTCTTTTAGGTCAGAAAGATGCCGCGGAAGAGAGAGCGTGACACTATAAAAAAGCTCTGAGGTTGTGGTCGATTACTTTTAGATATGCCATGTAGTTATATAGCTTTATGCGCTTAGATTTATGTCTTCTGATTCCAATGAAAATGAAGCTGTGTTTTGTTGAGTTTGTGAAAAAAAATTCCATGGCAACGCACGGGCATTTTTCTAGTCCTTTTAAAAAGATAACTGAACTAAGAAAGAATATAGGCAACTTTAGTCAGAACGTAGGAGAAAACTACCCACAAGCCTGGGATAGATTCTTTGGAATGATCAATAGTGTTCCTAATCATGGCTATTCTGAATCAACTATTTACCATTTATTCTACCACGGTCTTAATACTCAATGTAGAGAGTTGCTTGACTTCTCAGTGGGAGGATCGATAAATACTTTAACTATTAAGAATGTTTAGAATTAATGTCTACTAGGACTAAGAATGATTCTTTATATAATCTTGATTTCGGCACTTAGCTGGAAATAGGGATACTTCGGATAACTCCTGATCTTATGCCTGAAGTACGCAAAACAATAAAAGAAAAAGGTATACCTTCTGAACTTGTTAAGAAAAACAAAGTAGACTTGTTACAAGTTTTAACTGAAGAAGATGAAACTAGGAAAGTTTTCAAGAATTAAAGCATCGACAAGCAAAATCTCATAACAACCTGCATAAGCGCTTTCAAAAACATAAAAATATTTTGGCGGAACTCACAGAAAATTATGATGAGATTGGCCAAGAAATTAAATTATTTCACAAGTATCTTAGCATGATTGAAACCCAGTGTGAACAAATAGCATCTGGTTATCAAATTTTCCTTCGAGATGATATAGATATTCCTGTTTCTACTAATGTTGTTACAAGAAGAGGTGCAGTTGTTACAGGACCATTAGGACCACCAGAATATGAAGCTGAAAGAGAGCGAAAAGAAAAAGACTTGCTTGAAGCAAGCCAAGAAGATGACACACTGGTGGATCCTCAAGATGAAACTGCTGAAGAAACACAAGATCAAACCAAGGAGGGCCAAGATGATGCATAGGATGACCGTTATGACTCTGATGCAGAGACGGTTGATCCAACAGAATAAAAAGAAGAAAGCAATGAAGATGAAGTTGTTATAGTAGAAAAGAAGAAAAGCGATAAGCAACAACAAATGAAAGCAACGAAATAGCCTGACCCCCCCCCCCCCACAAATGGTAAAAGACAATAATAAGAAAGGTGAGAAAAAGCTTCTCTTTCCAGATCGAAAAAAGAAAGCACCAGATCAGGTAATCTATGATTTTTTTTACAAAAGCACTTGGTGATGTTTGTCTGGAAATTCTGTTTGCAGATGCAATCAAAGTTCCTACCTATTCTAAATTCCTCCATGATATTCTTAGTAGAAAGAAAGAAATAACTGAAACCTTTGCCATGGTGACTAGTTATCCTGCTAATGGGAAACTATTGTCTAAATTAGGAGATCCCGGAATACCAACTATTTCATGCTCAATAGGCAAGACTAATATTCACAATGCCTTGTGTGATTTAGGTGCTGGAGTGAGTGTAATGCCATACTCCCTCTATAAAAGGTTAGGATTAGAAGAGCATTCCCCTACTACTATCACTTTACAGATGGCTGACAAGTCCACTGAACAACCCATTGGTATGATTGAGGATGTTCTAGTTAGAATATATGAGCATGTTATTTCCACTGGTTTTATTATTCTTGAAATACCAGAGGATGAAAAATTATCTATAATACTTGGAAGACCTTTCCTTAGTACTGCTGGAGCATCAGTTGATTGTGCTAAAGGGAAAATAATCTTCAATGTTTATGATGCTGAAATCATCCGGTATTTTCCAAAGAAGTTAGAAGTAGGAGAAAGATATATTCCACCGATAAAACGACTTCATGTGGTAAGTGCCTTTGATAAGGGGCAACCAAAGGTAAGAATTCGAGAATAGAGAAGGGGTTGAGTTACTCAACCATTCTTAATAAAATGCTTAATGGGAGTCAACCCATCACATCAATAAAATAAACTAGAGAATAAAAAGTTCATCACATTCCTACAACTTTTTCACAGACATTCTCGCGGAAGCGCGCCCGTGAAGATGCAGCTGTCAAAAAGTAGTAGAAACATTGATTGAACAAATATAGAATAAGTATGAAAATAAATGTTTGAGTTATTATCTACAAAGGTTTAAATTATGCTCATTACATGTTGATGTTGGTCAACAGTTTCTTCTGTCATTTTCTGTCAAAAATAAGGTATTTTGTTGAGTTTCAAAATAAGAAGGTATTATTGAAGAAACATAATTCTTTTGATGACTACTGATGGTTTAAGGACCAACTATACGGCGGGAATAAAAATTCCGGTCGTATAGATATCTTTGACATCGACAATTTTCTTGCATGGGATAGAGAATTTAACGACCAACTATACGCGGGGATAAAAATTTCGGCCGTATAGCTCCGGTCTTATAGATATCGATGCCTCCGTACGATTTCTTCTCAAAAGTTACTGTCTATTTAACGACCAACTATACAACAGGAATAAAAATTCCGGCTGTATAGTTCCGGTCGTATAGATATCGATGCTTGTTTATGAGAATGTATCTCGAGGATATAGACGGTTTAACAACCAACTATATGGCGGGATCATTATGATCCGGCCATATAGTTGCGTCCGTATAGCTATATTCCGCATAAAGAAAACCTAGTTGGCAGTGCCGCCGCAAATATACGGGTGGAACAACATATCCTCCCGTATAGTTCCGGCTGTATAGTTTGGTGCGACCACAAAATTGCACCGGGGTGGCTAGGTCTCTTCTTCCTCCTCATTATTTCTATCATATTATCGCTCCAAACCTCTAAAAACCCACCTAGAACTTTTGATTCTTCACGGATTTCATTTGTTTGATTGGTGGAATCAAAAAATCGGTATGTTTGTCTCCCTATCCATGCATTATTTTCAGATTTCCATGGTTGAAACTCTCACATTGATCTAGTAGATGAACTCAAGCTTATTTTGTTTTTCCTATTGATTCCTCACGTTAATATTGAATTTTTCCACATAGGATCGTTCATATATCATGTAGAAACGATATTCCTAAGGTTTTATGGTGAAATTTTTTAGTGCATCACGATGAACAAAATTGGTAACATCTTTCGCACGAGCAAGCGCCAACGTGGTGAGGGCTCGAGCTCAGGGTCCCAAGCCGAGCGCAACCCCAAGTTGGCCGTGGTATCATCGAGGAGGGTGCTGCCCACATGTTGGGCCGACCAAAGCTTTCTCACCATGGCGGGGTTGAAGGCGGACTTCGACCTCATGTGTAACAAGGCGGGGGTGACAGTGCTTGGCTTCGCAAGCCACAACACCTACACCGAGCTTACCCATGAGTTCCCCGCCTCCTTCTATGATGACCACAGGGAGAAAGGTAATGCATGCACTGTAAGCTTCACCATGAACCGACAGCTGATGATGGCAAGAGCACAGATCGTTTGTAGCTAGTTTCGAAATTGTCGTGGTGTGGAACACGGCAGTACCATCGGGGATGACTTGAAGGGGACAATTAGGATGCTATCGGTGGCTACTCGCAACAGGTTGGGCAGAGATACTATAAACACAACGATGTACCCAGGTTCGGAGCCCTCTTGGCGAGGTAAAACTCCTACTCCTGCAAGGATCTACTATCAAAGGGGGCGAATGCCCAATACAGGTGCTCCTTGAGCTGTTTCCTTAGCTACTTATTGCTTGGAATTGTCTAAGTCCTTCTTCTTCTATCTATCTTCAATCTCCCCCAAACCCTAGCGCTACCCCCTTTATATACATGTTGAGGAGGTAGCTTACAAGGTGGGTTCTAAGGTTTACTGTTTGGATTTGGGCCTTACAAAGTGGGTCGGCTGGATAGGGCCAAACGGTAGGCCCGGGTCCAGTCAAGCCTCCAGTACAGGGGAGGACCATGCTTCAGTGTCCAGTGCCCCTGCTTTACTCGTCATCCGGCTCTTTATCCGTCAGCCGGTTCTTTATGTGTAAGCCGAGGCTTTCCTCGTCAGCCCTTGCTTTGCTCGTCAGCCTCCAGCTTTGGCGCAGTTGTCTAGTAGCGCCGGCCAGGCCAGCCAGCCTGTCAGGTCAAGAGTGCGCTCATCAAGGAGCGTCATCCCCACCGTACCGTGACCAGCGGATCTGAGGCGGCCGGCTAGGAGCGGCCTCCCAGCCGGTTCTTCTGGCTACTCGGCTAGACGGGCTAGCCGGGGAAACTTGAATGCGGACTCGGGTGGGGATTCCACCCGGATGTGGTTCCTTGATCTAGGTCCAGACGGCATGTGCTCCTTGGAGCCGGCCGGTTGGTCCCGTCTTGGCCTACCCGGGGGTCATCGCCCCGACACTAGTCCCCAAGCGCGTTAGGACTTGGCCTCGTGGAGATGTTCTTGCGTGCTCATTTGAAATGATTGGTGGTGCAGATGCTTTGTCGTTTTCATTTGTCTTGTAGTCTTTGTTTTGTCGCCTTTGTCCTGTAGCGGCTTGAGATTCTGTGTTGCTTTCCCGACTGGGGTTCACCGACTACGGAGCCGATGGTCCCACCCACAGGGTGTGAGCGGTGATCTTCTAGACGGGCTGCCGCATCCGACCGGGAGAGGGATCACCAGTTTGCTTTCGTCGGCGCTCGTGTCAGCCGTGCCTGCCGTTTCTGGTGCGCGTTGCATTAGTTTGACTTCTGGGTCTGCCGCTTTAGTTTTTGGTAACCACGCGCACGCCTTCATCATTGCGTCTCCTTGGAGATTGTGGGCGCGGTTTGCCTCCCGCAGTAACTTCTGCGGGATCTTCTGTACGCGTGGCACTGGCGCATGCGATCCGCCCCGAACCGTCGCGGGGTAGTGGGGTGGTTGCCTGCCACATGGCGTAGAGGGAGGGAAACCGGCGTGGTGGAGTGGGGTCGTTGCTTGCCATGTGGCGCTGAGGCAGGGCAACCAACATGGCTATTTTTCCCCGATAAATACATGCGGCAAGGAGCAGTGGTTCCTCACTTCGTCTCCCTGCGCGTGCCGTCCTTATTGTCCCTTGCGCTCTAGCCACTCACTGCTCCTCTGCGCCACCGTTTCTTGGTCGCCGACGCTGCTCCTCTTCCTCGACAACGGGACCCCGCGCCTCCATCACGGCTACCTTTCCATACAAGATGCTGCCCGAAGTCGCCGGCGGCTGGTGCGGCTTGTATGTTACTGAAGAGCTGGTGAAGAAGTACCGGCGGGGGAAGTTCCTGCCGTCGAAGTGGCTGGTGAAGCATCGCCTCGTGCCGAAGGGCGAGCGGGTGCCCAACCCCCAGCCTGGCGAGGCTGTTGTCTTCCTCGCCCACTTTGCTCGCGGCCTTGGGCTACCGCTAAGCCGCTTCGTCTTGGAGCTGCTAGTCACCTTCGACCTGCAGCCCCACCACCTCGGAGCCAACGCTGTGTCGATGCTGTCGCATCACGCAGCCTGCTGCGAGGCATTCCTCGGTGTCTGCCCCAACACCGCGAATTTCTTGAAGTTCTTCTACTTCAAGGTTCAGGTGGTGGGGAAGGGCGGCCCATTGACGGAGACAGGCTGCTGTGCCATCTACCCGCGGCCATCGGCACCCATACTACGCCTGGAGCTCCCTGACACCGTCAAGCTCTGGCAGTACTCGTACTTTTACGTTCGCAACAACACCGAGGTGGACTTCATCAAGGTCCCCACCTTCGCTAACGTCCCCTCCAGCCGGAAGGCCTGGAGCGTCTAGCACTTGGGCGCCCAGGGCGACATCGACCGGATGGGCGCCTTGCTGGCCGTCCTCGTGGAGAAGGAGAGGCTCACCTCTTGGGACATTCTGCTGTCTTGGATGGCGAACTGTGTGCTCTCGCTGTAGCACCGGTCGCACAAGATGTGCCACCTCTCCGGCCATATGGACCCCACCCGGGTGTCCTGGCTGAAGGTGACGTACGCCGCCCTCTGCGAGTGGCTCTCCACCATCTCAAAGGAGGCACTAGAGGAGGACTAGGTGTTCTCTTGCCGGCCGTACCACCGCGGCCGGCTTCCGCCTAAGGTATGTATTTCTTGCTCTTCTCCGGGTAGATTTTCCAGAGGGACTCCCGTTTCGTGCCTCTTATTTTCCCTTGTTGAGTAGCTTTTCATGGTGCAGCTAGAGGAGGACGGTATGGGGGACACCGAGCTCTCCAACTTTGCCGCGGACTTCAAGCCGGCGAAGGCTCCGTCGGCGGAGGCAGAGCGGTTCCCTATGCGGGCCGACGAGGGCTGCGAGTTCCCACCTGGTGAGAGTTTTTCATCTGCCCTTGTCTTCCTTGCACTTGTTATGCCTTTAGCCATAATCTTGACGTTTTGCTTGTACTGGAATAGCCGCTCATGGAGAGGATGTGGACCTTGCCAAGGTCGCTACGCCCAGGGGCAGGGGGAAGCGGGCCGCCACCACCAGCGCTACTCCGGCCGGAGGCGGCGCCAAGAACACACGCTGCCCCCGTCCCGCGGCTACCATGCCGAGCGTTGTCGGGTAGGTTGATACGTCCATTTTGCATCACTATTCTATATCATAATTCACTGTTATTCATTGATATATTTCATATTAAGGGACGATACTTATGTTATTTCATCTGTTTTTGCATGGTTGATGACTTTTGGAGCATGGACCGCTGCAGTCAGGATTCTGATGGAAAAGGTGTTGTTTAGAGGCGAAATTCGCGAAGATCAGAAAATCCGGGAAAATATATGGAAAATCCTATTTTTTCCAAAAGACGAAGACTGCTAGAAGGAGGAGTGGAGATGGGCCACATGGGGCCCACACCACCCCCTGGCGCGGGCCACCCTAGGCCACGCCACCAAGTGGTGTGGCCACCCTGGCCCACCTCCAGCTCTCCCCTCTGGCGTATATTATCTCCACGAAACCCTAATACTGGGGGGGGGGGCAATCACAGAAAGATTCCGCCGCCTCTACGGGGCAGAAAACACCGAGAGAGAAAGATCTCTCCGGCAGACAGATTTCTGTCGGGGGAATTCCTTCCCAGAGAGGGGAGATCATCGCCATCAACACTACCATCAAGCTGGACTTCATCGGGATCATCATCATCATCATCACCACCATCATCACCATCAGCACCCTCAGCACCCTCATCACCATCTCCATATTGCTGTAACAATTGGGTTGAATCTTGCATAGTTCTTAGGGGAAATTTTCCGGGTGTTGATTACTCTTTGTAGTTGATGTTATTGAGTGGAACCATGGAATTATTGTTTATGTTCAGATTGTTATACATCATTATTCCATCTCTGATCATGATCCATATGATGTCTTGTGATTAGTTTGTTTTGTTCTTGAGGACATGGGAGAAGTCATGTTGTTAGTAGTGGAATTGTGTTGAGAAAGATTCAATGGTTTGATATTTAAGTTGTGGTGTATTTCTTCTAGTGGTGTCATGTGAACATCGACTACATGACACTTCACCTATATGGGCCTAGGGGAATGCATTGTATATTTTGCTACTAATCGTAGGCATTGCTGGAGTGACAGAAACCTGAACCCCCGTTAGGAAACCATTGCACAAGGGATGTCAGGGTCTTAGAGTTTAAAGTTCTGGTTAGGTTTCTACCTTAATTATTTTCTTGTACTTCGGATGTTTGATATTTAAGTTGTGGTGTACTTCTTCTAGTGGTGTCATGTGAACATCGACTACATGACACTTCACCTATATGGGCCTAGGAGAATGCATTGTGTATTTGGCTACTAATCGTAGGGGTTGCCGGAGTGACAGAAACCTGAACCCCCATTAGGAGACCATTGCACAAGGGACATCACAGATGTGTGCAAGGGGTATAATCACAAGTATGTATTAGTCCTAGGAAGGTCGGTACATTAGCACAGGTTTACCCACACAACACTTAGCAAACTAAAGAAGATTAATCAACTATATGAAGCGAAAGCACTTGACAGTCTTCCCGTGTGTCCTCGAGAAAGTTTGGTCGTCTTAAGTAATACAACCGGCTTGTCCTTTGCTGAATAAAGGATTGGTCCACTTGCTGCATTTATTCTTATTGTCTTTTATTTACTCGTACTTTATTTACTTGCATTATCAAAAACCCCTAAAAATCCATTTGCTAAGTATTTGTAGAGAACTCCTGATCCATACCACTAGCCATCACCTTCTGCTCCTCGTTGGGTTCGACACTCTTACTTATCGAAAATACTGCGATACACCCCCTATACTTGTGGGTCATCAAGACTATTTTCTGGCGCCGTTGCCGGGGAGTGAAGCGCTATTAGAGAGTGGAACTAGTAAAGGAAACATCTACTGTGAGTATTGTTTACTTCTGTTAGTTGATTCATTTTCAAGATGGATAATTCGCCGAGTTTCTTATTTCGTAATGCTACTACCACTGCTAAGGTAGTAGATGAACCACCACCTGCTGAGGATGATACTTTTAAAATACCTACAAGAATTATTTTTCGTGTTATGGATAACTACTATGTTGGGGATGGAACTGTCCATCCCGGTGATCATTTACTCTTTATACACGAATTATGCGGGTTGCTCAATTGTGCAGGTATTACTACAGATCAAGTTAAGAAGAAGTTATTCTCATTATCACTGAAAGGAAGAGCTGAGGAATAGTATAAGCTGCTGAAGAATGGTCAAGCTCTTGAATGGGAGGAAATAGTACCTCTCTTTTATTCAAAGTTTTATCCTCCTAGTGAGATTCATAAAGATCGGAATCAAATATACAACTTTGGCCTTTTGATGGAGAGAGTACAACTCAAGCTTGGGGGAGATTGAAGTTACTAATGCTCAAATGTCCCATTCATGAGCTCCCCAACAATATTATTATCAATAACTTTTATGCAAGGCTTTCTCTTCATGATAAGGATTTATTGGATTCTTCTTGTGCTAGATCATTCACTCGTATGGAAGAAGAAGCTAAATGGGATCTTCTGACTGTATTCAAGATAATGCTAAAGCATGGTAGAATGACAAAGGAAGAAAGTCAGGTATAAATTGTGATTATGAATGCATTGAATCTTTTATGGGAACTGATGACTTTCAAAATATAAAAAATGCTTATGGTCTAGACTCTCAAGCTATTGCTTCTTATTTTAAGGCTTTTGCTTCCTACATTGAAGTGCCCAAAAATAAGTGGAATAAGTATCATGAACCTTATAAAGATATTACTAAGTGTGTTCCTGCAAGAAATACTGAAGTTTATACTGCTAATCATGCTTTACCTAAACCTTACATTGAGAAAATGCCTTTCCCAGTTAAGATAAAGGAACATTCTATGATAGCTTGTATGGTTAATGAAAGTACAAGTAAAGTTGTTGAAAAAAATTATGAACCTATAATAGCAAATGTGAAAGATTTTATCACTAAATATGAAAAAGAGGGACACACTATCCTTTGTAAGAATACCTCTAATATTGTTTCACAAAGTAGTATCATAAGAACTAGTATTCCTGTGTTTTCTATTAGGACAAGTGATCATTGTTACGATGGTCCTTGTGATAGTTATATTGTTAAGTTTATGCATGATACTGAAAGTTACTATGAGAGATGGAAAAGTGTTCTTATGCATCTCAATAATATCAAGTTTCCTCGTTTTATGCTGAAAGTTTTTATGTTGCACTTCTTTTGCCTTCCTATGCTAGCAGCCTCTAGTGTCAACAACTTGTTCGTTTACAAAATTCCCTTACATAGGAAGTGGGTTAGACTTAAACTTGTGTATTTTTTCTTCTTAATGCTCTCTTTCACTTCAATTCATATTCCTATGTGAGCATCTTTGAAATCATCGTGCCCATCTTAATGGCTATAAAGAAAGGCCTTTTTGGGAGACAACCCAATTTATTTGTGTTTTCAGTTTGTTTTTGTTTTTGTTTTTCTTTGAGTCTTGGAAGTTATTACTTCGGTAATAACCTCTCCTTATCCTTTTTGTTTGATTTTTGTGTCAAGATCAACCTCTAATGAGAGAGAAGTAATATTTGGGGAAGTTGTTGTCCCAAAACAGATTTTTGTGCTTCACCGTAAACATTCGTGAGAGATCTCTGTATGTCGGATTGAGCTGTAATTGTTTGTGCGTTTGCCCCAGGTTGTTATTTAACTTTCGTTAGTTTTGCACTTTTTGATTTGAGCAACATAAAATTTTCGAAAAAATTGATCTTTACCTGCTGGTCTGTTTTCACAGATTTTGCCACTCTTGCATTTGCTTCTTTATTCGATTTCCTTTCGAATTCTTTTTGGGTTTTCGGAAGGAGTTGCTACAGTAGCTTATGTTTTGATAGTTTTCAGTTGAAATTGGACTCAAAAGGTTTTATCACTTCACTTATACTAATGTTGCTAATTAGAATTGTGTGAAGTTTTGTGTGAAAGAAATTTCCAGGTTAGTGAAGATAATGGTGTAATAAGGAAGTGAAAGGTTTCATCACTCAAGCAATAAGTGTATGAAGATGAAGATGTTGATGCTTTTCAAGTTATAACTCCAGAAATTTTTATCAAAAACCAAATTCAGAGATCTGCAGAGTCCGTTTTCGAATAGGTAACAATTCTGGTAAGAAAAGTTTCACGAAAGATCTGTCCAGTTATATTTTTGCAGTTTTTAGACAGCAAGGAAAGCTACATAGTGAAAGAGAGACGAAAACGGAGCCAGTGTGGCTCACACCACCCTGTGGCGCGGGCCCACCCCTGGCCACGCCACCAGGTGGTGTGGCCACCTCGGACTCTGTCTCCGACCCGTTTTCTCCCAGTACCTTCCTTTTGTTGTGAAACTTCGTAATATATAATCCCTCGAATCCCCCGAGGTTCATATATCGTGTTCTCATCGTGTTTTTGTTTCGATCTGTTTCTAACAGGTAGAGTCCTAGAGTTGGAGCCACAATGTCTTCCTATGGGTCAGACAAGGAAGGCTCCTCTGCGGATATCATCAACCCCTACATGAGAGAGTTGAAGATTCATCCGAAGGAGTTGTTGCTTGAAGATGGAGAGGTACGGATAAAGGAGGTTCAAGGCCCTAAAGGTGAAGGAAGTCTGGAAGACAGGATGGACGTATTGGAGCAAGAAGTCTTTAGGTACAAGAAGATGGTGGAACGCGAAGTGGATATCATCTATAAGATTTGTTCCGAACTCATCGCCGAGCACCAAAAGGAGACTGCTGAGCTCAAGGATGAAGTCCTGCCACTCTGCCAAACAACCAACAAACTGCAAGCACAGCTCTACGACGTTCAAAATCAAAACTATGAGTACGAGGCTAGGTTTAAACACATAAGTGCTGCTGCAAGTTTCAGGATGCTGGAGACCACGATGTCCTTTGTTGATAGGGAGCCCTTACCCTGGAAGTTGGACGATGACGAGAGGATACCGCCACCATCGAAGGAGTAATTCGTCATCAGGTTTGGCATTCCCTTGGTTTGTTCCAAGCTTGGGGGAGTGTCGCGGTATCACATCACTATCTTCTATATTTTTATCTTTTTAGTAGAGTCATATCATGAATAGAGAAGTTATCTTGTAGGATGGTTTGCATTATGGAAGTGTCCCCTCTCTCGTTAGATATGTATCCCTTGGTGTGAGTTGCCATTATGGAATATTAATGAGAAGTTCTATCATTTACTCTTTTGCATATCTTATATTAGTTTTCAATTCGTGGTTATATGATTGATCTTGTTGTTAGTATTGGTATCACTTTGGATCATTGAGTTAATTTAGTTGGTTTTGGCAAACCTGGCTTGGTCAGTAGCAACACCATTTTTGAGAGATGAATGAAAAAGATAAAAGTACTCTAAAGAAATATAATTTCATCATCTTTCTTTCTTGATTTGCTCATAGGTTTAGTATTCTCTAGTTAAGATCTTTTGTGCTTCCAAGGAAGATTGCATGTTTGTTTTATCACTTGTATATTTTTTTGTTTCCTTCAACTCTTATACTTGCTACCTAGCCTTGCTAGCCAAAAACCTGTACTGAGAGGGAATTCTTCTCGTGCATCCAATCCTTAATCCAAACCCATGCCATTTGTGTCCACCATACCTACCTATTAGCACTACTGCTATTCCAAGTAAATTCATGTTTTTATCTACCTTCCAAATTAAACTTGTTATGTGAAAATTAGTGATTAAATCTCTCACGAACTTGATGGCACACTTTACTTTCTTGCACTTAATAAACTTGAACCATTGTGCCCATCTATGATGCGTATATGCTTGTGCTTTGTAAGTTGTGAATTAGCAGAACCATGCTGTCATGGGGAACGCTTTCAACATTGCACTAGTACTTTTTACCTAGTTGATATCATGTTCTTTTGTCTATGGATGTCGTCGGTGTGAAATGAAAGGGGAGCTTGTAAGTCCATGGAGTTATGCATGTGTTTTAGAGAAACGCCTGGGCCGCCGGTCTAATCCATGTTGTCATGGTGGAAACCTACAGCGTAACCATAATGAGCATCTATGAAGCATTCTTATAAAAAAACAGATAGAGATTGAGAAAAAGAGAAAAGAAAAAGAGATGAGAAAAGAGGAAAGAGAGAAAAAAGCACCATATTCCCATGGTAAATAAGAAGATTGCTAAGATGCTTGTTGTCTGCTTGCCTTGTCATTTTGATATGGGGATTCTTCCGTATCATCGAGCAAGGGGTACCCGGTTGGCGGTTCTCCATGATACACATGTGCTTACTATGACAAGAACTTACCGGTGACTAAACTTGAGTAGCATGAGGAGCTGCCCTCTTATTCAAGGGACATGAGATTTTTAATTTACAACTTGTCAAGCATATCCTCGTATTTGATCACTTTAACCTTAATCACCTAAATATGCCTATGATAGGGGTAATGAGAGCTGAAAGCTAATAAGTATCATAATTTTGGGGAGCTCTTTATGAAACTTGAAATCCTTGCTACCCTCTGCGAAGGGCCTTTCTTTTACTTTTTAGTTGAGTCAGTAAACCTATTCCCTTCTATCTCAGCAAGTATTTTGAGTTGTTGTGTTTCATCCATTCATATGATGATTTATTCAATCATGTTTCTTATGTTCCTTGTTTTGCACATTGCTCTTATCTTGGTGTTTACTACTTTGAAAGCTATCATTGAAAATCAGTTATTTTTAAACTCCAGCAAATTGTCAACTATTCTTTGACCAAGAGCTAAGTTTGCCATTACCAATTATGATTTACTTTATGCATATTTATTGTGTTTCCTTTAATTATTACAAGTAAATTATATAATAGTAACTTGTCTTCTATTATGATTTATGTATTGATGAATGTGATGCTTCTTGTCTGTATTCATTTATCGACTCTTCACTCCATAAACCTGAGGCCATGTTTATTGAGTTCAGTTTTCGCTTGGGGACAAGCGAAGTCTAAGCTTGGGAGGAGTTGATACGTCCATTTTACATCACTATTCTATATCATAATTTGCTGTTATTCATTGATATATTTCATATTAAGGGATGATACTTATGTTATTTCATCTTTTTTTTGCATGGTTGATGACTTTCGGAGCATGGACCGCTGCAGTCAGGATTCTGATGGAAAAGGTGCTGTTTGGAGGCAAAATTCGCGAAGATCAGAAAATCCGGGAAAATATATGGAAAATCCTATTTTTCCAGAAGATGAAGACTGCCAGAAGGAGGAGTGGAGATGGGCCATAGGGGGCCCACACCACCCCCTAGCGCGGGCCACCCTGGGACGCGCCACCAGGTGGTGTGGCCACCCTGGCCCACCTCTAGCTCTCCCCTCTGGCGTATATTATCTCCACGGAACCCTAATACTAGGGGGTGAGCACAGAAAGATTTCGTCGCCTCTGCGGGGCGGAAAACACCGAGAGAGAAAGATCTCTCTGGCAGAAAGATTTCTGCTGAGGGAATTCCTTCCCGGAGAGGGGAGATCGTCGCCATCAACACCACCATCAAGCTGGACTTCATCGGGATCATCATCATCATCACCACCATCATCACCATCATCACCCTCATCACCATCTCCATATTGCTGTAACAATTGGGTTGAATCTTGCATAGTTCTAAGGGAAAACTTTCTCGGTATTGATTACTCTTTGTAGTTGATGCTATTGAGTGGAACCATTGAATTATTGTTTATATTCAGATTGTTATACATCATTATTCCATCTCTGATCATGATCCAGATGATGTCTCGTGAGTAGTTCGTTTTGGTCTTGAGGACAGGGGAGAAGTCATGTTGTTAGTAGTGGAGTTGTGTTGAGAAAGATTCAATAGTTTGATATTTAAGTTGTGGTGTACTTCTTATAGTGGTGTCATGTGAACGTCGACTACATGACACTTCACCTATATGGGCCTAGGAGAATGCATTGTGTATTTGGCTACTAATCGTAGGGGTTGCCGGAGTGATAGAAACCTTAACCCCCGTTAGGAAACCATTGCACAAGGGACGTCAGGGTCTTAGAGTTTAAAGTTGTGGTTAGGTTTCTACCTTAATTACTTTCTTGTAGTTACAGATGTTTGCAAGGGGTATAATCACAAGTATGTATTAGTCCTAGGAAGGTCGGTACATTAGCACAGGTTCACCCACACAACACTTAGCAAACTAAAGAAGATTAATCAACTATATGAAGGGAAAGCACTTGACAGTCTTCCCATGTGTCCTTGAGAACGTTTGGTCATCTTAAGTAATACTACCGGCTTGTCCTTTGCTGAATAAAGGATTGGGCCACTTGCCGCATTTATTCTCATTGTCTTTTGTTTACTCGTACTTTATTTACTTGCATTATCAAAAACCCCTTAAAATCCGTTTGCTAAGTATTTGTATAGAACTCCTGATCCATACCACTAGCCAGTACCTTCTGCTCCTCGTTGGGTTCGACACTCTTAATTATCAAAAATACTGCGATACACCCCCTATACTTGTGGGTCATCATAGGTGCTTTTTTGTCTTTTTGGTGCTTGTATTGACTTGCTCGTATTCGCGTTGCTCACTCCTTGTGTTTCTGCAGCAAGGCTATGGCCTTGCCCGGCTCCGCGGCCGTCGCCAACACGTCCGCCCCTCCGCCTGCTGCTGAGGGGAGCGTGCCGACTTCAGCATCCGAGGCTGTGCCAGCTTCAGCGTCCGAGACTGTGCCAGCTTCGGCGTCTGAGACTGCGCCGGCTCTGGCCCCCGAGGCGGCAGCGACGTAGGTGGTGCCGCCGGCTTAGCCCGCGATGCTTCACCGGGCCGGGGCCGTCTCCCGGCTTGCTGAGGGTTTGCTGTTCGGGCGTGCCGGCCGGCTGTGCCTCCCTCCGACTCGATGGTGGACGCTGACTCCAGCGCCTACCAGGTGGAGGAGCCGATGGAGGTGCCTCCATCAGAGGCTCCCGTCTAGCTGGAGGGTGGACCCTCCATGACTCTGGTGAGCGACGATGACCTCCAGGTCACCGGCTGGACGCCCGCATGGGCCGTGCCGCCGCTGGATGCTCTCCTGGCGCAGTTGTCGGAGGCGGCGCCTCTGGCCGTTGGCCAGGCCTGCCAGCTGTTGGGGGTGCTGGAGCAGGGGCTCAGCCAAGCCAGGGCGCTGGAGGCCTCCGTCGAGGTGTGTACTCTGTCACCAATCTTGGTGTTTTTTCGCCGTCTTGCGATGTAGCTAGTTCTTTCGGTTCTTATCTCCCTTTTCTTGCACAGAGGGCTCTCGCTGATGCCGCCAAGACTTCATGGGACCTAGGCCGTAAGATTGCTCGCTCTGCCGTATCTTCTCAATTGCGTGATTTATCGCGCTTCTTGTTAAGTATTGGTTACCCTCCTACAACTCTGCTGGCGGACCGGGACCACGAGGTGGCCTGGCTGAAGGAGGAGGTCGCCCGGATGGAGGAGTCCAACAAGACCCACCAGGACCAGATCGCCCAACTGACTGCACAATAGCAGCAGATGGAGATCAAGGCTAGTAGGGCCAAGAAGACGGCGGAGACCCGTGACGAGGCGCTGAAGAACCTGGAGGGGCTTTATGCCACCCAGGCGGATGCCCTCAAGGTTTCCAAGGCCAAGGAGGCGTCGGCGCTGTCGGAGCTTTGCCAGATCGCTGAGATCGTTGTCAGTAAGTGCCCTTGACTTGAGCCAATTTTGTAGTTTTTCCCTTTGTGGTCAGTATTGATTACTGCTTCTTTTTCTAGATACAACTCAGTACCCTGAGGCGACAGATCAGGCGCTGGGCCGGATTCCCGAGACAGATCCGGATCGGGATCTACACCTGGGGGAGCTGGTGACGGTCATCAGCGAGGAGGTGAACCAGCTTCGTACTGCTGCTCTCGAGGTCTTGACTACGTCTGGCCCAAAGCGGCCCCGCCTGCCACCATGGATGTCTTGGCCGATCGTCTTTGGGGTGCTCCGGAGCTCCTGAATGTGGCCCGGGAGTGTGCAGCTCGTGGCGGTAGAGAGATGGTGCTGGCGCTGCTGAAGTCCTGGTACTCGGATGTGGATCTGTGGAGCCTTTCTCACAGATTTCGCCAAGGGACCAGCTTCGCGCCGAGGTTCCTAACATCCGCTGCTGTGGCGTGACGATCGGGAGCTTCGTTGCGCTCGACAGGGACTTCAGCGACCCAGCCGGCACGGAGCGGTACTTTCACAGCCCGGATGTGCCATGCACTGACGCTCCGGCTACGCCACAGACCGCCTCGACGGACGTCGCCTGCAACACTCGAGCTCCAGATGATGCCTCCGGCCCTTCTGCGCCCAGTGAACTTGATCCCTGGTATGCCGGGAGTATTTGTGATTTGAAGCACTTATCTTTTCTTTGTGCCGAGTGAACAATTGCCCGTCCTCTAGTTATTGAACTTTTGTGGGAGCATCGCCTCCCTCTGTATACTTGCTCGTGCTCTTTTGTTTGCACTTTTTTCTTTGCATCTTTTGCATGCTTGTTTCTGTGTGGGGGCGCGCGAGCGCACCCACAGGGTGTAGTCCCCGAGGTTCGGGCTGGCTGGAGAATACAGCCGAGTCGCAGCTCCTTTGTGTTTTTTTTGCAGGTTTCTGTGTGGGGGTGCGCGAGCGCATCCACAGGGTGTAGTCCCCGAGGTTCAAGCCGGCTGGAGAATACAGTCGGGCTGAAGCTCCTTGACCTGCTCTGCTGCGGCCTGGAAGCTATCTGCCTCCGGCTTGGGTGTTCGTCGTTAAAGTTTGGCTCATGCAAACATAGAAACAAACAAGTTGTTTGCTTGGTTAAGCATATGCAAGTTCGAACTATAATCTTAGGTTAACTAGTTTTGAAATATTTGCTGTTTCGCGCAAATCCAATGTCTTTGCCCTTTTCTTAGTGAGCATTGGCCAGTTTTGATGCCGTTCCCTTGCTGGCTTTTAGCCGAAGTCGAAGGGGTAGCTTAGTAGGCGTACCGCACGATACTTCGAGTTTGGGTCATTGTCTTTGAGCGAGTGAGCGCAACCAGGCCGTCCAGATGTTTTTGTTTTCCCCGTGGCTTTTTCGTGTAGGGGCCTTTGAGCGTTCTGCTCTTGCCAGATCTGTCAGCCGGCTTGTGGTCTGCAGCCGGAACTGAAGAGGAAGCCTTAGGAACCGCGTACAGTACTTTGCCACATGGGTCGCACAGCCGTCTGGGCCAACCGGCGAGTCCCCGAGATGGATTACCGGCTCCGGGGTTAGAGTAATGCAGCCGGAAAACTAATTTGTGCGGCATGACTTTATTATTTATTGCAGAGTCCCTAACACTGTGTCGAGGCTCCCATGCTTGTTCATTACATGAAAGTAAGATACATACACTTCTTGCTCAAGTGTAAAAGGGGCGGAGCAGGCTTGCGTTCCATGGGCGTTCAGTTTCTTCGCCTGAGCGATCCATCTTGTTATTTTCCGGCTTGCGAGCGTCGATGAGGTAGTATGAGTTGTTCTGTAGTGCCTGGCTGATTATGAATGGGCCCTCCCAAGGCGGAGATGGCTTGTGCATCCCCTTGGTGTCTTGAACTAGCCTTAGCACCAGGTCGCCCTCGTGGAATGAGACGTTGCATATCCGACTGGCATGGTAGCAGCGTAAATTCTGCTGGTAGATGGCGGATCTGGACAAGGACAACTCGCGTGCTTCTTCGAGGAGATCGACGCTGTCTTTCTGTGCTTCTTTGGCTTGCTGTTCTATGTAGAGCAGTTTGCGGGGTGCGTCGAACTCGATGTCAGTGGACAAAACCGCCTCCGCCCCAAGAAAGAAGGGAGTGTAGCCAGTGGACCGGTTTGGCGTGGTGCGAAGGCTCTAGAGTACAGCCGGCAGCTCCTCAATCCAGCAGCCGGGGATCACATCAGTGGTTCGATCAGCCGGGGCTTGATTCCGGCTAGGACCAGACCATTTTCTCACTCACACTGCCCGTTGGACTGGGGATGCGCCACAGATGCGAGGTCCAGGCGGATGCCCTTATCTCCGCAGAATCGCGCGAAAGCTCCCTTGGCGAAATTTGTGCCGTTGTTGGTTATGATGTTGTTGGGGTAGCCAAAGCGTGTAATTATGTCTGTGAAGAACTTGACCACCGTTGGCCCATCCAGATTCTTTATTGGCTTTGCCTCTATCCACTTGGTGAACTTATCCACCGCCACTAGCAAGTGAGTCATGCCGGATTTGGCTGTCTTGAAAGGGACAAGCATGTCCAGCCCCCAGACGGCGAACAGCCAGGTGATGGGAATTGTCTTGAGTGTGGCAGATGGAGTGTGCTTCTGCTGGCTGAACCGCTGACACCCATTGCATGCTTTGACAATCTGCTCAACGTCTTCCAGTGCCATGGGCCAGTAGAACCTGTGGCGGAATGCCTTCGCCACTATCTCTCGTGATGATGTGTGGTGTTCGCATTCGCCCTGGTGGGTGTTGACCAGCAGCCGGATTCCGTCCTCTTGGCTCACACATCGTTGATAGATGCCACCAACACTGTGCTTGTAGAGCTTGTTGTTGATTGTGGTGTATGCGTTGGCTCTGCGCTTCACCTGTCTTGCCTCTACCTCTCCTTCGGGTAGCTCTCCTTTGGCCAGGAAATCCATGAACGGCTTGGCCCATGTTGGGGCTTCCCTGATGGCGTACACCGCCTGCATCAGAAGATTCACTTCTGCCCAGATGGCTAGGTCGGGTTCGTCCGGAGGCCGACCGGGTGGAGCAGTGGAGCCGGCAGCCTCTAGGCTAGAGGCGGCACTTCCCGGGTGCGACAAAGCCGTTGTGCGGATTTTGGAGCCGGCAGTCCCCGGGTGCGGCGAGGCAGTCCCCGGGTGCGGTGCAGCCGTCGCGGAGGTCTTGGAGCCGGCAGTCCCCGGGTGCGGCGAGGCAGTCCTCGGGTGCGGTGCAGCTGATACGTCCATTTTGCATCACTATTCTATGTCATATTTCACTATTATTCATTGATATATTTCGTATTGAGAGGTGATACTTATGTTATTTCATCTTTTTTTGCATGGTTGATGAGTTTTGGAGCATGGACCCTGCAGTCAGGATTCTGATGGAAAAGGTGCTGTTTGGAGGCAAAATTCGTGAAGATCAGAAAATCCGGGAAAATATACGGAAAATCCTATTTTTCTAGAAGACTAAGGATGCCAGAAGACGGAGTGGAGATGGGCCACAGGGGGCCCACACCACCCCTAGCGCAGGAAGCCCTAGGCCGCGCTAGGAGGTGGTGTGGCCACCCTGGCCCACTCCAGCCTCTCCCCTCCGGCGTATATCATCCTCCCGAAACCCAGAGACTCAGAGAGCGACCACAGAAAGATTCCGCCGCCTCTACGGGGCGGATAACACCGAGAGAGAAAGATCTCTCCGGCAGACAGATTTCCGCCGAGGGAATTCCTTCCCGGAGAGGGGAGATCGTCGCCATCAACACCACCATGAAGCTGGACTTCATCGGGATCATCATCATCATCATCACCACCATCATCACCATCAGCACCATCATCACCATCTCCATATTGCTATAACAATTGAGTTGAATCTTGCATTAGTTCAGAGGGGAAACTTTCCCGGTGTTGATTACTCTTTGTAGTTGATGCTATTGAGTGAACCGTTGAATTATTGTTTATGTTCTAATTGTTATACATCATTATTCCATCTCTGATCATGATCCATATGATGTCTTGTGAGTAGTTCGTTTTGTTCTTGAGGACATGGGAGAAGTCTTGTTGTTAGTAGTGGAGTTGTGTTGAGAAAGATTCAATAGATTGTTATTTAAGTTGTGGTGTACTTCTTCTAGTGGTGTCATGTGAACGTCGACTACATGACACTTCACCTATATGGTCCTAGGGGAATGCATTGTGTATATGGCTACTAATCGTAGGGGTTGCCGGAGTGACAGAAACCTGAACCACCGTTAGGAAACCATTACACAAGGGACGTAAGGGTCTTAGAGTTTAAAGCCGTGGTTAGGTTTCTACCTTAATTACTTTCTGGTACTTACGGATGTTTGCAAGGGGTTTAATCACAAGTATGTATTAGTCTTGGATGGGGCGGTACATTAGCATAGGTTCACCCACACAACACTTAGCAAGCTAGAGAAGATTAATCAGCTATATGAAGCGAAAGCACTTGACAGTCTTCCCGTGTGTCCTCGAGAACGTTTGGCATCTTAAGTAATACAACCGGCTTGTCCTTTGCTGCATAAAGGATTGGGCCACTTGCTGCATTTATTCCTACTGTCTTTTATTTACTCATACTTTGTTTACTTGCTTTATCGAAAACCCCTAAAAATCCGTTTGCTAAGTATTTGCAAAGAATTCCTGATCCATACCACTAGCCAACACCTTCTGCTCCTCGTTGGGTTCGACACTCTTACTTATCGAAAATACAGTGATACACCCCCTATACTTGTGGGTCATCAAGACTATTTTCTGGTGCCGTTGCTGAGGAGCATAGCTTTATTTATCAAGTCCACTTGGAATCACTATTATTCAAGCTAAGTTTATTTTCTCCTTGTTTGCTTGTTTCTTTATAAAAAAGACAAAAAAAGTAGTTCCTACTCTAGTTGTTATTCCCGTTGGTCTGTTATTGTCTTGCCTTATCATGCTTGTTGTCAATGGTTGGTTTCTTTGAAACTGAAGCTTATTGGCAAGGTGGGTTCACGGGAGATCAAAAATATTATTATAAGGAACACCGCTTGTCACAAAAAGGGAAACACTTATGGGAACAAATTGATAGATTGTATACCATTGCTAGAAACGTGTGCTCTACTTATAATGTTACTTATTGCTGTGATGAATCTTGTTGCAGAAAGAGGTATAAACTCCTCGTTTTCAATGTGAGTAGAATGATAATGATACCATATCTTCTTATGCTAAAGGAATTTATGACCTTTATGATGCGGAACAAATTGAAGAATTTATAGATTGGAAGGGTGCTTTTGAACTTGCTAGTTTGCTTGAAAATATTGATGATTCACCTTACAAATATGAGGTTTATGGTATACTTAAATTTTTCTTTGATAATGTCAACACCCGGATTTTTAATCCCAGATGCCCGTTATGCCATACCTCGCAATCCCAGGATTACCATTTTTGCGAGACATAACGGATTGGATATCACAGTACATCATCCAATACAAACCCTTCATAAGGTCTTACACAAATAAGGATCTCATGATCCAGTCTTAATACAACAAGCAGCAGAAATAAAAGATAAGCGTAGCGGTGGGGTCCATCTTCAGGGGCACAGGCAATGCTGACGAAGGCAGATAGTCCTAGTTATCATAGCCATCCTATTGGCCATCATCTTGATAGTTTCCTTCATAGTCTAACCATGAGAATAGCCAGGGACAAAAGCCATGAGTACTCTTTAAGTACTCGCAAACTACCTCTAACAAGTAATATAGTTCTAAGTTAAAGTGATAAATCTAAGTTTAACTGTAAAGTTAAGTTTGAAACCTAAGCTGAGTTCTGAAGCAAAGAAAGATAAGATAAAGTTCTAGAATCACTTAAGTTGGGAAGCTATTGTCATAAACACAACCCTGTTGTGGTCAAGTCAAAATTCATCATTCATTTCATAAGTTGTTTGGAAAACATCTGACAACGAAACAGTATGGCTATTCCAACTATCCATAACCGCGGACACGACTATTCGAATAGTTTGACACTATATAGAGGTGGTACACTTTCACCACAAGATTCGATACATCTATCAGGGATAACCCTGAATCATCATACTTAGTATGCAGATAATCAAACATAACCTTCCCTTTACACACCCTAGTATAAGCACCTCTCCTATGAGCATGGCCTCCCAAACATGACCATCAGTCATCTTGGGCACTGCATAGGTGGACAACATTGAGAGGTATCCCCAGCTCAAACCTCTCCCGCGAGGGAACTAATACTAATGCATATAAATTTCCAGCTAAGCCTTACCCAATTCAGATCGTGTGGTTGTACGGTAAATTTGGAATGGTATCGCATCCGAATCCAACCATCAGTTTTATAAAAGGGTTAAGGCTCATGCCTCAACATTTTCACCATCATAAACCATTTGTGTTTCTCAACACATGTCAAAACATCTCAGTAGAATGACTCATCATTCCAAGGTTTTCATAATTCATTTTCACCAAGTGTTCCCATCTAAAGTGACACAAGTTTCTGATCTACTCTAAACTACTAAGTTAAGAGTGTTCACTAAGGTTGAAAAGATGGGTTTAATCTCATGCCATAGAATGACATCTAAAGGGTTTCTAAATAGGTCAAGTTTTATACTTTTTATGCTACCTTCAAAACAAGTAAAGAACTTTGTGTAAAGTAAAGGAAGTAAAGCTAGTAAATCAAGACTTGGGGTACTAATAGTCAAAGTAGTGTGACCAAAGCATGCCTAAAGCATCTTTGCTAAACCATCTAGTTTAATCCTAGCTTGCTAAACATTATACTTGCAAGTGTTATCTTGCATTGTTCATGGTGGCTTGCCTTGTGAAGTGCAGTGGTTGAAGTTTTCTTCTTCTTCTTGGTAGAACTCCTCCTCGAAAGCTTGGTCGGTACTATCGTCTATAAATACATACGGAGTACACAATCACCAAACAATACTTAACTAGTCTAATTAGCATTCTACAACACACATTTGATGATCTATTATCATCTCAAGCATCACAAGTTTAATTTAATAGTTTCACTCCTTTTAATTTAGAAAAGTAATTTCTACTCATGGAAAAATTACTAAAATTTAATATTCACCACTTAAAATATGGGATCATGTGTACACATGTCATCACCACATATTCTAACATGTGAGAATGTGATTTAAGGGTTGGATCATAAAATTACTTTGGTTTAAGTTCAATATTTAATGATTTAAAGTGACTAGAAATGCCTATATAGCATTATTTTGGTACTAGTCCAAAGTTACTGCATGTAAACCTTAATATTATTACATATTTAGGTAGATATGATGAAATGTGATTTTTGAGAGTTGGAATCAACTCAAAACCTATCTTAGTTGATTTTATAAAAATGTTGCAATGTGCAATTGCTTCTGTTTTGTTATTTTTACTAAGAGAGATCTATAAATCTAATTGAATTAAATCCAACGGCCTTGGATAGATCATTTCAATACCTTTCAGGCAAAATTGGTTTCATGCAATTTGGATTTGTCAAACTCCCAGAATTGATTTTTAAACTAGTGGACAAAAATAAGATTAACTCTAAATAGAAAAAACTAGATTTGAATCTCTAACTTGCGCGGGAACTAACTGGGCCGGCCCAGCTACGCACTGTGCATGCAACGGGCTGCCTGACATGTGGGCTTCACCGGTCAGTGGCACAAAAACATCGAAACGGTATCTAGCATCCTAGGCCGCACAATTAAAAGGGGATCTAACAGTGGAAAGTCATCGTCGACGACGGATTACTCCGACGAGAGTCTGACCTAGACGTGGCGGTGGGGGTCGATTGGGAGCATACCAGGGCTCCAGCAAGGTCGGTGAGGCAGGCAAATGGGCTGGTAGACCACGGCGAGGCGAGGCGCGGTTGCGGCGGAGCTTGGGGTGCCCTAAATCACAGGCGCCCTTCTCCTCCTGCTGCGGCGACTTCGGCTCCAATTCCGGCGAGGCAGAGCTCGAGCGGCGTCGGCGATAGGTGGGTGAGGTTCAGTGAGAGGTGGGGAGTGAGTGAGTGTGGAGAAATGAGGCTGGGGTGGCCTCTTTATATAGGGTCGACTGAGCGGCAGAGAAGCATGGGAGGTGCTCGCCGGTGACGACGACACAGCGAGCTAGAGGCGTGGGCGGTGTGCTAGGACGGTGGGCAGTGCCCTGGCGAGTGTCACGGTGGTGCTGGTGTAGTGGTTTGCGGTCGGGGACAGGGCGCGCTCTGCGGGCGGCATCGGCATGGTCGACAGGCTCCGGGCGTGGCGGTTCCTGGCCATTCTGGTCTCTGTCCTTGGGCTCGGGCTGGTTGGACGGTGGAGGTGGACCACGGGCTACGTGCTGGACATGGTGGGCGAGGCTGGCTGCTGCTGTGGCGCGCTGTCGCCGGTGAGGGTGCTCAAGGTGCTCGGCCTTAATGGCCATAACCAATTGGTCGTGTGCACAGGGCTTGGCCGGGCTAGCAAAGGGTAGGGGGCGCACTGGGGGGACAAGGGGACCGAGTTAGGCCCAAATGGTGACCAAGATCACTGCTCACTATAGTGTTTTGAATTTGGCCAGATTTGTGCCTGCCACCTGTTTGATGAAATGGCCGCAAGATACCAAAGTTTGAATTTTAGTTTCAATTTTTTTGAGTGTTCTCCACTGATACTAGGTAGTCTCTGGTTGCAAGGGTTTTGAAAGTGGAGCTCAAATTGATGGTTTCTGAAATAGGGGTGATCTAGGCATATGCATTGAATTCAATTTTCACATGCCATATAAAATAAGTATTTGAATGTTTTTAGCAGATCAAAAGGTGGGCCTTGGTACCTCATTATGTGTACTATCAAGGGGTGTAAATACCTAGAATTATTTCTATTGAGAAGTGAGTGCTAGGAATAGCCAAAGTAGGCACGAGAGTTAATTTGGCCAAAATGACCATTCACTTCAAATATTCATTTTGAGTTGTTCTTCTTTGGGAAGAGTTTGGGAATGACTTAGATGATGTTTATTTCACCTAAGAAACATTTTACAAGCAAAGGATCACAGAACCATGGCAATTTAAATCAATTCCTAAATTAAATGCACATACACATGAATGCTTTCATTTTTACTTTGGAAAAGTTTTTGTTAACCCAAATTTTGATGATTTGGATCTTGATAAGCTTGGATTAAAGTTTTGGGATGTTACAGATAATTACAAGGACGAAAATGGCTATATTCTTGAACATTTTAATAGATGCTTTCCCAAATGGAAGAGACTAATGCCTTGCAGGATCCTATCGAAGAAGAAATTGATGAACCTGAAATCTCATTAGATGAAAAAGAGGAGGAGAGTGATGAACAAAAGGAGGAAGAATGGATTAGCTACCCATGCATACCTTCTAATGAGAGTAACTCTTTATCCCTTACATTATTTGATTGTCCTCCATGCTTACTAAAGGAGAATGAATGTTATGTTCCTGAGGATTCTATTGAAAATGTTTATGATAAAGCTCTAGTACTTGTAGATCATGAAAAGCATGCTTTATGTGATAGTTATATTGTTGAGTTTATTCATGAGGCTACTGAAAATTATTATGAGAGAGGAAAATATGGTTGTAGAAGTTTTCATGGTATTGAAACACCTCTCTATGTGCTGAAAGTTTTGAAGTTACTCTTGTTTTATCTTCCTATGCCTATCACTTTGTTCTTTGTGAATTTGTTTGCATACACGATTCCTATGCATAGGAAGTGGGTTAGACTTAAATGTGCTTTGATTTTGCTTCTTTATGCTCTCTTTTACTTCAACTCTTATCTCTTATGAGAGCATCCTCTCAAACTTTTATGCCTGAAGATGATAATATGTCTATTATTCTTGGGAGACCTTTTCTTAATACTGCAGGAGTTGTTATTAATTGTAACCAAGAAAAGGTGAATTTCAATGTTAATGACAAGTAACATACTGTCTATTTCCCCAAGAATATTGATAGGACTTATGGTTTTGAATTCAATTGAACATGTTGAGGGCATTCAAGTTGGAGAAATATATTGTCCCATACCAAGAATTTTTTTTGAAACTATTATGATTGGGACCATTGCTATTAAGGTTGAGGTAACATAATCGTTAGTGGAATTCAAAGTTTTGTCTCATATGAAATTGTTTGGGTAACAAGACCTGATCAACCTTGTTAACAAAAGGATTTCATTGAACAAAACAATGTTTTCACTAGGATTATCTCCGCTTACTTCTGTTCTATCCATTTTAGTTTTTGCTTATGCCTAACTTAAATGCGTTAAAACAAGTACTTATTGGGAGATAACCTAAAAGTTTTAGATGAGTCTTGGAAGTAATAACCGCTCCTTATCCTTTTATTTTCTTTTTGTGCCAAGAGTAACCACTAATGAGAGAGAAGTAATGATTGGAAAAGTTGTTGTCCCGAAACAGATTTCTGTGCTTCACCGTAAAAATTCATGTAAACTTTCTGAACGTCTTTTTGAGGCTAGAATTTTTGTGCTTCTTCCCCAGGTTGTTATCTAACTTTAGTTAGTTCAACACTTTTTGATTTGAGCAACGGAAGGTCTTCGAAAAAATTCGTCTTTACTTGCTAGTCTGTTTTGACAGATTTCTGCCATTTCCTGCATTTGCTTCTTGTTGGTTCCTTCTTGAGTTCTTTTGGGGAATTGAGATTTTTGAGGGAAGTGTTAGAGTAGCTAGTGTTCTAATGGAAGTTTATTTGGTGTTAGAACTGAACCTTAAGACTTATTATCTTGAGTGCACTAATGTTGCTAATAAAGATTGTGTGAAGTTTTGTATGAAGGAAAAAATTTAGGTGTATGGAAGGAATGAGTAATGAGATGAAGGATGGACTAAAGCTCAAGCTTGGGGATGCCACGCATGTCACCCAAGAAATATCCAAGAAGTACAAGCGTCAAAGCTTGGAGATGCCCAAGGCATCCCCTTCTTCATCAATAAAAATCCCAGGTTTCTTCCAACCACTTCATTTTTATTGTTTCATGCACAATTGTGTGTTTCTTGGAGCGTCTTCTTTTTCGTTTTTTCATTTTGGTTTTCGTTTGCTTGGTTTTCTTAGTTTGCTGAATAAATTGGTTGGACCTCCTCTTTCATACATTGGTTTTCAAATAGTTTGGTTTGGATTGGAAAAGAGTAGGATAGCACATGCTTAAGTGGTAAAGAGAGTTTGTTTTTGACTATGGCCTATGCTTTGTCATGCCATGCTTGATATTGTTTTGGCTCTATGCTTAGTATTCTTTGCTGTAGCATGACTTGTTATAAACAATTGAGATTTCTTAATGTGCATTGGATGAATCATGCGTTGTTTTAGCATATTAAATCATAGTATTGTGGTATTCTCCTTTGATGCTTTATTTGGGTTCACATGGCACATGCTCACACCATGTTATGACTATCTCAAGTCACCATAAGCCTTTATGATCCTTTAGTTTTCAACTTGTAGTACCACTTTATGCTTTGATCAATGATGTTTTGTCGCTCTGCATGATTATGGCCATTATTGCTATCTCGTTTGTAGCTCCCTTACTATTGTTAGCCTTCACTTACACTGAGTGTTTCACTCATGTTTCCAACTCCCTTAAACCAAATATTGCCAAAGTGTCCACCATACCTACCTATTATCATCATTTGCTACTTCCGTGCATATTCAATATGCCTTGTTTTCTTCTGAATAAAATGTTTGCTTGTTATGAGAAAGTTAGTTAGTAAAGCTCTCACGAACTTGATGGCACACTTTATTTCCTGCACTTAATAAACCTAAACCATTGTGGACTCTCCATGAAAAGTTATATGCTTGCAAATTATAGGCTGGGGATTAGTAGAACCGTGCTGTCACGGGGAACGCTTTCAACACTTGTAAATATATACCCAATTGATACCTTGCTCGTTTGTTTGCGGATGTCGTCGGTGTGAAATAAAAGGGGAGCTTGTAAGTCCATGGAGTTATGTATGTGTGTTAGAGAAACGCCTGGGCCACTGGTCTAATCCATGTTGACATGGTGGAAACCTGCAGCGTAACCATAATGATATCTATGAAGCATTCTTCTTATAAAAAAAGAGAGATAGCTATTGAGAAAAAGAAAAAAAGAGATTTATGAAAAGAGGAAAGAGAGAAAAAAGCACCATTTCCCATGGTAAATAAGAAGATTGATGAGATACTCATTGTCTGCTTGCCTTGTCATTTTGATATGGGGATTCTTCCGTATCATCGGGCAAGGGGTACCCCATTGGCGGTTTTCTATGATACGCACATATTTATGATGACAAGAACTTACCGGTAACTAAAGTTGAGTAGCATGAGGAGCGGCCCTCGTACTCAAGGGACAAGGGATTTTCAGTTTATAGTCTGTCAAGCATATAACTCAGATTGGACCTCACTTTCACCTTAACCACATTAAAGATGCTTATGATAGGGGCAATGAGAGCTCAAAGATAATGAGTACCATACTTTCAGCATTTAGAAGCCTTTCAAACTATTCAAAACCTTTTCATTTCCTTGTTGAGTCTCCACACATTCTATGAGCACTTTCTTGAGAGCATAGTGGCCATTCTTAGTTCTATGTGCATTGTCCCAAGACTTGTTGATTGATGCATACCTTGATATTGCTTGTTTTAAACTATTTGTATCTAGTCACTTTTGTAAACTTTGAAGGTGTCCTATGCATTTATGTTTGCTACTCTATGAGGGACAAGCTGAATGCCACTATGCTATGTTTTCTTTATGTGAAACAAACGTCCGTCTTGCAAGGCATTGTTATTCATGAATCTTTTGTTTGTGCCTTTTCATGTTGCATCATAGTTTCTTTGTCTTATTGCTAGATCTTTGTCTTTCATGTTATGATTGAAGTACTATGATCCCAGCTTTGAATGTTTTACAAATACTTTGATCAAGTCTTTGATGGTGCATGTCACCTCAAAAATTATTCTTTCTTTGACGAGCAGGAGTTAAGCTTGGGGATGTTGATACATTGCAAATGTATCTATAATTTTTGATGCTCCATGCTTGGTTTTATCCACTTTCTTGTGTTTTGTCCACACTTTGGAGTACTTTTCATATGATTTCGTGGACTAACCTATTAACAAGAGCCACAGTGCCAGCTGCCTATTTTCTGCTGTTTTTGGTTCCAGGAAAGTCAGAAAATGAATATTCTCGGAATTGGACGGGACAAAAGCCAAAGTGCCTATTTTTCCAGAAGACTCTAGGAGCCAGAATACGAGACGGAGGAGGGCCAGGGGCTGGCCACCCCCCCAGGCGTGGGCTGGGCCTGGCCGCGCCAGGGCATGGTGTGGTGGCCCCAGGCACCCCCTCGGTCTCCCTCTTCGCCTATAAGAAGCCTTCTGACCTAAAAACTTCGGGGGGTTCGACTTTTTTCCAGAAGAAGTTCCGCATCGCTGCCACCATCGAAGGGGAGATTCGGGAGACAGAAAGTCTCTGTTCCGGCACCCTGCCGGGACGGGGAAGTGCCCTCGGAGCCATCTCCATCGATCTCCACCATCATCTCCATCGACCATCCATGTTTCCCCCATATATGAGTGAGTAATCCCCCGCTGTAGGCTATGGGGATGGTAGGGATTGGATGAGATCGTTCATGTAATGGCATCAGATTGTTAGGGCATGGTGCCTAGTATCTTTTATTAGTGCTTTATGACTTTGTTGCGACTTTTTGTGCTTAATGCTTGTCACTAGGGCCCGAGTGCCATGATTTCAGATCTAAACATGTTATTGATTCATTATGATAGTATTGTTTTTGGTCTTATCTGCAAGTTGTATACACACGTTGTTGTCTGGAACCAATGGCCCCGAAGTGACAGAAATCGGGATAACTGGAGGGATCGGCTTTGATGTGAGGATCACATGTGTTCACGGAGTGTTAATGCTTTGCTCCGGTGCTCTATTAAAAGGAGCACCTTAATTGCCAGTAGTTCTCTAGAGGCCCCGCTGCAAACGGGCTGGCAGAACAAAAGATGTTGTGCAAGTTCTTATTGCAAGCACGTATGACTATATATGGAACACATGCCTAGGATTATCTAGTACTTCGATGCTTTATCTTATTTATCTGTAATTTCCCTATGTTCTGATTGCTATGTGAATTGTCTTGTCCATGCAACACCCGTCCATCCATCCCTATGCCTACCGCACTCGAATCCCATTGTTACTGCTATTGTTACTGATGTCTTTACTTTACTACCGCCGTTACTTTGCTATTCCTACTACAAAACGGTTGCTACTGCTAAACTGCTGTGAGCAAGATTGTTTCCAGGTGCAGCTGAATTGACAACTCAGTTGTTAAGGCTTATAAATATTCTTTGGTTCCCCTTGTGTCGAATCCATAAATTGGGTTTCACTTCCCTCGAAAATACTGCGATACACCCCCTATACTTGTGGGTCATCAGTAGCCGTCACGGAGGTCCTGGAGCCGGCAGTCCCTAGGTGCGGTGAGGCAGTCCCCGGGTGCGGCGCAGCCGTCGCAGAGGTCTTGGAGTCGGCAGTCCCTAGGTGCGGCGAGGAAGTCCCCGGGTGCGGTGCAGCCGTCGCGGAGGCCTTGGAGCCGGCAGTCCCCGGGTGCGGCGAGGCAGTCCACGGGTGCGGTGCAGCCGTCGGGGAGGTCTTGGAGCCGACATTCCCCGGGTTCGCGTCCAATATTATGCAGTCAGATTCGGGAGATGGAGTTATTCATGGCTTGCGCAGGTGCTCAAGGGAGACTCCAGGTGGAATTGGTTGTCTTGTTGACCCGATGCGGGTGAGCGTGTCTGCGGCCTCATTGTTTACCCTGGGAACATGGTGAAACTCATACCCTTCGAAATAGGCGCATAGCTGATGTACGAAGAAACGATATAGAGCCATGTTTGCATCTCTGGCATCCCAATCGCCCGACACTTGTTGCACCACCAGATCAAAATCGCCGAAGCATAGGATGCGTTGGTTGCCTATTTCCTTTGCCATCTTGAGGTTGTGGATGAGCGCCTCATACTCAGCGACGTTGTTGGACACGCAGAAGTGGATCTGTAGCATGTATTCCAGCCGGTCTCCTTTTGGAGAGGTGATGACCACTTTGGCTCCGAGTCCTCCATACATCTTGGAGCCGTCGAAATGCAGCTTCCAATGCGTGGAGTCAGGGCAAGGTGGCAGGTACTGTGTTTCTGCCTAATTGATGAGGAAATCTGCCAAAGCCTGAGACTTGATCGCCGTGCTTGGCTGGTACTGTATGTTGTTGGCGGCGAGCTCTATGGCCCATTTCGCCACCCGGCATGTGGCATCTCTGTTGCCGATGATCTCCTAGAGTGGCGCTAGCGCCACCACCCGGATGGAATGTTCTTGGAAGTAGTGCTTCAATTTCTTGGCGGCCATGTACACGCCGTACACCAGCTTCTGGTAATGAGGGTAATTCTGCTTTGAGAGCGAGAGTACCTCACTCAGGTAATACACCGGTCATTGTACCGGCTGCGCCTTTCCTTCTTCTGGCCTCTCCACCACTAGCACTACACTGACAACCCTGTTTGTTGTTGTGATGTACATTAACATGGGTTCCTTTGCTGCTGGTGCTGCCAGAATAGGTGGTGAGGTGAGCATGCGCTTGAGGTTGTGGAAGGCTTCATCCGCCTGTGATGTCCAGACGAATTTGTCCGTCTTCTTCATGAGTTGGTATAGTGGGAGTGCTTTCTCGCCCAGCCGGCTGATGAACCAGCTGAGGGAGGCCAGGCATCCGGTGAACTTCTGGATATCTCTCAAGTTCATGGGTGGCTGCATGCACTCGATTGCGCCGATGTTTTCCGGGTTCGCCTCGATTTCTCGCTCGGATACGAGAAAAACGAGGAGTTGGCCGGCTGGGATGCCGAACACGCACTTCTCTAGGTTCAGCTTCATCTAGAACTGGCGGAGGTTGGTGAATGTTTCCTTTAGATCCTCAAGGAGTGTCTGGTGCTCCTTGGTCTTGACTACCACATCATCGACGTAGGCGTGTATGTTTCTGCCAATCTGAGCCTGTAAGCACTTCTACCTTATGGTGTAGCAGTAGGCTCCGTAAGGAGTGATGAATGTTGTCTTTATTTGATCAGCGGGGTTCAGCCAGATGTAGTGGTAGCCGGAATACGCGTCCAGAAATGACAACAGCTTGCAGCCGGCCGTGGAATCGATCACTTGGTCTATCCTTGGCAGGGTGAATGGATCTTTGGGGCATGCTTTGTTCAAACTGGTGTAGTCAAGACACATGCGCCAAGTCTTGTTCTTCTTCAGCACGAGTACGGGGTTTTCCAGCCATTCCGGGTAGAAACCTCCATGATGAATCCGGCTGCGAGCAGCCGCGTGATCTCTTCACCAATAGTTCTTTTTTCTTCCACAAAGCGGCGTAGTGACTGCTTGACCGGCTTTGCATCCGGCCTGACATGTAAAGAGTGCTCGGCGAGCTCCCTCGGAACACCTGGCATGTCCTTGGGGGACCATGCAAAGATATCCCGGTTCTCACGGAGGAAGTCGACGAGCGTGCTTTCCTATTTGCTGTCAAGGCCGTCTCCGACCAGGACAAACTTGTGCGACTCGGCCTTGTTCAGCAGGATCTTTCTCGTTCCCTTGGATGGCTTGAACTACGCCTCTTCGGCTGGCTTGGGCTCGCCAGCCAGCATGTCCTTCTATAGGGCTGCCACGTTCTGCATGATTACGTGTTTTTCTTCCGCGATGATCATGGCTTCCACTATTTTGGACCCGTGTGGCACATTCCACAGACCGTCTGTAGCAACCAGCCATGATGATGACGCCCTTGGGCCCTGGTAGCTTCATCTTCATGTACGCGTAATGTGGTACCACCATGAACTTGGTGAGTCCTGGGCGCCCTAGGATTGCGTGGTACGCGTTGCAGAGGTTGACCAACTCGAACCAGATGGGCTCGCGGCAGAAGTTGTCTTCTGTGCTGAAGATGATATCGAGCCGAATTTTTCGATGGGAGAGTGCGACGGGCCTGGGACGGCTTCGTGGAAGGAGGTGCTTGACGGTTCTAGCTGCGACTCGCTGATACCGAGCTGGTCGAGCGAGCTGCGGTACAGGAGGTTGATGCTGCTCCCTTCGTCTACGAGGACGCGGGAGAATCTGTAGGAATGCTTCTAGGAGATAATGATAGGATCTAGAACCATCACGTAGGTGCCTGAGTGAGGCAGCTAAGCTGGCTGGTCCTTCTGGCTCCATGCAACTTCTTGCTCCGACCAGTTGAGGTACTGGGGAACAGGAGGAACAATTGCGTTCACTTTCGCCTTGCGATGCCTTTTGTTGTGCTTGGTCTCCGGCTCCGTGTTGAACATGTGGTAGTTTCCCACCTGACGAGGGTAGTTGTTATCATCATCTTCCCTTCGACGCTGGTTATTGCGATCGCCTGGTGGCTCGCTGGCTGGAGGAGGTGGCGCCTATCCAGCCGGTCCGCCGACAATTTCTGCCATCTTCTTCGTCCAGGTGTACTAGCGTGTGGTGTGCGTAGCTGGCTTGTTGCCCATGCTATGGAACTTGCATGGCCCATCAAGCATCGACTCGATGGTGTACTTGGGCCTTAGAGGCTGCTCATCAGGCTTCTGTCTCCAGCTTTCGCCAGCAGCCCGATCCTCCTGCACTCCCGCCACCTGCCTGGAGCCATATTGGTTATCCGGCTAGTGCTCCTTTATTTTTCCGTGGCGGTTGTCGTGCCGCTTGGAATTGTGGCCATTCCCTTCCGGCTAGCGCCGATCTATAGCAACGTCGATGATTATTTACCCTTGGTCATCCACCCAGACGGATCTTTCATTGCCGTGTCGTCCATGGCGTACTTGTCCACGATGGCCATGGTCTATGCCATGGTTGTGGGTTCCACCCGGTGAAGCTTATGCGAGCATAGTGCCGTCTCTGCAGCCGTTGATGAAGAAATCAACCGTTTGATGTTCGCATACCCCCTCACAGGAGTTGTGCATGCTCGTCCATCGGGTGATGTAGGAGGGATCGGATTCATCCGGGCCTTGCATGCAGAGAGCAAGCTTGCTAGGCCGACCTAGGCGCTTGTAGGTGCCGGTGAAGTTGCGAACGAACGCTTGCTCGAAATTGATCCAAGCGTTGATGCTGTTGTCGGGGAGGCTATTGAGCCACGTCCTGGCTGAGTCGAGGAGCATGAGAGGGGCATAGTGTACTGCTACCCGGCGGTTGCCATTGGAGATGCCTACGGCGGTGGTGTAATCCACCAGCCAGTCCTCCGGCTTGACCGAGCTGTTGTAATTTGGCGTGTCCCTTGGGAGCAAAAATCCCTTTGGAAACGGTTCGTTCTGGATGCGCGGTCCGAAGCATCTTGGACCGGCTGGAATTTCTTCCTCTAGCGTGCGTGATTGGACCAGCAGGTCGATTCGCACAAGCGCATCTTGCTGTTCATCCGGCTCGAGCAGTCCTAGCCGACCAGATAGGCGGGATTTGGGGAGCGCTTGGCCTTTTCCGGCTTTGTCGGCCGGCTCACGGTTTTTGCTGGTAATAGCTGCCGCGTCACGGGCGTTGTGCCCACGGCCTGTAGATCCACCGCGTGGGCGGTTGCTCTGCCTCGCTCTGTTTGGGGAAGATGCCTTGCTGCCACCTGCAGCCGGGTCCACCATCCGGTGAGCCGGTTGGGTTCAGCTGTTGCCAGCCATGCTGAGTTCTGCCTCAGCCTGCTGCTTGTTCGACCATACCACAAGGAGCTGGACACGTGCTTGCTGATGGAGCAGTTCCTCGCCCTCCAGGTGGCTTAGCTCCGCAACTACCTCCTCCGTGGCCCTCATATTTTTGGCGGGGGTGTTGTAGACCGGCTGCACCATGGGCGTACGCGGATCAGCAGCGCAATCCATCTCCGAACTGAGGTTCCGGCCTTGTGGCTGGGCCAGGCGGCTGGTGTCAGGCAAGCGTGCGAAGCCATGCACGATGTTGTATTCTCGCATGGTGGCGTTCATCCGTCGTTGGGCGGCCACCACCTTGCCAGCTTCCTCCAAAAGGTTCTGGCGTGTGGTTTCCAGGGCTGCCGTAGCTGCAGCTGGATCCGCCTCGATGGGGGTGATGGGGTTGCGGAGGTGCTCGATGGACGCGTTGATCAGGTCCTGGTTCGGGAGGCGTGAGTTAGTGGCGCGACCATCCATGTTGCACTCTAGAGGTGGACGACGGTTCTCCACCGAGCCCGCCATCATGACCTCGACGCTGCCGCTAGCGTTGTGCGAAGTGGAGAGACCAGGGGGCGCGCCGAGGATGGCGACGAACTCATGAGGGAAGGCCTAAGGGATGGTGGCGACGCAGACACGGTGCTCTCCAAAGTTCATCACAGAGCCCCCGCTTGGGAAAATCTCCCCAGTGAAGCAGGACGCGTTGTTGAGGATGTCGTCGAAGGAGCCGAGAGTGAGGACGAGGCCAGAGGCGACTCGCTCACCGGCGACGAGTGGATGTCCCGTGTGAAAGATCCCGCAGAAGTTACTGCGGGAGGCAAACCGCGCCCACAATCTCCAAGGAGACACAATGATGTAGGCGTGCACACGGTTACCAAAAACTGCAGCGGCAGACCCACAAGTCAAACTGACGCGACAGGCGCCAGAAACGGTAGGCACGGCTGACGCGAGCGCCGACGATAGCAAACTGGCAATCCCTCTCCTAGCCGGACGCGGCAGCCGGTCAAGAAGATCACAGTTCACACCTTGTGGGTGGGACCATCGGCTCCGTAGCTGGTGAACCCCAGCCGGGAAAACAACACATAATCTCAAGCCGCTACAGGACAAAGGCTACAAAACAAAGACTACAAGACAAATGAAAACGACAAAGCATCTGCACCACGAATCATTTCAAATGAGCACACAAGAACTTCTCCACGAGGCCAAGTCCTAACGCGCTCAGGGACTAGTGTCGGGGGGATGACCCCCGGGTAGGCCAAGACGGGACCAACCGGTCGGCTCCAAGGAGCACATGCCGTCTGGACCCAGATCAAGGAATCACAGCCGGGTGGAATCCCCACCCGGTCCGCATTCAAGTTTCCCTGGCTACCCCGTCTAGCCGGGTAGCCAGAAGAACCGGCTAGTCCTAGCCGGCTGCCTCGAATCCGCTGGTCGTGGTACGATGGGGATGACCCTCCTTGCTGAGCGCACCCTTGACCGGACAGGCTGGCTGGCCAGTCCGGCGCTACTGGACAACTGTGCCAAAGCTGGAGGCTGACGAGCAAAGCAAGGGCTGACAAGGAAAGCCTTGTCTTATGCATAAAGAATCGGCTAACGGATAAAGAGCCGGATGACGAGTAAAGTAGGAGCACTGGACACTGAAGCATGGTCCTCCCCTATACTGGAGGCTTGACTAGACTCGGGCCTACTGTTTGGCCCTATCTAGCCGGCCCACTTTGTAAGGCCCAAATCCAAACAGTAAACCCTAGAACTCACCTTGTAAGCTACCTCCTCAACCTGTATATAAAGGCGGTAGCGCTAGGGTTCGGGGAAAGAGAAGATAGATAGAAGAAGAGGACTTAGACAATTCCAAGCAAGAAGTAGCTAAGGAAACAGCTCAAGGAGCACCTGTATTGGGCATTTGCCCCCTTTGATAGTAGATCCTTGCAGGAGTAGGAGTTTTACCTCGCCAAGAGGGCTCTGAACCTGGGTACATCGCTGTGTTTGCAGTTTCTGTGCCCAACACGTTGCGAGTAGCCACCGATAGCATCCTGATTGTCCCCTTCAAGCCATCCCCGATGGTACTGCCATGTTCCACACCATGACAGAAATGCTAGATAAAGTGCTAAATGACAAGATAAAATGCGAGTATTGTGTAAAAAGGTGTTTTGGGGTTTTGGGTATAAGAGCAATAATAAAGTAAAGCAAAGTAACTTAATACAGAAATTAAGTATCACGTATGTAAGATAAATTGGAACTGTAGTAGGGAAAAAGCGTTCTTAGGGAGTAGCGGATACACCACTAGTATTGTAAGGATATAAGATAAAGATTATCATCATGAACGTTCTCAACTATGTATGTGCGGGAGGAACTCCGTATACGGATGATTTGCCAACAACCATTGTGCATCTCATCCTCATAACCATAGCAGACAGCAATCGACATCAACCGAATTACTGCGCTATTAAGGGACATAATCCCGTAGGACGTATCCCATGGCATCGATAGTATTTCGTGAGTTTTCTCGGCTTCCCAAGTTGATACGTAAGGATTGCTAACAGCTTTATAGTCACCATAAGTGCTAGCACACCTCCGTCTACCAACAAGTAGTTCTCTTGGATCCATCATATGTCCTGATCCTGGTGAAAACAGACATAAAATGTGTGTGCGAACGCCGTAAAATACCAACATCCTACATCTACAATGCAAAATAATAATATAAAAGATGATCCAAATATGCACTCATCAACTTCCCCAAGCTTAGACTCTTGCTCGTCCCGAGCAAGCTCTAGCTTAATGGATGTGATCCTCATATTCATGAAGCTGAGTCGATAAAATAAATGAGGCTATTGTAGCATGTGTTTATCATATAAGATACATAGGAATAAGTTCATGAATAGTACCTTACTCGAACCATCGGAGTAGTATTAGAAGGCTTCCACACCTCAGTTATCAACAGTTCATAAAAGATAAATCTCAATATAATGTAAGAGAATCTGGTTCAACTGAATGAGTTAACGAGGTAGTCCCAAGTGTTTTAGGATCAACGTATTCACTTGGGATTGAAAATCTCAAAAGTGTTTCTTTGTCATACTACAATACTGTGGTATATGCCTACTTGCTCTTTGCACATTCGCTCTTTTTATTCTTATTTTTCTTTTCTTTTATATATACATATGCTCACACTTTTGTTTAAGTGCTGTGAAAAGGAGCCATATATTCCACTTCATGTACGAATTCAAAGTTAAACGATCTCAGTTATCAAGTTCCAACTGTATATGAAGCATTCTTATGACTTGGAGATTCTACCTCGACTTGTTCTCACTCTATTTAGATAGCACGTTATTTTGCTTTGTTCACGATTTCTTTTTCAACTTAATAGATACTTTTTCTTTTGTAAGTCAAATCGTAGACCTACAACATATTGACCAAATTATCTTTAGGTGTTTTATTAATACCAATGGTGTGGAAGACTCCTATTGCTATCATCAAGTTCAAGTAAAATTATACTCAAGCCATTCATATATCAATAAAGCAAACAGAAACCCAATATTGCTCCATATATAATAATAATCTCGGAATTTCATAAAAGGGATCGACTATTCCTGAAGGGAATTCTAATGATGCAAACTTTATTTATAGTTTGAACTAATGCAAGAATAATAAAACTTATAAGATAGATTACAAGGTCTTAAAGATCTCCCCACGCTTGGAATCAAGCCAGCCGGGATCAAATAATCCCTTGCGATTATTTGATACTGTGTTTGTTGTAGATTAACATGATGCCATGTCATGTAACACCGCGGTGTGTAGCTTCTTGTTGGTCTCCTCCAAAGCGGTTATGCGGCTGTAGCTCCCTTGCAAATCAGACTGCAGAGTGTCCATCCTATCAACGAGCTTAATCACTAGTGGAAAGAGATCTTCCTTCCTTTCCATCTCATCGAGACGGTGACGGAGTTCAACACGATGGAGTAGCTCCTACTTCTGATATATCTCCATGCCCGTACGCAATCCTTGGTCTTAGGGACAACTTCTTCTTCCTCATCCATAATTGATGAATCGGGGAAGTGGAAACCACACCTCCACTCTTCTTGAGGCTTGACCTTAATGCGAGCACCAATGGTTGGCTTTACGAGAGGTACCTCGGCTCCTTTTCTAGCACCTGCACCAACATTAGATAATTCATTACGCTTGTGTGGCCTTTGATCCGTGGTGATGAACTTGACCGTCTCCACACGCCCTTTTCCATGTGGTTCGTGATATTCTCTCTCTTGTTGAGATTTCTTCATCGCCGCCCAATTGATCTCCGGCAGATCATAGATGCCACGGCGGATGTAGACGTCAACCACATCATTGTCGGAATCGTTGTTGAAGTAGCTTGGCTCGACGTACTCCTTGTACCTCGGGCTAAACCTCTCCACCTCCTCATCATCGTCCTCCATGGATGGGCTGCTAGCGAGGTCCCTAGAAGGAGCAATGAGCCCCATGGGTTTTCCACGGCCAGGGACGGGATACCTCATCGCTAGATTGGTTTCTGTAGATTCAGATTAGAGAGAGAAACAATGGCAGAATATAAGGCGGGTCGGAAGTCGGTAAAACTCGCGAGAAACACCAAATTGTCGTCCAAGAAACGAAACGAAACTGAATAGAAAAAGAAATCATGGATTTGGAAGTAATCTGTCGTGTAATGACCAACTATACGGGCGCGACCCGTATAGGTCCAGCCGTATAGTTGTTTCCGGGCAGATATTTCCAAATATCTCGAGTCCAGGTCGATTAAATCACGACTTGGAACCGACAATAATGTTTTTTAATAAATAAATGATGAATCAAACGAAAAGTGTCTGAGAATTTAACGACCAACTATACGGCCGGAATTTTTGCTCTGGTCGTATAGTTGCGACCGTATAGATACAGACACGAAAATCAAAAGTGTCTGAGAGTTTAATGACCAACTATACGATCGGATTTTTTGCTCCGGTCGTATAGTTAAGACCATATAGATACATACACCAAAAAGCAAAACCATCTGAGAGTTTAACGACCAACTATACGGCCAGAATTTTTGCTCCAGTCGTATAGTTGTGACCATATAGGCTCAGATATCAAAAATAATTTCATGAAGATGATACGGAGAGTTTAACGACTAACTATATGGCGGGAGCTCCTGCTCCGGTCATATAGCTCCACCCATATTGTTGGTAAAACTCCTCTAAAACTATAAAAAACACAAGGAATTCGAAAATAGGAATTTCAAGAGTAAAAATTGTGAAAATAAATCACTTATTTGGGTAAGAACACTTACCTTGCACTTACCACTTGCTTAATTAGGGATAAAAAGTTCCTCCCACAGCAAGGACTCCTCTCTTGGAGGAATTGACTTTGGTTCATCAAACAATTATTGTAAGCGAAAATCACCAGGACTAAAGTTCCTCTCAATAAGATTGGTGTCCTCCTGTGGACATTGTATCTAACATCTTTATTTCTTGTCTCTGCATAATTTGTGACTCAAATTCTTGAAGTGAAAGAATCCAACAGATCAGTCTTGGCTTATGTTCTTTCCTCTCAAGGAGTTCTTTTAAGCCATGATCTGTATGAACTCTCACCTTTGCATCAACTATATAAGAACAAAATTTATCACAAGAGAAAAATACAGCAAACAGTTCCTTTTCTTCCTTAGGGTAATTCTTTTGGGCACTATTGAGAGTTCTACTAGCATGATGTATAATATTAATTCTTCGACCAATATGTTGTCCAAGAGTTACTCCTACAACATCATCGCTACCTTCACATATTAAGTCAAAGGTTGTATCCCAGATAGGTGGTTTTATGGTGGGAGCACGAGTTAAAGCATTTTTAAGTTTATCAAAAGCTTCAAGACACTTATCTTCAAAATTGAATCTCATTCCCTTTTGCAAGAGGTTAGTCAAAGGTTTAGATATCCCTAAAAAAATTCTAATGAACCTTCAGTAACCAAGAAAACTTCTTACACCTTTAATATCCCTAGGTGGTGGCATTCTGTCTATTGCTTGAACCTTAGCTCTATCCACTTCAATTCCCTTACCTGATACTTTGTGTCCAAGGGCTATACCTTCTTTGACCATAAAGTGGCACTTCTCCCAATTTAGAACAAGATTAGTTTCTTCACAACGCTGCAAAACTTTCTTGAAATATCCAAGCAACTTGTAAATGAAGTTCCATAGACAGAAAAGTCATCCATAAATACTTCCATTATAAGTTCTATGAAATCAGAAAAAATAGCAGTCATACATTGTTCAAAAGTAGCCGGGGCATTACATAGACCAAAAGGCATACGTCGGTAAGCATGTAAACCGTAAGGACTTATGAAAGTTGTTTTAAGTTGGTCATCCGGATGAACAACTATTTGAGAGAAACCAGAATATCCTTCCAAGTAACAAAAATGAGTATGGTTTGCTAACCTCTCTAAAGTTTGATCTATGAACAGTAAAGGATGGTGATCTTTCCTAGTTTCTTTGTTTAATTTCTTGAAGTCTATGCACATCCTATGCCCAACAACAGTTCTAGTAGGTATCAATTCATTGTTTTCATTAGGAACAATAGTAAAACCGCCCTTCTTAGGTACACAATGAACAAGACTTACCCACTCACTTTCTTTAATAGGGTAAATTATACATGTGTCCAGTGGACGTACAATTTGTTTTCTTACCACTTCTTTCATTTTAGGCTTCAGTCTTCTATTGAATTCCGCAAACTGGTTTTGCACCTTCTTCCATGAATATCCGATGGACAGCTATCATGGGACTAATGCCCTTCAAGTCATCTATTGAGTACCCAAAGGCTTGACGATGCTCCTTAAGTGTCCTCATGAGTTCTTATTCTTCTTCTCCTGAAAGTTTAGCACTAATAATAACAGGGAATTTATTGGTATTATCTAAAAAACTGTATTTAAGATTATCTGGTAGAGTTTTCAATTATGGGGGTGGTAATTCCTCATCCCCTCTCTTCTCTGGCTCTGCAAAAGCTTCATCAGTTGGAGGTCCCAAAATGGGTAGTAAGTCGAATTCATTTTCTAGTTCTCCCACGGACTTGTCCTCCATAATTATTTCTTCATAATTTGGATCTTCATCTATTTCTTCCTCTTGATTGCCTAAGAAAAGAGCCGCCATTTCTTCAATAGTTCTCTCTTCCTCTTGTATTGGTGGAGGCATGTCTTTAAATTTGGAGAAATGGAATTTATTTTTCGTCCCCCCAAGCTTAAGCGTCACAATATCCTTCTTGAAATTGACATAGGCACCTATATCACCCAAAAAACTTCTTCCAAATATAATAGAGCAGAGAGTGTCAGCTGGCATATCAACAACTACAGAGTCAATGGGATTTTTTTCTTCCTATTGTGACAGTTGCATTATCAACTATCCCATTGGAATTCTAAGGTTCTTATTGGCTAACATAATTGTCATATTAGTATTTTCTATTGTAGCTGGTTCTATTTCTTCTTTTATTTCTAGGTAGAAATCATAAGATATAACATTAACTTTGGTGCCAAGATCAAATAAACCATAATGAGAGCTTTATTTAAATATGCAGGGAAGAATAGGCTTACCCACATCTTTTACCTTTGTTTTACCTTCAACCAATATGGAGGTCTCTACATCAAGTTCAACGATGTTGCAGTGTGAGTACATAGCCATAGTTGCTTCCTTGGTTACCTTTTCATCTTTGGTTTCTTCCAGATGGTCCACGATTTTTGGCATGCTTTCCTCTTCTCTCTTTTCCTGTATTGCATTGACCTGCTCATATTCAAGAATATGCTTTTGTGCAGTGTTAGGGAAAGGCACTTCATAAATTGGTTCTACGGAGGCTAGTATTGCTTCGTCTTCTTTTTTTCTTTTCTGGTTCAGGTGGTGGATCATACTTGACTGGCCCCTCCTTTGGAGCTTTAATATGTTCTGTAAAATCTTTAACAACTTGCAACACAAGATCGAAATCTAAATAAAGTTCTTTATATAGTTCTTTAATGTGGACTTTTTTTATTATAATCACGAATACAATCATGCTCTATTCCTACGCCTCCTTCACTTCCTAGACCAAAATTCCATGAAACTCTATGATCACGAATTCTATTAAGTAAAGCCCAAGCTTTAAGTATAGGAAGATTCATAAAGGCTCCTTCAGCGAAAGAGTCTAGTTCAATTTTATTAGGTTCAATTAAACCGCCATAAAAGATATGTAGCAAATACCATTCAGGAAAATCATGATGAGTACATAATCTTAGTAAATATTTAATTCTAATATAGGCTCTTACTAGTCCTTCATTAGCACGATTCTTCCAAGTCATTATAAGATGCCTGATTCCAAAAGATTTTGACGATGGATAATATTTTGATAGAAATTCGCAAGCTAGATTATCCCAAGTAGTAGTGGCTTCAGGGGGTAGAGATCTATACCATGAGAGAGATGTACTTGTCAAAGTTTGACTAAAAAGTTTAACCCTGACCTCGTCGGCAGTATATCCCATCAATAGAAAAGTGCCACATATATCTTTAAAACATGTAATATGCTCATATGGATCAGGATCTTCTTCATCTCTGGTAAATTGCTTCTTATGTAAAATACTAAGTAACAGGGAATTTATTTTGAACTCCCTTGTCTTCTCATTGGAGTTGTCTCTTTTATAAATATCATAGGGCTTCCCAAAGTGGTTGAGTGGGCTAACACTAGTGATATGCTCAAACTCCATCATGTTAGTGGAAACCTGTAACTCAAAACAAAATTTAGCAAGACAAAAATAAATAAGCAAAAACTAAAAGACAACGCCTAGCTCCCCGCCAACGGCGTTAGAAAATAGCTTGATGACTGCAAGAGCATAGATCATTTGTAGCTAGTTTCAAAATAAAGATATCGATCCCACATGGAGGAGTCTAAATTTTAATAACTCTTGGAATAAATATTACAATAGAAATGCTAGATAAAGTTCTAAGTGACCAGATAAAATGCGAGTATTGTGTAAAAAGGTGTTTTTGGTTTTGGGTATAAGAGCAATAATAAAGTAAAGCAAAGTAACTTAATACAGAAAGTAAGTATCGTGTATATAAGAGAGATTGGAACTACAGTAGGGAAAACGCGTTCTCAGGGAGTAGCGGATACACCACTAGTGTTGTAAAGATCTAAGATAAAGATTATCATCATGAACATTCTCAACTATGTATGTGTGGGGGGAACTCTGTATATGTGTTGGAGGGATACCCCCGGGTAGGGTTACGCTGGGGTATAAAAGGCCGAGTTAGCCGAGGTTCGGCAAGGCCAAAGCAGATGCTGGCCGGGTCACCTCAAGGCAGGCCAAATCACGGGGTAATCCGGACCGGGGGGCGTTCGCCTAACTAGGTCTCATCTGACTTAAGCAGTAAGTTGGAAGTGCATGTTTTACATGTATGCAGGAACGGGTGTGGCCGGATGAACCATCATCCGGGTCACAGCAAGCTTCTAGGAGAAGGAAGGAATCTCGCTGGTCAAAAGTAGCCCCGGTACGCACTGCCTGAGCGAAGCGAGCAAGGACAGGACCACCGGGGCGTGGCCGACAAGCGTGACGACGCCCGTGTCGGCTGACAAGGGCGCCGCAGTGGCTCACGTAGCTAAAGCATGTGTGACGCGGGGGAAAAAGCACCCCGGTCGGCTTACCACTTTGGGAGGAGGCATATTCTTAGGAATATGCCACCACGTATGCCCTAGGCAGGAACCGAGCCTCCCCTATAAAAGGGGGGCTAGGGCTTCTGTTGAAGGGGTTGGTCTCTCTACGATTCTGTTTTGGTCTAGGGTTTCAGGTGAGATCTGTGGGTGAGAGTAAGAGAGCTCCTTCTTCCTCCTCTCGCCAATACAGCTCTAGGAGCACTTGTAACCTTGGAAGGAAATCAATACAAACTCTTGAGTGGAGAATCACTTCACTATCCCTCCCTAGATTCCCCTAGCGAGTATTAGTCCCCACCTTTAGCCTATACATGGCATCTGCCATGACACCACCACGATAGTTGGCGCCCACCGTGGGGCTAGCGGCACTAGTAGGGGTCAAAATCCGGACGGGAAACTTCATCACCACCGGCGAGCGCATCGTCTCCGGGCTCATTCAGCGCTTTGGAGCGCGGGACTTCTTCAGCGACAACGCAGGCTGCTTCGGCACGCACCCTCTCCCGCGCAACGGCATCTTCGTCAAGCTCGGCAGGCACAAGGTCTATGTTGCAGTGGACGTGTCTTGCGTCCATCCGCGCCACGTCGTTGAAGCAGGCGAACCGACCCTCACTGTGGCTCGCGAGGAGTGTATCGCTCGTTCCCCGGACCATGCAGAGGTAATGATGACAGCGCCAGGTGCAGGTGCAAGCAAAGATCCGGCGCCAGATCCGGAGGTAACGCCCAAGGCTCCAAGGAAAGGTAGAGGTCCTCCGCTAGAGAGGCCGGAAAACGTGTTGAGAGAGGCAATGGACAGCTTGGCAAACCCTGTAGTAGCAGTGGTAGATCCGGCTCGTGCACAGGCCGAGCTGGAAGAAACTAGGCAGAAAATACTAGAGGGACCAAAGAAAATAGCCGCGGCCCAGCAGTCGTTGAACATGACGCTGCGTGAGTACGCTAAGGCGAACAAGGTTGATAATGTAAAAGTCAAAGGGAGAAATCTCATGAGCGAGATGAACAGAGAAGGTGATGCCGGAAATGAGGAGTCAGAAAACTATTTGTCCGTGGGGCTGCCGAGGTATAGTACCCCGGCCAAGAACCTCAGAGCAGCGGATGCAGCTGCGTCCGAGTTAGAGGGACTGACGGGTGAAGCCCAGCAAAGGCAGCAAGATCGGGTTAACGAGCTGGTTCGGATCGCAAATAGGCAAAACGAGGAACTACTCAGGGCAAACCCGGAAAGAGCTGGAGCCTCCAAGATCGTCCATTCGGCGGTGGGTAACCCGGAGAAATCCGCTGGAGCCGCATCGTCCCCTCATGGTGGTCCAAGGAGAGAGGAGGTGGTAACCTCGGCCAGACGGAACAAACAGATTGTCCCGTATGACCCGATACGGGCAGGGAAAGAAAAAGAAGCGCAGAAAAATGATGATCGACGGAGTGTGAGCCGAGGCGAAGCTGGACGAGGTAACCGCGACCAAGGCAATGCCAGTTAAGGGAACGTTGTCAACGGCAATGCCGGGCAGCAAAACTCAGCTGGAGCAAGACAACCGCAGCAGCGGAACATACCAAGGCAAGAGCACAGTGCCGGCCGAGGTGTGCAACAGAAAGGTGCGCCGCAAGAACAAAACCGGTACAACGACGGTGATTCGGAGATGGCAAATGCGGGGTATCCCAGACCGGACTATCATGTGATAGGGTCGAGATTGGGAAGTAGGGATTTGATGCCGGACGATGCAAGGTTGAAACTGGATCGACTGTATAGGTCGGAATAGATTGAATGTCAAGGTCCACCGGGTCCAGCATGTTTTGGACCCCGGATCATGAAAGAGCCACCAGTACCAAACTTTCAGCTGCCCAGGGGCAGCAAGACCTATGACGGTAGTACCAAGCTAGAGGATTGGCTGATAAACTATGCTACGGCTATAAAAATTGCCACAGGCAACCTGAGATGGGCTGTACGGTATGTACCCCAGATGTTGGAAGGCCCGACAAGGGTGTGGTTGAACAATTTGCCACCAGGAAGCATCAACTGCTGGATAGATTTCGAGGAGATGTTCATCAGCAATTTTTCAAGTACGTATCAAAGGCCAAATAGGCCACAGACCCTAGCTATGTGCAAGCAAAGACCCAATGAGACAGACCGGGAGTTCTTGACCCGGTGGTGTACCGTGAGAAACTCATGTGAGGGCGTGATAGAATCACAGGCCATAGCATGGTTTGCACAGGGGTGCAGATATGGAAGCGAGTTGTGGATGAAGTTGCAACGGAAAATGCCGGCTACGTTGGCAGAAATGATCCGGATTGCAGATTCGTATGCGTTGGGTGACCCGACCCAACCAAGGCTCGTGTCAAACGAGTCAAGCGATGAGTACTATCAGAGGGATGGATCCGGATCATCCTGGAGGAATGATTACAGAGGAAAAAGGAGAGATGATAGACCGGACCACCGGTACGGTTCGCACCAAGTTGCAGCTGTGAATCAAGATCAACCCGGAGCAGGGGTAGCCAGCGACAGAAAACTAGAGGTCAATGGACTCCAAGGAACGATGGGAAGAAAACTTGGACACCGGAACAAAAGAAGCAGTGGCAAGAAAGGAAAGACCGTCCGAGGTATACTTACGAGTCGATGCTGGACCAGCCGTGTAAGTTTCACACGCCAAATATGAACAACCCAGTGGGTCATACGACGAGGCAATGCGAGTGGATGCGCAAGATCGAGCAAGGTGGTTCGAGGAATGCTCAGGCACCCCGGAATGATCAACCTCGGCAGGAGTTACCCTGGCAGCAATTGCTCTCTGGAGCGAACACGCAACAGCTAATGTTGCCTCCCCCTCCGCCGAGGTATGATAACAATGAAAGAAGGGATGCAGTGCATCAGGTAGAAAATCAGCATCAGCCGGATCAAAGGCACCCCGGAAATGAGGGGAGAAATGAGTACAGGGAGCATCACCAGAGCTACTGTGTGTTCACCACAGAAGAAACTGATAGAAAAAGCTTGCAGCGTAGGCATATGGAAGTGAATGCAGTAATGCCAGCAGTGACGAGGTACATGCCTTGGTCCGATCAGGAAATCACCTGGAGCATTAGGGATCATCCCAAGCTCATGCCGAGCCCTGGTTCGTATGCGTTGGTGCTGGATCCTACGTTCATTGGACCTAGCATTAATGTAAGGTTCTCCAAGGTACTGATCGACAACGGCAGTAGCATAAATATCATGTATGCGGACACAATGTGCAAGTTGGGTATCTCGGAGAACTTGCTCCAGGCCACGAGGACAACTTTCCATGGCATTGTGCCCGGCATTTCTTGCGAGCCCATAGGCAAGGTCCGGGTCGACATCTTGTTTGACACGAGGGATAATTGCCGAACCGAAAATCTGGAGTTCGAAGTGGTGAACTTAGAAAGTGCGTATCATGCGTTGCTCGGAAGGCCAGCGCTGAACAAGTTCATGGCAAGTTGTCATATCAGCTACTTGAAGATGAAATTGCCCAGACCAAACGGAGTGATTACCATTGCTGGGGACTTCTGACGTTCCATGGAGTGTGCGTCGGCCGGATCAAACTTAGCCGAGTCACTTGTGATCGCGCAGGAAAAGAGAAAAATTCGAGAGGTGGCGGCATTGGCTCAGTCTGCGCAGCAGTATATGCCGGCGCTGAGTAACCCGCATGGAACTGTCTCTGTCCAGGCCACGAAAGATACCAAGAAGGTTCCCGTTGATGACATGTTCCCAGAGCGCACCGTAACAATTGGTGCCGGGCTAAGTGATAAATAGGAAAGCGAGCTCGTGAACTTCCTCCGTGAGAATCGGGACATTTTTGCTTGGTCCACACAGGACTTGCAAGGTGTTCCGAGGGAGTTGGCCGAGCACTCTTTGAATGTGAGACCCGGAGCCAAGCCGGTGAAGCAACCTCTCCGCCGCTTCGCCGAAGATAGGAGAAAAGTCATTGGAGATGAGATAGCTCGATTGCTAGCTGCAGGATTTATCATGGAGGTTCTTTACCCGGATTGGCTGTCTAATCCGGTGTTGGTGGAAAAGAAGAAGGATGATCTGAACGTGGTAGTGGTTTGGCGTATGTGTATCGATTACACGAACCTGAACAAGGCGTGTCCAAAAGACCCATTTCCGCTGCCAAGAATAGATCAGGTCATAGAATCAACTGCTGGATGTGAATTGTTGTCATTCATTAATACCTATTCTGGTTTCCACCAGATACCTCTGAATCCGGACGATCAAATAAAGACTGCGTTTATTACCCTGTATGGGGCTTATTGCTATCGCACCATGCCATTTGGTTTACGTAATGCAGGGCAACGTACCAGAGGTGTATGCAAAAATGTTTGCACGACCAAATAGGTCAAAATGTACAGGTGTTCGTGGATGATGTGGTTATCAAGACCAAGGAAAGCAAAACGCTCCTTGACGATATCAGGCAAACGTTTGCAAACCTAAGAAGGTTCCGGATGAAGCTTAACCCGGAAAAATGCACTTTTGGTGTCCCGGCTGGAAAATTGCTCGGTTTTCTCGTCTCTAGACGAGGTATCGAGGTTAATCTAACCAAAATCCGAGCCATCGAACGAATGGAACTGCCGAAGTGTCTTAACGATGTCCAGAAGTTCACAGGTTTCCTGGCCTCGTTAAGTCGGTTTGTATGTCGGTTGGGAGAAAAGGCTTTGCCTCTTTACCAACTCATGAAAAAGTCGGATAAGTTCATTTGGACACCGCAGGTCGATGAAGCCTTTGCCCACCTAAAGAAAATGTTAGCCACGGCACCAGTGTTAGCCTCACCACTATCAAAGGAGCCAATGTTACTCTATATAGCCGCAACCAACCGAGTTGTAAGTGCAGTGATAGTGGTGGAGCGCGATGAGGAATGTAAGTCGGTGCAAAGGCGGTGTATTATTTGAGCGAAGTGTTGTCAACCTCAAAGCAGAACTACCCACATTATCAAAAAGTGGCATATGGCGTGTACATGGCTGCCAAGAAACTGAAGCACTACTTTGAGGAGCATCCCATCTGGGTCATATGTGAGGCCCCTATATCCGAGATAATGAGTAACAAGGATGCAAGCGGCAGAATTGCAAAATGGGCAATTGAGCTAGCTCCTTATGCTCCGCAATATGACAGGAGAGAAGCCATCAAGTCTCAAGCTGTGGCGGACTTTTTCATGGACTGGGCCGAGGTGCAGTACGAACCACCGCTTCCTGATCCGAACTATTGGCGAATGCACTTTGACGGATCAAAGACCAAAACCGGGCTAGGTGCCGGAGTTGTACTCACGTCGCCGAAGAAGGACTAGTTGAGATATGTGCTGCAGATCCACTTCACCGCATCAAACAATGTCGCTGAGTATGAAGCACTTGTGCATGGGCTCAAGGTAGCAAAAGAAATTGGAATACGTCGGATTATATGCTTTGGCGACTCGGATTTGGTGGTGCAGCAAGTGTCCGGAGTGTGGGACGCCCTTGATCGAAACATGGCACTATACAGATTTCATGTGCAGAAGATTTCTGGTTACTTTGAGGGATGCGAATTTCATCATGTACCCCTGGTGGAAAATGAGGCTGCCGACATGCTGTCAAAGCTTGGGTCAACCAGGCAAGCAATTCCACCGGGTGTAGCATTAGAGCACCTCAAGAAACCATCCATCAGGCCATCCCCGAAACCATCCATCTATGTCCCGGAAGACACCGAATCCAGAGCTGTGCCCATGGACGTTGACACGGGAAGTGGTGCGCAAAACCCGGGGACTGCTTCGGCAAACCCGGGGACTGCTTCGCAAGACCCGGGGACTACTCAGCACGGTTCGGTCGAAGTTATGCCGGTGGATCAAATGGAGATAGACGAGGACGTGTTCCCCATGCGGCCAGTACCAGCTTGGGCACTGCCTATATTTCAATTCCTGAAGGATGGAACGTTACCCACTGAGGAGGTGCTGTCCAGGCAAACACAGAGGAGGGAAAAGGCCTACACGATCATCAATTCCGAGTTATACAAAAGAAGTGTGACCAATGTCCTCCAGCGGTGTGTTGACCCGGAAGAAGGGCTTGAAATCATCCGAGATATACATCAGCGGGAATGCGGGCATCAGGCCTCATCCTGAGCCTTGGTAGCAAAAGCTTTCCGACACGGATTCTACTGGCCAAATGCCTTAGAGCAAGCAGAAGATCTGGTGAGAAAATGTAATGGTTGTCAGAGGTACGCTACCAAGACACATATGCCAATGTCGGAACTCAAGACCATCCCAATCACTTGGCCATTTGCCGTATGGTGCTTGGATATGGTTGGCCCGTTCAAACCAGCAAGGGGAAATATGACTCACATTCTGGTAATGGTGGACAAGTTTACGAAGTGGATTGAGGTAAAGCCTATAAGAAAATGTGATGGAGCTACGGCTGTAACGTTTCTAAAAGATATCATCTTGAGGTACGGTTATCCACATAGTATCATAACTGACAATGGCACAAATTTTGCGGAAGGAGCATTTGCTCGTTTCTGCCGGGATAAGAGGATCCGGCTGGACGTAGCTTCGGTAGCCCACCCCGCATCGAACGGACAAGTGGAAAGATCCAACGAATTAGTATTATCCGGGATAAAACCTCGGCTCATCGAGACGCTGCAAAGATCAGCGGGGTGCTGGATAAAAGAACTACCAGCGGTACTGTGGAGTTTAAGAACAACTCCGAATCGATCAACAGGCTATACGCCGTTTTTTCTGGCATATGGGGCAGAAGCTGTATTACCAGCCGACATACAGCATGATTCGCCTAGGGTCACCCAATACAGAGAAGCCGAAGTGCAAGAAGCCCGGCAAAATGATGTTGATCTGCTGGAAGAAGCGAGATAACTGGCACTGTCCAGATTCACCATATATCAGCAAAATCTCCGACGCTATCATAGCCGGAAAGTGTGCCCCCGAGTCTTTCGGGAAGGCGATCTGGTGCTCCGGTTGATACAACGTACTACTGGAATGCATAAATTATCCCCCCATGGGAAGGGCCATTCATCGTGAGCAAAGCATTGCACAACGATTCTTACTATCTTATAGATGCAAAGCCACAGGAAAAGAACAAGGCGTACAGGTCCGGAGAGGAATCTAAGCGACCATGAAACATAGCTCTACTTCGGCCTTTTTACACCTAGCTAAGAAGTGTATGTATCCGGGTTATCTCATATGTCGGTATGTATGTCGGCAATGAGCTTATCAATGAAATGTTGGCACCTCGAGCAGTAACTCGGGGACTGCCTTAATAATGTTTGTTATTTTCTAGGCGTCAACTGGAGTAAGTTATTCTACTTAACTCGGATTAGTAGTGTGTGAGCACCAAAAACCCAACTCTTCGACTTGCTGCTGTCCAACAAGAATTGGCTTCATGGCAAGCAAGAGAACAAGTTTGGAATTGCGTAGCACATGAAAAACGACTAAGGAAAAGAATTTATTCGAGCTGACATTTATGTTTCGGACTAACCCCGTATTCATTTTCAAATTGTTATACAGTTTTATTTTTGAGCTAAGTCTAAAAGTTTCCCAGTATTGTTAAGACAATTTTTCAAGCTCGGATTCGTAAGTTGTAAAACCGAATCAAAGTAGACACGATCCGAGCCAAAAGATTGAACGAACAAGAAAAAGAAACTCGGCGACTACGCCCAAGTTAATCCGACATAAGTACTCAGTAGCAAAATATTACATATGTTTGGAATACAATTCCACCCGGTATACCGGGGATCTCATAAATTTTCAAGTGTTTTTACTTAAGGAGCAGCAGGAGGAAGTTCGGCATCATCGTCGCCCTCTTCGATATCCGAGGTAGTGTCCTCTTCGTCTTCACCCGAATCATCCTCAACGTTCTCAACTTCTTCTTCGCCAGCGACTTCCGGGAAGCTCGGACTCTCAGTCCATTAGTGAATGGGGGCATATTCGATGAGGCTGTGAGCGCAAGCCTGGCGCCGAGCTACCCACTCCGGGTCATCTGTCCATTTGGATCCGGTGCGCAGGCGTGTGAGGAGGCTGAGATCTATCTTCTCATACCACGTCAGAATATGGTGAAGGATGGTATCGGCTGCAGCACGTCCAGCGGACTCTCGCCAGAGGTCGAGCTGGGTCTCGATTTCCGAAAGTTTTTCAGCGAGCTGTGTGACTCTCTCCGGAGCATCATCGGCGAGCCAGAAGGCGTTGAAGCTCGGACTGAAACATCGAGGAGGTCACTGCCGTAGTTCTTGATGATTTCCACGTGAGACGACAGGCTGACCAACAGGTCCTCCATGTCAAAGGGAATGCTCTCACCCTCAGGAGCGACCGGAGTACCCCTTTCTCGGAGGAAATTGGCGACAGCAGCACTTGCAATAGTGGTACCCTCTGGAAAATGGCCTGGGAAACAAGGCAAAAGACAAAGTTGAGAAAACAAGACATATGAAGTAACCCGGAGAAATAAGGCGGATAAAGGAAAAGAAATGACGTGAGATGTGACTGTGAATCCAGGTCAATTCCTTGGTGCAAGCATCACGCCTCTTCCGAAGCTGCTCGAGCTCAGCATTGGCCGACTCAAGTTTGACCTCGGCTTCCTGAAGAAGCTCACAGTCCTTAGCATTTTGGAGCTTGAGGCGCTCACGTTCTTCGGTGTAGTCCTGGCCAGCCCTTTTTAGCTCGGTTTGGTGCTGCGCCTTCATTTTAGCCATTTCAGCCTTGAGCTTGGCTATCTCATTGTCTTTGGTCCGGAGGAGGGCGAGCTCATCATCTTTCTTCTTTAGTTCGCCTTGGTGCTGCCCTTCTTGTTCGAGAAAATGTAGCATCATGTCAGGCACATGCACACTATCTTCAAGCGATGCTGAAATAGTGCGTTGGCCCGGCAGTGCCGAGGAATGAATGTTTGCCGAGCCAAGGAGGAAAGCCGATGGAAACCATGGTAAAGGCAGACAAGAAGGACGTACCCTTGATCTGCTCCAAGTTCTTCCGCATTATCTTGTTTTCAGCTTCCACCCCAGTTGCGGAAACCGAACAATCAGATTAGTTCGGCAAACGAAGTTGAAGAAAATTGAGGAAAGGATGAGAAAGAAATTTACCCCTTTTCTTGTACTCCGCGATGAGTGCAGCCTGTTTTGCGTGAAGATTCTTGTGCGTATCTAGCAAGCGTTGGAATTCAGCACTCCGCGGTTGGTGGTTACCTAAAAGAGATACAGAAACTTAAATCAGCCCAGTGCATGTTCGAAGTGTACTAAAATCCGGGCCAAGTGGAACCTAACCCGGCTCTAGGTGTGTGCTTGTTCGAAGTGTACTAAAATCCGGGCCAAGTGGAGCTTAACCCGGCTCTAGGTGTGTGCATGTTCGAAGTGTACTAAAATCCGGGCCAAGTGGAACATAACCCGGCTCTAGGTGTGTGCATGTTCAAAGTGTACTAAAATCCGGGCCAAGTGGAACTTAACCCGGCTCTAGGTGTGTGCATGTTCGAAGTGTACTACAATCCGGGCCAAGTGGAACTTAACCCGGCTCTAGGTGTGTGCATGTTCGAAGTGTACTAAAATCCGGGCCAAGTGGAACTTAACCCGGCTCTAGGTGTGTGCATATTCGAAGTGTACTAAAATCCGGGCCAAGTGGAACTTAACCCGGTTCTAGGTGTGTGCATATTCGAAGTTATCATGGAGCTACGTTAGTTCTATAAAAGAGCATCCGGCTGAGTAACAAGTTACTCCCCCGGAGGCTCGGGGACTAATGGTTATTATCTACAATTTGCAAAGGAGAAACGACGTACCTCCATCATTCGTCCAGCGAGGTTAATGGCCTTCGCGGCGGTATTCATCTGAGCGGAAAACTCAGCAGGGCCAAACTTTTCCGGGAGATGAGATTCCTGGACTACCTCTGCCTTATTCCAGTTCATGACAAATTCCATCAGGCTCGGGGGGTACCGTTCTCCGGTGGGCATATGGGGCGTCACCAAGCCCTTTGCATGTGCTTCCTTCCTCTCCACCAAGGCAAGGGCGGGGCTGGTATGCAGGACCAACTGCTGGGCATCGGTTGGCTCGGCAGGGGCATCCTTTGCCGCAGGTGTTTTCTTAGGAAGCATCGATATGAGGGTACGTGGCCCAGGCTCGGCAGCACTGGGCTTGGCAGCGTCTTGAATCTTCTTGCCCTTGGCTTGCTGGGAAGAAGAAGCCGTAGCAGCGGTTTTCAGAGATTGAGAAGATTCGGAAGATGCAGAGGAACTGGGCGCTGGTACTCTCGTTGCTGGACTTGGTGCCGGCGCTGATGTTTGTGCAGCCGGAGTGGGTGCTGATGCCGGAGTTGGAGATGGTGCTGGTTTGGCTGCTGGTACTGGAACGGATGCTGGAGTCGAGGTAGCCTTAGTGGCTGCTGGTTGTGGCGTTGCCGAGGTGGTGGGTGCCGTTGCTCCGGCTGGGCCGGTTCCCCCCGCTCCAGGATGACCCGGAGCGGCCGCAGAGCCCTCCGGAATAGGGCTCAGCGGACGTGACTCGTCGTCACGACGGGGTGAAGGGCTAGGCCGGAGAGGTGAAGAGATGCTGGATCCACTTTGAGGGACCTCCACCGGAGCCCTGTGAAATCAAATAACGTCAGAAGAAAAATTCCGACGAAGTAAGGAAGAACGAGTTACCGAAGAAAGAAGGACTTACGCTTCCGAGGTTTCGGCCGCTTTGGGTTTCCGAGCCCTTCGTGCTGGGGCCTTGCCTGCTGGTTTGGGGGCAGTCTTGTCCCCGGACTTCTTTCGCCTTTTAACGGGCTGAGAGGGTCCGGAGGAAGAACTCGAAGAAGCCCCACGTTTCTTCTTCGTTGCCATCAGAACATGCTCGCCCGTAGCGAGAGGGGGATCCTCGTGAATATGACCGCCGGGGTGAGCTGATGGCGGAAAAGCAAAAGAAAGGGGGACAGCCTCAAAAGGTTCAATCACCTCGATTTCCGAGTCATCTTCATCATCGGGCCAATCTCTAATAGAAGAGGATTTACCCGTGGGTCGTTTCGTGGCGTCGGTCATAGGGAGGAACATCTCCTGGTCCGGCTCTTCCTCATCCGGAGTCTCCCGGTCCGGCGCCCACTTAAGGGACGGATCGGTGCCGTCCTCAAGGGTCTGCTGAAGGAATTGCTGAGGAAAAGAGCGAACAAAAGATTCAAAAATTGCAACAATAAATGACATGTAATTAGTCCGGGTTAAGTTTGCAGCATGAAACTTACCATGGGAGGAAGCCGGTCACGGTAGAAATGCTCAATCCCCCAAGACCAATCAGTGGAAAAGTCCTTGTGAGTGGTGAAGAGAGCCTTAACCCGGCGATAAATCTCCGAGTTGGTCAGCTCGAAGGATGAGGTCTGGTTAGGATCGCGGCCGTAGCTCATGTGGCACACCTTGTGGGTGCGCTTCTGGAGGGGTGAGATTCGGTTACGCACAAAGGTGATCATGGCATCCTCGTTGCATAGCCCGAGCCCCTTCAGTTCCGCGAACCTTTTGCTCACTTGGTTGGCCAAGGCTGTGGGCTTCTTGGGGATCACATCCCACAGGTCCGGGTTAGGTGGACCCGGAGTGTAGGGAAGCAACCGGATCAAGTCTTCGGTGCCCGTATTCCGGACATAGAAGAAGGTTTGGGACCATCCTTTGCAGGACTCTAGCCCGGTGACCCGGGGAAAAACGGAAAATCGCCGGGGTGAAATGGAGGCTGCTCCAAATTGAGTGAGCCGCTTGTCCTCCGGATCAGCGTGGATGTTGGGAATGACGTTGCGACGAAGGCCGAAGAACCGGATCCATAGCTCTTTCGTGGGCCATAGTCCGGCGTAGCCTTCGATCGTAGAAGCAAAGGCAGAAACAGAGGTGACGGCGTTGGCTAGAAGGTGGTGTGGCTGGAGTTGGTACGTACCGAGCCAGTCCTGGAAAAAATCACTCACCGGCAAGCCGAAGCCCCGTTGGAAATGGGACAGAAACACCACGAACTCGCCCGGATTGGGTGAGGGGGCCAGTTCGTTGGAAGGAAGACGCGCGGCGACACCGGTAGGGATGCGCCTGGTCCGGTAGAGCCAGTCCAGGTCATCCTGGCAGACCCAGGAGCCGGCCCACGTGCCGTGGTCCACCGCCGTGGCGTCCTCTTCCATCTCCTTCTCAGCAACAATGAGTTCCTCTTCAGTCATTTGGTCCTCGCTGGCACTGGAGGCGGCGGGGGGCAGTGGCCGGGACTGGCGCGGACCCGTGGCAAGAAATTCGCGTCGCGGTGGCGGCGACGCGGAGGTGCGACGAAGAAGCGCGGCAGCGACGCTTCTTTTTGGCGATGCTGGCGGCGGCGCGGTCGCGAGGAAGAGGAAGAAGAATAGCAGCGGGAAGAGGGGTGCGGAGGGGGAAAATCCTAAGGGACGCACCCCTCCGCTATTTAACCACTCCCGTCAAGGGTGAGTGGGATCGCACCCTGTGGACCGGCCACACACTGTGGCCGTGTATCACCCGTCCGGACCAATTAGTGAGGAGCCACACGGAGGGCCACGGGACGGAGAAAGTCCTATGACATGCGCGCTGATGCGGTAAACGAGGAGGCAGGCGTGACGTGACCCGCGCACAGTGATAACTGACAATTACTGTGGCGGTTACTGTACCGTCCCTTAAAATAAGACGACATAATGATTACCCTTCACATGGGTTAGCGTACGAGAGAAGGAAGCAAGACCCGGATGGAACCGTGGTAACCCGGCCGGCAAGTGAAAACTTGAAATGTGCGAAGCGAACGTAAATCCAAGCAGTGCGAGGTACAAAGGTAACTCGGCAATAACGACCGGGGCACAAAATTGAACCTGGTGTGGCCTTAGCGGCCAAGGAAGCTAAGACCGCACCAGCTTCGGGGACTAATGTTGGGGGGATACCCCCAGGTAGGGTCACACCGGGGTATAAAAGGCCGAGTTAGCCGAGGTTCGGCAAGGCCAAAGCGGATGCTGGCCGGGTCACCTCAAGGCAGGCCGAATCACGGGGTAATCCGGACCTAGGGGCGTTCGCCTAACTAGGTCTCATCCGACTTAAGCAGTAAGTCGGAAGTGCATGTTTTACCTGTATGCAGGAACGGGTGTGGCCGGATGAACCATCATCCGCGTCACAGCAAGCTTCTAGGAGAAGGAAGGAATCTCGCTGGTCAAAAGGAGCCCCGGTACGCACTGCCTGAGCGAAGCGAGCAAGGACAGGACCACCGGGGCGTGGCTGACAAGCGTGACGACGCCCGTGTCGGCTGACAAGGGCGCCGCAGTGGCTCACGTAGCTCAAGCATGTGTGACGCGGGGAAAAAGCACCCCGGTCGGCTTACCACTTTGGGAGGAGGCATATTCTTAGGAATATGCCTCCACGTATGCCCTAGGCAGGAACCGAGCCTCCCCTATAAAAGGGGGGCTAGGGCTTCTGTTGAAGGGGTTGGTCTCTCTACGATTCTGTTTTGGTCCAGGGTTTCAGGTGAGATCTGTGGGTGAGAGTAAGAGAGCTCATTCTCCCTCCTCTCGCCAATATAGCTCTAGGAGCACTTGTAACCTTGGAAGGAAATCAATACAAACTCTTGAGTGGAGAATCACTTCACTATCCCTCCCTGGATTCCCCTAGCGAGTATTAGTCCCCACCTTTAGCCTATACATGGCATCTGCCGTGACACCACCACGACAATATGGATAATTTTCCAGCAACCGCTGCACACCTCATCCTCATAACCACGTCAGATAGCAATCGACATCAATCGAATTACTGCACTATTAAGGGACATAATCTCGTAGGATGTATCGCATGGCATGGATAGTGTTCTGTGAGTTTCTTCGGCTTCCCAAGTTGATACGTAAGGATTTCTAACAGCTTTATAGTCACCGTAAGTGCTAGCAGGCCTCCGTCTACCAACAAGTAGTTCCCTCCATCAAGTTCCCATGAGAGGCAAATATTGAGAGGTTGACTTCTCTCAACATTAATATGTAGAGAATCTAACACATGGTCATAGCGATGAAAATCATAATAGACTTTATCTTATTTTGATCTCATACTAGGGTTTCTCCATATCCCCAAGAACTAACGATCCACTCATACATGGAGGCAATCAACATCATGGCAATGGTAATTAAAACAATCATTGATGAATAGTACTTGTATAAATCCACAACGAGTATAGGTATTACAACAAGATGTAGATGGAATGGATGGAGACGGTGGTGATGCAGCGGTGGATAATGAAGATCGATGCCTTAGCCTCCCGGATCTGCGCAGGGTGAAGATGGATCCTCGATGGATGAGTTCCCCCTCCAGATGCCTTCCGGAGGTGAGGTTTTGGCGATTTCTGGGTGTTCTGTATGTCGTCTCCTCGAACCAATTGCACGGGGTGAAACTATTTGACGAGGCGGAGGCGGCGCCAGCTATACGGCCGGAGCTATATGGTGGGAATATTTCTTCCACCCGTATAGTTGGTTGTTATGCTCTCTATGTCCTCTATTTGCTTCGGGTTTTCTTCTGGTATTATTAATATTTCCCAAATAAGCGATTTACGTTGTTTTTGACTCCTTTTCTCCTTAGTACAACTACATCAATAATTGTATGCATTGGATCCATCATCTGTCCTAATCCTGGTGAAAACAGACATAAAATGTGCATGCGAACACCGTAAAATACCAAGATTCTACATCTACAATGCAAAATAATAATATAAAACATGATGCAAATATGCACTCATCAGCAGCCTTATGAAATATCTTTTGAACAATTTTGCGATGCTTTTGTCTTCCCCCATGTTGGGGAGCCAACTATTACTAACCTCTATAGCATCACAAGCGGAGAAACTTGGGAGGCTATTTCTATTAATGGTGGCACCAACTTCTACTAGAAGAAGATGTCCACCATTCAGAATCCAACAATCTGCTACTACGCCTTGTTCCTCGCCAACACACTACTGGGAATAGGTGACACCGGTTCCATGACCAATGCGGACATGGCAATGATCACCAAGGCTCTCTTTCCCACTACACCGCAAATCCCCAATCCTGCAGCTCTACTCATCCAACACTTTCGCCACCAAAGCAACAAGACTAAAGGTGATGTTTGCATTGGTGGATTGGTAACCCACCTTGCCTATGCATATTATATTACCCGTGATGCAATCTGTTGACGGTTCCAAGCTTATGGACATCAAGTATTTAACTTACTTGTGGCTTCCTTGGTGTTTACCAAGCTAACCGGAGGCTCCAAGCATATCCGTTTAGTTATCTTGATATTTCATAGGGTGAGCAGGTTCTGTTTCCCTATCACCAAGCCTTCTCGATTGTGGAGAAGGACACTTGGATCCTCACCAAGCACCAAATGATGCAGATCATGGCTGAACTCCAGCCTGATCAAGAGGAAGATGAAGAAGGAGAGAAGTAGGATGAGGATGAGAAGGAGCATGAGGATGAGCAAGGACACAACCCTGCTTGGAAAGGACATCAGCAGCAAGGGGGAGCCTGGGACCCGTGGCCCAACTAGCCACAATAAGGATACAACTACGTCCCCTATCAGGAATTCCAGCAGCTCAACCAGCGCGTTCGAGAGATTGGCAACACTCTTCATGGAGTGAATGAAGATGTGAGTGCCTTGACTCACAACTTCAGTCACTTCATGACCCACTTCCCCTACTACTACCAGCAGTATTGATGACTGCAAGTGTATAGATCGTTTTTAGCTAGCTTCGAAATAAAGATATCGATCCCACAGGGAGCAGTAGGCAAAAGACTAAAATGCTTTTAACTATAACTAAGCGGAGTACTTAAGAAATAACTTTAAGATGCAAGGAATATAAGGTTGTTTTTGGGTTTTGGTTCAATAAGGTAATTTAAAGTAAGCAAAACTTAATGCAGAAAGTAAGCATCACGTGTGTAATAGAACTTTGGAACTACAATAGGGAGAAATGTGTTCTTAGGGATTAGTGGATCCACCACTAGCAACTTAGACAAAGTAATCGAGAGTATTATAACGGATATTCTCATAGTGTGTATGTATGTGGGAGGAGCTCCATATATGGACGATTTGCTAGCAACCGCTGCACACATCGTCCTCATAACCATAGCAGATAGTAACCGACAACCATCGCATTACCGCGCTATTAAGGGATTTATCCCGTGGCATGGAAATGGCTTGATGAGTTCTCCTTAGTTCCCAAGTTAGTACGTAAAGAATGACAACAGCTTTATAGTCACAGTAAATGTTATCATCCTTCCGTCTACTAATAAGTAATCCCCTCCATCGAGTCCCCATAAGAGGCAAATATTAAGAAGGCGCACTTCTCCTTAATATCAAGATGAAGACAATTAACACGTACACATAATGATGTATAACATAATAATATCTATCTCATCTCAGTCATATGCTAGGGTTTCTCCATCTCCCCAAGAACTAAAGATCTACTCAGACATGGATGCAATCAACATCATGGCAATGGTAAGGGAAAAATTCATAGATGAATAGTACTTGTATAAATCCACAACAAGTATAGGAATTACAACATGATCTAGACGAGGTGTAGATGTGATGGATGGAGATGGTGGTGATTCAGCGGTGGATGATGAAGATCGATGCCTTAGCCTCCCGGATCTGCATAGGGCAAAGATGGATCCCTTGTGGATGAGTTCCCCCTCCAGATGCCTTCCGGAGGTGAGGTTTTCGTGATTTCTAGGTGTTCTGTATGTCATCTCCCTGAACCAACTGCACGAGGTGAAACTATTTGACGAGGCGGAGGCAGCGCCAGCTATACGGCCGGAGCTACACGGCGAGAATATTTCCTCCGCCCGTATAGTTGGTCGTTATGCTCTCTATCTCCTTTGTTCGCTTTTGCTTTTCTTCTGGTATTAATAATATTTCCCAAATAAGCGATTTACGTTCTTTTTGACTCCTTTTCTCCACAGTACAATTATTTCAATAATTGTATCCATTGGATCCATCATCTGTCATGATCCTGGTGAAAACAGACATAAAATATGCGCGTGAACGCCGTAAAATACCAAGATCCTACATCTACAATACAAAATAATAATATAAAACATGATGAAAATATGCACTTATCAACTTTCCCAAGCTTAGACTCTTGCTCGTCCCGAGCAAGCTCTAGCTTAATGGATCTGATCCTCATATTCATGAAGCTGAGTTGATAAAATAAATGAGGCTATTGCAGCATGTGTTTATCATATACGATACATAGGAATAAGTTCATGAATAGTACCTTACTCTAACCATCGGAATAGTATTAGAAGGCTTCCACACCTTAGTGATCAATAGCTCATAAAAGATGAATCTCAACATAATGTAAAGGAATCTGGTTCAACCGAATGAGTTAATGAGGTAGTCCCATGTGTTTCTGAAGATCAGTGTATTCACTTGGGATTTTGTAACACCCTCGAATCGGCCCTATGCAGATTGTAGCGATTCTCGCCAAACCCGCATAGAAACGATTCAAGGACGCCCACCTGGCACTTGCTTGCGGGTGGAAAACGAAGTAATACCATTACACATTAGTCCATGATGGAAACCACAGAACATATATATACAACAACGACTCCATGAGTCAAGAATACAGATATACTATACAAAGATTCAAATAACCTTGAAAACGACAGAGCGTCCGACTACGGACAAGATGCAAATGGGGCTAAGAGCCCTGAAGAATAACCAATGGTGTCCATAACCCTGCCTAGGCCAAGCCAGAAGGGTAACCCTGCTAACGACGTCGATCTCAAACTTGCTAAAACAAAAGGGGTGCCGACAAAGGGCAAAGGAAAAAGAAGAGCGTCAGTACTGAGGCTAGTACACGGCGAGGCTAGAATTCGGCGGCTCACGCCTACATAGGTATGGTGGACTGAAGCGGCAGCGAATCATGCACTAAACAACCTAGAGAAACTCGATTCAACTGCCGGTTATTAGAGAGGGATAAGAAAGACCTATTCGGATCCAACCTGATAGTAACACCGAACATACCCATCCTGGTATTCCCCCCCTCGAGACCAAACGAGGAAGTCAAACCGAGGAACTCACACAGTTGGCAATTTTATTCATTCCATTATAGTTGCAGCACTTACTAGTCAGATACAGATAACATGAGTCATCCTGATAGCATAAATAGTGGGCAGTTTTAGTTAACCATTCAGTTGTAGTTGCAGTACTTACTAGTCAGATACAATTAGCATGTGACATCCCAAACCCGGCAGTTGTTGGCACTTTTATTTCATTCCATTGGAGTTGCGATACTTACTAGGCAGGTATAACATGACACGATACACCCCTGTTCCACCAGTTGTTGGCACTTTTATTATCCATTCCATTGTAGTGAAGCTGATTACTAGTCATATATTAAGTCAAATTTATAGCACTACTTTAGTTATGCTTGTCTATGATCGAGATACTGTGCTCCAAGTCGTCCATAACTGCGGACACGGCTTTTAGAAAGATTTACCATGCAGGGGTGCACAAATAGCAACACACACACAATCAACCTCGGAAAAACCAAATCAAAACCCAACGAGGCTTTCACGACAAAGCAATCACAGGATTCATAAAATATTTTAGGGGGCCACCCCATTAAGCTACCCGCAACGAAGTTGGCCGGCTCCGAGACGGACCCAAGGTTTGTGCCAATGGCTGTAAACGACTGGGAACCCGAAAGTGTGACTGGGCTTGTCGATACCGCAAAAACATTCCACATTCCAAAATAGTACAGGTGCTCCACGCACAATCATAAATAAAGCAGTAAAGCATGGCATAAGTACAGGATAGCAACAAAGCCCCAAACTAGTTTGTGGCCCCAAGAAATAAGAAATGAATCAAGCTCTGGCTAAGGGGGATTCATAGACTTTCCCGGATGTGGGATAGTGCGAATAGTCAAGGAACAGGTATCAAGTACTCGGGGCCTACGGGACACAAGTGGACATGAAAACCAAATAGCATATATTTCCCACCGATGCCTCTTTCATTAGTTATCCCAGCAATTAATAGTTGTATTTAAAGTCATGATCCTCTCCATTGTAAGGCATGTGACAACATTCCAACAACTGTGTGGTACTTCACGACTAGGGACCGCACTTGAGCAAGCGACCACGACTCGCAAGACCATCTATCTACCAAACAACAGGCAATAGGATGTGTCCAAGGCAATATAGAGGCTGCAAGGTATATAAATGGTGCACGGAAACTAAAGCATCGCAATACGGGTAGCAATAGATCAACAGGAGGAAGTAAAGACTATAAATGCAAAATAGGTAGAAAGGGAGAGATTGCTCACCTGGGAAACACTGCCGGAGATTCATCCGGAGAACTTGTCGGTACTCGCATCCACTCATCGGCCTAATCCGCAAAGAAGCAAACACTAGAAGAAACACCGGATGCAATATTTAATACTATGGCAGAAGATCTGGCATGATTATGATATGATGCATGACATGGAAAAGATGTAGTGCAATTAGTCAATATTAAGCGGAACCGGGGTCCCGACAATTCATTACATGGTTCAAGTTATTTAGAAACCCCGCAATTTAAATGTTGTCTTAATAAGGAAAAACATGGGATCGGTTCGCTACGCAAATTTAAATGGAGCTGATATAAGACAAAGGTATCCCGCATAAACACTCCATATTAATTATGAGGTGAATCGGCATAATGCCCCCAAACCACAGACAGGCATGCATGAACAATTTAATATGCGACAGTTGATAATGTCATATTATAAAAATAGGAGCTTAGGGTCACACATCTGGGTTCGGAAGATCTTGGGTTCCGGGGGTTCGGGTTCGGTCTCAGGGTTCGACGGGAAGCGAGGTTTGGACTCTGAGGTTCAGGGTCTTCAGATCTATGAAGGAGATTATGGCGTTCCGAGGAGAAGATCTTGGCGTGCCGAGGGTTCTGTCTTCGAATCCCGGGAAGGGGGTCTTGCGGTTTTTCGTGAAGGCGATCTTGACGCTCGGTGCCCGTGAAGTAGATCTTGTCATTCCGGCACCCTCACCTCCAATCTCTGGTTGGAGTCTTGTCGTCCGTCCTTTGTCGGTGGCGAACTTGACCGATGGTCTTCGGGTCACATCCATCCGGTGACGAACTTGTCTAGTACCACGATGACCTTGGCGTCCGTGTTCCGACGTCTCTGATCAATGGCGAACTTGTTCAGGGTCAATGGTCTTGGGAAGATCCTGGCAAAACCTCGGGTATAGAGGAGTAGCGGGGCTTCCACATTCTTCGGATGGCATCACCATCTCCATACATCACCCTGTACCATAACATCCACCTACACACAGTCTTCATCGCTGTAACTCCAAACAACCACATCGAACACCACTGGCAGAACCAACATGGACGGAGGGAAAAAGTAAAAGGCACTAGGGGCTCACGGTGGATGCGGAAGGCCAACACAGAGCTCGGGTTGGGGGGTCGGGTGGAGCGACGAGCGCGACGGGAAACACGGGGCGATGTAGGGTCGGCCACGGCGCGCTACAGAGAAGAGAGAGACGCGGGAGAGGCGGCGGCTTGCAGCGAGGGAGAGGGAAGGTGAGGATCTCGTGCAGTGGTGGGCCCGGGAGGAAAAAGGGTGGTGACACGGGCTGCAGGGCGGGGAGGTCGGAGGCACGGAGACGACCGACGGTGATGAGCGGACCATGGCGGGAGGGTCGGAGGAGCTCCGCGACGGCGGCTCGGGGCTTGGGTGGAGGGCGCGCCTGAGGCAGACCGGACAGAGGAGGGGGTCGCGGAAGGACGACTCGTGGGCTCGAGCGGCGACGGCAGGCCAGAGCGAGCGGCGGCCAGAAGCTGGGCTGGGAGGAGACGGCGAGCCGGAGAGGTGGCGGTCAGAGACGCCATGGCACGGGAGCTCAGCACTGGAGGTGAAGGGGAGGTCGCCGGTCGCCGAAGGGGGGTCTGGCATCGGGGTTGGTGGCGAACAGGGAGGTGGGGGAGCCTGGGATCTAGGAGAGAGCGATGCTTGCAGGGAGATGAGGTTGCGAGGGAGAGGGAGACGGGGTGGAACCCGAGGCGTGCAGGTGGCGACGTGGCGTGGGGAAGCGTGTCACGTGCGGTGTACCGTGGGGTGGACCGGTGGGGTGGCGGGATGTGCAGGGGATGGTGTGTCGGGGTGGAGCGGGAGATAAGGTGGCGATGGGGTGCAGGAAGGTGGCGTCGGGCTGCGCGCAGGGTGCGCGTGTCCGGGGGTCGGGCGGGGCAGGTGCGAGAGGCGGGGCTGGGGCGAGCGGGAGTGCGCGGGCAGGCGCGGGGTGGGCCTAGCTCGGGATGTGGGCAGGTGGGGAGGTGGCAGGTGGTGGGCGGGAGCAGCAGGCGGGAGTGGGGGGGCGGCGGCTGGTGGAGAAAAAGGAAGGGATGGAGAGCTAGGTTTGGGGATTAGGGTTATTTTAGGGTTTGGATAGATTAGGTTTTTGGGGTTGTAGGCCGGCTGGTTGGGCCTTCTGGCCTGGTCGGCTGCCTCCGCCTAAAAAACAGTTCTATTTATTTATATTTTTGTCTTGTTTTATTTAAAAGACCTTTTGTAAATTATTGTAGACAAAACAAAAATATCCGAAGCCCGGGGTTTTAATTTGAAATAAAGACGGGAATATTTAGAAAAACAAAATAGGTTTTCGAAAATAGTTTTTAAACGAACCATGCATGATGATGACGATGCTAAAATGAAATGTGGCATGATGCCATGAGCATGCGGTCATGATGATGCAATGCACAAAAACACAACGATTTTCTAGTAGTGGTTTTTGCGGGGTGCCACAGATTTAGAATCTCAAAAGTATTTCTTTGTCATACTACAAGCCAGTGGTATATGCCTACTTGCTCTTTGCACACTCGCTCTTTTTACTCTTATTTCTCTTTTCTTTGTTATACATATATGCTCACACTTTTGTTTAAGTGTTGTGCAAAGGAGCTAGCCATATATTCCACTTCATGTACGAATTAAAAGTTTAATGATCTCAAATAAAAAATTCCAACTGTATATGAAGCATCCTTATAACTTGGAGATTCTACCTCGACTTGTTCCCACTCTATTTTGATAACACTTTTATTTTCCTTTGTTCAAGGTTTCTTTGCCTTAATTATGTAGATGACTTTTGTTTGCAAATCGAACCGTATACTTACAACATATTTATTAAATTATCTTTATGTGTTCTATTAATACCAATGGTGTGGAAAACTCCTGTTGCTATCATCAAGTGCAAGTAAATCGTGCTCAAGCCATTCATACATCAAATAAAGCAAACACAAACTCAATATTGCTCCATATATAATAGTAAACTCGGAATTTCATAAACGGGATTGACTATTCCCGAGGGAATCCTAATGATGCAAACCTTAATTTGTAGTTTGAACTAATGCAAAAATAATAATAATAACTTATAAGAAAGATTACAAGGTCTTTAAAGATCTCCCCAAGCTTGGAATCAAGCGAGGCGGGATCAATTAACTCCTTGTGGTACCTATTCCTCCTCTTGGGTAGATAGAGCATTGCTTTCTTCCTTTACGTTGCCCGCTTTAACCATGCTTTCAAAGCGATTGCTAAGCTTGGCCATGTTGTATTGGAGCTTCAACATTATCCTCTTAAGAAATTTCTTCTCATCTGTTAACTCAAAGACAGTTTTAATCAGGAAACCAACTCTACTATCGGTTGCATCGACCTTCTTCTCAAGGTCTTTGCTCATCATCTAGTAGGAGTCAATTCCTTATCCAATTGTTTCAACGTATGCCTTAGAAGCCTTTTTGTAACATCCCAAACTTCAATCCAAGCTTATCAAGATCTAAATCATCAAATTTGGGGTTAACAAAAACTTTTCCAAATTAAAAATGGAAGCATTCATGTGTTTGTGCATTTAAATTAGGAATTGATTTGAGTTGCCATGGTTCTGTGATCCTTTGCTTGCAAAATGTTTCATAGATGATTTAAACATCATCTGCATCATTCCTAAACTTTTCCTAAAGAAAATCAAGTCAAAAACAATTAAAGAGGAGGAATGGTCATTTTGGCCATTTTAATCCACTACACTACTTTGAGTGTTCCTAGCACTCATTTCTTAACAGAAACAATTCATGATCTTTGCACCCCTTGCTAGTACACATTATGAGGTACCAAGGCCCACCTTTTGATCTGCTAAAAACATTCTTTTACTTATTTTCATTGGCATGTGAAAATTGAATCCAATGCATATGCATAGATCACCCCTATTTGAAAAACCATCTATTTTAGCTCCACTTTCAAAACCCTTGCAACCAGAGACTACCTAGCACTAGTGTAGACCACCCAAAAAATTTGAACTCAAAATTCAAAGGTTTTTCTCTTTCGTCCATTCTATCAAACACCTTGTGGGCACAAATCTGGCCAAATTCAAAACACTGTTTTGAGCAGTGATCTTGGTCACCATTTGGGCCTAACCCTGTCCCCTTGTTCCCCAAGTGCAAACCCTACCCTTTGCTAGCCCGGCCAAACCCTGTGCACACGACCAAATGGTCATGGCCATTAAGGCCGAGCACCTTGCGCACCCCCACTGGCGACATCGTGCCACAGCAGCCGCCAGCCTCTCTCGCCATGTCTACAAGCTCACCAGTGGTCCACCGCCACCGTCCAACCAGCCCCAACCTAGAGACAGAGAGCAGAACGGCCAGGAACCGCCGCGCCCGGAGCTGGTCGACCATGCCAACGCCCCCCCGCAGAGCACGCCCTATCCCCACGTGCGCAGACCACCCCTCGGCCGCAGCCCGCGCCTATCGCTCCGCCATGACCTAGGGAACACCCCAGACACCCCCGATGGCCGCCCAATGCACCCCAGCCACCGCTCGCCATCGGACCCGCCGCCTCTGCCGCCCAGAGCGCGTGACGCGCTCGACCAGCACAGAGCTCGCCCTGCCGCGCATTTAAGCCTCAGCGCACCGCCAGGAGACAGGCCACCGTCTCCTACCTCGAGCCACACCGCTAGCCCCCTGTGCCGCCCTCGCCGAAGTCGCCTGCCCACACCGCTCGGTCTCACCGTCGAGCCTATATAAGCCGGCCTCCTTAGCACCATTTCTCCACACCCACTCACTCCCCACCTCTCATTGAACCTCACCCACCTCACGCCAACGCCGCTCGAGCTCTGCCTTGCCGGAATTGGAGCCGGAGCCGCCGCAACAGGAGGAGAATGGCGCCTGCGATTTAGGGCACCCCAAGCTCCGCCGCAACCGCGCCTCGCCTCGCCGTCGTCTTCCAGTCCATTTGCCCACCTCGCCGTCGTTGCTGGAGCCCTGGTACGTCTGCGCTAGACCCCCCGAGCCGCTAGGGCAAACTCTCGCCGGCGACCCGTTCGTCGTCGACGACGCACCTCAGCCGTAGATCCCCCTTCTAATCCTATGGCCCACAGTACGCGTACCGTTTTGCATGTTAAGTGCCGTTGAAAAGAGGAACCTCCCTGTCAGCTGAGCCCCGCACCGCGGAGCGCCACTGGGCCGGCCCATGTTCTTTCCCGCGCTAGCCCAGCCATTCAAAATTTGATTTTTCTTTTTAAGTTGAATCTAGTTTATGTCCACTAGTTTAAAATTCAATTCCGGGAGTTTTACAAATCCAAATTGCATGAAACCAATTTTTCCTGAAAGGTATTGAAATGATCTATCCAAGTCCGTTGGGTTTAATCCAATTAGAGTTATAGATCTCTCCTAGTAAAAATAACAAAACAGAAGCTTTTGCAACTTGCAACATTTTTATAAAATCAACCAAGATAGTTTTGGAGTTGATTCCAACTATCAAAAATCACATTTCATCATACCTATCTGAATATGTAATAATATTAAGGTTTACATGCACTGACTTTGGACTAGTACCAAAATAATGCTATATAGGCATTTCTAGTCACTTTAAATCATTAAATAATAAACTTAAACCAAAGTAATATTGATCCAACCTTTAAATCTCATTCCCACATGTTAGAATATGTGGTGATGACATGTATCAACCTGATCCCATATTTTAAGTGGTGAATATTAAATCTTAGTTAATTTTTCAATGAGTAGAAATTACTTTTCTAAATTAACAAGATGAAACTAGTGATTTACACTTGTGATGCTTGTGATGATAATAGATCATCAAATGTGTGTCTTAGAATGCTATTTAGCCTAGTTAAGTATTGTTTGGTGATTGTGTACTCCGTATGTATTTATAGATGATAGTACCGACCAAGCTTTCAAGGAGGAGTTCTACCAAGAAGAAGAAGAAAACTTCAACCACTGCACTACCCAAGGCAAGCTACTATTAGCAAGCTAGCACTATCCAAGTGCAAGCCACCATTAACAATGCAAGCTAACACTTGCAAGTTTAGTGCTTAGCAAGCTAGGATCAAACTAGATGGTTTAGCAAAGATGCCTTAGGCATGCTTTGATCACCCCCTTTTGACTATTAGTACCCCAAGTCATATTTACAGGTTTTACCTCCCTTAGTTTACACAAAGTTCTTTACTTGTTTTGAAGGTAGCATAAAAAGTATAAAACTTGACCTATTTAGAAACCTTTAGATGCCATTCTATGGCATGAGATTGAACCCATCTTTTCCATCTTAGTGAACACTCTTAACTTACTAGTTTAGAGTAGATCAAAAACTTGAGTCACTTTAGATGGGAACACTTGGTGAAAATGAATTATGAAAACCTTGGAATGATGAGTCATTCTATTGAAATGTTTTGACATGTGTTGAGAAACACAAATGGTTGATGATGATGAAAATGTTGAGGCATGAGCCTTAACCCTTTTATAAAAATGATGGTTGGATTCGGATGCGATACCATTCCAAATTTACCGTACAACTACACTACCTGAATTGGGTAAGGCTTAGCTGGAAATTTATATGCATTAGTATTAGTTCCCTCGCGAGAGAGGTTTGAGCGGAGGCTACCTCTCATGATGTCCATCTATGCAGTGCCTAAGATGACAGATGGACATGGTTGGGAGGCCATGCTCATAGGAGAGGTGCTTATACTAGGGTGTGTAAAGGGAAAGTTATGTTTGATTATCTCCATACTAAGTATGATGATTCAGGGTTATCCCTGATAGATGTATCGAATCTTGTGGTGAAAGTGTACCACCTCTGCAGAGTGTCAAACTATTCGAGTAGCCGCGTCCGCGGTTATGGACAGTTGGAATGGCCATACTGTTTCGTTGTCAGATGTTTTCCAAATAACTTGAAATGAATGATGAATCTTGACTTGACCACAACGAGGATTGTGTTTATGACAATAGCTTCCCAACTTAAGTGATTCTAGAATTTTACTTTATCTTTCTTTGCTTCAGAACTCAGCTTAGGTTTCAAACTTAACTATATAGTTAAACTTAGATTTAGCACTTTAACTTAGAATTATAATACTTGTTAGTGGTAGTTTGCGAGTACTTCAAGAGTACTCATGGCTCTTGTCCCTGGCTATTATCATGGCTAGACTATGAAGGAGGCTATCAAGATGATGGCCAGCAGTACGGCTATGATAACTAGGACTATCTGCCTTTGTCAGCATTGCTTGTGCCCCTGAAGATGGACCCCACCGCTACGTTTATCTTTTATTTCCGCTGCTTGTCGTACTAAGACTGGATCATGAGATCCTTATTTGTGTAAGACCTTATGTATGGTTTGTAATGGATGATGTACTGTGATATCCAATCCGTTATGTCTCGCAAAAATGGTAATCCTGGGATTGCGAGGTATGGCATAAGGGGCATCTGGGATTAAAAATCCAGGTGTTGACAAGTTGGTATCAGAGCCATCCTGACCATAGGAGACCCTAGTTAGAATGGACGTTCAGACAAAAACTTAGTTTCCAAACCAAAGTGAGTATTTATGAAAAACTATCTCCTCTCTTACCCCTGTGAATTCTTTCTTTCTCCAAAATTCATGTTACTCAGAATTCTTACACTACTACTTAAAAATTGACACACTTGATCACTTCACTAACTTCCTCATCCTTAAATCTTGTAGATGGAGACTCAGTTCAGCAAGTTTTACCAGTTGGGAAACGAAGGTCAACTGATCTTCGAGAGGGATCTGGACTCACTGTCAGAGTTACTAGGATGCCCACATCCGGAGCTTCTTGGAGCTCAACTTCCAGGACCACCAGGAGGAGACCTACAGTGGCTAGTCACCGCAGATCTTAGTGGAAGCATTGAAGCACCAACTTCTGGGAGAATTCAGTTCTCCGTGAGAGAGAACAACTGGCTAGATGGATTAGCCAGGGCAATGCATGAAGCTCTCGCACGTCTATGTGCCCTCAGCGTCAACAAGATCCAAGGAATTCGTTTTGCCCACTATGCAAGATGTGACTTCATGGGAATGCCAATGGAGATGCCAAGTCACTCAGAGTTGAGGCGTCAAGTGGAGAACCTTGACTTCCTGCTTCATGACAGACAGCAGGAACTGGACAATGCCAGAGAGTTAGCCAACCAGAACCGTGCCATTTCCGACCAGAAGGCCCAGACTTTTGCACTGCTCGTCTAGGACGCCAGTATCTTCGTCGCCAGCGTGCCAAGAAGGATCGCACCATCGCCCGTCTTTGCAAGAAGGTGGCCGACCTCGAGAAGACCGTCAAGGAGCAAGAAGCTCAGCTTGCCGCTAAGGAAGAAGAAGATGAGGGTGAAGACATCCAAGGAGACATGGATTCTTACCTCAACAATGATGATGATTTTCTGGCAAAGGATGCCGTGGACTTCTACACTGACGATGATGACTCCGACTTCATCGACGATGAGTAGAAGCACTAGGGCACTGTCGTAGCATGAGATGTATCGGTCTCATTGTATCGTAGCTTGCAGAATGGTTCTTCAAACCATTTGTTTTCCCTTTGATGGTTGTGGTGTGTGTTGTATCGTGTGCTTGCTTGCATGAATGAAAATGGAGTTAGTTGAAAAACCTGAGTCTAACTCAAAGTTTTAGCCTTGAAAACCCAAAACCATGAACCTTAGAATTTCCCTCTTACCCCTACATCCATCTCAAACTTCAGATGACTCGTGGAAACCAAGGAGGGAGCAGCTCATCGCAAGACCCAATGCTGCAGATCTTGCAGAATCTCATCGCCGACCAGGAAGCAAGCAGGGCAGAACGCCAAGCCAACTTAGCAACACTTCAACAGATCGCCTAGATGGCTCTCAACAACCAAGGGCATGGAAATCAGGATCATTAAGGATCCAAGCTGAAGAACTTCCAGAATACCAATCCCCCAATCTTTAGCACTTCTGAAAACCCATTAGATGTCGATGACTGGTTACAAACCATGGAAAACAACCTCGAAGTTGCAGGAGTTGATGAAAATGAGAAAGTTCTCTTCGCCACCCACTATCTGGCGGGAGATGCTAGAGCTTGGTGGAATAGCATCCGCAATATGAACCATGGCCAAGTGATGACATGGGAAGCATTCAAAGTCAAGTTCAGCCGCACCCACGTGCCGCAAGGACTAGTCAACAGAATGAGAGATGAGTTCCGCGAATTGAAGCAAGGAAGAATGACTGTGGTGGAGTACCGTGACAGATTCATGTCACTTGCCAGATATGCACCTGATGAGATCAACACGGAGGCCAAGAAGAAGGAGAGATTCTTGAACGGATTGCATGATGAGATGTAGACTGTCCTCGTCAACATCCATTTTCAGGATCTCGAAGAGCTAGTTGACTCTGCCATTCAGATGGAAGGGAAGATTAACCAGGCAAACGACAACTGCAAGCATCGTATAATGCAGCAGTCTGGATCCAGTAGTCACCAGAAGTACCATCCCAACCCTTCACCCGGATATGCACCAAGGAACAACCGACCCCCAATGTCTCGCCCAAGCTACCCCAACCGTAGCGGAGGCAATGTGAAGTCCAAAGGAAACAATCACAACTCCGGTAATGCCAACAATTTCAACCGTGCACCTCCCAAGAACAACAGCAACAACAACACTACACCCAAACTGGCAGCAATGTTGTGCCTGTCGCAGTCAAGGACAAGTCCCAGATCACTTGTTTCGAGTGTGGAGTGAAGGGTCACTACTCCAATGAGTGTCCCAAGAAGACTGTGGCCAATTGCAATGTGAATGCCCCAGCTCAGCAGCAGCGCCGTGTTCAACCAGGAAGGAGATTTGCCCCAGGGAACCCTCACAACCGCAATGGACGTCTCTTCCACATGAACGTAGAAGAAGCCTAGGAAGCGCCAGATGTAGTGCTGGGTATGTTTTATGTCAACTTAGTTTTAGCAAGAGTATTGTTTGATTCGAGAGCATCGCATTCATTTGTCACCGAATAATTTGCATGCACTAGTAAGATTCATCCAACCAACCTGAAGCATGTCATGATAGTTCAAATCCCCGGTTCAACAACCAAAGCTAGAAAAATTTGCAAAGCTGTACCTATCAGAATACATGGGATAGATTTTTATGCCAACCTAATTGTACTTGGAACCAAAGGATTGGAAGTAGTACTAGGTATGGACAGGATGTGAAGGCATAAAGGACTGATAGACTGTGCTAAGAAAGCTATCACCATGACCAGTAGTTCTGGAGTAACAGTAGAACATATCTCTGAAACCTTACCCCGTCAATTCAAGTGCAACAAGAGTGTAGCCCTGCCCACCATTGACCAAGTCAGAGTTGTCTATGAATACCCCGACGTATTCCCAGATGAATTGCCAGGTATGCCCCCGGATAGGGATATTGAGTTCATTATCGAACTAATCCCCGGAACCGGACCTATAGCTCAGAGACCCTATAGCATGAACCCCTCAGAGTTAGTGGAGCTGAAGAAACAATTGGATGCCATGTTAGAGAAAGGCTTGATTCAACCAAGCGCATCGCCATGGAGATCACCAGTCTTATTCGTCGACAAGAAAGATGGAGGAAACCGTCTGTGCACAGATTACAGAAAGTTGAATGATGTCACCCTCAAGAACAAGTACCCCTTGCCAAAGATAGAGGACCTATTTGATCAGTTGACCGGAGCTCAGGTATTCTCAAAGATTGATCTTAGGACTGGTTATCACCAACTTAAGATTCGTGCAACGGATATTCCGAATACCGCCGTTACTACTCGCTATGGTTTATACGAGTATACGGTTATGTCTTTTGGATTAACCAATGCCCCTGCTTATTTCATGAATCTCATGAATAAGATCTTTATGAATTTCCTAGATAAGTTTGTAGTTGTGTTCATCGATGACATTCTTATCTACTCCAAGTTAGAAGAAGAGCATGAGCAACATCTGAGAGTTATCCTAGAAACCCTGAGAGAACATCAGTTATATGCCAAGTTCAGCAAGTGTGAGTTTTGGCTGAAGGAAGTAGGATTCCTAGGACATATTGTGTCTGCCGGAGGAGTCTCTCTTGATCCCGCCAAGATCAAATATGTCGAAGAATGGGAAGCCCCAACCACTCAAACCCAAGTCCATGCATTTCTCGGATTAGCGGGATATTACCGCAAGTTCGTAGAAGGATTCTCAAGCATCGCCCGACCCATGACCCAATTGTTGAAGAAGGACAAGAAGTTTGAATGGACAGAAAAATGTGAAGCCAGTTTCTAGGAGCTGAAGAAGAGATTGATATCAGCCTCAATATTGGTCATGCCATACATCAAGAAGTCGGTTGATGTGTATTGTGACGCATCCAAGATTGGTCTCGGATGTGTGTTGATGCAAGAAGGCAAAGTTATCGTGTATCTGTCTCGACAACTGAACAGCATGAGCAGAACTATCCGACCCATGATCTTGAGCTAGCAGCCGTGGTTCTAGCATTGAAGACATGGCGTCATTATCTGATGGGTAATCGCTGTGAGATTTACTCAGATCACAAGAGTTTAAAATATATCTTCACTCAGAAGGAGCTGAATATGAGGCAAAGGAGATGGATAGAGTTAATCAAGGACTATGACCTTGACATTCACTATCACCCCGGCAAAGCCAATGTGGTAGCGGATGCTCTTAGTAGATTGCCGTGTAGGCTAAACACCATGATCAAGGAGAAGCAACCAAGTTTGTATGAAGAGTTGGAGCAGTTCAGGACTGAATTAGTTAGCAAAGGATTCTTAGCTAGCATTGAACTTCAACCCACTTTGATTAGCCAAATCAAGGAAGCCCAGAAGGGGAATGAAAGTATCGACGGAATCAAACGTCGTATTGGTACAGGAAAAGTACCTGGATTCACTGAAGACGAAGAAGGTGTACTATGGTACAAAGGACGTATCTGTGTGCCAGCAGATTCGGAGCTGAAGGAAGTTATCATGAAGGAAGCTCATGATACTCTTTATTCTATCCACCCCGGAGGAACAAAGATGTATTAGGATTTGAAAGAGCAATTTTGGTGGCACGAGATCAAGAGAGAAATCGGAAGCTACATCGCCAAATGTGACATCTGTCAAAGAGTCAAAGTAGAGCATTAGAGACCTGCAGGATTGTTACAACCACTGTAGATTCCGGAATGGAAATGGGATTCTGTCAGAATGGACTTTATCACCGGTTTGCCTACTTCTAGTAGGGGAAATGACTCAATCTGGGTCATAGTTGATAGAATGTCCAAGGTAGCCCACTTTATACCTGTCAAGACTATCTACCAGAGTGCGAAGCTAGCAGAGTTGTACATTGCTAGGATTGTTAGTCTGCATGGAACCCCCAAGACCATCATATCAGATCGAGGAACCCAGTTTACCTCAAGATTTTGGCAGAAAGTTCAGGAAGGATTAGGAACCAAGTTGAACTTCAGCACTGCGTATCACCCGCAAACTGATGGACAGACTGAGAGAGTCAACCAGATCCTAGAGGATTGCTTAGAGCCTGTGTGTTGGAATACGGATAAAAACGGGAAGATTGCCTGCCTTTCGCGGAATTCTCATATAACAATAGTTATCAAGCTAGTTTGCAGATGGCACCCTTTGAATTCCTATACAGAAGAAAGTGTCGTACCCCTTTGAATTGGTCGCAAGTAGGAGAGAGTTAGATCTTTGGACCCGACATTCTCCGAGAAGCAGAAGATAAAGTTCACAAAGTCCGTGAGCACCTCAAGACCGCCCAGTCCAGACAGAAGAGTTATGCTGACAAGAGAAGGAGAGACCTGACTTTCAATGTAGGAGATTTTGTGTATCTCAAACTTTGGCTATTGAAAGGAACTCAACGTTTTAGTCTGAAAGGAAAGTTAGCCCCCAGATATATCGGGCCCTTCAAGATTCTGAACCGTCGAGGAGAAGTATTGTATCAGCTGGAACTGCCTGAAGAGATGTCAGCCATCCACAATATGTTCCATATCTCGTTACTTCGCAAATGTTTGGAAGTGCCCGAGAAGACCGAAGTTTTCAAGAACATCGATCACAGAACTGTGGAAATCAACAATGACTTGACCTATAGAGAAGTACCCATCCGTATCTTAGAAGAAGCCTACAGAACCACTAGGACCAGGAGGATCAAGTTTCTCAAAATTCAGTCGAGCAACCATACCGAGGAGGAAGCCACTTGGGAGCGATAAGATTACATCCGGACAGAGTTCCCAGATCTCTTTAGTTCCTAGTTTTCTTTGTAAATCTCGGGACGACATTTTGTTTAAGGGGGGAAGGTTTGTAACATCCCAAGACTTCAATCCAAGCTTATCAAGATCTAAATCGTCAAATTTGGGGTTAACAAAAACTTTTCCAAATTAAAAATGAAAGCAGTCATGTGTTTGTGCATTTAAATTAAGAATTGATTTGAGTTGCCATGGTTCTGTGATCCTTTGCTTGTAAAATGTTTCATAGGTGATTTAAACATCATCTGCATCATTCCGAAACTTTTCCTAAAGAAAATCAAGTCAAAAACAATTAAAGAGGAATGGTCATTTTGGCCATTTTAATCCACTACACTACTTTGAGTGTTCCTAGCACTCATTTCTTAACAGAAACAATTCATGATCTTTGCACCCCTTGCTAGTACACATTATGAGGTACCAAGGCCCACCTTTTGATCGGCTAAAAACATTCTTTTACTTATTTTAATTGGCATGTGAAAATTGAATCCAATGCATATGCATAGATCACCCCTATTTCAAAAACCATCTATTTGAGCTCCACTTTCAAAACCCTTGAACCAGAGACTACCTAGCACTAGTGTAGATCACCCAAAAAAATTGAACTCAAAATTCAAAAGTTTTTCTCTTTCGGCCATTCTATCAAACACCTTGTGGGCACAAATTTGGCCAAATTCAAAACACTGCTTTGAGCAGTGATCTTGGTCACCATTTGGGCCTAACGCTGTCCCCATGTTCCCCCAGTGCAAAACCTACCCTTTGCTAGCCCGGCAAACCCTGTGCACACGACCAAATGGTCATGGCCATTAAGGCCGAGCACCTTGCGCACCCCCACCGGCGACATCGCGCCACAGCAGCCGCCAGCCTCTCTCGCCATGTCTACAAGCTCACTAGTGGTCCACCGCCACCGTCCAACCAGCCCCAGCCTAGAGACAGAGAGCAGAACGGCCAGGAACCGCCGCGCCCGGAGCTGGTCGACCATGCCGACGCCGCCCGTAGAGCATGCCATGTCCCCGCGTGCATAGACCACCCCTCGGCCGCAGCCCGCGCCTATCGCTCCGCCATGACCTAGGGAACACCCCAGCTAGCCGCCCAACGCACCCCATCCACCGCTCGCCGTCGGACCCGCCGCCTCTACCGCCTAGAGCGTGTGACGCGCCCGACCAGCACAGAGCTCGCCCTACCGCGCATTTAACCCTCAGTGCACTGGCAGGAGACAGGCCACCATCCCCTACCTCGAGCCATGCTGCTAGCCCCCTGTGCCACCCTCACCGAAGTCGCCTTCCCACACCGCTCGGTCTCACCTTTGAGCCTATATAAGCTGGCCTCCCCAGCACCATTTCTCCACACCCACTCACTCCCCACCTCCCACTAAACCTCACCCACCTCTCGCCGATGCTGCTCAAGCTCTGCCTCGCTGGAATTGGAGCCGGAGCAGCCGCAGCAGGAGGAGAAGGGCGCATGCGATTTAGGGCACCCCAAGCTCCACCACAACCGCGCCTCGCCTCACCATCGTCTTCCAGTCCATTTTCCCGCCTCGCCGTCATCGCTGGAGCCCTGGTACGTCTTCGATAGACCCCCACCGAGCCGCTAGGGCAAACTCTCATTGGCGACCCGTTCGTCGTCGACGACGCACCTCAGCCGTAGATCCCCCTTCTAATCCTACGGCCCACAGCACGCGTACCGTTTCGCGTGTTAAGTGTCGCTGACAAGCGGGACCCCCGCGCCGCAGAGCGCCACTGGGCCGGCCCATGTTCTTTCCCACGCTAGCCCAGCCATTCAAAATTTGATTTTTCTTTTTAAGTTGAATCTAGTTTCTGTCCACTAGTTTAAAATTCAATTCTGGGAGTTTTACAAATCCAAATTGCATGAAACCAATTTTGCCTGAAAGATACTGGAATGATCTATCCAAGCCTGTTTGGTTTAATCCAATTAGAGTTATTGATCTCTCCTAGTAAAAATAACAAAAGAGAACCTTTTGAAACTTGCAACTTGCAACATTTTTATAAAATCAACTAAGATAGGTTTGGAGTTGATTCCAAACTTAACTGTATAGTTAAACTTAGATTTAGCACTTTAACTTAGAATTATAATACTTGTTAGTGGTAGTTTACGAGTACTTAAAGAGTACTCATGGCTTTTGTCCCTGGCTATTATCATGGTAAGACTATGAAGGAGACTATCAAGATGATGGCCAGTAGGACGGTTATGATAACTAGGACTATTTGCCTTCGTCAGCATTGCTTGTGCTCCTAAAGATGGACCCCACCGCTACGTTTATCTTTTATTTCCGCTTCTTGTTGTATTAAGACTGGATCATGAGATCCTTATTTGTGTAAGACCTTATGTATGGTTTGTAATGGATGATGTACTGTGATATCCAATCCGTTATGTCTCGCAAAAATGGTAATCCTAGGATTGCGAGGTATGGCATCACGAGCATCTTTGATTAAAAATCCGGGCGTCGACACTTTTCTAACTCACTAATCTTATCATGAAGCTCATCTTGCCGCATCTTCTTAGTTTTAAGAGGTGATGGACCAAGAGGAGGTTTATAATAGGATCCAATGTTGTAACGATAAGGATTAGGGAGGTACTCATCCTTGTTCCTTCCCTGCTCAGCGTGTCTCATCATCTCCATCCTCTGTGGGAACAGGTCCTCCCAATTTGGGAGAGGCTTGATCTCCAGGCCGGATGACGATGACGATCCTTTAGGTTTTGCTTCCTCGATCCTCTTCACGGGCTTCTCATCCTTCTTCTAGATCTGGTTGACGTGGAAGGGCTGCATGGCTTCGCTGCATGTATGTTATTAGAGGGCTTGTATGGGGATGGCGAGGATTTTTCGAGGCTGGAGGCTGTAGCTCTACGAAAACTTAATAAAAAAGGTTAGATGCGATCAGCTTTAAAAGGAGGGCTCAAAAACCCTAGCCGTCTTGCGTAACAAGCAACTATACGGGCCTAGCCCGTATAGATCCCGCCATATAGTTGCGAACCGACTATAGAGTAGATCTACGGCGGAACCTAACTATACGGCCGGCACTATACATGCGGAATTTTTAATTCCGTCTGTATAGCTGGTCGCTAAACTCTCTGGTTTCTCAATAATTTTTTTGAAAGAAGGGTCAATAACTATACGACCGCGACTATACGGGCGTAATTTTGAATTCCGACCTTATAGTAGGTCATTAAACTCTCAGTATCCTAGAATTTTTTTTGTCAAAGGTATAGGCAACTATACGACCGCGACTATAAGGGTGGACTTTTTAATTCCGGCCGTATAGTTGGTCGTTAAACTCTCAGTACCTTTTTGTGGACGGAAGTGTTGATGTCGCAAAGAACTATACGGCCGGAACTATACGGCCATAATTTTTATTCCCACCGTATAGTTGGTCGTTAAACCTTCTGTGTCCACCAAAAAATTTCTGCTTCTCCAGGTATTATTTATTAATCTAAAACTTAACGAAATATCGAGTTTTGACAGAAAAATGTCAGCTTAGACTTTCGACAAATTTTGGCATCATCAATCTTCCTTCTTCTTTGCGAGAGCATGAATAATTCTCATTAAAAATAATACTTGAACTAGACTTTAACTGAAAATTTAAAAACTTACTCAACCTTTATTTCACATGGGTTGCCTCCCATGAAGCGCTCTTTTATGGTCGACAGCTTGACCGTAGTACCGCTCATTCCATCTTGAGTCCATTCTTCTTGTAATTTGCATTCTTCATGTAATTTCGCTTTATCACTTCTTCGGGGGTGCTCAACTCTATAGTGATTGCACTTATATCTTATTTTACCCGATAATGCTTCAAGCGTTGTCCATTTACTACCCATGCAAGAGTGGGTGTTTTTCCTTTGAGCTTAATTTCTCCTGACGGATAAGCTTCTTCCACTACATATGGACCTTCCCACTTTGATCTGAGTTTTCCTAGAAACAACTTAAGACGAGAATTATAGAGAAACACTTGATCTCCACTTTTGAAAGTCTTATTCCCAGTTTTCCTATCATGCCATATTTTAACTTTTTCCTTAAACAACCTAGCATTCTCATAGGCTTCACCGTTAAACTCATCTAAAGCATGCATATCTAATAAACGCTTCTCTCCTGCTGCTTTGAGATCATAATTTAAATTCTTGATTACCCAAAAAGCTTGGTGTTCTAGTTCTAAAGGTAAATGGCATGCCTTACCATACACCATCTTATAAGGTGTCATACCCATTGGATTTTTAAAGGTAGTACAGTATGCACATAGAGTGTCATTCAATTTGTATGACCAATATTTTCTTGATTTATCCACCATCTTCTCGAGTATGGTCTTTAATTCTCTATTCGAGAGTTCCACTTGACCACTCGTTTGGGGATGATATGGTGAAGCAACGCGGTGAGTTACCCCATACTTGATGAGGATTTTCCTGAAAGTCCCTTTCATAAAATGAGAACCACTATCAGTAATTAAAAATCTAGGAACTCCAAACCTGGGAATATAATTTCCTTGATCATCTTCACTGAGGTAGCTGCATCTGCATGATTCGTTGGGATAGCTTCAACCCATTTAGTAGCATAGTCAACAACAACAAGAATATGAGTATAACCATTAGACTCTATAAATGGTCCCTTGTAATCCATTCCCCATACATCAAAGGGTTCAATTATGAGACTATAGTTCATTGCCATTTCTTGTCGCTTACCTATATTACCTTTTCTTTGGTAGACATCGCAATATTCCACATACCTGTGTGCATCCTTCAGCAAGGTAGGCCAACAGAATCCGGATTGAAGTACATTTGTATCAGTCCTTTTTCCTGCATGATGCCCTCCATATGGACTATCATGATAAGCCTTTAATATTGCATTCATTTCGTGATTAGGAACACACTTCCAAATCATCCCGTCAAGTCCATGACGATATAGATACGGATCATCCCAAAGTAATATTTAATATCATTAAAGAATTTCATTCTTTGATTTCTTGACATACCGGGAGGTAAAAACTTTGTTGCTAGATAGTTAGCATAATCCACATACCATGGATCACCAATCTCTACCTTTGCTAAATATTCTCCCGGAAATGATTCATTAATAGGTACGGGGTCTAATTATTCCTTCCATCGTAGAGAGATGATCTGCTACAGGATTATCCTTACCCCTCATATCTACTATTTGCAAATCATATTCTTATAGTAGTAAGACCCACCTAATCAACCTAGGATTAGCATCCTTTTTTACAAGCAGGTGACGCAAAGCTTGGTGATCCGTATGAATTATTACCTTAGAATTAATTATGTAAGATCTAAAATTATCGCAAGTAAAAATTATAGCTAGAAACTATTTTTCTGTAGTAGCATAATGTTTCTGAATCATACTAAGAGGTCTACTAGCATAATAAATAAGATTTAAATTCTTTCCATCTCGCTATCCCAACACAACCCGTAAAGCATAGTCACTAGCATCACACATAATTTGGAAAGGTTTGTCCCAATTTGGAGGTGGCATGATAGGTGCTGAAACTAGTTTATCTTTAAGGTTCTCAAAAGAGGCAATATAGTCATGGTCTAAATAGAATGGAGTTTCTTTATCAAGAAGATTGGTAAGGGGCATAACTAGTTTAGCAAAATCTTTTATAAACTGTTTATAAAATCCTGCATGTCCCAAAAACATTTTTAAGCTTTTAATGTTCTGCGGTATTGCCAGATTTTCTATAGCATTTATATTAATTTTATCTATTTATATTCCCTTCTCCGAAACTTTGGGCCCGAAAACTTTACCTTCTCTTTCCATGAAACGGCATTTCTCCCAATTCAAAACCAAGCTTGATTGCCTGCATCTTTGCGAAACTCTAGTTAGATTGTAGAGACAATTATCAAAAGTTGTTCCACAAACGACAAAATCATTTGTTAAGACTTCCATAGTTTTCTCAACAAGATCATCAAAAATCTAGAGAACACATTCCTGAAATGTTGTTGCTGCATTACATAAGCCAAATGGAATTAATCTATAAGCATATGTGCCATAAGGACAGGTAAAAGTTGTTTTCTCTTGATCTTCTGGCTGTATGGCAATTTGAGAATATCCAGAATAACCATCAAGAACACAAAAATAAGAATTATCACTAAGTCCTTCTAAATTTTTATCCATGAATGGTATTGGTTTGTTATTCTTTTGTATCTCACGATTTAATTTCCTAAAATCAATGCACATGCGATATACTACAACTGGTCTCATAGGAACTAGCTCACCTTCCTCATTCATAGCAGCATCAAGACCACCCTGTCTTACTATGCAATGAGCTGGGCTAACCCACTTACTGTCAGAAATAGGATATATTATGCCAGCATCAAGTAGGCGTATAACTTCTTTTCTTACTACTTCCTTCATTTTAGCATTAAGCCTTCTTTGTGTATCTACTACTAGTTCAGCATCATCAACCATCGTAATCTTATGTGTTACAGTAGATGGATTTATTCCTTTAATATCACTCAATGTATATCCAAAGGCTTCACGATGCTTAACCAAAACTGAAATGAGTTTATTAGTTTCATTTTCTGATAGATTCTTGCTAATGATAATATGACACTTATTTTCATTATCGAAAAACTCATACCTCATATTATCTGGAAGTTTTTTCAATTCTATTGGTGGAGGTTCTTCATCTCCTGTTCTTACCGATTCTTCATAGTCATGTGGATTTTGTGCCTCCGGAATTGAATCAAGGTAATCATGGATGTCTTCTTTCTTCTCATGTTCCGGTGCTTCTTCCCAGTTAATCAATCTCCTTTCTAGTTCATCTTGTGGAGAACTGAAATGAATTGCCGCAAGCTCAGCAATCGTCTTTTCTTCCTTAATATCCTCCACTTCATATGGCCTCTTCTTTAGTTTGTCGAAGTAGAATGTCATTTCCTCTTCTCCAAACCTCAGTAAAATATTTTCCTTCTGATTATCCACTCGATCTTTGGTGATGGAAATAAAAGGCCTGCCTAAAAGAATAGGACAAAAAGTTTCTCGAGGCATATCAACAATATGAAAATCAAGGGGGTACATGAGTGAGCCAATAAAGACATAAATATTTCTGATTACCCCTTCTAGTTTTATATTGGTTCTATTAGACAATTTAATAATAGTGTCTACCGGTTCAACATCCGGATTATTTAAGTTGTACCAGAGTTCTTGATAAAGTGATGACGGCATAATATTTATGGTGGAAATCGGTTCACAAATTCCGTATAAGGAAGTTTCTCCATAATATATAGGGGTCATAGGTTTTGAAGTCTCGTTACCTCGAACCTTACCTCGGATGAATTCTGAAGTTTCACGGTCTAACATAACCGCTTCATCCTCCACTATCCGTGCGTCCATAAGGTCTTTTATTATAACATTATTTATATTTGTAGGTTCAGAATTCCTTTCTGGTTTATTCAGTCTCTTCTTTATTTGCTCTTCCTCTTTTTTCCTTTTTCAAAGCTTCCCTGTATAGGTATCTAGGAGAACTCTTCCATGAGTGCTCTTGCACGCTTCTTTTCTTCGAGAGGTTTATGAGGTTCCCATTCCATAGGTACCTACAAATGCCCTACATAATTCTCAATAATTTTCTTTACTGAGTAAGAATCAATATCGAGGGTTTTAATCATTGTATCTGTCCTCTCATCTGCAAGGAAATCATTAATGCAAGCATATTCTGAAAAACTATTTGTAATATTTTCCTTATCCTTAGAATTTTTAGTTGCTTCTTTCATTTTTATTATTAGATTCCAAGCCTCATCATAAGTATAAGATAGAAAACTACCATTTGCATCAGTGTCTAGATTCATCCTATTTTCAATATTTAGCCCTCCATATAATGTATGGATGATTAACCAATCAGGTAAACAATGATGGGGGCAATTATCTAGGTAACTTTTATACCTTAGATATCCTTCATGTAAGCATTCACTAGGATTACTTTTGAAACTGATAATAATAATACCTCTCATCCTATGAGCTTTGCTTTTAGAATAATATTTTGTTAGGAACTTGGTTGTCAATTCCTCCCAAGTCCTTGGTGCTTCTGCACAAAAAGATCTGTACTAGTCGCAAACATTATTAGAGAGAGTTTGTCTAAACAATTGGATTTTAACCATATCAATATTGCAGTCATCGAAAATAAAGGAACGGACAATATCTTCAAAGAATTGTAAGTATCCATATGGACTTTCTTCATTGGTTCCTGCAAATTTCTTAGAGTGTAACAATTCAAATAATAAAGGATGGATCTCGACTCCATCAGGATTTATGCTTTTATTAACAGTTATAAAAGCGTCCATGGGCAAACCCATTTTCCTTACTGCCTCAAGCTAGTTTAAATGCTGAGTATTATCCATTGTTGTGGTCCTGCAACTTAAGTAAAAATTAGTACAACGAAAATAAATAACTAAAAGTAAAGTGACTTATAGAGCTAAGTTCCCCGGCAACGACGCCAAAAAATAGCTTGATGACTATAAGTGCACAGATCGTTTGTAGCTTGTTTTGAAATAAAGATATCGATCCCACAGGGAGCAGTAGGCGAAAGGCTAAAATGCTTTTAACTATAACTAAACGGAGTACTTAAGAAATAACTTTAAGATGCAAGGAAGATAAGGCTATTTTTGGCTTTTGGTTGAACAAGGTAATTTAAAGTAAGCAAAACTTAATGCAGAAAGTAAGAATCACGTGTGTAATAGAACTTTGGAACTACAATAGGGAGAAAGGCGTTCTTAGGGATTAGTGGATCCACCACTAGCAATTTAGACTAAGTAATCAAGAGTATTATAACGGATATTCTCATGGTGTGTATGCATGTGGGAGGAGCTTCATATATGGACAATTTGTCAGCAACCGCTGCACACATCGTCCTCATAACCATAGCAGACAGTAACCGACAACCATCCCATTACCATGCTATTAAGGGATTTCTCCCGTGGCATGGAAATGGCTTGATAGGTTCTCCTTGGTTCCCCAAGTTAGTACGTAAAGAATGACAACAGCTTTATAGTCACAGTAAGCACTATCATCCTTCCGTCTACTAACAAGTAATCCCCTCCATCGAGTCCCCATAAGAGGCAAATATTAAGAAGGTGCACTTCTCCTTAATATCAAGATGAAGACAATTAACACGTACGCATAATGATGTATAACATAATAATATCTATCTCATCTCAGTCATATGCTAGGGTTTCTCCATCTCCCCAAGAACTAAAGATCTACTCAGACATGGAGGCAATCAACATCATGGCAATGGAAATGGAAACAATCATAGATGAATAATACGTGTATAAATCCACAATGAGTATAGGAACTACAACATGATCTAGACGAGGTGTAGATGTGATGGATGGAGATGGTGGTGATGCAGCGGTGGATGATGAAGATCGATGCCTTAGCCTCCCGGATCTGCGTAGGGCGAAGATGGATCCCTTGTGGATGAGTTCCCCTCCAGATGCCTTCCGGAGGTGAAATTTTCGCGATTTATGGGTGTTCTGTATGTCGTCTCCTCAAACAAATTGCACGGGGTGAAACTATTTGACGAGGCGGAGGCGGCGCCAGCTATACGGCCGGAGCTATACGGCAGGAATATTTCCTCCGCCCGTATAGTTGGTCATTATGCTCTTTGTCTCCTTTGTTTGCTTCTGGTTTTCTTCTGGTATAAATAATATTTCCCAAATAAGCGATTTACGTTGTTTTTGAATCTTTTTCAACACAATAGAACTGCTTCAATAATTGTATCCATTGGATCCATCATCTGTCCTGATCCTGGTGAAAATAGACATAAAATGTGCGTGCGCACGCTGTAAAATACCAAGATCCTACATCTACAATGCAAAATAATAATATAAAACATGATCCAAATATGCACTCATCAAGTATCGGCACCAGCCGCCAAATGATGGCAACAACTGAGCCTGGCAGTAGCCGAAGCTTGGGGGAGGTTTGAAAACCTCCAAACCTTGCATTCATATTTTTATTTCTTCTGTTGATTTATTTTATTTTTCAAAATTGCATGTTTACTTTCAGTTTGCATTCCTAAAACAAAAATACAAAAAAATTAGTTGTAACTTTTATTGCAAGTCATTTCTTTGTTTCTCTCGGAGATTTCTGAATTTCAGGTGACTTGGCAATATGGAAATACAGAGGGGGTTTGACTAAATACGAGAACGAAGCAAGCAAGAGGAGGTATCACATTCCTTTCATCACCTTTTCTGCAATCTTGAATTTATCCTACAATTATTTACTCGCTTGCACTGGAGTCATTCCCCACTTAGCTTGTTATCCTATACATTCTATTCCTTTGCTAGTGTCTCCTTTTTAGCTTTGAAACAATGAGCAATGAACTTGATTAAAATATTTCCTACGTTTTTATAACAAGAAAAGGCATCCAAAAGATGACTTGAGTCCATGTTTAGCCCAAAGAATTTGATTTTAGAACTAGTCCATCCTGTTTGAGCTTAATATAATAGACTCGGCAGTACCCTTGAATGAAATTGTTTGATAAAATGGATGCTTCGAAGTAGTAGAGATTATGCCACTGATTTTTCTAATAATTACCGTAAGATATTGCTTTACGCATGTCATTACAACACTGTTGTGCTCCATGGGGAACTATTAAATCCTTTGGCCAATGAACGATCTAAATGTGGGAAACCACTTGATTTCGGCTATTGAGTTATGTAAACATCTGTAGCAGCAATGGTATGATGGGTAAAATTTTAAGCTCCTCGTGGTTTCACGTTCCACGTGAAGTTGTAGTACTCCTCTGACCCATTATTGCTCAACATATTCATTGGCATGGTCACGAGTGCACAACACAGTCCCAATTAACATGTTAAGAACAATGGCATGATTTCTCTATGAAAGAGTTGAAGTTTTTGAAAGGCAAAGGAATGAAAAAGGTGCTTTGAGAGTCTTGAAATTTTGACATGGGAATAGATGAGTTGTTCTTAAATTGAATATTTCGGTGCCAACTTGAGAACTCTTAATTGATTAAAGAAACAAAAAGCAAAAAGTTTTCATCTCTCAACAAAGAGAGATACCAGAAGAATTTGCCTAACTTTCCTAGCTAAAACTTTTGACACTTGCTCAGGCATATGATTTATTTGCTAGAAAGATATACGTGGTTAGGAAGTGGATTCAGTGTAATCTTGTAAATACTTGTATGATCATGTTTAAGATTGCAGGGATTGTGAACAAAAGAATTTGACACTAATTCAAGCTTGCAAGTTCTTTTATTTCAGTCTCGAATCTCCGCTATACTTCTTTATTTCCTTATCACTCGAGGGCAAGTAACATCTAAGCCTTGGGGAGTTGATAGTTGTGAGATCCGACACATTTTTTATGGTTTTCTCCCAGATTTGATTGTTTTCTAGCTTTACCTAATGCTAATACTTCGGTAGTGAAGAAAACTTGGTTTTTAATGTGTGTTTCAGGTTCTGAACATCAATAGAGGGTTTTAACTAGAGAAACACAATATTCAGGCGAAAACAAGCAAGTCTCTCTCTGGAAGAAATCGAGGGAAGCGTATAGACGCTTTAACGAGCAACTATATGGCGAGAATATTTTCCCGGCCGTATAGTTCCCGACGTATAGTTGCTGTCGCCTCTACGTTTTCAAATGGGACAACTTTCATGAAGGGACCAGGGACGAAAACACAACACAGCAGCCGCCACACCATCCAGAAGGGAGAAAGAAGAGATCCAGAGAAGAAGGAGGAGACATTCTTCATCTCACTCCATGATCTTCGACCTCCTAGCCACTACACCCCCTTAGCCATTACTTGTACTTGAGGGAGAGATATTCACCTTGTAAGACTAGGGTTTGAGATTGTTTCTTCCCATCTTGAATTGTGTTGGATTACTTTTCTATTCTTATTGTGGATCTACACGGTAATATCGAGAATAACTCCCTTTATTTAATTATATTGATGATGCTTTCTTATCTCATGTGTGAGTAAGTTCATTGGGCATGGGAGATGTAAGGGATTGGTGAGATGTGATATTCCTTCATATATTTCCCATTAGTTTGTGATTGATTTTAATTACTATATTATGTGTTCTTGACTATCTGTGGGATGCCTAATGCTTGTTGTCCAATTAAGAGCCTAGACAACATGATACTTTGTTCTACATGGATAGTATATTGTTTGCTAGAAGACCGGCGACCCCTGAGTGACACGGGGATATCAATGGAAAACTAGTAGACTCGAGGATAAGGAGAAACCACCGTGCTTATTGCATTAGTCCGATCCAAGGAGCTTAATCGCTAAGCGACCTGAAGGGTCTTAATCGTCTAGTGTCTGACCATGGTTTTGGTAACATACTAGTAGGATTATTGAAGTTGGGATGAAATCTACCAAGAGGAGTTCCGGCTAATTATGGGTTGCTCGCCTACACATATACTTATAATATTACAATTGTTACATTTATCACTCGTCCATCTGGCACAGTCACTATCACCATGAACTGTATCTCCCCGTGCCTTTTTCATCATCTGCAGAAAACAACAAACAACCAAATCATTCTTGAATTTTATGCTTTTTATTTCCGAAGTTTGCATTTTATTTTTATTTAAATACATCCAGTTTAATCCAAATCTCATTCTCATTTTTACACTTGCAGTCAATTCACTCGAACACCTGTGACAACTTTGGGTGTGACAGAGACTTCACCATAAAAACTTACCTTTGGGCTCCCTATGGGATCGATATCTATACTTAAAAACTAGCTACAAACGATCTGTGCACTTGTAGACATCACTAGACAATATGCAAGACAACCATGCCCAATGGCATGTAGAAAGATCAAACACGAAGAAGGTGAACTCTATATGACCGCAAGAAAATAAAGAACTCAATGCTAAGTTGGATGAGCTCATATTAGCCGTAAAAGGTAAGGCAACCCAAGTAAGAGATATTCCTGAAACTAATATTGAAGAAGTAGACTTCATAGATCGTAAGGATTATAACCCTTCTTGGAAGAAAAATTATAATCCTAATTTTCAGAAACATTATTCTAATCCTGTAGGTAACTCTAATAATAATATGGGAACTAGTAATGGTAGCCTCCAAGAAACACTTAAGTATTTTGTAGACTCACAAAATGAAAAAAACAATATTCTTGTTAAAATAACGGAGAACCATGATGCTATGCTTGGTAAATTATCTAACCAAGCTGTAAGTTTAAGGAATGATTTGCAGGCCCTCAAAGAAAGGACAAGGATTCTTGAGGCGTAGCTAGGTAAGATAACCGAGAGTCAAACTCCCATTCTAGCTATTTGCAGGCAAAGCTGAGCCCAATCCTGTTGAAGACCTCAAAATGATGAGAATCCAAAGGGAGGAGCCTGAAGAACTTGATTATAGTAATGATCCCTCACCAAGCTACACCGTTGAAAATCTTGTAAAAAGGATCAACATTAAAATTCTGATGAGTGAAGAAAATGATGAAGCCATGTATTAACACTTCGTTGATCAGGTAGCGATAAAGGTACGCGAGGTTGAGGACGAATACAAGAAAACCGCTGAAAAATTACCTGTTAAACTAGATGATATATTTGAGCCTACGATTAAGATTAAAATTGGGACAAATGAAATAGCTGCACTTTGTGATCTAGGTGCAAGTGTTTCAACAATCCCAAAGAGTCTTTTTAACAAGTTAAATCTTGGCTCTTTCGAAATCACCGAACTAAAACTACATCTTACAGATTCTACCTATAAACAAGTTGTAGGAATTAAGGAGAACACTTTAGTTTACATTAAAGGCTGTCTTGTTCTAACTGACTTGGTTATTGTTGACATGCCTGAAGATGCTACTGCTCCTATTATACTAGGTTGTCCTTTCTTAAGAACTATAAAGGCTTTAATTAATCTCCATGAAGGGAACGTGAAGCTTTAATTGCCTTCACAGGATCCTTTTGTATACATTTCCCCAGGAACAAGAAAGCCAAGCATGACAAAAAGGAGGCCATCACTTTGAAGGCCAATTACTTTGGAGTGGGTGTTCCACTCATCTGGCCTAAGTGAGCAACATCAAGGTCAAGCTATTGACCATAAAAGAGCGCTCCATGGGAGGCAACCCATGTGAAATAAAGGTTTGAGTTAAGTTTTAAGTCTTAGTTTAAGTTTATGTTTAATAAAGAGTGCTAGAAAACTCCATTTGAGGAGAAGAAGTTCGGTAGTACTTAAAATCCTTCTTTATACATGTTGTTGTTCGTTGATAATATTAACTGTCAACTTTCTGTCAAAAACAAGGTATTTCGCTAAGTTTCAGTATAAGAAGTAATTCTCGAAGAAACGGAATTTTTTTGTATGGACATAGAGAGTTTAACGACCAACTATACGGGAGGAATAAAAATTATGGTCGTATAGATATTTTTGCCATCGACAATTTTTCTTTCAAAAGTACTGACTGTTTAAGAACCAACTATACGGCGGGAATAAAAATTCTGGCCATATTGCTCCGGTTGTATAGATATCGGTGCTTTCATACAAATTCTTTTCCATGTACTGACGGTTTAATAACCAACTATGCGGCAGGAATAAAAATTTCGGCCGTATAGTTCCGGTCGTATAGATATCAATGCCTTTGTACAATTTGTTTTCCTAGGTACAGACAGTTTGACGACCAACTATACGGCAGGAACATATAGTTTCGGCCATATAGTTCTGGTCGTATAGCTGCGCCGCCAGGCAGAAATCCTAAAAAATTGATAGAAGGCTAACTATACGGCGAGAACACAATGTTCTGGCCGTATAGTTACATCCGTATAGTTGCGTCCGACCACAAAATCGCACCGGAAGGTACCTCCAACTCCAAAACTTCAATCTTTTTTCTTTCTTCTACCTCCAAATTCTCTCAAAACCTCAAGAGATCTTCACCTCTACTCAATTTCGTTCGATTTCCTCGGACACAAGTGATCTACGGTATGTTTCTCCTCCAATCCTCCAATTACTTTTTGCAAATTCATTTTCAATGTATTGTCATTATCAATCTAGGGTGAGACCTACTATGAACTAATTGCCATGATTCTCTTGCCTAGATTATTATTTTGAGAGGATTCTTTAGTGTGCTATGATGAGGAATATGTTATACTTATTATTATTGGATCAAAAAGTTTTATTTTGTCTTCCTTTATTGTTTTAGCTGATGAACAAAGGAGCCAAACTCGAGCTCATGCTGCCGCTAGCACTTCTTGGGCTATCACTCAAGAACGCATGGGGATACGGTTCAGGAACAAGCTCCAACGTGATCGCTTCAACAAGATCAAGAACCGCGAAGTGACGGCCACCAAGTGGGCTTGCCCCATTATATTGAACCAACTCGGTATTTCCAATGACTTCCATTTACTTTGCAATAAGGTTGGTTTGCAAAACTTTGTGTACAATGATGTGCCTACTTATTGACAGTTAACCATTGAATTCCTAAGTTCGTTGCAAAGCACTGTTAAACTATGGCAAGGAGAGGACACGATTTCTTTCCAACTTATGAACAACAACTACACTTTAACACTAGATGAATGGTGCTCATGTTTTGATTTCCCAAAAAATGATGTTAATGCCTTACGCGCATCCTTTACTGTCTTAAATCCTTCCCCTGAACAATATTATAGTGGAATGTGTTTCACTACTAGAGTAAGCAATGGGAAGAATATTCAACATCCTGCAATTCGCTATTTGTTCTATGTTATTTCTAACACCTTGTAGGCAAGAAATGAATTCAAGAGACTCAATGAGGAGGACATCTTAGTCCTCACGAAGGCTTCTTACATCAACTGTGACTTGTCACTCAACTTGGGCGCAATCCTTGTGCGCTACCTGGAGCACCAATCCTCCCAAAGCCAAGCACCAATCATAGGTGGAGGCGTCATCACCGTGCTCGCCAATGCCCTAGGCATCGTCCTAGGTGAGTTGCAACCTATGCTAGGTGAGCGACGTGTTGGTTTCTCTACTTTATAGGCTTGTGGAATTCTCACTAGGAGAGGTGGTGTTTATTATCTGCATATTGCTGTAGCTGGGTGTATCTACCCTGCTCCTATGCCTAATGGTCTTTTCTCTATCGAGGAAGGACGTTTTCTATATGACTTGTAGGTTGAGCAACACCAACCCGAGGAGGATATTTCGATGAGTATGAGGACCAAGAAGAGGAGGAAGAAGTCCATCATCAAGAGGAGCAGCCATCAACCCGGTTCACTACATGCCAAGACTTCCAAGAACTCGGAGGAACTGTGGAGAGGATGCATAACCTCTCTTTTAACCTCTGAGGAACAACTAGTAACCTCTTAACTCAATTTGCGAACTGGATTAACGACTTTTTCCCACCACCTCAATGATTTGAAGGGCTTGCAGAAGCCTAACCTTGGGGAGTTTCCTCATGTATCTTTATTTGGCGTTCATTTTCTTTTATTTATTTCCAGGTTATGTTTTTAATTTGATTTTATAAGCACTCATGTTGGTTTCCCCAACACTTTATTTTTAGTTCTTTCTATTTTCTTTCAAGATTTTCTAGCCGAGCTTTGCTGCCAATTTTCTATTCTTTAAATTTCCTCTCTTAAAAATAACAAAAAGATTTCTCCATTTCTCTTTATTTTCCCTCTTTCTCTTCTTTCCACCTCGAGGTTCTCATGTGTTTGCAGGAGAGTGATCAACTTCGAGTTTCCAAGAAACAAATAAAAAAGGAAGAGATAAGTGGAACCAAACATGAGAGGTATGCCTTATGACTCCCCACTTTTGAAGCTTGAGAAATCCATGCTAGTTAGTAGTAAATGTTGAGATATTATATTGGTGGAGTGAGTCTTTTTATTGTAGTAAGATTTTCGTTTGCATGGGTATTTAGTTGGGTACGTTTTGTTCTAGCTCTCATAATTAACCAAGTCTTGCCTAAAAATTTCTAAACAATTGTAATAAGAAAAAGTCTCACAATTGAAGGCTTGGGTGTTGTAGCGTTTAGTCTTGAAGACTTATTTCTAGAGACACTCAACACCATTGAAAATTTTGATTGACTTAATAGCTCTCTTTAAAAGGATTTATTCGATTGAATTAATGTTTAGTGGTTCTTGTGAGCATGCCAAAGTTTGACTTGTTAATCATAAGAATGATATAGCTTTACGCATGTCAAACTTCATGGGATGCCAACAAATCCGCTGGCCTACGAACGATCTTCATGGAGGAAACTCCTAGATTTCGACTATGAGTTGATTAAACACATGTAGCAGCAATGCTATAGTGGGTAAGATTCTTGGCACTCCTGGGTAGCTGTGTTTATGATGGAATCACTCCTCTAGCTATTATGAGAAATCATTATGCAAAAGGAACAAAAACCTTAGTGATGCCACGATTGTCCATCACAGCCCGATAAACTAAAACAATTTTTTTGGCATGCTCTCAATTACTCAAGAACTAAAATTCTTGAAGGACAATGAATCGAAAAGTAGTGCTTGAAAAGTCTTGATTTATTGATGTGGGAGAATTAAGATACTCTAGTATATATGCTTTTCATGACAACTCTCATGCTCTCAATTTACATGATTATACTTTATTGTTCAAAGGCAAGCCTATGTGTTGATTACATGACATGGAATAAAGTTTACTCAATTGAATCATCCATGTTAACAATAATTTTATTGCGCTTGAAGGAACCATGAAAGTCGTATGATATGCTTGCCATTACTCTATCTATGCTAAAGTTTTTCAGATTTATAAAGTGGAGGAAACATGAGACTATCAATCATGAGTAAGATCATCATCTCGTTATTTAAGTTTAAATGCTGAGTTCCTTTTGATTTTGGTTTTCTTGCTGTAGGACGAGCAAGTTTAAGCTTGGGGAGGTTGATGACTCTCAAATATAGCCATCCATATCCACATTTAAACTGGATATTATTCATATTTTTTATGAAATATCTCTCTAAACCCTGCCACTAATGCCTAATAATCAAAGGGGCATGCAATCCTTTCTTTCTATTTTTTTTCTACGCAGATAATGACGTTTGATGATGGGAATCACTATATTAAAGTCAAAGATACGAAATTTCCAACAACCAGAAGAAACCAGGAGTCGTGGGTCGGAGGCAGGCGCTTTAAAGACCAACTATACGACCGGAATAAACTTTCGGCCGTGTAGTTGCCATCGACGCTGCTAGGTCAAACAAAACAACTTTCATGAAGGGACCCCTATATAAAGAGGCCTCGGGCGATGACAAAAGAGAGCTCACAGAAACCATCAGCCAGCCCCCAGATCTCCATCCGACGATCTGATGACCCACAAGTATAGGGGTGTATCGCAGTATTTTCGAGGGAAGTGAAACCCAATTTATTGATTCGACACAAGGGGAGCCAAAGAATATTTATAAGCCTTAACAATTGAGTTGTCAATTCAGCTGCACCTGGAAACAATCTTGCTCACACCAGTTTATCAGTAGCAACAGTTTTGTAGTAGCAATAGCAAAGTAATAGCAGTAGTAAAAGTAAAGACAGTAGTAACAATTGCAGTAAATAGTAGGATTAAAGCACGGTAGGCATAGGGATGGATGGACGGGTGTTGCATGGACAAGACAATTCATATAAGAATCAAGACATAGGGAATTTGCAGATAAATAAGATAAAGCATCCAAGTACTAAATAATCATAGGTATGTGTCCCATATATAGTCATACGTGCTCGCAATGAGAACTTGCACAACATATTTTGTCCTGCCAGCCCGTTTGAAGCGGGGCCTCAAGGGAACTACTGGCAATTAAGGTGCTCCTGTTAATAGAGCACCGGAGCAAAGCATTAACACTCCATGAACACATGTGATCCTCACATTAAAGCCATCCCCTCCGGTTATCCCGATTATTGTCACTTCGGGGCCTTTGGTTCCGGGCAACAATATGTGTAAACAACTTGCTGGTAAGACCATAAACGATACTATCATAATGAATCAATTACATGTTCAGATCTCAAATCATGGCACTCGGGACCTAGTGGCAAGCATTAAGCATATCAAGTTGCAACAAAGTCAAAAAGCACTAATAATAGATACTAGGCACCATGCCCTAACAATCTGATGCCATTACATGAACGATCTCATCCAATCCCTACCATCCCCATAGCCTACAGTGGGGGATTACTCACTCATGGATGGGGGAATCATGGATGGTCGATGGAGAAGCAATGGTGACGATGATGGCGATGATCTCCTCCAATTCCCTTTCCCAGCAGGGTGCCAGAACGGAGTTTCTGGTTCTGATTTGCGGAATCTGGTGGTGGCGGCATGACGGAACTCTTTCTGGAAAAACGTCGAACCCCCGTTGGTTTTTAGGTCAAGAGGTAACTTATAGGCGAAGAGGGAGGCCGAGGGGGTGATCGAGGCAGCCACACCACCCCTAGACGCGGCCTGGCCTGGCCCACGCGGCCAGGTGGTGTGGGCCCCTCGTGGCCCTCCTCCGTCTCATCTTCTGGCTCCGTGAGTCTTCTGGTGAAATAGATTTTTGGCATATTTTCCGGGCTTTTTCCTGATAGTTGATTTTCTGCACTAAAACTAGACACCAAGGTAATTCTGCTGAAAACAACGTCAATCTGTGTTAGTTGTATCCAAATCACACAAGTTTAGAGGAAAAACAATAGCAAAAGTGTTTGGGAAAGTAGATACGTTTTGGACGTATCAACTCCCCCCAAGCTTAGCTTATTCCTTGTCCTCAAGAAATTCAGTGGAAAACTGAGTGTGATAAAAGAAACTTTCACGAACACATTTGCTTCATAAGATGTATATATTCTCAGCATATGATCAACTACTTAGGAAATTCATAATCAAGAGTATGCAAATAAGTTTACTTAATAGTCATTGCGAGCTATGAAGAGATTCCAACTCAAAAATGGTAAGTAGCATGAAACATAAACATAAGCAACATTGCAATGCTCATAAAAAGGTATGATAGAGTGGTATATCGCTTGCCTTTGATTGTAGAGCAAATAAATGCCAAGGCACCTCTGAATTTCAAGTGAAGACTAGAAGTAAACATATCAAAGATACAAGCATCAAATCATGACACAATTAACCAAATTTTGAGATAAGCACATTACACTAAGAATGACAACTATGCTCTCAAGAAAGTGCTCATAGAATAAGTGGCGACTCAACAAGGAAGTGAAAAATGTTTTGAACAGTTTGAAAGGCTTCCAAATGCTGAAAGTATGGTACTTATTAGCTTTGAGCTCTCATTGCCCCTATCATAAGAATATTTAAATGGTTAAGGTTAAAGTGACACAACTAAGAGGATATGCTTGACAAGTTATAAGTCAAAATCTCATGCCCCTTGATTACGAGTACCGAACCTCATGCTACTCAACTTCAGTTACAAGTAAGCTCTTGTCATTGTAAGTACATATGTATCATAGAGAACCGTCAACGGGGTACCCCTTGCACATGATACAGGAGCTATCCCATAATCAAAATGACAAGGCAAGCAGACAATGAGCATCTCAGCGATCTTTTTATTTGCTATTTGCATAGGTCTTTATTGAGGATGCTTCATAGAGTGCTCATTATGGTTTTGCTGCAAGTTTCCACCATGATTAGGCATGGTTTAGGCTAGCGGCCCAGGCGTTTCTCTAACACGCATACAAACTCCATGATCTTACAAGTTCCCCTTTTATTTCACATCGTTGGGATCCATAAGCAAAAGAATCACAGAATAATAAGTGCACTGTTGAAAGCGTTCCCCATGATACATGGTTCTGCTAACTTCAACTCATAAGCGCAAGCATATACGCAACAAAGACGGACACAATGGTTCAAGATTATTAAGTGCAAGAAAGTAAAGTGTGCCATCAAGTTCGTGAGAGCTTTACTAACTAACTTTCTCATAATAAGCAAACATTTTATTCGGAAGAAAACAAGCCATACTGAATATGCACGGACTAGCAAATGATGCTAATAGGTAGGTATGGTGGACACTTTTGGAAATATTTGTTTTTGGGGAGTTGGAAAAATGAGTAGAGCTCATACTCAGTGCAAGTGAAGGCTAGCAATATTAAGGCAGCGACAAACGAGAGAGCAATAACTGTCATAATCATGCTTGCAACAAAACAAGACTAATTATGGCATGAAAGTGATTAATCTTCATTATTGCCCTTCACTTGTGTGGCATGAATAATAACATGAAACCCATCTCCACTGAGGACTGCTGAACCCTGCAATGAACTTCACAAAACCAAAGAAGAAAAACAACAAATATTTTTGGGTTTTCGATTTTTAAAGGCGAGAATCAAAAATGGTATCAATTCTGTTATGTATCGATTTTTAAAGGTGATTTTTGGGTTTTCGTTCGCTCTGCCTAGAATCGACCAAGTTATCGACTCGACAGCAGGCTCGGAACTCCTATGTTTTCTCAACGCATATTCCGGTTATCACCAAATACACATGAAGGAGTCATATAAATTAAATACTTTATTCATCACCCTCTTCGGAACCCTCTACTACGTAATGATGCCTTTCGGGCTAAAAAACGTAGGAGCTACGTACCAACGCACTATGTAGCGTTGCCTCCATGATCAAATCAGACGCAACGTACATGCATATGTAGACGACATAGCTATGATATCCAAAAATAAGGAAACACTAATTTTCTACTTAGAGGAAACATTCACAAATCTATGAAAATACAACATAATGCTTAACCCAAAGAAGTGTTTCTTTGGAATCCCAGCCAGAAAATTGTTAGGTTTTGCCGTTTCTCAGAGAGGAATAGAGGTGAACTAGGACAAAATAAAGGTTATACTCAACATTACCAGGCCGACTCGCCTGAAGGATGTACAACGGATGACTGGCGGCATTGTTGTAGTCAGTCGGTTCGTAAGCCGGCTCGGTGAAAGAGCCACACCATTATACTAGCTCTTGAAGAACACAAAGAAATTCGTCTGGACCGACAAAGCTGAAGGTGCACTCTTGGACCTGAAATCGGTACTTTCATGCGCCCCTATCCTTGCAGCACCGGAACCTCAGGAACCGATGTTGTTGTACATTGCTATGACAAATGGAGTTGTCAGTGTCGTAACGGTGGTGGAACGGCTAGAGGAAAAACAGAAATAGTTGGTGCAGCGTCCGGCTTACTACCTCAGCGAGGTACTGACTGAATCAAAATAACGGTGTCCTCATTACGAAACGTTAGCCTATGGTGTGTTTTTTGCATCCAAAAAGCTATGACACTATTTTCAAGAGCATAAGATTACTGTGGTGAGCACAGCTCCCATGAGAGACATAATCAACAACAGCAATGCCACAAGACGTGTTGCTAAGTGGGGAGTTGAGCTAGTAGCTTTTGACATTGAGTATAAACCTCGTACAATAATCAAATCCCAAATACTTGCCGATTTTGTCGCTGATTGGACAGAGACGGCGAAAAATTCAAATGTCCCACAGTCAGAATATTGGACCTTGCACTTTGATGGGTCAAAACCACATGGAGGCTCGGGGCTGGCGTGGTACTCAAATCACCCCATGGGGACAAACTACTCTATGTGTTGCATATTCACTTCACAATGATAAATAACATTGCCAAATATGAAGCCCTGCTGCATGGAATTCGAATTGCAAAAGGCATCGGAATTCGCCGACTCATGTTCTACGGAGACACTGATTTAGTTGCTCAGCAAGTATCCGACATCTGTACGGCAAATAAACACATGGCAGCATATCCAACTGTCGTGGATGAACTAGAAAAATCATTCGAAGGGTTTGAAGTTCAACACATTATCTGAAAAGAAAATGAGGAAGAAGATGCACTGTCAAGAATAGGCTCTGCGCAGAAAAAGGTCCCAGATGGTGCTTTTCTGGAGCACCTCAAAGTACCCTCTATCATAGGAGTGGATGAGGAGTATCCGACCAAATCCGACTCACTGCTCATAACAGTTTTGTCTTTAATTTTCAGCTAGACAAAACCCTACCTTAAATTCTTGGTAGGAGGTAAATTACCCGAAGACAAAGTTCTGAGCCGAAAGATCATCCGACGGGCGAAATCTTACACAGTAGTAAGTGGTGAGCTCTATAGGCGGAGTGTATCTAGGGTTTTTCAGCGTTGTGTTTCTCCAGAAGAAGGAGTGGAAATCCTAAGGGAAATCCACGAAGGCGAATGCGGACATCACGCCACAGACAAATATTTAGTGGCATAAGATTTTTGACACGGATTTTTCTGGCTTACAGATAAGGCAGATGCCGACAAACTGGTCTAGACATGCAAAGGCTACCAAAAGTATGCCAAGAAATCCCATGTTCCGGCTAATCAGCTACGAACGATTCCGTTTAGATGGCCCTTCGCGGTCTGGGGGCTTGACATGGTAGGACCGTTTAAACGGGATTCAAGTGGATTTACTCACCTACTAGTTATAGTGGATAAATTCACGAAATGGATTGAGGCTAAACCCGTCACAAGTTGTGATGGAGCAAGAGCCAAAAGATTTATCGAGGATGTCATAATCTGATTCGGCTATCTGCATAGTATTATTACAGACAATGAGAGCAACTTTTCAATGGGAGAACTTGCTGAGTTTTGCGAAGATCAAGGGATCCAACTTGATATTGCATCAGTCGCACATCAACAAGCCAATGGACAAGTTGAAAGGGAAAATAGTTTAATTCTTCAAGCCCTCCGTCCTAGACTCGAAGAACCACTTCATGGTGCTGCGGGGGCTTGGGCGGATGAATTGTTGGTACTGATTGCGGGACACGGATATTTTCCGAGTAGTGATTTATTAGTACTGTGCAGTGACCCAGCATACCACTACATGATGTAGTACACTATAGTCATTGACATAAGACCAATGAAACACCGTTCACTAGTATTACATCCCTCAGAGTGGTACAACAGAAACATAGCAGGTCCAAGACATGACTATAGATTACAACTCGACTCTTTACAAAAGATCTAGAGAACACTCTAGGTTAAAGAGAGAGAAAGAAACTTCTTACAAAGAAGAACCAGAAATAATAACTCAGAACTATCTTATGACTAAGACTAGCATCTAAACTATCAAGCTTGCTAATACTACTATTGCATTGCTCTACAGAAGTAGGTTTTATGGCTATAGTATCTACTCCTATCTAATAAGGATCTTCATCTTCACTTCACTTGATGTATATGTTGACTTCATTGACTTTATTGAAGAACTTGAGCTATCGATGATGGTTTCTTGAGCAGAAATTGATGTTGACCATGTCTCCAACAATTTAGAATCTAGCAAGGGTTAAGAAGGTATGGTTGAGTACGAGCATACTCAGTAAGTTCACTAAAAAGGAGTGTATGATGCACTATCTCTACAGCCACAGACAAAAGGTCGTAGGCTATGCAGGTTTTCATAAACATTTCTTCAAAGGTTGCTTTTATTCTGAAAACTATGTCCGACAACCTTCACAGGTTGACCAGAACTTTCATGGAGTTCCTTTCCTGCCGCGTTCGTAGCTCCTTCCTGGAACAGGGAGTAACATGTCACAGTTCTTACACTCTGCAGATGTGCGTTACTTTACCCATAAGAGACCTTAGGCTTGTTGCACATCCAAGTCGCGAGCTTGTCCATACTTCCTTGGTATGGGGCCCAGTCTAAGATCCAAGCCAATCACTGCCCTCTCCGTGACCCCGCATGAAGACATGATTCCCCAAGAACTCTACCACGAGTACAGTGCGTGCAGCCTCTCGAAGAGTCTGTAAGTGCTGACTCGTGTATTAACGAGCTTGTTGGGGAACCCCAAGAGGAAGGTATGATGAGCATAACAGTAAGTTTCCCTCAGTTATGAAACCAAGGTTATCGAACCAGTAGGAGCAAGGAAACACCTCCAAGGTGTTGCTAGCTGGCCTTTGGTAGGGCGCACTACTGGTGCTAGCAACAACGTGGAAACCTGCACAACACAACCACAAAACTTTGCCCCAACTTACAGTGAGGTTGTCAATCTCACCGGTTTTGCTGAAAACAAAGGATTAAACGTATTGTGTGGAAGAAAGTAATACTTTGTAGAAAGTAAACAGAAAGCAGTAAACAGTTGTAGATTGATGGTAAAAGAATGGACCGGGGTTCATAGTTCACTAGTGGTGGCTCTCCTTAAGATAGATAACTTGTTTGGTGAACAAATTACAGCGGGGTAATTGACAAACATCGAAAAAGTATGCATGCATATACTAAACATCTTGACTCCTTTGAGATTTGATTGGTCATTACAACATTATACATAGACCATAATCCAACTGCATCTATGACTAATAATCCACCTTTCGGTTATCATCCGAACCCCCTCCAGTATTAAGTTGCAAGCCACAAATAATTGCATTACGCATTGCGTGTAAAGTAAACAATACGATTGTTCTATGAACAAAGGATTGTTGTTTTCTCCCTAGTAGCAACAGCACATCTGGTACCTTAGAGATTTTTGTCACTTCCCCAGATTACTAGAGGCAAGAACCCACTATCGAGCATAAATACTAACTCTTGGAGTTGCTAGCATCTACTTGGCCAAGATAGCTACTAACAACGGAAAGCATGCAAGATCACAAATAACAAAGACATGATAGAATCAATAATCAATCTGAATAGCATCTCAATATCCATCGGATCCCCGCAAACACAACATGTAGGATTACAAATAGATGATCTTGGCCATGAATGGAGCTCACAAGATCTAAACATGATAGCACAAAGGAGAAGAACCAGCCGATCTAGGGATGGCGATGACGGCTGCTACAGACTCTTTCGTGTAATTTTGATCGGGTACTTAGGGTTTCTGTATCAGAGGCATCTGATAGGCGAAAGGGGAGGCCGAGGGGGTTCCCTAGGCGGCCAGAGCACCCCCTGGTGGTGTGGCCGGCCCCTGGACCCTCTCCGTCTCTTATTCTGGCTCCGTGTCCCCCTCGGTGAAAAACTGACTTTGGCTTTTGTCCCGTCCAATTTCGAGAATATTCATTTTCTGACTTTCTTGGAACCAAAAACAGCAGAAAATATGCAGTTGGCACTGTGGCATCTTGTTAATAGGTTAGTCCAAGAAAGTGTATAGAAATTACTCCAAACTGTGGACAAAACATAAGAAAGTAGATAAAGCCAAGCATGGAACATCAAAAATTATAGATACATTTGCAACGTATCAACATCCCCAAGCTTAACTCCTACTCGTCCTCGGGTAGGTAAGTGATAAAAAGAAAGAATAATTTTTGAGGTGACATGCACCATCATAAACTTGATCAGAGTATTTGTAAATCATTGATAGCTGGGATCATAGTACTTCAACATAACATAAAAGATTAAGTTCTAACAATAAGGAATAGCAACTATGTTCTAACATGAAAAGGCACAAACAAAAGATTCATGAATAACAATGCTTTGGAAGACATTTGTTTGTTTCACATAAAGAAAACATCGCATAGTGGCATTCAGCCTGTCCCTCATAGAATAGCAAATATAAATGCATAGGACACATTCAAAGTTCATAAGAGTGACTAGATACAAATAGTTTAAGAACAAGCAATATGAAAATTATGCATCAATCAACAAGTCTTGGGACAATGCACATAGAACTAAGAATGGCCACTATGCTCTCAAAGTAGGTGCATAAAGATAGAAGGTGGAGACTCAACATAAAAGTAAAAGAAAGACCTTCATAGAAGGAAGTAGGGATTCAAGTTTCATAAAGAGCTTCCAAAAATTATGGTACTTATTAGCTTTCAGCTCTAATTGCCCCTATCATAAGCATCTTTAGGTGGTTAAGGTTAAAGTGACACAACGAAGAGGATATGCTTGAGAAGTTATAAGTTGAAATATCATGCCCCTTTCTTACGAGTACCGAACCTCATGCTACTCAACTTCAGTCACAAGTAAGCTCTTGTCATTGTAAGTACATATGTATCATAGAGAACCGCCAACGAGGTACCCCTTGCACATGATACAGGAGCTACCCCCTAATCAAAATGACAAGGCAATCAGACAAGGAGCATCTCAGTGATCTTTTTATTGGCTATTTGCATAGGTTTTTATTGAGGATGCTTCATAGAGTGCTCATTATGGTTATGCTGCAAGTTTCCACCATGATTATGCATGGCTTAGGCTAGCGGCCCATGCGTTTCTCTAACACAAATACAAACTCCATGATCTTACAAGTTCCCCTTTTATTTCACACCGCCGGGATCCATAAGCAAAAGAACATGATATCAACTAGGTACAATGTACAAGTGCAATGTGGAAAGCGTTCCCCATGATACATGGTTCTGCTAACTTCCACTTATAAAGCGCAAGCATATACGCAACAAAGATGGACGCAATGGTTCAAGTTTATTAAGTGCAAGAAAGTAAAGTGTGCCATCAAGTTCGTGAGAGCTTTAATCACTAATTTTCACATAACAAGTTTAATTCGAAAGGTATATAAAAACATGAATATACTTGGAATAGCAAATGCTAATAGGTATGTATGGTGGACTCTTTGGAATAACTTGGTTTTAGGAGTTGGATGCATGAGTGGAACTCACACTTGGTTATGGAGGCTAGCAAAAGACTAGGAGCGACCGACTAAGAGAGCAATAATGGCCATAATCATGCAGAGCGACAACACATCATTAAGCATAAAGTGATATTACAAGTCTAAAACTAAAGGATCATAAAGGCTATGGTGACTTGGGATAGTCATAACATGGTGTGAGCATGCGCCACGTCAACCCAAATAAAGAATCAAAGGAGAATACCATAATATTATGCTTTAATATGCTAAAACAACGCATGATTCTTCAAAGGCACATTAAGCAATCTCAATTGTTTATAACATGTCATGCTACAGAAAATATCACTAAGCATAAAGCCAAAACAATATCAAGCATGGCACGACAAAGCATAGGCCACAGTCAAAAACAAGCTCCTTTTACCACTTAAGCATGAACTTTTCCTACTCTTTTCCAATCCAAACTAAACTATTTGAAAACCAATGTATGAAAGAGGGGGTCCAACCAATTTATTCAGCAAACTAAAAAACCAAGAAAATGAAAACCAAAACTAAAACGAAAAAGAAGACGCTCTAAGAACAACACAATTGTGCATGAAACAATAAAAATGAAGTGTTTGGAAGAAACTTGGGATTTTTATTGATGAAGAAGGGGATGCCTTGGGCATCCCCAAGCTTTGACGCTTGTACCTCTTGAATATTTCTTGGGGTGACACGAGGTGGCATTCCCAAGCTTGAGCTTTAGTCCATTCTTCATCTCATTACATCACTCTCTCCATACACCTGAAATTTTTCCTTCATACAAAACTTCACACAATCTTTATTAGCAACATTAGTGCTCTCAAGATAATAAGTCTTTGGGTTCAGTTCAACACCAATAAAACTTGCATTAAAACACAAGCTACTGTAGTAATTCCCTCAAAAAGCTCAATTCCCCAAAAAGAACCCAAAAAGGAATCAACAAGAAGCAAATGCAAATAATGGCAGAAATCTGTCAAAACAGACCAGCAGGTAAAAACGAATTTTTTCGAAGACCATCTGTTGCTAAAATCGAAAAGTGTTGAACTAACGAAAGTTGGATAACAAACTGGGGCAGAAGCACAAAACATTACAGCTCAAACCGATGTACAAAGATTTTACACGAATTTTTACGATGAAGCACAGAAATCTGTTTCGAGACAGTAACTTTCCAAATCATTACTTCTCTCTCATTCTCTTGGCACAAAAAGAAAATAAAAAGGATAAGGAGCAGTTATTATAGAGGTAATAACCTCCAAGACTCATCTAAAACTTTTGGGTTATCTCCCAATAAGTACTTTTCTTTAATGCCTTTAAGTTAGGCTTGATAGTTTGAGAAGATGCTCACATAAGAAACGTGAATTGAAGTAAAAGAGAGCATCAAGAAGAAAATTCAAAACACATTTAAGTCTAACCCGCTTCCTATGCATAGGAATCTTGTAAGAAAATAAATCAAAGAAGCACATAGTAACAAGAATGGGTAGATAAATAAGAGCAACTTCAAAACTTTCAGCACATAGAGAGGTGTTTCAGTACCATGAAAACTTCTACAACCATATTTTCCTCTCTCATAATAATTTTCAGTAGCCTCATGAATAAACCCAACAATATAAATATCACATAAGGTATGCTTTTCATGATCTACAAACACATAATTTTTATCAAGCTCAAAAATAGTGGGATTAAAACCTTCATACCCACGTTTAACAATTTTATAACAAGATGACTGATCAATCTCATTTTCAATAATAGTACAATTAGTATTATCAACCAATATAGGACCATCATCTAGAGCTTTATTATAAACATTTTAAAAAGAATCCAGAGGAACATAACATTCATCCTCCTTTGGTAAGCATGGAGGACAATCGAATAATGTAAGGGGTAAAGAGTTACTCTCATTAGAAGGTAGTCATGGGTAGATCCATTCTTACTCCTATTGATCATCACTCTCCTCCTCTTTTTCATCTAATGAGCTTTTTCAGCAATTTCTTCTTCCATAGGCTCCTGCAAGGCATTAGTCTCTTCCATTGGTGCAGAGTATCTATTAAGATATTCAAGAATATAGCCATTTTCTTCCTTGTAATTATCAAAGCAAAATTTAAGTATATCATAAACCTCATATTTATAAGGTGCATCATCAGTATTTTCAAGAAAATAAGCTAGTTCAAATGCACCCTTCCAAGCAATAAATTCTTCAATTTGTTCCACATCATAAAAGTCATAATTTCCCTTAACATAAGAAGATGTGGTAACATCATCATTATAATCACATTGAAAAGGGAGGTGTTTATGCCTCTTAAAGCAACAAGATTTATCAAAGCAATAAGTAACATTATAAGTAGAGAACATGTTTCCAACAATGGTATACAATTTATCATTTTTTCCCATAAGTATTCCCCTTTTTGTGACAAGCGGTGTTCCTTATAATAATATTTTTGTTCTTCCGTGAACCCACCTTGCCAATTAGATTCAGTTTCAAAGAAACCGACCATTGATATAAAGCATGATAAAGCAAGACACTAACAGACCAACGAAAATAACAACTATAGTAGGAACTAATTTTTTGTATTTTTGATAAAGAATCAAGCAAACAAAGCAGAAATAAACTAAGCAAAATAAAAATAACAAAGTAAAGAGATTGGTTATGAGGGACTCCCCTTGTGAAGATGTCCTTGACTCCCCGGCAACGGTGCCAGAAAAAGTACTTGTTGACTCGTGTATTAACGAGCTCGTTGGGGAACCCCAAGAGGAAGGTATGATGAGCTCAGCAGTAAGTTTCCCTCAGTTATGAAACCAAGGTTATCGAACCAGTAGGAGCAAGGAAATACCTCCAAGGTGTTGCTAGATGGCCTTTGGCAGGGTGCACTACCGGTGCGAGCAGCAACGTGGAAACCTGCACAACACAACCACAAAACTTTGCCCCAACTTATAGTGAGGTTGTCAATCTCACCGGTTTTGCTGAAAACAAAGGATTAAACGTATTGTGTGGAAGAAAGTAATAGTTTGCAGAAAGTAAACAGAAAGCAGTAAACAGTTGTAGATTGATGGTAAAAGAAAGAACCAGGGTCCATAGTTCACTAGTGGTGGCTCTCCTTAAGATAGATAACATGTTGGGTGAACAAATTATAGTGGGGCAATTGACAAACATCGAGAAAGCATGCATGCATATACTAAACATCTTGACTCCTTTGAGATTTGATTGGGCATTACAACATTATACATAGACTGTAATCCAACTGCATATATGACTAATAATCCACCTTCAGGTTATCATCCGAACCCCCTCCAGTATTAAGTTGCAAGCAACAAATAATTGCATTACGCATTGCGTGTAAAGTAAACAATACAATTGTTCTATGAACAAAGGATTGTTGTTTTCTCCCTAGTAGCAACAGCACATCTACTACCTTAGAGATTTCTGTCACTTCCCTAGATTACTAGAGGCATGAACCCACTATCGAGCATAAATACTAACTCTTGGAGTTACTAGCATCTACTTGGCCAAGATAGCTACTAACAACGGAAAGCATGCAAGATCACAAATAACAAAGACATAATAGAATCAATAATCAATCTGAAATAGCATCTCAATATCCATCGGATCCTCGCAAACACAACATGTAGGATTACATATAGATGATCTTGATCATGAACGGAGCTCACAAGATCTAAACATGATATCACAAAGGAGAAGAACCAGCCATCTAGCTACTATATGGACCCGTAGTCCAAGGATGAACTACTCACGCATCACACCGGAGGCTTGCATGGTGATGAAGAAGGCCTCTAGGGTGAATTTCCCTTCTGGCAGGGTGCTGGGAAGAGCTTCAGATCCCTCCCGATCAAGGGATGGAGATGACGGCGGTTACAGACTCTTTCGTGGAATTTTGATCAGGTACTTAGGGTTTCTGTATCGGAGGCATCTTATAGGCTAAAGGGGAGGCTGAGGGGGTGCCCTAGGCGGCCAGACCACCCCTTGGCGCGGGTCAGGCCTGGCCGTGCGGCCAGGTGGTGTGGCCGGCCCCTGGCCCCTCTCCGTCCTGTATTCTGGCTCCGTGTTCCCCTTGGTGAAAAACTAACTTTGGCTTTTGTCCCGTCCAATTATTAGAATATTCATTTTCTAACTTTCCTGGAACCAAAAATAGCAGAAAACAGGCAACTGGCACTGTGGCATCTTGTTAATAGGTTAGTCCAAGAAAGTGTATAGAAAGTACTCCAAAGTGTGGACAAAACATAAGAAAGTAGATAAAACCAAGCATGGAACATCAAAAATATAGATACGTTTGCAACGTATCAGTAAGCAGCTCTGCCTGGCAGCCACCATCAGGTATGGTGAACCTCCACCACAACAGCTATGCACAGATAATCTAAACACCTAGATCGTGCGGCACTGAGGGGTCCCACCCATGTACTGGATTCTCCACGAGAAATCTACAGCTTCATGATAAGGTCATCCATTCATGAAAAATAGAGAATATACAACTGACTTTCCCGTCCCATTCCAAGTCTTATGGTTAACGCGTAATATACAACGCTAGAATCACTAGCGACATTGGTTGATTAAGTCATAGATATTATATTCCTTTACCTCTAGAACTGTCTCAGTAGATTATTAACATTTGGTAAATAATCCATAATCATATTATTTTGAAAATAGTGTTTTCTGACCTTTTTGAAATGTAGGCGATGAAAACATTTGAGTTACAAGCATTTGATAGAAAATAACCAAAGGACATGAGCAAGTTGTGAACTTGCCGTTTGTGATTGTAAGATTATGCAATCACGGTCTTCAAGATATTAGAATATCCAAATTTTGTAAACAACATCATTGGTTCAGTAAGGAAAAATGTTTAAAGAAGCAAGATGTAGTTATGCATAAGTAATGTAATTCAGTTTGATAAACGCGAATCCCCAGACTAATTGTGTCTGATCTAGGTTTGAAACTTGTGATGAGTTCTTTGGGATGTGTTGCACTTTTATACCAATTTCACACTTGTGCTTTTTAGTAAGTCTTGTGAGTGTGTGTGTGAAACAATAGGTAAATACAGTAAGTAGCATGCAATACTAAAGCACTCAAGTGTGGAATGGCACATAAAAACTTCCTGATTAGGATTTTCAATTCATTAGAGTCTTCACAAAAATGCTTAAGGATTACTTTTAATACTTCTTAGAAGAATAAATTTTGAGTAAAATATTACTTTACAAAGTAAAAAAGTATTTAAACTTAAAGCTAACCTTTTAATGTTTTCTTATTAATTACAAGTATTAAAGTAGAAAACAATTAGTATTTTTGAATAGCTACTCCACTAACATGTGGAGACTTTTAACACTTCATGAAGGTGAAGCAAAAGTATTATGCCTTTATGGAAGTGGTGTTCTCTTGATTTCATAAGTGAATAGAATAACTTACTTATTATAGAATTAATACTCATTTCTATAAACATGGGAATGGCATAATATTAAATACTTAACAACTTTGTTTAGCTTTTAAATTGGATTCCCAAACTTGCAAAAAATTAGTACTCAAATCTTGATGATTTTATAATTGATAAAATATTTTTGGAGAGTAAGACTTACTTAATTTTAAATGGTAGTTATAGTAAGTACAACTTAAAATGGTTAGACCTATTTTGACTTCACTTAAATATCAATGGAACTTGTTATTACACTTTTATATTTTAAACAAATAAAGCCAAAGGCAAAGTAAAGATTTATGTATTTTTAATCCATTAAGATATTAGAAAATAAATTTAATCAAGACTTATTAAAATTTTACCTTTATTTGACTTCAAATGTGTAAAAGGATATTTCTTAGTGTGTGTATTTTATTTTTGTGATCATTTTGGTATATTATAAATATTTTTATGATTTATAATTAATAAGATATGATTTTTATAAGTTTTATCACTTTATAAATACTAAATAAATAATAATATTTACTTAATGACACAAAACTATATGAAACATGTATATAAATGTGTATTTTGATTTTCTAAGAATTATGATATATAATACTTATTATTGTGAATCATAAATAATAGAATATATTTATTTAAGATTTATCCCTAATAGATTATTTATTAATAATAATTGTTATCTTATTTAAGTTGGAAAACAAAATATGATAATAGGTTTATATTATAGATTTTATTTTTTGAACATTTTGATATATAATATATATTTTTATGAATTATAAAACAAAATATATTCAATTTATAATTTTTAATCAATTTTTGAAATTTCTGGAAATATTGATATTGAAATTTATATTGTTTTATCATTTTTCTAGCAGAGAATACCTTTTTACACCGAGGCTATACATACCCTAAGTCACTAACTTGTGGGCCAGTGTCCATGTTGGATGCCACGCGTGCAGTGGACTAAGTCAAACAGCGCTGACGTGGCTGGGGTGACGCAAGCGTGACATCATGATGACGTAAGCACGCTGGACACCACCAGATCATGGTCACCGGTGGCGAACCACGATGTTCTAGCAAACGTGGGTGTGTGCATTGGACAGAGGGGCTCGCGGCGAACTAAGCAGTGGCAGCGCCGCCCAGAAATGGTCATCGGAGCTACTCTGGCGACCACCTTCTGCGGTGACCGATGACGGGCTACGGTGTGAAGGTGATAAAAAATGGAAGAGGAGTCGAGGAGGGTACTGGAAGACTCATTGACTCACCAGGAAGCTCGCAAAGGTGACGATAAGACGAGGCGAGCTCAGAATCAACAGTGAATGCCGGTGAATGGCGGCGGAGGTGAGGTGTCGATTGGCTTGATTGGGGGCTCTCCGGCTTCCGTGGCCTGGCTAGGGAGAACGAGGACATCGAGGCGAGTCCAACGTTGCGCTCCAAACTTCAAGGGGAGCTCGGGAACGGCGGCGTCTCAGAGCTCTGACGAGCTAGGTTTACAACGAATAAGAGAGGAGGAGGAAGAAAGGAAAACGGGGTTTGCTCTCTACATGTATGGGGTTCTTATAGACGATGGCGGAATCGGTAGCACGAATCATAGCGTGGCGGTCTAATACATTGCAAATGTATCTATAAATTTTGATGTTCCATGCTTGGTTTTATCTACTTTCTTATGTTTTGTCCACACTTTGGAGTGCTTTTCATATGATTTCTTGGACTAACCTATTAACAAGATGCCACAGTGCCAGTTGTCTATTTTCTACTGTTTTTGGTTCCAGGAAAGTCAGAAAATGAATATTGTCGGAATTGGACGGGACAAAAGCCAAAGTCAATATTTTACCGAGGGGGACACGGAGCCAGAAGATGAGACGGAGAGGGGCCACAGGGCAGCCACACCATGTGGTGGCGCGGGCTAGCCCTAGCCGTGCTACTAGGTGGTGTGGGCCCCCTGGCCGCCCACCGACCTTGCCTCTTCGCCTATAAGATGCCTCCCAATGCGAAAACCCTAAATAGTCAAGCCTCCAGTCACGAAAAGTTTCGCAACACCGCCGCCATCGAAGGGGATATTCGGGGGACAGAAAGTCTCTGTTCCGGCACCCTACCGGGACGGGGAAGTGCCCCCGGAGCCATCTCCATCGATCTCCACCGCCATCTCCATCACCATTGCTGATCCCATGATGAGGAGGGAGTAGTTCTCTCTCGAGGCTAAGGGTTCTACCGGTAGCTATGTGTTCATCTCTCTCTATGCATGATCATATTGTGATCATGAGCTTGGTAATCAAGTAGATCTACCTTGCTACTCAAGTGATTTAAAAGATCTCTACTCTCTTCATGTGTGTGAAAGTGATAGCATGCACACCATGGTGGCACTTAGGCTAGAGATTACAAATACTTGTTATGAGTTATATTTGGAGTTGGATGTCTCTATGAAATTGTGGTGTTTGTTGGACTCATCTAGTACTCAAGGTGATAGTGTGGGGTTATCTAGATGGGAAAGGCTTACTTTGAGGTGTGCTGTTATAGCCCTACTGTTGATTAGAGTGTCCAACCGGAGAGTATTTCAGCGTAGTATCATAAAGAAAAATATATTTATATGAGAGTGTTCACTAGTGAAAGTATGATCCCTAGGCCTTGTTTCTAAGCACTAAAACACCGTTTGCTATTAGATCTATTACATATTTGCTTGCTTCTATCTTTATTTCAGTTTTCCTTTAGTGTTTTCCCACATCAACCACACGCCATCAAGCTATTTTCTAGCACTGTTACCACTTATAATTATCCATACCGCTTGTATTTCACTATCTCTTCGCCGAACTAGTGCACCTATACACCTGACAAGTGTATTGGGTGTGTTGGGGACACAAGAGACTTCTTGTCTCTTGATTGAAGGGTTGCTTGAGAGGGGATACCTTTGACCACTTCCTCCCTGAGTACGATAAACCTTGGGTGATCCACTTAAGGGAAAACTTGCTGTTGTTCTACAAACCTCTGCAGTTGGAGGCCCAACAACTGTCTACAAGAATAGAAGTGCGTAGACATCGTCATCTCAGCAACGGCGAACGGCGGAGCTCTCGCCAGCGAGCTACTTCCATTCGATGAGGAAGACAACGATGACCCGATCTTGCGGAAAACCCCCTGGCGTGTTTTCAGCCTTAACCCGCGGTCCTCCATCTGGTCCCACCTATCAGTCAGAGAGGAGAGGTGATCCGGGCTGCTGTTGGGCTTATGCTAGGTTGTTGTTGTTGCTTGTGGGTGTTAGATAAGTGCAAGGCTTGTTGGGTTGCGGCCTGGTTTTGCTGGCAGTTCTTTTTCTTCATTCTGTTTCTATTTTCTATTTTACCATTTCCTTTCCAATTTGATTTCTACAAGGGTTTTAAAATGTCCAGAAATTTTGTAAGTCATGGATATATGGTAGAGGTCAATTATAACCAATTCCTCTATATTTATTGTTGTGCATACACCATGTGTTATTATATGAAGGGTTCTTTTATTTACTAAAGTAAATATAAATTAGGGTTTTAGGAATTTGTTTCTTCTAAAGAAAATCTTATGGAAATGTGCTTATTTTCACTATGATAATGGTTATGACAAGAATTTAAAATGTTGAATGATATGTAGAGAATTCCATTCATACTTAGCCTCATAAAGGAATGATATATATATATTATAAGGTAGTAAACCTTGTAGTTCATAAAGTGGTGATTTGAATTTCATGGTTCTCTATATTTGGTGGTTTCTCCAATTCTAACCCTACTTAGTTTGTGGGTTTAAAACTACTATAAAACAATCTTGGTTAAGTCATTATGCATGAATACCAATTATTAATGAGGAAATGGAAATGTTCATTTCCAAATAATTGCCATGAGTTTTGGGAATGTTTAATAGGCTCATATCTTATTATCAATGTGGATAAAGGTCAAGGTTTAAAGACTTATTTCTAAATTGATGATCATGGGGAATATCTCAACTTAAAGTGAGATAAAGGATTACTTCTTAATGTGGTCTTGATGATTCCATGAGGCTAGGTCTTTATTAGGGTTTAAGACAATCAGGTGGACAAGGCCTCCATCAATACACAATCAATTGGTATTCTACCTTTCTCCTAGACATTTCATTTGACTAAGAGATACTACCCATTGGCTGCCTAAAAATAGGAATTGGTTACCACTACTAATCTTAATTCTAGGGTTCTGGATAAAGAGGTAGACATGGGTCTTGTTAGGGCTTGATATAATGTTCGTTAAAGCTTTCTTAAGCACTCCTGCCATAATACCTCACTAAGCTTATCTTTAGATAAGGAATTCCTCTCCTAAATATAATCTATACATCTCTCTTATCTTATTCACAAAATCACATCTTCCTGAATAAGTCAATCATCTGACTCCACCATATCCATCATCATAGGATGACATGGTCATGCCATATCAACATTACTCATTCTCCATTATTACTCTAGTATATAACTTCCATTATTTAACTACCTTTGATAGATCCACCAAAGTAGTTACTACTAACTTCATTCCATAAACTCCTTCATATTTACCTTGCATCTACTTCTAAGTCTTGCAAGATTACAATTCTCTCTATATCACATGTGATATCAATCCTCTAAAAGAGATATGGTGCTACTTCCATAATACAAGTTTTTTCTTGTATTAGCTTGGTTAAACTACTATGCCTCCAACTACTCCATACAACTCATATTATATACTTCATCAAACTCTAGCTTGACTTCTCATGATCAAGCTAAATGATTCAGCTTACTAGGGTTTTTCCTAATTTGGTATACTCACAACTCTTCCTCAACACCTATTCATCTATTCTCAAATGACTTGAGAATAATGACCACCAACCCTTGATCATGCTTAGCTTAGGATTCTAATTGTTTTATCAAAATCTATTAACACTAAGAAGTAGACTTCTACTAGTCTCTCTATAGGCTTATCTTATTAAGAAAGCTTACTCCATGTTTATATCTACTTGGCTTAACAAGATTATCATTGGATACCCTAATACTACTAGCTTTCTCATAGCTTCTCAATTACTAGCTTAACTCTTAGGTTTAGTCACTTCTTCTAGTTAACTCATGGTTTGATCTCCACTAAGGATCACATTCTATTGATTATGGCACACTCTACCATAACTAGTTCCTTCTTCTTATTAATTTACTTAAGGTCTTTGTAAGGTCAATATAATAGGTCAAAGCTAAGAGTCAATAAGTTCTAGGTCAAGAGTTGATCACTCAACATTGATGATCAATTGACACTAGGACTTGGTTAAATAGATATGTCACCTCTTAATATCATATTAAGAGTATGTGTTGGATGGTCTTGGCTTGACTTCTATTTTCTCTCCATTTGTGATCAGAGTTCATAGTTAAGAACTACCATGATACCCATGGTAGGAATATCTATGGCAAACAAGTGTTTCAAAATTTAGTTATTGAGTTTCTTTTACTTGGGTTATATACTTGACTTGGTATTCAAGGTTTGTGGTAGATAATACCTTGGTATAATCTTTGGAATATTAAGTATTCATCCTTGAGTTGTTGTATGGAATACCATGTAATGATCTCTAGAAGATCAAGTACTCCTTATTAAATAGTGTTGTGACTTAGTTTTATTACATTTGATCTACCCTTAGATCAAATTATATTACCCAAAGATAAGGTTTTAGCAAAGGTCATACTGAAACTTATCGCAATCAACTTCATGATCTACTTTAGTTCCACCAAGTTAAAAGAAGCTTCAATCACTTTGACAAGTTTTATTTAAAAGTGCGAAAATTATCCAGATTTTCTATGCATGAATGCAATGCACACACCTCATCTCAGCTTATTTCTAAGCTCTAATGCTAGGATGTTACATACTGGTGGCCATTTTTCTTTCGGGTTTAAACTGGTTTAGCAATTGAGCTCCATTGCTCAGCAAAGTTTACGTGCTAAAGGTTTGCCGGCTCACGAAAGGGACAAGGCAGAAAGCCAGATAAACAATAAGTATGAAGAAAAAGTGCTTAAGTATTTTTTCAAGCACAAAACAAAATATGTGTGCTAGAATTAAAAGCATTAGTTCTTACATAGCAGCACCGCAAAATAGATAAGTTTAAGCATTACATCACAAGATTGTTTCGGAATAATACAAAGATTTTCTTGCAAATTTTCATGTTGCATGAGAAGGATTTGCTGGCTCGCTGGTGCCATCACCCAAGTTGCCTTGATCTTTTTCCGAGACGAGGATGTCAGACTCTGTCTCTTCATCATCATCTTTAGGAAATTCATCGTCTTCGACTGGGGGGCTTGGAGGCACTTCGATGGATTTGAAAAATGGCTTATCATAGTTGGTTGCATTGGCTACGTGGGAAGCATATCCGACACATGAATCCCAGATTTCACCAACATTCTATAGCTTGCCATCTTCATCAACAATCGAATATCCCTTGGTAACTCGCCAGATTTTCATGTTTCCATGGAGGCTCATTACCATTGTGATGGCATTCTGTGCTGCTATGCGGGCATAGGACATCTTCCAGTCCTCGACCAACTACGAGTTATCCTTCACTTTGTTATGTAGCTCAAAAGCGGACAGCTTGTCTAAGTCGAGGAGATTAACGGTCTCGCCAATATCCTTAAAGGATTGGCGAAAATCATGAAGTAAATATCCGACTGCGACAAGCCGGCCGGTGCGTGACTCTGATGAAGTTGAATCCAAGAGGTTGAGAGGCCCTAAAAAGGTAGCAATATTAGAAATATATGCCTACAAAAGTCCGAAAAATCAAGAAACGAGTCGGAATGGCAGTAAAACATATCAAAGATAGACTCGTCTACTTTGGTCTTCTGCTCTCTTAGACTCCGGAGTTCATCCTCAAGGGCATGGGTGGTATCCCTTCTGCCTATCCAACTTAGCTTTTAAATCCGAGATTTATTTATCTTGGCGAGCAATGGTCATATCACGTTCTTCGGTGGCATGGTTGCTCGACTCAAGGATGTTGCTGACGCTGCGCTCATGGTCCTATTGTAATTTCTTGAGTTTCTCGCACAGGCCAACATTCTCATATTCTACAGTTTTGAAGTTTTTGGCTTGCTCTACAAGTTTGGAGGACTCAGCCAGCAAACCTAGAATAAGTCATACAAGTTAGTCGAATTTGACTGAAACATAAATCTGAGAAGAGATTGTCAGAAAACTTACTTTCGGCATCATCCTTCTCAACCTTCAACTGAGCATTTTCAAGCCGGAGAGCCTTGACCTCTCTCCGCTTGTTACAGATGTTCTTCAACAATTCCTAGTTGTAATCACAAATTTTCTGTAAGTCAGAATGATAACTAGAGTCAGAAAGCTACTAAGGCATGGGCTGCTATTTTAACAAAATTAAATCTCAGCACGAGCCTTGGGGGCTACACTACTTCGTTCTTTTTCATCCTATAAAAGCATAAACTCGGATTTCCAGTCTCTATCTAACTTATTACTTGGGCGCTAGAGGATATGATATAAATACAATAATAGGAGTTGGAAAATGACTTACGAAATGCTCATGTTGCAATTTGTTGAGGCTGTTGTTGATTTCAGCAGAAACCTTCTCAGCAAAGGTTAAAGGGATAATCGGTTGAGGCAGCACTGCACCAGCCTTTAGCTTCTCGTCATGAAGACGAACTAGCTCTAGCAGATCAACAAGCTTCACGTCTTCAGCTTCTTGAGCTTCTTCTTCAGCCATAATATTTTTAGTCTCCAAGCAATGGAGGGCCATCTTCCAGATCTCTTCTGCGCTTTTCCGAATAAGGCCAAGTTTGGCTACACCTGGATTCTTCAGAAGGTTTTTGATGAAGACTACGGCTAAGGGATCATTACCCTTAGAGGGTTCACCCTTGTCAGGTTCTGAGTCACCCATGGTGACATCTGGCTGTGAACCAATGTTCACTGGCTCTTCAGATTGAGCCACAACATCCTCAATGTGCGGAGACGAAATGTCCTCCAACACTGAGGATGGGTTTGGAGTAGGAGTTGGAGGCGCAGCTGTGGGTGAAATAATAGTTAACTTCTGTTGGGGCAGAACTTTTCTCGGCTTTGACTTTCCTTTCCCCTTGATAATTGATTTACCTCTGGATAGTAACAGATTAAGATCGTTACAACCTAGAAAGAATATAAAAAAATACAAGGTCTAATGGAAGAACTTACTTCTTTACGATTGGTATTGTTTGCGGGCCAGCCGATATAACCGTAACTTTACGTTTTCGGGTGAGCGCTTCTGGAAGCACTTCAAGTTCTTCATCCTCCTAAGGAACTGGATCCTTAGGTGGATATCCCTCGAGAGGAGCTAGCTCTGACTCGGGGAGGTCAGCGAGCTGAAAGTCCAAGTATCTCAGCATTGCAAATGAAACATATATAGATGAAGCAAGTACAAGGTGGGTCAGTCGAAAAAATTACTGGGCTCAAGGGTTTCTCTGACATGAACATGTACAGGGAGATCATCGGAATCTTCTGATCTATTCGCTCCTTGATCAACCACCTAATCTTGGATTCGTATTCCTTGGAGGGAATTGGGCTCCGGCTGATTCTCAGGCTGTCTTTCCTGTTGTTGGTGACTGTATGCATTAGCCGGTTCCCCGGTGTTGCAGGGGTTGAATCCGACTTGCTTGCTAGTAATGGACTAAGTCGGATCCCCTTAGTCCTTTGCCCTCATCAAAAATTCAATCCGCCTCTTGGCGCGGATCAAATCTTCAGAAAGAGTCGGTGCCTCCACATTCCAGGACTCTTGGAGAGTGGCGGCACCGTCAATTAAATCCAGCAAGCTTTCCTGCTTGTCGGGAGCCGTCTTGTCCTTATGAAAAAAGTGGATGGCCACCTATTCACTGATTCACTAGCTATGACCTTGGGATAGACCCGGTCTCTCCTAAGGACTAAGCTAAGGGTTCCGGTATTGTATGGAACACCAATATTGATGGAGTTTTTCCTAGTACTAAAATAGTACCAGAAGAAAGTAAGACTCGATTTAATACCGAGATAACCCTCACAAAGAGAGACATGGGTGCTCAGCTTAAGAACCGAATTGGGAGGAAGATTATGAAGTTGTATGCCATAGTGATTAATCACCTCAGAGAAGAACTCCAAGGGTGGAAAGCTCAAACCTCGATCTAGATGAGTCCCGAAGTGAACTCTCTCGTCATTGCGGGGGGCGGGAAGAGGCTCGCCATAGACGCTCTGCCACCCGCCAGCGCGGAGAAGACCCTCCTCCTCGACACCACGAAGATTCTCGTCGTCCAGGACATAGGGGATCCAGACCCCGCGTTGACCTTCGTCCTCTGTCGCCGCTATTGACACCGCACAGCCGGAACCTGATGCCTCAGCCATCTTGCTAGAGAAAATGATCGTAGCTGAGTGGCGCTGGTGCAATTGGGGGCAGCGAGAAAGGATATGGGAGTGTAGATTTTATCGAGGAATAAGAAGGCAAGGGCACAGGTGAGAGGTAAATGAGGAGATTTTTTACCCCTTATAAAGCCTCATCTGCGCCAAGAGTACTGTAAATGCATAAACATTGCGCGACGCATCAAGGAATGGGCAGGGCACCTTCCCCGCGAAGGATATGTTGCCTCGATCACAGCACATGCATTGAAATCGCGCCTTGGTTCCGCAAACCACGGACCCACCAACGGTTACACTGATAGAATATTTGTTAGTGACAAGACTAGACCTTGACTGATGTCAGGACCAAGTTTCGGCTTAAGTTTGAATCAAGCAGGGAAATAGCAATGAGATATTAACATGTTCGACTCATATTCAAGACTCGGCTCCTAATTTATGTTTTGGGGTTTTAGGAACCCTTCAATATTCTACAGTCCAAGGAGAATCAAGCTAGACAATGGAATCTGACTTTCGATCTTGGAGACTTCTGGGGCCTACTGTTGGGGACATACTTTCCGAGTATACCCATTGTGACTCACTGACCAGGGTGGCCTACTTCTTGGTTAGATCTATGCTTCACGGGCGGCCCAATCAGAGAGAGAACTTGGAAGCCCATCCGGCTACAAGAAGACTAGAAGACTAGAAGACTTACTAACTTAGGCATATAGGAATACTTGTAATTCAAGATGTACTATGTCACCGACTATGTATCGTAGCCGGATAGGAATCTCCTATAACCCTAGGACTAGATGACTATATAAGACGTCCTAGGGATAGGCCTTTACGGAATCGACAATCACAGCATCAACTTGCACATGTGAAACCTCTCATGTAATCTGTACTTCCGACTCTGTCGTATTACTAAATTGCTAGCAGGAGTAAGACCCGTCCACCATAGACGGATTTGAACCTAGGTACGTTTGTGTGCTCACCGTCCCGGACGACCGTACGTCTCACACCCCACATATTCCGATGCCCCTGTGTACTTGACTCACACCTACGTACTTGTCTTCAATTCGATGACATGTGTCGCGTGTGATTGCCATTTTTTGCTGCGTGTGGCAAACAATTCTGTGCGCACTATTTTCACGCGTCTACTAGAGCGCGTCGACCACTACATGCACGCTAAATTGGCGGCTTTACCGTGCATGCGCATTTTAGTGCGTATGTTGGAGTATCTCTAAGTAGCATACTAGAATATTTAGCTCCTAGAGATGAGAATGTGGGACAAAGGACTAGTTCGATTAGTCGCTCTAGTCAATCTATATTCAGTTTTAGCACATCTTCACCGGCGCCCCCAAAGGATGGCCCACAAGCGTGTCGACGGTGACTTTGGGGCTGACTCGCAAATGTCGGCGTTTTGGGGAAGTCCGACACTAGCAACCTCCAATGATCAAGCCACAACATTTTTTTGTAATGTAAAACATTTTTCCATACATGAAATTCTAAAAACTGAAGATACAAGTGGAGAGAATCTACATCCTAGTGTCGAAGTCAGCTCGATCCTTCGCCCATTTCTCCCTCGGCCTCCTCGTCGCCTTGGTGTGGCACTGTCGATGTCTCTCCGCGGAAAGAGGCTCCCTATCCTCACGCGACCTCATGTGGCAATGGTTCTTCTCTGCCTGCGCCACCACCGCCGCCTTCGAGGAGGACATGATGCCTTGGCCCAAGGTCCCCCAATGAACACCAACCTCCACATCACCTCATCCTACTAGAGCGAGGGATCTTGGGCAAAGCTTTGGCCTTCGCACGCAGGCGCAGCACCAGTTGTTTGCAAGCCGCACGGTGCGCCGACTCCTCGAGCATCCGATGGTCGGTGGGTGCATCCTCCTATGTGTAGTAATCTCTCAACGCAGACTCTTCCTCAGTGGCATCTTGTTACGCCTCGAAGGTGCGCGTGAACTAGAAGTCTGCAAGGATAGCCAGCTGATCCACGGGCTTGTCTAGCCAGTCTAGCATGTCATCGTCATCTTCCTCGGGCTCCTCTAGCGCATCGTAGCAGGCGCGAGCACCGTAGAGAGCATCGACCAACTGGTGGGGAGGTGGCCAGACATTGTGTGGTGCGTTGGTGCTCCACGGGATCGCCCCTTTTATAGTAGGGTGGCCGCTCCAGCGGGCGAGCATGGGAAGGATAAAAGAAGGTGGGAAATGGTGGTGGAACCGGTGAGAAGGATAAAAATGCGACACTAAATGGTGGCAGAACCGGAGGGAAATGGTGGCCGCAGCACCCTTTGAAGTGACCCAACCTAGTAGGGTCCAAGTCCCTATGCTATATAGTGCTAGTCCATGGATCGACTCGCTAGCACACATAGTTCAAGATGTAATATCACGAAACAAAGGTCATAATATATTATATCAGATGATCCAGAAATATAACATAGTATAAAACAAGTTGCATAGAAAAAGGGCTAGCTCCTCATAAACAAAGTTCAACAGTGAAAGACTAATAAAAGATAAGGAGCTCCATCCAAATGCCATAGGCGAAGCATGCTGAGTTGAGACTCGTGACCATAATGTCGTACTTCAACCATCTTCAAGGAAACCTGCAACATAAAACGTTATAGCCACAAAGGGTCAATACTTTGAATGTATTGGCAAGTGTCACTAAAATTGGGAATAATAATCTAATCAGGCAAAATAAATCAGCTCTTCGTAATCTATTGGTCTATGGGTTAATACAAAGCCTTCTTCCAAAATCATCCTTCACTCCAATCCAAGCCTCCTTCCAAATCATCCATCACTCCACACTCCTTAAGGGCCAAGCTCAACATGTATGTAGTTACACCGCATCCTTACACAACGCTACTTGTCCAACCCCTCCTATTATCAGGACTCAGCTCAACATTATAGAAAGTCAGGTCGTAGCCCTTCCATGCCACGCAACCCATCCTATTATCAGGACTTAGCTCAACATGTCAGAAAGTCAGGCCGTAGCCATTCCATGTCACGCAATCCTAAAAGTCTCCTCCTCCATTCCACCAAATCCAGTCTCCTCCATTCTTCCAAGTATAGTATCTCACTAGGTCAATCCAATCTCACTATCCCACCAAGTCAAAGTCCATTCCTAGGTTTTCAATCCACATATCTAAGTTGGCATAGCCAAGCTTTTCCCAACACAAACATTGGTCACACAACAAACAATTTGAGAATCCATATGGCTATCCTATCTGAGTTTCATAGAGTATCATCATATAAACAAAGTTTACTTCTATGCTCACATAGTAAGCATAACATGGTCAATTGTAAAGATAAATTTACAAGGTAAGCATAACTTGGTCAATGGTGTAGATCCACTTGGAAAGCAATCGTAACATGATAATTAGTAAAGATTGACTTGCAAAGCTAGCAAGACAAGGTAAATGATAAAGTCCCACTTGCCTTATTGATGACGTATGTTCACACGCTTCTTATAATAATAGGGCTTGTGCACCTCATAATATATAAGACAAACAATTCTAATGAACACGCATTCACACCGCAAATATCATGCACAAGTAAGACATGCATGATCTTCATACAAAATAGTTGGTGTGTATTTTAAAATCATGAATGGGGTTTTATAAAAGTTAAAACATGCGTTATGCAAAAGGAATTGTTTAAAAACATTTTATTACTAAATTCATGTTCCAAACATGTATTAAAAGGGTCTAGACTCACATTTAATAAAAATTGTTGTAAACATAATTTAAACTCTTATACTCTGATCCTATTGGACAGGGGAATAAAATATAAGAATTTAGAAAAAATAAACACTTAAAAAAAACCATTTTTAGAAATCAAGTTATGCCCAGAATACCCGAATGGTAATCTTGTAATATTTTTCAATTTAAAATAATCGAGTTTGAAAACTAACAGTGGGAAAACATTATACACGTTACAAGGATTCTAGAAAGATACTATTTGCATTGTTTGGATTTGTAGATAAAAAGTTATGATACATCTAATATGTGGGGTTCTGTAAAATAGCAATTAAATTCGAGTGGGAGAATCTATTTTCAGAATATTCTGGCCACATGGCGCATTTCTATTCATCGATACCTCTTGGCTATGTGGATCAACAGGGGTCGTTGGATGCACATAAAACAGATGGGCCAGATCTGTTTGGCTCAGGGCTTGGCTCCAAGCCTAGCTTGAGCCTAAGTCGACGACTCGGCGGGGCTCATATTGATCCGGGCCATCCATGTTGGAACGGGCCATAGATGGAAGGTGGGGAAGCTCATTCGGTGTCTCTATTCACCGGAGTTGATGGACACGGCGGCGGCGTGCTCGGACAAGGTCGGAGGTGAGCTTGTCGTGGTCCGCCTCGACCGTGGGGGTGACGAAGGGGGCCGGCACGACATGGGGAGGTCGAGGGTGGCGACGGCACTATGTTGTACTTCCTAGAATAGCAGGGACGGGAGGCTAGAGCAGAAGACAGAAGGCGGCGGCCATAGATGTCGACGGAGGGCTCCTCCTAGCTATTGAAACGGCAAGGGGAGGGTGTCAGATGGTGTGCAAGGGAAAAATAGGGGAAGGGGACAGAAAACAGAGGCAAGGACCTCATGCATTGGCCGAAATCAATGAGGCAGTGGCGGCGGTCGAGCAGACTCCAGCGAGAAAATTCGCCAGCTCGACGGTGTGCTAGAGGGAGAGGGGGAAACGGAGAGGCGGTGAGGGGCCTTAAAGGGGGAGCTCGGGTGAGTGGGGGAGCATTAGGGTGAGTGCGGGAAGTAGGGTGACAGCATGCAAGAGGTCGTGGGTGATGGAGGTTGCCGGGAGGGAGAAGGAGCAGGAATGGGGTCCATGCGGTCAGCGAGAGAGGGCGAGGCGGAGATACTACGCGGGCGACTACTAGCGGGGCATTGGGGAGTAGCTAGGTGGGCCGATGTTGGGCTTTTGCTGTTGCACGCATGGGGGATAGGAAGGGTTAGGAAACAATGGGCTGGCCCACTTTGGTCGTTTGCCCTTTTTTATATTTCTTTTTGTTTTCTTTTTCTATTTACAAAAACCTTTATAAATTTAGTTTTATAAGTCCAAATTGAGCAATTTCAATTTATATTTTTGTGTAAAATCAAGCCACATCATAAAGACTTTATAGAAACTACTTTTGACCAAAACAAAATGACCTTTATGCCAATTGCACTAAAAGTACTATAGAGCTAATTTTGAAGATTAGGGTTTTTTGTTTGAGATAAAATAGGGAAAATCAAAAAATGTTTTTAGGCACTCAAATAACCAAACCCAAGCATTTAGAAAAATTAACATTCCAAAATTTGGAAATTTCTGGAATGGTACACCCTTTCCCGCTGTCGAGGGGCGAGCAATCACGGATGGGTGGTTTGTGTGGCTGGAAAGGGCCCCGACGCTACCTTTCTAGCATGGCGTGCGTTACCGACAGCCCCAACCCAGCCCCTGGTTTTTGGGCGGCAAGGGGATGCCAGACATATTGGTGGGTGACCCGCCAATGGAGATGCTCTTAGTACATTCCCTTCGGGGTGACTTCGGTGCACATTCCATGTTTTGTTTCTCAAACTAAACTTTTGACATGCTCTAGGATCCACTGGAGCACTTCTCTCTGGTATTAATCGTGTTCTTTACGGCATCTATTTTGTTTCTTTTTTTTGAAATGGAGGTGGTATCCCAGACTCTACACAAAAATGATGCATACAACCTTCTTTATTTATTATTCACCAAAACCTTACAAAGAGAATACACAGATGATCTCAAAAACTCACCTCTCTAACAACAATAGTCGCAACTCCTACAACCTTGATAAAGGGGGTGGCCATGTCGCGCCAGCACTCCAACCATACACCAGAAGACCTCATCACAAAACCGGAGGCCCCATGATAGCCCAACGGTGAGCTAGGAGCACAAATTGGTCTAGATGATCCTCAACACTAAGGTGCCCACTCAAACTGTTGTAGCCACTGTCTTCCGCAAATCTGTTCAGCAGTATCAAAGTAAAGACCTTGTTAGGTCTGTCGTTGATGCCACCATGATCCCATACGGCGCCACCACTCTATGCACTTCCATCAACACATACACGCAGTCATCACCAAGACCCCTCGACACCATGCCACCGAGTCCCGCCACCTGACGCAACTTGAAACCTCCCGAAGATCTATCCTACATAGCACCTACCAAGCCATGCATGACTAAGCGTAGCACTTGGTAGGTATGCATGAATTAACATCTCTGCCGAAGACTCTGTGTAAGGGGAAGCCGCTCCACCTTCTTCCCCTTCGACCAACAGCTGCTCCAAAATGATTTGCCCAGGAGGGAAAATAGTGTCGAGCGTCATCATCATCTGATCCTAGATACCTAGATCTATAGGGTTTCACTCAGAGTAGCCCGAGCAAAGATGTGAGAGCTACGTCAATGATGCCTTCGACTAGGGAGAGAAGAAGAAACATCGCCATCGTCCGCCATGACTGGAGTTGGCTCGGTTTCACCAGCAGTCGCACATCCCCACCATCTAGACCATAATATAGTCGCCGAGAGATCTCGATGAACTAGTGTGCCAGAACACCGGCTGCCCCACAAAATATTTCCATCATCTAGCTCCACAGAAAAGACGTCACGCTACAGGTCACTATCGAGGATGATAGCACAACCATTGTTGTAGCCTTGCATCACGCGCCATAGTCATCATCACCGCCATGGCAACAAACATTGTCAGGAATATCAGTGCCGCTAGGCTGTGAGCCCGTAATGCCAACCAATCTACGCGCTCACCACCAGGCCCCCCGATATCACCCCTAATGCCAAAGACCACCTGAAAGGTTATGGATGTCGCTTGGAGGAGGGTGAATATGTGTTTTATTAATAATTACAGTTTAATCTCTAGTAAATGCGGAATAGAACTAGCATTTAATTTAGCAAGCATAAAACCTAAACCCACTAGGTTCAACTAAGTGCACCAACAACTTATACTAAGCAAGGTAAACAACAAGGATAGCAAGATAAAGAACTTCAAGCATGAAAGCTATCATGATGTAAAGTGCATTAATAGAGTGCTCAGGTATAGAGATAACTAAGGCGCATAGATACGAAGATTTTATCCCAAGTTCACGTCGAAAGAAGCTAATCTCTGTTGGAGAGGTGCGGAGGCGTAATGCTCCCCGAACGCCACAAGTGGATCACCTTAAGGTGTGGTGGATCGATGCACACTCAACTCCACACCAGGCCTCACCCCAAGATGTGGAGTAACACCACTCACTGATGCCACAAAAGACTCACCTTATTCTCCCATATGCGCACCACAAAGGCGGACAATAGGATCCACTATGGGACACTTGAGAGCGATCAGCAAACCCATACAATCTTGGGGAAATCTCCACAACTCAATTAGAGGCTCCCAATATAATGCCACAAGCTTGAGGCAATCTCCACAACTTAACTAGAGGTCATAAGAAACACCACCAAGGCCACAACCATCTAGGGTTCCAAGAACCCCAAGAATAACCAATTCTCCATATAGAAGTCAAACTAATGCACCTAATGCAATGGAAAGTACTTCACTCCCAAACTCGACCAAAGATACAAAATATATTGGGGGAATTAGAAAGGAAGAACATAATAAGAGAACACCAAATTATCCAAGATCTATATCCCAATATTTTTTCACAAAGAAGGGATTGGTATGCTATGGTTGTAGATCTAGATCTGCTCTCTTAGATCTCTCAAAAAGATGCAAGAATCATAGGAGGAAAATGGAGAGAGGACAAGCTATTGAAGGTCTACAATGGAGGAGAGAGCGAGTAGAAGGGTTAACCCCACAATGAGGAAGAAAGCACCTTTTAAATGGCTCTTCAAAACTGACTGTTTGAGGCATTCTAGTGCATGGCCAGTACTACCGGCTGTTGGGCGGTACTACCGCTTGCACAACCCCAACGAATTTCTAGCCGTGGAAGCATGTTGGTAGTATGGGCCGAAAGTACCATCTGACCCGGGCCGGAAGTACTACCCGACCAGGGCCAGAACTTCTGGTCAGTACTACCGGTACACTTTGGGCCAAGTACTAATAAAATAGCAAGGGATATCTGAGGGTTACAACAGATTGACCCAGGGCCGACGGTACTGACCCAGTACTATCGGCAACAACAATGTTCTAGCGGTACTACCGGTGGCTGAGTGGTACTACTGATCCTTGAAATCTGTTGAAACTAAAACGTGAATACCTTGAGCATCCTAACTCCAAATGCAATGGAACCAATTTTGTTAGAAATATTGAGTAACACTAAGAGAGAAGATACCAAGGGGATAGAGCTGTGAAATATCTCTAAGATAAGAACCGATAAATCCTCCAACATAAAAAACACAACAAGATATTCAATCAAAATCCATTTTTGATGAACTAGAGATTGTTATGAAGATAACCACAAGCTCTAGAACCTCACATGGATAAGATCCAAATAACAACCAAAAAACATGATGCCAAGTATGCAAAGGTTTGATCTTTCACCAAAAGATATGATCAAGTTACTCACTCAAGAGTCCATCTTGATAGTACGACTATCTATCCTAAACCTGGTCTCCCAAAACTAACAGCATAAGACCGACAAAAGAGAAAACCTATCAAAATCATACCTTTGCCTTGCGCATTCCACTTGAGCTTGATGAATACTATCTTGTATTTCTCAAGGTGGAACACTTTCTTGATTTCTCTTGCTTGTGTTAGCTTGATGAATACTTGCGAATGGCTCCCCATACTCCTATGGGAGAGTCTCTTCTTTGGGAATGTATTCATCTATCCATGATCACCGAGGATGGAAAGCTTCAAGCATATGATATTCTAGAGATGGCTCATCTTGAACTTGCACTTCATGTCTTCTTTCTGTGTTGATCCACTTGAATCCACTATTCGCACTTTGTCTTGATCAACCTTGTATATTCTTCTTTCTTTGATATGATTTCTTGAAGTAATGCAAGAGTGCTCACACTATCTTCTTCTTCAAGACGTGCTTCCAATAGTCTCAACTCTCACATGACCATTCTTCGGATCATAACTTGAATATTTCCTTGGTCATTACTTATTCTTATTCCTTTCTTCATCCTTCAACCTTAAAGCTGAAGGGGTTCCGCAGCAGAAAACAAAAAAATTCCTAGGGTATGAACACACCTAGCCAAGATCTATCTATGCAGTTGCAAAGTAACGAGCCAGGATTCGGTGTTCATACCTTTGAAGATCGAACGCGGTTAATGTTTCACGAGGAACATGGGTGATGTAGTCGTACTCAGCCGACCTCAAGGTCACGAAGCTCCTCGAAAGTCACCCCTTGCTCCTTGTACGATGTAGCCGACCTCATGGCCGTGTCGACGTCCATGCTCCAAGCTCCAAGCAAAGCACCACAAGTGGCAGTGCCATGTGGCCTTACACACGTACGGTGTAGAGACGTCTCCCGGACTCTGGTCTAGGAAAGCAGCGGAAGAAGATTGATCTAGACCAAGTCCATCAGCATGACGATATGCGTATGGTGGAGAAACCCAAATCCCCGCATGCAAGTCCAATCTTGGGAATCACACATGAGGGAGAGGGAGAGACGTAGAGATAATAGGAAAGCTAGTTGATGGGATGGATATTGGGGAGAGGGTGCCCCTTTATATAGGTAGAAGGGGGTACTACCTCCCTCCAAGTCATGGGGAGGGGAAGACTAATCAAAGGGAGGAGGTGGGAGGAGGCGGCCGACCAACCCCCTACATGGGCCCCACGTGGTGGGTGGCCTAGTAGGGCCAGCGGCTCCCCTCTTGCCTTCCCTAGGGCGGCGGCCCCTTCTTGGGCCTCCTCTAGTGAGGCCCAATTAGGTGGGCTGCCCCAAAATCCAACTTAAATGATATTTTAAATATTAATTCATTTAATTAATATTAAATGCATATTATTTAATAACTATCATTCTGAAACACCTTTTGTACCCCTCCAATCATCATCGGATATCCCGAAACACTTTTGGTATCTCCTCGGAACAATTCCAGAGTTCTCTATTTTGTCCTACGATCTTGGATCAATCCCTGAGTGTCTCTACCCTTAAGTATGACACTCTACGGCTCAATAATACATAGATATGATCAACACACTTTTGGGTGAATGGCCAATAGCAGTATATGGAAACACATAATGGTCCCCATGCATTCCACGATTAACTTGATCGCTTGAACCTTAAATGTCGAGTTTCATTCCCATTGCTCTACGATACCTACTTTGTCCATGATTTGATATTTGGTATCTATATACCTAGTTCAATCTTGTTACCGACAAACAAATTTACTCATTCCCGTGATATTACATCCCTGTGACCTAGTCACATTTTTGCAAACTTGTAGATGTAATCTCACCGAGTAGGCCCAATATATCTATACGTCACTCGGATGGGCAAATCCTGGTCTTTGTACATAGGCCTCAACAGTTCCTCTAGAATACCTGACGCACACCTTTATGGTCACCCAGTTACGGACATGACGGTTGATGTGATCAAAGCAGCCTCGGGAGACAGTGATTAATATGATCTCATGGTCGAAGGACTGAATCACTATGCTTTTCTAGATATCACAATGTTGAACTTTGTGACTAGATCATATTGATATATTAGGGTTGGGTGTTGTCCATCACTTCATATGTGACCTCGTTGCCAGTTGATGCGGTAAAGTCCATGACCGGGAAACCTCGATCATTAGCTGCCCAACGAACTAGTCGAGAGAATACTAGGGACCTGGTTTGTTTACATACCACACATGTATTACTGTTTCCACTCAATACAGTTCTAGCATGATACAAAACTACTATGAACTAATGAGATATGTCAATAAAAACATATTTATCATTGGCCTCTAGAGCATATCTCCTTCAGTCTCCCACTTGCACTAGAGTCAATAATCTTGTTATTGCTTCATGTTGTTTAACACCTATGGCATTCCGGTGTTATCCACATGCGTTGCTCGTGGTAAAGCCAATCTCCATAACTAATACTTTCAGCTCTGTGTGTATTTGCATGTCTATGAGTAACTATGCATCAACTCATTCTCCAATGAGATGGCTTTATATAAATTTGGTCTTCTAGTGAGACCTGAATTCCTTAGCCAAAATTATGTTGACACTATTGCCATAAAATAGATCTTCATAGTATAGCCCGCTTGGAACTGTACCTAGTTTGATAAAAAATATTTGACACAAAAGCCCTCTTCATGCTGCCGCTAGAGCAGTCATATACTCAGTTGTTTGCTATAGTAACCGTCACAGTGTTACACTTTTGGAGTTAGTCCAAATTCATCATGGAACTTACTCCATTTCACTGTGCCACCTTATTTCTTAATATATATAGCCTAATTGAGATAAACTTTATTTTTATATGTGAGAAAAACTTGCATCAATGTGACACATTACACTAAACTATTTCGTCACTTCTTCATACATTGCATATTCTTGGTTCTTCCAAAGTACACAAGAATATCATCATTATTGTCCAATGATCATCTTATGAATCATTCTAATATATCCTCCTAACACATAGGGCATAGGACTCATCTAGATATGTAAATATCATGTCATTCATGATTTAATCAATCATGAGGTTTCACTTATCAATTGCCAATACAATTGATCTTGCTACCATGCGGCAAGAACTTTTCTTGTCATATATTTACTAGGAAACTCACATAGCTCCATCAAATATGCCACCGTATTGAACTAATTCAATATTTCATATATGTACTTTAGCATAACCATATTAGCATTTCAATCTATCTGGATAGACTTAGATGTCTAATATTCTGGTTCTACCTAAGTCATTCACCAAATCCAAATTTAATGAAATTCTTAATTCACGTAAAATTAAAGGTACATCATTTCCAATCAGCATAAAATATTGGAAATATGTATTAATGCTCCCACTTAGTTTCTTGTAAACACAAGCATCTTCATCGTTTCTGATGAACTTAAACTCTTTAAAGTTTCATCACGATGAAGATTGCAACTCCATTATGTATATTTCAACCATTGAAGTTTGCATATATTTCAGCACCCTTCGAATTAACAAAAACCCTTTGGAATGTGTCATGTACACATCTAGGTAAGCATTCTATTAGAAGAATATTGTTTTGTTTATTCAACTACCATATCTCAATAATTAGTGGTTGCTATCACAGTCAACATTTGAACTTTGTCGTGAACTACTTTCTGATAAGTCAAACATTTCACAGATGTAAACATCTTGTATCTGTTTGTTTATAGATCCATTTACGCTTTAAATAGCTTCATGCCTTCCTAAGGGTCTACCAAGTTCATAGCTTGATTTTCATATATGGATACTATCACGAATTATTATGGCCTCTAGCCATCTAACGGAGTCAGGGCTCATCATCGCTTTTTTGCACGTAATTGGTATATCATTGTCCAACAATGATACTTTGCCTAAAATCTTTCTATTTGATTATTAATCAATCCATTCGGTTCAATAGGAACTTAGATTTCCAGAACTACAACATTTGCAGAAACGGTAGCTATGAGCATTGTAGCATCCTCTAGAACACTTTCCGGCGTTGCACTACTCTGATCATGTCACTTAGGTTCAAACAACCACATCCAAATTTATATTGTCCTCCCACTTAACTTTTTCACGAAAAGTTCCTTCCCAAAGAACTCACCATTTTAGCGACAAACACTTTTGTCTTTAGTGTTACAGTGGAGGAATTCCCAATGATAACTTTGGGATAACCTACAAAGACATGCATATCCGACTTTGGGTCCATAATCATTTTACATATGCCTAGCATACCAAAATTTCAAAAGGGCAAATTGGGTTTTACCCCTTGCCATTTCATCAGATTATGATGTTGCTCTTTTCAGTGTAAAAGCGGTACGTCACTATAGCACAATCTTTTAAACATAATGGTAGTTTTATATTTGATCTCACCAAGTTAAACTAGGTTTGATTATATTCTCAAAACATTCCATACTCCTATGGTGTTTTGAGAAACTCCAGTTTATGAAACAATTTCATATGTTTGCTAAATTTGTAACTCAAATTACTTCATTTATGATCCAATCATAAACTATTGATTTTCTTGTTATTATGATTTCTTTATTTGCAACAACTTTATCAAAGTCTATAGAAACTCGAACGTTCCATAAATTTTATGGTGTTGTTTCCGTGAATCTAGATGATTTCTTCTTCACGCTAAAACCTTTGAACAAATCTCTTATACTTTTCCTCATTAAACAGATATAATCATATATCTATTCAAGTCCTTAGTGGAAGTATGTGAAGTAGAATAATCCACCACACACAGTTTTACATAATGGACCTCATACATCAATATGTATTATTTCCACTGAGTTAGCTATATGTTCAAATTTTCCCATGAATGGAGTTTTAGTTATCTATATGAAAGTATTATAAGCGTCAATTCGTTCGAAAAATGACTTGACTCCAACATTCCAATATAACTTAAATAGTGGTGTCACATTTAAGTGAAATTTCAATTATTTCTATCTTGCAACACTTTAGCATTTAGTTTTGTGAATGTTTATTTCACCAACAAGATTTATAATGGTTCATCCATCAACTATGGAATACAGTAATTATTTGAACAGTTGTTTGTTTTCACAATATTGGAACCAGATAATAATTATCAGAATAAACCTTAATGGCTTGGTTATTGATGTAGATGACAATCATAATAACGCTTTATTTGTTTATCGATGAACATCATCACCATATTCTTTTGCTTTGGACCAATGTATTTCTTCTATTAGGTTTCCTTGTATAACATTTCATACCAACCAATCTAGTATCTAATACCAAAGAATTACATAGGTTTAATAAGCAAAGAATATCCATTCATAACATGTATATCTTGTATATACTTGAGCTGGACAATCTGGTCCTTTAACTTCTGCCAATTATATTTATGGATTCTATTTCAACATTTTCCTCTCTTTAATAAGAATCAACCAACATCAAGAGTGGCACCAATCACATGATACTTGGTTCAAGTGTGTTATCCAAACACTAATACCCTTAAACTCACACTTTGAAGTGGATCACAATCATCACATGATTCGTGTTCTTCTAGATTCATTCATTAGTGTTCTTTTAGTATAGTAAACATTTTACCTATACTTCCTGTTCGAATGAACTATATAGTTCATCAAGACAAACGTTTTTATTACTTTAGTTCCCAAACTTATTGGGTCATAGGTACGCCTAGCAACACCATCATTCGCAAATGCTCATCCAATATGAAAATCTGTTTTGAATAAATTATACTTTATCATGTTGCAATCAAACAATGTTTTAGATATTATAATATCTATTAACACTAGATCATTTCTGAAATGAATCTTTCAGCTCCTAGATAATCTTGATACTAGAAACTTTCTTTCTAATATCAAGTATCATGGAGGCAAGCATGATTATTTAGACACTAACTTCAGAATCAAATACTCTAGGATTAATACACTTATTAAACCTTATGGAGCAAGTGAGGTTTACTTGAAAGTTTGCTTTAGGACCTTTTATCTTTAATTTGACACTCAAACTATATGGTACTAATCTGTAAAGTAAGTATCTAGAATACTATAGTACTATTATCTCAATTACAACCAAGGTAGTCTATAATGGATGCCAACTACAATAGCTATGCAAATTTATTTAGATTTTTTAGTTCATAATATGAGTTCATTAACAGAACTCCCACTTAAATGAACATCCTCCAACGTTCGTTCAGTGATTACACGATCCCTTTACACTGTATCATCCCCAATCATCACAACCTTTGATACAACTTCCAGGGTAGATATCAACATATCGATCACATCACCATGTGACTCATGCTTAACCTTTCGGTCATCTTCCAAGGCTATGTTTTTACATGCTAGGCTCTCCAACTTTAACCATAGTGTATTATTCATACATGGCTTACACCCACCGTATGCGAATGTCGATGTGTTTGCAACCGATCATCATGACCTGCTCCACAACGATGGACTTTCTTGGTGGTGCAGACTAATGGGAGAACACGAACATTGAAATTATGTTTGAGGGATCATCTCATTATGCTACTGTCGTAACTCTAATACTAGCACAATAAGATACACAACCAATTCACATCAAATGCAAACAGTTTATGTGATATGATATGTCCATCGCGCCTTGATCTCCATCGAGTGCACCGGCATTGCAGCGGGTTCATGGTGTCTCCATGCCATTGGCAGTACATTTCATAAATACTTACCTTGACCATACATATCACAAGCCCCTGCAAAATAAAGTTAGACGGCTCTACTTTATCTTTGCATATTTTACGTGGTTCTTTGGGCTTTCGCAAGAGAATAGCTTCTACCTACGAACTTCCAGTCATAACATGGATTGACTAGTTGTTGCTTTAAGTCCCCATTTAGAGTCATCCTGTGTAAATTCCATATCAACTAATGTCGGAGAGACATACCTGTTGGCCACTTATATGGTACAAGCCATATGTCAGTTGTGGAACCAGTCTCATGTAAGGTTACACATGAGGTCAGTCTGGGCCACTTCATCCGACATTGTCGCGATATGAACAAGTACATGTGGGAGGATAGCAACTAGAAAATCAATGCCCAAATAATCAACATGTGTTCTACTCACACCAAACATCTACGCACAGACCGGCTATGATACCACTGAAGGGGTTCCGCAGCAGAAAACAAAAAAATTCCTACGATGCAAACACACCTAGCCAAGATTTATTTATGCATATATAAAGTAACGAGCGGGGATTAGGTGTTCATACCTTTGAAGACCGAACGCGGTTAACGTTCCGAGGGGATCATGGGTGATGTAGTTGTACTCAGCCGACCTCAAGGTCGCGAAGCTCCTCACAAGTCACCACCTGCTCCTTGTACGATGTAGCTGACCTCATGGTTGTGTCGATGTACAAGCTCCAAGCAAAGCACCACAAGTGACAGTGCCTCGTGGCCTTACACACATACGATGTAGAGATGCCTCCCGGGCTCCGGTCCAGCAAATCAGCGGAAGAAGATTGATCCAGACCAAGTCCAGCAGCACGACGTCATGCGTATGGTGGAGAAACCCCAATCCCCTTATGCAATTCCAATATTGGGAACACCACATGATAGAGAGGGAGAGAGAATAGGCAAAGACAATTGATGGGATGGATTTTGGGGAGAGGGGCGCCCCTCTTTATGTAGGTGGAAGGGAGGTACTACCTCCCTCAAAGTCTCGGGGTGGGACTAATCAAAGGGAGGAGGTGTCCTGCCAGACTCCCTACATGGGCCCCACGTGGTGGGTGGCCCACTAGGGCCAGTAGCTCCCCTCTTGCCTTCCCTAGGGCGACGGCACCTTCTTGGGCCTCCTCTAGTGAGACCCAATTAGGTGGGATGCCACCAAAATCCAATTTAAATAATATTTTTAATATTACTTCATTTAATTAATAATAAATACATATTATTTAATACCTATCATTCTGAAACACCTTTCGGGGCCCTACGATCATCATCGGATATCCTGAAACACTTTCGTATCTCCCCGAAACAATTCCAGAGTTCTCTCTCTTTTCTCCTACGATCTTGGATCAATCCCTAAGCGTGTCTACGCTTAAGTGTGACATCCTACGGCTCGGGAATACACAGACATGATTGACACACTTTCAGATCAATGACCAATATTGGTATCTGGAAACACATAATGACACCCATGCATTCCACGATAAACTTGATTGCTTGAACCTTGAACGTCGAGTTTCATTCCCTTTGCTCTACGATACCTAGTTTGTCCAAGATTTGATATTCGGTATCTATATACCTAGTTCTATCTTGGTACCGACAAACACATTTACTCGTTCCCATGATATTACATCCCTGTGACCTAGTCACATGTTTGCAAACTTGTAGATGTAATCTCACCGAGTGGGCCTAGGGTATCTATCCGTCACTCGGATGGGAAAATCCTGGTCTTGATATATAGGCCTCAAAAGTTCCTCTAGAATACCTGACGCACACCTTTATGGTCTCCCAGTTATGGACATGACAGTTGATGTGATCAAAGGAGCCTCAGGAGACAGTGATTAATATGATCTCACGCCTGAAGGACTGAATCACTACGCTTTGCTAAATATCGCAATATTGAACTTTGTGACTAGATCATATTGCAATACTAGGGTTGGGTGTTGTCCATCACTTCATAAGTGACATGATTGTCAGTTGACGTGCTAAAGTCCATGACCGGGAAACCTTGATCATCAGCTGCCCAATGAACTAGTCTAGAGAATACTAGGGAGCTGGGTTGTTTATATACACCACCTTTATAATGCTTCCACTTAATACAGTTCTAGCATGATACAAAACTATTACCAACTAATGAGATATGTCAATAAAAACATCTTTATTATTGGCCTCTAGGGCATATCTCCTTCAAAACCCAACAAATGGTTCAAGTGATGCCAATGGGAAATTCCTACAAGAGTAACTCAATGCAAACATTAGTCCATAGAGATTGTCATTAATTACCAAAACCACACATGGGGCACATATGCACTTTCACCACCACCACTTACTATCTCGATGTTCCACGTGATGGAGGGCCTTGGGAGAGAGAGAGAGAGAGACTCCGCCTTCATCAGTGACAACGTGAGCTTCACTGGCTGCGTCCTCTGATGGAGGTGGAGAGGAGATGGAGGGAGGGTGACCAGCGGTGGCTAGGGTTAGGTCTCCTGGTCCAAAGATAGGGCTAAGCATTTTGTCTTCCTTTTGATCTCTAGTTTCATGATTATAGAGATCACATGCCTCGCATCATGATGAATTGTGCCTCGAGATGGCAAAATTATGACAATGTAAGCCATAAAATCCAAGCTGACAAATGAGGAGCGGACTCAAAGAGTGCACAGTAGTAAGAGTATGCCGAAATTAACACAAGTCCATCTTACATATCTCATGTAGGGGCATGGATGGCATAGGACAATCCAAAATTTTGGTGAAGCGGAATCAAGGGATAGATTAAAAGGTGAACACAGAATGTTGGGTTCACATTAGAAGTGTATTATGTAGGGATACATAGACTAGAGTTGAACCCATAAGAACGAGGTATAGTGCACATAAGTAAGAATACCGATGTTAGATGATAACAATTATTACCATTCGTGTAAGAATATATATAACGATATGAAAGTAGGAACATGTCCCATTTTACGGATGTCTTCTCTTGATTGAAATGTTTAATTTGTATAAGCGACGTCATCAAATCGCTAACTATTGATCGTGTCACGTGTCTAGACAGCTTAGCGGTCTTTTCCTTAAGAGGTGATGGCACATTATTAAGGATGACTTTCACGCTCTATGCCATGTTTTTTTAAATGGCACCGCCAACCTCCAAAGCATCAATAATTATCATATCATGCTGATACCAAAGGTTTCCAATCCGGAAAATCTTGGTGAGTATGGGCCTATTTCGCTTCTCAACTTCTGTCCCAAGCTACTCACTAAACTCCTAGCTTCTCAAAATCTTCCATCAAAACCAATATGGTTTCATCAAAAGTAGAACAATTCAAGATTGTCTAGCATGGAGTTTTGAGTTTCTTCACCAATGTCATCGGTCTAAAATGGAGATCATTATCCTCAGATTGGACTTTACTAAAGCTTTTGACATGATTGAACACGACATGATTTTGTCCATGTTGGAACATTTATGGCTTTGATGACTGCTTACTTGGATGGATTAAATCCATCCTTGCTTCTGGCACATCTTCGGTCCTCCTCAATGGTGTTCTAGGGAAAACTTTCCATGCTGTAGAGGGTTGAGACAAGGCGACTCCCTCTATCCCTTCTTTATGTGTCTACATCAGACCTTCTTCAAATAGTCATCAACAAGACCTACCAAATTGATCTCCTCCATCACCCCATCCCCTCGATTTATGGGGACTTCCCAATAATATAGTACAACGATGATACCATGTTAATTATGCAAGCTCGCCCTTGACAAATCCTACCTTAAATGGATTCTTGAAACCTTTGTGCAGTCCACAGGTCTTAGGGTAAATTTTTCCATGTCATGCCTGCTTCCCGTTAATCTTCCTAATGAGAAATTGACTCTCCTGGCCAGTCGTTTTGGGTTCAAGATAGAAACATTCCCCTTCACCTATCTCGGCCTCCCTCTTGAATTGTAGACCTTGAATTTATGACCTTGGCCCTGTATATTACAGGATCAATAACCACCTTGTTGCCACCGCTTCCTTCCTCTCTCTTTATGGAAGAATCATGGTAACTAAGGCCATTCTTAGCTCTCTACCCGGTTTCTATCTCTACATCTTTAAACTTGCAGATGGAACCACATAAATTATGGATAAATATAGAAGAATTGGTGTGTGGGGGTAAACTAGGAAATTCCAACAGACCTAAAACTTTGGCGGCTTGGGACCTAGTACGTAGGCCAAAATGCAAGGGAGGCCTAGGCATCACTAATCTCGCTACTCAAAATGAGGCCTTTCTTCTGAAGTTCCTGCAGAAGTGTTTCAACAAGGAGAACATACATTGGGTCCACCTGCTTTGGATAAGTTAATAATGCCACATCGGAAGTTACTAACATTCCTAGCTAGTTCTGGTGGAAGGACATTATGAAGCTATGACCGAAGTTCAAAAGGGTTGTATCATGTTTGATCGCTGATGGTGACTCTTCTGGAGTGACAATTGGACTACAGATCTCCTAATGATAAGCTACCCTCGGTGAATAATATCCTCGACCTGGATGACCCTATTGATGCTTTTCACCTTCCTTTATTATCTTCACAAGTGTTTGAGGGGTTCCATGAGTTTAACCACATCATCGACCAAACCAAATCCACTCGGAATGGCGATGATAATGATTTATGGTCATATAGTTGGGGCACACACTTCTCTGCAAATATGATATATAACCTGACCTTTGATCACATTCAATCCCCCATCTTTTCTTCCTGGATATGGAAATTGAAGTGCACACCCAAGATTAAATCTTTCTTCTAGCTCCTCACTAACGACCGCCTAAACACAATGGATATGCTTCTAAGGAAAAACTTATCTCTTGACGATAACGGCCTTTGCAGCCTATGTGACGATGCTATATTATAAACTAAGGACCATCTTTTTTGTAATTGTAATTTCAGTAGGCAATGCTGGCAACTATCAAAACACAATTGATGACAACCTTGAACTCCCACAACTGATTTCCACTGCCGGATCCAATTTTAGAAGGTTGTTCTTCTTCGAAGTTTTTGCTATTGTCTCCTAGAATATATGGAAACAAAGCAATGCTATGATTTTTGATAATGCTACGCCTACTATTAGAGCGTGGTCCTTTTCTTTTAAAAATGACCTCTTCCTTCTTTCGTAGATAATGAAGGACGATCTGAAATCTTATCTTCTAGCCTAACTAGAAGCTTTGTAACTCTCTTTGGGCTAAGTCATGGTCTAAGCCCTTTTGTACATCCCTTTCTAGTACTGTACATATTGTATCTCTAATAAAATTTATTGTTTGGGACTTCCCTACAGTTTTGATCTTAACAAAAGCCAATACATCATATCACTTGTAATAATAGTGCCAGAAGTGGAGTATGAATAAGTAACAGATCACAAGAAGATAACAGGTACGTGCCTGGGAGTGGTGTGGCCGCCCTGGCCCACTCCAGCCTCTCTCTCCTCTAGCGTATATCATCCCCACGAAACCCTAAGACTCGGGGAGCGACCACAGAAAAATTCTGCCACCTCTGTGGGGCGGAAAACACCGAGAGAGAAAGATCTCTCCGGCAGACAGATTTCTGCCGGGGGAATTCCTTCTCGGAGAGGGGAGATCATCGCCATCAACACCACCATCAAGCTGGACTTCATCGGGATCATCATCATCATCACCACCACCATCATCACCATCAGCATCCTCATCACCATCTCCATATTGCTGTAACAATTGAGTTGAATCTTGCATAGTTCATAGGGGAAACTTTCCCGGTGTTGATTCCTCTTTGTAGTTGATGCTATTGAGTGAACCATTGAATTATTGTTTATGTTCAGATTGTTATACATTATTATTCCATCTCTGATCATGATCCATATGATGTCTTGTGAGTAGTTCGTTTTGTTCTTGAGGACATGGGAGAAGTCTTGTTGTTAGTAGTGGAGTTGCGTTGAGAAAGATTCAATAGATTGTTATTTAAGTTCTGGTGTACTTCTTCTAGTGCTGTCATGTGAATGTTGACTACATGACACTTCACCTATATGGGCCTAGGGGAATGCATTGTGTATTTGGCTACTAATCGTAGGGGTTGCCGGAGTGACAAAAACCTGAACCACTGTTAGGAAACCATTGCACAAGGGACGTAAGGGTCTTAGAGTTTAAAGCTGTGGTTAGGTTTTACCTTAATTACTTTCTTGTACTTACGGATGTTTGTAAGGGGTTTAATCACAAGTATGTATTAGTCTTGGATGAGGCGGTACATTAGCACAGGTTCACCCACACAACACTTAGCAAGCTAAAGAAGCGAAAGCAATTGACGGAATTCCCATGTGTCCTCGAGAACGTTTCGTCATCTATAGAAATACAACCGGCTTGTCCTTTGCTGCATAAAGGATTGGGCCACTTGCTGCATTTATTCCTACTGTCTTTTATTTACTCGTACTTTGTTTACTTGATTTATCGAAAACCCCTAAAAATCTGTTTGCTAAGTATTTGCAGAGAATTCCTGATCCATACCGCTAGCCAGCACCTTCTGCTCCTCGTTGGGTTTGACACTCTTACTTATCGAAAATACTGCGATACACCCCCTATACTTGTGGGTCATCAAGACTATTTTCTTGCGCCATTGCCGGGGAGTGAAGCGCTATTGGAGAGTGGAACTGGTAAAGGAAACTTCTAATGTGAGTATTGTTTACTTCTGCTAGTTGCTTTATTTTCGTTATGGATAATTCGCTGAGTTTCTATTTGGTAATGCTACTACCACTGCTAAGGTAGTAGATAAGCCACCACCTGCTGAGAATGATGTTTTCAAAATACCTACAAGAATTATTGATTGTGTTATGGATAACTATTATGTTGGGGATGGAACTATCCACCCCGGTGATCATTTGCTCTTTATACACGAATTATGCGGGTTGTTCAAGTGTGCAGGTATTACTACAGATCAAGTTAAGAAGAAGTTATTCTCATTATCGCTAAAAGGAAGAGCTGAGGAATGGTAAGCTGCTAAAGAATGGTCAAGCTCTGGAATGGGAGGAAATAGTGTCTCTCTTTTATTCAAAGTTTTATCCTCCTAGTGAGATTCATAAAGATCGGAATCAAATATACAACTTTTGGCCTCTTGATGGAGAGAGTACAGCTCAAGCTTGGGGGAGATTGAAGTTACTAATTCTCAAATGTCCCATTCATGAGCTCCCCAACAATATTATTATCAATAACTTCTATGCAAGGCTCCCTCTACATGACAAGTATTTATTGGATGCTTCTTGTGCTGGATCATTCACTCGCATGGAAGAAGAAGTTAAATGGGACCATCTAGACCGTATTCAAGATAATACTGAAACTTGGGAGAATGACAAAGGTAGAAAGTCAGGTATAAATTATGATTATGAATGCATTGAATCTTTTATGGGAACTGATGACTTTCAAAATATTAAAAATGCTTATGGTCTAGACTCTCAAGCTATTGCTTCTTATTTTAAGGCCTTTGCTTCTTATATTGAAGTGCCTAAAAAGAAGTGGAATAAGTATCATGAACCTTATAAAGATGTTGCTAAGAGTGTTCCTGCAAGAAATACAGAAGTTTATACTGCTAATCATGTCTTACCCAAACCTTATATTGAGAAAATGCAATTTCCAGTTAAGGTAAAGGAGCATTCTATGATATCTAGTATGGTTAATGAAAGTACAAGTAAAGCTATTGAACCTGATAAACAAATGGTTGATGAACCTATAATAGCAAATGTAAAAGACTTTGTCACTAAGTATGAGGAAGAGGGACACACTATCCTTTGTAAGGATACCTCTAATATTGTTTCACATAGTAGTGTTATGAGAGCTAGTATTCATGTGTTTTCTGTTAGAATAAGTGATCATCGCTATGATGGTACTTGTGATAGCTATATTGTTAAGTTTATGCATGATACTGAAAGCTACTATGAGAGAGGGAAAAGTGTTCTTATGCATCTCAATAATATCAAGTTTCCTCATTTTATGCTAAAAGATTTTATGTTGCACTTCTTTTGCCTTCTTATGCAAGTTTCCTTTGGTTTCAATAACTTGTTTGTTTACAAAATCCCCTTGCATAGGAAGTGTGTTAGACTTAAATGTGTGTGTTTTTGCTTCTTAATGCTCTCTTTCACTTCAATTCATATCCCTATGAGAGCTTCTTCAAATTATCATGCCCATCTTAATGGCTATAAAGAAAGAGCTTTATGGGAGACAACCCAATTTGTTTTTGCTTTTAGTTTGTTTTTGTTTATTTGAGTCTTGGAAGTTATTACTTCAGTAATAACCGCTCTTTATCTGTTTTGTTTGGTTTTTGTGTCAAGATCAACCTCTAATGAGAGAGAAGTAAGATTTGAGGAAGTTGCTGTCCCGAAACAGATTTTTGTGCTTCACCTTAAAAATACGTGAGAGATCTCTGTCTGTCGGATTAAGCTGTAATTTTTTGTGCTTCTGACCCATATTGTTATTTAACTTCCGTTAGTTTTGCACTTTTTGATTTGAGCAACAGAAGATTTTAGAAAAAGTTGATATTTACCTGCTGGTCTGTTTTGACAGATTTGCCACTCTTGCATTTGCTTCTTTATTCCATTTCCTTTTTGAATTCTTTTTGGGCTTTCGGAAGGAGTTGCTACAGTAGCTTTTGTTTTGATGGTTTCAAGTTGAAGTTGGACTCAAAAGGTTTTATCACTTCACTTATACTAATGTTGCTAATGAGAATTGTGTGAAGTTTTGTGTGAAAGAAATTTCCAGGAAGTGGAGATAATGGTGTAATAAGGAAGAGAAAGGTTTTATGACTCAAGTAATAAGTGTATGAAGATGAAGATATTGATTTTATTCAAGTGATGACTCCGGAAGAATCTACTAGATACCAAATTCAGAGACCTGCTGAGTCCGTTTCCAACTAGGTAACAGTTCTGGTAAGAAAAGTTCCGCGAAAATACAATCCAACTATATTTCTGCAGTTTTCAGTTAATAAGGAAAGCTACGAAGCGAAAAAGGGACGGAAACGGAGCCAGGGTGGCCCACACCACCCCATGGCGTGGGCCCACCCCTGGCCGCGCCACCAGGTGGTGAGGCCACCCAGGACTCCGCCTCCGACTCGTTTTCTCCCAGTACCTTCTTTTTGATATGAAACTTCGTAATATATAACCCCCCAGATCTCCCGAGGTTCGTATACCATGTTTTCGTCATGTTTTTGTTTCGATCTGCTTCTGCCAGGACATACTCTTTGAAGGTTTAGAAGCAAACCTAACTTTAGTTCTCTATATCACTTAAGGGGGAAACTAGTTTTCATGTCCACAACTCTGTTGTGGTCAAGTTAAAGTCATCTTTCAAGTCACAAATCCTTTTGAAAACATCTGACAATGGAATAGTATGGCCACTCCAACTGTCTATAACCGCGGACGCGGCTATTCGAATAGTTTGACACTATGTAGAGATTGTACACCTTCACCACAAAATTCGATACATCCGTGAGGGATAACCCTAAATCATCATACTTAGTATGCGGATAATCAATCCTAACCTTTCGATTACACACCCTAGTATAGGCACCTCCCCTATGAGTTTGGCCCCCCATCCATGGCCATCTGCCATCCTGGGTACTGCATAGGTGGACATTCATCATGAGGTAGCCTGAGCTCAACCTCTTCCGCAAGGGAACCCATACTAAGACATATAAACTTCCAGTCAAGCCCTACCTAACTCAGGTAATGTGGTTGTACGGTAAAATTGGAATGGTATCGCATCCGAACCCAACCATCAGTTTTTGTCAAAGTCAAGGCTCATGCCTCATTCAGTTTCATCATCAAACCATTTTGTTTCATAACACATGTCAAAACATTTCAATAGAATGAATCATCATTCCAAGGTTTTCATAATTATTTTCACTAAGTATTCCCATCCAAAGTGATCAAGTTTTAACTTAGCACTAGCCACTAATGTTGAGGGTATCACTATTGAGGGTACTAATCGAGTATAAGTATCCAAGTCTAGTCCTATGATCTTGAGGGTATCCATCCTATTTTTCCACTAATCACAATTCATTAACTAAGTAAGAAACTGTAATAAAAGGGAAAAGCAAAGTTTGGAGTAAAAATGGGAATGGTATAAATAAAGTTGCATAACCAAGCATGCCTAGTGCATCTGGTATAGGGGGCCTGCATAGTTCTAGCTTGCCTTGAGCAGTGCAGTTGTTGAAGTTTTCTTCCTCTTCCTCGAAGTACTTCTCCTCGTCGTAGCCCAGGTCGGTACTAGCGTCTATAAATACATACAATGTACACAATCACCAAATAACACTTAACTACTTTTATCTAGCACACAAGGGCTCATATTAGATGATCTAGCATCATCTCAATCATCACATGTAACAATGGCACATTCTTATTTATCTTATCTTAGAAAAGTAATTTCTACTCATTGAAAACTACTTAAGATTTAATATTGTCCAATTAAAATAGTGGATAATGTTGACACATGTCCTCACCACATATTCCAATACTTGGGAATGGGATTTAAAATGGTGGTCATGCATTACAAGATTTAATATTAGTATTTAATAATATTTAAGTGACTAGAAATGCCTATATATCCTTCTTTTAATACTAACCCATGTTTCATATTTGTAAAACCAAATCTTTTTACATATTCATGTAGAGCATGGCAAATGTGATTTTTGAGAGTTGGAAACAACTCAAAAGCATTTATAGTTTATTTTATAAAAATGTTTGAAGTGGCAAAAGGATCTATCTTGTTATTTTTAGTATAGGTGATCTATAGTTTCAATTTGTTTGAATCCAATGGGAGTGCATAGATATTTTCAATACCTTTCTAAAAAATTGGAATAATGCATTTTGGATTAGTACATCTCTTTGAATTTAATTTTAAATCTACTAACAGAATAGGGTTTTAACTAAATAGCAAAATTCTTATTTAAACTGTTGGGCTCTGCGCGGGAACATAACTGGGCCGGCCCAACTGCACAGCATTAGCGCAGCGGGCTACTAACAAAACGGTCCCACGCGCCAGCAGCTCATCTAACCCGAAACGGTATCTATCAATCTTAGCCCTACGATTAGAATAGGATCTACGACTGAGGTTCATCATCTACGACGAATAGCTCCGGCGAGATTCTAACCCTAACGCGGCGGTGGGGGTTGCTGGGGACTCACCGGGGCTCCAGCTAGGGTCAGCGGTGGGGGCGAACGAAGTGGTCGGTGACGACGGTTCGAACGGTGGTTACGGCGGCTCTTAGGGTGGCTCCAATCGTTGGCTTCCTTCCTCGATTGCAGTGGCAGACTCCGGCCAAATTCCGACGTGGTGGTGCTCGCCTTGCTCTGGGGGAAGGTCAGTGAGGTTCCTGGGTGAGTGGAGAGTGAAATGGTGTGCAGAATGAGGTCTAGGGTGGCCTCTATTTATACACCAGCGTCGGCGGCAGGGAGGCATGGTCAGGCTCCTCTGGCGATGTTGCTATAGGTCGAGCTAAGCATGGCAGAGGGCATGAGTCGATGCGGGGTACTACGGCGATCGTCACGCGCGTGATGGCACAGCAAGGGGTGGTCTCAGTCGGTCGGGTGATGTCGGCGCTCTATTCGGGTACGCAGGTGTTCGTCACTTGGTACGGTAGTCACGGGGCACGCGGCGGTGAGCCATCGTGTCTGGGAGGTCACTTGTGCCACGGCTACTGCGGGTACGAGCGGAGAGAGCGAGGCGCGGCGTGTGTGCGTGAGGCGGTTGTGGCGCTCCGTCGTGCTCTCGACATGGCGGGGGATTAAATGGGCGCAACTGGTCTGGCTCCTCCTTGCCTCGCCGTTGGTCAAGGGGTGGACAGGGGGTGGCAGTGAGGTCACGTCTAGCAGCTAGGCGTCATGGGAGAGGGCGGCGTGGCACGCAGTGACTGGTTCGTGCTCGACCGGCATGGTTGGCTCGGTACGGGCATGCCACTGGTGCAACGATGGAGATGTGCTCCTCCACTGCACGGCCAAGTACTAGGAATGATCATGGAGGAGTAGTGGAGTATAATTGAGGTACAAAAGATGATCAATTGATTGATCACAAACAGTAGATAGTTGGTAGTTGTATTGTGTATGCCAGGTTTTCGACCAAATGGCCGCATGAAATTTACTTTCAAATTTTTGAATGATTTTTGGTGAGTGATGTGGTCATATGCTTGGTAGTCTATGGTTGCTGGAATTTGTCAAGTAGAAGTTATTTGAGTGGTTTTTGAAAAGTGATGATCTAGGTATATGAACTTGATTCAATTTTGAATTGCCTCATAAATAGATTTGAAAATAGTTTCTGCCATTTTATAAAGTTTGCTTGGATTCACTTTTACTTGGTCTAGCAAGGGGTGAAAAGAATTGGAAATGTTTCTGTTAGAAATCTTTTACTATAGATGCCCAAAGTGGGCTAGTGGTTAACTTTTGCCAAAATGACCATATGCTCATATGATCCATATTTGACTTTTTTTTTATTTGATTCTGTTTATAATTGACCTAGATGATGTGGTAAAACTTTTTAAACTAATCATTTACCTTTGTAGCCATCAAAACCATGGCAAATACAAGTATTCATACATTACTACAAATCACACATGCATTCATATCAAGTTTAATGATAAAAGTTTTTGTTAACCCTAAACTTGGGTGATTATAACTTGATGAGCTTGATTAATATTTTTGAGATGTTACACCTTGGGCCTCCGGAGGTGTGGCGGACCGCGGCCTCTCGCCGACGGGAGGGTTCCCCGTTTTCTTTTCTTAGACTGTTTTCGTGTCTTCTTCGGGATGCTGAGGCGACGGCTGTATCCTGGAATCAGAATAAAATCCTCTCCGCCATATCCTTGCTCCGGCGGTGCGTCTAACGCTGGCGGAAGGCGCGTGGAGTCGTTTGTCCGGCGGATCTCCAGAGATCTGGTCGGTTTTCGTGTTCTTTGGTATGGTTTCAGGTTAGTCTCTTCCGATCTTTGATTCTCATCATTGTCGATGGTTGCTACTCTGGTACATTGGTCTTTTGGGATCGTAGCGACGACTTCCTGTCTGTCTACGACAACAAGCTTTGGCCGGCTCCGGTGATGGAGGGGCAAAGATGACGGCGCGCCTTCGGCTCGTATTAGTGTTTGTAGTCATCACTAGGTGGTTCATGGACCTATTTATAATTTTTGTTACTTTTAGATCTCTTTGTACTTTTATTGATGATTATTAATAAATCGGTGGAATTTTCGAAAAAAAAATAGAGTATGAAGAGTAGACGATTGACCGTAAAGCATGTGCCCAATTAACGCCAATGTGCCTTAACCACGTGAAATTGCAGAGCCCTTACCACACCACCACATTGCTCAAGAACCAAAGAAAACAAAACCAACAGGAAACCTTTGTGCACCTGGGCACAGCTCATTGCATGTGCATGGTCCATTTGTTTTTAGACAGTGAAAAGTCGTCACATGCAAGGTTTGTGCTTTTGTTCTTATGCATGACCAGGGAGCAGTGTGAGAGAAATTCTTGTGGCAGATACCTTCCAGCCTGTGGAAGTAAGCAATATTCCTATGTTTTTTTTCCATTGGCCATGTGACAGGCAGTTTCCTATGCGTTTTCCAGTTGTATCTCTTGGAGCTTCCAGGCAGAAATCAAACTCTGCTTGGAAATTTTACAATATATATACCAATGCAGAAGATTCAGGGATCAATTTATGGCATCTAGAAACTGTTTGATGGTTCAAATAATGTATACATACATGTTCTATATACCCCACTGACAAATAATCATGAACTCGGATCCCGTTAACTATCAAAACTCCTTTGCCGGTAACTCGTTCTGTTGATACATCACCCTCATATTTATCAAGAAAAGAATGTTCCAGAATCGCAGGTCACCGCAGCTGCCGCTGCCTCGAGATCTGCCTGAGGCCTGCTTCTAGGTCTTCCAGCATGATCGTGATCATCGTCTCGGCGTCGTCGCAGCTGAAATCAAGACGGAGGTCCAGATTTTCACGAGCGTTGACGAGCAGCGTGTCCACCAGCCCTCCATTCAACTGTTTCCGCCGCTCCTCGGTGGTCTCCCTGGCGATCAGCTCCCCGACAGCCTGGACGCTGCAGCTCGGGTGCAGCTTGAACCCATAGAGCAGACTGGTGTCGCTCGGGGTATTCATCTTCAGATGCATGATCTCTGCTAGTTCTGTCGTGGTGAAATCGTCGAAGTCAAAGAACTTCGTGACCCTCCTGCAGAAACCGTCATTCGAGGCAATGACACGCTTCATTGGCTCACAGTACCCAGCAAATATTACAACTAGTTTCCCACTGTCCATTACGGCCATTATCTCCTCCAAGGCCTCCAGACCATAATCCTTATCATCGGATTTTTGCATTGGTATCAACCTGTAAGCTTCATCCACAAACAGAATACCCCCCTCGGCATCCTTTATCTGTAGAGTGTAGGCAGAGTTATGATGACAATGAATTACGCAGAGAGAAAACCCGCTAAAATCAGAACCCTTAGGGAGGGGAAATGCCTATTATCTTCAATGCTCAAATATAAATCATTTTCTTGTTAATTCTTGAATGTTTTTACCATAAGGGTTCAAGAACTAAGCACCATCTATTAGGAGAGAGAAAAACGGAAACAGCAAAAATCACTAGTAATACCCTCCCTTCCCAAAAAAACTGAGCTTGTAATAGTACTACTAATCCTAAACCAGTCATAAAAAAATTCAGAACTGAAGAGAAAATATGGTACCTTCCGCCTCGTCTTTGGTCCAGTATGCCCCACAAATTCTCCAACAAGATCAGTTCGCTGAACTTCAGTAACTTTGTCAGTAGGGAGAATTCCAACCATATGAAGAAGCTTTCCAAGAATCCGAGCAACCATTGTTTTACCTACATTCGAGGTTCAATATTATACACTGAGGAGTGACTAGGGAGTATTGATGGCTTTGGCACATGATGTATATAGCTATGTGTATTAAATTTACAAGAGTAAAATGTAACATGTCAGTAAATTAATGATCACGTTTGTGAGGTCTGTAAGGTTTAAAAGCATGTTTGTCCAGGCTTCAGGACAAGTCCTTTGAGCTCACACTCAAAGTACAATGCCCTGCAAGAAGTTCACCAAGGTATAGCTATTCTAAATGTAACTAACCAACCGGATTCACCAAGGAACAACATTATAACAGTGAAGACCATAATGAGAAATCTTGCCGGGAACTGAAAAAGCTCTTTTTTTTAAACGAGGGCAAAAGCTTTGTCCTATTCCATTAATTAAGGAGAAGTTTTACAGAAATTTAAAAATGCGCGGGGATACAAAGGCTTACGCTCCCGGCATTATTTCACCCAAGCGCTTAGCACCCGCACTAACCCACAAGCGGGCTTCATTCTTAATTCTATTGAGAACAGCCACGGGTAGCGCATACTTGTTACGGAAGACCCATGCGTTCCTTTCGTTCCATATCTCCCAAGTGATGAGCAAGGTGAGGGAAGCCATGGCCTTTCGGTTAGGGATTGGGCCCTCCGATAACATTGACCACCAATGTTTTATGCTAAGATTTGCCCATTGAGAAGGGTGGATTGCATGAAGACCCATCCAAGCTTTTATATATCCCCAAATTCGAAGTGTATAGCGGCAATGGACGAATAGGTGGGAGATAGATTCCGTTGCTTGCTTGCAAAGAGCACACAATCCGCAATTGGGCCAACCTCTCTTCTCCAACCGTTCTGCCGTCCATAGTCCATTTTGGGTTGCAAGCCAAGCCAAGCAAAGAATTTGGCTTGAAAAAGATTTTGGTAATAGGAAAAATAGCTTCTTTAGAGATCATTACCTGTTCCTGGATTGCCAAGAAATGCCATATGAGGAGCTCTTCTGGTAGCGATCCCTAAGCCCATAGCTCGTCGCTTCTCATCAAAAAGCATTCCTCTGGCCCATCGACGTAATTGCATTTTCAGCTCTTGCAATCCCACGATTTGTGATATTGCTTCTTCAAACTCCGCCATTGCTTGTTGTTCATGGCATGTCATGAGGGCTTTTCGTTTTCTCTGTTCTTCCATATGGCGAGTGAGGACCCGCAACAGCTTCTCATTGCCAGCTCCTCCTGGGATATGATTTAAGGGGATCTTGCCCTCCTGGTAGCAACATGTGAAAGAACCATGTTTAGTATATCTAATATAGTTGCACTGAAAGCAACTGAACCATTACTAGGAATCAAGTGTATGTACATCATCTTTAGCATAGCAATCCGCATTGTAGCTTAGCAACACACTGACGGTGCTGCAATCTCCAGTTTGAAGTGCATGCCAGACAGCTAAATGCAATGGTGACATGCCATTCTGCAGCAATATGGGTTAAACATATTAGATGTGTGAATGTACACAAATCAGGTGGCCTAGAAGAGAAAATAGAAACTAGATAGATAAATCTTACATTTGCTTTGGCTCCTGTATGTACACCACGTTCAAGTAGCAACTTTGCTGATTCACAAGAACTATTTTTGACTGCCATGTGCAGTGGAGTCTCTCCATACTGAAGAACAATGTCATCAGTAGTTTATATGTTAAGGAAGTTGGCAGAGGATCCAATAAAGTACTAGAAAATGTGGTACTTCAATTACCATGTTCTTTGCCTCCACCTCAACTGTATCTGCACCTTGCCAATCAAGCAGGAATTTAACTATGTCAGTATTATTGTATCCAGCTGCGACGTGAAGTGGTGTTTGGCACATCTGCATAGCACATCGGAAAAAATGTAAGAAAGATACGCGGTTTGTGAACAGAATTACCCAATACCCATGGATAAATTCATAGTAGCATAGACAAAAAAGTTATGGTCAAATTTCATGCAATTAAGCTACTCCCTCCGACCCAAATTAGTTGACTTAGATTTTTCTAGATTTGAATGTATCTAGACTTGTTTTAGTGCTAGATACCTCCGAATCTAGACAAAACCAAGTCAACTAATTTGGGTCGGAGGGAGTATGTCATTCACATTATCTCCAGTAAATATTTTGGTAAAGCTGACTATTGGGCAAAAGTGGAAGATATAGCATTTTTTCTCAAATGATCATTTGGACATTCTATCATATGCTGTCAGTTCACTTTTTTCAGATGCAAATGGAAAAAGACCACGGAGATGTTTTTGACGAAACTTTGCACATGCAACTTCCTACTGACCACCAAGAAGACAAATCAGGAAATACACCTGACATGAATTAGACAAACATATCAAGACAATTGGGACGCCAAATTATCTCTCAGGCGTGTAGTTACAACAATGAAGTAGTAAGATACTATACACTATATAAGATCCCTTGCTAATTTGCTTTGCGAATTAAGCAAGACACATGCATACTATATATCAAGGCTCTTGTAACAGGGCACAGGACAGGATATCCAAATCTAGTCAGTTCACCAAAGCAATGCCATAATTACAGAGGAAAGTGACCCGTCTTAGATGGTCTCGGACCATTTAGAAAGGGATCGAAGCCAAGACAAATAGACAATTAAAGGAACAAAACAGCGAAGATAAGCCAATATTCAATCAGACGAATCAACTGGAAAATTTTCGAACCAAGCAGGATAGCTCACTCCAAGGAAATGAAAACGGCAACAAGAAATTCAGTACCATCGTTACCTCGCTTTCTTGGGTCCGGAAAGGAACTTGTATCCATACACCAAAATGAAAGAAAATGGAAAGGAACTTGTATCCATACACCAAAATGCATGAAAGAGACAGCAAAGAAGCACAGAACTGCATCAAGAGGAGCAAGCAAACAAGGTGGCGATGCAAGTAACTGTAACTGTACCTAGCGTCACAACTAGAGACGTCCAAAATCGAAACAAGTACCATAGTCCATAAACTCGAATTGGTCCAAACAGCCAACCGCGGCGATGGAATCTAAGAACAAGCTCAAGAAAACAAGCACAATCAAACAATCTGATCAAAATCATACCGAAAGAGGCCCACTTTTTCTAACGAATCTCGTGTGCGCACTCCGTACTGCATGTGTCAAGAACCGCATGAACGAACGAGCAAAGATCGCGCATTCTGAAGCTAAAGAAAGGCAGGATATAGGGAGCGCAAGAGGCAGGAAGGGCACGGACCACAGGGTTCTTGTCATTGAGGAGGTCGGGGTTCTCCCGCAGCATCCTCTGGACGCCCGCGAGGTCGCCGGCGCGCACGAGGCCGTGGATGGTCTCGGCCTTGGCCGGCCTCGGCCGCCCGTTCTGGCTACCCGGTCCCGGCATCTGCTGCTACCGCCTCCCCTCCCCTGCCCACCTCTCCGTGTCTGTGTGTGTGCGCGCTCCTCTGGCTGTGTGTGGTGTGGAGGACGAGCCGTCGAGCAGGGAGGGGAGGGGGGAAGTCGTGGAGGGCAGGAGAACGGGCCGACGGGGACCAATCCTTCCGCTGTTCCTGCCCTCCCTTTAAAAATTCTTCTTTCTCCTTTATTTTTGGCATATATCCCGGAATATCTGTTTGGTTTGTTGAAGAGAAAAATATCAGTGTTGTCTGCATTTTCACCGCACGCCAAACTGGTTCAAATTCGCACAAACAAACTAATGATTGAAATAGTTTTACTCCCCGCTAGCGTGTTTATTTACTTTCTCCCGTCCATATTAATGACGACTAGAACCATTCGTATCTGCACAAAGTTAAACAAGGTTGAGACTATTGAAATAGACTGGATGAACTATTCGTACTGTATCTAGAAAAATTTAAGACCATTAATATGGACGGAAGAGAGTACCAATATTTTACTGAATTTTTGAAAAGTGACAAAAGATTTACCTATTAATAAATTAAGAAGACGAGAGTTGTTTGCCCAAACCAAAGCTACAAAGACGAGTTGACCTCTCACCAAAGCTGAATAGAAGACCGCAATGATTGCTATTGGAGGGGCAAGACACTCTCACGAAGACGAAGAAAGTCAATCCACTCGGAGAGTCGCATCACTGACAATATAACATGAAGGACTTGACGAGCACACCACATGAGGCCAACGCTACCAATGGTAGTAAACTTTTGGGACCGCTACCACGACATTCAGACAACAACACCATCTTTCGGAACCGCCATCGTGACATACCACTGCCCACGCTCAATATTTTAGTTGGAGCTTTTCCGCTCAGTGTAGGCATGTCTATAGAAACGCTTCAACTTGTTCCACGTATAGACTTATGAAATTTGAGCTGTCGTGAGTAATTCATAAGGATGCCATCGTCTTGGATATAGACAACACAAAGAGCTGCATGGTGCGAAACATGTGATATTGGAGCAATCTTAGAGATGGACACATTGCATCTCTAACGGCTGCTGCATTTTAGGGCAGGGGTTTTGCACGATGCGACAACAGTTTTGATGTTTTGCAGTAGCAAAACGGTGGCCACTTTACTAGCTGACGCAAAATGCAGCGGCTGCTGCTCCATCAGCTGCCGCAAAACACGGCACGGTTGCAACGCCACTGCCTCTTTTCAACACATTTCTGACACATATGAACACAAACTTGCAATAAAATGATGGTAAAAATATATAAATTACTACAGTACTTAATTATTACATGCCAACACAAATAGTTTAAGTGCCACATAAATTATCGAGCAACAACATGAAGTTCGTCTCAACCAACAACAACAAACATAGAAATGAAATCAAAACTAATTTTGGCGGCCATGCCAAGCCCACCACTTCTAAAAAATGAGGTCCTTTTGAAGCTCCCCATGCACATCTGAGTTTCTAATATCATGGTAAGATTATAGAAAACAAGCAATGTGGTCTACATTCCTACGTGGCCAAATTTGTCACACCATCAAGTTATAGCCACCATACACCTCTTCTCTACCACGCTCATCTTAAATGATCATGTTATGCTTGATCACACTAGTTGTCATGATGTACCACGATACCTCCTGATCCCAAAACCGAGCGGAACCTCTAACGATAGCAAATTGGGTTTGCAAAATCTCAAATGTTCTCTCTATATCTTTCCTAGCCGCCGGTTGAACATTATGGAAATGAAGTTATTTCTTACCATCAGATTCAATGAAGGGCTTCACAAATGTTGCCCATTTGGGGTAGATGTCATCCGCGAGGTAGTATCCCAACTTGTATGTGTGGTTGTTGGCTACAAACTCCACCAGTGGAGTCTCACCATTGGCTAGCTTGGTAAAAAGTGGAGACCATTAAAGAACATTGATGTCATTGCAAGAATCGAACATGCCAAAGAAAGCATGCCATATCCAAGTCTCATAGTCTGCCATAGCCTCCAAAATGATGGTAGAATCCTTCTTGTGCCCTCTAAACTGTCCATGTCATGCTAAAATGATGGTGGAATCCTTCTTGTGCCCTCTAAACTATCCATGTCATGTTGCGGGAGAGTGCAGATCGCCGACCGCATCTCGTCGGTGATGAAGGGGCAGCTTCGATGCAGTGAATCGACGGGGGAGAGGTTGGTGGCAGCGGTGCGAAGGGGAAATGACTTTCGTTGGCGGTTGACTACGCGCGAGAGCGAGGAGAGGAAATATGACACAGCCCGCGCTGCCATAAATTTGCAGAGACCCGACTGTCGCAAAAAAAATTGCAACACCGAACCATTTTGCGGCGGCTGTTGGAGCCATTTTTTCCCCGAGGTGTTGCATCCGGCGGTATTTTTACTACTGCCGCAAAAAAAATTGCAGCACCGAACAGTTTTGTGGCAGCTGTTGATGACATTTTTTACCCCGAGGTGCTGCATCCGACGGCTATTTCCGCTGCTGCCAGCAACAACTGTCGGAGATGCTCTCACTTTGCTCCACGACAAGCTTCCATCGAATTCTGCTCCTATTTTCTATTACACTTCCTCTATCCAAAAATAAATGACTCGATTTGTCTAAATTCATGTGTATTTACATATTAAAACACGGCTAAATATATGTAAAATCTAAACAAACTCGGGTCACTTTTTTCGGAAAGAGAAAGTATTATTGTCTCTCTTTTATCTTGTACAAAGACAAAATAAAATGTTAACATAATTTAAAGGGTCAGTGGATTCGTAGGATTCTACAACATAGGAATGATAAAAGCACGAGAATATTATCGTATTGCATATGCAAAACACATGGATTTTATGAAATTTGTGTTTGATTTGTTGGATTATTAGGCATAATTTCCATAATTAATTTTAGAATATGAAATATGGCAGCAACAGCTACGATCATGTTAACCTCTAACATACTAGATGTAGTAGTTAACACGAACAGCAGCACAGACGCAATAACAGCCATAACAAAGCAAAAGATCGAATCACGGTATACGTACTGATCGGTTGCCGTTGGTGCAGAGGTTGTCGCAGCCTGTCGAAAAAGACGATGTTGAAGACGAGTCACTCGTAGACCAGGAGATCGCTCAGGAAGACGCGCTATGATGACGAACTTGAGCAGTCGCGTAGAGCGCTTTTCAAAAACCTTATTCGCATCTCCCGTACACGATCGTAAAGACGAGTGGTTCCGGAGACTTACTCTTCCGTCCGCCTGTAAGCGGGATGGAGTAAACTATGGTGGCGGCGCAAGCATTGGTTTTTGGTGTGTTCGTGATGGAAGTTGCACAGGCGTTTATATAGAGTGCATCGGGAACCCGCACGGCTCGGCGAGATTCCCACAACCCGCAACCCGCGGTGCGCCCATGCGTCATGATGGGTGGGCGGGCGAGCGGCGTCGTCGGAGAAAGAGCGCGCGTGTAGTTCTCCTCTTCTCAGTCACTTTACTAAGTGGTGAACCACCCACCTTATAAGGTGGTGTAACTCTCCTCCAACTTTTCATGTGGGACTAAACTTTAGCTCCCACTCCACTCACATGTGAGCTACCACCAACTTGGACCAAATCTCACATGGGCTTTGAGATTGATGGAAAATCTAAAATCACATGTGGGCTTAAATAGATTAGCCCATTATTTCTAACATGATTCACATGAATAGAAAAAACACATTAATTCTAAAAAATATAGTACTCCCTCCATCCGCAAATAAGTGATTTGGATTTGTCTAGATTTGTATGTATCAAGATGCATTTTAGTCTATAGATACATGTAAATTTAGATAAACCCGATCATTTATGAAAGGAGTATATCCATAAAATTAAAACAAATGAAAAGTCAAGATTAGGTGATCAACAATTTAACATGCTTACATTGTACTCTCTGCACAGAAATGTACTCTCTCAATTCCGTCCATAAATAACTGACTTAGATTTGTTTTGATTCGGATGTATTTATACACTAAAACGTGTTTAGATACATTTGAATGTATCCAAGCCACTTATTTCTGAATGGAGAGAGTAGAAAATATGGGTTGAAGTGGATCGTAGAATTCTTTTTCTTAACTGAAAGAGAAAATATCTCTAATTTTCAATGCTTCATGCCTTTTTCAATTCATAAATAGTCTAATAAAAAAAATCGTGCTCCTACATTTTTCCTTCGCCTTCCCCATGAATGAAATAGCCCGTTAAAAAAAGAATCAATTAAGCCGTTGTACTGTTTCGTTACGTTGGATAGAATTGCAAGGTCCAAGTTCTACAGCAGAAATAAAATGATGTACAGTAAGTATTATGTCGCGTACTACAGCTCAGACGGGATAGGAATTTTTGTTCGGATGAGCCTGGTCATAGTGGCGAGTAACTTAGAGTAGTAACATGTATATGTTACTAGTATAAGCTAATATCTTCATAGTAAAAAATAATATAAGATGTGGTATCATGCAAAGTCTCATTTATTCAAATATATTCTTATTTTGTCTTGAAATATGTGATATTATGGTAATATAGCTAGTTATCCTTTCTCATCATTTAATTACATGTCATGTCATCTAAATGTTTAATTGGAAATACAAGTAGAAATATATTACGACCCAAGTTACTAGCCTGAGACACACACGCACCGTAGTTCCCGCAAAAACACGGTAGTTTATACAGAGTAATTTTGTATATAGACCCAGTGTCGGTTTGGCTTGTGTGGACTAGTACGTTGTACAGTCGTACAGGGCATAGCATTGTTGTCGGCGGGCACGTGCGGCACCGTGTCGCGCAGCTGTTTTCGCGGAGCAGCGTTCGCTGTCTCCGGCAACTTGTCAAATATTTTTCCGTTGAGGACGTCCTTGGTGGTGGGTTGCTAAGCGGCAACCACGAAAACAAAAATTGAGTTTAAACTAAACTAATTTTGTTAAAAAAATTGAACTAAACTAACAAAAAAATTCTATAAAGCGGGACTGATCGGGTGCCACTTCGCAACCCTACTTGGCGGTAATCTGCACAAAAATAATTCAAACTTGAAAGAAATTCAAAGATTAAACTTTGGCTGAAACTAATTCATTGGTCTAACCATTTTAGTAGCGCCATACATCGTGGCGCCGCACTCTACAGAGCAACACCGTCTACCCTGGCGTCACACCTGTTGACAACGTGGCGTCATGAGCCCCGGCTTCATAAGTGTAGCGCCACGACCAATGGCGCCGCACTGTGATGTGCAGCATCATGTGCGGTGGTGCCGCACTTTACAACTAGGGTTACCCCACCGAGGCCGGGACACCCCCGACCCAGCCCTCATTCCCCTCCCCAAAGGAAGAACAGATCGATGGTGGCGGCGGTGGGTCTCCTCTCTCAAATCTCTCTCTCTCCTAGAGGCCTAGTTGAAAGTTTCTCTCTATGGATTTCGATCCCCACAAATGTCTAGAGGTATTCTTCCTTATTTCCTTTGTTTTGATCCATTTAAATCTTGTATGTAGGTAGTATATGTTCATATCTTGGAAACCTAGGTAATAATGCAAGATGCATGGTAGATTCTTGTTGCATTGGCATAGGAGTTGGATTGTGATTAGGATATTGTGTTAATGTTAGCATGGATACCTATTAAATATGTTGACCATAGTATTGTTGTTGTAATTATCTTAGAAATGTCAAGAATTGTTCATGTTCATCATGTGGACAAGGATGCATTTTTGAAAGATAATATAGAACCGGACCCAGACGAGTTTGACTTGGTGTTTGAGCGTACTCCCACCTACGCCGAGGTCTTGGAGCAAGTGAGAATTGAATTGAAATGGATGGATCCAAGTGACGTTGTTGAGTTGGAGGAAAGACATAATGTGGGTTTAGGAATGCATGTTCTTTGGAAGACCATGCGTATCTACTCCGAGCCACGCTCAGTTACATACAAGGAGGTGGTGGTCGAATCATTATACAAAGCTCTTGAGTTGTTCACCACTAAGAAGGTTGATAGTAATTTGCACTTGGACTTGAACCGCATTGCCTCCCCGTTGGATTCTAGGAGCCATCCACCCTTAAACCAAGAGGTATTGAGTGAACCTCCTTTGATCCAAACATTGAGCCCGATTTCAAAGAACCAAGACGAAGTATTGAAAGAGGATAATGATGATTATGGGCACGATGAGAATGAGGTTGAGCTCCACGGTAACAATATTGGAGATTTGGACAAATATATTACACAAGATAACATGGATCATTACATCCCGTATACTTGAGGCTATGCATTGGAGTCGGATGATGATGGTTCCGAAGAAGAAGTTGATGAGGAGGGGTTCACGACCAAAGAAGCTAAAATCCATGATACCGTATTAGGGCGGGACCATCGGGTACCTTTGTTTCGTGATATTAGTTTCGCGGATGAAGCCACAGTTGACGGCGGCAAGGGCGTAGTACTTGGACCAAGGCCAACTTCCCACCGGGATGATAATCACGAGAATAATGGGATTTCTCGTGGATCGAAGTTCAAGACCTTGTTAGAATTTAAGCAATGGATCAAGAACTACTCGGTTAAGCATAATCATTCTTACATGGTGATTCACTTGGACGTGAAGAAGCGTTTCATGGTTAAATGCGAGGAGGATGGATGTCCTTGGATTATGCTTGCAAGACTGACGAGGGGTAACCACGGCAATGCCCATAGTTATGGACTTAGGGTTTCGAGGAAAAGAGAACCCTAGGAATTTCGTCGAATGTTAGAAAAATACGGGAGTCAGGGTCGTTTGATTATCGATGGACGATTCTATTACAAATTGCTCGGGAGTTTTTTGGTACCTCTCCGCTGGCTCATCCCAGCCTATATATAATAGGCTAGGTCCAAAAGCCGTATACGGATAGGTTACATATTTACAATTACAACAGCAACACAATGTCGGTTTCTATTTTCTTATCTAGCAAAACTAAGACTTCCATCAGATGCTTCTTGGGCCTTCTTTTTTTGTCTTCATGGGTCGTGAGCCTTTATGTAGCTAGGGTAACCAAACATAAGCACCCGAGTAATCATACCTATGTTAGCAGCCCTCGAGACTCTACCTGAATCGTAGATTCGGGTTGAGTCTCAGAGATATTTTCAGTATTTATGATTGAAGTTTTTATGAGATATTTTGTCTAGTTTTGAGGGGATTTGGTACAACAAGTCTGATGTATCCGACGGATCGGGAATCAGTTAATTTCTCCTAGGCAAAAACACTATAGACCTACATCAAATTCAAGTCCCTAGGCTTGAACTCGGATTTTTACTGGCGTAATCTAGTTCGAGCCGTTGAGGTCTTATACTGAATTCCAGTTCTATTATATCAGGTACCCAATGCGTCCGTCAGGATTTTTCATCGTGTCATCGATATGGATATTTTACTGGCAGAGCATATTCTTGTGTGATTACCAGGCCACACATGATGGACCCCGGGGTCTTATCTTCATGTCGTGGACATGACATTCGGAGTTTTATCGCGTTAGGCGCGATCCAAGATTTTTGTATGATTTTTTTCGACTGCCTTGTTTGGCTATTGGAATTGCTAAAGTTATATCAGCTTTGTATTTTCTCGGATGATGTTTTATAAAGGCTCCTGATACGTCCATTTTGTATCACTATTCTATATCATAATTAACTGTTATTCATTGATATATTTCATATTAAGAGATGATACTTATGTTATTTTATCTATTTTTGCATGGTTAATGACTTTTGGAGCATGGACTGCTGCAGTCAGGATTCTGATAGAAATAGTGCTGTTTGGAGGCAAAATTCGCAAAGATCAAAAAATCCGGGAAAATACATGGAAAATCCTATTTTTCCAGAAGACGAAGAATGCCAGAAGGGGAAGTGGAGATGGGCCACAGGGGGCCCACACCACCCTGGGGCGAGCCACCCCAGGCCGCGCCACCAGGTGGTGTGGCCACCCTGGTCCACACCAGCCTCTCCCCTCTGCCGTATATTATCCTCCCAAAACCCTAAGACTCGGGGAGCGACCACAGAAAGATTCCGCCGCCTCTGCAGGGCGGAAAACACCGAGAGAGAAAGATCTCTCCAACAGACAGAATTCTACCGGGGGAATTCCTTTCCGGAGAGGGGAGATATTCGCCATCAACACCACCATCAAGCTGGACTTCATCGGGATCATCATCATCACCACCACCATCATATTCATCACCACCATCATCACCACCTCATACCGCTGTAACAATTGGGTTGAATCTTGCATAGTTCTTAGGGGAAACTTTCTCGGTGTTGATTACTCCTTGTAGTTGATGCTATTGAGTGAACCATTGAATTATCGTTTATGTTCAGATTGTTACACATCATTATTTCATCTCCGATCATGATCCATATGATGTCTTGTGAGTAGTTCATTTTGTTCTTGAGGATATGGGAGAAGTCATGTTGTTAGTAGTTGAATTGTGTTGAGAAAGATTCAATAGTTTGATATTTAAGTTGTGGTGTACTTCTTGTAGTGGTGTCATGTGAACGTCAACTACATGACACTTCACCTATATGGGCCTAGGGAAATGCATTGTGTATTTGGCTACTAATCGTAGGGGTTGCCGGAGTGACAGAAACCTGAACCCCCATTAGGAAACCTTTGCATAAGGGACATCGGGGTCTTAGAGTTTAAAGTTGTGGTTAGGTTTCTACCTTAATTAATTTCTTGTATTTGTGGATGCTTGCAAGGGGTATAATCACCAGTATGTATTAGTCCTAGGAAGGTCGGTACATTAGCACAGGTTCATCCACACAACACTTAGCAAACTAAAAAAGATTAATCAACTATATGAAGCGAAAGCACTTGACGGAATTCCCATGTGTCCTCGAGAACGTTTGGTCATCTTAAGTAATACAACCGGCTTGTCCTTTGCTAAAGAAAAGATTGGGCTACTTGTTGCATTTATTCTTATTGTCTTTTATTTACTCGTACTTTATTTACCTGCATTATCAAAAAACCCTAAAAATCCGTTTGCTAAGTATTACAGAGAATTCCTGCTCCTAGCCACTCGCCAGCACCTTCTGCTCCTCGTTGGGTTCGACACTCTTACTTATCGAAAATACTGCGATACACCCCCTATACTTGTGGGTCATCAAGACTATTTTCTGGCGCCGTTGCCGAGGAGTGAAGCGCTATTGGAAAGTGGAACTGGTAAAGGAAACTTCTACTATGAGTATTGTTTACTTCTGTTAGTTGCTTTATTTTCAATATGGATAATTCGCTGAGTTTCTTATTTCGTAATGCTACTACCACTGCTAAGGTAGTAGATGAACCATCACCTGCTGAGAATGATACTTTTAAAATACCTACAAGAATTATTGATCTTGTTATGGATAACTATTATGTTGGAGATGGAACTGTCCATCCCGGTGATCATTTGTTCTTTATACACGAATTATGCAGGTTGTTCAAGTGTGCAGGTATTACAACATATCAAGTCAAGAAGAAGTTATTCTCATTATCACTGAAAGGAAGAGCTGAGGAATGGTATAAGTTGCTGAAGAATGGTCAAGCTCTTGAATGGGAGGAAATAGTACCTCTCTTTTATTCAAAGTTTTATCCTCCTAGTGAGATTCATAATGATCAGAATCAAATATATAACGTTTGGCCTCTTGACGGAGAGAGTACAGCTCAAGCTTGGGGGAGATTGAAGTTACTAATGCTCAAATGTCCCATTCATGAGCTCCCCAACAATATTATTATCAATAACTTTTATACAAGGCTTTCTCTTCATGATAAGGATTTATTGGATGCTTCTTGTGCTGGACCATTCACACGCATGGAAGAAGAAGCTAAATGGGATCTTCTAGACCGTATTCAAGACAATGCTGAAGCATGGGAAAATGACAAAGGAAGAAAGTGAGGTATAAATTATGATTATGAGTGCATTGAATATTTTATGGGAACTGATGACTTTCAAAATATTAAAAATGCTTATGGTCTAGACTCTCAAGTTATTACAAATTGTTTTAAGGCTTTTGCTTCTTATATTGAAATCCCGAAAAAGGGATGGAACACGTATCATGCACTATATAAAGATATTGTTGATTGTGTTCCTGTTAGGAGTTCTGAATTTTGCACTATTGATCACATTCTACCTGAACCTTATATCGAAAAAATACCCTTCCCGGATAAGGTAAAGGAGCATCCTATGATAACTAGTGTAATCAATAAAAGTGCAAAGAGAACTGTAAAACCTGATGAACAAATAAACATTGAACCTGTTGTAGCAATTGTGAAAGACCTTGTCACTAAAAGTGTAGAAGATGGACACATAGTCTTCTGTGAGGATGCTTCTAGTATTGTCTCACATCCTAATAGAACTAAGAAGGCTAGTGTCCCCGTGCTTTCTGTTAGAATCGGTGATCATTGCTATTATGGTTTATGTGATATTGGTGCAAGTTTAAGTGCCATCCCTTATGAGATTTACAAAGAAATTATGCATGAAATCAGTCCCTGCGAACTAGAAGAGATTGATGTGGTTATTCACCTTGCTAATAGAGAGACCATCTCTCCAATTGGTATTGTACAGGATGTATAAGTTCTTTGCGGTAATATTAAATATCCTGCTGATTTTCTAGTACTTGGTTCAGCTGCTAGTAAAACCTATCCCATCGTTTTTGGTAGACCTTTCTTTAGTACATGTGGAGCCATTATAGACTGCAAAAGGGAGAAAATCTTGACTAAATTTGATGGGGAATCTTATGAGTTTAATTTTTCGAAATTTACTAAAGAACCTTGTGAAAATGAAACCCATAATGAGGATTTTAGAGTTGAACAACTTGCTTCTATTTCTCTTGCTCCTAACAATGCTTTGCAGCAATTTATGGAAGATAATGAAAGTGAAAACTTCATGGAAGAAAGAAATGAGATTGATGAGATTCTCTATCGTCAACCTAAGATGTTTAAGCATAACTTGCCTGTGGAAGATTTGGGTACCACGTTGCCACCTAAAAAGGATCCGGTCTTCGATCTAAAACCTTTACCTGACGATCTTAAATATGCTTACATTGATGATAATAAGATATATCCTATTATTATTAGCTCTAAACTTTCAGGGAAGGAAGAGGAAAGGTTATTGGAGGTATTGAAGAAACACCGAGGGGCTATGGGCTATACTCTGGATGATTTAAAAGGGATTTCTCCTACTATATGTCAGCATGCTATCAATATAGAACCAGATGCAAAGCCAGTGGTAGAGCACCAACGGCGTTTAAATCCTAAGATGAAGGAAGTGGTAAGAAACGAGGTATTGAAACTCCTTGATGCTGGTATTATTTATCCTATTGCTGATAGTGAATGGGTTAGTCTTGTTCATTGTGTCCCTAAAAAAGAGGGAATTACCGTTGTACCTAATGATAATGATGAGCTTATTCCCCAAAGAATATTAGTAGGTTATAGAATGTGCATTGATTTCAGGAAAGTTAACAAAGTTACTAAGAAAGATCATTACCCACTTCCTTTTATTGATCAAATGTTAGAAAGGTTGTCTAAAAAGACCCATTTTTGTTTTCTTGATGGATATTCTGGTTTCTCTCAAATTGCTATTAAACAACAAGATCAAGAAAAAACTACTTTTACATGCCCTTATGGAACCTATGCTTATAGACGTATGCCTTTTGGTTTATGTAATGCTCCTGCTACTTTTCAAAGATGCATGTCTGCTATCTTTCATGGTTTTTGTGAGGAAATTGTGGAAGTGTTCATGGATGACTTCTCCGTCTATGGAACTTCTTTTGATAATTGTCTGCACAACCACGATAAAGTTTTGCAGAGATGTGAAGAAACTAATCTTGTTCTTAATTGGGAGAAATGCCACTTTATGGTGAATGAAGGGATTGTCCTTGGACATAAGATTTCTGAAAGAGGCATAGAAGTTGATAGAGCTAAAGTTGAAGCAATTGAGAAAATGCCTTGTCCAAGAGACGTTAAAGGTATTCGTAGTATCCTTGGTCATGCTGGTTTCTATAGAAGGTTTATTAAAGGTTTCTCTAAGATATCAAAACCCCTCACTAATCTTCTTCAAAAAGATGTACCCTTTGTCTTTGATGATGATTGTAAGGAAGCTTTTGAAACTCTAAAGAAGGCTTTAACTACTGCTCCTATCGTTCAACCACCTGATTGGAGCTTACCCTTTGAAATAATGTGTGATGCTAGTGATTTTGCTATAGGTGCTGTCCTTGGGCAACGAATAGATAAAAAGTTAAATGTTATCCACTACTCTTGATGATTTAAAAGGGATTTCTCCTACTATTTGTCAGCATGCTATCAATATAGAACCAGATGCAAAGCCAGTGGTAGAGCACCAACAGCGTTTTAATCCTAAGATGAAGGAAGTGGTAAGAAACGAGGTATTGAAACTCCTTGATGCTGGTATTATTTATCCTATTGCTGATAGTGAATGGGTTAGTCATGTTCATTGTGTCCCTAAAAAAGGGGGAATTACCGTTGTCCCTAATGATAATGATGATCTTATTCCCCAAAGAATAGTAGTAGGTTATAGAATGTGCATTGATTTCAGGAAAGTTAACAAAGTTACTAAGAAAGATCATTACCCACTTCCTTTTATTGATCAAATGTTAGAAAGGTTGTCTAAAAAGACCCATTTTTGTTTTCTTGATGGATATTCTGGTTTCTCTCAAATTGCTATTAAACAACAAGATCAAGAAGAAACTACTTTTACATGCCCTTATGGAACCTATGCTTATAGACGTATGCCTTTTGGTTTATGTAATGCTCCTGGTACTTTTCGAAGATGCATGTATGCTATCTTTCATGGTTTTTGTGAGGAAATTGTGGAAGTGTTCATGGATGACTTCTCCGTCTATGGAACCTCTTTTGATAATTGTCTGCACAACCTCGATAAAGTTTTGCAGAGATGTGAAGAAACTAATCTTGTTCTTAATTGGGAGAAATGCCACTTCATGGTGAATGAAGGGATTGTCCTTGGACATAAGATTTCTAAAAGAGGCATAGAAGTTGATAGAGCTAAAATTGAAGTAATTGAGAAAATGCCCTGTCCAAGAGACGTCAAAGGTATTCGTAGTATCATTGGTCATGTTGGTTTCTATAGAAGGTTTATTAAAGATTTCTCTAAGATATAAAAACCCCTCACTAATCTTCTTCAAAAAGATGTACCCTTTGTCTTTGATGATGATTGTAAGGAAGCTTTTGAAACTCTAAAGAAGGCTTTAACTACTGCTCCTATCGTTCAACCACCTGATTGGAGCTTACCCTTTGAAATAATGTGTGATGCTAGTGATTTTGCTATAGGTGCTGTCCTTGGGCAACGAATAGATAAAAAGTTAAATGTTATCCACTATGCTAGTAAGACTCTTGACGCTGCTCAAAGGAATTATGCTACTACTGAAAAAGAATTCTTAGCCATTTTCTTTGCTTGTGATAAGTTTAAACCTTATATTGTTGACTCAAGAGTTACAATTCATACTGATCATGCTGCTATTAAGTACCTTATGATAAAGAAAGATGCTAAGCCTAGGCTTATTAGATGGGTGCTACTCTTACAAGAGTTGGGCCTACATATTGTAGATAGGAAGGGTGCTGAAAATCCTGTAGCTGATAATCTATCTCGATTGGAAAACATCTCTTTTGATCATATGCCTGTTAATGATAGTTTCTCAAATGAACAGTTGTCTGCAATAGGGGTAAGCTCACGAGGGAGCACTTGCTATGCTGATTATGCTAACTTTATTGTCTCCAAGTATTTGCCTCCAACTTTTATAGCTCAGCAAAGAAGGAAGTTCTTTTACGATTTGAGACATTATTTTTGGGATGACCCACATTTATATAAAGAAGGAGTGGATGGTATTATGCGAATATGTGTTCCATAATATGAACAAAAGGAGATATTGCGGAAATGTCATGATAGTGCCTATGGAGGACATCATGCGGGAGATAGAACTACACAAAAGGTGCTACAATCAGGTTTCTATTGGCCTACCCTTTTTAAATATGCAAGAAAAATTGTCTTATCCTATGATGAGTGTCAGCGTCTTGGTAATATTTCTAGATGCAATGAAATGCCTATGAATTACTCTCTAGTTATTGAACCCTTTGGCTGTTGGGGATTTGAATTTATGGGTCCTTTTCCTCCCTCAAAAGATTATACTCATATTCTTGTTGCCGTTTGATTATGTCACTAAGTGGGTAGAAGCCATACGTACGAAGAGTGCTGATGGGGAGACCTCTCTAAAAATGCTTAAGGATGTTATCTTTTCTAGGTTTGGAGTACCTAGGTATCTTATGACTTATGGAGGTTCTCATTTCATTCATGGTGGTTTTAGAAAGACCCTTGCTAAATATGATGTTAATCATAGAATCGCTTTAGCTTATCATCCCCAAACTAGTGGACAAGCAGAGTTATCAAATAGAGAAATTAAATCCATCTTGCAAAAGACTGTTAATAGATCTAGAAAAAATTGGGCTAAAAAGTTGAACGATGCTTTATGGGCTTATAGGACTGCCTATAAAAACCCTATGGGGATGTCTCCTTACAAAATGGTTTATGGGAAAGCTTATCACCTGCCTTTAGAATTAGAACACAAAGCTTATTGGGCAGTTAAAGAACTTAATAGAGATTATAAGCTTGCTGGTGAAAAAAGATTATTTGACTTAAGTTCGCTGGATGAATGGAGGAGTGAAGCATATGAGAATGCTAGACTCTTTAAGGAAAAAGTTAAAAGATGGCATGACAAGCGAATACTTAACAGAGAATTTCATGTTGGTGAGAAAGTTCTATTGTATAGGTCTCGTCTCAGAGTTTTTGCAGGGAAACTGCTGTCAAAATGGGAAGGACCTTTTGTTATTGAAGAAGTGTATCGTTCAGGAGCAATAAAAAAAATTTCTTTAAAAGATAACACTACACAAGTGGTGAATGGTCAGCGAGTCAAGCACTATATTGCTGGAGATTCTTACAATGAAGATGTTGATGCTATTCAAGTGGTAACTCCGGAAAAATTTATCAAAGACAAAATTCAGATACCTGCAAAGTCCATTTTCGAATAGGTAACATATCTGGTAAGAAAAGTTCCACGAAAATACTATCCAGGTATATTTTTGCAATTTTTATCCAACAAGGAAAGCTACGAAGCGAAAGAGGGACGGAAACGGAGCCAGGATGGCTCACACCACCCCCTGGCGCCCCTGGCCGCGCCAGCAGGTGGTGTAGCCGTCCCGGACTCCGTCTCCGACCCGTTTTCTTCCAGTACCTTCCTTTTGTTGTAAAACTTCGTAATATATAATCCCCTGGATCCCCCGAGGTTTGTATATCATGTTCTCATTGTGTTTTCGTTTCGATCTGTTTCTACCAGGAACTATTCTTGAAAGTTAGAAGCACAATGGTGTCCGCCAAGGATAAGGAAAAGGAGCCTATAGAGGAATATCTCCAAGACCCCAGGCAGGAGAAGGAGATCAAAAGTGAAGATGAAGAGGAGGCAAAGCAAAGCCAACATCCGCACACCAGCACTACCATTGCAAGCATTGGAGTGTTTGCAAAACCTGCCAGGATCAAAAGGACTGCACGGATGTCAACTGGAGGGAAACCTCTGCGTCACTGTTTGGCTCCATGGTCACTGATACATTGCAAATGTATCTATAATTTTTGATGTTCCATGCTCGGTTTTATCCACTTTCTTGTGTTTTGTTCCAACTTTGGAGTACTTTTCATATGATTTCTTGGACTAACCTATTAACAAGAGCCATAGTGCCAGCTGCCTGTTTTCTGCTGTTTTTGGTTCCAGGAAAGTCAGAAAATGAATATTCTTGGAATTGGACGAGACAAAAGCCAAAGTGCCTATTTTCCCAGAAGTGATCAAGTGCCAGAATACGAGATGGAGAAGGGCCAGGGGCCGGCCACACCACCTGGCCGCGCGGCCAGGCCTGGCCCGGCCAGAGGGTGGTGTGGTGGCTCCCGGCACCCCCTCGGCCTCCCCTTCCGACTATAAGATGCCCCCGGGACGTAAACCCTAAGTACCCGATCAAAAATCCACGAAAGAGTCTGTAGCCACCGTCATCTCCATCCCTAGATCGGGAGGGATCTGAAGCTCTTCTCAGCACCCTGACGGAGAGGGGAATTCACCCTGGAGGCCTTCTTCATCACCATGCAAGCCTCTAGTGTGATGCGTGAGTAGTTCATCCTTGGACTACGGATCCATGTAGTAGCTAGATGGCTGGTTCTCCTCCTTTGTGCTTTCATGTTTAGATCTTGTGAGCTCCGTTCATGATCAAGATCATCTATTTGTAATTCTGCATGTTGTGTTTGCGGGGATCTGATGGATATTGAGATGCTATTTCAGATTGATTATTTATTCTATCATGTCTTTGTTATTTGATATCTTGGATGCTTTCCGTTGTTAGTAGCTATCTTGGCCAAGTAGATGCTAGCAACTCCAAGAGTTAGTATTTATACTCGATAGTGGGTTCATGCCTCTGGTAATCTGGGGAAGTGACAGAAATCTCTAAGGTACTAGATGTGTTGTTGCTACTAGGGATAAAACAACAATCCTTTGTTCATAGAACAATCATATTGTTTACTTTACACGCAGTTCGTAAAGCAATAATCTATTGCTTGCAACTTAATACTGGAGGGGGTTCGGATGATAACCTGAAGGTGGATTATTAGTCATAGATGTAGTTGGATGGCGGTCTATGTATAATGTTGTAATGCCCAATCAAGTCTCAAAGGAGTCAAGATGATTAGTATATGCATGTATTGCTTTCTCGGTGTTTGTCAATTGCCTCGCTGTAATTTGTTTACCTAGCATGTTATCTATCTTAAGGAGAGCCACCTCTAGTGAACTATGGATCCCGGTCCTTTACTTTACATACAATCTACAACCTTTTTACTGCTTTGTGTTTACTTTCTGCAAACTTTTACTTCTTTCCATTCGATACGTTTAATGCTTTGTTTTCCGCAAAACACGGTGAGATTGACAACCTCATCGCAAGTTGGGGACAAAGTTCTGTGGTTGTGTTGTGCAGGTCTCCACGTTGCTACTAGCACCGGTAGTGCGCCCTGCCAAAGCTCATCTAGTAACACCTTTGGGGTGTATCCTTGCTCCTACTGGTTCGATTAAACCTTGGTTTCATAACTGAGGGAAACTTGTTGATGTGCTCATCATACCTTCCTCTTGGGGTTCCCAACGAGCTCTACATCAACCACGCACCAAGCACTTTTCTGGGCGTCGTGCATTGAGCCATCAGTCACTTCCTCCACGCACCAAGAATCCTTTCCATACCCTTATCCATGAGCATCAATACCAGAATATGCCCAAGGAGAAACTACCCTCCAATTGGGATTTGCCTTGTTCTAGCCATGTAGGAAAAGAAGACTTCTAGGAGGAAGAGTGGGGAAAGAATCGCAAGAGCTGGAATTCGCAACCCGACATGATCATGATCCGCATTGATCAAAACTCACAGTTGATTCATAATCTCACCTTTGAGATTGAGGACTTGGGGAAACTAATAAAAAAGCTCATCGAGAGAATACCACCACCACCGAAGGAGTAATCCGTCATCAGGATTTGGCATCCCCTTGGTTTGTTCCAAGCTTGGGGGAGTGTCGCGGTATCACAACACTATCTTCTATCTTTTTACCTTTTTAGTAGAGTCATATCATGAATAGAGAAGTTATCATGTAGGATGGTTTGCATTATGGAAGTGTCCCCCCTCTCGTTAGATATCTATGTATCCCTTAGTGTGAGTTGCCTTTATGGAATATTAATGAGAAGTTCTATCATTTACTCTTTTGCATATCTTATATTAGTTTTCAATTCATGGTTATATAATTGATCTTGTCATTAGTATTGGTATCACTTTGGGATCATTGAGTTAATTTAGTTGGTTTTGCCAAACCTGGCTCGGACAGTAGCAACACTATTTTGAGAATTGAATGAAAAAGATAAAAGTACTCTTAAAGAAATATAATTTCATCATATTTCTTTCTTGATTTGCTCATAAGTTTAGTATTCTCTAGTTAAGATCTTTTGTGCTTCCAAGGAAGATTGCATGTTTGTTTTTATCACTTGTATGTTTGTTTGTTTCCTTCAACTCTTATGCTTTCTACCTAGCCTTGCTAGCCAAAAACCTGTACTGAGAGGAAATGCTTCTCGTGCATCCAATCCTTAAACCAAAACCTATGCCATTTGTGTCCACCATACCTACCTATTAGCACTATTGCTATTCCAAGTAAATTCTTGTTTTTATCTACCTTCCAAATTAAACTTGTTATGAGAAATTAGTGATTAAAGCTCTCACGAACTTGATGGCACACCTTACTTTCTTGCATTTAATAAACTTGAACCATTGTGTCCATCTTTGTTGCGTATATGCTTGCGCTTTATAAGTTGAAGTTAGCAGAACCATGTATCATGGGGAACGCTTTCAACATTGCACTTATATTCCGTTGATATCATGATTCTTTTGCTTATGGATCCCGGCGGTGTGAAATAAAAGGGGAACTTGTAAGATCATGGAGTTTGTATGTGTGTTAGAGAAACGCCTGGGTCGCTAGCCTAAGCCATGCCTAATCATGGTGGAAACTTGCAGCATAACCATAATGAGCACTCTATGAAGCATCCTCAATAAAAACCTATGCAAATAGCAAATAAAAAGATCGATGAGATGCTCATTGTCTGCTTGCCTTGTCATTTTGATTATGGGATAACTCCTGTATCATGTGCAAGGGGTACCCCGTTGGCGGTTCTCTGTGATACACATGTATTTACAATGACAAGAGCTTACTTGTGACTGAAGTTGATTAGCATGAGGTTCGGTACTCGTAAGTAAGGGGCATGAGATTTCAACTTATAACTTGTCAAGCATATCCTCTTAGTTGTGTCACTTTAACCTTAACCACCTAAAGATGCCTATGATAGGGGCAATGAGAGCTGAAAGCTAGTAAGTACCATAATTTTTGGAAGCTCTTTATGAAACTTGAAATCCCTGCTTCCCTCTGTGAAGGGCCTTTCTTTTACTTTTTAGTTGAGTCAGTAAACCTACCCCCTTCTACCTCAGCAAGTATTTTGAGTTGTTGTGTTTCATTCATTCATATGATGATTTATCCAATCATGTTTCTTATGTTCCTTGTTTTGCACTTTTCTCTTATCTTAGTGTCTACTACTTTGAAAGCTATCACTAAAAATTAGTTATTTGTGAACTCCAGCAAATTGTCAACTACTCTTCGACCAAGAGCTAAGTTTGCCATTACCAATTATGATTTACTTTATGTATCTTTATTGTGTTTCCTTTACTTATTGCAAGTTAAGTTATATAATAGTGAGTTTTCTTCTATAATGATTTATGCATTGATGAATGTGATGCTCCTTGTCCGTGTTCTTTTATCGACTCTTCACTCATAAATCTGAGGTCATGTTTATTGAGCTCAGTTTTCTCTTGGGGACAAGCGAAGTCTAAGCTTGGGGGGAGTTGATACGTCCATTTTGCATCACTATTCTATATCATAATTTACTGTTATTCATTGATATATTTCATATTAAGAGATGATACTTATGTTATTTCATCTATTTTTTCATGGTTAATGACTTTTGGAGCATGGACTGCCGGCAAAATTCGCGAAGATCAAAAAATCCAGAAAAATACATGGAAAATCCTATTTTTCTAGAAGACGAAGAATGCTAGAAGGGGAAGTCGAGATGGGCCACAGGGGGCCCACACCACCCCCTGGCGCGGGCCACCCCAGGCCACGCCACCAGGTGGTGTAGCCGCCCTGGTCCACTCCAGCGTCTCCCCTCTGGTGTATATTATCCTCCCGAAACCCTAAGACTCGAGGAGCAACCATAGAAAGATTCCACCGCCTCGGTGAGGTGGAAAACACCGAGAGAGAAAGATCTCTGCGGCAGACAGAATTCTGCCGGGGGAATTCCTTCCCAGAGACGGGAGATTGTCGCCATCAACAGCACCATCAAGCTGGACTTCATCGGGATCATCATCATCATCACCACCATCATCACCACCTCATACCGCTGTAACATGTGGGTTGAATCTTGCATAGTTCTTAGGGGAAACTTTCCCGGTGTTGATTACTCCTTGTAGTTGATGCTATTGAGTGAACCATTGAATTGTTTATGTTCAGATTGTTAACATCATTATTTCATCTCTATTCATGATCCATATGATTTCTTGTGAGTAGTTCATTTTGTTCTTGAGGACATGGGGGAAGTCATGTTGTTAGTAGTGGAATTGTGTTGAGAAAGATTCAATAGTTTGATATTTAAGTTGTGGTGTACTTCTTCTAGTGGTGTCATGTGAACGTAGACTACATGACACTTCACCTATATGGGCCCAGGGGAATACATTGTGTATTTGGCTACTAATCGTAGGGGTTGCCGGAGTGATAGAAACCTGAACCCCCATTAGGAAAACTTTGCACAAGGGACGTCAGGGTCTTAGAGTTTAAAGCTATGGTTAGGTTTCTACCTTAATTACTTTCTTGTACTTGAGGATGCTTGCAAGGGGTATAATCACAAGTATGTATTAGTCCTAGGAAGGTCGGTACATTAGCACAGGTTCACCCACACAACACTTAGCAAACTAAAGAATATTAATCAACTATATGAAGCGAAAGCACTTTATGGAATTCCCATGTGTCCTCGAGAATGTTTGGTCATCTTAAGTAATACAACCGGCTTGTCCTTTGCTAAAGAAAGGATTGGGCCACTTGCTGTATTTATTCTTATTGTCTTTTATTTACTCGTACTTTATTTACCTGCATTTTCAAAACCCCCTAAAAATCCGTTTGCTAAGTATTTATAGAGAATTCTTGCTCCTAGCCACTCGCCATCACCTTGTGCTCCTCGTTGGGTTCGACACTCTTACTTATCGAAAATATTGTAATACACCCCCTATACTTGTGGGTCATCAGCTCCCGATGGGAGTAACCTTTTGAGGATACACTGATCTAATAGTCATATGTCAAGATGGTGTTTCTTCGGGTCAAAGAAAATTTTGACCTTATATGCACAATATAGTTTCTATCAGGTGCGCGACAGCACTCCTGATGGGAGTAACTCCCGATGCTATGTTCGGATGCCTACATCGGGACATAGGCTCATAACTTGTTGTTAGTTTTATCAATACGATGTTCTCAAAATTTCTGAATGTCTTATTTGTGATAAACTTTCTAACAATAAAGCCCCCGATTGTTGATGAAGAAATGATAAAAATGAAATCTGAGTTTGGAGAACTTATCTTTGATTTAAAACCTAGAGACGAAGATACATATTTTGGCGTGCTCACCTGTCCATTAGCCTTATTGAATAATATTGTGGCTAAGAAGCCGGGCTGTGGGCCTTATTGTAATTTAAATTGCAAGAAAACTAAATTCTAAGCATAAAAACGCCATAGTTGTGCGATATTCCATGGATTGGACTATTTGACTCTTGTCTTCTTGTATTGAAGCCGATATGCTCCTCCGGGGATAACCTCTATAATGATGTAAGGCCCTTACCAAGGTGACTCCAGTTTACGGTGACCATCTTGCTTTAGGCGAAGAACTAGGTCCCCTACGACCAAGGACCTAGGACACAATCGTTGGCTGTGGTAGTCGCACAAGTTCTACTGATATACAATGGTCCTTTGTAGGCAACATCACGAGCTTCATCAAGTGCATCAACTTCATCTCAAGTGCTCCCCTGGATACTTCCTCGTCATATTCAGCGACCCATGGAGATTCGTGAATTACTTCGACTGGAAGGACAACTTCAATGTCGTGGACCAAAAAGAAAGGTGTTTTTTGCGTCGAATTATTTGGAGTGGTAGACAGGCTCCACAAAACAGACGGTAACTCATCAGCACATGCTCCTTTTCCTCTGTCGAGTGGTGCTAGCAATCTTTTCTTAAGACCAGCAGTTACGAGGCCATTGCCTTTTTCCACTTGCCCATTGGTTTGCGGGTGAGCAACTGATGCATAGCTTACTTTTATACCCATATCCTTGAAGTACTCCTTGAATTCATTGGAGGTGAAGTTAGTTCCATTGTTGGTGATGATGCTATTTGGTACACCAAATCGGAACACTATTGATTTGATGAAATTCACAGCCGAAGTTCCATCCTGGCTAGTAACCTGCATTGCTTCAATCCATTTGGTGAATTTGATGACTCCTACTAGAAGAAAGACGTGTCCTCCTGGGGATGACTTGTGAAGCTTACCCACCACATCGAGTCCCCATTGAGCGAAAGGCCAAGCAAGAGGTATGGGATTTAATTCGGTAGCAGGTGCACCGGGTTTTGTTGCAAATCGATGACATGCTTCACATGTTCTGACAATATCTTTTGCATCTTGTACTGCTGTGAGCCAGTAGAATCCTGCCCTGAATTCTTTGGCAACGATTTCCCGGCTGCTGACATGATGACCACAAACTCCTTCATGTATTTCCTTGAGTATAATATTTCCTTCATTGGGTGTAACACATCGCTGTAATACACCTGAAATACTTCTTTTATATAGTTCTCCCGTGATGATCCTGAAGGCTGTTGATTGTTGAGTGATTCATCGGGCTTCTATCACATCCTTGGGGAATTCTTCCTGAGTCATATATGCTATGTGCGTTTCCATCCATGTAGGCTCTAATATCATGACTTCATCGACTTTTGTCTCTTCCTCAAGGACTTCTTCTATATCTTTGTGTGCTGGCATAGCCCCAGAGTCTTTCTGTGGCTTGATCTTTTCCGTGTCTTGGGTGCTATAACCTCAGAAACCCTCTTGGCCTTGATAAAGCGCTCCATTATTTCCTCTCAGAAAACCCCGAGTGGTACTGGCAGGCATAAGGATCCGATATTTGCCAAATTGTCGACCTCTTCATTTCTTGCTCTTCCTATGTGTGAAACTTCGCACCTGTCAAATTGAGCTTCCATAATGTTGTACAGATTGCGGTAGGTGATCATGTTGTGACTGATAGTGTTGCACTTGTTCATTGCTTATTGTGCCACAAGGTTGGAATCACCAAATATTTTTAGGTGAGTTGCACCGCAAGCTTTGGCCATACGCATACCATGCAACAACGCCTCGTACTCAGCTTCGTTATTTGACGCGTTTGCAAAACTTATCCAAAGTACGTATCGCATTTTATCGCCTTGTGGTGATACTAATATGACTCCTGCTCCTGCTCCTTCCGTTCTTTTTGACCCGTCAAAATACATTGTCCATGCACTAGAGAGGTCCGGTGGGCCCGTGCACTGTAGTTATGTCCATTCAGTAATGAAGTTAGGCAAAACATGTAATTTAATTGTTTTGTGTTTCTCGTACATGATATCTCGAGAGGATAGCTCAATGCCCCATAGAGAGACGCGTCTGATAGCTTCTGGATTATTGAGGATATTGGAAAGAGGTGATTCATTGACCACTATGATCGGGTGTTCCGAAAAATAGTGGCGCAACTTTCATGTTGTCATGGATACTCCATACGCTAGTTTCTTATAGTGTGGGTATCTGATACCTTCGATCCGGATTATGGATGTAGTATAGCTTCTTTTTCCCTAGTAGACCTAGGTTATCGAATCCTCGGGAAGCAGATGCGTAGCAAAGTTACTTTAACGGACCTTCAGGAGTTTTAGAATCCCTTTTGTGTTTTTACCAGACCAATAGTTTGTGTCTTTTTGTTGTTGTCGATGATGGAGAGAGAGGGCCTAGGGCGTTCGGTTTCACCTGTAGCTGTGCAAAACATCTGATGGAAATAAAAGATAAAGATAAAGTATGCATGTAATTGTTAGAGCAAGATAAATTATATGTGGGCAGTGCATCCATAATTGCTATTGCCTCTGCAACCGCTTATAGCAATAACCTATTAGTCTCATCCATAGAAGAAAGAGAACTAATGATATGCATAGTGATGTCACGGTTAATCCCAAGTAAATCCCTCACATACAGCCGTACTACCCCTTCTGTCACTGGATTTCCCAACCTGCAGATCAGTCATTACTCATACTCCCTATACCTGGCTCAACCCTCGGGGTCTTGGGTACCTAACAAGTCCTTGGATTAAGGCAAGATAGGATACAATAATCATCATGTCATACAAACTAATACATGATCCCATCTATGATACATAACATGCACAAATGCTACATGGCTAGGCCGAAGCCCTTAGCCCAAGGAGAATTACTCACACATCGAGATGAGATCAACAATCACAAACATTATAGTGAAAATCATGAGATTGATAGCAATAGTCTTACAATGTTGCCAATTAAAGAAGAGATCTACCATTACAAGTGGTGGAATATGGCTATGGAGATGGAGCAGGGTTTTGAGATCTAGAGGCGGCTGGTTTGGTCGAGAGCTAGCGAGAGGGGGGTCTTTTCTCGTCGCCCGAGGCTTCTTTATATAGGGGTCCCTTCACGAAAGTTGTTCTATTTGACCTAACGGTGGCGGCGCCAACTGTACGACCGGAACTATACAGTTGGAATTTTGCTCCGATCATATAGTTGGTCGTTAAAGCGTCTGCCTCCGCTTCACGGCTCCTGGTTTCTTCTGGTTGTTGGAAATCTCGTATCTTTGACTTTAATGTAGTTATTCCCATCTTCAAACGACATTATCTGCGTAGGAAAATAGAAAAAGAAAGGATTGCATACCCCTTTGAATATTAGGCATTAGTGGTAGGGTTCAGAGAGATATTTCATAAAAATATGAATAATATCCAGTTTAATTGTGGACGTGGATGACTATATTTCAGAGCCATCAACCTCCCCAAGCTTAAACTTGATCGCCCCCGAGCAAGAAAACCAAAATAAAAAAGGAACTCAGCATTTAAACTGAAATAACGAGATGGTGATCTTACTCATGATTGGTAGTCTCATGTTCCCTCCACTTCATAAATCTGAAAAACTTCAGCATAGATAGAATAATGGCAAGCATATCATACGGGTTTTATGCATCCTTATAGCGCAGCAAAATTATTGTTAACATGGATGATTCAAATGAGTAAACTTTATTCCATGTCATGTAATCAACTCATAGGCTTGCCTTTGAACAATAAAGTATAATCATGTAAATTGAGAGTGTGAGAGTTGTCATGAAAAGCATATACACTAGAGTACCTCAATTCTCCCACATCAATAAATCAAGACTTTTCAGGCACTACTTTTCTATTCATTGTCCTTCAAGAATTTCATTTCTTGAGTAATTGAGAGCATGCCAAAGATTTTTATTAGCTTATTTGGTTGTGATGGACACTTGTGGCATCACTAAGGTTTTTGATCCTTTTGCATAATGATTACTCATAACAGCCAGAGGATTGATTCCAGCATGATTACAACTACCAGAGAGTGCCAAGAATCTTACCCACTATAGCATTGCTGCTACATGTGTTTAATCAACTCATAGCCAAAATCTAGGAGTTTCCTCCATGAAGATTGTTCGTAGGCCAGCGGAGTTGTTGGCATCCCATGAAGTTTGACACGCATAAAGCTATATCATTCTTATGATTAACAAGTCAAACTTTGGCATGCTCACAAAAACCGCTAAACATTAATTCTATCGAACAAATCCTTTCAAAGGGAGCTATCAAGTCAATCATCATTTTTAGTGGTGTTGAGTGTCTCTAGAAATAAGCCTTCAAGGCTAAGCACTACAACACCCAAGCCTTTGATTATGAGACTTTTCTTATTAAAATTGTTTAGCAATTTTTAGGCAAGACTTGGTTAATTACGAGAGCTAGAACAAAATGTACCCAACTGAATACCCATGCAAACAAAAATCTTACTACAATACAAAGACTCATTCCAGCAATATAATATCTCAACATTTACTACTAACTAGCATGGATTTCTCAAACTTCAAAAGTGGGGAGTCATAAGGCATACCTCTCATGTTTGGTTCTACTTCTCTCTTCCTTTTTTATTTGCTTCTTGGAAACTCGAAGTCGATCACTCTCCTGCAAACACATGAGAACCTCGAGGCGGAAAGAAAAGAAAGAGGGAAAATAAGGAAAAATGGAGAAATCCTTTTGTGGTTTTTAAGAGAGGGGGTTGAAAGAATAGAAAATTGGTGGCAAAGCTCGGCTAGAAAAATCTCGAAAGCAAATAGAAAGAACTAAAAAAATAAAATATTGGGGAAACCAACACGAGTGCTTATAAAATGAAATTAAAAACATAACCTCGAAATAAATAAAAGCAAACGAACGCCAAATAAATATACATGAGGAAAGTTCCCCAAGCTTAGGCTTTTGCAAGCCCTTCAAATCATTGTGGTGGCGGGAAAAAGTCGTTACTCCAGTTCGCAAATTGACTTGAGAGGTTACTAGTTGTTTCTCGAAGGTTCAAACAGAGGCTATGCATCCTCTCCATAGTCCCTCCAAGTTCTTGGAAGTATTGGTATGTAGAGAACCAGGTTGATGGCTGCTCCTCTTGATAAGGAACTTCTTGCTCCTCCTCTTGGTACTCATCCTCCTCCAGAACCTCCTCCTCGGGTTGGTGCTGCTCAACCTGCAAGTCATATAGAAAACATCCTTCCTCGATAGAGAAAAGACCATTAGGCATAGGAGCGGGGTAGAGACGCCCAACTCCATCAATATGCAGGTAATAAACACCACCTCTCCTAGTGAGCATTCCACAAGCTTTTAAAGTAGAGAAACCAACACGCCGCTCACCTTGCATGGGTTGCAAATCACCTAGGTCGATGCCTAGGGCAGTGGCAAGCACGGTTATGACGCATCCACCTATGATTGGTCCTTGGCTTTGGGAGGCTTGGTGCTCCAGGTAGCGCACAAGGATGGTGCCAAAGTTGAGTGACAAGCCACAATTGATGTAAGCAGCCTTTGCAAAGACTAAGATGGCCTCCTCGTTGAGTCTCGTGAACTCATTACGTGCCTGCAAGGTGTTAGCAATAACATAGAACAAATAGAGAATTGCAGGATGTTGAATATTCTTCCCCTTGTTTACTCTAGTAGTGAAACTCATTCCATTGTAATATTGTTCAGGGGTAAGTTCTACACCAGTAAAGGATGCACGTAAGGCATTAACATCATTGTTTGGCAACTTAAAGCATGCGCACCATTCACCTAATGTTAAAGTGTAGTTGTTGTTCATAAGTCGGAAAGAAATCGTGTCCTCTCCTTGTCATTGTCTAATGGTGCTTTGCAGCGAACTTAGGAATTCAATAGTTAAGCGGCGATAAGTAGGCACATCATTGTACACAAAGTTTTGCAGGCCAGCTCGATTCTAAAGTAAATTGAAGTAATCAGAAATACTGAGTTGGTTCAATATAATGGGGCAAGCCCACTTGGTGGCCTTCATTTCGCGGTTCTTGATCTTGTTGAAGCGCTCACGTTGGACCACATTCCTGAACCGTATCCCCATGCGTTTTTGAGCGACAGCCTAAGAAGTGCTAGCGGTGCCATGAGCACGAGTTTGGCTCCTTGTGTTCATCATCTAAAACAATGAAGAAAGACAAAAATAAAAACTTTTGATCAACAACAGTAAGTACATCATATTCCTCATCATAGCACAGTAAACAATCTCCTCGAAATAATAATCTAGGAAAGAAAATCATAGTAATTGGTTCATAGTAGGTCTCACCCTAGATTGATAATGATAATAGATCGAAGATGAATTTGCAAAAAGTAATTGGAGGATCGGAGGAGAAACATACTGTAGATCACTTATGTGCGAGGAAATAAAATGAAATTGAGTAGAGATGAAGATCTCTTGAGGTTTTGAGAGAGTTTGGAGGTAGAAGAGACAAAAAGGATTGAAGTTTTGGAGTTGGAGGTACCTTCCCATGCGATTTTATGGTTGGACGCAACTATACAGGCGATCCTATAGCGCCGGAACAATACGTTCCCACCGTATAGTTGGCCTTCTGTAAAAAAATGAGGGCTTCCTCCTGGCGGTGTAGTTATATGGACATAACTATACGGCTGGAACAATGTGTTCCTACCGTATAGTTGGTCGTCAAACGGTCTATCCCTGGGAAAGAAAATATACAAAGGCATCGATATCTATACGACCTGAACTATATGGCCGGAATTTTTATTCTCGCCATATAGTTGGTCGTTAAACTCTCAATACATTGGAAAAGAATTTGTACAGGGGCACCGATATCTATACGACCGGAGCTATATGGCCAGAATTTTTATTCTCGCCGTATAGTTGGTCGTTAAACTCTCAGTACATATGAAAGAAAAATTGTCGATGGAAAAGATATCTATACAATCGGAACTATACAGCCGGAATTTTTATTCCCACTATATAGTTGGTCGTTAAACTCTCTGTATGCATCAAAAAAAATTATGTTTCTTCAAAAATTATTTCTTTTTCTATAACTTAGTGATATACTTTTTTTTGATAGTAAATATTGTCGACCAACAACAGCATGAACAAAGCAGGATTTTTAGTACTACCAAACTTCTTCTCCTCAATTGGAGTTTTCTAGCACTCTTTATTAAACATAAACTAAAATTAAAACTTAAAAACTTTACTCAAACCTTTATTTCACATGGGTTGCCTCCCATGAAGCACTCTTTTATGGTCAATAGCTTGACCTCAATGTTGATCACTTAGTCGAGATGAGTGGAACACCCACTCCAAAGTAGTTGGACTTCAAAGTGATGGCCTCCTTTTCATCATGCTTGGCTTTCTTCTTCCTAGGGAAATGAATAACAAAAGGATCCCATGAAGGCAATTGAAGCTTCATGTTCTCTTCATGTAGATTAATCAAAGCCTTAATAGTTCTTAAGATTGACGGCCTAATATAATAGGAGCAGTAGCATCTTTAGGCATGTCAACAATAACAAAATCAATAAGAGTAGGACAACCTTTAATGTATACTAAAGTATTCTCCTTAATTCCTACAACTTTTTTGTAGGTGGAATCTTCTAGATGGAATTTTAACTCGGTGATCTCAAAAGAGCCAAGATTTAACTTGTTAAAAAGACTCTTTAGAATTGTTGAGACGCTTGCACCTAGATCACAAAGTGCAGCTATCTCATTGGTTCCAATTTTAATCTTAATAGTAGGCTCAAATATGTCATCAAGCTTTACAGGTAATTTTTTAGCAATTTTCTTATATTCTTTCTCAGGCTCACGTACCTTTATTGCTACCTGATTAACAAAGTGTTGGTACATAGCTTCCTCACTACCTTCACTTACCAGAATCTTAACATTGATCCTTTTTATGAGATCTTCAATGGTGTAGCTTGGTGAAGGAGCATTACTATAATCAAGTTCTTCAGGCTACTCCCTTTGGATTCTCATCATTTTGAGATTTGCAACAAGATTGGGCTCAGCTTTCCCTCCAAATTTAGCTAGAATGAGAGTTTGACTCTTAGTTATCTTACCTAGTTGTTCCTCAACGATCCTCGTTCTTTCTTGGAGGGCCTACAAATCATTTCTCAAACTAACATCTTGGTTAGATAATTTACCAAGCATAGCATCATGGTTCTCCATTATTTTAACAAGAATATTGTTTTTCTCATTTTGTGAGTCTATAAAAGACTTAAGTGTTTCTCGGAGACTACCATTACTTGTTCCCATATTATTATTAGAGTTACCTGTAGGACTAGAATAATGTTTCTGAAAATTAGGATTATAATTCTTCTTCCAAGTAGGGTTATAATCACTACGAGCTACGAAGTCTATTTCTTCAATATCTATTTTAGGGATAACTCTTACCTGGGTTTCCTTGCCGTTTACGGATAGTATGAGCTCATCCAACTTAGCATTGAGTTCTTCATTTTCTTGTTGTAAGACAGAGTTCACCTTATTCGTGTTTGATCTATCCACATGCCATTGGGCATGGTTTTCTTGCATATTGTCTAGAAGCAACTTTGCTTCAGTAATATGTTTACCCATAAATGTTCCTCCAGTTGCAGTATCAAGCATAGACTTAGACACAGGGTTAAGAGCATTATAAAATAGATGGAGAATTAACCAGTCTTCCATCCCATGACTAGGAAAGTTTCTCATGCATTCTTTCATCCTCTCCCATGCAAGCACTAGTGGCTCACGCTCTTCCTGTCTAAAAGCAGTAATGTTAGATCTGAGTTGCATAGTCTTTGCAGGTGGAAAAAATTTAGTCATAAATAAAGAAGTACATCCCACCCATGATGTAATAGTGTTTCTAGGCAAAGATAGCAACCATTCTTTTGCTCTTCCTCTATAAGAGAAAGGAAATAGACGCAATTTGACCACATCGGGGTCAACGTCTTTTATATGCATCATATCACATATTTTAGTGAAAGTATTCAAGTGCATACCTGCATCTTCAACAACAGAGCCTCCAAATTGATTCTATTGAACCAAACTTAAATAATGGGGCTTAATTCCATAGTCATCAGTAGCAATTGCTGGCTAAATAATAGGAGTACGCAAATAATCATTGTTGGGAGTGGCAAACTCCCAAAGCTTCTTTTCAGCCATATTTCCTATGTTTTTGGGTTTTCTTAAATAGAGATATATAATTGTAAAAGCAAGAATTTAAAGGCTAACTAATTTTTTTGGTTTACCAAATAAAGACTGAAAGCAAACTAACAAAATTCAAAACAAGAATTAAAACTAGCAAGATTCCTAATGACCTCACTAGGGTAGCTATTGCTCCCTGGCAACGGCGCTAGAAAAAGGGTTGATACCTTCGATCCGAATTACGGATGTAGTATAGCTTCTTTTTCCCTAGTAGACCTAGGTTATCAAACCCTCGGGAAGCAGATGCGTAGCAAAGTTACTTTAACAGACCTTCGAGAGTTTTAGAATTCCTTTTGTGTTTTTACTGGACCAATAGTTTGTGTCTTTTTGTTGTTGTCGATGATGGAGAGAGAGGGCCTAGGGCGTTCGGTTTCACCTGTAGCTATGCAAAACATCTGATGGGATAAAAGATAAAGATAAAGTATGCATGTAATTGTTAGAGCAAGATAAATTATATGTGGGCAGTGTTGGAAATATGCCCTAGAGACAAATAGTAGTAAGGACTATTATCATATTTCATATAGTTTATGATTAAGTTTTATATCATGGTATAACTGTATTGAGTGGAAACATCAATACACGTGTGATATACAAACAATCAGGGGTTCCCAGTGAAACTCTAGTCATTGGTTCATTGGTCAACAAATGATCATGTTTCCTGATCATGTGGCATTTATGCCAGTTGGAAATGGAGTCATCTCATTCCGAGAATGAGATGAAGAACCAATACCCAACCTAAACATCGTGACCCGATCATGTCACGAAGTTCAAGTTACGATGATTAGAAATGGATCCTCGTAGACTATTCCTTAGACCGTGAGGCTATATCAATCACTGTCTCCCGAGAGTGCTTTGATAGCATCAAGCACCACTTGGTAATACAGTGGTTATAAAGGTGTGTTCAGGTACTCGGAGGAAACCGTTGATGCAATATATGTCAAGAGCGGGATTTGTCCATCCATGTGACGGGAAGATACTCGAAGGGCCCACTTGGAGAGGTTATATCCAATAGCTGCGTAGCATGTGATTTGATCACAGGGGTATCACTTGTCGGTACGAGTCAAGTAGCATTGTTCAGTAACGAGATTGAACACGACATGGTGATGTCATTGATCAGATCTCGGGCAATGCAAGTATCGAGAGACAAAGGGAATAAGAAACAACTGTCCCGGTTCAAACGATGAAAGATCTTCGTGGAACGCACATGGGTCACATGGCCATCTCGGTCCCTCTGTTGATCATTGGTGCGGGAGTGTCCCGACCATGTTTGGAGTGTTCCCGAACCGTGGGGTATCACGCTTAAGGCTTGATGATGCTTAGATAGTGTTTATAGGATCGGTAGAATCACCGAAAAATAGTAGAGAGAAAACCGGAAGGGTTTCGGTAAGTTCGGAGGATGTCCGGAGTGGAGGTGGAAGTGTTCCATAGCCACGGAGGTTGAATAATATGTGAATGAATGTTAAATATTGATTTAATCATTTATTCATAATTATTTAATAAAGAAAAAAATCAATTTAAATGGTCAAAGGCCTAATGGGCCAATTCCCGGAGGGGAGAGGGCCCATTAGGGAAAGGAGAGAGGGAGATGGGGCCAAGGGGGTGGCCGGCTGGGCCTAGCCCCCCCTGCACGGGGCCCACTAGGTGGCCGGCGGCCTCCCCTCTCCCTCCTCTCCTTTAGTCCCACCCCGGGTCTTTGAGGGAGGTAGTACCTCCCCTCCCCCTATATATAGTGGGTGTATTTGGCCAAATAAAATACACCAATAATCAATAAAGGTCTTCTCAGTTTTGGGAGGACCTCTAATTGATACTTTCTCTCTCCCCCTCTCTCTCTTGTGACCATGGTCCCAAGTCTAGACTGCGCGAACGGGAGACATCTTCACCGCGGAGCACCGTCATGCTGCGGGATTCGGATCCGGGAGCTCTACTTCCATAACTACTGCTGGATCAGGGAAGTGGGAGTCATCGTCAGGCACCGGACATGTGTAACTCCCGCGAGGTGTCTCACTTGAGGCACTCAAGTCGTTGGAGCCGTTGGAGCGCAAGGACTTCATCACGACCTTGAGGTCGGCTTCGGCTCGTCTACATCAACCATGCTCTCCTGAGCGTTGACAACGCTTTTCGGTCTTCAAGGGTAAGTTCGCGAAAAGCCCCTCCTGTTACTGTATTACTAATAGATAGGTCTTGGCAGCTTCAGGGGTTCAGGGGCGTAGGGTAAAATTTTATTGTTTTCATACGCGGAACCCCTACAGGTAGTGCATCCATAATTGCTATTGCCTCCACAACTGCTTATAGCAAAAACCTACTAGTCTCATCCATATAAGAAAGAGAACTAATGATATGCATAGTGATGTCACCGTTAATCCCAAGTAAATCCCTCACATACAGCCGTACTACCCCTTCTGTCACTGGGGTTCCCAACCTGCAGATCAGTCATTACTCATACTCCCTATACATGGCTCAACCCTCAGGGTCTTGGGTACCTGACAAGTCCTTGGATTGAGGCAAGAGAGGATACAATAATCATCATGTCATACAAACTAATACATGATCCCATCTATGATAAATAACATGCACAAATGCTACATGGCTAGGCCGAAGCCCTTAGCCCAAGGAGAATTACTCACACATAGAGATGAGATCAACAATCACAAAAATTGTAATGAAAATCATGAGATTGATAGCAATAGTCTTACAATGTCGCCAATCGAAGAAGAGATCTACTATTACAAGTGGTGGAATATGGCTATGGAGATGGAGAAGGGTTTTGAGATCTGGAGGCAGCTGGCTTGGTCGAGAGCTGGCGAGGGGGGTCTTTTCTCATCGCCTGAGGCTTCTTTATATAGGGGTCCCTTCATGAAAGTTGTTCTGTTTGACCTAACGGCGGCGGCACCAACTATACGACCGAAACTATACGGCCGGAATTTTGCTCCGGTCGTATAGTTGGTCATTAAAGCGTCTGCCTTCGCTTCACGGCTCCTGGTTTCTTCTAGTTGTTGAAAATCTCGTACCTTTGACTTTAATGTAGTGATTCCCATCTTCAAACGACATTATCTGCGCAGGAAAACTATAAAAAGAAAGGATTGCATACCCCTTTGAATATTAGGCATTAGTGGTAGGGTTCAGAGAGATATTTCGTCAAAAATATGAATAATATCCAGTTTAAATGTGGACGTGGATGGCTATATTTCAGAGCCATCAGTATCTTTGCTTGGATGGAGAGAGGACCTCACTTAGAAAATAAACTGGTCTCTGAACACCATGGGTTTCCCTTCTTCGGGTCGCTCTACAACCAAAACTGTGCTGACCACCTGATTAGCAGCAGCAATGTAGAGAAGTAGGGGCTCTTTTTCTCATGGAGACACGATGATGGGAGATGTAGAAAGTGTTTTCTTGAGATCTTCGAAAGCGTGTTGAGCTTCCTCCGTCCATTCAAATTTATCCGATTTCCTCATAAGGGTGTAGAATGGTAGTGCCTTTTCTCCTAGACGGGCGATAAAACGACTAAGTGCCGCGACTCGTCTAGCCAACTATTGTATGCCTCGAAGATTGGGTTTTTCATTGTTAGGATTGCCTGTATCGGGATTGACTTCTATCCCTCTTGCTAATACGAGATATCCTAGGAGATTCCCTATAGGGACTCCAAAGGAACACTTCGTCGGGTTGAGCTTGATGCAATACTTGTCGAGGTTCTTGAACGTTTCTCGGAGGTCATTGATAAGGGTTGACCCTTGTTTTGTTGTGCATTTGGATCTTAAATTATGTTTGAGTGTTCATTTGGATTTTATGTTTGAGTTTGATAATTAAAAGTATGCATTTGAAGTATTATATTATTATACATGGCCTTGGAGAATTTTCCACAACCAAGCAATCCATAAGATAAGAGCATCTCCAACATTATGGACGCCCCATATTCTATCTATTTAGGGGCATTCGGACATAGAATCTAAACCGATGGGGTGGAGGAGGGAGGTGTTGGTTTAGGACTTATAGTCGGTTTGTCTAAACTCTAGGCTGGTTGGCCTCATGTATTATATAAACTTTGTACTATTGATAAAATCAATACAAGGTATTATTCTCTCTAAAGATCATGGTATCACACACCTAGTTTTCTGCCCTCGGCATGGCTCCGTCAACTCCTCCACCACCACCACCGCTTCAGCCCGTCTTCACCACGGCCGAGGTCTGCACCGCCGGAGCTCCACCCTCCTCTCCTTCCTCCTCAACCCCAAGCTCTATTACCCATCACTACAATCTCCAACAACCTCAAATTCCCCTAGATGATACAATCTCTGATGTCTCTCTGATCAACCCGGTCTCTTTAGATCTCGCTCTCCACAACTACTACCATTAGCGCCACCTATTTCATATTCATCTAGGTTGATGCGGTCTTCGGCACCACATTGATCCAGCCTTGGTGTGTCGGTCAGACGATCAACGCTAGGTCAAGGATAATCTCGTAATCATCCAATGGATCTACACCCGTATCTCCACCGAGCTATTCAATCTCGTCTCCAACGATGGCGCCACAACCACCGATCTATGGGCCTCTCTTCAAAAACACTTCTAGGACAACAACGATGCTCGCATTAATGCGCTCCACACCGAGCTTTGCACCATCAACTAGGGATATTCATGTGTCACCTGTGTCAACAGATCAAAGCAATCGGCGATGAGCTCCAGGAGTTTGGAGATTGTATTGACGATCGTACCCTCATCAACGCTCTCCTTGTTGGTCTCGGAGAGAAATTTGAGAAGTAGGTTGCCTTCATACCCATGATGTGGCCTCGACCCACCTTCGCCAGAAGTCTGACATCTCCTCCAACTTGAAGAAATGACTCAAGCACGCAAGGACTCTCGACCACCTCAGGTGTTTCACACTGCTACTTGGCCTCCTGCTCCGGCCCCTCCCGTAGGATCCACACCTGCGCCACCACAGCCTACTCCCGGGTGGCGTCCAAGCCCCAACTACCATGGGAAAAACCCTACATACCAGCCTCCACAACCCCGACACCAATAGTGACACCTCCGACCACGCCTCCAGCTAAACCGTCTTGGCACCCACCGCATGATCCATATAGCGGCCTTGTTCAAGCTTGGTCGATGCCGTGGTTCGCACCATCTCCTTACGGGGATCTAGTGGCCTACACCGGGACATGAAGTCCCGCCCTCCGCCCATCGAATGGCTCACCCGGCTTCCTGGTTCCTCGTCCACTGGCACAGGTCTACAGTGCTTAGGCTCCACTGCCTGCCTACATGGTCCCGCCGACACCGTTGCCCTACATGTACAATGCTCCTCCTGCACTCCCATGCATGCATGCGCCATCTACCTCAACTGCTCCGCCAAGTTAGGATCAAGCTACCATCATCGCTGCCATGAACAACTTCACCCTCAACAACAATGAATTTACAGATTGGATTTTCGAGCACCGTGCATCCTCGCACATGTCTTCAAATATTAATTTTCTATCATCTTATTCTTCTTTGCCTTTTTCTTCCATAACCATTGGTGATGGCTCTTCAAATCCTATCTCTTGCACTAGTCACTCCTATATTCCCCATCCTCATGCAAATTTTCTTCTATGAAATATTCTTGTCACTCCTTTAATAAAAAATCTCATCTCCGTTTGGCAATTTACAATTGACAACAATGTTTCCTTGGAATTTGACCCCTTCGGTTAATCTATGAAGGATCTGAAAACAATGGAGGTTCTCGCTCGGTACAATAGCTGAGGCGATCTTTATCCACTTCATGGCATGCCTACTTCCACACCCCAAGCCATGCTTGCCTCTGTTGATCTCTGGCATCGTCTACTAGGACACCCCAATAAACATACATCGTCGTATTTACTTCAAGAATTTTGTATCCCTAGTTCTAGTTATAGTTCCTCTCACAATTTCTCGCTTTGTAATGCCTATAAATGCAGCAAACATGTTATATTACCCTTCGACACATCCTCCACCTCTATCTTGTTTCCTTTTGAATTCTTGCATTGTGATCTATGGACATCTCCAATCTCTAGTGTTTCTGACTTTAAGTATTATGTTATTATTCTTGATGATTATTCTCACTATATTTGGACTTTTCCTATACGTACCAAGTCGTCCACATAATTTTTCTTAGATTTTGACACTACGTTCACACACACTTTGGTCTTCCATTTCGCTTTCTACAATGTGTCAATGGCCGAGAATTTGATAACATTAAAAACGATCATTCTTTCTCTCTCATGACATTCTTCTTTGTTTTTAGTGTTGGGTTCGCAGCATAGAAAACAAAAATTTTCCTACGATGGGAACTATACGCCAAGATCTATCTACTAGATACAAGCAACGGATGGATATACATCCATAGAGAACTTACCCTTGAAGACAACAAAGCTTTGTTAACGAGATGGAACTCGTGGATGATGTAGTCATACACTTGCCGATCTCAAGATCGTGATGAAGTCCTTCAGGTCCAGCAGTTCCAGCACCATCAGGTCCAGCACCATCAAGTCCAGCACCGCAAAGTAGCGGTGCATCCGTGATCGCACACACGTCTGGTCCACCGAACAACCTCCGCCTCCTCGCTCCAGCGATGCAGCGGAAGCAGCAACTCCTTTCCAGATAAAGCCACCGGGAACGTGTATCTCGCTAATCCGAGACCATGGGGAATAACTAGAGGGAGAAGAGAACCTTCACGAGGAGGTGGGGCAATAGGAGAGGAGCCACGGGGCTCCTTTTATAGGGGATGGGGCACAGCCCCAAGGCCATGGCTTGGCCGGCCATGGTGGGTGCCCCCACCTCTCCCTCATTCATGTGGGTGGAGCTTCCACTAAGCCCACTCACATCAATTTCAACTCCACTCACTTTGCATTTACTGTCCACCAAATTAAATGCATTTTCTCTTTAAATAAAACACTTTTATTTATTTTATTCAGAATTTTGTTAATTACTTTAATTAAAAAACATTCACATAAAACTCCCTGCAACATTTCAATATCACATGCAGAACCAGTTTCAGCAATTTCACCTGAAACAATTCCGGTTTCCATCGAAATGTTTCCAGCGCTTTCTTAAATCTTTATCTGAAACATATTAGCTCATAAATGGTGTCAGTATCCCTTAAGTGTGTCACCCTACGGTTCGCGAATAATGCAGACATGATCGAGACCCCTCTCCGATCAATAATCAGCAGTGGGACCTGGAGATCCGTACTGACTCCCAGACATTCAACGATGACTCTTGTGATCGTGTGAACCTTTAACGCTAGTAACTTAATCCCTTTGTCTCGCGATATATTACATGTCCGAGATTCGATCATTGGCATCCAAATACCTAGTTTGATCTCGTTACCGACATGCACTCTTTTCTCGTTCCCGTGATATAACATTCTAGTGACCACATCACTTGCTTGCAAGCTATTTCAATGTGATATCACCGAGAGGGCCCAGAGTATATCTATCCGTCATCAGGATGGAAAAATCCCACTCTTGATCCATGAGCCTCAACATAACACCTTCGTAGCACTGAACCCACCTTTATAGTCACCCTATTACGGTGTGACGTTTGATGTTATCAAGATACTCTTCCGGTGTTAGAAATTAACATGATCTCATGGTCTAAGGATTAAGATTACTCCGTATGATGTTATAGCAATATAAACATAATGACTTTGATCGTAATGCTATATGAATGTTCATCACATCATTCCACCAATGTTGTGACCTCGTTATTAACAACATCCAATGTCCATGATCAGGAAACCTTGATCATCTTGTTAATCAACAAGCTAGTTTATATGAGAGGCATTACTAGGAACTTTGTATTTTGTTTATTAAACACACATGTATTAATGTTTCCAATTAGTAAAATTATAGCATGCAAAATAAACATTTATCATAAACATGGAATACGATAATAACCACTTTATTATTGCCTCTCGGGCATATTCCCTTCATTTAGGTCCATATTTATCTCAACAAAACGATAAAGTTGAACGCTCTCTTTGATATATCAATAGCATCATATGCACCTTGCTAATACAAGCCTTCCTACCTCCCTGTTTCTGGGCCGAAGCTCTATGCACCCCCACCTTTCTTCTCAACATTCGACCAACAAAAACTTGCCCTCTTTACACACCTTTTCAATCCCTTCTTCATCATCCTGATTATTCTGAATTGCATGCCTTTGGTTGTTTATGCTTCCCAAACATCAGCTCTACTTCTTCTCACAAACTTGTGCCTCGCTCCCTACCTTGTGTTTATCTTGGCCCCTCTAATGATCACAAGGGATCTCGTTGTTTTGACCTCTATTCTGGCCGCGTCCTTATTTCTCGACATGTTACATTCGATGAAAATACATTTCCCTATGTCACTGACACAACACCTTCCATGCCTACAAACACCCTACCACCCATCAACGTCCATTGCCTCTCCTATCCTCAACCTTCACCGCTACACCTCCTCTCATAGCAGAAAACCCCTCTAACATGAGCCCACAGCAGCCTACCGCAACCCCGTGGTAGCCTGCCTCGCCCCACCCTACTGACGCTAGCCCTGCCGCCACTTCTACTATGGTAGAAAATTCCTCTACCGCCAGCCTACTTGTAGCATCCCGGTAAAACCACTACTAGAAAATCGCTTGATTGTTTACTAATTTATGCATCATCATGACTGCATGTTCATGTCATCATGCCACATTGCATTTGAGCATCATCATCATCATGCATGGTTTGCCTAAAACTATTTTCTAAAAAGCAATTTTTGTTTTCTAAATATTTCCTGTCTTTATTTCAAATCAAAACCCCGATCTATTTCAGATCTTTTGTTTGTCTAAAAATTATTTACAAACGCCTTTAAAAAATAAAAAAAATAAAAATGTTTAGACTGGGGAGGCAGCCACTAGTCAAGCCCGAGGCCCAACCAGTAGCCAGCCTACAACCCAGATAAAACAAAACCCTAACCCTAGCTTAGACCAAACCCTAAACCTAGAAAACCCTAATCCCCACCTACCCCAGATTCCCACTCCATCTCCCCATCTGCCGCCGCCAGAACCCACCCCAACACGCTCGCGTGAGCTACCCCAATCCCGCATGCCACGCTCGCGCGCCGCCCTACCTACACGCGGTCAACCCCGCCAGCCCGACCCCACCACCCCCGTCTGCACCACCAACCCCGCCCTGCTCTCGCGATATGGCCCACCCACCGACAACGCTCTCGCCTCGATCCCATCACGGCCCGCTCCCCTTGTCCGTTTCTCGCCACCCGACCCTGATCCCTCTCTCTCCCCGTGACTCTATCTCCCCCCGCAGAGAAGCCTCAGCGGCCGGCAGGGAGAGCCCCCGCTCGATCCCCATGGTGTCGCCGCCACCGTGTTCGCGGGCCGTTGACCTCAACACTCCTCGCCCCGTCTGCAAACCACGAGCACCGCCGGCCGCCGTTTCCGCGTCGCCTCTGCTCTGAGAGCCGCGCCGCCGCGGGCCCCCTCCTCGTCGACCGAAGGACATGCCCGGCGCCGGCCGACCTCTCCATCTCCTCAAGCCCGCCGCTCGAGCCTGGCCCTACTCGCCTCTGTGTGTCGCCGCTACGGCCCTCTCCTCGCCTCCCCGCGCTAGGAGCTCCGTCGACCGCCGCCCCGCCTCGGTCTCCTTCATCTGTGCGTGGTTCCATCGCCATGGCCGTCACGCCCGCTCCTCCCTATCTGTCAGGCCATCGCCTTGCCTCTGCAACCTGGCCCACGCGCCGCTGCAGGCGCTCGTCCTCACCCTGGCCGCTCCGTCGGCCACCTCTCCGGCCGCTGCCATCCGCGGCCACCCCCGGCCTCGCCGTACCCGGACCCCGCCCTGCTCCTGTCTCGTGTCGACCCCCTCTCTGTAGCAGGGCGGGCATCCCAGCTCTGCGCCACCAACCGGCTCCCTTCCCTCGGTCTCTCCTCACATCTCCCGTTGTTGTTCGTCTGCTAGCGACCAGTTCGCACGCACGTCCTCTATACATGTTTGTGCGTTCTGCTTGCCGAGCTCAACAAGTGACCAGGCCTCTGGTGCTATTCTCTATGGTAAGACCCTACACGTGTGTATGAGGTGGTGACGGAACGGAGTATTGACAGGAAGATTATGGCTGTGGGAGCCGATGCCATCTAGTACCGGGACAAGATCCTCGATGCTCAAGATGGACGCCAGCACCCACGGGAAAACCAAGATCTTCGTACATGGTCGCTTACCAAGACCGGCTCGATGTCGTTGGATTTCGAAGGATGTACATGGTGCCACCCAAGACCTCCGTCACGGATAAGATGTCCGCAAACCCGAAGACCTCGGTACACCAAGATCTTCGTCCTTGAATGCCGGTGAGTTCTCCTTCCCGGAGTCCGAAGACCGAACCCGAACCCCTCCGAGCCCCAAGATCATCGATTCGACATGTGTGACCCCTACCTATCCATATTTTATAAATTCCATATATAATTGTTGCATATTAATTTGATCATGTTGCATAAATATTGTGTGGTTTGGGGGTATTATGTCAATTCACCTAATAATTAAATGTGAAGGCTATATGCGGGCTAATCTAGTCTTATATTGGCTCCATTTAAATTTGTGTAGCGAACCGATACCATGTTTTACCTTGTTAATACAACTTTTAAATTGTGGGGTATCTAAATAACTTGAACCTCTTAATTAATTGTCGGGACCCCGGTTCCACTTAATATTGCCTAATTGCACCGCATCTATGCCATGTCATGCATCATATCATAAACATGATGATTCTTCCGCTGTAGTATTAAATACTGCATCCGGTGTTTCTTTTAGTGTTTTGCGTCTTCACGGATTAGGCCTTTGAGTGGATGGGAGTCTCGACAAGTCCTTCAGATAATGTCTCTTTGGCAGCATCTCCCAGGCGAGCATTCTCCCCCTTTCTACCTATTTTGCATTTATAGTCTTTATTTCCTCCTATTGATCTATTGCTATCTGTGTCGTGATGCTTTAGTGTTCTGTACCAGATATATTCCGTGCAACCTTTATATTGCCTTGGACACCTCCTATTACCTGTTGTTTGGTAGATATATGGTCTTGCGAGTCATAGTCGCTTGCTCAGGTGCGATCCCGTGTCGTGAAGTACCACACAGTTGTTGGAATGTTGTCATATGCTTTACGGTGGAGAGGATCATGACTTTAAATACAACTATTAAATTGCTGGGATAACTAATGAAAGAGGCACCGGTGGGCAATATATGCTATTTGGTTTTTTATGTCCACTTGTGTCACGTAGGCCCTGAGTACTTGATACCCGTTCTTCGATAATTCGCACTATCTACATCCAGGAGACCCTATGGATCCCTCTTAGCCAGAGCTTGATTCATTTCTTATTTCTTGGGGCCATAAACTAGTTTGGGGATTTATTAGTATCCTGTACTTATGCCATGCTTTACTGCTTTATTTACGATTGTGCGTGGAGCACCTGCACAATTTTGGATGCGGAGTGTTTTCACGGTATCGACAAGCCTAGTCACACTTTCGGGTTCCCAGTCATTTACAGCCATTGTCGCAAACCTTGGGTCCGTCTCAGAGCCGGCCAACTTCGTTGCGGGTAGCTTAATGGGGTGGCCCCCTGAAATATTTTATGAATCCTGTGATTGCTTTGTCGTGAAAGCCTCGTTGGGTTTTGATTTGGTTTTTCTGAGGTTGATCGTGTGTGTGTTGCTATTTGTGCACCCCTGCATGGTAAAACTTTTTGAAAGCCGTGTCCGCGGTTATGGACGACTTGGAGCATAGTATCTTGATCATAGACAAGCATAACTAAAGTAGTGCTATAAATTTGACTTAATATGTGACTAGTAATCAGCTTCACTAGAATGGAATGGATAATAAAAGTGCCAACAACTGGTGGAACTGGGGTGTATCGTGTCATGTTATACCTGCCTAGTAAGTATCGCAACTCCAATGGAATGAAATAAAAGTGCCAACAACAGCTGGGTTTGGGTTGTCACATGCTAATTGTATCTGACTAGTAAGTACTGCAACTACAACTGAATGGTTAACTAAAACTGCCCACTACTTATGCTATCAGGATGACTCATGCTATCTATATCTGACTAGTAAGTGCTGCAACTATAATAGAATGAATAAAACTGCCAACTATGTGAGTTCCTTGGTTTGACTTCCTCGTTTGGTCTCGAGGGGGAATACCAGGATGGGTATGGTTGGTGTTAGTATAAGGTTGGTTCCGAATAGTTCTTTCTTATCTTTCTCTAATAGCCGAAAGTTTATCGAGTCTCTATAGGTTGTTTAGTTCATGCTGCGCTGCCGCTTCAGTCCACCATACCTATGTAGGCGAGAGCCGCCGAATTCTAGCCTCGTCGTGTACTAGCCTCAGTACTGACCGCTCTCTTTTTTCCTTCGCCCTTTGTTGGCACCCCTTTTGTTTTAGCGGGTTTGAGTTTGACATTGTTAGCAGGGTTACCCTTCCGGCTTGGCCTGGGCAGGGTTATGGACGCCATTGATTATTATTCAGGGCTCTTAGCCCTATTTGCATCTTATCCGTACTCGGATGTTGTATCGTTTTCAAGGTGATTTGGATCTTTGTACCGTATATTTGTATTCTTGACTCATGAAGTCGTTGTTGTATATATATGTTCTGTGGGTTCCATCATGGACTAATGTGTAATGGTATTACTTCGTTCTCCACCCGCACGCAAGTGCCTGGTGGGCGTCCTTGAATCGTTTCTATGCAGGTTTGGCGGGAAGCGCTAAAACTTGCATAGGCCCGATTTAAGGGTGTTACACTACTATGACGCCATCTCCTATCGCGGCAGACACTCCCGAACCACCTTCATCCCACGACCTCTCAACAACTAGTTCCACGCCCTCGACCACGTCCCCTACACCTACCATACCTCCGAAGGCCTTTCCTATCCCTATCCCTAAAAATGATCTTGTCATGTGTACTCGTGGCAAAAAGGGCTTTCATATTCTGTGTCGCCGTCTCAACCTAGCTGCTACTCCTACTATTTCACCTATCCCGACTTCTTATATGCGAGCTTTCCTCGATCCTATGGCACTCCGCAATGCATGATGAATTTGATGATCTAATTCAAAATAACACATGGACTCTACTTCCTAAACCATTGGGTGCCAATGTCAATTCTGGCAAATGGGTTTTGGGATGGCACTCTAGCACATTACAAGGCCCGTTGGGTCTGCCAGGGATTTTCTCAACAACATGAGATTGATTTTGATGAGACTTTTTATCTTGTTGTTAAACCAAAGCACTATTCGTGTTGTGCTCAGTCTTGTCATTTCATCTTCCGATCCAACTCATCAACTTGACGTAAACAATGTTTTTTTTGCATGACACTCTCAATGAAACATTCTATTGTCAATAACCCTCTGGGTAATTTTTTGAACTATGGTGGGAAGCTAGAAATGGTGAATGTGGGAAGCTAGAAATGGTGAAGTCAGTGTTGGCTTCACTACCAATGTTTTATATGAGTTGCCAGGAGATTTCACCTACAATCAAAGATCAGGTCATCAAATACATGAGTCATTGTTTATGGAGGAAAAAAAACTGAGGTTTGAGCAAATGGTAGTGCTTTGGTGGCTTGGAAAAAAGTCTACATGCCTAAATCTCAAGCAGGTCTTGGGGTACTTAATCTAGACATTCAGAATAATGCTTTACTTCTCAAAAACCTAGATCAATTCTTCAATAATCATGATGTGCCCTCGATAAAGCTAATTTGGGGAACTTATTATAATAATGGGACATTACCAGGTAATCATAGGGAAGGTCCTTTCTGGTGGAAATCTCATTTAAAACTACTTGACTTATATAAAGCAATGGCTAAAGGAACTGTGAGAAATCGGAAAACCATTTTTTATGGACTGATTTGTAGCAAAATAAATGTCTTCATCAGAAATTTCCACACCTACTCTTATTTGCAAAAAGGACCAACAATATTGTCCATGAAGTCATCAATACTGGATATTTGGAGGACCTTTTTCACTTGCCTATGTCTCAGCAAGCCTATTAGAAATTTTAAGAACATGAGGAAATTTGCAACCAAGCTTGGATCACTTACAAGGAGAAGTCTCCGATACTTGGAGTTACATTTGGGGGTCTGATAAATTCTCAACACAAAAGGCATACAAAGTAATGATGGAACATCAGCCAACTCCCCCTCACTTTTCTTGGATTTGCAATTCTTCTTACCAGGCAAATCATAAATTCTTATTTTGGCTTCTCATGCTGGACAGGCTCAACATCAGGAATTTATTGGGAAGAAAAAAATGATCCTTCAATCTTATTCTTGCGCAGTTTTCGATTGCACACAAGAGGAAACTTTGCATCACCTCTTTATCTCGGGTCCTTTTGCTGAGCAATGCTGGGACTATATCCGCCTCAAAGGTCCAGGAATCTCTCAATGCTGGAATTTTTCTATGATATAAAACAGAAGCTGCATTGGCCTTTTTCCATGTATATCATCATTCTTTCCGCTTAGAGTATTTGGATAATAAGAAACAATAAGGTTTTTAATAATGAGCCTCCAAGTTTTCAAGGCTAGAAGGCAATCTACCAGCAAGAACTAAAAATGGTTAGCTACAGAATGAAGAAGAAACATGTGCAAACATTCAAGGAATGGCTTCAATCTCAAGTGTAGATCCATTTTAGCTTAATACTTCAGTTGTAACTCTGTAATTATATATATATTAATAAAAGCTGCAGTTGGATTCTCTCCCACTACTTTACCCTAAAAAAATAACCCTCTGGCTTTGAAAACCCTTCTCATCCTGATCTTGTTTGTCTTCTTCAGAAATCTTTGTATGGTCTTAGACAAGCTCATCGCGCTTGGTTCCATCGCTTTGCCACTTTCATCTAATCCATTGGTTTTCTACCCTCAAAATCTGACCCCTCTCTATTTATTTTTTGCTCATCCACTCACACTGCCTATCTTCTCTTTTATATTAATGATATTGTCATCACCACATCTTCTGATTCTTTCTTAAAACATATAATCTCACTTCTTAATCATGAATTTTCTATGACCGACTTGGGGCCTCTTCATAATTTTCTTAGTGTCACTGCCTCTCGCACTTCCACCACACTTTTTCTCTCTCAATGCTAGTATATTCTTGATTTTTGTACCATGCTGGTATGATTGACTATCAGCCTTATCGCATGCCGGCCGATGTTGGTGCCAAATTGTCGGTTGTCGGCGATCCTGTTCCCAACCCACACTTCATCATAATCTCACTAACGCTCTACAATAAGCTACTCTCACTTGTCTAGACATATCCTACTCTGTTCAGCAAGTTTGATTATATATACATGACCCTCATGTTTCTCATCTTTATCATGTCAAAAGAATTATTTGTTATCTCAATGGCATTCTTGAATCATGGCTTATTAATCAATTATTCTTCTCCTTGACAGTTTATGCCGATGCATACTAGGTAGGTTGTCCAGATACTCGACGATCCACATCTGGATTTTGTGTTTATTTGGGTGATTATCTTGTTTCTTAGTCCTCTAAAAGGCAGGTTACCGTTTCTAGGTCTTCAGCTGAAGCAGAATATAGATCAGTTACGCATCCTGTTATAGAAGTAGATTGACTACGTCAACTTCCTGTCGAGCTTCATCGACCAATTGAGCTACTACCATTGTCTATTGTGACAACATATCCGCAGTTTACATGGCGTCCAATCTACTTCAGCATCGACGCACAAAACATATCAAGATTGACATCCACTTTGTTTGAGAAAAAGTTGCTCTTGGCGAAGTCCGGGTTCTCCACGTACCAACAAGTGCCCAATTTGCTGATATATTTACAATGGGACTCCCATCGTCCTCCTTCACCGACATATGCTCCAGTCTCAACATCATTGCGCCCGACATTGACACTTCGGGGTATATTAGAGATGTATTCATGTTGGACTAGGACTCATAGTTTGTTTGTCTAAACCCTAGGCTAGTTGGGCTCATATACTATATAAACTTTGTATTATTGATCAAATAAATACAAGCTATTATTCTCTCCAAATATTAAGAGGGGCCACACACCTAGTGTGCCACCCCTCTTCCATTTTGTCTATTTTTTTCATATTTACATACTAGATGAATCAACTTTATTTCTTAGCCGACAAACATGTTCAGGCATCGCGAGCCTACCCTAGATATTGGGGGCCTTTTGCATGTCCGAACAAAATGGAAAGCTTTTTAGACGATGGGACGCCCTTTGGAGTCTGAATACCCTAACAGACGAACATTGGGGGCGTGAGGAACACGTTTTGAAACTATAGCCCATAATATTTTTTCGAAACCGTCAACATGTATTAAATCTTTGGACATACTTTTTCAAACTAGTGAACACTTTTTGAATCTTGTGAATATATTTTGAAACCTATGAAAAATTTCCAGAATCTACAAATATAGTTTTCTGAACCTCGTGAACAATTTTTTAATCCCGTGAAGATTTTTTGAACCCATTAGCATTTTGTTCCAAACCTAGTGAAATTTTTGGACCATGATGTTCCCCCACAACGTGACGTTTAAGAAACAGGAAAGAAAGAAACAGAAAAAAGGTAAACCATAAACCAAAAAGAGAAACGCGTGCGCTATGCGTCCCCCAGATGATGGGAACCTCCCATCGTCCTTCTCCACAACCATCCGATCAAGTCGATCACAACCATCAGCTCGCGACCCACCACCCCACTCCTCTCGCGATTGCTTTTGAAGCAGAAAACGATCATATTGTAGCAAAAACAGGGTAGAGCAAAGAAATCGAATCTCGCACGGCGGCTCCGCGGCAACCACTGAAGAAAATCCCGGCGCAGCCCATGGCTCATCTCTGCTCATCCATCCGTTACCCCACCTCTGGACATCCTCACCACAGCAATCCACTATCAATCTTTGCCTCGAGCTCTGCTTCGAACCCTGCAGCACGTCGATGACACAGATCTAATTCAGCGAGTGGCAACACCGGAGCTCCATTGCAGTAGTAGATGCGCGGACGGTACAACAATCCCGTGGTGTTCTTCAATCAAGACCCCGAGGAGGACCAGCCAACTCCATCGGTAAGCTCCAGCTCCACGCATAGTTTCGCTGCTAGGGTTTCAGATTTTAGCAATCACACTTGCTTCTGTAGTGTTTGTTTCTGGTAGAATTTTTTTTAGTGTAGTAGAAACAGTTGCTTCAGAAGCATGTTGCTGATATGGGAGAAGGCAACATTATTTTGTAGTCTTTAGTGTAGTCTTCATTGAAATTAGTCTTCACTTGTATGTAGCAACTTGTTTTGATTGTTAGCAAAAAATCGGCTGACATGCTGCGTTAATTTGGTAGCAACAAAATCAGTCTAGAAATTAGTCATGTAGCATTCTGTAGAAACTTGTTATTAAAAAAATCAGTCTAGAAATTAGTCATGTAGCAATTTTCTTTTGATTTGGTAGTAGGTTAATCTTGTTGCATGACCTTCTGCTGCTTGTGATTTCCATTTCTGAACCTTATGTTGAACTGCAGGGATTTGTAGCTAATAGCATACTTGGTGGTTTCGACCTGAACCACCCTCCGGAAGGTTATGTTGCTGACATGGCAATGCTGAACCAGATGGATATGATGAAGGACAACACGATGGTTATGCTGAATGGACAAAATTTCAACTTGGGCCTCAAAGTGTAGCAAGTGACAACGCTTGCATTTCCATTGAAGAACCTGGGGAAGATATTTGGTCATAACTGGTTATTCTTGTTGTTGGTATGACCTTTGATGACCTCGACGTGGCGCAACAAGTGTATAATGATTATGCTTTCAAGCTTGGCTTCGGGACACACATTGGAAACACAAAATACAGCATGGCAAGGGGGGCACTGAAGGACACTATTTTGAACAGGGTGTTTGAGTGTGTGCACACCGAGAAGCCTGTTGATAAAGCAAAACTACAATGCATCACAACTGGTCTTGATGCAAATGGAGAAGATGCTACAATCGACATGAGCAACACATCTGCACAGAAACCTCATAGCAAGCAAGGAGGTCTGAAGCAGGATATGACTAACTTGAGGCAAATAAACAGGTTGTTGCGGCTTGGTTATAAAGCAAAGATGTTTGTCAGGAAGCGAGACGGGAAGTGGACTATCACGGTTTTCAAAGAGGAGCATACCCATCCAATGGTGTAGCAAATTGGGACGCGGAGATATTATCATTCTCATAGGAAAGTTTCTGAAGAGCATTTCCAGCTCATCCAAACCTTGCATGAGCAGAACATAACTACAACTCAGATGATGTGGTGCCTTAGAAATGTTCATGTGGGGTGATCCTAGATGCCTTGGCTATGTGAAGCGTGATGTCTCCAACATCAGAACAATGTTGCGAGAAGAAGTTTCGGAGCATGATCTGAGCATGATGATTGAATACTTTGAGATGAGAAAGGCTGAATGCCCTTAGTTCTTCTTTGAAAAGCAACTGGATAAGGACAACATTATGCGGGCTCTCTTTTGGGTCGAAGGAAGGACACGGGCGCTTTACCCCAAGTACAAAGACTGCGTGTTTTTGACATGACCTTTTGCACCAACAAGTATAACCTACCTTTTGCTCCGCTTGTGGGGATCAACAACCACACACACACGATAGTCTTGGGATGTGCTCTCCTGCCTGATGAAACAACTGAGACTTTTGAATGTGTCTTCGAACATGTGAAGAAAGCAACAATTGGGTTGTGCCCGACCATATCATGACTCATAAGGACCAAACAATGGCAGGGAGATTTCACGTGTGTTTCCTGATGAAGTTCACAAATGTTGCCTATTCCATGTGATGCACCTTGCAAGAACAAAGCTCGGACCTCACCTGAGAGAGGGTCATCCATTCACAGAAGCATTCTATGCATGTATTTATGGCACTAACACAGTTGTTGAGTTCGAGGTCTACTGGTAGACAATGCTGCAAACCTTTGAGATGGCTAAGAACACCCACCTACAAAACATGTGGAAATCCAGAAACACATGGACACCGGTATATTTCAGGAAAAGTTTCTTCCCATTCACCAGCACCACTGGCAGATCCGAAGATCTAAAAATCTACTTCAAGGCACTAGTTCGCCCAAGTGACACGATATGGAACTTCATGCAGAGATATGAGTTATGCCAGAACCTAATGTTGGATCGCAAAGACAATGCGGGCATTACAAGGGATACGACTACATCACCACTTTGGGGCGAGTGAGTTCTATAATGTTTTTGCTTCAGTAACGTGTTGTATCAAGGTGCCTCCACTATGATAGCATTCTCTAACAATGTGTGAAACATATTTTTATTGCAGTTGGAGCATTGAAAAGCAGGGCCTTAACTTCTACACAAGGGAGTTTTTGGGAGGTTCTAGAAGATACTTGGAGCATTGACAAGGTTTTATCTCCTCTAGGCAGAGGCAGAAAGGCTTTGATTCGATCTTGTACCAAACACCGAATTCAATCTCAAAATGTATCGGGTTGAAGCAAACATTGATGAGGGAATATACTTGTGTGGTTGTAACACATTTGAGATGTGTGGACTGATATATGCCCGCATATCGTCAGGGTGATGGTGCGGCCGAACATGCAGCAAATACTAGACCATTACATGCTCAAACGTTGGTCTGCCATAGCAAAGATACATGCCCCTGATCCCGGGACAAATATAGCCAGATTTGGTGTGCTGGGCACAAATACTCTCAAGTACAACTCCTTATGCAGAAAGTTTAATGACTTGGCATCGGATGCATGCTTCAACGACGAAACAAAATGAAGGACATAATGATGCGCAGCAAAATGAAGGACATAATGGTGTGGCTCCGGAACAAGGATCGCCTCCGCAGCAAGGTGAATATCAACCTATAGGAACACAACCACAACAAAATAAGCTCTAGATGATGTTCCCAGTAGCATGCTCAAGAACCTGACACGAGTTAAGCCAAAGGGGCATCTGAAGGAGAAGTCAGTTAGAATAAAGCCATTGGTTGAGATCCGGGACAAAAAAATGCGAAGAGAAGGAAGAAAGCATAGGAAGGCGAAGAGTAGCCCAAGGAGAACAAGACAAATAAGGTAAGAACCAAGCAGAAGCCAAGGGCGCAGAAGTGCCTGTACTGCCATCAAGAGGGTCACACAGTGCAACAATGTGTCCTATTCAAAGCTTTGATATCAGGAAATGCTACAAAGATGGATTTGAATCTCTCTGTCTCAATAGCTATTTGCTTCCATACATACAGTCACCATTTACATGTAATAGTGCTACATAGGAAAGATCTTACCACTGTCATAATAATATGTTTTCATAGGAAAGATGCTACATAGCAAAGATTTTGAGTGTTTGTGTGCAGCAACATGTGTGAATAGTTCTAGCAATTATTTTGATTCTCAGTAGCATGAAAGTTCTCCATATTGTCTATACATATTCATGTTTGTAGCTATTTTCATCCCGATGGAAGCAACAGAAATTTTGAATATTGTCATGATGGAACCTTATTTGGTTGCAAATTTTGATTACATTGTGAGCACAAAAGTTCTACCATACTAGCATTTCTGCTCTTTGATACCTTCGATCTGGATTCATGGATGTAGTATAATTTTTCCCTAGTAGACCTAGGTATTATTGAACCTTGGGAAACAATGCTAAAATGAATTAAAAAGGGCATGTCTGCAAGACTTCGTTTTTCATTTTACCTTTGTTTATCGCACCAATCTAGTTTACTTTATATCGTGGGTTGACTCAATGGTTGGAGATAGGTCAGAGTTTAAGATCCACCTGTATCTACACATCATATGGGATAAAAGATAATAATAGGCACGGTCATGTGTAATATTTTAATAGAGATAATGTTTTGTGGGTAGCACATCCTAATATACTAAAGCCCGTGGGAGCCACATGCATAACAATAGTCTTTTGATCCAACCAAATGCACCACGAAGCACCGGGCTACAGACAGTTATTAAGTGAAAAATACATATCAAAGCCTTAAGAAGAGATGTTGTTGTTGATCCCAAATGGGCCGCTAAGCGAAGACTGTACAACCCTTTCTATCACTAGGTTTCCTATGAGATCGCCACTAACCAACTATCCCACCTCAAGCCTTTATCAATCTTGGGGGTCTTGGGTACCTACAAGTCCAAAGATCGAGGCAAGAGACAAAGAAACAAAAGATACAAATTCCTCATTCAAACAATACACAATAATCCCATAGATTAGATGCACATAATTGCTATGAGGTTTCTCCCCAACCTGCAGCCCGTGAGCACTGCTCACTCATAACAATAAGATCAAGGATAGAAAACATTATGCAAAATACTTAGATTGAAATCAAATATTCTTACAATGGTCGCCGAATCACAGGGAGATCTCAAGTACAAAGTATTGTCAATGGCTAATGGAGGGGATGAACTATGGTGTGGATCTCCTTTGGTGGTGTTGTGATGCATCCGAGAATGGTGGCCTTTTGCATGGCGGTTGGGCCCTTGAAGTATATAGGTGTCTTCACGAAAGTTGTAGGGTTTGATAAGATGAAGCCACCGCCACATGGTAAAGGCGGACTGTACGGGCGGCTCCTGACCGTACCAGTGGTTGTTACGGGTGTTGACGTGTGGTAATTGGTCCAGGATTACTTAGTCGTGTGGACTTCCTCAAAATCTTCATTTATGACTCCTGATTTCACATTAAAAAGTGTGATTTACTGAACAACACAATTCAAAGCAATGGCTTGCATATCTTTGCAATAATTAGTCATTAGTGGCAAGGCTAGAGAGATTCTTGTCAATTTCTTTACTAAAAACAATGTTTAAACGCGGGAAAAGATGGCTATTTTTAGATCCATTAACCTCCCCAAAGCTCGAACCTTCATCGCCCTCGAGCAAGAAGAAACAAAATAACTATTAGGAATTCAACGTTTAAACTTGAAACAACGAGAATATGATTTCACTTACGGTTGGCAGTCATATGAGTCCAACACTTCATCTATTTGAAAGGCTCATAAAAGTTAGAGAAATGACAAGAACACTATACAAGCTTTGGTAAATCAAGACAATCAAAGTAGAGTTTAATATAAGTATAAATAACTAGAAGTGTAACAATCAATCCAATTCCTCTAGTTAACTCTCAGCTTGCCAAGGTGATATGGGGTGGCCCGATCTTCTCAGCAAGCACTTGTCGATGGTGATGGTGGATGATAGATAACTAGCCTGTAGGTATGAACTCTCCCGCTCGATCCCTGATGCCAATGCAACAGCTCTCGAACCTTGTAGGATATTCACAACACCACGCTCTTGCGCATGCAGCCATGACCATGAACGGTAGTATGCAATCTACTAATTCCCAATGGAACAACAAATCACACTCAATTATAGTTGGTAGATTCGAACACAGGGTAATTCTAGAGGTTCTATGAAAGAAACAACTCCAAAATATTTTAACGTGGTCTCCCACCTAAAAACCATGATTTACAGGACTATATAAAGGCTGATGGACGTCCAACATAGAGTTGGGGTCAAAACCAAACATATCTCTAACTTTTCCTAACTTAAAAGGACTCTATTTGTAAACTGGCAGAAAACATCTGTCGACTTGTTTTGGTTGCTGCGCACAGCTCGTAACGAACTGGGAGATGTGCAAGTACCCGTTGGAAAGATCTTGGAATTATCTTTCCAACAAGTACTTATTTGCTTAATTCCGAGTTGGTATGCGGAAACCACGCCCGTTTCAATTTCAGAATTTCTGTCTGTCCGAATTGAACCTTCCTTCTTGGTCGCCTTCTAACTCTCGGTCGCCTTCGTTTTGATGATCTTCTCTTGCACCTTCCTCCCGCTCCTCCCTCGCGCATCCTCGGTCGATCATCATGCCAGGCTCCTCTTGTAGCCCTTCTCCTCGCGCCATGCTTGTTTCTCCAACGAACCTGATCATACATAAATGCATAGACTTAGGTAGTATAAAGTTCTTATAAATGAAAGCATCATGGTCAACTAGGAATGAATTCACCTTATAGTCATTATTGATTTGACTCAATATTTCCTTCCAGTTCAAGTAGTCAGAATCATCATAATCCCTGTATATATCCTCATCATCCTCTCTTTCTTCATGAAAAGCCGTCCTTGGCTTTAGGTAAGATGAAAGTGGGAGAAACAAAAAGAACAACGTGTACGCAAAATATATGTAGATATAACATGTTGTATTATTGTTGTTCACATGAAAAGTATGTCCAATATACATCAAGCAACTTAAATTGTAGGTATAAGTGAAGTACAAAGAATCATGATCATGGTGAAAAACAACTAAATAGATAGTCTTGTTCTTCAATATTAAATTCAGTTTTCTCAAAGAAGATCTATGATGAAATTTGTGAACAAGATCAAACCAATTCAATATGTCTGAAGACCAAATTGATTCATGCCATGCTTCAACTATGCTACTCTGATTATTATGAACATGATCATGTTGTTCAGTATGTAAAATGCAACTCAATTTGCAAATATAAGTGAAGTATAAAGCATTAGCACAACTAGACAACGAATTTGGGACAAACACAACGAATATGAAAACTTGGGTTCTATTCTAGCAAGATTACAACGATCCAACATAGGTAAAATTACTTGTGTTGGATGCGTTATATCAACTAGATCTGACTTTAGTTTCATATTATCACAAATTTTAGCATATATCCCACAACACAAAGTCGTTGACACACAACATGTATGGCTGAAAACAACATGTTTCATTTCAGCGATTCTATCACAAGTAAGGCATATGTGATCCACAAGAAAATTTTCATGCATGATATATTCACCAATCAGATTGAAAGTGAAACAAGGAGAATATGTGCTAGAAATCAGAAATGAAATTTCAGAAATCTTATCCACAACACTACTCATATTCATAGGTTCATTTAGCATGATGGAATACACAATATCAGTAGGAGGTATTCGAGCAAGTATTTCCTTATGTGTACTCAGTACCACATGATCAAAATTCGAATTTGGTAAACTATCACATGGTGCTGTAACATTAGTGCAAGGCAAGTCACAAGGAGGCTTCAGTAAAGGCATAAACTCACAATATGTCGCACATGTTGGCTGAATCTCCAAAAAATACCAATGTCATCAACAATCTTCTCAGCTGTAGTAGGTACTACGACATCCTCTTCAAGTGACAATACCAGATCGTGTGATGCAGGTTCTAAAATAGGCGGCTCCCTTTCTTCAAAAGCAACCTGCACATCACAAGATACAACACTAGGAGTAGACATGATTACGTTAGTAGACAACTCACATGTCTCATTAGTGTCCACTCTCAAAATTTCTGGAATAGGCCATTTGTAGTTGTTCAAAAACATAGAACGTAGAAATTGCTTGAAATCTCCCCAAAGGATTTTTTTACCCATCACACCATACACAATCCTTGCGTCCTTCCACCAACGAGCTACCTCTTCATCCACACGTCGGTGAGAAAGAATGTATTCTATATGGCCATTAAACTTGATATCGAAAGTACGACATCTCACAAAACCAAATCCCATATCAATTTCCCAAATCTGATATTCTGCGGGTGTGGCAGAACTTTTCAATCGCCACTTGATTGTAGTTGGATCATTTGCCATGCCAACCACAATAGCTAAATAGTCATGGTAAACATCATCTGATTTCTGCATCACATCAACACTAGTAGGAGTCATGATTTGTACATTAGTGCAAAAACACAAAATTGTTTTGGTGGCACACTCACAACTCACTCAAAAACTAACAAGAAAGCAGATCTTACCGTTCCAAAGTGAATAGTGATGCTTACCAATTCGAAATTAAAGACTGATGCACTGATGTGATGAAGTGAATACCAAAGGTATAGAGAACGATCGCAGGGCACACAGGTTATTTATGGTGGAGCTGTAGGTATGGTATCATAACTACACCGCAAACAAGTCCTAGTGCTGATCGTACAAAAACCCAAGAAACACACATGTGGAGAAAAACGTGGCAAGGCAACTATGAAGGGTGTTGCACTACTCTCGAGAGACACTAGCAAAGCTCAAAGTAAATAGGCACAAGATTGCTCAATCTACCGGTGCACAAAGATATCACTAGGCCTCTTGCTCAATTTCTCTTTCTCACTATTTTTCTTTTTCTTTTGTATAGCTCTTTTTTTTCTTTTTCTGTTGCTATATTGCTTTTTTTTTATTTTATAGATCACACACGGCCAATTACAAAGTACAACACCAAAATCCTAAGAGAAGCCTGTAGGAGCGGAAACTAGTCTCAATGGGCAAGTTCCTACACCTATGTAATAGATTGGCTATGGCTAAGGTTAAGGAAAAGTGCAAATTTTATCACACTTTGTAAGAATTCCTGCTGTGGCAGAAAAACAGACCAAAATCGTGTCGTGGCAGAAAATCCTGCCGCAGCAGAAAAACACGTCAAAAACGTGCCGCGGCAGCGAATCCGAGTCGTGGCAGAACATGACTCGCGGTAGAGAAACGGGCCGTTTCTGTGCCGCGGCAGAGTCGGTAGGAATTTTTTTTATTTCCGACTCGGCCGAGAGTAGATGACTAGGACTCTTAGAGTAGATCGGATCTGACTTGATGGTGGCGGAAACAATGGTGGAAATCGACTAAAAAAACAACTAGAAAACAAATCTACGAAGAACAGATCTAGATCTAAACCAAAGGATGAACACGACCATCAACTATTACTCGTCTACGATGCAATCTAGTCCATGGCAACTCTTTTTGTGGGGCTTTTTCTGTATAGGACTAAAAACACTCTCTAATCTATGGATGGATTTGTGGATGCTTACCAAGGCAACGAGGAAATCTGATACCAAGATGATATTGCTCACCGAGTAAACCCAGCGCTATGATACCAAGATGATGAGGATATATACAGGGATTATGATGATTCTGACTACTTGAACTAGAAGGAAATATAGTCAAATCAATAATTACTATCAGGTGAATTCATTCCTAGTTGACCATGATGCTTTCATTTATAAGAACTTTATACTACCTAAGTCTATGCATTTATGTATGATCAGGTTCGTTGGAGAAACAAGCATGGAGCGAGGAGGAGATCTTTCCAACGGGTACTTGCACGTCTCCCAGTTCGTTACGAGCTGTGCACAACAACCAAAACAAGTCGACAGACATTTTTTGCCAGTTTACAAATAGAGTCTTTTTAAGTTAGGAAAAGTTAGAGATGTGTTTGGTTTTGACCCCAACTCTATGTTGGATGTCCAGCAGCCTGTATATAGGCCTGTAAATCATGGTTTTTAGGTGGGAGACCACGTTAAAATATTTTGGAGTTACATAAATGCATAGACTTAGGTAGTATAAAGTTCTTATAAATGAAAGCATCATGGTCAACTAGGAATGAATTCACCTGATAGTCATTATTGATTTCACTCAATATTTCCTTCCAGTTCAAGTAGTCAGAATCATCATAATCCCTGTATATATCCTCATCACAAGGAACACTAGGATGTTTTATTATAGCAAAATTGAGTAAGAGTGTTCATGTCCCAAGTAGCGTAACAATGAAGTGTCTTATTGACACCCACATCAGTAAATCAAGCCTATCAAAACACTTATATTCCAATTATTGTCTTTCAAGAAAATTCATAAAGTAGTAATGAGACCATCCCAAGGACTTGTTATGTCATCTTCATTTTTTCCTTCTTTCAAGGATAATTCTCAATAAGGATCATTGAGTGATTCTTGTAAACAATAGTTTGCACAACCTTCGAGAGTACCAATACTTTTGTCCATTACAGTGACACTTATGCCACCCATGTTGTCAACTCATAGCCGAAATTAGGGGTTGTAACATAGATCGTTCATAGGCCAGCGGGGTTGTTGGCATCCAAAGGTGTGCATGAAAAACATATAACTCTTTAAATAGTACCATGATTTGATCCGCAAGGTTAGCTTTGGCATGCATCACAATTACCACTAGACTTCATTTCAATCAAACAACTCCTTTCAAGAGTGTCGTCAAGTCTACCAAAACATCTATGGGGTTAAGTATATTCAAAGGTAAACTCTCAAGACAATCATTCATCAAACAAGTCATAAATTTCACAGTTTTCTTGTTGTACTTGTTTGGCAATATTATTTCCAAGGCAAGACTCGGTTAACTACATAACTAGAGAATAATATTCCATAACAAATCATTCATACAAATAAAAAACTTTACTCTAATTATTTTGAATTACTCTCACTAGCATAGCATCTTAGCAAATCAACCAACTAAAATAAACAATTTAAACTTCAAAAGTGGGAGACATATGACATACCTCTCATGAGCGACTAATCCTCTTCCTTATAGGGATGTGTGATACCTTCGATCCGGATTCAAGGATGTAGTATAATAGCTTTTCCCCTAGTAGATCTAGCTTTAATTGAACCTTTGTAACATCCCAAAACTTCAATCCAAGCTTATCAAGATCTAAATCATCAAATTTGGGGTTAACAAAAACTTTTGCAAATTAAAAATAAAAGCATTCATATATGTGTGCATTTAAAATAGGAGTTGTTTTGAATTGCCATGATTGTGTGATCCTTTGCTTCTAAAATGTTTCTTAGGTGAATTAAACATCATCTACATCTTTCCCAAACTTTTCCTAAAGAAAATCAAATCAAAAAGAATTAAAAAGGAGGAATGGTCATTTTGTCCATTTTAATCCACTACACTACTTTGAGTGTTCCTAGCACTCAATTCTTAACAGAAACAATTATTGATCTTTGTACCCCTGGCTAGTACACATAATGAGGTACCAAGGCCCACCTTTGGATCTGCTAAAAACATTCTGTTAACTATTTTTATTGGCATTTGAAAATTGAATCTAATGCATATGCATAGATCACCCCTAGTGCAAAACCCATCTATTTGAGCTCCAATTTCAAAACCCTTGCAACCAGAGACAACCTAGCATTAGTGGAGACCACCCAAAAATTTTGAAACCAAAATTCAAAAGTTTGTTTCATGCGGCCATTTAATCAAACACTTGGCAGGCAGGTTTAAACCTAAATCATAGCTCACTGTTTTGAACAGGGTTTTGCCCCCATTTGATCTCCATTTAATCTCTTTGTCCCCTCTTGATCTAACCAGACCCACACCAGCACATTTCCTACCTCCTAGCTGCACTACATTGCCATGCCGAGCCACCTCTCGCCGGCCGACCATGCACTCGCAGCAACAGACCGCTCCAGCCTCTCTCGCCATGTCTAGCAAGTCGCCAGTGGTCCACTGCCACCGTCCAACCAGCCCTAGGCCAGAGCCAGAGACAGGAATGACCAGAAACCGGCACGCCCGGAGCTGGTCGACCATGCCGACACCGCCCCGCCCCCAGAGCACGCTCTGCCCCCGCTCGCACAGACCGCCCCTTGGCCACAGCCCGCGCCCACCGCTCCGCCACGACCTGGGGAACACCCTGGACACCTCCGTTCACCGCCCAACGCACCACAACTACCGCTCGCCGTGGACACCGCCGCCTCTGCCGCTCAGAGCGCCACCTCGCCCAGACCGCATGCCACCGCCCCTACGGTCGCATTCACTTCCTAGAGCATCGCCAGGAGACCACCTGTCGATCGCCATCCTCCGCCATGACGCTAGCCGCCCGTAGCTGTGTCGCCGGAGTCGCCCGCCCATACCCTTCGGTCTCACCGTCAGGCCTATAAAAGGAGGCCTCCCCAGCCTCTTCTCTCGACACCATTCCACTCCCCTCACTTCTCTGAACCTCACCCACCTCTAGCCAGAGCAAGGGGAGCAGCAGCTCGCCGGAATTGGAGCCGGAGCCGCCGCCTCTGGAGGAGAAGGGCGCCGCTGATTGCGACCACCCCTGGAGCTACTTCGACCGTCCCTGAGCTCGCCGTCGTCTTCCAGTTCGTTTGCCCGCCTCGCCGTCGTTGCTGGAGCCCTGGTACGTCCCCAACAGACCCCCACCGAGCCGCTAGGGTTCGAGCTCATCGGCGACCTGTTCGTCGTCGACAACGACTCTTAGCCGTAGATTCCCCTTCTAATCCTGCGGCCCACAGCGCGCGTACCGTTTCGCGTGTTAATACCCACTGACAAGCGGGACCCCCTGTCAGCTGAGCCCCACGCCGTGGAGTGCCACTGGGCCGGCCCAAGTTCTTTCCCGCGCTAGCCCAGCCATTCAAATCTGGATTTTTCTTTTTAGTGAAATCTAGTTTCTATCCACTAGTTTAAAATTCAATTCTGGGAGTTTCACATATCCAAATTGCATGAAACTAATTTTTCCTGAAAGGTAGTAAGATGATCTATCCAAGCCCGTTGGATTTAATCCAATTAGAGTTATAGATCTCTCCTAGTAAAAATAACAAAACAGAAGCTTTTGCAACTTGCAACATTTTTATAAAATCAACCAAGATAGCTTTTGAGTTGATTCCAACTCTAAAAAATCACATTTCATCATATCTATCTAACTATGTAATAATATTATGGTTTACATGCAGTGACTTTGGACTAGTACCAAAATAATGCCATATAGGCATTTCTAGTCACTTTAAATCATTAAATAATGAACTTAAACCAAAGTAATATTGATCCAACCTTTAATTCTCATTCCCACATGCTAGGATATGTGGTGATGACATGTGTCAACATGATCCCATATTTGAAGTGGTGAATATTAAATCTTAGTTAATTTTTTCAATGAGTAGAAATTACTTTTCTAAAATAGAAAGGATGAAACTATTGAATTAAACTTGTGATGCTTGTGATGATAATAGATCATCAAATGTGTGTCTTAGAATACTACTTACCCTAGTTAAGTATTGTTTGGTGATTGTGTGCTCTGTATGTATTTATAGACGATAGTACCGACCAAGCTTTCGAGGAGGAGGAGTTCTACCAAGAAGAAGAAGAAGAAGAAGAAGAAAACTTCAACCACAGCACCAACCAAGGCAAGCTACTATTAGCAATCTAGAACTATCCAAGTGCAAGCCACCATTAACAGTGCAAGCTAACACTTGCAAGTTTAGTGCTTAGTAAGTTAGGACCAAACTAGATGGTTTAGCAAAGATGCCTTAAGCATGCTTTGATCACACCCCTTTGACTAGTAGTACCCCAAGTCTTATTTACAAGTTTTACTCCCTTAGTTCCACAAAGTTCTTTACTTGTTTTGAAGGTAGCATAAAAATTATAAAACTTGACCTAAGTAGAACCCCTTTAGATGTCATTCTATGGCATGAGATTGAACCCATCTTTTCCACCTTAGTGAACACTCTTAACTTAGTAGTTTAGAGTGGATCAAAAACTTGAGTCACTTTAGATGGGAACCCTTGGTGAAAATGAATTATGAAAACCATGGAATGAGGAGTCATTCTATTGAGATGATTTCACATGTGTTGAGAAACACAAATGGTTGATGATGATGAAAATGTTGAGGCATGAGCCTTAACCCTTTTATAAAACTGATGGTTGGATTCAGATGCGATACCATTCCAAATTTACCGTACAACCACACTACCTGAATTGGGTAAGGCTTAGCTGGAAATTTATATGCATTAGTATTAGTTCCCTCATAGGAGAGGTCTGAGCTGAGGCTACGTCTCAATGTTGTCCACCTATGCAGTGCCCAAGATGACTGATGGTCATGGTTGGGAGGCCATGCTCATAGGAGAGGTGCTTATACTAGGGTGTGTAAAGGGAAGGTTATGTTTGATTATCTGCATACTAAGTATGATGATTCAGGGTTATCCCTAACAGATGTATCGAATCTTGTGGTGAAAGTGTACCACCTCTGTAGAGTGTCAAACTATTCGAATAGCCATGTCCGCTGTTATGGACAGTTGGAATGGCCATACTGTTTCGTTGTCCGATGTTTTCCAAATAACTTGAAACGAATGATGAATCTTGACTTGACCACAACAGGGTTGTGTTTACGACTTTAGCTTCCCAACTTAAGTGATTCTAGAACTTTATTTTATCTTTCTTGGTTTCTGAACTCAGCGTAGGTTTCAAATTTAACTTTATAGTTATACTTAGAGTTAGCACTTTATCTTGGAATTGTAGTACTTGTTAGTGGTAGTTTGTGAGTACTTAAAGAGTACTCATGGCTTTTTTCCATGGCTATTATCATGGCCAGACTATGAAGGAGACTATCAAGATGATGGCCAACAGGACGGATATGATAACTAGGACTATCTGCCTTCGTCAGCATTGCCTGTGCCCCTGAAGATGGATCCCACCGCTACGATTATCTTTTATTTCCGTTGCTTGTTGTATTAAGACTGGATCATGAGATCCTTATTTGTGTAAGACCTTATGTATGGTTTGTAATGGATGATGTACTGTGATATCCAATACATTATGTCTCGCAAAAATGGTAGTCCTGGGATTGCGAGGTATGGCATAACGGGCATCTGGGATTAAAAATCTGGGTGTTGACAACCTTGGAAAGCAATGCTAAAGGGAAATAAAAAGGAAACATCTACAAGACTTTGTTTCTTCATTTTACCTTTGTTTATTGGACCAATCTAGTTTACTTTTATAGTGGTTTGATTCAATGGATGGAGATAGGTCAGGGTTGAAGACCCACCTGCAGCTGCACATCATATGGGATAAAAGATAATAATAAGCATAGTCATGTGTAATGTTTTAATAGGGATTATATCTTGTGGGCAACACATCCTAATATACTAGAGTCCCCGTGATGCAGTAGGCAAAGCAATAGTCTTTTAATCCAACCGAGTGCACCACAAATCAATGGGCTACAAACGACTATTAAGTGTAAAACACAGATCAATGCATTAAGTGGGTTGTTGTGATCCCGAATGGGTCGCTAAGCGAAGACTGTACTACCCTTTCTATCACTAGGGTTCCTATGAGATCGCCGCTAGCCATGTATCTCACCTCAAGCCTTTATCAATCTATGGGGTCTTGCGTACCTACAAGTCCAAAGATCGAGAAAAGAGACAAAGAAACGAAAGATACAGATCTCTCTTTCAAACAATACACAATGCTCCCATAGATTAGATGCACATAATCGTTGCAAGGTTTCTCCCCAACCCGCAGCCCGTGAGGACTACTCACTCATAGCAATAAGATCAAGGATAGAAATCATTGTGCAAAATATTTAGACTGAAATCAAATATTATTACAATGGTCACCAAATCACAAGGAGATCTCAAGTACAAAGTAATGGCTATGGCTAATGGAGGGGATGGAAGATGGAAGGGATGAACAATGGTGTGGATCTCCTTTGGTGGTGTTGTGATGCAATCTGAGAATGGTGGCCTTTTGCACGGTGGCCGAGACCTCGAAAGTTGTAAGGTTTGACAAGACGGAGCCGCCACCATATGGTATGGGTGGATGGTACGGGCGGGCCCTACTCGTACCAGTGGTCGTTACGGCTGTTGTCGCCTGGAATTTTCTCCAAAATTACTTGGTCATGTGGACTTCCTCAAAAACCTTCATTATGACTCTAGATTTCGCATTAAAAGCGTGATTTCCTGCACAACACAAATCAAAGCAATGGGTTGCATATCTCTGCAATTATTAGTCATTAGTGGCAAGGATAGAGAGTTTCTTTTCAATTGCTTGACTAAAAACAATGTTTAAACACGGTGGAAGATGGCTATGTTTGGAGCCATCAATGTGTTCCTTCAAAACTCAAGTAAAATCACTCCCATAATAAAATTAATGCAAAGAAGCAAAGTGCAAATCCACTTTCACAAAAAAGGAAAAAGGAAAATCTTTTTGTATTTTTGAGGATGGGGATTAGAGAATATAAAAGAACTTGCAATCAATCAAGGAACTAAGAAAAGAAAAACAAACAAGAATAAAAATAAAAGCAAATAAAAAAACGAAAGAAAAGCAAAGTGTTGGAACAAACCAACACGAGTGTTTCAAACCTCGCAAGGATATGGAGTACAACCTCATTGTTACACAAATAAAATTGCCGGGGGACACATCCCCAAGCTCAGGCTTTTGCAAGCCCTTTTGTTGCTCATTGTGGTGGTGGTGGATGATCTCCCACGTTCCATTGGCTGCTCCAATCATGGAAATGGGTGGATAGGTTGGCAGTAGCATCTCGAAGGTTGATGGAGAGGTTATTCATGTTTTGGATATTTCCTTCGATAGCATAAATATATTCATAGGTGGTGTAGAAGTTTGGTGGCTGCACATCTGGTTCGGGTCCTTCTTGTTCTACTTCTTCATCTTCTCCTTCTTCTTCCACGGGTACTTCTTGTTGGGGTAGACCTGCCTCAATCTACGCATCATAACACAAACATCCCTTCTCGATAGAGAATAGACCATTAGGAAAAGGAGCTAGGATCAAGTGATCCGCTCCAGATATATCAAGAAAGTATCTACCATTAGTTCTAGAAATCATACCACAAGCTCTCAGAGTAGAAAAACCAAGACGGTGATTTCCTGCCAACGGTTGGATATTACCTAGGTTGACAAGAAGCGCACGTTCAAGCATGATTATGACTCCTCCTCTGCATATGGGACCACGAGATTGCAGAGCTTGATGCTTAAGATAAAACAAAAGAAGGGCGCCCAAATTTGGCGTTAAGTTACAGTTGGGAATAGCAGCTTTAGCGTGGATCATCATGTCCTCCTCATTGACTCTAGTAAACTTACCATGTGCCTGCAAGGTGTTAGCAATAACATTAAACAAATAACAAACATCAGGATAATCAATTTAGTTCCCCTTGGTTGTGTTTCCATGAATTCTCATTCTATTAAAGTAAGCCATGTGTGTTGAATTATGGACAAAGGTGGTGAAGCATATGTCGGTGGCGTTCTTGGCAAACCCGAAGTTGGAAGCCCATTGGTCGAGTGTCAAGGAGTACTCACAGTTCATAAGACGGAAATTGATGCGATTAACTCTAGGCATTTGCTCCTCAGGGCAATAGTGTGAGCACACTGAATGTGTCAAGGTGTTGAGAAACTCAAGCATCAAGCGGCGGTATGTGGCGAAATCCTGAAAAACAAAGTCATACAAACCAAAATTGTTGCATAATAAATCGAAATCAGCCCGAATGCCAAGTTGGTTCAGGATATAGGGACACGCCCACTTGGTGGACTCTATTTCTCGGAGCTTGAGATGGTTGAAACGGTTCAGCTAAAACTCCTCGGCGAACTCGATACCAAGTGACTCGAGGGTCAACATATCAATGGGTGGTGCGGCTTGTTCCGCATCCATCACACGTGTATGGCTCCTTGTGTTCATCTAAAAAATGCTAATATTTTTTTAGTCTAATATAAACATAGCATAAACGATCCTCTACACTTGTTACAAAAGAAACTCCTCTAAAAACAAAACTAAACATGCTCAATATCAAGATTAGGTCAAGAACAAGACCTAATTCTAGATTGATAATGGTGAAAGATTGAGCAGAGTTTTGATGCAGATAAGTTGGAATCGGAGGACAAACATACCTTAGATCGATTGGGTGCGAGGAATCAAAGAAAGATCGAATAAAATTGAAGATCCAATGGAGGTGGTTTGGAGTTTGGAGGTAGAAGAAAGAGAAATTTTTGTGTTTTGGGAATTTCGGGTTACCTCTTCCTGGGATGATATGGCAGCTGAGTAAGTGGTATGGGCGGGTGGTACGGCCAGAGCCCACCCGTACCAAGTGACAAACCTTGGGGTCGACGTTTCCCTCCGTAGGTGCACTTGGTATGGGCCATACTAGTGGTCGTTACGATCACTCGGTCCTGCGGCAAAAATCAACACTTCTATTTTGTAGAGCTTCGATGTGGTACAGACACATGGTACGGGGTCTCCCGGTCATACCGGTGGTTGTTACACAGCCTGTAAGCTGAAAAACTTGTAGAATTTAGTAGCTTTTCACACCTTTACACATCTTAGCGATTGACAAAAAATAGCAAACAGACTTCATAAAGATTAGCAATACCTTAAGGCCATGTGTTAGTTAAAAAGAAGATCGAGGATTACCTTATTTTCTTCTCCTTTCTCCAAAGGTCTTCTTAAACACTCTTTATTAAAAACAAAACAAAACAAACAACTAACACAAAAGTAAAAAACTTTTATTTCACATGGGTTACCTCCCATGAAGCGCTTCTAGTGAAGGTCAATTAGCTTCACCCAGATGGTGATCATTTACGTTTTGTGAGTGGAGCACCCACTACAAAGTAATTGGCTTTCAATATAATTATACCATCATCATTATTATTAGGTTTGTCCTTCTTCTTCCTAGGGAAGTGTAACGCCCCCGAATGGGGTGTATGCAGATCTCAGCATTTCCCGCCAAAATCCACATAGAAGCGATTCAGAGACGACCACCAGACACTTTTGTGTGGGTGGGTTTTCTTACAAGTAGTTACATTACAATAGTTTACAACATAACCCACAAGAAACATGTATATACAATAGTGACTCAACGAGCCAAGAATACAAATGATACAATATAGAGATACAAATCAAGAATAAAGCAAAATAGTATCTAAGTACGGATAAGAACCAAATGGGACTAAGAGTCCTGAAGAATAACCAAGCGGCATCCATAACTCTGCCCGGGCCAAGATGGAAGGGTAACCTTGCTAACTTCATCAACGCATACCTGTCAAAACCAAAGGGGTGCCAACAATAGGAAAAATAAAAAGAAAGGGAGCGGTCAGTAATGAGGCCAGTACACTGCGAGACTAGAATTTGGCGGCTCTCGCCTACAAGGGATATATGGTGGGCTTAGTGACAACAGAGCTTGCACTATCTAACCTATAGATACATGCTACAACTGCGGCTATTAGAGGGAGAGAAGAGAGTGTTATCCGGTAATATGTGTATAATGCCAAGCATAACCCATCCGAAGGTTTCACCCTCGAAGACCAGTCGAGGAAGTCCTCCAGCGGAACACACATGGTGGAAATTTTAGTTAAGTAGGTGTTTAGTTGATAAGACTAATTACAAATCATATTATTAGAGGCAAAACATTAGTGGCGTTGTCTATGATCATGAAAATGTATTCTTCAGATGTCCATAACCATGGACACACGTCTTCTCGAAAAGATTTACCCTGCAAGGCGACACTACTGTACCCAAACACATGTTCAACCCTTTTGGCAACATATTACGCGTGCCATCCGAATCTCACAACAAGAACTGTCCCATAACTACGCGCGTATTTAGAGGTATACTGTATTGACCCAACCAGGAGGTACAACGATTGTCAAGGATAGCGTTTGTGCCTACGGTCGAGAAGGATATGAGCTCTACTATGGAAGATGACCTCTTGGCCATACCGCGTTTATATATGCAATGCAGTTGTTGTCCACCAAAATATCATATCATCACCATGTACGAAGACATATATGGTCACCATGTCTGAGGACATATTATGCATATGCACCAAATGGAAAACCAATTTGTGACCCTCTAGATAAATGAATAGTGCCTGTAGTTGAGGGGGGATCCTAGAGACCTCTGTGTTTGGTTAGCACGATCAACTCAGAACTGGTATCGTAGAACGAACGGGTCGTAGGTCCGCTCAAGAAGTTCACAAAGGTGGTCCCTGTCAGGGCCTTATCATTAGGTGAAACCATAACCAACAACATTAGATTAATTATCTTATCACCAACAATATCCAAGTATCATATGTTCCACCTATCTGAGAGCGATACTAGGCATGTCTACGACTCACAAGCGCAAGCTAGCTAATCAAACAAGGCAATAGGATAACCAAGGCAATATCGTGGAGTAGGTAAATAATGGAACGGTACTAAAGCATCGATAATAAGGATAGAAATAGATCAAAAGAAGGAAGTAAAGACTATAAATGAAAAATAGGTAGAAAGGGGGGAAATTCTTGCTTGTGAGACAAAGTCGGTAACCCAACGCTTCTCATATCTCACATCGACTCGACGGCCTATCCGAGAAGAAGCAAATCACTAACAAGAAACACCAGTGCAATATTTAATACTACGGCGGAAGATCTGGTATGCTTATGGTATGATGCATGGCATGGCAAACTGCAATGCAATTAGCAATATTAAGCGGAATCAGATCTTGACAATTAATTAGAGGGTTCAAGTTATTTAGGTACCCCACAATTTAAATGTTTAATTAACAAGGCAAAATCAAGTCATAGATGTGCTACAAAATTTAAATAGAGTTGAGATAAAACAAGAATATCCCGCATATACACTCCATATGTGATTATTAGGTGAATTGACAAAATACCCCAAATGACAAAATATGTATGCGAGCATGAACAATTTAATATGCCACAAGTTGTATGGAAATTTATAAAATATAGCTCAGAAAGGGTTCACACATTGCGGTGACTCAGCATACCACTGCATGATGTAGTACACTATAGTCGTTGACATAACACTCACAGAACACCATTCCAAAAATATTACATCCCTCGGAGTGGTACAACAGAAACAAAGCGAGTCCACAAAATACATTATTATTACAACTAGAAATTACATGAAGACTTTGAGATCCTCCTAGGTCCATAGAGGAATCCCGATGACTCAAAGCTAAACTATAATAATTTGTGAAGTAGATAAAGAAGAAAACTATACCTTAAGATTTATACGAGATTAGTAGATAGGGGATAGAGATCTAAACTACTAGACTTAATTAACTATGTCCGACACATCTACACTTCAGACTCTTCGTCCTCCATTCCATAGATGCTTCCGTAGTTATTTCCTTCGATGCTTCCGGATAACTCTAGCTCCTCATAGCGGAATTCTGTTTGGTCTTTAGCTGGATAGAGTGTTTCATCTTCTTGGACTTCAATGTCTCCAAAATATAGCAAGGGTTAAGAAGGTACGGTTGAGTACGAGCATACTCAGCAAGATCACTAAAAAGGAGTGTTTTATGCACTAACTACAACCATATACCAAAGGTCGTAGGTTATACAGGTTTTCGTAAACATTTCTTCAAAGGTTGCTTTTACTCTGAAAAGCTATGTCTGTCAGTCTTCACAGGTTGATTAGAACTTCGTGGAGTTCCTTTCCTGCAGTGTTCGCAGCTCCTTCATGGAATAGGGAGTAACATGTCACACTTTTATACACTCTGTAGAGGTGCGTTGCTTTACCCATGAGAGACCAATTCCTTGTTGCACATCCAGGCAGCTTACCCATCCACACTTCTTATGGTGTGGGGTCTACTAATTGATCCAATCCGATCACCGCCCTTCTTCACGACCCCGTATTCCCACCCTTTTGCTAGCTTAGGACAACGTCCGCGCCAGTTTACATTCCTGAAGAAAGAAATCCATCGTAGACATCTAATATTGGGGAATTGATGGTTCCCACCTTGCACATGCCTAGATGTAGGATCACGGCCCCGATAAAAGTTGTCCATTGACATACGAAAGGAAGAAGATCCAGCTGACTTCCTAGAGCCCATATAGATCTCATGGTTAATGCGTAATCTATGGCACAAGAATCACTAGCGGTATATGTTATTAATTCCTAGGTGATACTTTCGTGTGCAAATGGAACCTCCACCAATCCACAAACCATACACTGGTTTCATTTGCCCACCATACTAGGTTAACACCACTCGGGTCGATAACCATTAAGTCATATTATTAAGAAAATAGTATTTTCTTCCATCCCTTTTGAAATGAAGGTGATGACAACAACAATTTGCAAATACTTGATAGAAAATAACCAAAGGACATGAGGAAGTGTGAACTTGCCTTGATATAGCGAAGTATTGTAGTCGAATGTCTCGACTTGACCTGGAGCTCGAGTACTACAAAATACCATCATTGCCCGGTAAGGACAATGTTTAAAGAAGCAATATGTTGTTATGCATAAGTAATGAGATGCAAGTTGTAAACCCCCAAATTAACCCCCAACATAATAAATAAGTTGAACTTAGGTGATTTATTTATGATTTGATTTATCTTCAAGTTTACTTCACAAAAGAGTACATTCGCAAAGGCCTTAAGATTAACATATAAGACATAAAAGGTGAAGTACAACCGTAATACAAGATTAAGGTTGAGTGGTATCATGTAACTATTACAAAGTTCATGTTTTAAGTTGTTATAACTTACAGGAAATAACATAGTGTTTATTTTGAAGTGGCAAACAAATGTTTGAAGAAAATATTATTTATGTAAAGTTAATCTACTTTGAAGATTAATAGGATTAAAGCTATGGTTTTTGACCAAGTACAAATGAACTTAAGTTATTATTTTCATAGTTTATTTTATATTAGACCAAAGTTAACTATAAAAACATATTGGAATTAAGACATAATACTATTGGCATTTCTAAATTCTAGAGTTTTCCTAAGTATAACCAAATATGAAATCTTATAAATATAAAGCATAGCTTTAAGGACTTAGATCTAGCATGTTTAATACTCATGGATAATATTATAAGCTATAGTTATGGTTTTGAGTAGAATGTATAGGTTTTATCTTTCTATCGATGTTTTAAATAAATTATTAATTAGGAAATAGTTTTAAGACGTGGAATCATTCATATTTCATCTATGAAGGACATAATGGTCTTTTACTAAAAAATAAATTCTAAATAGCTTAAATGAAGTTATAAGGAATTTATTTGAATTTATAGATGATAGATGAAAACATATTCTATTTATTTAAATGCAAGAAAAAGGATTTAACACCCTTTCATCATATTTATTTTAATAAATACCAAAATTACTTGGAATTTTATATTTAGTATTTTTTCTATGGCGATGGATGTATTTTCATCCATAAAAGTGTTTTTACTTATTTTTAGATAATTTCCATATTTTGTTATTTTACATGGAAGATCTAGTGCTTTTAAATTTTACTTAAATTTTATTTAACTCAAACAATCAATTTCATATTTTTATAAGTTAGATATTATTTTTGTGAGCACTTTGATATATTATAGGCATTTTTAGGATTTCCCTACATTTTTCTATGGCTTAAATTGTAAAGGGGCATTTTGGTCATTTTATATTTGCGTATAATTTATTTTGTAAATTCTTTTAAAACTGGGCCTGGCCCACGGCCCAGCCAGCTGGTCGGATTGGACCATGTGATCTGGTTCACTGGGTCAGGTGTGACCGACCTGGACCCCCATTCTCACCTTCTCTCCCCAGGACTCTCCTCTCCTTGACCCCCTCTCTTCCACGCGATGCTATGGCATTGCCGCCGTCGCCGCCCGCCTCCGACGTGCTCTGGCCTCCTCGGCTGACGCCACATATACAATTGACGTGCCTCATACAGATTTAGCGACGGGTCCATCTTGATTTAGAAATCTTGTCCTCTTCTGGTTGCCTCCTTGGCTTGGTACTAGGGTTTCAGGCTCCTCGCCCTACCACACTCTAGTGGCCATGTGGTGATGCTCCAACGGTCTGGCGATGTGGTGGTCACCAACGCTGCCACCCTTACGCATACACAACCATTGGTGCGGCTCAGCATGGTGCAAGTTCTCACGTGCCCACTGTACCACCGTGTCGTGGTTGTCGTCGGCCATTGCCCTCTACTTCCTCTTCTAAACCCTAGCAAGGACCACGGGTAAGTACTATGCCTCTCTCTAATCCTCACACATCTTTTTCTGTATCAAACCTAATTAAGGTTCCTTCCTCATGTGCCAGCAGTTGCCCTCTGATTATCTTGGTAGCTTACGAGGCTTATTCCAGTAATGCTTTGGTGCATGCTTTGCTCAAACTATGTTTGGATTAGTATTGTTGGTGGTGTTGCAGCTTTTGTGTTGAGCATGCCATGATTCTTTAACCATGCTCAAGTGATTCTCACTTTGCTTATGGTCTTTTGTTAGAGATTACTCTTGCTCGGGTAGCTCTGTGCTTCCAATGCTTAGATATTCACTTGATATACTCGGCTATAGTTCTTTGAATTCCACAATGTTTGAATTCCCTATTAGTGATGTTCTTGGTAAATAAATATTTGCCAATGACTTTGGCAGATAACAATAACTAATATGATTTCTAGCATGTGGCTAAGAAAATGATTTGCAAATGGCTTAGTGACTTTAATTAATGGGGTTGTGAATGTGTGATGGGTAATGATGTTTAAAGAAAACTTACTTAGCCCTAATGCTACTAAAGAACTAAGTAAGGCACTACTTTGGCTTACTTGCAAGGAATAAAATGCTCTTGTTTATTGATATACAGCATGTCCATGTCAACAATAGTTGTTGCTAGCTATCCCTGTTGTTGTGGTGCCTCCAACTAGAGTGTGCACAATAGTAGGAAAATTTAGCATGGCTTATGTATTGCTGGCAGATTACCTTGAATTGATTGCATGTTTTTGTCCCACAACACACTTGGTTTGGCTGGGAATAGATCTATGAAAATATTTGAATTCAACCTTGCAGAATGCCCTACTGATTATTAGGTGATGATGCCCTCCATATACTGTCATTCTGACAACAGCCTAATAATTATTATTGGCTTGCAATGCAATCAGTGGCTTGTTGATTCTTGTTTAATGATGGCTGAGAATTGATTGGTAATGATTCCTAACATACTTGTTTGGGAAAATGATTTGGCTTTCAGGTGTAATTCATTGTGGATGAAGTAGTGGCTGATTTAGTTAATGTAAATGGTGGCTTCTGCTAATATGGTCCTGCTATTGTGATGCATCCTTCGAGTGTACACAATTGCCTGATCACATTTAGCATGATCAACTATAATCTAGGCTAGCTATGTTGGATGAAATCATCTTTTTTAGATGACCTAATGTGTAAAGTATTTTGTAATATCCCTTTTCTATGATGCACAAGACTGGTACATAGATTTATCTTGTTCACTATCAATAATTGAACTTGAATTCCAAATTTGATTATGTTTGTCCTAGGCTTATGATGCAAGAGGATGAGGCCAGAATACTTTTAGGATAAGAACATATACTTTGTTGGCCTTCACCAGCTCTAGGATGAAATAGTGTAGCACTACTACACTAAACTGCGATCTTTCACTTATCCAAAAAGGTTTTTGGAAAATAGGATAAGAACAGATATTAATTACTCAGGCTGGCTTAGTGATGATTAGCAACCTGATGTTGAGCAGTATTTGTTGATGCTTGGAGTGATTTGAGTTGATCTTGATCAGCTCCTCCTGGTGCTTTTGATCTTGATATTGTTGGCCTTCTCCTCCTTGAATTGATACTAGCTTGGTCTTGATCTCCCCCTTGTCTTAGCTCCTGGATGGCTTATCTAAGCAACCATGGTGCAAGTGATTTGGGCTGGTGTTTTGGTTGGTGAAATATGGATATACTGTGATGGATGTGATGATGATCTAGCAAGAACAATGTGTTCCTGAGTTATGGTGTAGTGGTGTTGTTGATGTGATGCCTGTTGTTCTGGCTGGTATGGCAAATGTTCAGAGAGAGCATCTCTCTCTACTACGGCTAGATACTTATTCTTTGACCTAAGTGCTTCCTGTATTGACAATACAACATGTGCATGCTGTGTGTATGCTCCTTGTAAGTGGGACCCTTCCCTTGTGGATCAGTTCAACTGTGAAGATATTTTCTAGCTAGGTATTACTATTTTACATTTTACCTTTTACTGATTTGGTGAAATTTGCCCCTCAGATGCCAATGATGTTGTGCCGAGGCAGAAATTTGATAAGAATAGATCCTATACTCTGCCCCTTTCAATTACTCAGTGATGAATTTACCATAGCAATTCTATGCCAAAAACTGAGAGTAACACTAACCAAAACTAACCCCTCACTTTTTCTCTCTTTATCTTCTTTATTCTTTTTGTAGGAAATAAATCAAGAATAATAAGATGGATTGCTTATAGGTTTTAGTTTTATGTTTGGTTTCTTTTATCCATCTTGTAATCTGCTTTTCTATTTGAGAATAATGTAATAGCATTGTAATATACTAGACCTCATTATTATTATTCTTTTTCTTTATTCCTTTATTGTAAAGGAATATTGTAATACTTGTTTTAATCAATAATATTAATCTTTTCTTGCATTTCAGTTTATTTTACTTGTATTCGAGTTATTGTAAACAATTCCTCAATCCCATATTTATATGGATTAAAATTAAAGAATACTACTTTCCTACTTGTATTCAATTTATTTTATTTGTTACTTACTTGTTATAGAAAGTATTCTTTATTCATTTGAAATTTCTTTTCATTACTTATTTTCTCTTAACTTATATATTGTTTATAAGTATTCATAAGTCAAACTGCTCCCCTCATAAATCATAAAAACACTAGAGGTTAGGTCAAATTCATCCCACTCATCTCAGATGACCTAAACCTAATTCATTGGAGTGAGAGAACTCAGATTACTCTAGTATTTTATTTTGGCGAAAAATTTACTCATATTTTCATATGCATGCATGAAGATGCACAAAATCCTAAATCTAACCTTCATTTAGTCCTAAATGCTGAGATGTTACACACATATAGGGTCGAAGGATTCAAAGAGGTCCGGGTTTGTTCTTCGGACTCTGGATAAGGAGGTCTTGCGGTCCATGAGGGAGTACTCTGCGTTTGGTGATGAAGATCTTTGGGTCGATTCCATGTTCCTTCTTCAAACGCATCGGCAGGGTGTAAGCCCTATTGGTGAGCATCCGTGTATGAAGTACTTGACAAGGTAAGGTCAAACTTGATGTCTTCGAATCCGCATTGGCATCTTCCAAAGATCTTGTTGGTGACTGACGAGGGTTTAACTCATCAATGCCCATTATTATGGACTTAGGTTCAGGAATTGAGGAGCGCTGGAAATCTCGGTACGGCTAGCAAACAAGCACACAGGGACGCAAGGTTTACCCAGGTTCAGGCCTCGTAGAGGACCCTACTCCTGCTTGTCTGCTCTTGATTGATGATGATCCGAAGGATTATAATGTCGCCCATGGCGGTGTCATGCAGATTGGATCTAGCATATGAGAGATCGTAGATCTATCTATTGTCTATTGTGGGAGTCGCGATGTCTAGATCTATTGTGGCGTAGCGTGTCTTAGGTCGTGTCCTCCTCGTTGGACCCTCCTAGCCTTTATATATGGGGAGGCTAGGTCTCAGGTACCAATACGAGTTGGTTACAAGTTAGATTAGAACTCTAGTCTTGAGCTTTCCTTGTCTTGTGCGTTTGGGAGTCCGTGTCCATATGGGCTTCATACCACTCAAACCATCATAGGCGTCATGGACCTTGGCAATTCGTCGAGTGGGCCTTCCGTCGAGCCTCACCAGGTAGGCTGTAGTCGAGTGCCTATTGGGCATACCCATGTCAGTAGCCCCCGAGTGTCCATGTGAATCGTAGATTCGGATGGAGACTCAGAAGTATTGATCTTTACATTAGGATGTCGGAGTCAACAATTGTGTCGAGTGCGAAGCACTTCACCCGGAAGTTCATCGGGTCAGTCGAATTTATAATAGTTCATAGAGATGATGGTAAACGTGCCTGGTGCGCTCGATAGATCGGGACCAGTTAACTGCCTTAGGACAAAACAACGCCACCTAGTCAAACTCGAGTCCCCGGACTCGAATCCGGAAATTGCTAGCGTAATTCGACTCATGCCGCGGAGGTGTTATAGAGTTCGAATCCCAGTGTATAAGTGTGAGCACTTGACGCGTCCGTCAAGGCATATTCATCGTACCTGCAGGCACGGATATTTCTCTGGTAGTGCGTAGCAGATGCGTTGCCAGGCCTTATTCATGTCTTATCTTCACGCTGTATGCGCGGCATCCGAATTTTTGTCATCGCGGAGATGATTCGGGTGACCCAGGAGACGCAGTCTCTTTGTAGGGAAAATATGAGGCGGAGTCGCCATAGCATTCGAGTGTGGATGTTATCAACACACAGTACGATGTACAAGAAAAAATAATCATAGGGTGCGCGACCAGCGCTCCCTATGGGAGTAGCCCCCGAGTGCCTGGTTGAGTCGAAGACTCAAGCAGGGACTAAAGAACTTTTGTGACTGCTGTCGTCTTTTGCTTGTTTCAATCGAATATGTTTTCAGTGCTCCCTATGGGAGTAACCCGAAGCCCACAATCGAATCGTAGATTTGAGTGAAGGGTTTTCATAATGCTTGAATATTTTCACAAATTTCTTCGGGTGCGCAACCAGCGCTCCCTATGGGAGTAGCCCCCGAGTCCTTAGTCGAATCGTGGATTCGAGTGAGGATTCAGAGCGTGTCACTCGAGGATCTTGTATATGCACCACCAGCGCTCTAGTTTGGAGTAGCCCCCGGGTGTCTGGCGGAGTCGCAGACTCGAGCAGAGACTCGAGTCTTGTATCTTTGTAGATGTAGTCGCCAATCATGCGAGAAGAAAACATGGGTGAGTCGACGATGCAGATGGAGTCGATGCAGTCACTTTTGTCGGGTGCGTGGCCAACGTCGCATGTGTGTAGCATCAAGCGATGCAACCATCCGAGGAGGGACTCAACTCGGGTCTTGAGTGTATGTCATAGCCAGTTGTTTTGTCGACTCCTGTTGGAGGACTCGATAGAATAGCTCGACACAGTCGACATCCTTATAAGCTGCATAAAACATTAAGAATTGTGAAGTATTTGTATCTTGTAAAGAATATTTGCATGACGGTTTGTAAAGTAATATTCTGGTGCCAATCGAGTCGACACCCTTGGACTGCATGCTAGGCCTTTTCGTTAGCCTGATTACCCTTAGTCTCAGTACCTTGCCGAGGTGCTCGGAGTTCAAGGATTCTACGATCAGGAAGAATCAGCTACTTGGGATGTCGCGTATGAGGTGCTCGAGTGCGTGGAATCGATGACACATTATGTTACTCGAAGAGGGCGCAACCCCCGAGTGTTTCGAGTGCGATTAAAGCAAAAAAGAAAGCATCTCTAATAGAGGGTAACTTAGCTTTATTGGTAGTCGTTGTGGATGAAGTCGATGCAATCACGGACATAGTCGATGCGGCAACGGGTCGCGTGAAGGAGTCGAAGACACATCAGGTCGGCGAAGTCGAAGACCATAGCGCGTTACTGCAGCCGAAGACTGCATCAGATCGCGTGCTGGAGTCGAAGATTGTAGCGGCTCGCTGTCGCGGGAGTCGAGGAAGTCCTCGAGTCACCCGATATGAAGACCACAGCCAGTCGTTGAAGTTGAAGACTGCGGCGGTTGCCGAAGCAGAGGGAGCCCCCGAGTCGCTGGAACCGAAGATCGTAGCGGATTGTCGATGGAGTCAAAGACAGCAACAGGTTGTGTGATGGAGTCGAAGACTCAGTAGGTCGACGGAGTCGAGGACCATAGCGAGTCGCTGGATCACCAATGTTGAGGGAGCCCCCCGAGTCGCTGGAGTCGAGGACCACACCTGGTCACCGGAGTCGAAGAAGTCCTCGAGTTGCCAGAGTCGAAGGCCACAGCGGGTCGCTGGAGCCGAAAGAGCCCCCGAGTCGCAGTCACTAAAGCTGATGTGGCCGGTCGCCGCAATAGAAGATTATATTGGGTTGCCGCATCCGAAGGATGTAACGAGTCACCGCAATTGAAGACCGTAGAGGATCATCGCAGTCGCAAACCGCAACAGGTCGATAGTCACCGAGCATGGAGTTGAGGACCGAAGCGGGTCGTACGGTAGAGTCGAAGGTTGTAACGGGTTGCCGCAACCGAAGGAGGCAGCGCCTCGCCGGAGTCGAAGGCCGCAGCAGTCGCATAGCAGAATCGAAGATCGCAATAGACCACCGCAGCCGAACTTTGCAGCAGGGTCACGCGGCGGAATCGACGCGGTGGCGAGTGGCGCGACGAAAAGAATCACGTACAGAAGTGAATCGCGACATTCATGTTTGTCCTTACGTCGGATTGCCCTTCGTGCCTTTGATTTCCCTCGTACATGCATACACAAATTGAGAAGGTGAAATAATTACGAGTAGCACAATCAAATATAATCAGAACAATTAATTGGAGAGGAAGTATTGCATGCTGATCCGATGTGTGCATGTTGGACTGATGTATGCCCATAGCTGATTTGATTAGAACAAACATGACTGTCTCGGTCTCCATGCAGGCACGCGTTCGATTTGGAATCGAAGTCGGCTGCATCATATGGCCTTGATCTAGCTGAGTTTACGTGCACGCAGGAACCAAACTGAACCGCAGACGTACGTTCATTCGACTCCAAATTGATTCTTTTTAATCTCGACTCCCCATAGCTTGCGCTGGAGAAGATACGACTTGTTGCCGCATGGATGTTGATGAAGAATTTCAAGACGCTGATGCCAGTATAGACGATTTGATCCGATCTGATCGATGTTGATGATGATGGAACCGACAGGTACAAGGCCAACACGAGACAGCGAGGGTCACGACAGGTACACACATGCAAACATGAAAGGCAGCAAGGTTCCCTAGAGGTGGTACTTGGCGGCGGTCGTGGAACACGATGCACGAGAGCAACCATCGGAAGTCCTGGAGCAACACCTTGAGTAGGAGGCTCACGGTGATGCTGCAGGACATCGAGATGGCGAGGAGGCAGGGCGAGCCCCTGGTCATCGCAAGGACAAAGGTGAGCTGCTGGTCGCGGCCAGGTGCAGGCATGGCGCGCGTAGAGCCCAGACTAGACGATAGCGGCAAAGGAAAGCGGAGGAGGCGTCGGTGTTCACTGTCGGGAGAGGAATCCGGGGATAGGGCAGATAAGGGTGCCCTCGCAGGCTTGCTGATACATGTGCACGGTTGGCAGGGGTCGAGCTAGGGCAATATCAAGCTCGATCGACAAAGGCCGATGATGCGCATGCAGCGGCGAGGAGGAGGTTGCAGAACAGCGGCATCCATGATGGCGCTGGAAAGGAAAGGGCGGGAGACGGAGCCTGGCTACGGCCAACATGGACGAGGAGCGACGGCAAGGTCAACCATGATGGCGCTAGAAAGGGAATGGCGCGTAAGGCGGCTTGATGGGTGCATATTTGCATCATGTTTTATATTATTGTTTTGCATTATAGTGGTAGGATCTTGGTATTTTACAGCGTTCACGCACACGTTTTTTGTCTATTTTCACCAGGATTAGGATAGATGATGGATACAATGGACACAATTCTTGGAGTAGTTGTATTAGTGAGAAAAGGAGGAAAAAACAATGCAAATCGATTATTTGGAAAATATCAATAACACCAGAATAAAACCCGAAGCGATCGAGGCATCCAGAAGGTTTAACGACCAACTATACAGCGAGAATTTATTTTCCGGCCGTATAGTTGGCACCGCCACCGCCTCCTCAAATAGTTTCACCCCGTGCAACTGGATCGGGAGGACGACATACAGAACACCCAGAAATCACCAAAACCTCACCTCCGGAAGGAATCTAGAGGGGGAACTTGCCCAAGGGATCCATCTTCACCCTACGCAAATATGGGATGCCAAGGCATCGATATTCATCTTCATCAACCGCTGCACCACCATCATCTCCATCCATCCCATCTTCACCCCATCTCGTTGTGGATTTATACAAGAACTATTCATTTACAAATTTTTCCATTACCATTGCCATGATGTTGATTGCCTCTATGTCTGAGTAGATCATTAGTTCTTGGGGAGATGGAGAAACCCTAGCATATGATTGAGATAAGATATAGATTATTATGTTATACATCATTATGTGTATGTGTTAATTGTCTTCATCTTGATGTTGGGAGTTTTGCACCTCCTTAATATTTGCTCTTATGGGGACACGATGAAGGAAATTACTTGTTGGTAGATGGAGGGATGATAGCACTTACTGTGACTATAAAGCTATTGGCATTCTTTATGTCCTAACTTGGGAAAACAAGGAGAACTCGTAAATCCATGTTCATGCCACGGGAGAAATCCCTTAATAGTGGGATAATACGATTGATGTCGTTTATCTGTCAGTTGTGGTTATGAAGGATTATGTAAGCTGTGGTTGCTGCCTATTTGTCCATATATGGAGCTCCTCCCACATACATACATATCATGAGAATATTTGTTATAATAATCTTGATTGCTTAGTCTAAATTGCTAGTGGTGTATCCACCACTCCGAGAGAATGCCTTTTCCCCTATTGTAGTTCCAAGCTCTTTTACGCACGCGATTCTTACTTTCTGCATTAAGTTTTACTTTACTTTAATTACTTCATTCAATCAAAAACCCAAAAACAATTCTACTTTTCTTGCATCTCAAAATTATTCCTTAAGTACTTCATTTAGTTTTAATTAAAAGCATTTTAGTATTTCACCTACTGCTCCCTATGGGATCAATATATTTATTTCGAAACTAGCTACAAACGATCTGTGCACTTGCAGTCATCACAGCTCAGAGTAGATGCAGGAGGAGGAGGACGAGCGGTGGAACTCCGGTTCGAAGTAGAGGTGGCCCATGGCGGTGGATTCTTGGTGGCTTCAAACGGGGAGGTTCCCACGGGGAATGGGACGGGGCGCAGGGCCAATGGCGGCTAACTATAGGAGGCGATAGTGGTGGTTCTGCAAGGAGGAACGCTAGCAAGGCGAGGGGTAGGTAGGGAGCATGGGCCTCGCGTGGTGTGCGTGGGCCTCGCGGGCATGCAGTGCATGTGTCCCGTGACCGGGTCTGTGGTGTCTAGTGAGTGCGTGTGTAACATCCCAAAACTTTAATCCAAGTTATCAAGATCCAAACTACCCAATTTAGGGTTAACAGGAACTTTTTCCCTTTTTAAAGATTTAGGCATGCATATGAGTGTTGCATTTAAATAGGAGTTGTTTTGAAATTCCATGTTTGTTTGTTCTAATGGTTGTACAATGGTTCTATGATGAATGTCACATCATCTAGATCATTCCCAAGCAAAAACCAAAGAAAAAGAAATAAAAAAGAATTAAATAAAGGAAATGGTCGCTTTTGCCATTTGAATCACCTAGCCCACTTTGGGTGTTCCTAGCACTCAATTTCCAACAGAAACAATTGTGGATCTTTGCACCCCTTGCTAGTACAAGTAGTGATGTACAAGGCCCACTTTGTGATCTCCCAAAAACATTCAAACTCTAATTTTAAATGACACTTGAAATGGAATCTAGTTCATATGTATAGATCACCTTATTTCAAAAACCTCTCAAATGAATTCTATTTGACAAATCCAAGCAACCACAGATGCTTAAGCATGTGACAAACCACTCCACCAAATTTCATTTCCAAATTCCAAACTTGAATTCTTTTTGCCATTT